>JAKOOJ010000021.1:5020000-6291250 GCA_022577455.1 Arizona elegans | reverse complement strand
AAGATGGTAACCAAAACCTTGAAGTGCACCCGGAAGACCACTGGGAGCCAGTGCAGCTCACGCAGGAGAGGTGTTATGTGGGAGTGCCATGCAGCTCCCGTAACTACCCGCGCGGCCGCCTTCTGGACCAGCTGGAGCCTCCGGGTGCTCTTCAAGGGGAGCCCATGTAGAGAGCGTTACAGTAGTCCAGGCAAGAGGTGACGAGGGCGTGAGTGATTGTGCACAAGGAATCCCAATCAAGAAAGGGCCGCAACTGGCGGATCAGGCAAACCTGACAAAAGGTCCCCCTGGCTACAGCCATCAGATGTTCCTCCAAGGACAGCTGCGTATCCAGGAGGACTCCCAGATTGTGAGCCCTCTCCACAGGGGCCAAAGACTCACCCCCAATAGTCAGTGATGGAGTCAACTGACTATATCGGGATGCCGGGAACCATAGCCACTAAGTCTTGGAAGGGTTGAGCTTGAGCCTGTTCCTCCCCATCCAGACCTGCACAGCCTCCAGGCAGTGGGACATCACTTCAAGGGCATTGTTGGTGTGGCCTGGGGTGGAGATGTACAGCTGGGTATCATCAGCGTACTGGTGGTACTTCACCCCAAGGCCACGGATGATGTCACCCAGTGGCTTCACATAAATGTTGAACAAAAGGGGCGAGAGGATCGACCCCTGAGGCACTCCATAAATGAGAGGTCGACCTCTGCCCCCCTGCCAACATGAACTGTGACCGGTCTGAGAGAAAGGAGGAGAACCACTGTAACACGGTGCCCCCCATCCCCAACTCTTCCAACCGGTGCAGCATGATACCATGGTTGATGGTATCAAAAGCCGCTGAGAGGTCTAACAGGGCCAGAACAGAGGAGCAACCCCTGTCCCGAGCCCTCCAGAGATCTTCTACCAACGCGACCAATGCCGTTTCCGTGCTGTGCCCAGACCTGAAACCTGACTGGAATGGATCTAGATAAGATGTTTCCTCCAGGAATTGTGGAAACTATTGGAAATTGCAGGCAGCTGGTGTTACTTAACAGTGCTTTAGTCTGCTGTGCCACCAAGGCTCATGTATTTTTCAGACACTGGTCTCCCCATTTATTTTTGCAGGCACCGGTCTACTCATTTGTTTTCTTTTAACACTGATCAGCTGTAGGGCGGCCCTTTGAAGCCCAGCTGCAAGAGTTTAAACAGTTTTTTTCCCTCTAGCCATCAGCTGGGACTCAGGAGGCAGCAATAGATTGTGGGTGGGGCCAAATAAAAGGTAAGAATAACGCGGGGGCAGAACCGGTTCGGTGACATTATATTGTCACCGCTATCAGCTCAAGGGAACCGGGCCAAACCATGAGAAACCCACCACTGCTCTATTTCATTTTGCACTTAGTCCAGTACAATCCTTATATCCAAAGGTAAGGATTTAAAGAATGCGTACAGTTAGTCAGCAAGAATTTTTGTATGGCAAATTTATGTAGCAAAGCAGCCGGTACAGGTGACCCTCAACATACAATAGTTCAATTAGTGAACATTCAAAGTTATAACAGCCTTGAAAAAAGTGACTTATCACTATTTTTCACATTTATGGCCATTGCAGCAGCCCCATGGCCACTTGATCAAAATTCAGATGCTTGGCAACTGACTCATATGATGATGGTCTTGGGTTTATGTGAACATCTTTTGTGACTTTAATAATATGAAGCCATATTCATCTAACTGAGGAGTATCAAACTCAAGGGCCACCGGATCTGGACCGGACCTGGCCCATGGGGTGCTTAAATCTGGCCCATGGGGCTGCCCTGGAAACAGCGAAGGGCCGGCCTGTGGAGCCTCTGCAAGAAAAAGTGGAGCTGGGCCCTCCTGAGCCCCATTTTCACTGGCAGAAGGCTGCAGGAGGCCGTCATAGCTGAAAACTGATGTTGAGCTGGCCACACCCACTCTGGCCATGCCCCCATCCCCCCGAAGGTCAAAGACAACCCTGATGCAGCCTTCAATGAAATCGAGTTTCACAAACCTGATCTAACTTAACATGCTAAATTAACAAATGTGGCAAGAAAGATCATAAAATGGGGCAAAACTCAGTTAACAAATATCTCACTTAGCAACAGAAATTTTGGGCTCAATTGTGGTGATACGTTGAGGACTACCTTTACCTTTCAAATGAGTGCATCGTATGATTTATCGTCATGATTCTCATCTTCCATGTGTTCTATCTCAAGATCTTATATGGTTCAACGCCAATGATAAATGACAAGTCCAAAGAAGATTTCTTCCACCAGATGTTTCCAGATGGGACCGTTCAGTATATGGGGATTCTTGAGCTGTTGCTGTATTTCAATTGGATCTGGATTGGTGTAGTTGCTTCTGATGATGACAATGGAGAGATATTTGTACAGAATATTCTTCCCAAATATTCTCAGCATGGTATCTGTGTGGATTTCTTAGAAGCAATGCCCAAAATGACTTTTTCAGGTGACTTGACTGAAATAGTAACAAAATGGTTTGCAACATCACATATTGTCACAGGAAGCACGGCTAATACTGTTATTATACAAGGCGAAATACATACTATTGGTGTTTTAAGATTAATTTTTCATGTCGCAAAATTTTATGATACAGCAATTGAGAGTCGAGTCTGGATCATGACAGCCCAGATGGATTTTGCATCTCCTGGTTTTCTAAGAGATTCTGATGTAAATTGCCTCCATGGAGCTCTGTCCTTTGCAATTCACACAAACTCACCCAGAGGATTCCAGAGGTTTCTGAAAGAGAGAAATCCTGTTTTAGAGAATAGAGATGCCTTTGTCAGAGTCTTGTGGAAAGAAGCATTTAATTGTGATTTCTCAGATTCTACTCTAGAAGAGAAAGATGCAAAGATCTGCACTGGGGAGGAAAAGCTGGAGAATTTACCTGTGACCCTCTTTGATACGAGCATGTCCGGTCACAGTTATAGCATCTACAATGCAGTTTATATTATGGCATATGCTTTGCATTCAGTAACTTCATCCAAGCCAAAACAGAGAGCAAAGATGAAACCAATAGGACAAATTGGATTAAATTGGGAACCATGGCAGGTATTTTGCAAACAATATAGAAGAGTTATTTTGAATGGAGAATACAGTGCCAGACCTAGTGAAAGCAATAGAACAACGTGAATAGAGATTATCAGACCTCCACAGAAAAGCATTTGAGATAATTGATCTGAAGATCATCATTAGCTAGATTTGAGGATCATATTTTTTCAGAGTATTGATAGATATTACTGGAATGCTAAAGATAGATGTATAGGTGTATAAAAGAATAACATAGAGTAAAAGGTTAGGTTCTGAAGATTTTTCCCCTTTTGTTTAGCCACTGTGCTCTCAATATTTTATTATGTTTTTATTGTTAAGTTTCCACTGAGTAAATTTGATGAAAACGTTATGTTTTGATTGTATGGTTTCTGATTTAAAGAGGGTTAAGGGCAGGGTTGGTCACATTTTTGCTATATGAAATGCAACTACTTTTTCAAATATGACACTCTGCCATCACACTATTTTACAACTCACTTAGACACAGCCCCCTCCATCCTCCTAACTACTACTACTAGTAGCAATTGTAATGAGTACCATCAATGTAAACATATCTCTAGCGTGTTTAATTCTTGTTCTCTGCAACAATGTGTTTTCTCCATTACTCATAGTTTTTAACTGTGATAGGATTGTTCTAAACCGTACAGTATTTTGTGACATCATGTCTTTCTACCATCTCCCCAATTTAGCTCCACAAGTTTCTGAGAAGTACTTTCCTTAAAAACAGTGCTGGAGAAAATATTTCTTTTGATAAACATGGACATATAATTGCTGAATTTGATATTTTCAACTGGGTCACGTATTCAAATAACACATTTTCAAAAGTCAAAGTTGGATGGATAGACCCAAATTCATTCTCGTCTAAATTGCTCAACATTCATGAAGACTCCATTGTATGGCCCACTAGATTTAACCAGGTATATATTTTGTACAGATATTGGAATGGTTTATTTCAATTTTTGAATGTTGTGAATGGTTCCTTGTTCATATGTTGTGTAGAGATATTCAGATATTGTACTTGTGTTTTGAACTGGAATGTGCTCTACACTTTGGTGTACAATTATATGAATGTCTTTGATAACTTTATAAATATCTTCAAAAAAGGGGTTATTATGCTGTGTAGTCCAAAGACTCAAATTCCTACTAGAACAGCAGTGATAATGGTTAAAATATATCCTTGTTAAGGTCAATGCATTTCATTCTAATTACTAGCTAATAATATAAGAGAAAGAAGTGTGTCTCATATGTGAAGGGAGATAATATAAGATTTGGTTTAGTGGACTTAATTGAAACAAGAGATTTTGGTACTAAGATTAACATCCAATACTGTATACTTAGACACATTATTGTTGTTGCTTATACTATCACTAGGTATTCCAGTAAAAAATAGAATTCTCCAGGTGATCAAAGTAAAAAAAAAAATTGTTTCAAATCAAAGACTGCTAGAGAAAAATTATTTCTCTATAGCTGTGCCGATAAATTACTTTTGGAATGGACAGATACATAAGCCAATCAGAGGGCAGCTAATATGTTTGAATCTCCCGGGTGCTACCCTAACTGTCATAGTTAGCAGTATAAAAGGAGATTCTTGTCAGAAACTCTTTGGCTCTTTGATCTTCACTCTTCTTAGCTATTTGGTCTTAGGTCTTAGGTCTTAACTCTTCTAGGATCTTCCGTTAGACAACTGTGAGCAGTTTGGAAGTTTGGTAAAAGAGCAGTTCTGGTGGTTTATAATAATATTTCTTCTGAGGAAGAATAGTCATAGATAACATAGCTTAGAGAGAATAGATATAGATATATAGCTGACAGGATAATTAATTATAGTAATTAAGTGCTGTTTATTAATTGTATAGATATTGTTATGTTTTTATTATGTAAATAAAAACATTTACTGTTAAATGATTTAAAGGCTCCTTTGTTAAAGTAGAAATTCATAGAGACAAAGGTTCAAGCTTCATTGATTCTATTAACCTCCACAACAATTGGTAGCAGAGGATGGTTGTTTGAACCTTATCTCTATCTACTTAACAAATATGCCCACACTAAAGTCTATTAGGAAAGCAAGGGTCTCATCCAGAGCCTTCACCAGGTGAATGGTAACCAAAAGCAGATTAAAAAGAGCCTTGGTAGTACAGTGGTCTAAAGCACCCTGTTATTAAGACCAGATGCCGGCAATAACTGCAGGTTCAAATCTCGCCAGGCTCAAGGTTGACTCAGCCTTCCATCCTTTCTAAGGTAGGTAAATTGAGGACCCAGTTGTGGGGGCAATAAGCTGACTTTGTATGAATATACAAAAGGATGAAGGCTATTGCTTAGCGCATTGTAAGCCGCCCTGAGTCTCCGGAGAAGGGCGGCATATAAATCAAATAAAGAAAATTAAAAAAAAAAAAAGAACCAAGGGTCAGGGTGAATTTGACTGAAGCGTGTAATGCTTCTATAACTCAGGAGGCTAGGATAATGACAGATTCTAAAGAAAATATGCTGGTTCTAGAAAGCCTCGCCATCGTGAGTGACAGCAATCTGACTGCAGATGTTGAGAGAAAAATGACGCCACTTCTGGCATCAAATTTAAATTCTGTAGAGAGGGAAGAAATGAAGTCTGCAATATTACAAGCATTCAGCTTGCAGGCAGCAAGCAAAGACCCGGTGGCAGATCTCACTGCACTACTTCAAATAACAAAAATGGCCAGTTCCTAATTGAAACTGGACAAAATAAAATGGCATCACATGTCAAACTGTCAGCTACCAGCAACCCGCAATGGCAAACGGGCACCAGCATCAAAGACACTGGCAGCATATAATGCTGTGGTGACACAAAGCAACCAGCCAGCTGAAGAGCTAGCTCTGTCGACACCACTGGTTCCAGCCGTGCCGAGCATGACACCGGCACTGGACAAATGGGTCCACGCCCAGGTAACCAGTCCGGTTGGGGCGGCCCAAGCAAAAATGACAAGAAGCTCGCCTACCGAGCTTGAGATAGAAGAGGCAGTCAAAATATTGACAACAGCCTTCGGATACAACTTCCAGCTCACTCACAACTAGAATGCGAAAGCGGCCCGACCCGACATCCTTCCGATGACTACAGCCCACTACTTACCGACTTCTATGATGGCGGACTCTTCTGCAGCATATCCAGTCTTCGGGGCCATTTCCGGGACTACTAAAGCTGAGACTGAGGTCCCAGAGGCAGGCCCGAGACCTTCTGCGGAGGAGCAGACAAAGAGATCTTCACTCTTTGGCATCCCGAAGAAAATGAGCTGCGTGCCTGCGCAGTTCAGTGTCTCAACCACTCCCACAAAGGAGGAGCAACTGTCAAACAGCAGGCCAATGGGATTCAAGCCGGCTGCTTCTATATCCATGCCGTTCTGTTCCTTTAAAGAATTAAAGCACCATGGACAGCAACAGCTGTCTTCCAGTGTCTGCAAATACAAGTGTATTGCTGCCTGATTTTAAAAGATTAAATTTAAATGGAAAGAATTTAAAGGAATGGGTGAAAGGGGTACAAGTAATTCTAATGAAAGAAAATATATTGTCTTTATTATTAGAACTTCCCCCTAAGCCATGGACTCTGGAAATTGATTTGTTGCATCATGTATTTTATTATTAATTATTGACCCAGCATTGTATCCTAGTATTCCACATAATTTAACTATAAGTGAAGTATGGGAAAAAATATTTAATTTGTTTTGTTGTAAGAATTCTAATACAACTAGCAGGATTTCCAGAGAATTCCATTCTGCTAAATTGAGGGCAAGGGTGGATATGAATGAGCATCTTTGTGAGCTCAATAAAATGAGGGAGGAATTAATTTTAAGAGGGGAGCCTGTGTTAGAACAGAGCTTAATAAGCATAATTATTAATTCATTAGACTCTAGCTGGAATAATTTTATTTCTCAGTTGGATAACACCAGCTATGAGGATATGTCCCTGGAAGTCCTGTCTGGTAAATTTATTGCAGAAGACAATCTGAGAAAAGACAGGGCGGCCTTCTGCAGGAAAGAAAGATCAACAAGGAGGTCTAATAGTCCTGAATGGATAAACACTGTTGGTGAATGTTTTAATTGTGGGTCCAGGGGTCATTACAAAAGAGACTGCCCGCATAATGCCAACGCCAGGGCACGTCAAAGGACATATTCTGGTGACAGGTACAGAAGGAGATCACCTACACCACATAGACAGCCATAAGATAAACCTTCCAGCCAGAGAAGGGGTAAATGGTCAAAGTAAAAAGAGACAGATTCAGCCTTAATGATAATTTTGCTACTGTGATAGAGACTGCCGAATCAAAAATATCAAAGAAACAATGTGAACAACTGTGGCTGTTGGACAGTGGGGCTAGTAAACACATTGTGAGTGACAGAAAACTGTTTTGTGAATTAAAAAAAACCATAATTCTATGGTCAAGGTTGCAAATGGCATAAGGGCTAAGGTAACTGGATTTGGAAAGGTATTCATCCCCGGCATTGGGGAAGTAAATGCCATTCTATATGTACCTGAAATTAATTATAATTTGCTTAGCACAGTAAAAATAAGTGAAAACTCTAAGGTAGAAGTATTATTTACAAAAGGTACTGCCATTGTCACAAATGATAGAGTAATTGGGGAAGTTTTAAAAATTAATGGTCTGCCTTACTACTCACCAATTATAAGAGATAATTGATATGATGCCAGCAACCAGGTCACTGATTCTAATAGTGATGATGGATGTAAGCCTGAATCAGATGATGAGACTGAGTGTACCCAAGAAAAGAGGGGTTACAGATACAATGGTAAAAATGATTCAAAATGTAAAAAGTGTATAAGCTCCAATCTGAAGCAAGGTAATGAAAGGCCCGAGGATGCCAATGCAATCTATATTGGCAAGCCACTACATGATGAGTGTGCTCACCTCATGCATTGCAGGATGAGTCATTTGTGTTTCCCTGTGGTGCAGAAAGCGCCTGAGTGCTCGAAGGGGATAAATATTAAAGCTGTAATATCTTTTTAGATTGTTCAATTTGCAGTAAAAAAAAAATCTGTTTCAAATAAAAGACAAACAGAACAGCTGCTGGGTGGGGATTAAAATATGCTAATATGTGTGTTTTGTAGTGTTTGTTATTGGTAGTTTGAGCTTTAAAGAAGAGGACTATGCCTTCTTGGATTAAATATATTAATCCACTTGCCTTTACTGGTTTTTAATGCAAGGGTTGAGCATAGCAATTAGTCAGTTGTAGTATATCATCAAAACAATTACTTCACTGCAAGTATAATACTTAACTCCGGGGATACAATGTTTCTAATTGGATTTTCTGAGCTGGAAGTAAAGATGGCGTTTCTTTGTTGCGATTTTAAAAGTGAAAGTTAGAAAGGAAAGTTTTTGCTAATAGACTCGTGCTCAGAGACTGGCTTTAAGTTGCTGGAATAGATTTTGAAGAGCTGTTTGGGAAAAGATTATTTCGTTTGGTGATTTATAAAGAAATTGCTGAAAGCTGCTCAAAAGGATGGTTCTGACTTTATGATTTTATGGTTGTGGGAAGAAAGAAAATCTTTTTAAAATAAAATGGCTTCTAAGAAAGGAGATTCTGAAAGTGCTGGAAGCTATTTGGAGGTCTCAGAAATGAAACAGTTGTCTGATTTACAGAGTTATAAGGATTTTGATGCAGAATTTACAGAATTTATAAAAGAAGCCATGAATAATCATACTGCAGCTATAAGTAATCAAATAGCAATTCTTAAAGGGATAACAACAGAAATGACTGAGGAGACAAAAACAAGTACGGAGCATGATGACAATTCAGGAGATATTCTGATTGCAGCAGAGAAGGTGGAAGAATCTTCTCAAGAATTTTCGAGCTTATTCTCTGCTCTTTTTGGAAAAATTGATAGAATCTTTCAAAATTATGACTTGGTTTGGAAAAAAGTAGTAAATGACCAGACTTTCGAAGTTTCAGAAGATGAAGGAGATTTGCCAGTGGCATTTATACATTTAATAGAAAAGAAACAACTGAACTTTTTTTCACAAACTCTTGACAAACTTTGGTCCTACAGGCGAAGGAATGAACTGATTTATATAAGCAAGAAGAGGCGATTTGGGGGCTCTAAATCAGAGGAAATTTTCTCAAAAAGGGGACAATCTTTGAAGTTACATCAACCTCAAATTAAAATGAAAAACCTCCTCAAAATAGAAGTAGGAGGGATGCAGAAAGACTGGAAAAAATATAAAAAGAAAGCAAGAATGGAAGATTAACCTTTTTTTTTTTTTGGCTTTGCAGTTGTTCTACTTATGGTTAAAAATGATTATGTTTTAGGTGTTATAACTACTGAGGGGGGAAAAGTATAAAGTTAAATATTGATTTTTAAATATGATGCATTAATGGTTGAATGTAAGATTAATCTTTTTTGGTTTTTTAGTTTATGTATTAATGGTTAATTATGTTGATGATTATCTTTTAAAATTTTAAAAGTTGGAGGGAGGAATAATGAAGGGGGGAAATTTAAAAATTTAAAAAATGTAGAAATTTAATTAGTGAATACCTAAGGTTTATTTTCTGTTATGAGATTTCAAAATATCTGAACTTTGAGAAAAGTAAGAGGGGGAAAATGTTTTTGCAAATTAATTGAATACTTTACTGATATATTAAGAGAATTTTTAAGGTTTGAATGTTTAATATTTGTTAAAGGTTTTAAAACTCTTAGAGTTATTGGATTATACGCTATTTTGAGCTTATAAAAAGGGAGGTTGATGAAATTATAAAAGGGGAGTTAAGGGGTTTTGGGAGTTATTAAATCTTGCAGTTAGCTAGTTTATTATAGCAAATGTTTGGTGAAATCTATGCCCTGTTTTTGTTCTGGGAAGTCGGGGGTGGTGGGTGGTGAGGAGGGGTTGAAGATTGAGTTTACCAAGGATTGATTTTTTTTTCTTTTTCTTGATGATAGTTTGAATGAATGTTTATATTGTATACTCGTTTGATCAGAAAATAAAAACTTTTTATTAAAAAAAAAAAAACAATTACTTCAAAAACCTGTAATTCGACCCTACATTAGATACAGAATGTAGTAAAGTTTTAGTTGGGGAAAAAAAATGAACTCCATTCTTGCACATAGGGAAGCAGAATAATTAAAACAAGAAACAGCAGCTCGGATGTCATCCATCATATTTAAAAGTAAATAAGTATTGCTGAAGTTACTGTGCACAAAAACATAATGAGTTATACACCATTTTAGAATCAAACATGAAAGTATTTTCAAGAACTCTTCAGACTATGCTAGAAAATAAGTTAGTGGTTTTTTCCCACATTTCTTTTATGTGTGTTATAGAATGTCACATTGATTCTTAATCCAGTCATCTTCATCATTCAGAAAAGACCCCATTCACTGTGTAATGATCATTGTCATTCAGGTTCAAGTAAGACCAAGATAGAAGGGAAACAGTTTTGCTGCTATGAGTGCCATTCGTGTCCAGAAGGGAAGATTGCAAATCAGGAAGGTAGGTTGCATTCAGTTTATAACATTAAATCCTTCTTAGGCCCAGTACTTTTCAATATCTTCATAAATGATTTAGATGAGGGAATAGAAGGGGAACTTACCAAATTTTCAGATGTTACTAAACTGGCAGGAATAGCTAACACCCTAAAAAACAGGCTCAAGATCCAGATGGATCTTGACAGACTTGAATACTGGGCCCTATCTAACAAAATGAAATTCAATGTAGAAAAAAGTGAACTCCTATACTTAAGTAAGAAAAACCTAAAGTACACATATAAACTGGGTGAAACCAGGTTAATAGCAGTGACTGTGGGACGGATCTTGGAGTGTTAGTGGAGAACCAACTAAATATGAGCCAGCATTTTTCAACCATGCACGGTTGGTTTCTAAAAATTTCCTTTCATCATCCGTCTTTCCCATATCTCAATAAGAAACTTCTGTGGCTTGGTATATTGCCATAATTAATCTGGGGAAATTTTCATTGAATTACAACAATTACAATATTTCTTGGTCCAATTATTTGTCAGTTCAAATATACAGTAGATTAATCAAGGAGATGGGAAAATAAAAATACATTTGACTTAAGTCTAATTCTCTCCACATTCATTGATTGTGTTACAGAAGTGGTTGATTAGGGTCTACAGTAGTAGCTGTAGTTAGCTGTAGCAATAGCTCTGTAACTACCAGGCAGCTTCCCGTTGAAGCATTAAGCTGGGCTGACTGTGCTAAAATTCTTATTTATGTTAGTATTAACCTTGTCTTCATTGATGCAGAATCTTCTATGCTGTAATAATAGAATTTTCTTTTGCAGACATGGATGATTGTTTACCATGCCCAGAAGGACAGTATCCAAATAACAACCATGACTCGTGCCTTCCAAAACATATAACTTTCCTATCTTATGAAGACCCGTTAGGGACCAGTTTGGCCATTACGGCAATTGCCTTTGCTTGCATTGCCACTGTGGTGCTTGGGATCTTCATCAAATACCAGGACACTCCCATAGTCAAGGCCAACAACCGGAATATCACCTACCTTCTCCTCATCTCCCTTGTGCTCTCATTCCTTTGCAGTTTGTTATTCATTGGACAACCTGAAAAGGTGACCTGCCTTTTGCGACAAGCTGCTTTTGGGATTGTCTTCTCAGTAGCCATTTCTTGTATATTGGCAAAAACCATCATTGTGATTTTAGCTTTCATGGCTTCAATGCCAGGATCCCAGATAAGGAGATGGCTGGGCAAACGATTAGATTATTACATCGTTGTTTCTTGTTCCTTCATTCAAGTTGTCCTTTGTATTGTATGGCTTGTAACCTCACCCCCATACCCAGATGCTGATATGAAACTAGTACCAGATGAAATCATCCTGGGATGCAACATAGGCTCTACTGTCATGTTTTACTGTGTCTTGCTCTATCTGCTTTTCCTTGCCATTGTTGGTTTTAGTGTGGCTTTTCAAGCCCGTCATTTACCTGACAGTTTTAATGAAACCAAGTTCATCTCTTTCAGCCTGTTGTGTTTTTGCAGTGTCTGGTTGTCCTTTTTTCCAACATATCTGAGCACCAAGGGAAAATACCTGGTGGCTGTGGAGACCTTTTCCATTCTCTCTTCCAGTGCAGGGTTACTAGGCTGCATTTTTTCCCCCAAATGCTTTGTTATTCTACTAAGGCCTGATCTGAATGATAAAAAGCAGTTGATGAGGGGAAAGAAAGAAGAACTATAATTCCATATTTTTTCAGTAAAAAAATACATTGTCATACATATTCATTGAAGACCACTCAAAACTGGAACTGCTTCAAAATGAAGCCATTGCAAGTCATGGGAAACTTATCCTTTCTGATTGCTGGTACCTATCAATATCACCTAACATGGACTTCCAAACATATTGATGAAAAAAATATGAGCCCAGAGATATCCACCTGCATTCTAACAAATAAAATATTAACAACAATGTACCTATTCCCTTGAAATAATATTTTCATTTTCTTTCCTTCCTTCTAATTTTTATGTGAAATAATATTGAGATACATTAACATGCTGAACTAAAGGAGCTTTAAAAAAATGGTCTTAGTACTCCAATTACATTATCATATAGATAAATGCAAGACCAGATCTAAGCACACCCACTGATTCTTTCCAGATTCTTCACAAGCCTGAGAGCATGGCTGCACTCAGCCTGACCCTTGATCCAGGGTTTGTCTCTAACCCTAATGGCTATACATGGGGTATGCAACATTAAACACTCAAAGAGCCATTTGGGCCCATTTCCCACAGAAAATAAAACACTGAGAGCCACAAAACCTGGGTGGACATGGCCAACTTGATCTCACTCACTCCCACCCAGTCACATGACCCCACCCAGCCACACCTACCCAGGTTTTGTAACTCCCAGTATTTTCTTTTCTCTGGGAAGCAGGTATCTCTCGCTGTATCTCTCTCTCTCTCTCTCTCTCCCTCCCTCCCTCCCTCTCTCTCTCTCTCTCATCTCACTTTCTCTTTCTCTCTCATCTCTCTCTCTCTCAGGGGCAAGGGCCAGGGCCAGCCAGTGGTGGATTCAGCTGAAGGGAGCCACATCAGGGAATGAAAGAGCCACATGCGGCTCTGGAGCTGCGGGATGCCGACACTTGGGCTATACAGAGAAGCAAGGCTAGTCCGTTCTTCCTCCATGTAACTTCATCAGTGTTGTTATTCTAGTTTGTAATCATTTTCCACCTGATTAGAGAGGCCATTCCTTATCTTCTCACAAAAGTACATGATGAAAATCCCTAAATATTATGAGGACCACATATACCTTTCTTTATGTTTTAATTTTATGATTTTTGTATGCCCATTTCTTTCATAAGATTACAGTTATTTTACTGAAAAAGGGAGCTCACGTGAATCATTTGATATGCCTCATTCATTATGATAAATGAGATAATTATTGTAAATCTACATTAGGATAACTGATATTCCCCACATATTGCAAGTGTAAAAATTGTCCTAGTTTAGAAGTTGCCAAACTTTCATCACCTTCTCCAAATTAAATTTCCGTTCCTTCAGCAAGGAATATATACTTTTTGCTCTTTTTCCTTTTCCTTTCTGGATTTACATTGTTATGAATAATAATACACTTGATGGTTCTTTGATGCCTATTGTTTGCACTGAAAAAAAGATAAAAATTGTAAATTATCCATCAGTAATACAGAACCATCACAGGAAAGGAGTTGAAGGACACACCTTTATAGTTCAGTATATGAATATGAGTTTATTAGATATGAATGTTCTCCAATTTCAACAGTCTTATCAGCTTCCTCTTAATAAAGATGCACAGTCAGTAGCATCTATTGTAAAATGTGAATAATAAGAATGGATGTTTTATCACGCTTGTTGAATGTGTAGTAAGCTAGATATTTTTCCTTATAAAATTCCTTATTACATTTTTATATTTTATATAGCCAATATATTGTTCTCATTGTTTCTGGTCATTGTTGCTTTCTGTCTGTCTATCCATCCGTCTGTCTGTCTATCTATCTATCTATCTATCTATCTATCTATCTATCTATCTATCTATCATCTATTTTGTTATGCACATATATTTATGTTTATGTATATTTATTGTCATGGGTAAATGCCTTATTCTTGAATGGGGGAAATGTATGCTCATAGAGTATCAAGGGTTAATTTATTCTTCCTTTCCTAATGTATTCATCTGTAACCACTCCTACTCCCTAATCCCGCCTCATTATATAAAAGAGGATACACGCTCCTCCTCTTCGCTTCTATCTGCAATCA
Organism: Arizona elegans; assembly: GCA_022577455.1. Classification (NCBI taxonomy): domain Eukaryota; kingdom Metazoa; phylum Chordata; class Lepidosauria; order Squamata; family Colubridae; genus Arizona; species Arizona elegans. Next base: position 6,276,965 of record JAKOOJ010000021.1, on the reverse strand, counting down.
CTCAGTGAATATAGAATGCCTGCTGTAAATAAACAATACTTTGTTTGAATACTATAATTCAGAATTCTTTATTGAGTCCGATCGTCGAATTACGTCATCCATTTGGTAGTAGAGGATGGTTGGCTGACTCAATAAAAAACAGACATGCCAAAGAAAGAAAACTCCAGAAACAAAAGAGAAAGACCCAACACCAGGCCACACAACAAAGAAATGGAAACAGATCAAGAAATGATCGATGAATCTACAACTATAATGGCAAGAGAATCTGAAAACTCCACTACAGACAACGAAGAGGTAATCGATGAACCCGACGACCAAGAAGCGAGCGAGACAGAAAACAACACTCTCAGATCAGAAATACTAAGACTGCTGAAAAGCCAAAAAGACGACGAAAATCTCATCGCGAACCTCCAAGACATCATAAAAGATAGCAGAGCAGTGAGAGAAAATCACACCAACGCATCAGAATCTAAAGATCTCAAAATGGTAAGCGAATTACCTATAGATGAGAGTGTAACTAAAAGAAAGACTAACGGTCCCACGCAAAATTTTGAATGGCAGCCATCTTGGTTTCAACAGACCAGCAAAATGGCCGAATCAGAACCAATCAGAAAGCAGAGTTCAAAATGGCTGGCACGAAAAGCTTTACACAGCGTGAAAAATAAAAAAGAAAAATTCTATTCTTCAGAAGAATCTGATACAGACACCGAAGAAGCACCAACCGAACTGCAAATCGAAACAGCTATGAAAACACTTTTTGCAACTTTTGGTCCAAATTTAAAAATATCAAAAAAATCGACGAAAACAACAAAGGCAGCCGATCAAACAGCGAAGAAAAGACAAGCAGCACAATCCAAAAGCAAAGACGCAGAAGCAAGCAAACAAACATCTCAGCATCTATCCACTTCAACCCGAACGACGAGAACACCAACGCCCGAACCCAGAGAGCCTTGAAAGTACTCGCCCACACCACAAACGCTTCTGGGAGCCAGAAACCTCAACCAAGACGACTTCGATGGAAAGAAGCAAGCCCCGATCATCACCTGGATGCCTAAAGTCGAGCCAGAGAGCGAATCATCATCAGAAGAACACTATGAGGGAGCTACAGCGACGAGAACCTCTCCCGACAGCTTCAGGAACAAAATGAACAACGCGCATGTGCAAATACACACAGATGAATATAGAGACAATGAAGAACAGAGAGAACCATTCAGACTGATCGCAAGTATACCTACACCATTCTGCAATTATCAGCATTTACAAGACCATGGACAGCCTCCAGTTGTAAGTAATGCAACAAATAACATTGGAAACTTGCCTAATGATTTTCCAAAGTTGAGAATAGATGGTATTAATTTACAGGAATGGAGTCAACAACTCCAGGTTGTTTTCTTAAAAGAGAATTTATTATTTTTCATAACTAACCCTCCCAAAAAACCATGGACCCTAAAATTGGACTGCCTACACCACAGAGCATTCTATTTACTAATATCTAGTATATCACCTGCTATCTATCATAGTATTAAGCATAATCTAACTGTCTCAGAAATAATTCATTGTATGTTTAAATTGTTTCATAGTGAAAGTGTGGCAACCACAACAAGAATGTCTAAAAATTTCTTCTCAGCCAGGATAAAACCTGGAACTACTGTAAGTGAACATTTAATATCACTAAACACAACTAGAGCAGAACTTCATTTAAGGGGAGAAATAATATCTGATCAGACAATGAAAAGCGTTATCATTAATTCATTAGACTCATCATGGGATAATTACATATCGCATTTGGACACAATTAATTTAGGATATCTATCTATAGAGAGTTTATCAAATAGATTAATAGCTGAAGATAATTTGAGAAGAAGCCGCTACAGCGCATACAAAGAACACAGACAGACCAAAAGGGTAGTATTTCAAGACAGGTATCAAGAATCAATTGAATGTTATAATTGTGGATCCAAAGAACATTATAGAAGAGACTGTCCAAAACCTCTTAGAGAAAGACAAAAACATGACATTAGAAACAGATACCATAACAGACAATCATCTATTGACAGATACAGACATAGAAACTCACCAAACTTTAGAGAACATAGAGGGGGCAGAGATAACTCAAGAGATAGAAAGTCTGGATCATTGTATGGATTAGATAAGTACACTATAAGCAAAAACCAAGACTCAAAGGACAATGCCTGGCTCATTGATTCCGGGGCAACAAATCACACAACACATGATAAGAAAATATTATCTTCCTTCATAGAAGATAAATTTGTAATTAAAGTAGCTAATCAAGAGGAAGTCCAAGTCATTGGAAGAAGAAATGTAGATTTACCCGGTCTAGGGAAAATAGAGGGGGTTTTATTAGTACCCAAAATACCTCACAACATTCTTAGTGCAACAAAATTAAGCAGGGACTCTAACATAAATATAATATTCTCAAAGGGAAAAGTAACTCTAGAGAAAAACAGAACAAACTTAGGTAATGTGATTACCAAAGGAGATTTACCATATTTAATCACAGAGGAAAGATGGCTACACAACATTGATTCAAACATGGAAAATGACACTAGCATAGAAAATGAAAATAACAGTGACAGTGATAATGAGGAACACGAACCAGAACATAACAATCAAACCACATCTGTCAACGATACACATACTAACAAAAGACCAATAATTGGAAAACCAATTCATGATGAGTGTGCACATATATTACATGGAAAATTAGGACATGCTAGTTTTCCTGTAATATAAAAAATGATTGAACATGCTGAAGGTGTTAAAATAAAAGATTGTCAAAATTACTTGGAATGTTCAGTATGTAAGTCCTCAAAACTCAGAACCAAACCCAGACCAAAAAAATAAACAAGATCATCAAATCATATTTTTAACCTGGTACATATGGATCTAGTTGGTCCATTAACTCCATCAATTACATACAAAAAACGATATTTTCTTACTATTGTAGACGACTATAGTTGTTATGGCTTTGTCTACACTTTAAAACACAAAGATGAAACATTTCAAAAGTTTAAAGAATTTTATAAACGTGTAGAAACACAACACAACATAAAAATAAAACAGATCATGACAGACAGGGGATCTGAATTCATGTCAAAGGAATTCTCCCAATGGCTAAAAGCCAAAGGGATGCTACATTTCACCTCTAGTCCTTTCTCTGCATTTCAAAATGGAGTAGTAGAATGAAAAAACTTGACACTACAAACCATGATTAGATGTACATTAGAAGATGCTGGTTTAGGCAAACATTTCTGGTCAGAAGCACTATTATATTCCAATTATACTCTTAACAGACTTTGGTCTAGTGTCATAAATAAAACACCATATGAATTGATGTATAGTAAAAAACCCAAGATAGCCCACATGCATGTATTTGGAGTTACAGTGGATGTACATATACCAAAACAATTGAGACGTAAGGGAGATAATGTATCTAGAAGGCTCAGGTACATGGGCTATGAAACAGGCACAAAAGGATATAGATTTATTGACAATAATAGCAAATTCATAATTTCTAGGACAGCTGTATTTCACGAACAGGCCAATTGGTCTAAGATACATCTTAATGAGATATTTCCAACAACAAGACCAGACATTAAAACTCAAGATAAGACAGAAAGAGAAGGACATAACTATAGTGCACAAAAGGGCAACAACAAAACATGGATGGGAAATTGTCCCAAAATCAAAACAGATTCATTAACACAAAAGGAAGCAAGATATTTACACGATAACGACAGCAGACCAGAAAGAACAATTAGATGTAACAGGAACCAAATACCAAATAGATATAAGGATTACATAATGCATATAAATAATGATACATCAACACCCAATACATATGAGGAAGTATTAAAACTCCCCACAGAAGAAAGAAAGAAATGGGAAATAGCCATGGCCAAATAAATGGACAGTTTGCGAGAACTCAAAGTATTCACCCCAACACCAGCTCCAAAAGACAAAACAATTATTGGCACTAGGTGGATATTTAAAATTAAAAATCTAGAAGAGGACAACACGTTATATAAAGCAAGACTAGTTGCACAGGGCTATGCTCAAAAGTATCCTGAGGATTATACCGACACATACTCCCCCACTGTAAGGACTGAAAGTGTTAAGACAGCTTTAGTAATAGCCTCAGCCCTTAATCTTGAAGTCTTTCAATACGACATACAAACTGCATACCTACATGCAAAACTCGATAAGGAAATATATGTAAGAGCTCCTCATAGTCAAAACACAAATAGAAACGAAACTTGGTTACTAAACAAAAGTTTGTATGGATTAAAGCAATCCGGCAAACGTTGGTATGAATGCTTGGTCAACGTACTCAAAACTATGAACTTCAACGCCACAACTGCAGACAATTGTTTCTTTGTTAGGAGAGATGGCGATTCACTAGAATTTGTGTTAATTTATGTGGATGACATTTTGTATATTGGCAAACATAAAGATAAGAGAGATACATTTGTAACAAAATTAGGAGAACATTTTTCATTAAAATCATTGGGGAAAGTAAATAAATATCTTGGAGTTCAAATTAGTAAAACTAAAAAAGGATTTAGATTGTCTCAGAAGGATAAGATTATTGAACTCTTGAACATATGCAATATGAATGATGCAAAGCCTTGTGATACCCCAATGCAAGCTGATTTTCTAAAAAAATATGAATGAATCATCTCCTGAGTTTAATGATAATACACTTTACAGATCAGTTATTGGTTCTCTTTTATATATTTCTAATTGGACCAGACTGATATTGCTCTACCCCTTAATTTATTATCCAGATATGTCAGTAAGCCTTTAATTTATCATTGGGAAGCCATTAAAAGAGCGCTAAGATATTTGAAACACAGCCTAGACTTTTGCTTACTGTTAGAACCCAACAATATTAAAGAACCTATTCTTACTTGTTACGCTGATGCTGACTGGGCAGGCGACACTAAAAGCAGGAAGAGTACTTCCGGCTATGTATTCTTTCTTAACAATTGTCCAGTCTACTGGTATACTGGAAAACAAGATCTAGTAGCTACATCAACGACTGAAGCAGAGTATATTTGCTTGTCAAAAGCTTCTAATAATCTCATATGGTTCAATGATCTATTATCAGATGTTTGGAAGAGTCCTTCATTACCATTTGTTATACATGAAGATAACAAAGCTGCAATAGAGATATCTAGAGCAGATGCTATTGGTCAGAGATCTAGACATATAGATATCAAATACAAGCATGTAAGGCAGTTATCTCAAAATGGATTCATTAGAGCTATTCATTGTGAAACCACAGAACAAATAGCTGATATATTGACTAAGCCTTTACAATCAAAACAACATAAATATTTAACTTCAAAATTACAAGTTTTATATTGTTCTGAATCTGAATGTAATTACTGTTGTATGTCGAATCGGCATTTAGAGGGGGATTTGTCATGGGTAAATGCCTTATTCTTGAATGGGGGAAATGTATGCTCATAGAGTATCAAGGGTTAATTTATTCTTCCTTTCCTAATGTATTCATCTGTAACCACTCCTACTCCCTAATCCCGCCTCATTGATATAAAAGAGGATACACACTCCTCCTCTTCGCTTCTATCTGCAATCACTCAGTGAATATAGAATGCCTGCTGTAAATAAACAACACTTTGTTTGAATACTATAATTCAGAATTCTTTATTGAGTCCGATCATCGAATTACGGCATCATTTATGTTTATATACATATATATCTCCCTTTTCTTGAATGCTTTTTATACTTATTTTTTTTCTTTTCTGAGTCTACTTCACTGAAGGAAATTACACATATGGTATTTCTCATGAGTTCAGAAATTAAGATTATACTGGTTGAGCTGTGATAAACATCAACATGTTGACTTCAGAAAAGATTATTATAAACTTATCATTCCAAATTGGACATTATTCCCCAATTTGACCATAATTATTAAATAAGTATGATCTCTACCTAGTCCATGAGCATCCCCTTGGGACAGGGGGGAAATACAAAGGTTAACTATATTAATATTCCATGCTTCAAGCAAAACTGGAGCAAGTGACTGGCAAAGCTATACTACTGCCATTACTGGAAATAGGTATTGCATAGATCTGTCTTTAGAGAAGCTGAGCATTGCCACTGGTATGAAAAGCATTTTAATATCAATAAGGGAGCAAGCATGCTGGAAGAAGGCAGGAACACTCTCAGACAAAGTGGCAGTATTTGTGGCTCTGATGATAGCTATAGAAGCTTTGCTTCATGCTCCACACAAAGTCCCTGATGTTAAGTGTCCTGTTGGTGAACCTCTTTCTATTCTCTACAAATATTACCAGCCAGGCCATATCATTATTGGAGGCATTTTCTCTCAAATCTACATTTTTTCGAGTCCAATCAGTTATGAAATGCCGCCTTCTGAAGAAAGTTTTGAAGACCTTGTGTAAGCAGCTTGGGTTTAAGACATGAAATGCAATGAGGTTCTCAAGTAATTCAACTTAGTTGTAGGGTTCTCATGTATAGCTGCAACCGGGAGGGGGAAAAGCTAGAGAATGCAATGAGAAATCTTTTCAGTCTTGTAGACAATATAAATGTATCTTTTTGTCTCTGTCTTCTAATTCATGTCTTATTTTTCAAGGAAAAAGGGATAAGTTTCTGGATAGAAAAATAGTATTAGCTGCTTTTTATTTTCTTATGAAGTTTGTCAATTGGCAAATGTATGCTAGGTAAAAGAGAAATAGAAATGAGGAAGAAAATTTTCAATGATTTTACAAGAACTCTGGTGCTCATAATTATAATGGTAACTCAACATCTCACTAAACCCAATGGGGTTAATTGAAGCATGGGAAGTTACAGAGGATATAGATTTTGAGGAAAGAGCCAGTTTGGTGCAGTGGTTAAAGCACCAGGCTAGAAACTAGGAGACCCTGAGTTCAACTCCAATCTTAGGCATGAAATCAAGTGGCTGACTTTGCCCCCCACCCCCCAGCCTTAGGAAGGAAGCAACGGCAAACCACTTCTGAAAAACCTTGCCAAGAAAATGCAGTGAATTCTCCAAGCAATTGCCAAAAGTCAATACTGACTCAATGTAATAAAAAAAGCAAAACAAAATATTATGAGAGAGATGATAGGACACCTGAAAAGTATGATAGTAAAACACATCCTAATAGAATGTGTTTAATGGAAGTACGAGAACATCATTGTTCCCCTAAATTATAGATATTCTCTATGTTAAAGAATAGAAAATAGAATAGAATAGAATAGAATAGAATAGAATAGAATAGAATAGAATAGAATAGAATAGAACAGAACAGAACAGAACAGAACAGAATTCTTTATTGGCCAAGTTTGGACACTTGGACACACAACGAATTTGTTTTTTGTGCATATGCTCTCAGTGTACCTAAAAGGACAAGATACATTCATCACGAATCATAAGGTACAACATTTAATGATAGTCATAGGGTACGAATAAGCAATCAAATCATACTAGGAAACAATCAAAATAAATTGTGAAGCAGGTTGACTGCTCTGGTTATATTGTTCGAAGCTTGCCAAAAATGAAAGAGGTTACTTCTCTTTAGCTCATGTTTTCATATGTAGTAACTATCACTATAAAATCTGTAAAGAAAATGCAGACACTTATAAATTGGTTTTCAAAATTGACCAGGTGTATCCACGAGAGTGACTCTGTTATTTAATAATTTTCAAACTTCATTTGCTTGGAGAAAATATTTTTTTATAATTGATCCATTGGGTCCTTGTTGATATGCTAATGTTTAAATAAAATATGCATTCAAAACTGTGACCTAACCCAAAACAATTTCCTGTGACATAGGATGCTTACTCAGAATTATCAGCACATTCTGGCCTTGGCATTTGCTGTGAAGGAAATCAATGAGAATGCCCAACTCTTACCCAATGTGAGTTTAGGCTTCCACATTTTAAACAGCCATTTCCTTGCAAGATGGACCTATCTTGCCTCTCTGGAACTACTTTCCACAAAGGACAAATTCATTCCTAGCTACAAATGTGATATTCACAATAATATTGTGGGAGTCATTGGGGGACCTAATTCTGAAGTTCTGTCTCCACATGACAAACATCCTGAGCATCTACAAAATTCCACAGGTAAGTGGTAATCATGGAACAACAGTTAGGAAGAAAAAGAGTCTAAAGTTTAAGAACGGTTTTGTTCATGGATGTTAGAATATGGAAATCTCTTTACTAACTGGTGGGACTTTTTTTTTTTTTTTGAAGAATTTGTATGATGGTGCTTTTGTACTGGTATGTGAAGGCTGCAGAATGAAGAGTTTAATAAAATTGAAACAATAACTTTACTAATTTAAGCAATTATTATAATTGAAACAATCACTTTATTGATTAGTCATTAAGCCATAATATATTTTACATGAGCTCAATCACAATCTAGCTATTTAGACATCAATTCATCCTCTTGGCTAAGAGCTTTCTTGAGGGACTTTGAAATTCTTAAACTTTCTTGTCATAGCGGTATTCAAAAAAAGTTTCTGTATTTCCTTTTAAAAGTTCAACAAAAAAAGTCTAAACACTGAGGAAACCAAAACAGTTCCAAGAACCTACCTTTTAACCAAGAGTATATCAAATTTATTATCCATGCTCTTTTTCACAAAAACCTTGTGAAAGATTTTTTTTTTTTTTTGGTTAAACAATTTAAGCACAATAATAATCGATAATATAAACCAAAAGGAAGAATAGAGAAAAAAGAAGAAGAAAAAGATGCAGGAAAGTAAAACAGAAAATAATAGAAAGAGAGAAGGAAAAAAGATAAAATTAACAAATATGAACAATTTCACTCTCTCTTTACCTCCTTGTAGTTAACAAATATAAAAATCTTCATCCCACAACTCAACTCTTAACTAGAGGCAAATAAAATAAAAAATTCCCAATCCAGGTGTCAGCAAAAACTCCAAGCAGAGCACTAGAATAATCATATTAACTGACAAATATAAAAATCATCATTTACTGTGAGCAAATCTAATAAGTGACACCTTTTCCAATCCAGATGTTGCCAAATCTAAAAATAACCCCCTCAAAGTTAGACATGTATCATTTTAACCCTTACCAAATTAGCCAGTTTTATATTCTTTCTTTTTACCAAAATCAATCTTGCGCTTTAATTCATTTGCATGACCATTATCATTTGACTTGAATTCGTTCAAAACTTTAACAAGCCTCTTTTGTAGATCTAGCAAGAATTGGTATTGTAGTGCCATCTCACCAACTGAGCGGAGATCAACACCACCAGAAATGTTCATGTTCCATACAGAATGATTATTTTATGGAAAAAGAACAAAACAACACAAATTTAAAAATAAATAAAAAAGCAAAGACTGGGATCAGATCTACTACTGAATTAAAATGGTAAAATTAAACCTTGTCTTTGCTTTCAATATTTCAGAAAGTAGAATAGATTGCATATGATTTCTATTATCTCTATTTCATTTTATTTATTTATTTATTTATTTATTTATTTATTTATTTATTTATTTATTTATTTAATTTTTATACCGCCCTTCTCCAACAGGAAAAAACATAACATATAAAATTTAAAAACAGTTTAAAACTATTAAATAATTTTGGCCCACAATTTAAAACAACCCAGTTAAAACCAATTTCAAATTAAAACCGAAAGGATGGGATCAAGCCAACCCGGCTAGATGAAATAAATGAGTTTTCAGGGCCCGACGAAAAGTCCGGAGGTCTGGTATCGTGCGTATCTCTGGGTGTAGGTTGTCCCAGAAGTCAGGTGCTGCCACAGAGAAGGGGGTCTCTGGGGGTCACCAGCCGACATTGTCTGGCTGACGGCACCCTGAGGAGGCCCTCTCTGTGCGAGCGTACTGGCCGGTGAGAGGCTATTGGCGGCAGAAGGCAGTCTCGTAGATACCCCAGCCCTAAGTCATGGAGTGCTTTCAAGGTGGTCACCAACACCTTGAAGCGCACCCGGAAGACCACCGGGAGCCAGTGCAGATCGCGCATGAGAGGGGTCACATGGGAGCGCCCCATTGCTCCCATAATCCCCCACGCAGCCGCATTCTGGACCAGTTGGAGTCTCCGGGTGCGCCCCAAGGGGAGCACCATGTAGAGAGCATTGCAGTAGTCCAGGCGAGAAGTGACGAGTGCCTGTGTGACCATGCGTAGGGAGTCCCGATCCAGAAAGGGACGCAACTGGCATATCAGGCGAACCTGATAAAAAGCCCCCCTGGCCACGGCCATCATATGCTCTTCTAAAGACATCCGTGCATCCAGGAGGATGCCCAAGGTGCGAGCCCTCTCTGTGGGAGCCAATGATTCGCTCCCGATAACCAGCGATGGCACCAGCTGGTTATATCGGGATGCCAGAAGCCACAGCCACTCAGTCTTGGAAGGGTTGAGTCTGAGCTTGTTTCTCGCCATCCAGGCTCACATGGCCTCCAGGCGCTGGGACATCACTTCAAGGGCATCTTTGGGGTGGCCTGGGGTGGAGATGTACAGCTGGGTGTCATCAGCATACTGATGGAACTCCACCCCAAAGCCACGGATGATCTCATCCAGCAGCTTTACATAAATGTTGAACAGAAGGGGCAAGAGGACCGACCTTGCAGCACCCCACAAACAAGGGGTCGACCGCTGTCCCCCTGCCTCGGGGTCGACCGCTGTCCCCCTGCCAACACAGATTGCAACCGGTCAGAGAGGTAGGAGGAGAAACACCACAAAACGGTGCCCCCCACCCCCCACCCCCAACCTCTTCAACCGGCGCAACATGATTCCATGGTCAATGGTATCAAAAGCCACCGAGAGAGCTAATAGGACGAGGATAGAGGAGCAACCCCTATCCTGAGCCCTTCAGAGATCATCCACCAATGCAACCAATGCTGTTTCCATGCTGTGCCCAGGCCTGAAGCCAGACTGGAGCAGATCTAGATAGACAGCCTCATCTAGGTACTGTGGAAGCTGCCACGCCACCACATTCTCAACAACCTTTGCAATAAAACAAAGGTTGGAGACTGGACGATAGTTAGCCAAAACATCCGAATCCAGAAAGGGCTTCTTGAGGAGGGGCCTCACCACCACTTATTTCAAGGTGGCCAGCAGGACACCCTCACTCAAAGAAGCATTAATAATCCTCTGGAGCCAGCCTCATGTAACCTCCTGGGAAGCCAGCACCAACCAGGAGGGACACGGGTCCAATAAACATGTGGTCGTGTTCAGCCGCCCCATAATCCTGTCCACGTCCTCGGGAGCCACAGGATCAAACTCCTCCCAGATAACACTCTCAAGACCTGCCTCAATCATCTCATCCAGACTTACTGCAAACTGCACTTAGTCTAGTACAATCCATATATCCAAAGGTGGGGATTTAAAGAATGTGTACAGTTAATCAGCAAGAATTTTTGTATGGCAAATTTATGTAGCAAAGCAGCTGGTACAGGTGACCCTCAACATACAATGGCCATTGTAGCAGCCCATGGCCACATGATCAAAATTGGCCCATGGGATGCTTAAATCTGGCCCATAGGGCTGCCCTGGAAACAGCAAAGGGCCGGTCTGTGGGGCCTCTGCCAAAAAAAATGGAGCTGGGCCCTCCTGAGCTCCATTTTCACTGGCAGAGAACTTCAGGATGCTGTCACAGCAGAAAACTGATGTTGAGCTGGCCACACCCACACTGGCCATGCCCGCATCTCCCCGAAGGTCAAACACAACCCTGATGCAGCCCTCAATGAAATCGAGTTTGACAACCTTGATCTAACTTAACATGCTAAATTAACAAATGTGGCAAGAAAGATCATAAAATGGGCAAAACTCAGTTAACAAATGTCTCACTTAGCAACAGAAATTTTGGGCTCAATTGTGGTGATATGTTGAGGACTACCTTTATCTTTCAAATGAGTGCACCGTATCATTTATCGTCATAATTCTCATCTTCCATGTGTTCTATCTCAAGATCTTATTTGGTTCATCACCAATGATAAATGACAAGACCAAAGAAGATTTCTTCCACCAGATGTTTCCAGATGGGACCGTTCAGTATATGGGGATTCTTGAGTTGTTGCTGTATTTCAATTGGATCTGGATTGGTGTAGTTGCTTTTGATGATGATAATCATCATGGAGAGATATTTGTACAGAATATTCTTCCCATATATTCTCAGCATGGTATCTTTGTGGATTTCTTAGAAGCAATGCCCAAAATGACTTTTTCAGGTGACTTGACTGAAATAGTAACAAAATGGTTTGCAACATCACATATTGTCACAGGAAGCACGGCTAATACTGTTATTATACAAGGCGAAATACATACTATTGGTGTTTTAAGATTAATTTTTCACGTCGCAAAATTTTATGATACAGCAATTGAGAGCCGAGTCTGGATCATGACAGCCCAGATGGATTTTGCATCTCCTGGTTTTCTAAGAGATTCTGATGTAAATTGCCTCCATGGAGCTCTGTCCTTTGCAATTCACACAAACTCACCCAGAGGATTCCAGAGGTTTCTGAAAGAAAGAAATCCTGTTTCAGAGAATGGAGATGGCTTTATCAGAGTCTTATGGAAAGAAGCATTTAATTGTGATTTCTCAGATTCTACTCTAGAAGAGAAAGATGCGGAGATCTGCACTGGGGAGGAAAAGCTTGAGAATCTACCTATGACCCTCTTTGATACAAGCATGTCTGGTCACAGTTATAGCATCTATAATTCAGTTTACATTGTGGCGCATGCTTTGCACGCAATAACTTCATCTAAGAGAAGACAGAGAGCAAAGATGAAACAAAAAGGACAAGATCAATTAAATCGTGAACCATGGCAGGTATTTTGCAAAACATTATACAGTAGAAGAGTTCTCTTGAATAGAGAATACAGTGCCAGATCTAGTAACTAATTCCCACAACACTGTCAAATAATTTACTAAAACTGTATTACTATTATTCTTCTCTTCCTTACTAGTATCTATCTCTTCCCACTTATTACTATAACCATGTTGCTTGTATCTTTCAATTATATTGTTTTTATTTGTTTCCTAGTATGATTTGATACCTTATTAGTAAACTTTACTATCACTTAGTGTTGTATCTTTTTATTCTTGATGAATGTATTTTATTCTCCATATGTACACTGAGAGCATATGCACCAAAGACAAATTCCTTGTGTGTCCAATCACACTTGGCCAATAAAGAATTCTATTCTATTCTGTTCTGTTCTGTTCTATTCTATTCTATTCTATTCTATTCTATTCTATTCTATTCTATTCTATTCTATTCTATTCTATTCTATTTTAGTGAAAGGAATAGAACAATATGAACAGAGAATATCCACTGTACCGTAAGTGCCAGGAAATAAATTTAAGACCGATCCAAAAGAAAAACAGTTGAGTTCATAATTGATCTGAGGGTCATCACTAGGTAGAATTTTAAGATCATATTTTTTCAGAGAATGTATAGATATTACTGGTATGTTAAAGATAGATGTATAAATGTGTAAAAGAATCATATTGAATATTTCAATATTTCTGTCCCCAAAAGAGTTCCTTTCCTTAACTTTTTTCTTTGAATTGTATGTTACAATATAAAAATGTCAAAGTTCAGACTGAGAATTATTTCCTCTCGTTTAGTCCCTGTGGACTAATATCTTAATATTTTTTTGTATAGTTAAGTTTCTGCTGAGTGAATTTGATGAAAACATTATTGTTTTGAAACTATGGTTTCCGAGTAAACTTTTCTGAACAAATACATTTTTATTATATTAATAAATATAATATAAATATATTAAATGCAACTACTTTTCCAAATATGACACCCTGTCATCACATTACCTGGACAACTCACCTGGACACTGCTCCCCTCCTTCCCTCCCTTCCTTCTTTTCCTCCTCCTCCTCCTCCTCCTCCTCCTCCTCCTAATTGGAATAAGTTTCATGAATATAAACCTATCTCTAAAATGTTTAATTCTTGTCATCTGCAGCAATGTGCTTTCTCCATTACCCATAGTTTTCAATTTTGACAGGACTATTCTAAACATTACAGTATTTTGTGATATCATGTCTCACCACCATCTCCCCAATTTAGCTCCACAAGTTCCTGAGAAGTACTTTCTTTAAAAACAGTGCTGGAGAAAACATTTCTTTTGATGATGATGGACATATAATTGCTGAATTTGATATTTTCAACTGGGTCACCTATTCAAATAACACATTTACAAAAGTCAAAGTTGGATGGATAGACCCAAATTCATTCTCTTCTAAATTGCTCAACATTCATGAAGATGCCATCGTATGGCCCACTAGATTTAACCAGGTATATATTTTGTACAGATCTGGGGATACTTTAGTTCATATTTTGAATGTTCAGAGTGTTCCTTTTCATAAGCTTTTCATAAGCTGGTTTATTGATCTTAATTAAAACAAGAGGTTTTGGTAATAACATTATGCTGAGACAAATTATTGTTGTTACTTATATGATCACTATGTATTCCAGTCAAAGTAGAATTCTTCAGATGATCAAAGTGAAGAAACAATTTATGTTTCAATCAAATGAAAGACAAAAGCAAACAGAACAGCTGCTGAGTCGGCATTAAAATATAGTAATATTTGTGCTTTCTTGTGTTTAGAAATTGTAGTTTGTGCTTTAAAGAAGAGGACTTTAATATGCCTTGTTGGGTGAGGCATATTAATCAAATTGTCTTTTCTGGTCTTTACTATAATGATTGAGTATAGCATCCAGTCACTTGTAGTTCATCATCAATTACAATTACGCAGAAGTGTGTTTCAGCATGTTCTGACAAGTTCTGGAGAACCAGTAGCGGAAATTTTGAGTAGTTTGGAGAACCAGTAGTAAAAATTCTGACTGGCTCCGCCTCCATCTATTCTCTGCCTCCCAAGTCCCAGCTGATTGGGAGGAAATGGGGATTTTGCAGTAACCTTCCCTGGGATTGGGGTGGGAATGGAGATTTTACAGTATCCTTCCCCTGCCATGCCCACCAAGCCATACCCACAGAACTGGTAGTAAAAAAATTTGAAACCCACCACTGCAATTACCTCATTACACATACAATTACTTCAAAAATCCATAATATGTCAGCTTTGGAAGCCATATTAGTACCAGAAGCTTCCATGCTGCCACCTTCTTATGTGTGGGAAAGTAGGAGGGGGGATTTAGTAGAGGGAAAGTAGTCAGAAAAAATAGCATTCTTCTTATTGGTCAAGGTCATCACAGTCCTGCAGTTGGAGAAGGAGTGGTTGGAGTGATGTCTCAAGATGGAACGGATGGTGATTGGACCATGTGATGGAATAATGGGTGCAGGGGATGGATTTGGGGGTTTTGATTTACTGAGGGAAAACCCAGAACTCTCAGATTCAGGTTTTCTCAGATGTGCCAGTATACCTACTCTAATAAATGAGCAGAGAGTTGGACAAGATGACCTCCAAGGTCCCTTCCAACTCTGTTACTGTTACTAAAATGGAACTTTGAGAAAATGCTTGTCTTGGAGTTTTTAATTGGAGTTGGGTTTTTCTGGAATGCTGACATAATATATGGATTCAACCCATTACATTTGATGTAGAAACTAGTAGATAAAGCTTTGTTTGAAAAAAAAAAATCAACTCCATTCTTGTGCATAGGAAAGCAGAAATAATTAATATAAGAAACAGCAGCTTAGATGTCATCCATCTTAATTTAAAAGTAAATACCGTAAGTATTGCTGACGTTATTGTGCACAAAAATTTAATGAGTTACACCCAATTAAAAAACAAACATGAAAGTATTTTCCAAAAATCTTCACAATATGCTAGAAAAGAAGTTAGTTATTTTTTCATATTTTATTTATGTGTGTCTTGTTTACAAGAACAAATACCGTAATGGAATGGCAAATTGATTCTTAATCCATTGACGTTCATTTCAGAAAAGACCCCATTCGCTGTGCAATGACAATTGTCATTCAGGTTCAAGTAAGACCAAGATAGAAGGGAAACCCTTTTGCTGCTATAGGTGCCATTCATGTCCAGAGGGGAAGATCGCAAATCAGAAAGGTAGGTTATATTAATCTTATAACATCAAACATTCCTTGGTAACCTGGGTGGAAGGTAAGTCAATGGAATTTATTCATTCATATACATTTCACGATATAAAAAAGATGTTGAGACTCTAGAAAGAGCGCAGAGAAGAACAACAAAGATGATTAGGGGACTGGAGGTTACAACATATGAAGAACGGTTGCAGGAACTGGGTATGTTTAGTTTAATGAAAAGAAGGACTAGGGGAGACATGATAGCAGTGTTCCAATATCTCAAGGGCTGCCACAAAGAAGAGGGAGTCAAATTATTCTCCAAAGCTCCTGAGGGTAGGGCAAGAAGCAATGGGTGGAAACTAATCAAGGAGCGAAGCAACTTAGAACTAAAGAGAAATTTCCCAACAGTTAGAACTATTAATCAGTGGAACAACTTGCCTCAAGAAATTGTGAATGCTCCAACACTGGAAGTTTTTAAGAAGATGTTGGAGAACCATTTGTCTAAAGTGGTGTAGGTTTCCTACCTAAGCAGGGGGTTGGACTAGAAAACCTCCAAGGTACCTTCCAACTCTGTTATTCTATTCTATTCTATTCTATTCTATTCTATTCTATTCTATTCTATTCTATTCTATTCTATTCTAGTCTAGTCTAGTCTAGTCTAGTCTAGTCTAATCTAGTCTAGTCTAGTCTAATCTAGTCTAGTCTAGTCTATTCTAGTCTATTCTAGTCTATTCTATTCTATTCTATTCTATTCTACTCTTTTTTTAAAAAAATATATTTTTTTTAAACACACACAATACATCTTTTCGGGACAGAGCATTGATCTGGTCATAAATTTGTTCAACTTTTTGTTCATCTTTAACAAAATTTTATATATTCTATTTTTGCCATAATACTTATCACATATCTCAAATATTACCATCTTATAAAAAGTTAACTCATATTAACTTGATCAAAGCAATTACCCTTCTATTAATCCACCTTAAATCTTGGTTTGAATAATACCTCATAATACATTTCACAATAATTATCCTAAATACTCACTATTAACAATACAATTCAAACATGTTTATCTTTCTAAATCTTATTTCCCTTTCTAAAACTTCCTTACATTTTATTATTACTTCATATAATATTCATTAAATCCTTATTTAATTCTTACTTCATCAAATTTAAGTCTTATCTTTAATCTTGACAATATACCAATTTAACATTTAAACAGAGTTCTTAGTTCAAATAACACAACATAATATTCACAATTATTTCCCTAAATTCTATCTATTTAACAATACCATTTATATAAAAGCCAGTTAAATGAGTCTTATTTAGCAAATCATAATCCTATATCATTTCAATTTTCTTTTCTTTTGGTTTAAATTAATGTATTATTGAAAATATTCAAATTATTACAATTGTTATAGGTATTTAAACAATATCCCAATTATTATAGCCATCAATTTTCTCAAATAATATCATCCAACATCTCAATAAAAATTAATTCATTATGTTCATTGATATATTTTCTTTACATAATCTAATTTTCATATATTTTAGCTTCAATCCATATTTCAATTTTAGGTATCTATAACATATTTTTCTCTCATTTCTATCTTCCTTTCTCTCTCCCCTATTTTGCCCTATCTATCCTGTTGTTTCCCCTCTCTTTTCTCTTTCTCTTATTTTACCATTGTTAATATCAATATAATCATTAGGTCAAGGTGCTGGACTCTTCTATTTTGCTTTATATTCTCTAGTATTTTCCAACCTTTTTCTTTTATCATTCCACTGTTAATCCCAGTGTAATCATTTTTATTTTTTTTCACTGTTAATCCCAGCGTAATCTCTAAAAACTCCTTTCATTCCACTGTTAATCCCAGCATAATCATCTTTATTTTTTCATTGTTAATCCCAATGTAATCTCTAAAAACTTGCTTTTTATTATTACTATCCACATGTTCAGTAACTTCTTCATATTTAATCATATTGTCTTTGTCTTCTTTATTTTCAGTCTCTATGTCTTACATCTCCGTATTCATTTTCTTGTCTGCTTGCGTATGCTCCATTTCAGCTTTTGTGTCCTCAAATTTTAGTCCTCAGTGTAATATTATAATTATTTCTCTTATTTCCATTTTCTGTGGCAAGTACATCAATTTAATCATTTCTCTAATTTCCTGCGCCATTTTATTCTTTTTGAGTTAACATTATTCCCATTATAAAAGTTCCATAGTATTCCCCTTCCCCCCCCCAAAAAAAAAGTTGAGCCACTTGCAGACAAAGAAATCCTCCCCCAATAGTTCTCACGGCTTTTATCTGTAAAGTTCACAATTTTCCAAAACAAAGAGCAAGTTGCAATTATTCCTTTTTACTCCTGAAGGTGTCTCTCTACAATCCACAATTACCAATTGTCAAACAAGTATCCATTTTGTTTCAATCTACATCAACAATCTTATTTAGCTTCTCTTTTTCTTTCTTTTTTTGCCTGTTCCTCTTGGTCTTCTGATGTGCCTCTCCTTCTTCCCCATCCCTACAGGACGGTTCTAGTCTGAAGACCCATCGGCAGTGGTTCATCAGTCGGGTTTTCGCAGAGCTCATCAGAGACTGCTAATTCCCTGACTGTCTCGCCATGATGCCAAACCGGAAGGCTCTATTCTATTCTATTCTATTCTATTCTATTCTATTCTATTCATATATTATATGAAGAAAAAATGATGCTGAATGAAATAAATCAGAACATTCCATCAACTCCTTAATTCCTTTTGTTCCAGGCCTGGAATTAATGTTTGTCATTATTTAATGGTCTCCCTTTTTATTTTTGTGGGTTTTATTACTTTTTTTTAAAATTTGATTTATATGCCGCCCTTCTCCGGAGACTCAGGGCGGCTTACAATGCGTTAAGCAATAGCCTTCATACTTTTGTATATTTATACAAAGTCAGCTTATTGCCCCCACAAACTGGGTCCTCATTTAACCTACCTTAGAAAGGATGGAAGGCTGAGTCAAGGCTGGTAAGATTCGAACCTGCAGAAATTGCAGGCAGCTGTGTTAATAACAGGGTGCATTAAACCACTGTACTACCAAGGCTATACTATACTTTACTATATTTTAGTCTGGACTACATGTTGATCAACTGGTCCTAACCATTGTTCTGTTGCTTTTCTTTTTTAGTTTATAATATAAAATACAAATGAAAATACAAATGAAAATAATGGGAAAGTAAGGGAGTGAGGAGGAAAGGGAAAAGTGTAGAGCAAAGGAAAAAAGAAAGAAAAGATATTGACTTCTGACTCCCTTTGGTGCAGGAGAACAAGATGATAGTATCAAACCTCAACTTTTTACTTTTAGATAATAATATAAACCAGCCATTTCTACCTATCTACCAGCAATTGGTAAAACCCAAAATCAAAATTTCATTTTTTTTCACCTCAAGCACAAGGTCCAGAAGTGGTTTCCAAGCAGAAAGAAAAGTAATTGTGATTTTTTTTTGGGGGGGGGGAGGGTTGTTAATCAAAGCAGTCAATTTAGCCATCTCTGCTAACTCCATCAACTTTTGCAGTCATTCATCCATTGGGTGAATAAAAGTATCCTTCCATTTTTGTGCATAATTTTGCTGCCATCAATATATATATATATATATATATATATATATATATATATATATATATATATATATATATATATATATATATATATATATTTGTTTTCTCAGATTTTCGCGGGTGTTTGTATGTAGGTCTTTGGTTATTCGGGTCTTCTCCCACGTAAAATTGGAAGTGTCTTGGTGACGTTTCGACGAAGTCTCATTCGTCATCTTCAGGCTGGTGTTCTCAGCTTCGTGCTTCCAGGAAGCACGAAGCCGAGAACACCAGCCTGAAGATGACGAATGAGACTTTGTCGAAACATCGCCAAGACACTTCCAATTTTACGTGGGAGAAGACCCGAATAACCAAAGACCTACATATATATATATATATATCAAAGTTGCAATTTTTTTTACAAGTTTTTATCCATTAAACCCAAAGAAAACATTTTTGGTTTTATCTTTGGTTCACTTTGAGAATCTCAAAAGATGTTAATCCTATTTCAATGTTTCTTTGTTTTGTCACGTGTCCACCATAAGTGATAAAAGGTTCCTTCTTTACATTTGCATTTCCAACATTCATTTGAAATACTGTATTTTTTGGAGTATAACAAGAGGGTGAAAATTGGGGTGTGTCTTATACATACACTTATACACTGAATGTAGCTCTGCCCACCCACCGGCCCCCACCTTTTGGCCTCTGCTTCCCAGCAGTTTACCTCCTTGCAGCAAGCAGCAAGCAGCAAACAGCCCGTTTCAGCTTTAACACAGTCTGATTAGCACAAGCAGCTGATTGTTGGTTGGATCAGCCTCCCGACCCTCAGCTGTTTCAGGCTGCAGGGATTGCCATTGCCTATTGCCATGCGGGCCTCTGCTGTTTGCTACAAGGAGGCAAATTGCTGGGAGGCAGATTTTTTTTCTTGTTTTCCTCTCCAAAAAAGGTAGATGCATCTTAGAGTCTGGAGCATCGTATACTCGGAAAAATATGGTACCTTAATACATTCTTGGCAACTTATCTGGTCTTAAATACCAACAATACAGTACCTTAATACATTCTTGGCAACTTATCTGGTCTTAAATACCAACAATATATCATCTTGAATGGGATGTTATATGGAAGGGAAGGAACAGGCTCAGGCTCAACCCATCCAAAACTGAGTGGCTGTGGTTTCCGACGTTCCGATATAGTCAGTTGATGCCATCGCTGACTATCGGGGGCAAATCGCTGGCCCCCACAGAGAGGGCTCGCAACTTGAGCATCCTCCTGGATTCACGGCTGTCTTTAGAAGAGCACTTGACGGCCGTGACCGGGAGGATTTTCCATCAGGTTCACCTGATCTGCCAGTTGCGTCCCTTTCTGGATCGGGACTCCTTAAACACTCATGCCCTCGTCACTTCCCGCCTGGACTACTGCAATGCTCTCTACATGGGGCTCCCTTTGAGGAGCACCCAGAGGCTCCAACTGGTGCAGAGTGCGACCGCGCGGGTGGTTATGGGAGCAACATGGTGCTCCCATGTAACACCTCTCCTGTGCGAGCTGCACTGGCTCCCGGTGGTCTTCCGGGTGCGCTTCAAGGTTTTGGTTACCACCTTTAGAGCGCTCCATGGTTTAGGGCCTGGTTATTTATGGGACCACCTGCTGCTGCAAACAGTGTCCCACCGGCCGGTACGCTCTCACAGAGAGGGACTCCTCCGGGTGCTGTCGGCCAAACAATGTCAACTGGCGGCCCCCAGGGGGAGAGCCTTCTCTGTGGGGGCATCTACTATCTGGAACGAGCTCCCCCCGGAGATACGGAAGATCCCGGATCTATGCACCGTCCACCACGCTCTTAAAACCTTTTTATTTCACCAGGCTGGTCTGGCCTAACCTTTCCCATTCTTCTTTTTTAATGTACATTTTAATGTAAATTTTCATTTGCTCTTAACCTGGGGTTTTAAATTTGTTTTGGGCTAAATTGATTTAATTCGATTTTACTTTTGTTCTTAATTTTTGTATTTTACGTGTTTTATTCTGTGCCTGTTCACCGCCCTGAGTCCTTCGGGAGTATGGCAGTATACAAATTAAATAAAACATAAAACAAACATAAACATCTTATAAAAATTTTCTTTTAAATTATAATTTAGTGTAAGTTTTAGAATTTTTGTTCCCATGTTCTCCATCATTCAAGCATTACATTACATCCAAAATTCCTTGCCCACTGAACCTTGCAATGCAATATTGCAACGTTGCAACATTCATTCTCCAAATTCAAATTCAATAACACCTTATAGACCTTAGCAATAATATGTTCATCACCACCACACAGTAGGATTTCCAATTCATTTTTCACAAAGTCAAACCTATAACGTTTTTGTCTGATTTAACTGGTGGACACATCCTTCTGATTCTAACTGCTCTTTAGATTTGAGGATAGGATTACCAAATTTAAAAGATATTAATTGATCATCAGTCCACCAGTCTGGCTTTGCCATAATTTTTTTCCTTAAAAAAAAAAAAGCTTCTGGGATGTGGGTCAGGGACATTCAAAGAGGCATCTTCACAGAGAACCTTGTTTTATATTTATTCCAAACTCTTAGGAAGGCTGTTGATTAACTGGTCCTAACCATTATTCTGCTGCTGTTTGTAAGTTCTGTACATTGCCTACAGTCCACTGGAGTTGGGTGGGCAATCAGTGTGTGTATATATATATATATATATATATATATATATATATATATATATATATATATATATATATATATATATATATATATATATATATATATATATATATATATATATATATATATATATATATTGCCACTCTATCCAATTTGTATAACACTATATAAAAACTTTGTATCCTTTCTTCTAAATCAATACAATGAATAAATATTCTGTCCTTTAATGAAATTGTGAGCTGGTCTTCAATTTAAATATATCCATGTGAAAATTTGTGAGAGGAATTTCTTCTTCAGAATGTATTCCCATGTTGTATTTTAAAAATGTTACAGTTAGATGATATGTCTGAGATAGATATTCACAGAAGGGAAGAAATTCATTTTCCAGCCATTAGTTTGCATGGATTTTTTTTTTTTTTTAAGAATTATGTTATTACCCATCTTTTCCATATCACAATATGAAATTACTATGGCTTCTTATACTGCTGTAATTTAATCTGATGAATTTTACATTGAATTATAACAATTACAATATTGACTAGTCTAACTGTTCATCAGTTTGAATATTTAGTAAATTAATAAAGGGGGGAAGTAAACATAAATTTGATTTGAGTCTAATTCTATCCACATTCATTGACTATATTACAGAAGTGATTTATTAGTGTTTACAGTCTAGCAACAGGTCTGTAACTACCAGGCAGCCTCCCTTTGAAGCATTAAGGCTCACTGTGCTAAAATTCTTACTTAAGTGAGTATTAACCGTTAATGCACAATCTTCCACACTGTAATAATAACATTTTCTTTTGCAGACATGGATGATTGTTTACCATGCCCAGAAGGACAATATCCAAATAGTAACCATAACTTGTGCCTTCCAAAACATATAACTTTCCTGTCTTATGAAGATGCATTAGGGACCAGTTTGGCCATTACGGCAATTGTCTTCGCCTGTATTGCCACTGTGGTGCTTGGGATCTTCATCAAATACCAGGACACTCCCATAGTCAAGGCCAACAACCGGAATATCACCTACCTTCTCCTCATCTCCCTTGTGCTCTCATTCCTTTGTAGTTTGTTATTCATTGGACAACCTGAATTGGTGACCTGCCTTTTCCGACAAGCTGCTTTTGGGATTGTCTTCTCAGTAGCCATTTCTTGTATATTGGCCAAAACCATCATTGTGATTTTAGCTTTCATGGCTTCAGTGCCAGGATCCAAGATGAGGAGATGGCTGGGCAAAAGTTTAGATAATTACATTGTTGTTTCTTTCTCCTTTGTTCAAGTCATTCTTTGTACTGCATGGCTTGTAACCTCAGCCCCACACCCAGAAGCTGATATGAACCTAGTGGCAGATGAAATCATTCTGGGATGTAATGAAGGATCTACTCTCATGTTTTACTGTGTGTTGCTCTACCTGCTTTTGCTTGCCATTATTGGTTTCAGTGTGGCTTTCCAAGCAAGACATTTACCAGACTGTTTTAATGAGACCAAGTTCATCTCTTTCAGCCTGTTGTGTTTTTGAAGTGTCTGGTTGTCCTTTTTTCCAACCTATCTGAGCACCAAGGGGAAATACATGGTGGCTGTGGAGATCTTTTCCATATTATCTTCCAGTGCAGGGCTACTGGGCTGCATTTTTTTCCCCAAATGCTTTGTTATTCTACTAAGGCCTGATCTGAATGATAAAAAACAGTTGATGAGAGGCAAGAGAGAAGGAATATAATTCCATAATATTGTTTCAGTGAAAAAGACATACATTGAAGACCAATCAAAACTTAGAACTTTACATATAGTAGTGGGCCTACCGTTTTTCTGCCATTTCTCATAACTCCATGGGTTTATCCTGTTTTCCATTTGGCTTCTGGGTGGAATTCAATTTTACTACATTTAAAGACTTCAAGGACATAAGACCACCCAATTTATATTAATATTCAATTTAAATGAATTACAATGTATCTTTTTTCATACAGAATATGATATATGTAATTACTTCATGATATTTTTCAACGTGGTAAATTCAGTGTTATAAGTTTATTGTATACTGATTTACTCTATACATTACATTTTGAGATGCTGCTTGTGCAATGTTGATATTTTATTAATAGAATTTGGAGTTGTTTGTTTAAGAAATTATGTTCATTAGATTAATCTCTTTCCAATTATATACACACACAGCAACAGAATAAGAAGCAGTAAACAAAAGAAATTAAAAAGATAAGCAAACATAAAATTCAATCTAAATATCTATGGGGATTCTCAATCATCCAGGTCATGGTTGTCCAGAAGGTTCTTTTTCAAAAGGCAACTGGACTTCCTTTGTTTTTCCTTGAAGACATTCTGCTTCTCATCCAAGAAGCTTCTTTAGTTCTGAGTGAATCATGGAGAATGAAAGGATTTATATTCCTTCCTGTCATCTGTTTGTTAGGACTCTTTCTGAGAGTTGTTGAGGCCAGTTGGAGGTTTATTTGTGCCCTCAGAGTCACCTGAATAGTGCAAATGGAACTGTTGAAAGGACTGTCTTGTAAGCAGAAGATAGATAGTGTCATATCCCTCCCCATTGGTGAAATTCAACTGGATCTATCCAGATAATATGATCCAGTAGTGCTGGTGGTGGGAGGCTCCACCTACCCACCAGGATGTCATCACGTCCCGTTTTTGACCTTCTGTGCATGCCCAGAAGGCTCTGTGCATGTGTGGAGGAGGTGCACAGGGGGCTCACATTTGCGAGCTGGTAGGGAAAGGTAAGTAAATTTCATTCCTGTCCCTCCCCCTCTGTTGAAAGGGGAAGTCCAATTTTAAGTGTAGATGGCCTCTTTGCCTCCTTTCAAACAAATGACCAGATGACTGCAAGGAATATAAATCCTTCTATTCTCCACCATTGAAGGACAAGCCGATCTGAATCTGACCGAACACAGGTGAGATCTTATATTAAGACCTACCTAGTGGCGATAAGAGCAGCGAAGTCTAGCTACTTCTCTGCTCTTATTGCATCTGCAGAGAACCGCACAGCCGCGCTGTTTAGGGTGACCCGCTCCCTACTTCAGGTGGGGGTATGGGAAGATCCCTTAAAGGGTCGAGCTGAGGATTTTGTACAATTCCTGCATGATAAAGTCGCTCAGATTCGGGAAGGCCTGGACTCCGATTGGGTAGATCCAGGGGAGGAGAGCGTTATCTGGGAAGAGTTTGACTCTGTGACTCCTGAGGACGTGGGCAGGATTCTGGGCAAGCTTAATGCTGCCACATGTTTATTGGACCCGTGTCCCTCATGGTTGGTACTGGCCTCCTGGGAGGTTACACGAGGCTGGCTCCAGGGGATTATAAGTGCTTCTCTGAGTGAGGGTGTCTTTCCCGCCACCTTGAAAGAGGCGGTTGTGAAGCCCCTCCTCAAGAAGCCTTCCCTGGACCCGGCTATATTATCAAATTATCATCCAGTCTCCAATCTTTGCTTTGTTGCGAAGGTTGTTGAGAATATGGTGGTGCGACAACTACCCTGATACCTGGATGAAGTTGTCTATCTAGATCCATTCCAGTCGGGCTTCAGGTCACGATACAGCACGGAAATGGCATTGGTCGCATTGGTGGATGATCTTTGGAGGGCTCGGGACAGAGGTTGCTCCTCTATCCTGGTCCTATTAGATCTCTCAGAGGCTTTTGATACCATCGACCATGGTATCTTACTGCACCGGCTGAGGGGTTAGGAATAGGGGGCACCGTGCTTCGGTGGTTCTCCTCCTTCCTCTCTGACCATTCGCAGTTTGTGTTGGCAGAGGGGCAGAGGTTGACCTCGAGGCACCTTATTTGTGGGGTGCCGCAAGGGTTAGTCCTCTCACCCCTTTTGTTCAACATTTATGTAAAACCGCTAGGCAAGATCATCCGTGGTTTCGGGGTGAGTGTTCATCAGTATGCTGATGACACACAACTATACATCTCCACCCCAGACCACCCCAATGATGCCCTTGCTGTGATGTCCCGTTGCCTGGAGGCCGTGCGGATCTGGATGGGGAGAAACAAGCTCAGACTCAACCCCTCCAAGACTGAGTGGCTGTGGCTTCCGGCGTCCCGGTATAGTCAGCTGTTACCATCACTGACAATAGGGGATGAGATCTTGCTCCCCACAGAGAGGGCCCGCAATTTGGGTGTCCTCCTGGATTCACGGCTATCTTTAGAATATCATTTGACAGCCGTGGCCAGGGGTGCCTTTTATCAGGTTTGCCTGATCCACCAGTTGCGTCCCTTTCTGGATCGGGATGCCTTGCGCACGTCACTCATGCCCTAGTTACCTCCCGTATGGACTACTGTAATGCTCTCTACATGGGGCTCCCCTTGAAAAGCACCCGGAGGCTCCAACTGGTCCAGAATGGAGCCGCGCAGCTCGTTACACCCATGAAACACCTCTCCTTTGTGAGCTGCACTGGCTCCCAGTGGTCTTCCGGGTGCGATTCAAGGTGTTAGTTATCACCTTTAAAGCGCTCCATGGCTTAGGACCTGGGTACCTACGAGACCGTCTTTTGCCACCAATAGCCTCCCACCGACCAGTTCGTTCTCACAGGGAGGGACTACTCAGGGTGCCATCAGTCAAATTATGCCGACTGGCGACTCCCAGGGGGAGGGCCTTCTCTGTGAGGGCTCCAACCCTTTGGAATGAACTGCCCCCGGAGATATGGAATATCCCTGATCTCTGTGCTTTCCGCCGTGCCCGCAAGACCCTGATGTTCCAACAGACGGGGCTAAACATATGAACATGTGAATGATTTTTTTAAATGTTATCAAATTCTGGGTTTTATTTAATTGACCAAACTAAGTAATAATTTTAATTAGCAATTTTATGATGTCTGTGTGTCTATATTTTTCTTGACTGTACACTGCCTTGAGTCCTACAGGAGAAAGGCGGTATAGAAATATAATAAATAAATAAATAAATAAATAAATAAATAAATCAATCAATAAATAAATAAATAAATAAATAAATAAAATAAAATAAATAAATAAATAAATAAATAAAAAGCATCTTTGGGATAATTCAATCTACATTGCATCAACCCACTTACTGTCCTTCTACCTAACATCTGCTTCTTATAAACTACCCCTGCTTTCACCACAACCATATAATACCCTGATTATATTATTTTTGATCCCAAAATTTCTATGAACTTGAACATAAGATAACTCCCTGTTACCTCCCTCCTACTTCCAATTGCATTTCAGAGTTTAGTCTGGCTATCAGATCTGTAACTAAGGCTACCCAGGAAAGAACTCAAACTTTTTACCAGTTTAAAACAAAATAAAAGGAGATGAAGATAGAAGCTTCAGAACCTGCTACATCAATTTGGGGTTTTTGTTTTTT
This sequence comes from Arizona elegans, assembly GCA_022577455.1. NCBI lineage: Eukaryota > Metazoa > Chordata > Lepidosauria > Squamata > Colubridae > Arizona > Arizona elegans. The sequence goes on along the minus strand of JAKOOJ010000021.1, from coordinate 6,249,370 downwards.
GTTTTTTTTCCTTTTGTCAAACAAATTGAAAAGAGCAAAATTTTTCACATTGCTGCGCTAGGCAAATGCATTTTTCTTTCTCCAACTATATGAAAGGTTTTATGATCTACTAGTTTTTATTGCTTGGTGTCTTCAATGCACATAGTTGCAAGCCTCACAAGTTTGGCTGTAAGCCCAACCAGGTTTTTGAGAACTCTTACAAAACATCTGCTGCATTCAGCCTGATTTTTTTTTTTTTACAATAGCAGAAACAAAGATAATAGTAGATTTAATAGATACAGCCAGTTTTAGTGTGAATTTTAAATTTTACTGTGATGATACTAACTTGATCAAGCGGGGGAAGGAAATGCAAGGTGCTAGGTGGGATATGTGGGAACAGAACATTTTTCAAGTTGAAGAATTACATAAGCAAGATCACAAAAGAACTGTCAGGGTGGCAATTAATCCCGTTCCCCTCTGGGGTAATTGCACTTAATTAGAGACGCACCATAGCTTTTCCTTGAAGTATACTTTAAGAAAATAAACCCAAGATACATTCTAATAAAACACATTTTATTATAAAGAAGTAAAAAAAACAATTTTACTAGCTATTAATTACATCTTGGCAGCGTTTCTGCCTTACCTCTTGGCAAACTTCCCTGCCTTGCCGGCAGAAATTCTGGCAGACGAACAAAGAAGTTAGAAAAGAAAAGAATGTGGACATGTGCAGTAGTTTACAGATAAGGTACTCAGCATCTACTGTAAATCTTAGAATTCAAGCACAGCTGGCAAACACACACACACAAAAAAAAACGCAGTGACATGAACAGAAGCAGTAAACCAGAGTAGCACTCTAAGGTGGGAGTGTCAAACTTGATTTCATTGATTCCAACTCTGTAGACCACTGGTGTTGACAGTAGGGGGAAGGGAAAGAGGATGGTTTCATGTGTGTGTACGCCACTTGCACTTATGCAACTTTGCATACTCATGTGCTTGCCTGCTGCTTACACAGTCCTGTTCCCAATGGGCCATGGCCTGGCACCAGGCTGTGGACCAGGGGTTGGGGACCCCTGGTTTAAGGGAAGAAGACTTAGGCCACATCTCTACCAACTGTCTAGAGTGTGATACACTTTCCAGTTGATACAAATTGACTCAGTTGATGTGCCCCAAACTTCCCATGACACTCCATTAAAAACCAATCTTTAAAGGAACTAAAAACATGTCTCCCTATGAAATTATATATGGACAACCAATGAAATAATTCCTATCCCAGAATCTTTTCAACTTGATCCTTGATCAGATTACTTATATGCTCTATATTCTTTCCAACCCTAATGTCTATGGTAAAACAACTGATATGTTTCTTTTTACTAAGACAACTAACTGATAACCTGACATTGCCCTGGTATTTATTTATCACTGGCTTCCCCCTCTCTCTGTGTCTCTCTCTTTTCTCTCTCTCTCTCCATCTCTCTCCCCCTTTCTCTCTCTCTCTTTCTCCCTCTCTTTCCCTCCTCTGTATCTCTCTGTGTCTCTGTCTCTCTCCCCACTCTCTCTCCCTCCTCTGTATCTCTCTCTGTGTCTCTGTCTCTCTCCCCACTCTCTCTCCCTTCCTCTCTCTTTGTATCTCTCTCTGTCTCTCTCTGTCCCTCTCTATCTTCCCCGTCTGTATCTCTCTGTGTGTGTCTCTCTCCCCCTCTCTCCCCCTCTCTGTATCTCTCTCTCTGTGTGTGTGTGTCTCTCTCTCCCATCTCTGTGTATCTCTCTCTCTGCCCCCTCTCTGTATCTCTCCTTCTCTGTGTGTGTCTCTCTCTTCTCTCCCCCTCTCTGTATTTACCCCCTCTCCCCTCTCACTGTATCTCTCTCTCCATTGTATATCTCTCTCTGTCTGTCTGTCTCTGTCTGTCCCTCTGTATTGCTCTCCCCCTCTCTAATTCTAATAGAGGTGTCAGACAGGCCATGAGGACTCTCACAGTGCCTTGCACAACACAGTGAACTTTAGCACACTTCACAATGGAGATGGGGTCCCCTCCTCCTCCTGGAGCCCATTAAGATGTGGCGGCCCTCCTCCTCCCCCACCTTCTCCTCTTGTGACCCCTGGCCAGCTGTGGCAGGGCTGGGAGGGTACACCATTACCATGGCAACTCCACTGTGCTGTACAGTAGAAGCCATGTTAAGGCAGTCCAGTAGAAGTCTTTATCTTAAGATAATACCACCCGAGGGGTGTAATGGGTACCTTACCTCCACAGTATTTCTTTACAGGGAGTAAGTCATCTGTGTACCAAGCTTGGTTGAAATTGCTCAAGGCGTTCCAGAGTTATGCTTGCACAACAGGCTGTATCTTTGCCCGGGTATTTATAGACATCGAAGCTTTTGTCTGACAGAGAGCCATTGGGTGGGGCCTTTCTTCCTCCTACTCCCATGCCCATCATCTCTGCCCTCTCCCTTCCCCCTCCATGTGCTCCTCTTTCCTGCCCTGTCTACGATCCTGGCACTTTACCCCAAATCCTTCGGGCACTTCCCCATTGGTCCACTGGAGGGTGAATGTCACAGCTGGCTTTTCCAGAGGATGCTAAGAAGGAACTGACATCACAAACAATTGCCATTCTGGGACACCACACTCACTCTCCTTAATCGACCAGGCATTCCAGAGTTATGCTGGAACACACACACACACACACACACACACACACACACACACCAGGGGTGTCTTAGCCCCCAGTATTTGTTTCCAGAGGGTAAGTCATCTGTATACCAAGTTTGGTTGAAATTGCTGGAGGCGTTCCAGAGTTAAGGTGGAATACACACACACATACACACATACACACACACACACACACACACACACACACACACCTAGGGGTGCTAGGGGTGTCTTACCCCCACAGTGTTTGTTGACAGAAAGTAAGTAATCTGTGTACCCAGGTTTGGTCGAAATTGCTCAAGGCGTTCCACAGTTATGCTGGAACATACATACATACTTACAGCCTTTTTTATGAGAGAGAGATTTATTATTTTTTTTAGAAACAACTCAAGGCAGTAAACATATCTAATATTATTTCCTCCTTCTATTTTCCATCCCACAACAACAACCCTGTGAGCTGAGTTGGGCTCAGAGAGTTGGCCCAAAGTCATCCTGCTGGCTTTCATGCCTAAAACAGGAATAGAGCTCACAGTCTTCCTGTTTCTAGCCTAGTGCCTTAACCACTAACTCAAACTGGCTTAACCACTACAATCGTCACTACTGTAGCTAGTGAAAAAAGCCATTTGGTTTCCTGTTTTAATATTCATAAAGAGTTCCATCTATGACTCTTCATTGAGAAGCTTCCTTCTTCCTCCATTCTTATCACTATTTTGTCTACTATCAAAGCATAGATACATACATATCATGAATGTCACTTGTCATTGCACGAAAAGCATTATAGATCCAGAATCCATTTCTAACATCTCTTTTCCAATGCAGTTTCCTTTCATTTTGACATTGGGATTAAAGAAAGAGCACTGAAATGCCTCTTCCCAAAAATCCCAGGGGGGGTGGGGGGTGGGCAACAACTTTTTCTGGTGTAAGGTTTCAGAATTGAAATAATTAATGGACTCCTGATATTCAATATACTGATGGTCAAGATATGGGTATAATCGATCAAGGAAAACCTCTTGGGATCTAGGATTCAGTACCAAAGCTGAACCCTATGCAAATTAAAGTAATAAAAAAATGACTTCTTCAGTGGACACATGTTGAAAATATTTCAACAATTTAAGATATGTTTATAAACAACAGTGTAAACTCCAATTCTGTCCAAAAGGAGGACATCTGATAAATTAGTTTGCACAAAATAGAAATCCAAAATGAAAACACAATGCCATATCCAACCTTTTCAAGAAGTAACTTGTCATCAATTTTTTAAAAAGTCTATATAATATTAGAGTTTATTAAGAATTTTTTTTTAAATTGTTTTTAAAGGATGGGAATTGAAGCTAAGGAAAATATTAGGCTTTAAAACAGTAAGCACCTCCAAAAACATTACATAGCTTCAGTTAAGATTATTATGAAACCTTGGGTAAAAGCTAGTTTGAAAGAAATCAGGGCCTTTCCTTAGCAAATACAATATTGCAGTTAGATAACAGAGTAGGTAAGATTCCTCCTTGTGTCCTGGAAAATTTCAATTGATTATTCCATACAGCCAGATATTATTCTTTACATTGATTGATTGACTGTCTGACTGACTGACTGATTGATTGATTGATTGATTGATGGCAAAGGGATATACTTCTTAGTGCTTTTGTATGGCTAAATTTTAAAATAGATACTTTAAAATAGATATTTTAGGTGTTTCTTTGTCTCAGTTGCTGCTTGATATTTTCTATTTTCTGAATGCTATTTTCTGAATGTGAGAACAATTAATCAATGGAACGGTTGGCCACCAGAGGTTGTGGGTGCTCCATCACTGGAGGCTTTTAAGAAGTGATTAGACAGCCACTTGTCTGGAAAGGTATAGGATTTTGGACTAGAAAACCTCCAAGGTCCCTTACAACTCTGTTATTATGTTAGATTACTATCAGAGCCAGATTAGTATAGTGGTTAAGGCATCAGGATCAAGCTAGAAACTGGGAGGCCATGAGTTTTGTTTTATTTTTGGCTGTCCACTATGTGGCATGATCTCAATAGTCCCATAAGGTCAATTGGATTTAAAAGCCTATTACATGATAAGCCAGGACTTCAGCAGTGAGCTTCCTTATGGAATTCCTTGTTCTAGACGGAGAAAAAGAAAATATACAGTCATGCAATAATTTTATTTTGAAGTTGCCTGCCATGGCTCTCGATAGACCATCTCATACCACCCTTTATCCCTTATTGTTCTTTTCATTGATGTAGAGTGCATAGCATGCAAACCTTCTGCTATGGCATGGACAGCATTATAGATGCTGTAGCTATGACCAGTCGTGCTCATTTCAAAAACTGACTCAGGAAGATTCTCCAGACTTTCCTCTCCGCTACAGAGTCCATCTGGTTCTGTTTGTGAGATGGCATTGGAGAAAGAACACTGAAAGGCCACTTCCCAAAAATCCTTGAGAAAGCCATCTTCCTTTTCTGATATAAGCTTTCGGAACTGAAGGAACGGATGAAATCCTAACACCTCCTCAGTGTGAACTGCAAAAGAGAGTGCACCATGGATGAAGTCCATGTTCCAGCTACGTTGAACAGGGAGAGATGTAAAATCCATCTGGGCTGTGAAAATCCATACTTTCGGTTTCATTGGTATTTCATGAAATCTAGATAACTCAAGTAGTATCCTTAAAACCATGATTGTCTGAATTTCACCATGTACAATTATTACATTGGTAGTCCCTCCCATAATAATGCTAATTAAGTTCAGACTTTGTGCTGCTACCTCAGTGAGTTTGTTGGAAACATTTATTGTTGGCAATATTTTCACAAAATCAAAGCAGATCCTTCCTTGGGCAAACATGGGCAGCACTTTTTCTACAAATCTCTCCCCGCTATCATCATTAATGAAAATCACTCCAATCCATGTCCGCTGGAAATGCAGCAATAGCTGGAGAATCCCCTTATATTGTTATTGAATTTCTGGAAATACCTGGGAAATGAAAAAGCCTTGGTATTTGGCACTCACCACTGCAGCTGAAGTGTACACAAACTAATGGGGGGGGGGGGGGAATAAGAGAAATTTGTAAATTCAATGTTTGATTAATAGCAGTCCTATCAAATTCCTTGCCTTGTCCCAATGCATTACTCAATGAACTATGAATATTTATATTTTATTAGAGTTGTTGAATGCTGCTGTTGTTGAATAGCATAAGAGAAGAAATACTTGTTGGTGTCTCTAGGAATCATAAGTCTGGTTTTCCTAATGACTGAAGTGACACAGATGCAGCAATTGGAATGTATTAACATACTCAAATTTGTTTGCAAGAAAAACATAGGTTGATTAAAATCAAGTGATGAAGCTTCTTAACATTAGATCCCTGTAGAGAGAATGTAGGAATTCTCTTACACTTGTCCATGTATGTGTTTTGTATGTTTGCACAGGAATTTCACTTTATATGCAATATTTTGTGGGATGCGGTATATTTTGGTGATCAGAAAGGTCGACAGTTCAAATCCCTAATGCCGCGTAATGGGGTGACCTCCTGTTACTTGTCCCAGCTTCTGCCAACCTAGCAGTTTGAAAGCATGTAATAATGCAAGTAGAAAAATAGGGATCACCTTGGGTGGGAAGGTAACAGTGTTCTGTGTGCCTTCGGTATTCCATGCACCTTCAGCATTTAGTCATGCCGGCCACATGACCAAGGAGATGTCTTCAGACAGTGCTGGCTCTTTGGCTTAATAATGGAGATGAGCACTGCCCTGTAGAATCAGGAATGACTAACACATATGTGCGAGGGGAAACTTTACCTTTACCTTTATGCAGTATTTTAACATTCATTTATGATCTGAAGACTCAGCATACTCAATAAACATTTGGCAACATTATTGCCAAAAAAAAAACAAAAACCTACTTCAAATCATTAAGGAAAAAAATTGAAAATGATAAATGATTTCAGTCAGAACTCTGAGAAGTAAGATTAAAAGATTTTTACATGATCATGAGTTGATATTCAATGAGGTCAAATTACACAACACAATGAAACAAACACTAAAAATTCAACTGTGTTTCTGAGGACAACTCACTTGTGGAAATTTGTAGATGTGCATAAAGGTTGCCATGAAGAGACATACATCAGCATTAGGTCCTCCAATAACAGCTACTGTTGCTTGTGCATCACACTTGTAATTTGGAAAAACCCTGCCCCGTGTGGAGAGAAGTTCCACCGAGGCACACAAAATCCACCTTGGCTGGAAATTGCTGTTCAGAACATGGAACCCTAGTGTGATGTTAGGCAAGAGCCTTGGATTTTCATTAATTATCTTTACAGCAAATTGCAAAGCTAGGATATGCTGATAGCTTTGACTTATTACACTGCGAAAGAAAGAAAGAAAGAAAGAAAGAAAGAAAGAAAGAAAGAAAGAAAGAAAGAAAGAAAGAAAGAAAAGTTAATGAAACTTTTATCTTTTTTAAAGTATTGTATGCACACCATTTCACAAGATGAATAAAATATATTTACTGCTTTAAAATCGATTGTATTCTCCATAGACCAAGAAAGTGGGGAAAAGGTTTCAAAAATTACTATTATTTTAATTATTACTTAGTGGTCATTCTGTTTTCAAATAATAAGTGATTACAGGAAGGAATACACCAAGCAGTGCTCAACTGTTTATATTTCAATGGTACATCCTTTATAAATATTCCTTTTTCTTGTTTTAAAGTTATGTGTAAAGCCTCATTTATTTAGAGAAACATGCCTCCAAATATGATAATTTAAACATGATTTAAAATGCAGAATTTTGATTTAGGACATAAGTAAAGGATTCTTTGGTCAGGGATCATTCCACATTTCATGGGGATTTACAGTACGTATTACCAATCTGCAGTCCTTTCCCAGTATGGAAAAATCCTACTACTTATGCAGAATTTGAAAAGGCAGGGATGTGTCTTTTATATAGGTACAAGGTTTAACAAATATTTTCTCATAAAATCATAAAGTTCTTTGGATGTAAATCATCCTGACCTTTAGTGATTAAAATCTGTGCTCAGGAACAGCACTAAAGTATTTAAAATATTCCCAAAACAAGGCACTGAATGCAATTGTTCCAAATTTAATGAAACTTTATCAAAACAACATTCATTAGTGGGGCTTTATGCATCAGGTTTTTTTTTTTTTTTTTCATTTAAGGCAACATTCATTTGATGTGATGGTTATATAAAAGAAAATGGTTGAGACCTGAGATCATCATAGATATCCTAACAGGGAGTAAGGCTCAAATAGCATCTTCATCCACTGATACATAACTTCACTTTGGAAAAAAGGGGTAACTTTGAAGAGAGAGGAGTACCCTTTTCCCCTGAAAATTGATGCTGCAATGATAATCTCGTAGATAATTAAATTAGCTATTAAATTAAGGTTTACCTGGGTATGTGATACAGTTAGAAAGCAAAGTAAAACATACAATAGAACACTTACACAGTAGTATCAAATACATCATGAGAAGGCTCTCTTTGAAAAGTGATTTGATTGGATAATACATAGAATTGAGAAAGAATGCCACCAATGATAAAATCTCTGGGATAATAATACTGATGTGGAATTGAAAGAAGGAGACTCATTGGACATTTCAAAGGAAGACAATTACCAACTGGTGCAGAGTGCGGCCGCGCGGGTGGTAATGGGAGCGTCATGGCGCTCCCATGTGACACCTCTCCTGCGCGAGCTGCACTGGCTCCCAGTGGTCTTCCGGGTGTGCTTCAAGGTTTTGGTTATCACCTTTAAAGCGCTCCATGGCTTAGGACCTGGTTATCTACGGGACCGCCTACTACCACCAATAGCCTCCCACCGGCCAGTACGCTCTCATAGAGAGGGACTCCTCCGGGTGCCGTCAGCCAAACAATGTTGGCTGGCAGCCCCTAGGGGGAGAGCCTTCTCTGTGGGGGCACCTACCATCTGGAATGAGCTCCCCCCAGAGATACGGAGGATCCCGGATCTGCGCATCTTCCGCCGCGCTGTGAAGACTTTTTTATTCCATCAAGCAGGCTTGGTCTAATCTCCTCCCTCTTTTAATATGTAAATTTTAATCTGTTTTTAAATTATTGGGGTGTTTTAATTTGTCTGGGCCAAAATGATTTAATTTGATTTTAACTGGTTTTTTAAATTTTTTGTATTTATGTATTTTATTGTTTGGCTGTTCACCACCCTGAGTCCTTCGGGAGTAGGGTGGTATGCAAATCAAATAAACCTAACCTAACCTAACCTAAACCAATCACCTGAAGCTCTATCATCACTAAAATCAAGGTCGCAAACATTTTGCCTACTATTCTCCCTTCAGGATCAATCTACCTGGGCATTTAAGTCAGACATATTGACAATAAGCCAATTTTGGAAGGCTGTGGACCAAACATTTGAATAGACCGGTGAAAATGTGCTTGACTTTATCCTCTCCCTTCCAAGTATTTGTCTTGATGCCTTGTTTTGTTACTGCAGATAGTATTCTCTAGGGTGTTGATGATGAAATAGAAGTAACAACGGTTGATTTGATAATTACATAGAATAAATTTTCTGTAATATAGAATAGGGACACAGTGGCTCAGTGGCTAAGATGCTGAGCTTGTCAATCAGAAGGTTGGCAGTTCAGTGGTTCAAATCCCTAGTGCAGCATAATGGAGTGAGCTCCCATTACTTGTCCCAGCTTTTGCTAACCTAGCAGTTTGAAAGCATATTAAAAAATGCAAGTAGAAAACTAGGGACCACCTTTGGTGGGAAGATAACAGCGTTCTGTGTGCCTTTGGTATTTAGTCATGCCAGCCACATGACCATGGAGACATCTTCAGTGGCTCTTTGGCTTTGAAATGTAGAAGAGCACTGCCTCCTAGAGTCGGGAACAACTAGCACATATGTCCATATTACCTTTAATATGGGATTTAAAAGAATGCATTGTTTAGTAAATATCCACAAACTACCCTTACCTCAGTGGGGCAATCTTACTGCTAGGTAGCCACAGGAGTAACAAATTAAAAAAAAAAAAAAAAAGATCCAGAAGTGCTTTATGTTGACGAAATTTTTGTTGGAACACAAGCCAAGTCTAGAGAGGGTTGGCTTTATCCTAGAACAGTGTCAGAAATGGGGTTCAATTTGGAGAGGAGGAACGTCTAAGAATAAATAGTGTTCTGGACTCACTAATCTGTAACCCTGTGGCTCTATGGAAAGCTATCCAGCCAGTTAGCCTTGCCAAGAGGCAGAATTTCACCATTTGATCTTTATTAAAAGTTCAGGTAAAACTGTAAAAAATAAGCAATGACATATGATTAAATATACATAACAACTAGCAGCAATGTTCTATAAATGGTACCAGGTCCTCCTAGTCAGGGGTGAAATCTACATACCTTCCTCACTGGTTTGGAAGCGCAGGCACTGTGCGTGTGCGCTCGCTTCGCTCTCTCTGAATTTTTTCTTTTAAAAGCCTCTGACGATCCAAGCTGAGTTGCCTGATCGTCAGAGGCATTTAAAAGAAAAAAAGTCTCTGCAGATCAGGCAACTCTGAAGAGGTTGTAGAAAAAATGCTTTTAAAAGCCTTTGACGATCCCAGCTGAGCCGCACAATCATCAGAGGCTTTTTTTTTACTTTTAAAAGCATTTTTTTTGGCCAAAGAAGTTGTAGGAAAAATGCTTTTAAAAGTAACAACAACAACAAAAAAAAAAAAATAGCCTCTGATGATTGTGCGGCTCAGCTGGGCATGGGGGGGAGGGGGCAGGGATTTTTGCTACCAGTTCTCCGAACCACCCGCCTCCATTGCTACCGGATCCGAACCGGGAGCATTTCACCCCTGATTCTATTCTATTCTATTCTATTCTATTCTATTCTATTCTATTCTATTCTATTCTATTCTATTCTGATTCTGATTCTGATTCTGATTCTGATTCTGATTCTGGTCATGCTTATTTAAAACACAGATCCAGAACCCACTTCTGACATCTCTTTTCCAGTGCAGTTTCCTTTCATTTCTACATTGGGATTAAAGAAAGAGTACTAAAATGCCTCTCCCCAAAAATCCGGGGAGGGGGAGAGGGAACAGTGGAGGGGGGTGAACAAGATCTTTTTCTGATGTAAGGTTCCTGAATTGAAATATACTGATGGGTACAGTTGATGAAGGAAAATTTCTTGGGATTTGGGGTTCAGTACTAAAGCTGAACCATATGCAAATAAACTTAAAAAATGACTTCTGCAATGGACACATGTTGAAAATCTTTCAACAATTTAAGGTATGCTCATAAAGTGCAGTGTAAACCCCAAATCTACCCAACAGAACTGCATGTGATAAATGAGTTTGCACAAAATAGACCTTCGGGGCACAAGGCCATTTCTAACCTTGACAAGAAATAACTTGTCATGAATGAAAAAAAGTCTATATAATATTAGAGTTTATTAAGATTTTTTTTAAAAAAAAGGTTTTTAAAGGATGGGAATTGAGGCTAAGGAAAATATTAGGCTTTAAAATGGTAGGCATCTCCAAAAAAACATTAAGCAGGTTTAGTTAAGATGATTTGAAGCTGCAGGTAAAAGCTAGTTTAAAAGAAATTCCTTAGCCTTTCTTTAGCAAATACAAAGTTGAATTTAGTTAACAGAATAGGTAAGTTTTCTCTTTGTGTCCTGGAAGATTTCAATTGATCCTTCCATACCGCCAGATCTTATTCTTTAGATTGATTGATTGATTGATTGATTGATTGATTGATTGATTGATGGCAAAGGGCTATACTTCTTAGTGCTAAATTTTTAAAAAGGCAAAGTTCTAGATATTTTAGGTGTTTCTTTGTCTCAGTTGCTGTGTGCTATTCCGTTCTGGCCTCGGTACGATGATAAAGCATTTATAGAAGAAGATGCATACAAGAAGCCCCCCACTGGATGTTATGATTGAGAAGACCATATGTTTGCCCCTTGTGGTCAGATATCTAGGAACAAAGGAGAGCCAAACACTGCAGAAAATCAACATGCTGAAGGTGATAAATTTGGCTTCGTTAAAAGAGTCTGGCAATTTCCTGGCAAAGAAAGCTGACAAGGGCTAAGAGGAACATGAAGCCCAAGACACAGTAGAACATGACAAAGGAGTTTTCATTACATTCCAGAATAATTTCTTCTGCCATTAAGTGCATGTTGAAATCAGGGAATGGAGGAAAAGTCAATAGCCAAACAGTACAAAGAACTACTTAAATGAAAGAGCAGAAAAATACAATTGAAATGTTCCTTGTTTGGGTGTCCATGAAAGCTAAAACCACCACAATAGTTTTTGCTAACACACATGATACATCTACAGTAAAAATGACACCAAAAGCACTTTGTCGAAGGACACAAGTAATTTTGTGAGGTTTGCCAATAAATAGTAAAGAACAAAGGAACAAAAGCAGGAGAGAAATGAGAAGGATGTAGGTGAGATTTCGGTTGTTGGCCTTGAAGATGGACGTATCCTGGTACTTAATGAAGATACCCAGAACTGACAATACAATTGTCAGGGGAAAAATAGAAACAGTATATAAAAAAAGCATGCTAATTTATGCATTGCAACACTGGACCAGCCTTTCTTCTGAGTCTGACATATGTTAACATAATGGAAAGAAAAAAGCCATATCACTTGAGACATTACCTTCCATGATGAAGTTTGAGAAGTTCAATAAATCCTACTTTGCCTGTTCTTCTTCTATGATGGAAGGTTGTTGAAAGAGCAACACATAATGCTTGTGCCAAAATATAGATGGCATTGTAGATGGTAGAGCTGTGGCCAGTTATGTCCATTTCAAAAACAGATACAGGGAGGGTCTCTATCTTCTCCTTCCCAGTGCAAATTGGTTGACTGTCTATATTGTTGGTTTTCTCATTAGCCATGGAGCCCGAGAACACACATCCAAATGCCTCCTTCCAAAAAACCCTAATAAAGTCATCTTCTTCATTAAAGTTTGGTTTTCTTGTTTGAAGAAATTCCCGAAACCCTAGCATCTCTCTTGAATGAACTGCAAAGGATAGAGCACCATGGAGAAAATCTGGATGTTCCCATCTCTGAAAGGGAAGAGACGTGAAATCCATCTGCGCTGTCATAATCCAGATTTTACTATTTCCTTGTAATGACATCTCTTCCTATTTTGCTATAGTGGGAAACATTCTCAAAACTACCATTACCTCAATTTCCCCTTGAATTAGCACTGAATTGACAGTGCTATTCATGACAATGCTGTACATTTGCATCCCTTCTTTCACTGTACAAAGAATGTCAGTCAAATAAGAAACAAATGGGAATCTTTCAACGAAATCAAAGCAGATTCCACTCTGGGAAAACATGGGTATCACATTTTGTACGAATTTCTCCCCATTGTCATTATTTACAGATACGACCCCAATCCACGTCCATTTAAAATGCTGCAATAGTTGGAGAATTCCCTTACCTGTAGGTAATGTGCAGGGGTGAAGTCTACTTACTTTCCCTACTGGTTCAGAAGTGCATGCACCGTACATCATGTGCATGCACGGACACCCTTCTGTGCATGCACAGTGTTGTGGCCCCGCCCTCTGAGCCTATCCCATTGGAGGAAGAAAGCTCCGAGCATGAGGAAGAGGAGTCAGCCAGGCCTCCCTCTCCAGGCCCCTCCCCTCTGGCACTGTCTCAGGTGCCGGCCGAGGGAGAGGAGATTAGCAGGGAGACAGGTGTCTCGGATGAGAGTGAAGGAGAGACATCATTCCTGGACGCACGCCTCCGAAGGCGTGATAAACGATTGCAGCAGCTCAGGAGGCGTGCTAGGGATTAGAACTGAGTCACTGGACCACACCCCAGAGACTATATAATAGAGGGTGGTGGCCAGTGATCCCTGTGACGAACAAAAATAAACCGTGGATAGTCACTAAAGCCTCGTCCGAAACTGCTGAGAGGAATATTTATTTCTGTTGGACTTTTGTATGCTGAGTATATTATCTTTCTGTTTCTGTGAAAATAAAGCACTTGGCAGATGGTGTGTATATCGCTGCCAAGTTGGAGATAAAGACCTGGGTGTGTGTCAAGTGCTTCCTTAACCCTCGGCTGGCTGTGTTTGTGTGTGTGTGTGTGGACGGGGACAGATCACACAGAGGGTAAAAAAACAAGTTACTTCCTGGTTAAAACCAGGAACGACGACCAGGAGGATGGGTGGAGCCTCACACTGCCATCTCTACCAGTTCTCCGAACCACCCGCTGCCATCGCTACCAATTCGGCCGAACTGGTCCAAACTGGTAGCATTGCACCCCTGATAATGTGGTTTTCTAACTGCTTTTAGACCATTGCAAATGTGTCTGACTCTTTGCAACTCCATTGACTATAGCACACCAGGCCCCACTCATCTCCACAGTCTTCCAAAATTTGCCCAAATTTGGGTTCATTGAATCAATGACACTATCTAACTATCTCATCTTCTGCTGCTTCTCTGTTTGCCTTCAATCTTTCCCAATGTCCTTTCAATGTGTCCTCTCTTTTCATTAAGTAGCCAAAGTATTTGATGACATTTACCTACATGCAAGAGCTAATGGAAGATTATGCAAACCTTTCCATTCTAGTTTTAATTTTTATATGGGAAAAATCATGGGATTGTAGTGGGAAGTACAACACTGGGGCAGGAGGTTCACAAGGGTTCAAGAATTATACTGTATACATGGGATACATGAATATCTCTAAACTCCATGAAGCATCTTTAATTCTGAAATGTGCCAAAGCCTTAATAATGGTTACTCATTTTAGTCTTATATTTAGAGACATAAGCTGGCTTTGTGGATCATGCATGGTTCTTTCTCCATTGGGTAACTTGACAAAGTGGCCAACTTGACAAAGTGACAACTATCCTTCACCAAATTGCTTTGAAGTAATCTTCTCAATGCCCATTTCTTATCTTTGTAGTCATACTATTCATGGCCTCCAGCCTATTCTCCAAGATGACCAAGAGGAAAAGACTTGACATGACCATGGTATCTTTTCTTGCTGTTGTTAGTTGCAAAGTTGTGTCTGACCCGTGATGACCCCATGGACAGCATTCCTTCAGGCCTTCCTGTCCTCTACCATCCCCCGGAGACTATTTAAGCTCAGGCTGACTGCTTCAGTGACTTCATCCTGTCACCTCATTCTCTGTCATCCCCTTCTTCTTTTGCCCTCAATCGTTCCCAGCATTAGGCTCTTCTCCAATGATGCCTTCCTTCTCATTAAGTGGCCAAAGTATTTGAATGTTATCTTACTATGTCTTTATTTAGAGTGATATTTGCATTATATGGCTTTTCATCTCCTGTCAGCCCTAGAAGCCATCTTTACCATTGGACTTTCAGGGCTGCCACATTTATTGCCTGGGAAAATGAGAGGGGGGATTGCATGGAGTGGTGGAGGATTAGCCATAACAACATTCCTTTCTCTGGGAGTCAAGGGCATTTGGTCTGCATCTGGATGGGAGTGACTGAGGGTTGGGACAGTGAATTGATTGGACCATGTGATGGACTTGTGGATGCAGGGGATGGATCTTTGACTTTAGAAGTAGTTTGTCATGTACCACTGAATCAAAGGCTTTACAGAAGTCTATGTTAATTGCATCTATTGCTTTGCCCTGATCAAGATTTGTAGTCAATTTCAAACTCTTGGTGGAAAATATGTGGCACACACTATTCTGCAATATGTCCCATCATTCTTCACTATCAGTTATACCCAGTACATTTTTGTGGATTTCAGCAACATCTCAATAAATCATATTTAAGGTGATATTGTAAGAAACTTGTAATGTCCTGTCATTCTTTAATAATGCAATAAATAAACAGAAGATATGGATAAGGGAGAGGAATCAAAATGGCCCCTGTATACAAGAAAAAGGGCAAAATGGGAAGATGTGGAGAAATCTGTCCCATAGAATAACCAAGACTCAGATACAATTGAATGGATAACAACATCATCATCAAATGGCAAAAGGTTACAGGTCTTCACTTTGGGGTCTTACTGATTTCTCATGGGTAAAATAATAGAAGGTAATACAGTTGTAGATCTCTCAGTTATTTCTCTGTTTTATATACTGCTTGCTATTCAGTTCTGGCCTCAGTATGATGATAAAGCATTTAGGGAAAAAGATGCACACAAGGAGCCCCCCACTGGATGCTATAATGGAGAAGATCTCCACAGCCACCATATGTTTGCCCCCTGTAGTCAGATAACTAGGAACAAAGGAGAGCCAAACACTGCAGAAAATCAACATGCTGAAGGTGATAAATTTGGCTTCGTTAAAAGAGTCTGGTAATTTCCTGGCAAAGAAAGCTACCGTAAAGCTGACAAGGGCTAAGAGGAACATGAAGCCCAAGACAAAATAGAACATGACAAAGGAGTTTTCATTACATTCCAGAATAATTTCTTCTGCCATTAAGTGCATGTTGAAATCAGGGAATGGAGGAAAGGTCAACAGCCAGACAGTACAAAGAACTACTTGAATGAAAGAGCAGAAAAATACAATGGAAATGGCCAATCTTTTCCCCACCCATTTCCTCATTGTAGACTTTGGTTGTGTGGCCATGAAAGCTAAAATCACCACAATAGTTTTTGCTAACACACAGGATACAGCTACAGTAAAAATGATACCAAAAGCACTTTGTCGAAGGATACAAGTCACTTTATGAGGTTTGCCAATAAATAGTAAAGTGCAAAGGAATGAAAAGAGGAGAGAAATGAGAAGGATGTAGGTGAGGTTTCGGTTGTTGGCCTTGACAATGGGCGTATCCTGGTACTTAATGAAGATACCCAGAACCAACACTATGATAAAAGAGGAAGAAAGAGAAGAAATGGCCAAGATGAACCCCAACGTTTCCTCATATGTCAGAAATGTTACAGTTTTTGGAAGACATGAATTCTGTTCCTTGTTTGGATACTGATCTTCTGGACACGGAAAACAGTCATCCATATCTAGGAAAAAAATCAGGTTAGAAATATAATTGTTCTAAAATTAAACTCAAAGAATATGAATGCATTGCTCAGAGGATAGCGTGAAGTTTTCTTATCTCAGTCTGATCTCTTGAACCCTGTAACTGCTGGCACAATAAGCATATGAGCTTTTGTTTTAAATTAAATTTTATTAGGAATAAAACCTGAAAACAGATTCTAATGATATGACCAGCATTAGAAAACATTATTGAAATATTTTCAAGTATTTGTTTTTAAGCCAGACTTGAAGATTCTTGAAAATTTTTTTGCAAATTGTTTAATATGACCATTTTATTAAATCTCAGAGGGATTGAACAGTAAAAGGTCACCAGGATCTGTCAAGACAAGACTGGAACTTAGGTTTGCCACTCCAACTTCCATAACTTAACCACTATACCAAATTGTTTGTCATTACTGAGGCGACATGAAGTAAAAATGTGGGTGATGAAGAAATAAAGAAATGGATGTAAGAGTTAGAGCGCCTTTATTTGTATCATTAAGTGTGAAATAGACAAGTTGTGCAGTTGGAAGTATGGTAAGAAAGTTTGCAGCAGATTGAAAAGCCACCTGTTCTCTTTCAGGACTCCACCTACATTGTAGGAAGTAGATCCTTCCAATGACATTGCAAATACAAAGGGGAAGGATGCATGAAAAAGGAAGGCTTGTTCATGACCCTGGTTTTCCTCCACAGAAAATGTTATCAAAGAGCTCTGAGAAATAAGGATTATTTCTCTCCGATTTATTGCCATGTCCTTATACAAGGAAGTGACATTACTTACTGATTATGTGCAGTCAACCTGGTGTCAACTCTTAGGACACATAAATAGACATTCTCCATGGAACATGTCCCTAATCTGGTCTTTTTGTCTTCCATCGGTGTGCTCATCACCACTCTAAATACAGCTATTCACTTTGCTGCTAGTTCTGCATTTCTCCTCTGTGCTTCTTCCTCTACCCGCATTAGAAGGACTTCCATAAATATTTCTCTCTAATTCCATTGTGCCATTTTTTTACGATCAATCACATTGTTTAATTCAACATAGAAATGCCAAATAAAGCTGTGGAGAGCATAGGATTTTATCTCCAAACATGACTTCTGGTTTGCAGGAGCACAAAATTATATCCCCTCTACATCATCCAAACAAACATAGTCTTTTCATGGAACGACATGACAGCTTGAACTGTTGAAGATGGTCTTCTGAAGTAGTTAATAAGGATTTGATCTCAATCTCTGCACAGCCTGAATATCAACTATCTCAGCATCCCACCACTGCCAATATGTGAGCTGCCCAGAGAAAATAGGGATTTATCTACTGTGGGACAAAATGGTGTTAAGATCTGTATTCATATCATATTATACATTTACACTGCATCTATAATCTTCTCTGCATCTAGAAAGAGTGCAGAAAAGAGCAATAAAGATGATTAGGGGACTGGAGGCTAAGACACATGAAGAACAGTTGCAGGAACTGGATATGTCTAGTTTAATGAAAAGAAGGACTAGGGGAGACATGATAGCAGTGTTCCAATATCTCAGGGGTTGTTACAAAGAAGAAGGAGTCAAACTATTCTGCAAACCACCTGAGGGTAGAACAAGAAGCAATGGGTGGAAACTAATCAAGGAGAGAAACAACTTAGAACTAAAGAGAAATTTCTTGACAGTTAGAACAATTAATCAGTGGAACAACTTGCTAGCAGAAGTTGTGAATGCTCCAAAACTGGAAATTTTTAAGATGATGATGGATAACCATTTGTCTGAAGTGGTATGGGATTTCCTGCCTGGGCAGGGGATTGGACTAGAAGACCTCCAAGGCCCCTTGCAACTCTGTTATTCTATTCTGTTCTGTTCTGTTCTGTTCTGTTCTATTCTACTCTAGTCGATTTTAGTCGATTCGATTCTAAACTGTGAAAATGTTTCATCTGCACAAAAATGAATATTTACGGTACCTAATATCAATACATCTGTAAAATCTGCATCACTCATTGTTCATCACTCACCTATTCCATTTGAAATCTTTCCTTCTGGACAGTGAAGACAGTCGTAACAACAAAATGGCTTCCCTTCTATTTTGTTCTTAGCATAACCCAAAGGGCAATAGTTATTACACAGAGAAAGTGGGCGGACCTGTTCATAAAGGATAGAAGAGAATTGTTTGCGTATTGCAAGACTGTTCTGGTCTACAAAGCTACCACTGTGTATCAGGTTTGGTGGAAATCCTTGTGAGTGATATCAGAGAAAAAAAAATAAAAGGAAGAAAATGTCATGGGATTTACAGAGCTTCCACAAATAGGTTTTGTTGTGGCTCTGTGATTAGAATGTAGTCTTGCAGGCTAACTCTACCCACAGCCTGATGAATTCAAAGTTGACTCAGCCTTCCATCTTTCCATTTCGGTAAAATGAGGACCCAGATTGTTGGGAGCAATATGCTGAAATTGCACAGAAACTGCTGTAAGGCAATATGAAGCAGTTTATAAGTCTATGTGCTATTGCTATTCCTATTGCTAATATAGTTTACTTTGTCTCCTTTGTATTTTGTCAGCTTCCTACAGCCTTTTCTAGTATTCTGGTAAATTACTACTAAAAGAAATCACATGGTTTAGTTTCTATACCATCAACCAAGAACTATTCTATGCCAATTCCTGCTGTGATTTAAGATGATATGTTTTGCATAATGATATGGATTACGTATGTAGAAAGTTTGCACCCACCCATCTCCTAGAAGAATGAAATATTTTGAGGAATATTTAAAAAGGCAGGATGAAATATATCTCCTAAGAGAAAAATAGAAATCTTAAGGGAGAAAGAAACTCAGCCCAAACTCCCTCCCCCCAGCAGATATTTTGTGCCCATTAAGAGAGACTGGGCCATCCTATCTACAAAACAAAAGACTTTCAGCTTCAGGGTGAGGGGATTAAAACATGACCCTCCAGGACACAATAAGATTAACCCACTAGCAGCACCACATTGCAGAATCTCCTAAGGACTTTATATCACTCAGAAAACTTCAACAAAACCTGAGACAACCTACAGAGCTATGTCCCCTACAACAGCCAATAGAATGCATGTTCTTGCACAGGAACAGGAAGTTCAAGTTCAAAGCCCAAGAGAAGGTATAAATACCTCCTACTCTCAACTCCATGTGTTCAGCTGCACCAGAGACCCATGTGCTTGGTGGTTCTGCTTCATCATTAAACCATCTTTCCAATCAGCCTCCATGTTTCCAGTGTCTTTCTCTCAGCTTGGAACTGAACCAAAGGATATTTCTTCCAACACATAATTAAGAGGTTCTTATAGAATAAATGTTTCTCCTAATTTTAGGGGATTTATTTTGGTTACAATTAAATTGTTTACCTTTTCTGCTCTGTCTAAATGTGTAAAAGCTTTGTTCACCTGGTTATTACATCACTTCTAAAGGCATTTTTTCTTCTTCTAACTTGCAGGAGTACTGTATGGCAATTAAACCTCCCTTCCTATAACATCAATCCTTATAAGTTTTCCCAGGCACATCTTTTAGTATTTCAGACATAGGAATCACAGGAATTATCCCACAGGTCACATCTATTCAGTTAAAACATTAGTAACCTCATCCTAGATTATCCAAACCTGGTTAAACCTGCTTGGCCAAATGATCAATTTTTCATCCATTTTTAACCAGTCCTCTTGGGAAGTCACAGATCCTATTCCACCAATTTTGACTTTCAAAAAGGATTTATTTGGGAATGTAACCCAATTGATGACATCAAACCCAGCCTTTAGTTCTCCGTTTTGGTTGAAAGATAGTGTTTCTCCTGCAGTATTATTGAAAGAGAGCCTTCTTACTATTTGATTGAGCTACAAAACAGAAACAAAGAATAAAGGGAGGGGACAAACAATTCATCAGAATCTGTAAAATGATGAAAGCCTACCTCCATTTCACAAAGTATATTTCCAAAGTATGGAAAAGAAAGGATAGTTTTTACATGTAGGTTATATCTTAATGGAAGGGACTTGTCTCCATTTTGTGATAAGTTCTCAAAGTCATGCAAGCATATTTGAAACTCATAATCTGAGTCAGAGAAAGTGCTTTAAGAAATTTGTTTATTTTTCCACACAAAATTTGTTAACCTTTTATTGGGATTTGCAATGAGAAAGCAAGTAGCTATTAGAAGTTGCCAGGTTAGCTTAATTGAACCCCTTGATATATTGAGTTAATATAAATTTTAAGATGCATATGGAAATTACGTTACATTACGATGAAATGTAAAAAAAGAATCAATCTAACCTGCATAGAAAAATAACACTGTCTGACTGATTGTATTGTATTGTATTATAATAAATTTCAATAAAAAATTTTAAAAAGAAAAGAAATTGAATTGATTCATCATATAGTACTTGCATGCTGTCATTTGATCAATTCAGCAAATTCCCACTTCCCTCATAACAAAGTTAAAAGGGAGATGATAATAATAAGTGCTAAAATGCTTTTAAGTATAGTCCTTTTCAGCATGGTAGTAATCATTCAAGTTAAATTTAAGGGTTAAGGTTTTTTGGTACGGTTGAAAGATTGGATAACTTTAAAAAATTCAAGGTTGTTAGACCTTGAAGGTTTTGATTAGGGTGACATGCCTATCTGTGGTCTGACAAAGTAAAAGTTATTCCTGATTTTAGGATTCATGCTATTAGAATTGCACATTCATGCTATTAGAATTGCTAATTGATTGCACATGGAAGTATAAAAAAAGATTAGCTGAAAAAGTGCCACTATAAGGCAAAAATTGCCTTATTTACTTATTTTTATTTTATCTATTAGAATTTGTCAAACAAAGACGAGAACAAGAATAAAAGTATAGAAATACAATGACAGGACCGATAGGCACGTTAGTGCACTTAAGCACACCCTTTCTACTGATCACTTAAGTATGATTAAGTGGTCATACTTAATACAGAAGTCAATTTGTCACTGAAACTATGAAAATCTGTAGCTGAAACAATTAGGTAGAGCATTCCAGGCTTATCATATTTTTTACAGTCAAGTTTAGAACGATTTCATTGAGTTTTAAGTGGTTGTTTTTTTGTTTTGTTTTTTAATTTGATTTATATGCCGCCCTTCTCTGGAGACTCAGGGCAACTTACAATACGCTAAGCAATAGCCTTCATCCTTTTGTATATTTATACAAAGTCAACTTATTGCCCCCACAACCGGGTCCTCAATTTACCTACCTTAGAAAGGATGGAAGTCTGAGTCAACCTTGAGCGTGGCGAGATTCGAACCTGCAGTAATTGCAGGCAGCTGGTCTTAATAACAGGGTGCTTTAGACCACTGTACTACCAAGGCTCTGTAGCCTTGGTAGTAGCATGCATATAGTTAGCACGCATATAATTGCAATTAAAACAGAAAAAAATCATTTGCAGATAAAACATTACTACGTATAATTTTGTATGCAATACCTAGGTCTGACCGCAAGCGATGCAGTTCTAAGTTATCCAAACCGAGAATTCCGAGCCTAGTAGCATAGGGAATTCTGTGGTGTACCGAAGAGTGCAAAACTTTTCTCGTGAAATACTTCTGAACTCGCTCAATTGTGCTGATGTCAGGTATCTAGTGGGGATTCCAAACACTTGAACAATACTCTAAGATTGGTCTAGAATAAGTTTTATAAGCTCTAATTAGCAATACGATGTTTCCAGAAAAAAACTGCTCAAAATTAAATTTACAACTCTTAATCCTTTTGTAGCGACGCTGTTACTATGGACTTTAGAGCATAGATCATCAGATATAAGTACATCTAGGTCCTTGACATGTGGCCCATGATGCTACAATAACCATAAATGCAGGCTGATTGGTGAGCACCTGATATGCTGTGAGGATGGGGAGTGGCCCGCAGAGCTTTGGAAGTGCTCATGAAGCACTACATAGAACAGAGATGATATTTGATTTATTGAGGGATTTAAGATAAAGAGAACAATTGGTAAGTGAAGGGTTTGCTTGTGATTGGTTTAATTATTATAGAATTTTTGAAAGATTTAGAGTTGTTTAAAAAAATTTTTTCACAGGAACTAAATCTGAACTGTACATTAATTTATGTTCACTTGATTTCTAAAGTATATCAAATGTTATTGCAGATGAACCTAGAAGATGAATATGTTAAAGAGTGTATGGTAAAATGAACAAAAAAAATGGGTATAATATAATGCTAGATAAATGGGAAAATGTATGGACGAATGGACTAAAATTTACATTAAGGGATAGTTTTATAAAATGATGCATCATTGGTACTTGACTCCAGATAGACCATCGAAAATGTATAACGGAATTTCTAATAAGTGCTGGAAACGTAGTCAAAATCCAGGTTCAGTTTATCATATGTGGTGGTCTTGCAAAAATGTGAAAACATGTTGGATAAACATAACCATGACTATGCAAACATATTTAAGATGCAAATATTAATGAAATTTGAAGCTTTTTTTTTTTTAGGTATGATGGACATGCCAATTGAAAAAAAAAATTGGGGTGCTATTCCTTCACATGGTGACAGCTGCAAAGATTGTTCTTGCCTAACAGTGGAAAGAAAAAGCGATGCCGAGATTCAAGAATGGATTCTGAAATTGACTGAATTAGCAGAGATGGAAAAATTAACTGCTTTGATTAGAGATAATGGATTAGACAGTTTTATAAGAGACTGGAAACTGTTTGTGGACTTTTTGCATGTTAAATATCATAACAGATGGTTAACAGAGGGATTTGATGATTAGTGTAATGATTAGTTCAACCTGTTGATTGCTTTTTCTTTTTTCTTCTTATATTTGTAAGGGAGGAGATTTATTGGTGGATCCTACATGCTAAATCAGTGATGTGATTCAAGTAATTTAACAAACGGTTCTCCCTAATTACAGGCTGGGTAGGCGTGGCTGGAGGGGTGCGTCATGTGACTGAGTGTGTGTGGCCAACTTGATGTCACAGCAAGGTGGGGCAGCGCTTGTGGGTCAAAGAAGCAGTGGTGATGGCCGGAGCCTTAGTGTGGGACTGAAGCACCCCTGTACTTGCCTTTGCACAGCAACACTATTCCGCCTTCATTGTGGTACATTTGTGCCAAGGTGGGCCTCACCTCCTGCCACCTTGGGCTCGGAGCTGTAGGCCACATCTGGGAAGCACTGCAGCAGAGAAAAGCAGCTGGGTCTGATTCTCTGGCACCTCATCTCTTGCTGGGTTTCACTGCCTGACAGTCATGTTGATTTTTTTAAAAAATTGCAGCAGGGAACAGTGGGCCTTCTGGCCTTTATTGGTGCAGCTGGGCATACCTCAGTTGCTTGGGGAGATGTG
Source organism: Arizona elegans (assembly GCA_022577455.1). NCBI lineage: Eukaryota > Metazoa > Chordata > Lepidosauria > Squamata > Colubridae > Arizona > Arizona elegans. The sequence goes on along the minus strand of JAKOOJ010000021.1, from coordinate 6,225,531 downwards.
CAATCTGCTCTCCATCCCGAGACACTGGCCTACTGCATTTGCCACTGCCGCCTCATGGCCTGCCCACTGACCCGACCTGCGCCATCACCGCTGTTGCCAACTCATGGCCGAAGTGGCCTGCCTGCTGCTCTTGCAGCGCCTTGTGCAGCACAATGAAATTTAGCATGCTTCACAATAGGACAGATCAGGTCATCTTCTCCTCCTGGAGCCCGTTATGACACAGAACCACAATGTGACCCTGCCCCACTCATCCATGGCATCAGCGGCTTTACCCTATTCTTTTTTCTTTTTTTTAAATCTTATTTCATTGGATAGGAAATGTACTATAACCAAAAGCAACATGATATTGAACAAGATATTTATCTGGCCATTCGATGATAGGGAGACAAATTTATACAATTGTATGTCAGAGATATGTTAACACAATGGATAGAAGAAACCAGTGGTGGGTTTCAAAATATTTTACTACCGGTTCTGTGGTGTGGCTTGGTGGGCATGGCATGGCACGGCATGGCATGGCAGGGGAAAGATACTGTAAAATCTCCATTCCCTCCCCACTCCAGGGGAAGGATACTGCAAAATCCCCCTTTCCTCCCGATCAGCTGGGACTTGGGAGGCAGAGAATAGATGGGACAGGGCCAGTCAGAATTTTTACTACAGGTTCTCCAAACTACTCAAAATTTCTGCTACCGGTTCTCCAGAACTGGTCAGAACCTGCTGAAACCCACCTCTGTAAGAAACCCTTATGATGGGAGTCATTACCTTCCATGGATGAAGTTGGAGAAGTTCAGTAACTCCTACTGTGCCTATTCTTGCTCTGTTTCTGAAGGTAGTTGAATAAGCAACATGTAATGCTTGTGCCAAAATGTAGACTGCATTGTAGATGGTATAGCTGTGGCCAATCATGTCCATTTCAAAAACAGATACAGGAAGGGTCTCTATCTTCTCCTCACCAGTGCAAATTGGTTGACTGTCCATTATGGAGTTGCTCTTCTCACCAACCATGGAGCCTGAGAACACACATCCAAATGCCTCCTCCCAAAAAACCCTAATAAAGTCATCTTCTTCATTAAAGTTTGGTTTTCTTCTCTGAAGAAATTTCCGAAATCCTATGACCTCTCTTGAATGAACTGCAAAGGATAGAGCACCATGGAGAAAATCTAGGTCTTCCCATCTCTGAAAAGGAAGAGATGTGAAATCCATTTGGGCTGTCATAATCCAGATTTTACTATTTCCTTGTACTGGTATCTCTTCAAATTTTAACATTGAAGGAAACATTCTCAAAACTATTATTACTTCAATTTCACCTTGAATCAACACCGAATTGGCGGTGCTATTCATCATAATGCGGTACATTTTCATCCCTTCTTTCACTGTATCAGCAATGTCAGTAGAATAAGAAGCCAATGGGAATCTTTCAATGAAGTCAAAGCAGATTCCATTTCGGGCAAATATTGGTATCACATTTTGTACAAATTTCCTCCCATTCTCATTATTCACAGATACGACCCCAATCCATGTCCATTTAAAATGCTGCAATAGCTGAAGAATTCCCTCATACTGAAGGTCCATATTTGGAAATATTTGGTGATAAAAACCAGCCTGTTTGTCCTTATTTGTCACTGGAGCAGACCCATACATAAACTATAGAAATTCAAAAGGATTCAGAAAGGAGACAATAGGCTTTGATTTTTTTAAAAGTGCATTAATGTGTTTTTTTATTATAGTACACAAAGCAAAAGTTTAGTTCCATAACATATTAACACGCTTAGATTTGACATTTGACTCTTCCAACACTTTCAAGCATAATCCATAATCTTTTAAGACTAAGACCCAATTTATCATATTTATATTGCCTCAATTTTGCTTTGATTTCTTTGGGGCTTCCTTTCCTGTATAAATATTCACGTTTAGTGCATTCTATTGTCTAAGCTCTGGATAGAAATTAATTTATTAAATTAGTTTCTGAATTCAGTCAAGAACATTTGGTGCACCAGGAACTTTCTCGTCCAGTTAACATGGATGAGGTTCACCATCCTCACATGGAACATCCAACTATTAACAACAGTGTTTCTTAGATTTGAAAATAAATTTGAAAGAAAAATGTTCCTCTTGATTTCTGTCAGTGTTTACTTTATGCCAGCGATCAAGTCTAATTTATATAAAATGAGAAATTTAACTGGATTGTATCCATACTACATATACATTGTTACCTGAGGAAATTTGTAGATGTGTAGAATGATGGCCACATGAAGACATACGTCACTGTCAGGTCCTCCAATTATTGCTACTGGATGTTTCTGAATGTCACAATTGTAATTAGGAATTAATCTGCCTTTAGAGGAAAGGAGTTGAATTGTAGCATGGTACATCCATTTTGGATTAAAATGGCTGTTATAGATTTGAAAGCCCAGGGTAACATTGGGTAAAATATGGGGATTAGTATTGATCTCCTTAACAGCAAATACTAAAGCCAGGATATGTTGGTAAATCTGTGTTATGACCCTGAAGGGAGAGGAACATGATTTGATGTAACTCATTTCTTGCAGAATATGATATCTATTTTGCCTCTCCTTTCAAATATACTGTAATATAAGGAGTTGACCCAGTCTATATATGTAAGAAGCAATAAGTTTCATTCATTGCACTTATTTAAGCTAATAAAACAATCAAAGCACTTTATTTGAAATATATAGTGGCCATCAGATTTACCAAGTTACTTCCTTTTTGGCCAGGTATCTCAATATTTTTATTCTAGGACAGTATTATTAGCATGTCAGTGATGCCTGCACTATTGACCCAGGAAGCAACAGTAAACATCAATCTCTTAGGCATTTTTTTTTTTTATGAGTGTTGCTGATGGGATCTATAATGGAGTTCTTTTTCCACCTTTTCTTCAATTCCATCTTTTCTCTGGAAATACATGGCAAGACTATTACAGTGCTACATGTTAGATTAGGTTGGATGCTCATCAAAAGAAGTGACTAGGGAAGGAACCTTGGCTCTCAACTCCCCCCGTGGAGCTTTGTCGTTGTGAAAGAAGCAGTACCATTTGCATAAATATTAATATTCAAAAATATAATTAAAGAAATTATATTGTACATTATCTCCAAAGAGAAGAACCTGGGTTCCATAGACCAACCCTAATATTGGTGAAATTTAGGGGAGGGGGACAATGACAAAGACTTAACTGAACAGAAATAAACATCCATTCTCTAACATTCTTTGCTTGGAATTTGATGATCGAACATCAATCAAGCAGATAAAGGCACCAAATATGCAAAGCACATAAAATGGTTATGCATATGCAGGGATACTGTAAATATACAGATATAACATATATAGCCAGCAATTATTTCATGCACTACAGATGACTCAAAACAACATGGTGAATTTGATGCAAACTATCAGCACACATGCAATTATATCATATGCATAATACAATTCATACAATGCCCTTTCACTTACTCCCCTTCAGGTCTATTGGACATATATTTCTCTGACTATAACTGAACACTTACATGAATTTGATGCAAAACATCAGCATACATGTTGTTGTGTTATATTCATAACACAATTCAAATAATGAATTTTCACTCACTCATTTCACTCATTCATCTTCAGGTTTATTTGACATATCTTTCTCTGGCCATAACTCAATACTTACATACTTTCCTCAAAGAGGTTTCTAGAAGGAGGTGCCTTAAAGTCCATCATCGTATAAAACAGGAAGATCTGAGAAATGATGCTAGCAAAGTGGATGTCCCCTGACTGGTATTGCTTGTGGAGAAGAGGCAGAGGATCTGCAGTGCTGCATTTACTATGAGAAAGGTGACACATTCCTTGTGGACCAAGCATTAATAGCAATGTTATAGACCTAATACATAGAAGAAAGCAATTCATTCTTCAATGTGTGTCACCTTTCTCCAGCTCGTCTTGTCCTTCTAGATTTTTAACTTATGTCCAAAAGAAATAGTTGCTGCCTGTTTCTGTACTTGTCTTTATATTTTATTTCTGTGCTTATGGAGAAATTGGAAAGCTCAGACTTTTGAGATAAAAATCACATGCGGTCAAGCAGTAGCTAACTGGAATTGCAGATGGGGATGTTCCAGGGGCAGATATTAACAGATTTTGATCTATTTGAGGTTTCTCCCTGTCTTCTGATTATAGGTTTTGTCATGTCTTCATGTTTATACTTGTTACTGCTATTGAGATAACCACCAACTCCCAGGCCCTGAGGGACCTTAAACAAGAAGGAACAGTTTGTTTGTCATGTTTCAAAAAAAAATCACTACTTGACACCAAGCAATAATGGGATTTGACAGCAAGCCTCAAAGCAGCAAGGATGAAAAAGATAATTAAATGCAGGCATGAAAGTCCCAGTTATTTGCAATGTTGTATTTATAACAGTGAAGGGGGAGTCTCTGTGAAGTCCATAGAAAATAAATCCTACACATGGATGGATGGATGGATGGATGGATGGATGGATGGATGGATGGATGGAAGAATGAATTAATTAATTAAAAAGGTCCTGGCAAAATGATATCATTTGTGCTACCTCCATAATTGATCCCATGGTATTGTTCCTTGAAACTGGGTTTACATGACTTTTTTTTAACAGTTTGGCTTATTGATTTTGCAAATCATATGCAATGATTCATATGCAATGATCAATTCCTGATTTCATACAGTGATCAAACACTGATTTCAGAAGCCACTTCCCTTCCACAAAACAAGAAAACAACAAGAACCACAGCAATTTTGGGCCAAATTATCTAAATGGGTTTTTATATTGTCTTTTAAATTTTGTAGTTTGTGTGTTTTATCTTTTTGGCTGTTCACTGCCCTGAGTTCTTCGGGAGTAGGGCGGTATAAAAATAAAATAAAACAAAACAAAACAAAACAAAACAAAACAAAACAAAACAAAACAAAACAAAACAAAACAAAACAAAACAAAACAAAACAAAACAAAACAAAATAAAAAGAAGAAAAAACACCACACCTCTCTGTTGTTTTGCTCATCCCGAGGACAAACCCCATTGAAGCCAAGCTGTTCACATCTGCCCCTCCCAATTGGAGACTCTCCAGTGTGATTTCCTATCTTTCAAATGAATTCCAGCCTTCTTAGTGGAAATCAGACACATTCTTAAAATGCAAAAGAATACTATGTAATATATATATATATATATATATATATATATATATATATATATATATATATATATATATATATGAAAACATGAAAATAAACATTTAAAAGGTGGCTTCCCATCTTCATTTCAGTAGTTATTCATTTTGCAGCAATATCTCCCCAATAGTGACAATTTTAATTCCTCCCATTTTAATATCACCTTCTTAATATGTTTATTCTTTCAATAACAAAACATATATATTTATATGGATGTAGATATGTTTGTATATGAAAGAGATAATGTGGATTTTCTGTCAGAAAATGGAGTTATAATAGAGAAGACATCAAAACAACATAAGGGCTGGAATCTGGTTGTTTCAACCGAGACAACTTTGCTCTGCAACAGCTGTATTATTTTTCCTTTCCAACATTGCAGATGGCACGGCATTAAAACAGGTCAAAGAGAGAGGTCTGCATGGTGTTCCACAATTGGAAAATTTCAGGAAGATTTTGCAGTTAAGATGGTCTAGGAGGTTGTTGTAGGGAGTTGTTTTCTCCTGTCATTTGAAAAAACAGCACTGTCATGTTTTGGCATTTTGTGATCAGCAGAAGGCCAAAGGAGTCTTCATTCTGTATTCCATTCATTCTACATAGTTTCATTTTTAACTAATCAGTAATATTCTAGTATTGCCCTTTTTATTTGTCTCAGAATACTAAAACACAACAACAGAAAGGTCCTGAAATCTTTTGCTTCTTTAACATCATACAAGGGAAGATGTATTCAATTCTTATTTTCTATCATCACCTACTATTCTGGGTCTACACAAGCCAAGACCAAGAAAAAGCGCTCCTTTCCACTTTTCATTAATTGCAAAATAGAAGGACATCTGATAAATCTCTTTGCCAAAACATAACTTTGACACATTAGGTAAAGGTAAAGGTTCTCCTCGCACATATGTGCTAGTCATTCCCGACTATAGTGGGCGGTGCTTATCTCTATTTCAAAGCGGAAGAGCCAGCACTGTCTGAAGATGTCTCTGTGGTCATGTGGCTAGCATGACCAAACACCAAAGGCACCCAGAACGCTGTTACCTTTCCACCAAATATGGTCCATATTTTTCTACTTGCATTTTTTAAGTGCTTTCAAACTGCTAGGTTGGCAGGAGCTGGGAAAAGTAACGGGAGCTCACCCCATTATGCAGCACTAGGGATTCAAACTGCTGAACTGCCGACCTTTCAATTGACAAGTTCAGCATCCTAGCCACTGAGCCACCTCGTCCCATATGTGTATATATAACAATGTAAATTGTTGATATTAAGTCCTCTGTCCTTTTATCTCTTTGCTACTCTTCAGTTTTCCCTCTTGTTTTCCCCTAGTTTTTGTCCTAACTTGGCCGTCACCTGCTTCTGATGATTGTTTCTGATGATGTTTAATAAAGGTATGCTGTATTGTTAGTTCAAATGATTGGCAAGCTCAGTATATTAGCCACTGAGCAACTGCTTCCATCTTTTGAGACATTAGACAATGGCTAATTCCAACTCTTTCAAGAAACAAGTTGTTTCACAGACAAAGAAAACTATATAACATGCTGATAAATGTGTTGTTAAGATTTTTAAAACATTCTTAAAAGAAGGAAGTTATAGCTAAGGAAAATGTAGGTTTTAAGACAGTACATTTACCCCCCAAATAGTAAGTATGTTCAGTTAAGATGATTATTGTTCCTCAGGTAAAAATGGGAAAGGGTTGTATATCTTCATTTTGGGGTCTTACTGCTATTGTATTGCTATATTAAAAACAGGAAATAGAGTTGTTTAATTATTTCTTTGTCTTAGATGTTGCTTGCTATTTAGTTCAGGCTTAAGTGTGATGATACAGCATTTAGGGAAAAAGATGCACACAAGGAGCCCCCCACTGGATGCTATAATGGAGAAGATCTCCACAGCCACCATATATTTGCCCCCTGTAGTCAGATAACTAGGAACAAAGGAGAGCCAAACACTGCAGAAAATCAACATGCTGAAGGTGATAAATTTGGCTTCGTTAAAAGAGTCTGGTAATTTCCTGGCAAAGAAAGCTACCGTAAAGCTGACAAGGGCTAAGAGGAACATGAAGCCCAAGACAAAATAGAACATGACAAAGGAGTTTTCATTACATTCCAGAATAATTTCTTCTGCCATTAAGTGCATGTTGAAATCAGGGAATGGAGGAAAAGTCAACAGCCAGACAGTACAAAGAACTACTTGAATGAAAGAGCAGAAAAATACAATGGAAATGGCCAATCTTTTCCCCACCCATTTCCTCATTGTAGACTTTGGTTGGGTGGCCATGAAAGCTAAAATCACCACAATAGTTTTTGCTAACACACAGGATACAGCTACAGTAAAAATGATACCAAAAGCACTTTGTCGAAGGATACAAGTCACTTTATGAGGTTTGCCAATAAATAGTAAAGCACAAAGGAACGAAAGCAGGAGAGAAATGAGAAGGATGTAGGTGAGGTTTCGGTTGTTGGCCTTGACAATGGGTGTATCCTGGTACTTAATGAAGATACCGAGAACCAACACTGTGATAAAAGAGGAAGAAAGAGAACAAGTGGCCGAAATGGACCCCAACGTTTCCTCATATGTCAGAAATGTTACAGTTTTTGAAAGACATGAATTCTGTTTCTTGTTTGGATACTGATCTTCTGGGCATGGAAAACAGTCATCCATATCTAGGAAAAAAGTCAGATTAGAAAAATAATTGTTCTAAAATTAAACTGAAAGAATATGAATGTACTGTTCTGAGGATAGCCTGAAGTCTTGTTATCTTAGTCTGATCTCTTGAATCCTGTAACTGCTGGAACAATAAGCATATGAACTTTTCTTTTAAGTTAAATTTTATTAGTTGTAAAACTGGAAAAATGATTCTAATGATAATACCAGCATTAGAAAACATTATTAAAATATTTACACGTATTTGTTTTTAAGTCAGACTTTGGAAATCGATGGAGCTGTTTGAAATTTCTTTCTTTCTTTCATTCTCCCTCCCTCTCTCTCTCTCTCTCTCTCTCTCTCTCTCTCTCTCTCTCTCTCTCTCTCTCTCTCGTCTCTCTCTCTCTCTCTCTCTCTCTCTCTCTCTCTCTCTTTTTTTTTTTTTTTTTGCAAATTGTTTACTATGATCATTTTATTAAATCTCAGAAGGATTGACCAGTAAAAAGTCACCAAGATCTGCCAAGACAAGACTGGAACTTAGGTTTGCCACTCCATCTTCCATAACTTAACCACTATACCAAATTGTTTTTCATGACTGAGGCAACATGAAATAAAAATGTGAGTGATGAAGAAATGAATAAATGGATCAAAGAGTCAGAGTGCCTTTATTTATGTCATTAAGTATGAAATAGACAAGTTGTGCATTGGAAGTATGGTAAAGTTTACAGTGGATTGAAAAGCCATCTGTTCTCTTTCAGGACTCCACCTACATTGTATGAAGTAGATCCTTCCAATGGCATTGCAAATACAAAGGGGAAGGGTGCATGAAAAAGGAAGGCTTGTTCATGACCCTGGTTTTCCTCCACGGAAAAACTTATCAAAGAGCTCTGAGAAATAAGGATTATTTCCCTCTGATTTATTGCCATGACCTTGTACAATGAAGTGACATTACTTATTGATTATGTGCAGTCAAGCTGATGTCTATTCTTAGGGACCCATAAATAGATATTCTCCATTGAACATGTCCCTAATCTGGTCTTTCAGTCTTCCAACAGTGCACTCATTACCACTCTAAATGCAGCTACTCACTTTGCTAGTTCTCCAGATCTCCTCTACCCTTCTTCCTCTACCCACATTAGAAAGCTTTCCATAAATATTTCTTTCTAATTCCATTGTGTCTTTTTTTAAAACAATCAATCAGATTGTTTAATTCAACATAGAAATGCCAAATAAAGCTGTGGAGAGCATAGGATTTTATCTCCAAATGCACCTTATGGTTTGCAGAAGCACAAAATTATATCCTGTGTACATTATGAAAACACAGCTTTTTCATGGAATGACACGACAGTTTGAACTGCTGAAGATGGTTTTTATGCGGATGGTCTTCTGAAGCTGTTAATATAGATTTGATCTCAGTCTCTGCACAGCCTGAATATCAACTGTTGCAACATACCACCACTGCCATTGTGTGAGCTACCCAGAGAAAAGAAATAGAGATCTTTCCACTACTGTAGGTGACAAAATAGTGTTAAGATGCATATTCACATAATAATATACAGTTACATTACATCTATAAACTGTGAGAAAGTTTTGGCTGCATAGAAGTAAATATCAACTGTACTCAATATCAATACATTGTCCAAATCTGCATCGTTTATATTTCGTCACTCACCTATCAGATTGGAAATCTTCCCTTCTGGACAGCGAAGACAATCGTAACAGCAAAATGGCCTCCCTTCTATTTTGGTCTTAGCATAACCCACAGGGCAATAGTTATTACACAGAGGAAGTGGCTGGATCTGTTCATAAAGGATAGAAGAGAATGCTTTATATTTTCCAAGACTGTGCAGTATTTGTGTTATCTACAAAGCTCCCACTTGGTATCAGGTTTTAGGTGGAAAGCCTTGTGAGTGATCTCAATGAAAAGAAACAAGAGGAGGAAAATACCATGGCATTTCCCTCACACATAATCTTTACTGTGTATTTTTATTGATGCTAAGGTAAAAACCTCCTTGAGTCAAGGTCATCTTCTACAGACACGGAACACAGGTAATTTACCTTGTCTTCTTTGTGTTTTTTTCAACTTTCTAGGGCCTTGGAATTTTCTAGTGTTCTGGTTAATAACTACCAACAAAAATCACATTATTTAGGTTCTATCATCATCAACAAGATCTGTCAGATCAGGGGTGTCAAATTTGCGTCATCATGGCATAATCACATGACATATCGTGACATTTTTCCCCTTCACTGAACTGGGTTTAGGCATGGCCAGAGCTTGATGCATCCAGCCCACAAGCTGCAAGTTTCACAGCCCTGTGTTAGATGCTGATTCCTGCTGTCATATAAGATTATATATATTATATAATAATATGAGTAATATAATTCAGGAATTGATTCAGATAGTTACACTAATTTTTGGAATTATTTTGGTTAGAATTCAATTATTCCACTTTTCGACACTGTGAGTCTGTCAGTGTGTGTGTGTGTGTGTGTGTGTATACACACAAAAGGTTTGTTTACATATTTATATTATTACATCGCTTCTGAAGGTTTTTTTCTTTTTCTTTTTTAATGTGGTGGGAGTATTGTCAATTAAACAACCCATCCATTAAAATTCATTATTTCAAGTATTATTCCCTGCCATATCTTTTAGTATTTCAGTCAAGAGAAAGCAAGAAAAAAAATCACTGGAACAGGTCATGTATATTCAGTCAAACATTGATAACCTCATTCCGGATTATCCAAACCTGGTTGAACCTGCTTGGCCAAATAATGGCGTCTTCGTCAATTTTTAATATATCCTCTTGGGAAGTCACAGATCCTATTCCACCAACTTTGACTTTCAAGAAGGATTTGTTTGGGAATGTGACCCAATTGATGACATCAAATCCAGCCTCTAGTTCTCCATTTTGATTGAAAGACAGTGCTTCTCCTGCAGTATTATTGAATGAGATGCTTCTTACAAATTGATTGAACTACAAAACAAAAAACAGAGACTAAAAGGAGGTGACAAACCATTCATCAGGATCTGTAAAGTGATGAAATATGGGAAAGAAAATATATTTTTACAAGTAAGCTATATTTTAATGGAAGGGACAAACTGTGTCTACCATCCTATGTCATGTTCTCAATATATACAGTACAAGCATCCTTAAATCTTATAATCTGTGTCTTGGAAAACACTAGAAGGAAGTTTTTTTTTTTCTCTCACAGTTTGTGAGACATTCATTGGAGTTGTGGTGTGGAAGAAAGCAGCCAAGACAAATAGAACAGAATAACAGAGTTGGAAGGGACCTGGGAGGTTTTCTAGTCCAACCCCCATTTTAGGCAGGAAACCTTACACCACTTCAGACAAATGGTTATCTAATCTCTTCTTAAAAATGGCCAGTGTTGTAGCATTTATAACTTCTGGAGGCAACTTGTTCCACTGATTAATTATTCTAACTGTCAGGGAATTTCTCCTTAGTTCTGAGTTGCTTCTCTCCTTGATTAGCTTACTAACACAATTTATACAATACATTCATTTCCATTCTATTCTAAATTCAGATGTTCAGGAGAAATTCAGAAGGAGTATTGATTTTCTTTAGAAGTATGTAGTTTGGAAAACGTTTTACCTGAAAGGGTCAAACAAATGTACAAACCAGGGATTCTGCAATTAATTAAATGTTAAAGCCAAATGCAGAAGAACAAAATTTAATTGATTCACCATATTGTATTTGCATGCTGTCATTCAAGCAACTTAGGAAATTCCCACTAGTCTCATAACAAACTTAAAAGAGAGATAATAAGAATTATTTAAATATATTTAGGTACATTTTTTGTAACAATGATGGTTATCACTCAACTTAAATTTACAGGAAAATGTCATCTAATAATTAAATTCAGTTACAAAACATTCTGAAACATATAATAAAAAATATAAGCAGTAAAAAAAATCAGAGTCTTTAATGCATTGCAATACTGGAATATGATTTTTGTTTGCCTAAGAGATATTAACATAAATGCAATGCAGACAGGAATATAGCTAAAGGTACTCAGTATGAATCCTGTGTGTTCATGGAAAGGCATTTTGCTTCTTTTCCTGATCCTATCTGTTTTTTAGAATCTTATTTTATTGGAGAAGAAATAAACTGTAACCAAAGGAAAATGATATTGAAGCAGATATTTAATACAGCCATTGTATGATGTAGATATAAATGTACATATATGTGTGTCTGTGATATATGAAGAAAATGGAGAGAAGAAAGCCCTATGACTCGAGACATTACCTTCCATGGATGTAGTTTGAGAAGTTCAATAAGTCCTACATTGCCTATTTTTGCTCTATTTTTGAAGGTTGTTGAATAAGCAACATGTAATGCTTGTGCCAAAATATAGACTGCATTGTAGATGCTATAGCTGTGGCCAGTCATGTCCATTTCAAAAACGGATACAGGGAGGGTCTCTACCTTCTCATCACCAGTGCAAATTGGTTGACTGTCTATCCTGGAGTTGGTTTTCTCATCAACTAAGGTGCCTGAGAACACACATCCAAATGCCTCTTCCCAAAAAACCCTAATAAAATCATCTTCTTGTTTGAGGTTTGGTTTTATCGTCCGAAGAAATTCCTGAAACCCTAGGATCTCTCTTGAATGAACTGCAAAGGATAGAGCCCCATGGAGAAAATCTAGGTCTTCCCACCTCTGGAAGGGAAGAGACGTGAAATCCATCTGAGCTGTCATAATCCAGATTTTACTCTTTAGTTGTAATGGTATCTCTTCAAATTTGGACATAGAGGGAAACATCCTCAAAATTATCATTATATCAATTTCACCTTGAATTAAAACTGCATTGACGGTGCTGTTCATGACAATGCTGTACATTTCTATCCCTTCTTTCACCCTATCGGCAATGTCAGTAGAGTAAGAAGCAAATGGGAATCTTTCAATGAAGTCAAAGCAGATTCCATTTCGGGCAAATATTGGTATCACATTTTGTACAAATTTCTCCCCATTCTCATTATTCACAGTTACAACCCCTATCCACGTCCATTTAAAATGCTGCAGTAGCTGAAGAATTCCCTCATACTGAAGGTCCATATTTGGAAACATTTGGTGATAGAAACCAGCCTGTTTATCCTTATTTGTCACTGGAGCAGACCCATACATAAACTATAGAAAAAAACAGAAGAATTAAGAAAAGAAACTATATGCTTTTAATTTTTTACAAGTGTGTCAATAGATTTTTTCTCTCTCTTTATAATAGACAAGGAAAAAGTATGTATCTTAATAGTTTTAGATTTGGCAGTTGTGTTCCTCCAACACTTTCAAGCACAAAATTTTAAGACTAGTTGTGCACAATCTATCAATCTTTGTTTATCTTAATCTTGCTTTAATTACTTTGTGGCTTCCTTTCCTGTATAAACCAGGACACTTAGTGTAATCGATTGTTTAAACTCAGAATAGGAGCTGATTTATTTATTAAGAATGTTCTGTGAATGCAGCAAGTAACATTTGGTGCACCAGGAATTTTCTACTCCATTTAATTTGAATATGGTTCTCCATCCTTACCTTAATAACCATGCAATTGAAGAAGAAGCGAGTGCCAACATATGTTTCTTAGATTTCAAAATAAAGTTGAAAGAAAACTGTTCTTCTTGACTTCAATCAGTGTTTACTGTATGCCAGCGCTCAAGTCTTATTTAAATAAATTGAGAAATTTAACTGGATTGCATCCACACGCCACATATATGGTTACCTGAGGAAATTTGTAGATGTGTAGAATGATGGCCACATGAAGACATATGTCAGTGTCAGGTCCTCCAATTATTGCTACTGGATACTTCTGGATATCACAATTGTAATTAGGAATTAATCTGTCTTTAGAGGAAAGGAGTTCCATTGAGGCATGGTACATCCATTTTGGAGTAAAATGGCTGTTATAGATTTGAAAGCCCAGGGTAACATTGGGTAAAATATGGGGATTAGTATTGATCTCCCAAACAGCAAATACTAAAGCCAGAATATGTTGGTAAATCTGGGTTATGACCCTGAAGAGAGAGGTACATTATCTGCTGTAACTCATTTCTTGCAGAATATGATATTGATGAGCTGGATGCCCGTGCTTCGCTACAAAACTATGTGCTCTGGCTTGATAAATTGACACTTACAGCCTGAAACTTAATGTACAATGTGTAACTCATAGCATCAGAATGGGTTAATATAAGGCAACTGGCAGTTGGAACAGAGGGGGAGCGGGACTGGAATGTCCCAGGCCACAGCATCAATCGGTATTTTTCTGGATAGCATCCTGTCAGTGTGTGAGACAGTGGAGGGGTGTTTGGAATTTTCTTTTCAGGTGGGGAGGGGGAGTAGAACTCCTTAGCATCAGAGCATGTTAATAATAATATAGAAAATACTAACGCTCTGATGGTACCCTTGCCAGGTGTCCACTATTTGAGCGGACAGTCCACTTTTTTCACATTATGTTCATTATTTTTTTTCACAAAATGGTGGACATTTTTTTTATTCAGAAGCTTTATGATGAAATGGTACATAATCTAAAGCTGTAAAGTGTAAGAGAATAAGGAGAGGAGAATCGTGTTTTGTCTTTTTTTTCATAACTTAGAATGAGACAAAGATCGAATATCCATTGAACTCGATTCTCCCAAAAAATTAATGATGAGATTAAAATAAAAATATATTATAAAATTATGTACAGTTCACATTTTTAAAATGTATTGTAGCTTGTGTCGACTGACCTAAAATGGTGTCGAGTGATGAGAGTGACAGCGGCGAGATTTTGAATTCTTTAAAACGAAAGAGAGGAGTGTGCAAATACACCAAAGACTGGGAAGCTACTTTTACATGGATTACCAACAATGAAACCGACAGAACAAATACAACGGCCTACTGTAAATTGTGTCAGAAATCGTTCACAATTGAATATAATGGTATAAAAGCTGTCACGCAGCATGCAAGCACAAAAAATCATTTAGATAAGGAAAAAATAGCTTCCAGCAACAAGAGAATCAATTTGTTTTTCATTGTTAAAGACTCCTCTTTCGGTGAGAAAGTGACTGTAGCTGAAATGGCAGAAACTTACCATGGGATCAAACACCATATTTCATTCCTGGCTCAAGATTGCGGTATTAAGTTAATGAAGCAAATTTTTGATGATTCAGAAATTGTAAAAAATATGTCATATTATTATAATATATTTGATGTTTTGAATTTTAAGTAAAGTTTCGAAGTGATTATTTTAATACGTGTTAAAATGTTTGTAAGAAAATATATAATTTAATTGTAATTTTTTTTTATTTTTTTACTACTTAACCCCCCCCCCCCCACTCCCGCTTGTCTATTTTTTGGAAGCAGACCTGACAACCCTGTCTGATGGTCATTTTGAAAAATCCTTTCTTAGTGAGCACCTAGAAGCCAAGAGGAACATACATGGCAAATTTCAAGTTTGTAGGGTTTACAGTTCTGGAGTTTTTGTAATTATGGCATGAGTTTTCACTTATACTGTATATATACATATTTTGCCTCTAATTTCAAATATAATATAAGGAGTTTATCCAGTCTATATATGTAAGAAGCAATAAGTTTCATTCATTGCACTTATTTAAGCTAATAAAATAATCAAAGCACTTTATTTGAAATATATAGTGGCCATCAGATTTACAAAATTACTTCCTCTTTGGCCAGGTATCTCAAGATTTTTATTCTAGGACAGTATTATTATCATGTCTGTGATGCCTTCACTATTGACCAAGGAAGCAACAGTGAACATCAATCTCTTGAGCTTTTATTTAATGAGTGTTGCTGATGAGATCTATAATGGAGTTCTTTTTTTTTAAATGAACCTGGGTTCCACAGACCAAACCTAATCTTGGTGAAATTTAGGGGTGTGGGGGGAACGACAAAGACTTAACTGGAAAGAAATAAATGTTGATCCTTTAACATTCTTTGCTTGGCATCAACATCAATCCAACAGATAAAGGCACCAAATATAGAGAAAATGCAAAGTCCATAAAATCATTATGCATATGTAGGTACACTGTAAAAATACATCTATAACACATATAACTGGCAATTATTTCATGCTCTACTCAAGACTACATGGTGAATTTGAAGCAAACTATCAGCACACATGTAACTATATTAAGTATATATTAAGTAAGTATATTATATTCATAACACAATTCAACTCACTCATTTCACTTATTCATCATCTGGTCTATTTGACATATATCTCTCTGGCCATAACTCAATACTTACATACTTTCCTCAAAGAGATTGCTAGAAGGAGGTGCCTTAAAGTCCATCATTGTATAAAACAGGAAGATCTGAGAAATGATGCTAGCAAAGTGGATGTCCCCTGACTGGTATTGCTTGTGGAGAATAGGCAGAGGATCTGCAGTGCTGCATTTACTATGAGAAAGGTGACACATTCCTTGTGGACAAAGCATTGATAGGAATGTTATGGACGTAATACATAGAAGAAAACAATTCATTTTCGAATGCATGTCACATTTCTCCACCTTTTCTTGTCCTTCTAGATTCTTAACTTATGTCCAAAAGAAAAACTTGCTGTATGTTTCTGTATTTGTCTTTGTATTTTGTTTTTGTTTATATAGAGAAGTTGGAAAGCTCAGACTTTGAGATAAAAATGATGTGTGGTCAAGCAATGGCTAACTGGAATTGCAGATGAGAATGTTCCTGCCAAGGGCAGGAATTAACAGATTTTGATCTATTTGAGGTTTCTCCCTGTCTTCTGATTATAAGTTTTTTCAGGTCTTCATGTTTATACTGGTTATTACGTTTGAGATAACCATCAACTCCCAGGCCCTGAGGGACTTTGAACAAGAAGGAACAGTTAGTTTGTCATGTCTGAAAACAAAATCTCTACCTGACAGAAAGCGATAATGAGATTTTGAAGCAAGCCTCAAAGCAGCAAGGATGAGAAAGATAAATTAATGCAGGCATGAAAGTCCAAGTTATTTGAAATATTGTATTTATAACAGTGAAGGGGAGTCCCAGAGATGGATGAATGGATGAATGAATGAATGAATTTATTAATTTAAAAAATCCTGGCAAATTGATATCATCTATACTACCTCCATAATTGATCAAATGGTATTGTACCTAGAAACTGTGTTTACATAATTTGTTTTTTAATAGTTTGACTTATTGATTTTGCAAAGTTCATATACAATGATCAACTCCTGATTTCATACGGTGACCAAACATTGATTTCAGAAGTCACTTCCCTTCTACAAAACAAGAAAACAACAAGAAGAAAAAACACCACACCTCTCTGTTGTTTTGCTCATCCCTACGACAAACCCCATTGAAGCCAAGCTGTTCACATCTGCCCCTCCCAATTGGAGACTCTCCAGTGTGATTTCCTATCTTTCAAATGAATTCCAGCCTTCTTAGTGGAAATCAGGCACATTCTTAAAATGCAAAAGAAGCCTATGTTAAAAGTATATATATAAAAAATATGAAAATAAACATTCAAAAGGTGGCTTCCCATCTTCATTTCAATAGTTATTCATTTTGCAGCAATATTTCCCCTATAGTGACAATTTTAATTCCTCCCATTTTAACATCACCTTCTTAATATGTTTATTCTTTCAATAAGAAATCATATATATTTGTATGCATGTAGATATGTGTGTGTATGAAAGATATAATGTGGAGTTTCTGTCAGAAAATGGAGTTATAAAGGTTATAATAGAAAGGACTGGAATCTTGGCTGGAATCTTTGGTTCTTTCAAATCACTGAGACAACTTTGCTCTGCAACAGCTGTGTTATATTTGCTTTCCATCATTGCAGATGGCATGGCATTAAAGAGGTCAAAGAGAGAGGTCTGCATGGTGTTCCACAGGTGGAGAATTTCAGGAAGATTTTGCAATGAAGATGGTCTAGGAGATTCTTGTAGGAAGTTGTTTTCTCCTGTTAGTCATTTGAAAATACAGCACTGTCATGTTTTGGCTTTTTTTTTTTTAATTGCAAAAGTTTTACAATTACATTTTCACCCCTTTCTCCCCCCTCCACCCACCCCAAATTTCCCAACCTCCCTAACCCACCCTAACCCTCCCCTCCCCCCGGACTTCCGCACAGTATACTCATATCAAGTAAAAAAAACAAGAAAAAAAAACCCTCCTTTATATAAAACTTATATAAAACTTGAACCCCTCCCTCCCGCTTATAAATTTTCACCTTCATTACATTAAAATATTTCTACCTTAATATAATATAATATAACATTTTCAAATAAAAGCTATTTGATACTTCCTAGTTTGATATTTGTTCTGAACATAATCTATCCACTTTTTCCATTCCCATTCATAAGTCTCTTGTGAACAATCTTTTAAATATGCTGAAATCTTCGCCATCTCTGCAAAACTGGCCATCTTCAAAGTCTATTCCTCGATCGTGGGCAAAGCGTCATTTTTCCAGTATTTACCTATCAACAATCTTGCTGCTGTTATCATGTACAATATCAATTTTGTTTCACCCAATGTAAAACCCTTAACTATACCCAATAAAAACAATTGTGGAGAAAATTGAATTTTTTTCTTCAAAACATTCTGCATGACCCACCAAATTTTTATCCAAAAAGCCTTAACTTTCCCACAGGTCCACCAAACATGATAATATGTAGCATCTAAACAATCACATCTCCAACATTTTGGCTGAACATTAGGGTATATACACGACATTTTTTGGGGGTCTAAATGCCATCTATAAAACATTTTATAAAAATTTTCCGTCAAATTCTGCGATTGTGTAAATTTAACATTCTGAACCCAAATTTTTTCCCATGTTTCCAACATCACTGGTTCCCCAAAGTTTTGTGCCCACTTAATCATACAATCTTTAACCAGTTCAGTTTCTGAATCCCTTTCTAACAAAACATTATAAAGCCTTTTAATATGCATTGGACCTTTCTCCTTAATGTGTCTAACCAATTCCTCCTCATGCAACATAATACCAGTTTTTTGGTCCTCTTTCTATCTCAGTTGTAGTTGATTATATTGTAACCAAGTTAAATTAATCCCTTCATCCAACAGTGTCTGTAGTGTCTTCAACTGCCATCTGCCCGCATCTGTAAAAAGAACCTCTTTGTATAACCCCCCCCCCGAGTGACATTATATTTGTATTCCACATAATATGACCAAGATCCAGCCATAACGGTATTTTATAATCCCATTTGTATCGGTGCTTCTTCCAAACTCTGATCAAAGAGTCTCTAAGTATATGGCTTTTAAATACTTTATCCACTTTGTTCTCATAAAATAAATAGGCATGCCAACCAAATTCAAGATCAAAACTTTCTATATTCAATATTCCAGTCTTTTTCCTTCCAAACCAGTCACTTGCTTGGGTCAAAGCTGTTGCTTCATAATATAATTGTAGGTTTGGAAGTTTAAGACCTCCCCTTTCTGGAACATCTTGCATAATTTTCAATTTCACTCTCGGTTTTTTCTCGTTCTAGACAAACTTATTCAGTCCACTTTGCCATTCTTTCAGTTGTTTATCACTTTTAAGCACCGGAATCATTTGAAACAAAAAAAAAAAAAAAAGAAAAGAAAAGAAATCTTGGCAAAATGTTCATCTTAACTGCTGCTATTCTTCCAAGTAAAGACAGCTGCAGTTTTTTCCAGGTCTCCATATCTTTCTGTACATCTCGCCATAACACCTCATAATTATTTTGAAACAATTTCATATTTGATTCTGCAACCTGAACACCTAGATATTTAACCTTTGGTACAATCTCAAAACCTGCCCTCCTTTCAAGTTCGTGTTTTCGATCTTGTGTCATATTTTTAACTATCATCTTAGTTTTTTTCTGATTCAGTCTAAATCCTGATACTGTACCATAGTCTTTTATAATGTCTTTCATCTGGATTATTGATTCCATCGGCTGTGTTAGGGTAACAACCAGATCATCTGCAAATGCCCTTATTCTGTAATCCTCTTGCCTTATCACTATTCCTTTCAAGGTACTCGAGTCCCGTATTATATTCAGCAAGACTTCTAGTGTTAAAATAAATAACAGTGGGGATAACGGACAACCTTGTCTTGTTCCTTTCTCAATGTTAAAATCTGTTGTCAAACTTCCATTAATAATAATCTGTGCCTTTTGCTCTTGGTAAATTGCTGAAACCGCCTGTATAAATTGATCCCCAAAGTCCATCTTTTTTAAAGTCTTTAGTAGAAAGTTCCAGTCCACTCTATCAAAGGCCTTCTCCGCATCCAAGAAGACCAGCACTGCAGGGATCTGTTTATTCTTCTCAAGATATTCCAATAAATCTATTACTTGCCTTACATTGTCCTTCATGTATCTACCCTTGATAAATCCCGCTTGATCATCATGAATCACCTTTTGGATTACTGGCATCAACCTGTTGGCTAGTACTTTAGCATAAATTTTATAATCAGTATTCAAAAGAGATATTGGTCTATAATTCTCCGTTTTTTTAGGACCTACTTGCTCTTTTGGTATCAAAGAAATATAAGCTGTTGACCATGATGGGGGTATTTTACCCCCTTGTTGAATATTACAAAATAAATCTCTAAGTTGTTCCACCATTTCTGCTTGCAAGGCCTTATAATACACTGCGGTCAAACCATCCGTTCCAGGAGCTTTAGCTGTTTTTAATTGTTTAATTGCTGCTATTATCTCCTCGTCTGTTATAGGATAATCCATTCTTTCCTTTTGTTGGTCAGTGATTTTTGTAATTCTTTTATTATCTAAGTATTTTTCTATAAGTCCATTCTGCACATCATCTTTAGCATATAATTTAGTATAATAGTCCACAAAAGCTTCTTTAATTAATTTTTGTTGAAAAATTTCTTTCCCTTCAATATCAATACTATCAATAGTCCATACACTCTGCTTTTTCCTTAATGTATAGGCCAACCATCTGCCTGGCTTATTGGCATTACAAAATGTACTTTGCTTTGCATATTGTAAGTTTGTTGCAACTTGTTCCGCCATAAGCATTTGAAATTGGTCTTTCAAAAGTTTTATAACACCACATATTCTATCATCTGTTGGATTTTTAATAAGTAGCTGTTCTTTATTCTTTATTTCTGCTTCCAATTCAGATCTTTTGTTTTGTTGAATCAATCTATGTTTAGAGTTCATATAAATGAGCACCCCTCTCATATAAGCTTTGCTCGCATCCCACACAATTTCAATTGGGGTACCTTTATTCAAGTTTATTTCAAAAAATTCTTTCAAATGCTTTTTAAGTTCTATTATATTTTTTTCATATCTGAACAAGTTTTCATTTATTCTCCAGGAACGTCGCTCAGTCTTGCCCATCTCGATTTCTATCCATACTGGGCTATGGTTGGTCAAAGTTCTTGGGAAAATCTTTGTTCTTTTTGTCTTAACAAGTAAATCATCTGACAACAAAATAAAGTCAATCCTAGAGAAGGATCTATGTCTATCGGGAAAAAAAGTATAATCCAATTCTTTTGGATTATGTATTCTCCAAATATCTTTTAATTCCAAATCTTCTTTCATATCAAAGAAAGTCTGTGGCAATCTGATCCTGGATTTCGCCAAACTCTTTTTGTCTAATTTAGAATCAATTACTCCATTCCAATCCCCCATAATTAAAATAGATCTATAGTCCCATTGCAGTATTTTAGTATGTAACATTTTATAGAAATGATCCTGTTGTTGGTTGGGAGCATAAATTCCAATCAAAAGAATTTGGCCATTTACTGTATGCAATTCAATTGCTATAAACCTACCATCTTCATCTGCTTCTATAGTTTTAGCTGTTAGTCTTTTGTTTACATAAATAACCACACCATTCTTTTTTTGCGAAGTTGAAGATATAAAATGTGTTCCTAATTTAGAGTTTATCAAATATCTTTGATCTTGAGTTGTAATATGAGTTTCTTGTAAGCAAATTATATCATTATTAAATTGTCTCAAGTATACAAATAACTTCTTCCTTTTCTGTACCGAGTTCAACCCATTCACATTCCAGGATAAACACTTAAACATCATCTTTATCTTTCTGAAGCAACGAGCAGAATAACCGAATATCTTCCTGAATCTTCAGTCTTGCTCCCCCCATGACTTCAGTCTCTTGTGTGGTACTCTTAGCTCCCTTTTTATATTGTCTTTCCTGTTGTTGCATTTCTTTAAGTTGCTTGGATTTTGCACGAGTTATACGCTGATCCTTGACTTCAACCATCCAAACCGGGTCTAAGATTGGAGAAGATTCTAACAGGGGCTCCTCCAAGAAACCTCCTACAGCACCCTGCGTTTCCTCTAACTCCACCTGCTTAACCTGTTCTTGCAATTCTTGTTGAGGTTGCTTCTTGTCACTCTCCTTAATCTCCAGCACTGTAGATGTACGTGGAGATGGTGTTCTTTCTTTAAAGATAGTATTATAAAAATGATCCGCCTTCTCCACAGTATTCAAACGATATCTTTCTCCCTTGTACTTCAAAATTATGCCAGTTGGGGCATCCCACCGGAATGGTATCTCTTGTTTCTTCAATTCGTTTACTAGAAAGCCAAAATCTTTTCTGGCTTTCAGCATTTTAGGTGGTAGTTCTTTATAAACTCCTATTTGCGCACCCCCCCCCCCACTTGCACAGAGGTAAGAAAAGATTTTTGCAGGATATCATTTCTTATTGCTCTATCTGTAAAATATATCACCACATCTCTAGGCAATTGTCTTTGTCTGGCCACCCAGGAATTCACTCTGTAAATTTTGTCTATTTTGTAAAAAACCATATCAGGATTAATTTTTAGAATCACAGCCAAAGCCTCAGCACAGACCTGTCTCAAATCCTGTCTGTCCTCTTCTCTAATTCCTCGAAGCCTTATAGCAAATTCCATTGCCCTGAATTGCATCATAACAATTTCGTTTTCGACTCTCTGCATTTTGTCATCAACTTCAGAAATTTTATAATCATTGTCTTTCATTTTAATGTTGACTTCTGACTTAAATTCTTCCACTTTAGAATCCACTTTAATAATAAATTCTGCAAGGCCAGACGCCACATCTGTTATTTTTTTAGTCACCTTGCCATAATCCCGTTGCACCATGTCTTTAATTTCATTAAATTCCTGCATAATTTCATGTTGAGATTTTTGAAGTTTATCATCTATTTCCTGTTGAGATTTTTGAAATTTATCATCCAAAACCTGGGATATAAATTCTTTTAAATTTTCAAAGTCAAAATTTTTCTGAGTTTGTTGAACAGAAGGAGGCTGTGATTCATGTTTGTGTGTGGGGGATCCCACCCCCCGCTCCCTTTCCCTCCTGCTTCTTTGAGGCCATCCTGCCACGTAGGTTAGTTTTTCTAAAGAGGGAGATTCTCTTTCCCTTTCCTCCTCCACAAAGGCTTCTAAAAAAATCCCCCAGGTTTAATCAGATAGAAGCTGGAGTGAACAAACTCAAAATTTAAAGAAACAGATTTTTTCTTCTTCTCTTATTCCTCTGTATTACAGGCAGAGTAACTTTGTAACTAATCAAAGTAACTTCTTAGAATCACTTTCACTAGCTCGTTAGCTCATTAGCTCAGCTGCTGGGCGCCATTTGTGAGTTCAGATTAATACTTCCCAAAGTCTTCTAAAAAAGTCCCTCAGTTTTAGTCAGATTGGAAGTGGAATTAGGCTAATACGAGCTCAGCTTGCTTTAAAAAGGATTTTTCCCCGCTCTTCTCCTGTTTGCTTGCTACAAGCAGCGCAACAATGTAACTTGTTAGAATAGCTTTAAAAGATCACTCTCCCTTTAAGCTTGCTAATGCTGGAACGGCGCCATCTTTTCAAGCCGCTTCCACTCGCTCTAATTTTTTCTCAGATCGGAAAGTCACAAAAGAAAGAAAATACTTGAAATTTCTTGGTTTCAGGGTTCAGGTTTTTTTCCTCCGCTAGATAACGATGTTGATTTGAATCAATTTTTGTGTTTGCTGCTGCCGGCTTGCTCTGCAGAAAGCAGAGTCATCCCACGCCGTCCGGAGTCTTCACAAGTTGGGAGGGAACCGCACCTGTTTCCTCCCCAGTAGCAAACTTCTGGGGGCTCACAGGGGTTCGACCTGCACCTTGCTTACTCTCTCCTTCAAATCCTACAGATTCTGGAATTTCCAAGCCGCTTCTCGTGATTGAAGTGGCTCTACAAACAGCGGGGCTGGCGGATCTTAAAAAGGATCCGTCTTCACCGGGAGCCAGCAAAACAGGAAGTCCATGTTTTGGCATTTTTTGATCAACAGAAGGCCAAAAGAGTCTTCATTCTGTCTTTTATTTATTCTACATAGTTTAATTTTTAAATAATCAATAATATTCTAGCATTGCCTTTTTATTTGTCTCAGAATACTAAAAGACAACAACCTCATCCCATATGAATGTATAACAATGTAAATTGTTGATATTAAATCCTCTGTCCTTTTATCTCTTTTCTACTCTTCATTTTTCGTCCTTGTTTCTCTATATTTTTTGTCCTAATTTGGCTGATGAATGTTTCTGATGATGTTTAATAAAGGTATGCTGTATTGTTTGTTAGTTCAAATGATTGGCAAGGTCAGTGTCTTAGCCACTGAGCCATCGAGCCATGCATCCCTCTTTTGAGACATTAGACAAGGGCTAATTCCAACTCTTTTAAGAAAAAAGTTGTTTCACAGAAAACTATATAACATGCTGATAAAAGTGTTGTTAAGAATGTTAAAACATTCTTAAAAGAAGGAAGTTAAAGCTAAGGAAAATGTAGGTTTTAAGACAGTACATTTACCCCCAAAATAGTAAGTAGGCTCAGTTAAGATGATTATTGTTCCTCAGGTAAAAATGGGAAAGGGTTGTATTTCTTTAATTTGAGACCTTCCTGCTTTTGTATTGCTATATTAAAAACAGGAAATAGAATTGTTTAATTATTTCTTTGTCTTAGATGTTGATTGCTATTCAAATCAGGCTTCAGTGTGATGATATAGCATTTAGGGAAAAATATGAACACAAGGAAACCCCCCCCCCCCCCACTGCATGTTATAATGTATTATATTTTAAGTTTTGTACAATGTCACAATACCCAAAATCTTCATTTCAAACCCTTGGTGGAAAATATGTGGCACACACAATTCTGCAGAACAATATCTCCCATCATTCTATACTAAAAGTTATGCCCAGTACATTTTTGTGGATTTCAGCAACATCTCAATAAATCATTTTGTGAAATCATATTTAAAGTGATATAGTAAGAAACTTCTAATGTCCTGTCATTCTTTAATAATGTAATAAATAAACAGAAGATATGGATATGGGAGAGGAATCAAAATGGCTTCTGTACACAAGAAGAAGGGCAAAATGGGAAGATGTGGAGAAATTTCTCCCATAGAATAACCAAGACTCAGATACAACTGAATGGATAACAACTTCATCATCAAATGGCAAAAGGTTACAGGTCTTCACTTTGAGGTCTTACTGATTTCTCATGGGTAAAATAATGGAAGGTAATACAGTCATAGATCTCTCAGTTATTTCTCTGTTTTATATACTGCTTGCTATTCAGTTCTGGCCTCAGAATGATGATAAAGCATTTAGGGAAAAAGATGCACACCAGGAGCCCCCCACTGGATGTTATAATGGAGAACATCTCCACAGCCACCATATGTTTGCCCCCTGTAGTCAGATAACTAGGAACAAAGGAGAGCCAAACACTGCAGAAAATCAACATGCTGAAGGTGATAAATTTGGCTTCGTTAAAAGAGTCTGGTAATTTCCTGGCAAAGAAAGCTACAGTAAAGCTAACAAGGGCTAAGAGGAACATGAAGCCCAAGACACAGTAGAACATGACAAAGGAGTTTTCATTACATTCCAGAACAATTTCTTCTGCCATTAAGTGCATGTTGAAATCAGGGAATGGAGGAAAAGTCAACAGCCAGACAGTACAAAGAACTACTTGAATGAAAGAACAGAAAAATACAATGGAAATAGCCAGTCTTTTCCCCACCCATTTCCTCATAGTAGACTTTGGTTGGGTGGCCATGAAAGCTAAAATCACCACAATAGTTTTTGCTAACACACAGGATACAGCTACAGTAAAAATGACACCAAAAGCACTTTGTCGAAGGAGACAGGTTAATTTATGAGGTTTGCCAATAAATAGTAAAGCACAAAGGAACGAAAGCAGGAGAGAAATGAGAAGGATGTAGGTGAGGTTTCGGTTGTTGGCCTTGACGATGGGCGTATCCTGGTACTTAATGAAGACACCCAGAACCAACACTATGATAAAAGAGGAAGAAAAAGAACAAGTGGCTAAGATGGACCCCAAAGTTTCCTCATATGTCAGAAATGTTACAGTTTTTGGAAGACATGAATTCTGTTCCTTGTTTGGATACTGATATTCTGGGCAGGGAAAACAGTCATCCATATCTAGGAAAAAAATCAGGTTAGAAACATAATTGTTTTAAAATTAAACTGAAAGAATATGAATGCACTGCTCTGAGGATAGCCTGAAGTTTTGGTATCTCAGTCTGAGCTCTTTAGCCTTGTAACTGCTGGCACAATAAGCATATGAGCTTTTCTTTTAGGTTAAATTTTATTAGGAGTAAAACTGGAAAACAGATTCTAACTATAAGACCAGCATTGGAAAACATTATTGAAATATTTACACGTATTTTTAAGTCAGACTTTAGAAATCGATGAAGCTTCTTGATACTTTTTTTTTTTTTTTGCAAATTGTTTATTATGATCATTTTATTAAATCTCAGAAGGATTGACCAGTGAAAGGTCACCAGAATCTGCCAAGACAAGACTGGAACTTAGGTTTGCCTCCAGCTTCCATAACTTAAGCATTATACCAAATTGTTTTCAATGACTGAAGCAACATGAAGTAAAAATGTGGGTGATGAAGAAATGAAGAAATGGATAAAAGAATCAGAGCGACTTTATTTGTGTCATTAAGTATGAAATAGACAAGTTGAGCAGTGGAAGTATGGTAAGAAAGTTTACAGTGGATTGAAAAGCCACCTGTTCTCTTTCAGGACTCCACCTACATTGTATGAAGTAGAACCTTCCAATGGCTTTGCAAATACAAAGGGGAAGGATGCATGAGAAAGGAAGGCTTGTTCATGACCCTGGTTTTCCTCCACAGAAAATGTTATCAAAGAGCTCTGAGAAATAAGGATTATTTCCCTCTGATTTATTGTGAAATGAAGTGACATTACTTATTATGTGCAGTCAAACTGGTGTTTATTCTTAGGGACCCATAGATACTCTCCATTGAACATGTCCCTAATCTGGTCTTTCAGTCTTCCAACAGTGCACTCATTACCACTCTAAATGCAGCTACTCACTTTGCTAGTTCTCCAGATCTCCTCTACCCACATTAGAAAGCTTTCTATAAATATTTCTTTCTAATTCCATTGTGTCTTTTTTTTTTACAATCAATCAGATTGTTTAATTCAACATAGAAATGCCAAATAAAGCTGTGGAGAGCATAGGATTGTATCTCCAAATGCGACTTGTGGTTTGCAGAAGCACAAAATTATATCCTCTCTACATCATGAAAACACACAGCTTTTTCATGGAATGACATGAGAGTTTGAACTGCTGAAGATGGTTTTTATGCTGATGGTCATCTGAAGCTGTTAATATAGATTTGATCTCAGTCTCTGCACAGCCTGAATATCAACTGTTGCAGCATCCCACCACTGCCATTGTGTGAGCTACCCAGAGAAAAGAAATAGAGATCTTTCCACTACTGTAGGTGACAAAATAGTGTTAAGATGCATATTCACATAATAATATACAGTTACACTACATCTATAAACTGTGAGAAAGTTTTGGCTGCATAGAAGTAAATATCAACTGTACTCAATATCAATACATTGTCCAAATCTGCATCGCTTATATTTCGTCACTCACCTATCAGACTGGAAATCTTCCCTTCTGGACAGCGAAGGCAATCGTAACAGCAAAATGGCCTCCCTTCTATTTTGGTCTTAGCATAACCCACAGGGCAATAGTTATTACACAGAGAAAGTGGCCGGATCTGTTCATAAAGGATAGAAGAGAATGCTTTGCATTTTTCAAGTTTGTGCAGTATTTGTATTATTTACAAAGCTCCCACTTTGTATCAGGTTTGTGGGGGGAGCCTTGTGAGTGATGTCAATGAAAAGAAACAAGAGGAGGAAAATACCATGGCATTTACAGAGCTGTCACACATAATCTTTACTATGTATTTTTATTGATGCTAAGGTAAAAACCTCCTTGAGTCAAGGTCATCTTCTACAAACATAAAAATACATCCATATAGCTCCCTTGACCATGGAACACAGGTAATTTACCTTGTCTTCTTTGTGTTTTTTTCAACTTTCTAGGGCCTTGGAATTTTCTAGTGTTCTGGTTAATAACTACCAACACAAATCACATTATTTAGTTTCTATCACCATCAACAAGATTTGTTAGATCAGGGATGTCAAATTTGCATCGTCATGGCATTGTCACGTGACATATCGTGACTGTTTTTCCCTTCACTGAACTGGGTGTAGGCTTGGCCAAAGGATGACGCATCTGGCCCACGAACTGCGAGTTTCACAGCTTTGTGTTAGATGCTGATTCCTGCTGTGATTTAAGAATATATATTATATAATAATATGGGTTATATAACTCAAAGGGTTTTATGGAATAGATTCAGAGAGTTATACTAATTTGTGGAATTATTTTGGTTAGAATTCAATTATTCCACTTTTCAATACTGTGAGTCTGTCAGTGTGTGTGTGTGTGTGTGTGTGTGTGTGTGTGTGTATACACACAAAAGGTTTATTTACATATTTATATTATTTCATCTCTTCTGAATGTGTTTTTATTTTTCTTTTTTAATGTGGTGGGAGTATTGTCAATTAAACAACCCATCCGTTAAAATTCATCATTTCAAGTATTATTCCCTGCCATATCTTTTAGTATTTCAGTCAAGAGAAAGCAAGAAAAAAAATCACTGGAACAGGTCATGTATATTGAGTCAAACATTGATAACCTCATTCCGGATTATCCAAACCTGGTTGAACCTGCTTGGCCAAATAATGGCGTCTTCGTCAATTTTTAATATATCCTCTTGGGAAGTCACAGATCCTATTCCACCAACTTTGACTTTCAAGAAGGATTTGTTTGGGAATGTGACCCAATTGATGACATCAAATCCAGCCTCTAGTTCTCCATTTTGATTGAAAGACAGTGCTTCTCCTGCAGTATTATTGAATGAGATGCTTCTTACAAATTGATTGAACTACAAAACAAAAAACAGAGACTAAGGGAGGTGATAAACCATTCATCAGAATCTGTAAAGTGATGAAATATGGGAAAGAAAATATATATTTTACATGTAAGCTATATTTTAATGGAAGGGACAGTGTCTACCATCCTATGACATGTTCTCAATATATACAGTACAAGCATCCTTAAATCTTATAATCTGTGTCTTGGAAACCACTAGAAGAAAGATTTTTTCTCTCACACAGTTTGTGAGACATTCATTGGAGTTGTGGTGTGGAAGAAAGCAGCCAAGACAAATTAGAATAGAATAGAATAGAATAGAATAGAATAGAATAGAATAGAATAGAATAGAATAGAATAGAATAGAATAGAATAACAGAGTTGGAAATGACCTTGGAGGTTTTCTAGTCCAACCTCCATCTTAGGCAGAAAACCCTACACCACTTCAGACAAATGGTTATCTAATCTCTTCTTAAAAATGTCAGATGTTCAGGAGAAATTCAGGAGTGCTGATTTTCTTTAGAAGTATGTTGTTTGGAAAACTTTTTAGCTGAAAGAGTCAAATAAATGTACAAACCAGGGATTGTGCAATTAATTAAATGTTACAGCCAAATGCAGAAGAACAAAATTTAATTGATTCACCATATTGTATTTGCATGCTGTCATTCAACGAATTTAGGAAATTCCCACTAGTCTCATAACAAACTTAAAAGAAAGATAATAAAAAGTATTTAAATATTTTTAGGTACAATTTTTTTAACATTGATGATTATCACTCTATTTAAATTTACGGGAAAATGTCATCTAATAATTAAATTCAGTTAATTATTCTGAAACATATAATAAAAAATAGAAGCAGTAAAAAAAGGCAGGGTCTTTAATGCATTGCAATACTTGAATATTGTTTTTGTTTGTCTAAGATATATTAACATAAATACAAAGCAGACAGGAATATAGCTAAAGGTACTCAGTATGAATCCTGTGTGTTCATGGAAAGGCATTTTGCTTCTTTTCCTGACCCTATCTGTTTTTTAGAATCTTATTCTATTGGAGGGGAAATAAACTGTAATCAAAGGATTTTTTTTTTTTATTAGATTTATATGCCGTCCTTCTCCAGAGACTCAGGGCAGCTGACAATACGTAAGCAATACCCTTCATACTTTTGTATATTTTATACAAAGTCAGTTTATTGCCCCCACAATCCGAGTCCTCATTTTACCTACCTTAGAAAGGATGGAATGCTGAATCAACCTTGAGCCTGGTGAGATTTGAACATGCAGTAATTGCAGGCAGCTAATGTTAATAACAGTGCTTTAGACTGCTGTGCCACCAGGGCTCCTTTTTATTGAAGCAGATATTTAATACGGCCATTGTATGATGTAGATACAAATGTACACATTTGTGTGTCTGTGATATATGAAGAAAATGGAGAGAAAAAAGCCCTATGACTTGAGACATTACCTTCCATGGATGTAGTTTGAGAAGTTCAATAAGTCTTACATTGCCTATTTTTGCTCTATTTTTGAAGGTTGTTGAAGAAGCAACATGTAATGCTTGTGCCAAAATATAGACTGCATTGTAGATACTATAGCTGTGGCCAGTCATGTCTGTTTCAAAAACGGATACAGGGAGGGTCTCTACCTTCTCATCACCAGTGCAAATTGGTTGACTGTCTATCCTGGAGTTGGTTTTCTCATCAACTAAGGTGCCTGAGAACACACATCCAAATGCCTCTTCCCAAAAAACCCTAATAAAATCATCTTCTTGTTTGAGGTTTGGTTTTATTGTCTGAAGAAATTCCTGAAACCCTAGGACATCTCTTGAATGAACTGCAAAGGATAGAGCACCATGGAGAAAATCTAGGTCTTCCCATCTCTGGAAGGGAAGAGATGTGAAATCCATCTGAGCTGTCATAATCCAGATTTTACTCTTTAGTTGTAATGGTATCTCTTCAAATTTGGACATAGATGGAAACATTCTCAAAATTATCATTACTTCAATTTCACCTTGAATTAAAACTGCATTGACGGTGCTGTTCATGACAATGCTGTACATTTGCATCCCTTCTTTCACCGTATCAACAATCTCAGTAGAATAAGAAGCAAATGGGAATCTTTCAATGAAGTCAAAGCAGATTCCATTTTGGGCAAATATTGGTATCACATTTTGTACAAATTTCTCCCCATTCTCATTAATCACAGATACGACCCCAATCCACGTCCATTTAAAATGCTGCAGTAGCTGAAGAATTCCCTTATACTGAAGGTCCATATTTGGAAACATTTGATGATAAAAACCAGCCTGTTTGTCCTTATTTGTCACTGGAGCAGACCCATACATAAACTATAGAAAAAAACAGAAGAATTAAGAAAGGAAAGAATAGGCTTTGATTTTTTACAAGTGTGTCAATAGATTTTTTCTCTTTTTATAATAGACAAGGAAAAAGTATGCATCTTAATAGTTTTAGATTTGGCAGTTGTGTTCCTCCAACACTTTCAAGCACAAAATTTTAAGACTAGTTGTGCACAATCTATCAATCTTTGTTTGTCTTAATCTTGCTTTAATTACTTTGTGGCTTCCTTTCCTGTATAAACCAGGACACTTAGTGTAATCGATTGTTTAAACTCAGAATAGGAGCTGATTTATTTATTAAGAATGTTCTGTGAATGCAGCAAGTAACATTTGGTGCACCAGGAATTTTCTACTCCATTTAATTTGAATATGATTCTCCATCCTTACCTTAATAACCATGCAATTGAAGAAGGAGCGAGTGCTAACTTATGTTTCTTAGATTTCAAAATAAAGTTGAAAGAAAACTGTTCTTCTTGACTTCAGTCAGTGTTTACTGTATGCCAGCGATCAAGTCTTATTTAAATAAATTGAGAAAGTTAACTGGATTGCATCCACACGCCACATACATGGTTACCTGAGGAAATTTGTAGATGTGTAGAATGATGGCCACATGACGACATATGTCAGTGTCAGGTCCTCCAATTATTGCTACTGGATACCTCTGGATATCACAATTGTAATTAGGAATTAATCTGTCTTTAGAGGAAAGGAGTTCCATTGAGGCATGGTACATCCATTTTGGAGTAAAATGGCTGTTATACATTTGAAAGCCCAGGGTAACATTGGGTAAAATATGGGGATTAGTATTGATCTCCCAAACAGCAAATACTAAAGCCAGAATATGTTGGTAAATCTGGGTTATGACCCTGAAGAGAGAGGTACATTATCTGCTGTAACTCATTTCTTGCAGAATATGATATTGACGAGCTGGATGCCCGTGCTTCGCTACAAAACTATGTGCTCAGACTTGATAACTTGACACTTACAGCCTGAAACTTAAAGTACAATTTGTAACTCATAGCATCAGAATGGGTTAATATAATGCAACTGGCAGTTGGAACAGAGGGGGAGCGGGACTGGAATGCCCCAGGCCACAGCATCAATCGGTATTTTTCTGGATAGCATCCTGTCAGTGTGTGAGAGAGTGGAGGGGTGTTTGGAAATTTCTTTTCGGGTGGGGAGGGGGAGTAGCATCAGAGCATGTTAATAATAATATAGAAAATACTAACACTCTGATGGTCATTTTGAAAAATCCTTTCTTAGTGAGCACATAGAAGCCAAGAGGAACATACATGGCAAATTTCAAGTTTGTAGGGTTTACAGTTCTGGAGTTTTTGTGATTATGGCATGAGTGGTTTTCACTTATATATATATACAGATTTTGCCTCTAATTTCAAATATAACATAAGGAGTTTATCCAGTCTATATATGTAAGAAGCAATAAGTTTCATTCATTGCACTTATTTAAGCTAATAAAATAATCAAAGCACTTTATTTGAAATATATAGTGGCCATCAGATTTACAAAATTACTTCCTCTTTGGCCAGGTATCTCAAGATTTTTATTCTAGGACAGTATTATTATCATGTCTGTGATGCCTTCACTATTGACCAGGAAGCAACAGTGAACATCAATCTCTTGAGCTTTTATTTAATGAGTGTTGCTGATGAGATCTATAATGGAGTTCTTTTTTTGAAATGACCCTGGGTTCCACAGACCAAACCTAATCTTGGTGAAATTTAGGGGAGTGAGGGGAACTACAAAGACTTAACTGGAAAGAAATAAATGTACATCCTCTAACATTCTTTGCTTGGCATCAACATCAATCCAACAGATAAAGGCACCAAATATAGAGAAAATGCAAAGTCCATAAAATCATTATGCATATGTAGGTACACTGTAAAAATACAACTATAACACATATAATCGGCCATTATTTCATGCTCTACACATGACTCAAGACTACATGGTGAATTTGAAGCAAACTATCAGCACACATGTAACTATATCATATGCACAATACAATTCATACAATGCCCTTTCACTTACTCACCTTCAGGTCTATTTGACATATATATCTCTGGCCATAACTGAATACTTACATGAATTTGATATAAGACATCAGCATATATGTAAGTATATTATATTCATAACACAATTCAACTCACTCATTTCACTGATTCATCTTCAGGTCTACTTGACATATATCGCTCTGGCCATAACTCAATACTTACATACTTTCCTCAAAGAGATTGTTAGAAGGAGGTATCTTAAAGTCCATCGCTGTATAAAACAGGAAGATCTGAGAAATAATGCTAGCAAAGTGGATGTCCCCTGACTGGTATTGCTTGTGGAGAATAGGCAGAGGATCTGCAGTGCTGCATTTACTATGAGAAAGGTGACACATTCCTTGAGGACAAAGCATTGATAGGAATGTTATGGACATAATACATAGAAGAAAACAATTCATTTTCGAATACATGTCACGTTTCTCCACCTTTTCTTGTCCTTCTAGATTCTTAATTTATGTCCAAAAGAAAGACTTGCTGTATGTTTCTGTATTTGCCTTTGTATTTTGTTTCTGTTTATATAGAGAAATTGGAAACCTCAGACTTTGAGATAAAAACCATGTGTGGTCAAGCAATGGCTAACTGGAATTGCAGATGAGAATGTTCCAGGGGCAGGAATTAACAAATTTTGATCTATTTGAGGTTTCTCCCTGTCTTCTGATTATAAGTTTTTTCAGGTCTTCATGTTTATACTGGTTATTACGTTTGAGATAACCATCAACTCCCAGGCCCTGAGGGACTTTGAACAAGAAGGAACAGTTAGTTTGTCATGTCTGAAAACAAAATCTCTACCTGACAGAAAGCGATAATGAGATTTTGAAGCAAGTCTCAAAGCAGCAAGGATGAGAAAGATAAATTAATGCAGGCATGAAAGTCCAAGTTATTTGCAATATTGTATTTATAACAGTGAAGGGGAGTCCCAGAGATGGATGAATGGATGAATGAATGAATGAATTTATTAATTTAAAAAATCCTGGCAAATTGATATCATCTATAATACCTCCATAATTGATCAAATGGTATTGTACCTAGAAACTGGGTTTACATGATTTGTTTTTTAATAGTTTGACTTATTGATTTTGCAAAGTTCATATACAATGATCAACTCCTGATTTCATACGGTGACCAAACATTGATTTCAGAAGTCACTTCCCTTCTACAAAACAAGAAAACAACAAGAAGAAAAAACACCACACCTCTCTGTTGTTTTGCTCATCCCTACGACAAACCCCATTGAAGCCAAGCTGTTCACATCTGCCCCTCCCAATTGGAGACTCTCCAGTGTGATTTCCTATCTTTCAAATGAATTCCAGCCTTCTTAGTGGAAATCAGGCACATTCTTAAAATGCAAAAGAAGCCTATGTTAATATATATATATATATATATATATATATATATATATATATATATATATATATATATATATATATATATAAATATAAATATGAAAATAAACATTCAAAAGGTGGCTTCCCGTCTTCATTTCGGTAGTTATTCATTTTGCAGCAATACCTCCTTAATAGTGACAATTTTAATTCCTCCCATTTTAACATCACCTTCTTTTTTTTTTATTGAAAAAGTTTTACAATTACATTTTCTCCCCATTTCCCCCCCAACCCTCCCAACCCTCCCAAACCTCCCTAACCCTCCCTAACCCCCCCTAACCCACCCCTCCCCCTCGGACTTCCACAGAATATAATCCAAATCAAAATCCCCTTTTAATAAAACTTGAACCCCTCCACCCCCTATATATTTTCCATCTTCACAAAATTCAAATATTTCTATCTTTATATAATACTTTCAGTTAAAAGCTATCTGATACTTCCTAGTTTGATATTTGTTCTGTACATAGTCTATCCACTTTTTCCACTCCCATTCATAAGTCTCTTGTGAACGATCTTTTAAGTATGCTGAAATCTTCACCATCTCTGCAAAGCTGGCCATCTTCAAAGTCCATTCTTCAATAGTGGGCATAGCTTCATGTTTCCAGTATTGACCTATCAGTAATCTCACTGCTGTTATCATATACAATATCAACTTTATTTCACCCAATGTAAAACCCTTAATTATACTCAATAAAAACAATTGTGGAGAAAATTGAATTTTTTTCTTCAAAACATTCTACATAACCCACCAAATTTTTATCCAAAAAGCCTTCACTTTCTTACAAGTCCACCACACATGATAATATGTGGCATCTAAGCAGTCACATCTCCAACATTTCGGTTGAACAATAGGGTACATACACGACAATTTCTTAGTATCTAGATGCCATCTATAAAACATTTTGTAAAAATTTTCCCTCAAATTCTGCAACTGTGTGAATTTAACATTCTGAACCCAAATTTTTTCCCATGTCTCCAACATCACTGATTCTGCAAAATTTTGTGCCCACTTAATCATGCAATCTTTAACCAATTCAGTTTCTGAATGCCTTTCTAACAAAACATTATAAAGCCTTTTAATATGCATTGGACCTTTCTCTTTTATATGCCTAACCAATTCTTCCTCATGCATCATTATACCAATTTTTTGGTCCTCTTTCCATCTCAATTGAAGTTGATTATACTGTAACCAAGTTAAATTAATCCCTTCTTCCAACAGCATTTCTAATGTCTTCAGTTGCCATCTGCCCGCATCTGTAAAAAGAACTTCTTTATATAACCCCCCCCCCCGAGTGACATTATATTTGTATTCCACATAATATGACCAAGATCCAGCCATAGCGGTATTTTGTAATCCCATTTCAGTCGGTGCTTCTTCCAAACTCTCATCAAAGAGTCTCTAAGTATATGGCTTTTAAATACTTTATCCACTTTGTTCTCATAAAATAAATAGGCATGCCAACCAAATTCAAGATCAAAACTTTCTATATTCAATATTCCAGTCTTTTTCCTTCCAAACCAGTCACTTGCTTGGGTCAAAGCTGCTGCTTCATAATATAACTGTAGGTTTGGAAGTTTAAGACCTCCCCTTTCTGGAACATCTTGCATAATTTTCAATTTCACTCTCATTTTTTTCTCGTTCCAGACAAACTTATTCAGTCCACTTTGCCATTCTTTCAGTTGTTTATCACTTTTAAGCACCGGAATCATTTGAAACAAAAAAAAAGAAATCTTGGCAAAATGTTCATTTTAACTGCTGCTATTCTTCCAAGTAAAGACAGCTGCAGTTTTTTCCAGGTCTCCATATCTTTCTGTACATCTCGCCATAACACCTCATAATTATTTTGAAACAATTTCATATTTGATTCTGCAACCTGAACACCTAGATATTTAACCTTTGGTACAATCTCAAAACCTGCCCTCCTTTCAAGTTCGTGTTTTCAATCTTGTGTCATATTTTTAACTATCATCTTAGTTTTTTTCTGATTCAATCTAAATCCTGATACTGTACCATAGTCTTTTATAATGTCTTTCATCTGGATTATTGATTCCATCGGCTGTGTTAGGGTAACAACCAGATCATCTGCAAATGCCCTTATTCTGTAATCCTCTTGCCTTATCACTATTCCTTTCAAGGTACTCGAGTCCCGTATTATATTCAGCAAGACTTCTAGTGTTAAAATAAATAACAGTGGGGATAACGGACAACCTTGTCTTGTTCCTTTCTCAATGTTAAAATCTGTTGTCAAACTTCCATTAATAATAATCTGTGCCTTTTGTTCTTGATAAATTGCTGAAACCGCCTGTATAAATTGATCCCCAAAGTCCATCTTTTTTAAAGTCTTTAATAGAAAATTCCAATCCACTCTATCAAAGGCCTTCTCCACATCCAAGAAAACCAGCACTGCAGGGATCTATTTATTCTTCTCAAGATATTCCAATAAATCTATAACTTGCCTTACATTGTCCTTCATATATCTGCCTTCTATAAATACCGCTTGGTCACCATGGATCACCTCTTGGATAACTGGCATCACCCTATTAGCTAATACTTTTGCAAATATTTTATAGTCATTGTTCAGAAGAGATATTGGTCTGAAATTCTCAGGTTTTTTAGGACCTGTTTGCTCTTTCGGTATCAAAGAAATATAAGCTGTTTTCCATGATGGGGGTATTTTACCCCCTTGTTGTATGTTACAAAATAAGTCTCTAAGATGTTCAACCATTTCTGCTTGCAAAGTTTTGTAGTACACCACAGTTAAACCATCCGTTCCAGGAGCTTTAGCTGTTTTCAATTGTTTAATTGCGGCGATAATCTCCTCAACTGTTATAGGATAATTCATTCTCTCCTTTTGTTGATTGGTAATTTTTGTAACTCTTTTGTTCTCTAAATATTTTTCTATAAGTCCATTCTGCGTGTCATCTTTAGCATATAATTTAGTGTAATAATCTACAAAAACTTCTTTAATTAATTTTTGTTGAGAAATTTCCTTCCCTCCAGTCTCAATACTATCAATAGTCTGTATACTCTGCTTCTTCCTTAGTGTATAAGCCAACCATCTGCCCGGTTTGTTAGCATTACAAAATGTATTGTGTTTCGCATATTGTAAATTTGTTGCTGTTTGTTCCGCCATAAGCATTTGAAATTGATCTTTCAGAAGTTTTATAGCACCACGTATTCTTTCATCTGTTGGGTTTTTTATAAGTAACTGTTCTTTGTTCTTTATTTCAGCTTCCATTTCAGATCTTTTCTTTTGTCGATTCACTTTATGTTTGGAATTCATATGAATGAGTACCCCTCTCATATACACTTTACTCGCATCCCACACAATTTCAATAGGGGTACCTTTATTCAAATTCATTTCAAAAAATTCTTTCATCTGCTTTTTAAGTTCTGTTATATTTTTTTCATATCTAAACAAGTTTTCATTTAGTCTCCATGATCTTCTCTCAGTCTTTCCCATCTCAATTTCTGTCCATACTGGGCTATGGTCAGTTAGAGTTCTTGGAAAAATCTTTGTTCTTTTTGTCTTAACAAGTAAATCAGTTGATAATAAAATAAAGTCAATCCTGGAGAAAGATCTGTGTCTGTCTGAAAAAAAGGTAAAGTCCAATTCTTTTGGATTGTGTATTCTCCAAATATCTTTTAATTCCAAATCTTCTTTCATATCAAAAAAAGTCTGTGGTAATCTAATCCTTGACTTCGCCAAACTCTTTTTATCTATTTTAGAGTCAATTACTCCATTCCAGTCTCCCATGATTAAAATAGATCTATAGTCCCATTGCAATATTTTGGAATGCAAAGTTTTGTAGAAATGATCCTATTGTTGATTAGGAGCATAAATTCCGATCACTAAAATTTGGCCACTTACTGTGTGCAGTTCAATTGCTATAAACCTACCATCTTCATCTGCTTCTATATTTTTAGCTGACAGTCTTTTATTTATATAAATAACCACACCATTCTTTTTTTCCAGATTTGAAGCTATAAAATGTATTCCTAATTTTGAATTTATCAAATATTTTTGATCTTGTGTTCTAACATGAGTTTCTTGTAAGCAAATTATATCATTATTAAATTGTCTCAAATATGTGAATAATTTCTTCCTTTTCTGTGGTGAATTTAATCCATTCACATTCCAAGATAAAAATTTAATCGTCATGTAGGCTTTTTTGAAGCGACGAGCAGAATCACCTTCTTAATATGTTTATTCTTTCAATAAGAAATCATATATATTTTTATGCATGTGCATATGTGAATGTGTGAAAGAGATAATGTGGAGTTTCTGTCAGAAAATGGAGTTATAAAGGTTGCAATAGAAAGGACTGGAATCTTGGCTGGAATCTTTGGTTCTTTCAAATCACCGAGACAACTTTGCTCTGCAAAAGCTGTATTATATTTGCTTTCCATCATTGCAGATTGCATGGCATTAAAGCAGGTCAACGAGAGAGGTCTGTATGGTATTCCACAGGTGGAGAATTTCAGGAAGATTTTGCAATGAAGATGTTCTAGGAGGGTCTTGTAGGGAGTTGTTTTCTCCATTTAGTCATTTGAAAATACAGCACTGTCACGTTTTGGCATTTTCTGATCAACAGAAGGTCAAAGAGTCTTCATTCTGTCTTTTATTTATTCTACATAGTTTAATTTTTAAATAACCAGTAATATTCTAGCATTGCCTTTTTATTTGTGTCAGAATACTAAAAGACAACAACCTCGCCCCATATGAATGTATAACAATGTAAATTGTTGACATTAAATCCTCTGTCCTTTTATCTCTTTTCTACTCTTCATTTTTCGTCCTTGTTTCTCTCTATTTTTTGTCCTAATTTGGCTGATGAATGTTTCTGATGATGTTTAATAAAGGTATGCTGTATTGTTTGTTAGTTCAAATGATTGGCAAGCTCAGCGTCTTAGCCACTGAGCCACCGAGCCATGCATCCCTCTTTTGAGACATTAGATAAGGGCTAATTCCAACTCTTTTAAGAAAAAAGTTGTTTCACAGAAAACTATATAACATGCTGATAAAAGTGTTGTTAAGAATGTTAAAACATTCTTAAAAGAAGGAAGTTAAAGCTAAGGAAAATATAGGCTTTAAGACAGTACATTTACCCCCAAAATAGTAAGTAGGATAAATTAAGATGATTATTGTTCCTCTGGTAAAAATGGGAAAGGGTTATATATCTTCACTTTGGGGCCTTCCTGCTTTTGTATTGCTATATTAAAAACAGGAAATAGAATTGTTTAATTATTTCTTTGTCTTAGATGTTGATTGCTATTCAATTCAGGCTTCAGTGTGATGATATAGCATTTAGGGAAAAAGATGCACACAAGGAGCTCCCCCCCCACCCGGATGTTATAATGCATTATATTTGAAGTTTTGTATAATGTCACAGTACACAAAATCTTCATTTCAAACCCTTGGTGGAAAATAGGTGGCACACAATATTCTGTAGAACAATATCTCCCATTGTTTTTCAAAATCAGTTATCCCCAGCAACATCTCAATATATCATTTTGTGAAATCATATTTAAAGTGATATAGTAAGAAACTTCTAATGTCCTGTCATTATTTAATAATGCAATAAATTAACAGAAGATATGGATATGGGAGAGGAATCAAAATTGCCTCTGCACACAAGAAGAAGGGCAAAATGGGAAGTTGTGGAGAAATCTGTCCCATAGAATCACCAAGACTCAGATACAACTGAATGGATAACAACATCATCATCAAATGGCAAAAGGTTACAGGTCTTCACTTTGAGGTCTTACTGATTTCTCATGGGTAAAATAATAGATGGTAATACAGTTGTAGATCTCTCAGTTATTTCTCTGTTTTATATACTGCTTGCTGTTCAATTCAGGCCTCAGTATGATGATAAAGCATTTACGGAAAAAGATGCACACAAGGAGCCCCCCACTGGATGCTATAATGGAGAAGATCTCCACAGCCACCATATGTTTGCCTCCTGTAGTCAGATAACTAGGAACAAAGAAGAGCCAAACACTGCAGAAAATCAACATGCTGAAGGTGATAAATTTGGCTTCGTTAAAAGAGTCTGGTAATTTCCTGGCAAAGAAGGCTACCGTAAAGCTGACAAGGGCTAAGAGGAACATGAAGCCCAAGACACAGTAGAACATGACAAAGGAGTTCTCATTACATTCCAGAACAATTTCTTCTGCCATTAAGTGCCTGTTGAAATCAGGGAATGGAGGAAAAGTCAACAGCCAGACAGTACAAAGAGCTACTTGAATGAAAGAACAGAAACATACAATGGAAATGGCCAATCTTTTCCCCACCCATTTCCTCATAGTAGACTTTGGTTGGGTGGCCATGAAAGCTAAAACCACCACAATAGTTTTTGCTAACACACAGGATAGAGCTACAGTAAAAATGACACCAAAAAGCACTTTGTCGAAGGAGACAGGTCACTTTGTGAGGTTTGCCAATAAATAGTAAAGCACAAAGGAACGAAAAGAGGAGAGAAATCAGAAGGATGTATGTGAGGTTTCTGTTGTTGGCCTTGATGATGGGAGTATCCAGATACTTAATAAAGATATCCAGAACCAGCACTATGATAAAAGAGGAAGAAAGAGAACAAGTGGCCAAGATGGACCCCAAAGTTTCCTCATATGTCAGGAACGTTACAGTTTTTGGAAGACATGAATTCTGTTCCTTGTTTGGATACTCATCTTCTGGACATGGAAAACAGTCATCCATATCTAGGGAAAAAAATCAGGTTTGGAACATAATTGTTTTAAAATTAAACTGAAAGAATATGAATGCACTCTGAGGATAGCCTGAAGTTTTGTTATCTCAGTCTGAGCTCTTCAGCCCTGTAACTGCTGGCACAATAAGCATATGAGCTTTTCTTTTAAGTTAAATTTTATTAGGAGTAAAACTGGAAAACAGATTCTAATGATAAGACCAGCATTGGAAAACATTATTGAAATATTTACATGTATTTGTTTTTAAGTCAGACTTTAGAAATCTACCAGGGGTGAAATCCAAAATTTTTCCCTACCAGTTCTGTGGGTGTGCTGTGGTGGGTGTGGCAGGGGAAGGATATTGCAAAATCTCCATTCCCACCCCACTTCAGAGGAAGGATACTGTAAAATCCCCATTCTCTCCCCACTCCTGGGGGAAGGATATTGCAAAATTTCCATTCCCACCCCAGTCTGGGACCAGCCAGTTCTCCGAACTACTCAAAATTTCTGCTATCGGTTCTCCAGAAGCTGTTAGAACCTGCTGGGTGAAATCTACCAATATTAGAAGGATTTCCTTAAATATTTCTTTCTAATTCCATTGTGCCATTTTTTTTACAATCAATCAGATTGTTTAATTCAACATAGAAATGCCTCATAAAGCTGTGGAGAGCATATAATTTTATCTCCAAAAGTGGCTTCTGGTTTGCAGAAGCACAAAATTATATCCTCCCTACATCATCCAAAAACACATAGCCTTTCCATGGAATGACATGACAGCTTGAACTGTTGAAGATGGTCTTCTGAAGTAGTTAATATGGATTTGATCTCAATCTCTGCACAACCTGAATGTCAACTATCACAGTATCCCACCATTGCCAATATGTGAGCTGCCAAGAGAGAATATGGACTTTTCCACTGTGTGACAAAATGGTGTTAAAATCTGTATTCATATCATATTATATACTTACACTGTATCTATAAACTTCTCTGCATCTCGAAATAGTGCAGAGAAGAGCAACAAAGATGATTAGGGGACTGGAGACTAAAACATATGAAGAACGGTTGCAGGAACTGGGTATGTCTAGTTTAATGAAAAGAAGGACTAGGGGAGACACAATAGCAGTGTTGCAATATCTCAGGGGTTGCTGAGGGAGACAAACTATTCTGCAAACCACCTGAGGGTAGAACAAGAAGCAATGGGTGGAAACTAATCAAGGAGAGAAACAACTTAGAACTAAAGAGAAATTTCTTGACAGTTAGAACAATTAATCAGGGGAAGAACTTGCTAGCAAAAGTTGTGAATGCTCCAAAACTGGAAATTTTTTAAGAAGATGTTGGATAACCATTTGTCTGAGGTGGTGTATGATTTCCTGCCTGGGCAAGGGATTGGACTAGAAGACCTCCAAGGCCCCTTACAACTCTGTTATTCGATTCTATTCGATTCTGTTCAATTCTATTCGATTCTATTCGATTCTATTCGATTCTATTCGATTCGATTCTAAACTGTGAGAATGTTTCATAGAAATGAATATTTACGGTACCTAATATCAATACATCTGTAAAATCTGCATCACTCATTGTTCATCACACACCTATTCCATTTGAAATCTTCCCTTCTGGACAGTGAAGACAGTCGTAACAACAAAATGGCTTCCCTTCTATTTTGTTCTAAGCATAACCCAAAGGGCAATAGTTATTACACAGAGAAAGTGGACGGACCTGTTCATAAAGAATAGAAGAGAATTGTTTGCATATTGCAAGACTGTTCTGGTCTACAAAGCTCCCACTTTGTATCAGGTTTGGTGGAAATCCTTGTGAGTGATATCAGAGAAAAAAAAATAAAAGGAAGAAAATGTCATGGGATTTACAGAGCTTCCACAAATAGGTTTTGTTGTGGCTCTGTGATTAGAATGTAGTCTTGCAAGCTAACTCTACCCACAGCCTGATGAATTCAAAGTTGACTCAGCCTTCCATCTTTCCATGTTCGGTAAAATGAGGACCCAGATTGTTGGGAGCAATATGCTGAAATTGTATAGAAACTGCTGTAAAGTAATATGTAGCAGTTTATAAGTCTATGTGCTATTGCTATTCCTATTGCTAATATAGTTTACTTTGTCTCCTTTGTATTTTGTCAGCTTCCTACAGCCTTTTCTAGTATTCTGGTAAATTACTACTAAAAGAAATCAATGGTTTAGTTTCTATACCATCAACCAAGAATTATTCTATGCCAATTCCTGCTGTGATTTAAGATGATATATTTTGCATAATGATATGGATTACATATGTAGAAAGTTCGCACCCACCCATCTCCAAGAAGAATAAAATATTTTGAGGAATATTTAAAAAGGCAGGATAAAATGATGATACTCAGCTGTACATTTCCACCCCAGACCATCCCAATGATGCCTTGAAAGTGATGTCCCAGTGCCTGGAGGCCGTGCGGGTCTGGATGGGGAGAAACAGGCTTCGACTCAACCCTTCCAAGA
This sequence comes from Arizona elegans, assembly GCA_022577455.1. Classification (NCBI taxonomy): domain Eukaryota; kingdom Metazoa; phylum Chordata; class Lepidosauria; order Squamata; family Colubridae; genus Arizona; species Arizona elegans. The sequence goes on along the minus strand of JAKOOJ010000021.1, from coordinate 6,181,479 downwards.
CGGAGTGGCTGTGGCTGCCGGCGTCCCGGTATAGCCAGCTGACGCCATCGCTGGTTATTGGGGGCGAATCATTGGCCCCCACGGAGAGGGCCCGCAACTTGGGTGTCCTCCTGGATGCGCGGCTGTCTTTAGAAGGGCATATGACAGCCGTGGCCAGGGGGGCTTTTTGTCAGGTTCGCCTGATATGCCAGTTGCGCCCCTTTCTGGACCAGGACTCCCTACGCATGGTCACTCAAGCACTCGTCACTTCTCGTCTGGACTATTGTAACGCTCTCTACATGGGGCTCCCCTTGGGGTACACCCGGAGGCTCCAACTGGTGCAGAATGTGGCTGCGCGGGGGATTATGGGAGCGACGGGGCGCTCCCATGTGACTCCTCTCCTGTGCGAGCTGCATTGGCTTCCGGTGGACTTCCTGGTGCGCTTCAAGGTGTTGGTGATCACCTTTAAAGTGCTCCATGGCTTAGGGCCAGGGTACTTACAGGACTGCCTTCTGCCACCAATAGCCTCCCACCGGCCGGTTCGCTCCCACAGAGAGGGCCTCCTCAGGGTGCTGTCGGCAAGACAATGCCGGCTGACGACCCCCAGGAGGAGAGCCTTCTCTGTGGTGGCACCTACCCTATGGAACAATCTACCCCCAGAGATACGAGTGATCTCCGACCTCCGGATTTTTCGTCAGGCCCTAAACATTTATTTTTTTCAGTTAGCCGGTCTGTCTTGATTTTAGGGTTAGTTTTAAAATTTTAATATTGATTTTAATTGACAAGTTTTAAATTATGGGCCAAGTTTATAAATTATTTTAACTTTATTTTTTAACTGTGATGTTTGTATAGATGTTTTTTATCTGGCTGTTCACCGCCCTGAGTCTGAAAGGAGAAGGGCGGTATAGAAATTTGAATATATATATATATATATATATATATATATATATATATATATATATATATATATATATATATATATATATATATATATATATATATATATATATATATATATATCTCCTAAGAGAGAAATAGAAATCTTAAGAGAGACAGAAACTCAGCCCAAACTTCCTCCCCCCAGCTGATATTTTGTGCCCATTAAGAGAGACTGGGCCATCCTATCTACAAAACAAAAGACTTTCAGCTTCAAGATGATGGGATTAAGACATGACCTTCCAGGACATAATAGGATTAACCCACTAGCAGCACCACATTGCAGAATGTCCTAAGGACTTTGTATCATCCATAAAACTTCAACAAAACCTGAGACAAACTACAGAGCTATGTCTCCTACAACAGCCAATAGAATGCATGTTCTTGCACAGGAACAGGATGTTCAAGTTCAAAGCCCAAGAGAAGGTATAAATACCCCCACTCTCAATTCCATGGTTCAGAGAATCATGTGTTTGGTAGTTCTGCTTCATCATTAAACCATCTTTCCAATCAGCCTCCATTTTTCAGTGTCTTTCTCTCAGCTTGGAATTGAACCAAATGGATATTTCTTCCAACACATAATTAAAAGGTTCTTATGGAATAAATTGGGATATTTCGCCTATTTTGGGGGGATTTATTTTGGTTACAATTAAAATATTCACCTTTTCTGCTCTGTCTAAATGTGTAAAAGCTTTGTTCACCTCGTTATTACATCACTTCTAAAGGCATTTTTTCTTCTTCTAACTTGCAGAAGTACTATAGACAATTAAACCTCCCTTCCTATAACATCAATCCTTGTAAATTTTCCAAGGCACATCTTTTAGTATTTCAGACATAGGAATCACAGGAATTATCCCACAGGTCACTTCTATTCAGTTAAAACGTTAGTAACCTCATCCTAGATTATCCAAACCTGGTTAAACCTGCTTGGCCAAATGATGGCTTCATCAATTTTTAACCTGTCGTCTTGGGAAGTCACAGATCCTATTCCACCAACTTTGACTTTCAAAAAGGACTTATTTGGAAATGTAACCCAATTGATGACATCAAGCCCAGCCTTTAGTTCTCCATTTTGGTTGAAAGATAGTGTTTCTCCTGCAGTATTATTGAAAGAGAGCCTTCTTATTATATGATTGAGCTGCAAAACAGAAACAAAGAATAAAAGGAGGGGACAAACAATTCATCAGAATCTGTAAAATGATGAAAACCTACCTCCATTTCACAAACATGGAAAAGAAAATATTTTTTTTTACATGTAGGTTATATCTTAATGGAAGGGACTTGTCTCCATTTTGTGATAAATTCTCAAAGTCATGCAAGCATATTTGAACCTCATAATCTGAGTCAGAGAAAGTGCTTTAAGAAATTTGTTTACTTTTCCGCACAAAATTTGTTAACCTTTTATTGGGATTTGCAATGAGGAAGCAAGTAGCTTTTAGAAGTTGGCAGGTTAGCTTAAGTGTTAAAATGCTTTTAAGTACAGTCCTTTTCAGAATGGTAGTAATCATTCAAGTTAAATTTAAGGGTTAAGGTTTTCTGGTATGGTTGAAAGATTGGATAACTTTAAAAAATTCAAGGTTGTTAGACCTTGAAGGTTTTGATAAGGGTGGCATGCCTATCTGTGGTCTGACAAAGTAAAAGTTAATCCTGGTTTTAGGATTCATGCTATTAGATAATTGATTGCACATGGAAGTATAAAAAAAGATTAGTTGAAAACGTGCCACTGTGGCTATCGCTTTATTTATTTATTTTTATTTTATGTATTAGAACTTGTCAAACAAAGACGAGAGCAAGATTAAAAGAATAAAAATACAATTACAAGAATGATAGGCACGTTAGTGCACTTAAGCACACCCTCTCTACTGACCACTTAAATATGATTAAGTGGTCATACTTAATACAGAAGTCAATTTGTGACTGAAATTGTGAAAATCTGTAGCTGAAACAATTGAATCAGGTAGAGCATTCCAGACTTATCATATTTTTTACAATCAAGTTTAGAACGATTTACCTTAAGTTTAAAGTGGTTGTTAGCACCCATATAATTGCAATTAAAACAGAAAAAATCATTTGCAGATAAAACATTACTACTATACTACTATATAGTAGTATATAGTACTATTACTATATAGTAGTACTATTACTACTACTATAATTTTGTATGCAATACCTAGGTCTGACCCAACCAGCACAGTTCTAAATTATCCAAACCGAGAATTCCGAGCCTAGTAGCATACAAAACTTCTCGTGAAAAAAGAGAAATACTGAAAGAAAGACTTAAAAGATATCTCAATAATTTCATACATCCTGATCAAAATGGGTTTCTGCCAAAAAAATAGAAAAAGTTTTATAAGCTCTAATTAGCAATACAATGTTTCCAGAAAAAAACTGCTCAAAATTAAATTTACAACTCTTAATCCTTTTGTAGCGACACTGTTACTATGGACTTTAGAGCATAGATCATCAGATATAAGTACATCTAGGTCCTTGACATGTGGCTACAGGATACTACAATAACCCTAAATGCAGCTGATTGTTGAACACATGATATGCTATGAGGATGGGGAGTGGCCCGCAGAGCTTTGAAAGTGCTCATGAAGCATGACATAGAACAGAGATGACATTGAAATGTAAATGGATGACTTATCGGGATTTATTGAGGGGTTTAAGATAAGAGAACAATTGGTAAGTGAAGGATTTGCTTGTGATTGGTTTAATTATTATAGAATTTTTGAAAGATTTAGATTTGTTTAAAAAATTGTTTTCACAAGAAGTAAATATGAACTGGACATTAATTTATGTTCACTTGTGCTCGTGCTACCGGACTGGGAAACATATTACAAAGCATCAACATTGATTTGGACCAAGGAATGGATGGAACTTAAAAATAAAAGATTACTAAATTTAGAAGGATTTGATCTACAATGAGGATGGCATGCATTCCTGTGGGAGGGCACCGACAAACAACACGGATACTTCCAGAGACATACTGTCAGACAGGCATTTTACCACACATGGCAGGGCATCAAAAAGCACATTACTATAAAATCCCGGAATGGTTATCAACTATGGAGGCCCAGATTTACCCAAACACCATGGACAGCACCAAAATGAAAACTTACAAGGACTTACTAAACAACCATGGGGAGCTAAAAACAAGACAAGAATTGCAGGAGACGGGTACAGACATCGACTGGTGGCCATACTTAAAAATAAAATCAAGATATCAGAAAGATTTGACCCAATTCGAATTCCAAAAAGGCCAGAACGAATTAGATAAAATCTTACAAGGACCACATAACTTGATTAAAAAAGTTTACAATTATTTATGAGCATATAAATTAGAGGAGGAGGTGGTTAAAGACAACCTGATAAGCTGGGCAAAGAACTTCAGCCATAACATCGAATTAGATAAATGGGAAAAACTATGGTCAACAAATTACAAATTGACAATGTCTGTACCCTATAAGGAAAACCTGCTCAAAATGTTCTACAGGTGGCATTTTCCCCCGGCCAGGTTGGCAAGAATGTTCCCCAACACGTCTCCAACATGCTGGAAATGTAAGCTACACAAAGGAACCTACTATCATACATGGTGGACTTGCCCAAAGGCAAAACAATATTGGCAAATGATCAGAACACAAATAGAACAAATTATACAACACAGAATAGAAATGAAGCCAGAAACCTTCCTATTAGGCATAATAACTGGACAATATGAAAAGGAAATAAAATACTTAATAATACATATAACAACAGCAGTACGTATAATTTTTGCACAAAATTGGAAGAGTAATGACATACCAAGCGAAGAGAGAGTAATTAGAAAAATCATGGAATGTGCAGAAATGGACAGACTCACAAAGGAACTTCAAGATAAAGAGGAACATGACTATTATCTAATATGGGATAAATGGTACACTTGATTGGAAGACAGGAAAATGAAAAAAACAGGACTAGGAGGCAATCAGTGGAACCCAAGATAGATATAGAAACACAAATTACTTAATGTAGGCCAACAGTGATTTTAAAAAGTTTAGACACAATGAGAAAGATCTAATCAGGGAGGAGTCAAAATATAAATGAGAAATATATAACAAATTACAATTGTGCTAACTTTGATAAGATATATACCTGACTTTTTGTTTACATGTTTTGTATGTCTTGTTATTACTCGTTTTGTTTTGTCTGTATTTTCAAATAAATAAAAAAACTTTTGGAAAACATTTTTATGTTCACTTGATTTCTAAAGTATATCAAATGTTACTGCAGATGAACCTGGAAGATGAATATGTTAAAGAGTGTATGGTAAAATGAATTTTAAAAAATGGGTATAATACAATGCTAGATAAATAGGAGAATGTATGGACGAATGGACTAAAATTTACATTAAGTTATAGTTTTATAAAATGATGTATCATTGGTATTTGACTCCAGATAGACCTGCAAAAATGTATAAAGGAATTTCTAATAAGTCAAAAACATAGTCAAAATCCAGGTTCATTTTATCATATGTGGTGGTCTTGCAAATATGTGAAAACATGTTGGATAAACATGACAATGACAATGCAAACATATTTAAGATACAAATAACACCTCTCCTGCGCGAGCTGCATTGGCTCCCGTTGGTCTTCCGGGTGCGCTTTAAGGTATTGGTTCTCACCTTTAAAGCGCTCCATGGCTTAGGGCCAGGGTATCTACGAGACCGCCTGCTGCTACCGATAACCTCCCACCGGCCAATACGCTCTCACAGAGAGGGCCTCCTCAGGGTGCCGTCGGTCAAGCAATGTTGGCCGGCAGACCCCGGGGGAGAGCCTTCTCTGTGGGGGCACCCGCCCTGTGGAATGAGCTACCTCCTGGAATACGACTGATCCCGGACCTCCGGACCTTCCGTAAGGCCCTGAAGACTTATTTATTCCACCAAGCCGGCCTAGCCTAAATGGTTTTTAATGGGATTTTTAAATTTTATAGATTTGTGGTTTTAAATTGGGAGGCCAATTGATTTAATTTCTTTTAATAATCTTAACTTTTGTATTCTATGTATTTTTAATTTTGGCTGTCCACTGTCCTGAGTCCCTTCTGGGAGAAGGGCGGTATACAAATTAAATTAATAAATAAAATAAATAAATAATGAAATGTGAAGCTTTTCTTTGAGGTATGATGGACAAGCCAATTGAAAAAAAAAATGGGGTGCTATTCCTTCACATGGTGACAGATGCAAAGATTGTTCTTGCCTAACACTGGAAAGAAAAAGCGATGCCGAGATTCAAGAATGGATTCTGAAATTGACTGAATTAGCAGAGATGGCAAAATTAATTGCTTTGGTTAGAGATAATGGACTAGGCAGTTTTATAAGAGACTGGAAACTGTTTGTGGACATTTTGCATGTTAAATATCATAACAGAGGGTTAACAGAGGGATTTGAAGATTAGTGTAATGATTAGTTCAACCTGTTGACTGCTTTTTCTTCTTTCTTCTTATATTTGTAAGGGGGAAGATTTACTGCTTTTTCTTTTCTCCACCGAGCCAGGGTGGATCCTACATGTTAAACCAGTGATGTGATTCAAGTAATTTAACAACCGGTTCTCCCTAATGACCAGCTGGGTAGGTGTGCTTGGGTGGGGGGGTCATGTGATTGAGTGGGTGCAGCCAACTTGATGTCACAGCAAGGTGGGACAGCGCATGTGGGTCGAAGCAGCAGTGGTGATGGATGAAGCCTTAGTGAGGGAGTGAAGCACCCCACTACTTGCCTTTGCACAGCAACACCATTCCACCTTCATTGGGGTACATTTGCGCTCAAGGTGGACCTCACCTCCTGCTGCTTTGGGCTTGGAGCTGTAAGCCACATCTGGGAAGCACTGCAGCAGAGAGAAGCGGCTGGGTCTGATTCTCTGCCACCTCATTTCTTGCTGGGTCTCACTGCCTGACAGTCACGTTGTTTTTTTAAAAAAAGTTTGCAGCAGGGAACAGTGGGCCTTCTGTCATTTGTTGGTGCAGCTGGGCATAGCTCGGTCACTCGGGGAGACCTGCAACCTGCTCTCCATCCTGAGACACTGGCCTGCTGCATTTGCCCCTGCTGCCTGCCTGCTGACCCGACCTCTGCCACCGCCGCTGTTGCCACTGCCACTGTTGCCAACTCATGACTGAAGTGGGCTGTCCACTGTTCTTGCGCTGCCTTGTGCAGCACAATGAAATTTAGCACACTTCACAATGGGGCAGATGAGGTCATCTTCTCCTTCTGGAGCCCATTATGACACAGAACCACAATGCGACCCTACCCCACTCATCATGGGAGCAGCGGTGGCAGCTGTCTTTGATCGTCGGGGCTCTCTCCTTTTTTTTTTTACCCTATTCTTTTTTTCTTTTTTAAAAAAATTATTTCATCGGAGAATGAACTATAACCAAAAGCAACATGATATTGAACAAGATATTGATCATTCGATGATAGGGAGACAAATTTATACAATTGTATGTCAGAGATATGTTAATATAATGGAGAGAAGAAACCAGTGGTGAGTTTCAAAATATTTTACTACCGGTTCTGTGGGTGTGGACGTGGCATGGCATGGCTTGGTGGGCGTGGTTTGGTGGGTATGGCAGGGGAAAGATACTATAAAAGCTCCATTCCCTCCCACTCCAGGGGAAGGATACTGCAAAATCCCCATTTCCTCCCAATCAGCTGGGACATGGGAGGCAGAGAATAGATGGGGGCAGGGGCAGTCAGAATTTTTACTACTGGTACTCCAAACTACTCAAAATTTCTGCTACCGGTTCTCCAGAACTGGTCAGAACCTGCTGAAACCCACCTCTGTAAGAAACCCTTATGATGGGAGTCATTACCTTCCATGGATGAAGTTGGAGAAATTCAATAACTCCTACTGTGCCTACTCTTGCTCTGTTTCTGAAGGTAGTTGAATAAGCACATGTAATGCTTGTGCCAAAATGTAGACTGTATTGTAGATGCTATAGCTGTGGCCAGTCATGTCCATTTCAAAAACAGATACAGGAAGGGTCTCTAACTTCTCCTCCCCAGTGCATATCAATGGACTGTATTTTATGGAGTTTCTCTTCCCACCAACTATGGAGCCTGAGAACACACATCCAAATGCCTCCTCCCAAAAAACCCTAATAAAGTCATCTTCTTCATTAAAGTTTGGTTTTCTTGTCTGAAGAAATTCCTGAAACCCTAGGACCTCTCTTGAATGAACTGCAAAGGATAGAGCGCCATGGAGAAAATCTAGGTCTTCCCATCTCTGAAAAGGAAGAGATGTGAAATCCATTTGGGCTGTCATAATCCAGATTTTACTATTTCCTTGTAATGGTATCTCTTCAAATTTTAACATTGTGGGAAAAATTCTCAAAATTATCATTACTTCAATTTCGCCTTGAATTAACACAGAATTGACAGTGCTATTCATGATAATGTGGTAAATTTGCATTCCTTCTTTCACCATATCAACAATGTTACTAGAATAAGAAGCAAATGGGAATCTTTCAATGAAATCAAAGCAGATCCCATTTCGGGCAAATATGGGTATCACATTTTGTACAAATTTCTCCCCATTGTCATTATTCACAGATAGTACCCCAATCCATGTCCATTTAAAATGCTGCAGTAGCTGAAGAATTCCCTTATACTGAAGGTCCATATTTGGAAACATTTGGTGATAGAAACCAGCCTGTTTGTCCTTATTTGTCACTGGAGCAGAGCCATACATAAACTATAGAAAAAGTAGAAGAATTAAGAAAAGAAACAATAGGCTTTGATTTTTTACAAGTGTGTCAATATATATTTTTTCTCTTTATAGCAGACAAAGCAAAACTTTAGCTCCATTGCTTTTTAATAGTTTTAGATTTGGCAGTTGTGTTCCTCCAACACTTTCAAGCACAAAATTTTAAGACTAATTGCACACAATCTATCAATCTTTGTTTTAATCTTGCTTTGATTACCCTGTGGCTTCCTTTCCTGTTTAAACCAGGACATTTACTACAATCTTTTGTTTAAACTCAGCATAGGAGCTGATTTATTTATTAAGAATGTTCTGTGAATGCAGCAAGTAACATTTGGTGCACCAAAAATTTTCTAGTCCGTTTAATTTGAATATGGTTCTCCACCCTTACATTAATAACCATGCAATTGAAGAAAGAACGACTGCTAACATATGTTTCTTAGATTTCAAAATAAAGTTGAAAGAAAAGTGTTCCTCTTTTTTTTCCCCTGGATTTATTATATATTATTTATATATACTTATATTGAACACAGTGTGACTATACTGGTGACTCATCTGCCATAAAAAAACAAGGTGAAAGACAAATAACATATATACTACCTATACAGTGCTAGTTTTGTACAATTATTTTTGACCCGCTTAGTCATTCTGGTACATATATAATTTCTCATTCTGGGTCTACTTAACCTAATTGTTTTGTGTTCCGACTACCACCTTGTATTTCCCGCCATTGATGAAATCTGTTCCATGAGTCATAATATTCTGTCTCTCCTTTGTTTTCTTTAATTCTAATGTTAATCTATCCATTTCTGTGCATATTAATATCTTCCTTATTATCTCCTTTTCTCAAGGGGTGTTTTTACTTTTCCATTGCTGAGCATATACCATTCTCGCTGCCATCAAGATGTGTAGTATTAGATATATTGACCCTTTACTATAGCCATCTGTTATAGTGCCTAATAGAAATAGTTCTGGTTTGAATTCTATACATTGTCCAACCATTCTTTCTAGCCACATCTCAATTTTTAACCAAAATTTACTAGCTTTTTTACAGGTCCACCGCATGTGATAGCATATACCAGGTGATTGTTTACATTTCCAACATTTCAGGGATGTGTTGCTAAACATTTTAGCCAATCTTGCCGGGGGGAGATGCCACCCGTAGAACATTTTATAAAGATTCTCTTTATATGATGTGGCCAATGTCAGTTTCCAGTTCCTTTCCCAAAGTTTTTGCCACTTATCCAAATCAATGTTATATTGATTGGGCCCATACAACCATTGTCTCTTTAACTTCTTCTTCCTCCATTTTATAGTCTAATAAATATTTATATGTTGTCTTTATCAATCAATTTTATATTTTGACAATTGATGTTGTCATCAATCCCCACTAATAGTTTATCTAATATCGTTAATTCTCTATAAATACCGCATACTTTCGCATCTTTCATGTAGCATGACTGTATTTGCATATATGACCACCACTCCAGTTCCACCCCTTATTTTTTTAATTCTAGTCTTGTTTTCAATTCACCCTTCTCGTTTAGTATATCCTTATATGTAACATATATATATAGCAACATGGTGGCTCAATTGTTTGTTTGTTTTGTTTGTTTGTTTTGTTTTTATTAAATTTGTATACTGTCCTACTCCCAAAGGACTCAGGGCGGTGGACAGCCATAAAATAAAACATATAGATACAAAATTTAAAATAGAGATAAAACTAATTAAATAAATTTGGCTGAACCATTTTTAAAACCCCAATAAATTAAAACCAAATTTAAAATTCCATTTAAAAAGGAAAAATTTAGGTCAGGCCAGCTTGATGGAATAGGAACGTCTTAAGCGCGTGACGGAATCCTCCGTATCTCTGGGGGGAGCTCGTTCCAGATCGTAGGTCAATGGCTAAGATATTGAGCTTGTCAATCAAAAGGTCAACAGTTCAGTGGTTCGAATTCCTAGTGTCGCGTAATGGGGTGAGCTCCTGTTTTTGTCCCAGCTTCTGCCAACATAGCAGTTAGAAAGCACGTAAAAAATGCGAGTAGAAAAATAGGGACCACCTTTGGTGGGAAGGTGATAGTGTTCCATGTGCCTTGCATCCATACGCCACATACATAGTTACCTGAGGAAATTTGTAGATATGCAGAATGGTGACCACGTGAAGACATACATCACTGTCAGGTCCTCCAATGATTGCTATTGGATATTTCTGAATGTCACAGTTGTAATTAGGAATTAATCTGCCTTTAGAGGAAAGGAGTTCCATTGAGGCATGGTGCATCCATTTTGGATTAAAATGGCTGTTATAGATTTGAAAGCCCAGGGTAACATTGGGTAAAATATGGGGATTAGTATTGATCTCCTTAACAGCAAATACTAAAGCCAGGATATGTTGGTAAATCTGTGTTATGACCTTGAAGAGAAAGGAACACGATCTGCTGTAACTCATTTCTTGTAGAATATGATATCTACAGTATTTTGCCTCTCCTTTCAAATATACTGTAATATATGTCCATATATGTAAGAAGCAGTAAGTTTCATTCATTGCACTTATTTAAGCTAATAAAATAATCAAAGCACTTTATTTGAAATATATAGTGGCCATCAGATTTACCTCTTTGGCTAGGTATCTCAAGATTTTTATTCTAGGAGAATATTGTTAGCATGTCAGTGATGCTTTCACTATTGACTCAGGAAGCAACAGTGAACATCAATCTCTTGGGCATTTTTTTAATGAGTGTTGCTGATTGGATCTATAATGGAATTCTTTTTCCACCTTTTCTTCAATTCCATCTTTTCTCTGGAAATACTTACATGGCAAGACTAGGACAATGCTACTTCTTAGATTAGGTTAAGATGCTCATCAAAAGAAGTGACTAGGGAAGGAACCTTGGCTCTCAACTCCCCCCATGGAGCTTTGTTGTTGTGAAAGAAGAAGTACCATTTGCATAAATATGAACATTCAAAAGTATAATTAAAGAAAGTATATTGTACATTATCTCCAAAGAAAAGACCCTGGGTTCCACAGACAAAACCTAATCTTGGTGAAATTTAGGGGAGGAGGGAACAACAAAGACTTAACTGGGCAGAAATAAACATCCATTCTCTAACATTCTTTACTTGGCATCAACATCAATCAAGCAGATAAAGGCACCAAATATAGAGAAAGTACAAAGTCCATAAAATCAGTTTGCATATTTTATTTATTTATTTATTTATTTATTTATTTATTTATTTATTTATTTATTTATTTATTATTTCGATTTCTATACCATCCTACTCCCGAAGGACTCAGGGCAGTGCACAGCCAGACAATAAAAATTTAAAAGTAAAATAAAATCAAATTAAATAGTTTTGGCTCTGACAAATTTAAAACCCCGAACTGTTTAAAACCAATTTTAAAATTGGATATATAAGATACTAAAAGATATTTAAAAATTGAAAATCTTTTATGAAAGAGAGAAAAAATTAGGCCAGGCCCGCCTGGTGAAATAATAAGGTCTTTAAGGCGTGGCGGAAGGTGCAGATATGCAGGGACACTGTAAATATACAGCTATAACACATATAGCTAGCAATTATTTCATGCTCTGCAGATGACTCAAGACTAAATGGTGAATTTGAAGCAAACTATCAGCACACATGTAACTATATCATATGCATAATACAATTCTTACAATGCCCTTTCACTCACTTACCTTCAAGTCTATTTTACATATATATATCTCTCGCCATAACTGAATACTTACATGAATTTGATGCAAGACATCAGCATATATGTAAGTACAGGTGAAACTCAGCAACTTTTTTTATTAGTGTTGCTGATGGGATCTATAATGGAGTTCTTTTTCTACCTTTTCTTCAATTCCATCTTTTCTCTGGAAATACCTGGCAAGACTAGGACAGTGCTACATGTTAGATTAGGTTAGGATGCTCATCAAAAGAAGTTACTAGGGAAGGAACCTTGGGTCTCAACTCCCCCCATGGAGCTTTGTCATTGTGAAAGAAGCAGCACCATTTGCATAAATATGAATATTCAAAAATATAATTAAAGGAAGTATATTGTACATTATCTCCAAAGAAAAGAACCTGGGTTTTATGGACCAAACCTAATTTTGGTGAAATTTAGGGGAGGGGGACAATGACAAAGACTTAACTGGGCAGAAATAAACATCCATTCTCTAACATTCTTTGTTTGGCATTTGATGATCCAACGTCAATCAAGCAGATAAAAGCACCAAATATGCAAAGTACATAAAATGTTTATGCATATGCAGGGACACTGTAAATATACAGTTATAACACATATAGCTAGCAATTATTTCATGCTCTGCAGATGACTCAAGACTACATGGTGAATTTGAAGCAAACTATCAGCACACATGTAACTATATCATATGCATAATACAATTCTTACAATGCCCTCTCACTCACTTACCTTCAAGTCTATTTTACATATATCTCTCTTTCGCCATAACTGAATACTTACATGAATTTGATGCAAGACATCAGCATATATGTAAGTACAGGTGAAACTCGAAAAATTAGAATATCGTGCAAAAGTTCATTTATTTCAGTAATGCAACTTAAAAGATGAAACTAATATATGAGATAGACCCATTACATGCAAAGCGAGATAGTTCAAGCCTTGATTTGTTTTGTTACTTTTGGCAGTGTGGGCAGCTGAGAAGTCCTGCTGGAAAATGAAGTCATCCCCATAAAGCTTGTCTGCAGAAGGAAGTATGAAATGCTCCATAACCTCCTGGTAGATGGCTGCATTGACCCTGGACTTAATGAAGCACAGTGGACCAACACCAGCAGATAACATGGCTCCCTAAATCAACACAGACTGTGGAAACTTCACACTGGACTTCAAGGATCTTGCAATGTGTGCCTCTCTGTTCTTCCTCCAGACTCTGGGTCATTGGTTTCCAAATGAGATGCTAAAGTTGCTCTCATCAGAAAAGAGGATTTTGGACCACTGAGCAACAGACCAGTTCTTTTTTTCTTTAGCCCAGGTAAGACGCTTCTGACGTTGTTTGTTGTTCAGGAGAGGCTTGACAAGAGGAATACCACATTTGAAGCCCATGTCCAGGATCCGGAAATGGATCTGTGAGTGGTGGCTCTTGATGCACTGACTCCAGCCTCAGTCCACTCCTTGTGAAAGTCCCCAACACTTTTGAAACCCTTTTCCTGACAATCCTCTCCAGGCTGCGGTCATCCCTGCTGCTTGTGCACCTTTTTCTTCCACACTTTTCCCTTCCACATAACTTTTTATTAATGTGCTTTGATACAACATTATGTCTTAATTAGCTGATTAGAGTGGGACACTTTGAGCCTAGAATACTGAAACTTTTTTTTTACGTTTTTTATTATATTTTTATTGTTAAGGAATAACAAAAAGGAAAAAAAATCAATACAAAAAAAATCAATAGTAAGGAAAGAAAAAAAATTTTTTTCCCCCAACGTGCTATACAAATGGAAAGGAAGTTTTAGGAACTTGAAGTCTTCAATTCTTCCAGAAACCTCTTTGATAAGGTACTGATGCTGATTCATCCAATCTCCCAAGTGCAAAGTCCACAAATGGTTGCCAAGTGTTCCAAAAAACATTTTCTTTATATATACCACTTCTAATTTTAATATCACAAGTCAATTTATCATTTAATGCAAATTTCCATGTTTCATTGTACCATTCTTCTAATTTTAAGTCAACATTTAATTTCCAATATCTAGCAATTATAATTCTCCCCATTATAACCAAAATCCTCACCAATTCTCTTTCTCCAGTTGTTAATGTTGTTTCATTCAATATTAATAATAATATGGTTTCCAATTTCAATTTGACCCTCTTCTTAATTATTTCAAATATTTCATTTTCTATCCTAGACCAAAAAAGTTCAACCCCATTACATTTACACCACATATGAGCATATGTCCCGAGTTCCACTTTACATCTCCAACACATTTTATCCACTTTATTATCCATTTGAAAAAGTCTTATTGGGGTCAAATACCACTTCCAAATAACTTTATAATTATGTTCTTTAATCCTTATTGATAATGTCCTCATTATTCTGCTAACCCAATTCATATTCCAATTTTGATCAGAAATTTCAATGCCCAGTTCTTTTACCCAATTCTCTTTCATTACCCTTTGTGAATTATTATCAGAGTTAATAATTTTATAAATTTTACTAACTAATCCCTTTGGCCCAATTTCATCTTTTATTATTCGAGATGTCAAATTTTCAAATTCCGTTTCCTTTCTGCTCTCATCGTTCCTTTCTTTGCATTTCCTATTCCATTTATTCATTTGAATTCTTTCAAACCAATTAATGTTTAATTTTCCATAAATTTCCTCTTTCCTCATTTCATTTTCTATAAATTTCAACCATTCACTAATTGTTTCCACTTTCTCTTCTATTATAATCCTCTCTCTGTTACTATTTAATTTCATTGGACAATTCTCTTTCAGTTTACCTAAATACAATGCGTCTGGTATTAATTTTTTTGCTACTCTGTCCCAATTTTTAGTCAAATTATTTAACCAATAATTGCAAATTTTAACCTTACCTTTAAAATTTTCCAAAAACCATTTGTAACCAAACTTCTTTATTTCCTTCATTTCCCAATTACCCCAAAGTTTAACATCTCCTTTTAAAATTTTTACTACTGTTTTTATATTAAATGCTCTATAATAGTTTAATAATTTTGGAATTCCTAAACCACCTTGTTTTTGGTTCTGATACCACATTTTCTTAATCAGTCTTGGTTTTTTATCCCCATTACAAAATGTATCTAATTTTTTTTGATATACTTCAATGTCCTTCTCGGTTAAAAAAATTGGAAGCATCTCGAATAAAAAGTTAAATTTAGGAAGTAACATCATTTTACATAAAGCTACTCTACCAAACCAAGATAACTTGAGTTTTTTATATTTCCCAATTTTCTCTTCAATTTCTTTTGTTACTATGTCATAATTTAGTTTCTTTAAATTTTTAATTTTAAGTGAAAGTATAATACCTAAATATCTTAAATTATCCTTTATCCTAATTCCAAATTGATTTTGTAATTTTTCTAATTTATTTTCCCTATCAATTTCCATTAATAATTCTGATTTTGCCCAATTTACTTTCAAACCAGTCATATCTTCAAATTCTTCCAAATTTATTTATTTATTTATTTATTTATTTATTTATTTATTTATTGCGATTTATATGCCGCCTTTCTCCCTAGGGACTCAAGGCGGCTTACAAAATGACAACTTCAATACAAATCACAATACAATACCAAATTAAAATCGGTAACCCAATTAAAAAACGATTTAAAATTATACCAGTGTACCCCCAAACGGATCAGTTTAATTGGCAGAAGAGCCATGTCTTCAGCTCACGACGGAAGGAAAGAAGGTCGGGGACTGTCCTGAGGTCAGTGGGCAATCCATTCCAGAGGGTCGGGGCTCCCACAGAGAACGCCCTCCCCCTGGGGGTCGTCAGCCGACATTGTTTGGCCGACGGCACCCTGAGGAGGCCGACTCTGTGAGAGCGCACAGGACGATGGGAGAACGGCTGGAGATGGTCCTGCAAGTACCCTGGGCCTAAGCCATGAAGGGCTTTATAGGTGAGCACCAGCACCTTGAAACGTATCCGGAGTGCCACCGGTAGCCAGTGCAGCTCACGCAGGAGAGGTGTTTCATGGGAGTATCTAGATGCCCCCGTAACTACCCGCGCGGCTGCATTTTGGACTAGCTGAAGTCTCCGGACACATCCCAAGGGCAGCCCCATGTAGAGGGTGTTACAGTAGTCCAACCTAGAGGTAACAAGGGCGTGAGTGACTGTGGCGAGGGCATCCTGGTCTAGGAACGGGCGCAACTGGCGCACAAGATGGACCTGTGCGAAGGCCCCCCTGGTTACGGCCATCAGATGGTCATCTAAAGGCAGCCGAGAATCCAGGAGGACACCCAAGTTGCGGACCCTATCAGAGGGAGCAATGGTTTCACCTCCGATCATTAAGGATGGAACCTCCAGATCCCGGGATGCCGGCATCCACAGCCACTCAGTCTTGGACGGGTTGAGTCTAAGCCTGTTCCTCCCCATCCAAACCCGCACCACTTCCAGGCAGTGGGACATCACGGAAAGGGCATCCCTAGGGTGGTCAGGGGTGGAGATTCAAATGTGTTTGAACTCTTTTTATATCATTTGTAATATTATTTAAAATGACAAGAGTGTCATCTGCATATAAATTAACTTTGACGCCTTTATAACCTATTAATTCTGAATCCTCTTCAATCAAAGTTGTTAAAATTTCCATTGCTAATAAAAATAGGGTCGGAGACAGAGGACAACCCTGTCTTGTCCCTGCTTCCAAATTTATATCTTGTGTAAATATACCATTTACCTTCACTCTTGCCGTACCCCTCTGGTACAATTTGGAAATAATATGAATAAATTTATTACCAAATCCTAATGCAGAAATCATTTCTTTTATAGTATCCCATTGTATAGAATCAAAAGCTTTAAAAATATCCAAGGCAAGAATATCTATCTCATCACCATTATTCTCAGCAATATCAATAACATTTAATACTCTTCTAACTAAATCACACATATAACGCCCTTTAACAAAACCTACTTGATTATGGTTTATATATTTATCTATAAAATTATTCAATCTATTTGCTACAATTGCAGTAAATATCTTAGCATCTTGGTTAATCAAGGAAATGGGCTGATAGGATTCAATTTTTTCTAGATCTTTACCTGGTTTCGGGATTAAGGATATAATTGTTCTATTCCAGGACATGGGAATATCATCTCCATGTTATTATCATCTTATTATACAATATCTGTAATTTTGGGATCAAAATTTCTTTAAACTCTTTATAAAATTCTGCCGATATGGTGGAATAAGAAAAATGGGAATACTTGATAATTGGATGTTGCAAAATGGTGTAGTAGATGTTTGGAGGGAGATAAAAGGTAACGAAAGAATGTATACTTTTCACTCAAAGGTATTTAATTCATATTCAAGAATTGACTATATTTTGGTATCCAAGAATCTGATGGATAACGTGGACAATATGGATGTTGGAATATTTAAAGACTCTGACCACGCAGAATTGTTATTAGAACTAGATATGTTTTTGGAGAAAAAAGAAAATTGTTGGAGATATGATGAAAAATTATATAAAAACGAGGAAGATAAGAATCATATTCTTAAGAAATGGGAAGAAAATTGGGAATGGAATGATAATGGGGAAGTTAATTATGGAACAGTTTGGGACACAATGAAAGCAATTTTTAGAGGAGAAAGTATTAAATTATCAAGTAGGAAGTATAAGAATTATAAAGTAAAAATAGAGGAAAAGAAGAAATTGATAAAAGAACTGGAAAATAGATTTCTAGAGACTAAGGATAGGAAATTATGGGAGGAACTTAAAAAATTGAAAAATAAACAAATAGCGGAAGATACAGAAATAGTTAAAAAAATTTAAGCTATTTAAAAAGAGAATTTTTTGAATATGGTAATAAAAATTCAAAATTATTAGCAAGAATGGCGAAAGATAAAAAAGAAAAAAGAGAAATAGGTGTCCTAATAGATGAAAAAGGTAAGAGATGTTATAAAAAGTTAGAGAAATGTGAAATTGTTAAAAAGTTTTTTCAAGAATTACATCTTAAAAAAGAAATTGATAATTGTAAATTAAAAAATTTCTTAGAAAAACATGGTCAGAAGAAAATTGATAATAAATATAAAGAAAAAATGGAAAAGGATATTACCTCTGAGGAAATTAAAGATGTGATTCAGAAGCTAAAACTTGGAAAATCTCCAGGTGAGGATGGGTTACCAGCAAAGAATATTGAAACTTTTAACAATATTCTAATTTTCTGAGATTGTGAATTTGGGGTTTACATGAGCTGTAAGCCACTCTCATCAAAAGTATGACAAATCAATGCTTGAACTATTTCGCTTTGCATGTAATGAGTCTATCTCATATATTAGTTTCACCTTTTAAGTTGCATTACTGAAATAAATGAACTTTTGCACAATATTCTAATTTTTTGAGTTTCACCTATATATTACAAGCATAACACAATTCAAATAATGCACTTTCAGTCATTCATTTCACTCATTCATCTTCTGGTCTATTTGACATATATCTCTCTGGCCGTAACTCAATACTTACATACTTTCCTCAAAGAGGTTGCTAGAAGGAGGTGTCTTTTTTTTTTTTTTAAGGTGTCTTAAAGTCCATCATCACATAAAACAGAAAGATCTGAGAAATGATGCTAGCAAAGTGGATGTCCCCTGACTGGTATTGCTTGTGGAGAATAGGAAGAGGATTTGTAGTGCTGCATTTACTATGAGAAAGGTGACACATTCCTTGTGGACAAAAAGCATTGTTAGGAATGTTATGGACATAATACATAGAAGAAAACAAATCATTTTTGAATGCATGTCACT
This sequence comes from Arizona elegans, assembly GCA_022577455.1. Classification (NCBI taxonomy): domain Eukaryota; kingdom Metazoa; phylum Chordata; class Lepidosauria; order Squamata; family Colubridae; genus Arizona; species Arizona elegans. The sequence goes on along the minus strand of JAKOOJ010000021.1, from coordinate 6,162,376 downwards.
TTTCTCCACCTTTTCTTGTCCTTCTAGATTCTTAACTTATGTCCAAAAGATAGATTGTCCCAAATAGATTTTGATCTATTTGAGGTTTCTCCCTATCTTCTGATTATAGTTTTTTCCATGTCTTCATGCTTATACTGGTAATTACTTTTGAGGAAACCACAAACTCCCAGGCCCTGAGGGACCTTGAACAAGAAGGAACAGTTAGTTTGTCATGTCTCAAAAAATATCTCTACTTGATACCAAGCAATAATTGAATTTGATAGCGAGCCTCAAAGCTGCAAGGATGAAAAAGACAATGCAGGCATGAAAGTCCAAGTTATTTGCAATATTGTATTTATAACATTGAAGGGGGAGTTCCTATGAAGTCCATAGAAAATAAAGGCTACCCATTAATGGATGGATGGATGGATGGATGGATTTAAAAAGTCCCAGCAAAGTGATATCATTTGTGCTACCTCCATAATTGATCCCATGGTATTGTTCCTTGAAACTGGGTTTACATGATTTTTTTAAAAAAAGTTTGACTTATTGATTTTGCAAAGTTCACATACAATGATCAATTCCTGATTTCATATAGTGAAATCAGACACATTCTTAAAATGCAAAAGAACACTATGTTAAAAAATATTAAAAAATATAAAAATAAACTTTTAAAAGGTAGCTTCCCATCTTCATTTCAGTAGTTATTCATTTTGCAGCAATACCTCCTTAATAGTGACAATTTTATTTTTTTAATTTTTTATAAAAAAAATCATTAGAAAGTACAAACAAACAACAACAAAACATATGAATACAAACAAGTAAACAAAAATCAGGTATACATTCTCTTTTCAAATTTGTCGCATCGGTAATCTATATTTTTATTTATACCTTTACTTTTTCTTATTTTAACCTATTTCTTATATCTATATTCCTAATACATAATTTCTATATCTTCTCTTAATCAATATTTTTAATTCACTATTAACCTAAATTGGTACATAATGTTCATATCTATAATTTATAACTTCTCATTTATTTCCTTATCTTTTTTCTTTTCTATCCTTCAACCATATGTATGATTTCTCCCATACTAAATAATAATAGTTTTCCTCTTTTCCTTGTATTTCCTTTGTGAGTTTGTCCATTTCTGCACATTCCATAATTTTACTGATTACTCTGTCTTCTGTTGGTATATCATTATTCTTCCAATTTTGGGCATAGATTATTCGTGCTGCTGTTAAAATGTGGATGATTAAATATTTTATTTCCTTTTCATATTGTCTTATAATTATTCCTAATAAAAAAGTTTCTGGCCTCATTTCTATTTTTTGGTGTATGATTCCTTCTATTTGTTTTCTAATCATTTGCCAATATTCTTTTGCTTTCTGATAGGACCACCACATATGGCAATAGATTCCTTTTTGGAGCTTGCATTTCCAGCATGTTGGGGAGGTATTCGGGAACATCCTTGTCAGTCTGGCCGGTGGGAGGTGCCACCTATAGAACATTTTGAACATGTTTTCTTTATAAGGTACAGACATTGTTAGTTTTTAATTTATTGTCCATAATTTTCCCATTTTTCCAATTCAATGTTATATCCGAAATTTCTCGCCCAAATTATCATATTTTCTTTAAACACTTCTTCTTCTAATTTGTATCTTAATAGGTAATTGTAAGGTTTTTTTTTTATCAATTTATCATCTGTCCCTTGTAAAATTTTATCTAATTCATATTGACCTTTTTGGAATCCAAATTATGCCGAATCTGTCTTATATCTAGATTTTATTTGCAAGTATGGCCACCAATCAATGTCTGTACCCATTTCTTTCAGTTCTTGTCTTGATCTTAATTCCCCTTGGTAATTTAGCAGTTCTTTGTAGGTTTTCATTTTGGCAGTGTCCATGGCATTAGGGTAAATCTGTGCCTCCATAGTCAATAGCCATTCCGGAATTTTATTGTAGTGTGTCTTTTTTATCCCCTGCCATTGTTCCATGTCTGGAACAATGCTTGTCTAATGATGTGTTTTTGAAAATATCCATGTTGCTTGCCTTTTCCCTCCCACAAGAATGTGTGCCATCCTCTTTGTAGATCAAATCCCTCTAGCGTCACTATTCTTTTATTTTTGAGTTCTATCCAGTCTTTAATCCAAATCAGTGATGATGCTTTATAGTATGTCTCCCAGTCTGGTAGTGCTAGTCTTCCTCTCTCCCTTGTGTCTTGTAGGTGTTTTATTTTAATCCTTACTTTCTTCCCCCACCAGATGCAGTTTGCAACTAATTTATTGAAATCTTTAAAGAAATTCTTCCCCGGTTTTATTGGAATCACTTGGAATAGATATAAGATTCTGGGTAGTATGTTCATTTTAATTGAAGCAATCTTTCCAAGGAATGATAGTTGTAGTTTATTCCAAATTTCTAAATCTTTTTTTATTTGTCTTATCAATTTATTGTAGTTATCTTCCCTAATCGATAATCCTTTGTTGGTAAGCCATATTCCTAGATATTTAACCTTTTTTGTTGTCTGAATACCCATTTTGTCTTCTAATTCCTTCTCTTGTTGATTAGTAAGGTTTTTCGTTACTGCCTTTGTTTTTTTGCTTGTTTATTTTAAGTCCGGCTACCCTCCCATATTCTTCTATTTTTGCTAATAGTTTAGTTCCTGTTACTATTGGTTGTTCTACTATAAAAACCATGTCATTGGCAAAGGCTTGAAGTTTGTACTCCTCCTTTTTGACTCTCAGAACTTTTATTTCTTTATCTCTTCTAATTTCATTTAATAATGTTTCTAGGGATAATAAATTAAATTTAAAAGGTTAGCACAGAACGCTGCTCCCTTCCCACCAAAGGTGGTCCCTATTTTTAAACTTGCATTTTTTTAAGTGCTTTCAAACTGCTAGGTTGGCCAAATCTGGGACAAGTAATGGGAGCTCACCCCATTATGCGGTACTAGAGATTTAAACCACTAAACTGCTGCCTTTTCAATCGACAAGCTCAGAGTCTTAGCCACTGAGCCACCCCATCCCATATGAATATATAACAATGTAAAGTTCTGGCCTTTTATCTCTTTGCTACTCTTCATTTTTCCCTCTTGTTTCCCCCTATTTTTGTCCTAATTTGGCTGACACCTGTTTCTGATGATGTTTAATAAAGGTATGCTGTATTGTTTGTTAGTTCAAATGATTGGCAAGCTCAGCGTCTTAGCCACTGAGCCATCGAGCCATGCGTCCCTCTTTTGAGACGTTAGACAAGGGCTAATTCCAACTCTTTCAAGAAAAAAGTTGTTTCACAGACAAGGAAAACTATATAACATACTGATAAAAGTGTTGTTAAGAATGTTAAAACATTCCTAATAGAAGGAAGTTAAAGCTAAGGAAAATATAGGCTTTAAGATAGTACATTTACCCCCAAAATAGTAAGTAGGGTCAGTTAAGATGATTATTGTTCCTCAGGTAAAAATGGGAAAGGGTTGTATTTCTTCACTTTGGGGCCTTCCTGCTTTTGTATTGCTATATTAAAAACAGGAAATAGAGTTGTTTAATTATTTTTTTTGTCTTAGAAGTTGCTTGCTATTCAATTCAGGCCTCAGTATGATCATATAGCATTTAGAGAAAAAGATGCACACAAGGAGCCCCGCACTGGATGTTATAATGCATTATATTTGAAGTTTTGTACAATGTCACAATATCCAAAATCTTCATTTCAAACCCTTGGTGGAGAATTTGTGGCACACACTATTCTGCAGAACAAAATATCCCATCATTTTTCAAAATCAGTTATCCCCAGCAACATCTCAATAAATCATTTTGTGAAATCATATTTAAGGTGATATAGTAAGAAACTTCTAATGTTCTGTCATTCTTTAATAATGCAATAAATAAACAGAAGATGTGGATATGGGAGAGGAATCAAAATGGCCTCTGTACACAAGAAGAAGGGCAAAATGGGAAGATGTGGAGAAATCTGTCCCATAGAATCACCAAGAGTCAGATATAACTGAATGGATAACAACACATCATCATCAAATGGCAAAAGGTTACAGGTCTTCACTTTGAGGTCTTACTGATTTCTCATGGGTAAAATAATAGAAGGTAATACAGTTGTAGATCTCTCAGTTATTTCTCTGTTTTATATACTGCTTGCTGTTCAGTTCTGGCCTCAGAATGATGATAAAGCATTTAGGGAAAAAGATGCATACCAGGAGCCCCCCACTGGATGTTATAATGGAGAAGATCTCCACAGCCACCATATGTTTGCCCCCTGTAGTCAGATAACTAGGAACAAAGGAGAGCCAAACACTGCAGAAAATCAACATGCTGAAGGTGATAAATTTGGCTTCGTTAAAAGAATCTGGTAATTTCCTGGCAAAGAAAGCTACCGTAAAGCTGACAAGGGCTAAGAGGAACATGAAGCCCAAGACACAGTAGAACATGACAAAGGAGTTTTCATTACATTCCAGAACAATTTCTTCTGCCATTAAGTGCATGTTGAAATCAGGGAATGGAGGAAAAGTCAACAGCCAGACAGTACAAAGAACTACTTGAATGAAAGAGCAGAAACATACAATGGAAATGGCCAATCTTTTCCCCACCCATTTCCTCATTGTAGACTTTGGTTGGGTGGCCATGAAAGCTAAAATCACCACAATAGTTTTTGCTAACACACAGGATACAGCCACAGTAAAAATGACACCAAAAGCACTTTGTCGAAGGAGACAGGTCACTTTGTGAGGTTTGCCAATAAATAGTAAAGCACAAAGGAATGAAAACAGGAGAGAAATGAGAAGGATGTAGGTGAGGTTTCGGTTATTGGCCTTGACGATGGGCGTATCCAGATACTTAATGAAGATACCTAGAACCAACACTATGATAAAAGAGAAAGAAAAAGAACAAGTGGCTAAGATGGACCCCAAAGTTTCATCATATGTCAGAAATGTTACAGTTTTTGAAAGACATGAATTCTGTTTCTTGTTTGGATACTGATCTTCTGGACATGGAAAACAGTTGTTCATATCTAGGAAAAAAATCAGGTAGACGCATTGTCCTTGTACAATGAACTGACATTAATTATTGATTATGTGCATTAAGCATTAGGGGCCCATAAATAGATATTCTCCTTTGAACTCATTACCACTCTAAACGCAGCTTCATTTTGCTGATGTTCTGCAGTTCTCCTCTGTCCTTCTTCATCTACCAGCATTAGAAGGACTTGCACAAATATTTCTTTCTAATTCCATTGTCCCATTATTTACAATCAATCAGATTGTTTAATTCAACATAGAAATGCCAAATAGAGCTGTGGAAAGCATAGGATTTTATCTCCAAATGTGGCTTCTGGTTTGCAGAAGCACAAAATTATATCCTCTCTACATCATCCAAACACACATAGCATTTCCATGGAATGACATGATAGCTTGAACTGTTGAAGATGGTCTTCTGAAGTGATTAATATGGATTTGATCTCAATCTCTGCACAGTCTGAATATCAACTATTTCAGTATCCCACCACTGCTGTTATGTGAGCTGCCCAGAGAAAATAGGGAGTTTTCCTCAGTGTGACAAAATGGAGTTAAGATCTGTATTCTTATCATATTATACAGTTACACTGCATCTATAAACTGTAAGAATGTTTTGTCTGCATAGAAATGAATATTTATGGTACCTAATATCAATACAAAAAGAGTAGTTTTACAAGAAGTAAAAGAGTTCTCAACTCCTCTATAGGAGAATTTCTTATACTACCAAGCTTGAAATTTTAGGCCTGGATAACCTTGAAGTGTGCCGTCTACGTTATGACCTAAGCTTAGTACATAAGATTATCTACCATAATGTCCTACCTGCTAATGACTACTTTAACTTCAACCGCAATAACACAAGGGCTATCAATAGATACAAACTAAATGCAATCCGCTCTAAACTTGATTGTAGAAAATACAACTTCAGCAATAGAGTAGTAAATGTCTAGAACACTCTACCTGATCCTGTTTTTAGTTTCTCTAACCCAATACCTTTTAATTTAAACTGTCTACAGTGGACCTTACACATTTCTTAAGAGGTCCCTAAGGGGGCGTGCATAAGCACACCAGCAGGCCTACAATCCCTGTTGTAGTGTCCCCATTTATATGTAATCATTTCATGTGTTTATGGCTATGTTATTTATATCCATTTATTTGTGCCATTTTTTGATGTGTCCATGTCTATATCTATACTGATACTGTTTCCTTGTACTTGTTGAGAAATATTTAAATGAATAAATAAATAAACACATCTGTAAAATCTGCATCACTCATTGTTCATCACTCACCTATTCTATTTGAAATCTTCCCTTCTGGACAGTGAAGACAGTCATAACAACAAAATGGCTTCCCTTCTATTCTCTTCTTAGCATAACCCAAAGGGCAATAGCTATTACACAGAGAAAGTGGCCGGACCTGTTCAAAAAGGATAGAAGAGAATGCTTTGCATTTTTCAAGACTGTGTAACAATAGTTTTGGTCTACAAAGCTCCCACTTTGTATCAGGTATGGTGGAAAGGCTTGTGAGTGATGTCAGTGAAAAAAAATAAAAAGAAGAAAATGCCATGGGATTTACAGAGCTTCCACAAATATTCTTTGTTGTGGCTCTGTGATTAGAATGTAGTGTTGCAGGCTAACTCTACCCATACCCTGATGAATTCAAGTTTGACTCATTCCATGTTCGGTAAAATGAGGGCCCAGATTGCTGGGAACAATATGCTGAAATTGTACAGAGAGTGCTGTAAAGTACGGAGCAGTCCTATTGGTAATATAGTCATATAGTTTACATTGTCTTCTTTGTATTTTGTCAGCTTCCTATAGCCTTTTCTAGTATTGTGGTAAATTACTACTAAAAGAAATCAATGGTTTAGTTTCTATACCATCAACCAAGAACTATTCAATGGCAATTCCTGCTGTGATTTAAGATGATATATTTTGCATAATGATATGGATTACATATGTAGAAAATTCGTACCCACCCATCTCCTAGAAGAATGAAATATTTTAAGGAATATTTAAAAAGACAGGGTAAAATATTTCTCCTAAGAGAGAAATAGACAGAAACTCAACCCAAACTCTCTCCCCCCAGCAGATATTTTGTGCCCATTAAAAGAGATTGGGCCATCCTATCTACAAACCAAAAGGCTTTCGGCTCCAGGATGATGGGATTAAGACATAACCCTCCAGGACAAAATAGGATTAACCCACTAGCAGCACCACATTGCAGAATCTCTTAAGGACTTTTTATCACCCAGAAAACTTCAACGAAACCTGAGACAACCTACAGAGCTATGTCCCCTACAACAGAAAATAGAATGAATGTTCTTGCACAGGAACAGGAAGTTCAAGTTCAAAGCCCAAGAGAAGGTATAAATACACCTCACTCTCAACTCCATGTGTTCAGCTGCACCAGAGAACCATGTGCTTGGTGGTTCTGCTTCATCATTAAACCATCTTTCCAATCAGCTTCCATGTTTCCAGTGTCTTTCTCCCACCTTGGAACTGAACCAGGTGGATATTTCTTCCAGCACATAATTAAGATGATCTTATGGAATAAATTGGGATATTTCTCCTAATTTTGGGGATTTATTTTGGTTACAATTAAATTGTTACCTTTTCAGCACGGTCTAAATGTGTAAAAGCTTTGTTGACATGGTTGTTACATCACTTCTAAAGGCATTTTTTCTTCTTCTAACTTGCAGGAATACTATATGGCAATTAAACCTCCCTTTCTATAACATCAATCATTATAGGTTTCCCCAGGCATATCTTTTCGTGTTTCAGACATAGGAATCACAGGAATTATCCCACAGCTCACATCTATTCAGTTAAAGCAGTAGTAACCTCATTCCAGATTATCCAAACCTGGTTAAACCTGCTTGGCCAAATGATCAATTTTTCATCTATTTTTAATCTGTCCTCTTGGGAAGTCACAGATCCTATTCCACCAACTTTGACTTTCAAAAAGGATTTATTTGGGAATGTAACCCAATTGATGACATCAAACCCAGCCTTTAGTTCTCCATTTTGGTTGAAAGATAATGTTTCTCCTGCAGTATTATTGAAAGAGAGCCTTCTTACTATTTGATTGAGCTGCAAAACAGAAACAAAGAATAAAGGGAGGGGACAAACAATTCATCAGGATCTGTTAAATGATGAAAGCCTACCTCCATTTCAGAAACATGGAAAAGAAAGTATATTTTTACATGTAGGTTATATCTTAATGGAAGGGACTTGTCTCCATTTTGTGATAAATTCTCAATGGCATGCTAGCATATTTAACTGGCCATCCAATGATATGGAGACAAATTTATACAATTGTTTCTCAGACAACACCTTGCCAACAAAAGTGTGTATAGTCAAGGCTATGGTTTTCCAGTTGCAATGCATGGCTGTGAAAGTTGGACCCTAAGGAAGGATGAGCATCAAAGAATTGAGGCCTTTGAACTATGGTGCTGGAGAAGACTCCTGCGAGTCCCTTGGACTGCAAGACAATCAAACTGGTCAGTACTAGAGGAGATCAATCCTGACTGCTCTTTCTAAGGCCAGATCCTGAAGATGAAATTGAAATAATTTGGCTACCTAATGAGAAGAAAGGACCTACTGGAGAAGAGTCTAATGCTGGGAAAGATTGAAGGCAAAAGAAGAAGGTGACGACAGAGAATGAGGTCGCTGGATGGAGTCACTGAAGCAGTAGGTATGAGCTTAAATGGATTCCAGAGGACAGTAGAGGACAAGAAGGAATGTTGTCCATGGGGTCGCAATGGGTCAGACATCACTTTGCAACTAGCAACAACAATGTCAGACATAACATAACATTATGTTAACATAATGGAGAGTAGAAACCCCTTTGACGTGAGACATTACCTTCCATGGATGAAGTTGGCGAACTTCAATAACTCCAACTTTGCCTACTCTTGCTCTGTTTCTGAAGGTAGTTGAATAAGCAACATGTAATGCTTGTGCCAAAATGTAGACTGCATTGTAGATGCTATAGCTGTGGCCAGTCATGTCCATTTCAAAAACAGATACAAGGAGGGTCTCTATCTTCTCCTCCCCAGTGCATATCAATGGACTGTCCATTATGGAGTTACTCTTCTCACCAACCATGGAGCCTGAGAACACGCATCCAAATGCCTCCTTCCAAAAAACCCTAATAAAGTCATCTTCTTCATTAAAGTTTGGTTTTCTTGTCTGAAGAAATTCCTGAAATCCTACGACCTCTCTTGAATGAACTGCAAAAGATAGAGCACCATGGAGAAAATCTAGGTCTTCCCATCTCTGAAAAGGAAGAGATGTGAAATCCATTTGGGCTGTCATAATTATGATTTTACTATTTCCTTTTATTGGCATCTCTTCAAATTTTAACATTGAGGGAAACATTCTCAAAATTATCATTATGTCAATTTCGCCTTGAATTAACACCGAATTGACGGTGCTTTTCATGATAGTGCGGTATATTTTCATCCCTCTTTCCACCATATTGACAATATCAGTCAAATAAGAAGCAAATGGGAATCTTTCAATGAAGTCAAAACAGATCCCATTTTGGGCAAACATGGGAACCACATTTTGTACAAACTTCTCCCCATTCTCATTATTCACAGTTACAACCCCAATCCATGTCCATTTAAAATGCTGCAGTAGCTGAAGAATTCCCTCATACTGAAGGTCCGTATTTGGAAACATTTGGTGATAGAAACCAGCCAGTTTGTCCTTATTTGTCACTGGAGCAGACCCATACATAAACTATAGAAAATGCAGAAGGATTCAGAAAGGAGACAATAGCTTTGATTTTTTTAAAAAGTGCATTAATGTATATTTTTCATTATAGTACACAAAGCAAAAGTTTAGTTCCATTACATATTAACAGGTTTAGATTTGGCATTTATCATACATACATACATACATACATACATACATACATACATACATACGTAGGTCTTTGGTTAATCGGGTCTTCTCCCACGTAAAATGGGAAGTGTCTTGGTGACGTTTCAACGAAGTCTCATTCGTCATCTTCAGGCTGGTGTTCTCGGCTTCATGCTCCTGGAAGCATGAAGCCGAGAACACCAGCCTGAAGATGATGAATGAGACTTTGTCGAAACATCGCTAAGACACTTCCAATTTTACATGGGAGAAGACCCGAATAACCAAAGACCTACATACAAACACCCGCAAAAACGTGAGAAAACAAATATATATATATATCCTCAATTTTGCTTTGATTTCTTTGGGGCTTCCTTTCCTGTATAAACCTTCATGTTTAGTTCAATCTATTGTTTAAGCTCTGGATAGAAATTTGTTTATTAAATTACTTTGTGAATTCAGTCAATAACATTTGGTGCACCAGAAACTTTCTCGTCCAGTTAACATGGAACATCCAACTATTAACAAGAGTGTTTCTTAGATTTGAAAAGAAGTTTGAAAGAAAAATGTTCCTCTTGATTTCAGTCAGTGTTTACTGTATGCCAGCGATCAAGTCTTATTTAAATAAATTGAGAAATTTAACTGGATTGTATCCATACTCCACATACATGGTTACCTGAGGAAATTTGTAGATGTGTAGAATGATGGCCACATGAAGACATACGTCAGTGTCAGGTCCTCCAATCATTGCTACTGGATATTTCTGAATGTCACAGTTGTAATTAGGAATTAATCTGCCTTTAGAAGAAAGGAGTTCCATTGTAGCATGGTACATCCATTTTGGATTAAAATGGCTGTTATAGATTTGAAAGCCCAGGGTAACATTGGGTAAAATATGGGGATTAGTATTGATCTCCTTAACAGCAAATACTAAAGCCAGAATATGTTGGTAAATCTGGGTTATGACCCTGAAGAGAGAGGTACATTATTTGCTGTAACTCATTTCTTGCAGAATATGATATCTATTTAGCCTCTCCTTTCAAATATACTATAATATAAGGAGTTGATCCAGTCTATATATGTAACAAGCAATAAGTTTCATTCATTGCCGTACCATCTATTCTATGCCCTGTAGTATTTTGAGTCTACCTTATCTTTTAACTCAAATGTTAATTTATCCATTTCCACACAATTGTAAAATTTTTGGATTATTAGTTGATCAGTTGGCAATTGATGGTACGATTGGATAAATAAATAAAAAAAAGGAGAGTTAAAGTAAAATTCTGTAAGAGAATAAAATTAACAAATAGGCACCCTCAACAAGATAAAGGATGTGATAAAGTGACAAACATTCCTACATTTTTTTCTCTTTTTTGTTTTGTTTGATTTTCTTTTTCTACTTTTGTTGTGAGTAAGTAATGATGTTCGGATTAATATAAATGTATTCTGTATATACTCGATATGGTATTTTATCTTTTTATGTTTAATAAAGTTTGTTTTTTAATAAAAAAGTTTCATTCATTGCACTTATTTAAGCTAATAAAATAATCAAAGCACTTTATTTGAAATATATAGTGGCCATCAGATTTAGCTCTTTGGCCAAGTATCTCAATTTTTTTATTCTAGCACAGTATTATTGGCATGTCAGTGATGCCTTCACTATTGACCCAGGAAGCAACAGTGAACATCAATCTCTTGGGTATCTTTTTTTATGAGAGTTGCTGATGGGATCTATAATGGAGTTCTTTTTCCACCTTTTCTTCGATTCCATCTTTTCTCTGGAAATACTTACATGGCAAGACTAGGACAGTGCTACTTGTTAGATTAGGCTAGGATGCTCATCCAAAGAAGTTACTAAGGAAGGAACCTTGGGTCTCAATTCCCCCCATGGAGCTTTGTCATTGTGAAAGAAGCAGCACCATTTGTATAAATATGAATATTCAAAAATATAATTAAAGAAAGTATATTGTACATTATCTCCAAAGAGAAGGCCCTGGGTTCCATAGACCAAACCTAATTTTGGTGAAATATAAGGGTGGGGAACAATGACAAAGACATAACTGGACAGAAAGAAACATCCATTCTCTAACATTCTTTGTTTGGCATTTGATGATCCAACATCAATGAAGCAGATAAAGTCACCAAATATGCAAAGTACATAAAATGTTTATGCATATGCAGGGATACTGTAAATATATTGATATAACACGTATAGCCAGCAATTATTTCATGCTCTACATATGACTCAAAACTACATGGTGAATTGGATGCAAACTATCAGCAGACATGTAACTATATCATATACATAATACAATGCATACAATGCCCTTTCACTTAGTCACCTTCAGGTCTATTTGACATATATCTCTCTGACCATAACTGAATACTTACATGAATTTGATGCAAGACATCAGCATAACAGTTGTTGTGTTATACGAATAATACAAATCAAATAATGCACTTTCACTCACTCATTTCACTCATTCATTTTCAGGTTTATTTGACATATATCTCTCTGGCCATAACTCAATACTTACATACTTTCCTCAAAGAGGTTTCTAGAAGGAGGTGCCTTAAAGTCCATCATCGTATAAAACAGGAAGATCTGAGAAATAATGCTAGCAAAGTGGATGTCCCCTGACTGGTATTGCTTGTGGAGAAGAGGCAGAGGATCTGCAGTGCTGCATTTACTATGAGAAAGGTGACACATTCCTTGTGGACAAAGCATTGATAGGAATGTTATGGACATAATAAATAGAAGAAAACAATTCATTCTTCAATGTGTGTCACCTTGCTCCAGCTCGTCTTGTCCTTCTAGATTTTTAACTTATGTCCAAAAGAAATAGTTGCTGCCTGTTTCTGTACTTGTCTTTATATTTTATTTCTGTGCTTATGGAGAAATTGGAAAGCTCAGACTTTGAGATAAAAATCACATGTGGTCAAGCAGTAGCTAACTGGAATTGAAGATGGGGATGTTCCAGGGGCAGATATTAACAGATTTTGATCTATTTGAGATTTCTCCCTGTCTTCTGATTATAGGTTTTGTCATGTCTTCATGTTTATACTTGTTATTACTATTGAGATAACCACCAACATTCAGGCCCTGAGGGACTTTGAACAAGAAGGAACAGTTAGTTTGTCATGTCTCCCCAAAAAACAAAACAAAAAAAAACCTCTACTTGACACCAAGCAATAATGGGATTTGAGAGCAAGCCTCAAAGCAGCAAGGATGAACAAGATAATTAAATGCAGGCATGAAAGTCTAAGTTATTTGCAATGTTGTATTGCAGTGAAGGGGGAGTACCTATTAAGTCCATAGAAAATAAATGCTACACATAGATGGATGGATGGATGGATGGATGGATGGTGGATGAATGAATGAAAAATTGTGGCAAAGTGATATCATTTGTACTACCTCCATAATTGATCCCATTTATTGTTCCTTGAAACAAGGTTTACATTTTTGACTTATTGATTTTGCAAAGTTCATATACAATGATCAACTCCTGATTTCATACAGTGACAATACACTGATTTCAGGAGCCACTTCCCCTCCACAAAACAAGAAAACAACAAGAAGAAAAAACACCACACCTCTCAGCTGTTTTGCTCATCCCTAGGACAAACCCCATTGAAGCCAAGCTGGTCACATCTGCCCCCCACCCCCCCATTGGAGACTATCCATTGTGATTTCTTATCTTTCAAATGATTTCCAGCCTTCTTAGTAGAAGTCAGGGACATTCTAAAAATGCAAAAGAACACTCTTTTGCATTTTTCTTCATTTCAGTAGTTATTCATTTTTCAACAATACCTCCTTAATAATGACAATTTTAATTCTTACCATTTTAACATCAACTTCTTAATATGTTTATTCTTTCAATAAAAAATCATATATATTTGTATGCATGTTAGATAAGTGTGTGTATGAAAGAGAAAATGTGGAATTTCTGTCAGAAAATGGAATTATAAAAGTTATAATAGAGAGGACATCAGAACAACATATGGGCTGGAATCTCTGGTTGTTTCAAATCACCAAGACAGGTTTGCTCTGCAACAGCTGTATTATATTTCCTTTCCAACATTGCAGATGGCATGGCATTAAAGCAGGTCAAAGAGAGAGGTCTGCATGGTGTTCCATAGGTGGAGAATTTCGGGAAGAGTTTGCAATGAAGATGGTATAGGAGATTCTTGTAGGGAGTTGTTTTCTCCTGTCATTTGAAAATACAGCACTGTCACATTTTGGCATTTTTTGATCAGCAGAAGGCCAAAGGAATCTTCATTCTGTATTCCATTCATTCCTCATAGTTTAATTTTTAAATAATCAGTAATATTCTGGCAATATATAACTTTCAGACATTAGGTAAAGGAAAAAGTTCCCTTCGCACATATAGGGGGCAGTGCTCATTTCCATTTCAAAGCTGAAGAGCCAGTGCTGTGAGCGCTGTCTGAAGATGTCTCCGTGGTCATGTGGCTGGCATGATTAAACACCAAAGGCACACAGAATGCTGTTATTTCCCCACCAAATGTGGTCCCTATTTTTCTACTTGCATTTTTTAAATCCTTTCAAACTGCTGGGTTGGCAGAAGCTGGGACAAGTATCAGGAGCTCAAGGATTAGTGCTCAAGAACTAAGGATTCAAACTGCTGAACTGCCGACCTTTCAATTGACAAGTTCAGTATCCTTTCCACTGAGCCACCTCATCCCATATGAATATATAACAATGTAAATTGTTGATATTAAGTCCTCTGTCCTTTTATCTCTTTGCTACTCTTCAGTTTTCCCTCTTGTTTCCCCCTAGTTTTTGTCCTAACTTGGCCGTCACCTGTTTCTGATGATTGTTTCTGATGATGTTTAATAAAGGTATGCTGTATTGTTTGTTAGTTCAAATGATTGGCAAGCTCAGTATCTTTGCCACTGAGCCACCAATTCCCTCTTTTGAGACATTAGACATGGGCTAATTCCAACTCTTTCAAGAAGCAAGTTGTTTCACAGACAAAGAAAACTATATAACATGCTGATAAAAGTGTTGTTAAGAATTTTAAAACATTATTTTATAGCCCCCCACTGGATGCTATAATGGAGAAGATCACCAAAGCCACCATATATTTGCCCCCTAGTCAGATAACTAGGAACAAAGGAGAGCCAAACACTGCAGAAAATCAACATGCTGAAGGTGATAAATTTGGCTTCGTTAAAAGAGTCTGGTAATTTCCTGGCAAAGAAAGCTACCGTAAAGCTGACAAGGGCTAAGAGGAACATGAAGCCCAAGACAAAATAGAACATGAGAAAGGAGTCTTCATTACATTCCAGAACAATTTCTTCTGCCATTAAATGAATGTTGAAATCAGGGAATGGAGGAAAGGTCAACATCCAGACAGTACAAAGAACTACTTGAATGAAAGAACAGAAAAATATAATGGAAATGGACAATCTTTTCCCCACCCATTTCCTCGGTTGGGTGGCCATGAAAGCTAAAATCACCACAATAGTTTTTGCTAACACACAGGATACAGCTGCAGTAAAAATGACACCAAAAGCACTTTGTCGAAGGAGACAGGTTACTTTATGAGGTTTGCCAATAAATAGTAAAGCGAAAGAAATGAAAACAGGAGAGAAATGAGAAGGTGAGGTTTCTGTTGTTGGCCTTGACGATGGGCGTATCCTGGTACTTAATGAAGATACCCAGAACCAACACTGTGATAAAAGAGGAAGAAAGAGAACAAATCGCCAAGATGGACCTCAAAGTTTCCTCATATGTCAGAAATGTTACAGTTTTTGGAAGACATGAATTCTGTTCCTTGTTTGGATACTGATCTTCTGGGCATGGAAAACAGTCATCCATATCTAGGAAAAAAATCAGGTTAGAAACATAATTGTTTTAAAATTAAACTGAAAGAATATGAATGCACTGCTCTGAGGACAGCATGAAGTTTTGTTATCTCAGTTTGAGCTCTTTAACTGCTGGCACAATAAGCATATGAGCTTTTCTTTTAAGTTAAATTTTATTAGGAGTAAAACTGGAAAACAGATTCTAACTATAAGACCAGCATTAGAAAACATTATTGAAATGTTTATACGTATTTGTTTTTAAATCAGACTTTAGAAATCAATGAAGCTTCTTGATTTTTTTTTTTTTGCAAATTGTTTACTATGACCATTTTATTAACTCTCAGAAGGATTGACCAGTAAAGGGTCACCAGGATCTGCCAAGACAAGACTGGTTTTCCACTTCAACTTCCATAACTTAACCACTATACCAAATTGTTTATTATGACTCAGATGTAAGAGTCAGAGCTCCTTTATTTGTGTCATTATGTATGAAATAGACAAGATGTGCAGTGCAAGTATGGTAAGAAAGTTTACAGCAGATTGAAAAGCCACCTGTTCATTCGGAGGACTCCACCTATAATGCAGGAAGTAGATCTTTCCAATGGCATTGCAAATACAAAAGGAAATAAATATTTCTTTCTAATTCCATTGTGCCATTTTTTTACGATCAATCAGATTGTTTAATTCAACATAGAAATGCCAAATAAAGCTTTGGGAAGCATAGGATTTTATCTCCAAAAGTGGCTTCTGGTTTGCAGGAGCACAAAATTATATCCTCTTTACATCATCCAAACACACATAGCCTTTCCATGGAATGACATGACAGCTTGGACTGTTGAAGATGGTCTTCTGAAGTGATTAATAAGGATCTGATCTCAGTCTCTGCACTGCCTGAATATCAACGATTTCAGCTTCCCACCACTGCTGTTATGTGATCTGCCAGAGAAAATAGGGATCTTTCTACAGTGTGACAAAATGGAGTTAAGATCTGCTTTCTTATCATATTATTCAGTTATACTGCATCTATAAACTGTGAGAATGTTTTGTCTGCATAGAAATGAATATTTATGGTACCTAATACCAATACAAAAAGAGTAGTTTTACAAGAAGAAAGAGTTCTCAACTCCTCTATAGGAGAATTTCTTATACTACCAGGCTTGAAATTTTAGGCCTGGATAACCTTGAACTACGCCGTCTACATTATGACCTAAGCTTAGTACATAATATTATCTACCATAATGTCCTACCTGCTAATGACTACTTTAACTTCAACCGCAATAACACAAGGGCTATCAATAGATACAAACTAAATGCAATCCGCTCTAATCTTGATTGTAGAAAATACGAGTTCATCAATAGAGTAGTAAATGTCTGGAACACTCTTCCTGATCCTGTTTTTAGTTTCTCTAACCCCATACCTTTTACTTTAAACTGTCTACAGTGGACCTTACACATTTCTTAAGAGGTCCCTAAGGGGGCGTGCATAAGTGCACCAGCATGCCTTTCATACTTGTCCTACTGTCCCCATTTATATGTAATCATTTCATGTGTTTATGGCTATGTTTTGCTTATTTATATCCATTTTTGGTGCCATTTTTTCATGTGTCCATGTCTATGTCTATACTGATACTGTTTCCTTGTACTTGTTGACAAATAATTAAATGAATGAATGAGTAAATACATCTGTAAAATCTGCATCACTCATTGTTCATCACTCACCTATTCTATTTGAAATCTTCCCTTCTGAACAGTGAAGACAGTCGTAACAACAAAATGGCTTCCCTTCTATTCTCTTCTTAGCATAACCCAAAGGGCAATAGTTATTACAAAGAGAAAGTGGCCGGACCTGTTCATAAAGGATAGAAGAGAAAGCTTTGCATTTTTCAAGACTGTGTAATAATAGTTTTGGTCTACAAAGCTCCCACTTTGTATCAGGTTTGGTGTAAAGCCTTGTGAGTGATGTCAGTGAAAAAAAAGTGGTGAAGAAAATGCCATGGGATTTACAGAGCTTCCACAAATAGTCTTTGTTGTGGCTCTGTGATTAGAATGTAGTCTTGCAGGCTAAATTTACCCATATCTGATGGATCCAAGGTTGACTCAGCCTTCCATCTTTCCATGTTCGGTGAAGTGAGGACCCAGATTGCTGGAGGCAATATGCTGAAATTGTACAGAGAGTGCTGTAAAGTAATATGGAACAGTTTATAACTCTATGTGCTATTGCTATTCCTATTGCTAATATAGTTTGCTTTGTCTTCTTTGTATTTTGTCAGCTTCCTACAGCCTTTTCTAGTATTCTGGTAAATTACTACGAAAAGAAATCACATGGTTTAATTTCTATACCATCAACCAAGAATTATTCAATGGCAATTCCTGCTGTGATTTAAGATGATATATTTTGCATAATGATATGGATTATATATGTAGAAAGTTAGTACCCACCCATCTCCTAGAAGAATGAAATATTTTGAGGAATATTAAAAAAGGCAGGATAAAATATATCTCCTAAGACAGAAATAAAAAACTCTCTCCCCCCAGCAGATACTTTGTGCCCATTAAGAGAGACTGAGGCACAAAACAAAAGACTTTCAGGTCCAGGATGATGGGATTAAAACATGACCCTCCAGGACAAAATAGGATTAACTCACTAGCAGCAGAGTTCACCACATTGCACAATCTCTTAAGGACATTGCATCACAGACCAAACTTCAACCAAACCTGTGACAACCTACAGAGCTAGCTATGACTCCTACAACAGCCAATTTAATACATGTTCTTGCATAGGGACAGGAAGTTCAAGTTCAAAGCCCAAGAGAAGGTATAAATACCCCTCACTCTCAACTCCATGTGTTCAACTGCATGTTTCCAGTGTCTTTCTCCCAGCTTGAAACTGAACCAGGTGGATATTTCTTCCAGCACATAATTAAGAGGTTCTTATGGAATAAATTGGGATATTTCTCCTAATTTTTGGGATTTATTTTGGTTACAATTAAATTGTTACCTTTTCAGCATTGTCTAAATGTGTAAACACTTTGTTGACATGGTTATAAAACTCCTGATAAGTTTTCCCAGGCATATCTTTTAGTATTTCAGACATAGGAATCACAGGAATTATCCCACAGCTCACATCTATTCAGTTAAAGCAGTAGTAAACTCATTCTGGATTATCCAAACGTGTTTAAATCTGCTTGCCAATGATCAATTTTTCATCCATTTTTAACCTGTCCTCTTGGGAAGTCACAGATCCTATTCCACCAACTTTGACTTTCAGAAAGGATTTATTTGGGAATGTGACCCAGTTGATGACATCAAACCCAGCCTTGAGTTCTCCATTTTGGTTGAAAGATAGTGTTTCTCCTGCAGTATTATTGAAAGAGAGTTTTCTTACTATTTGATTGGGCTGCAAAACAAAAACAAAGAATAAATGGAGGGGACAAACAATTCATCAGGAATCTTTTGTCCCCTCCCTTCATCATTGGTAAATGATGAAAGCCTACCTCCATTTCAGAAACATGGAAAAGAAAGTATATTTTTTACATATAGGTTATATCTTTTTTTTTTTAATTTGATTTATATGCCGCCCTTCTCCGGAGACTCAGGGCGGCTTACAATGGCGGCCCCTCTTAATGGAAGGGGCTTGTCTCCATTTTGTGATAAGTTCTCAAAGACATACAACCACCCCCATCTATTCTCTGCCTCCGAAGGCCCAGCTCGTCTGGAGGAAATGGAGATTTTACAGTATCCTTCCCCTGCCACGCCCACCAAGCCACACCCACAGAACAGGTACTAAAAATTTTTGAAACCCACCACTGCTTTGTTGGTGCAGCTGGGCATACCTCAATCACTCGGGGATACGTGCAACCTGCTCCCCACCCTGAGACACTGGCCTGCTGCATTCGCCACTGCCGCCTCATGGCCTGCCGTGACCTGTGCCACCATGATCGCCAACTCATGGTCGAAGTGGTCTGCCTGCTGCTCTCACAGCACCTTGCGCAGCACAATTTTTTTATTTATTTTATTTATTAGTCCAATTTATATGCCGCCCTTCTCCGTAGACTCAGGGCAGCTTACAATGCATTATAGCAATAGCCTGCATACTTTTATGTATATATACCTTCTTATTAGGGCTTTCGCCCCCCCCAAGTGGTGCTGTTCTATACAAAGCTGGCTTATTGCCCCCACAATCCGGGTCCTCAATAAAATTTAGTGCGCTTCACCATGGGGAAGATGGGGTCCTCTCCTCCTCCTGGAGCCCATTGTGACACAGAGCCACAATGCGACCCTGCCCCACTTACCAATGGTAGCTGCGGCGTCAGCTGTCTCTTTGAGCATTAGGTCTCTCTCCTTTTTTTTTTTAACCTTATCCTTTTTTAAAATATATATATCTTATTTCATTGGAGAATGAACTATAACCAAAATCAACATGATATTGAACAATATATTTATCTGGCCATTTGATGATATGGAGACAAATTTATACAATTGTATATCAGAGATATGTTAACATAATGGAGAGAAGAAACCCCTATGACGGGAGACATTACCTTCCACGGATGAAGTTGGAGAAGTTCAATAAATCCTGCTTTGCCTAATTTTGCTCTATGTTTGAAGGACATTGAATAAGCAACATGTAATGTCTGTGCCAAAATATAGGCTGCATTGTAGATGCTATAGCTGTGGCCAGTCATGTCCATTTCAAAAACAGATACAGGGAGGGTCTCTATCTTCTCCTTCCCAGTGCAAATTGGTTGCCTGAGAACACACATCCAAATGCCTCCTTCCAAAAAACCCTAATAAAGTCATCTTCTTCATTAAAGTTTGGTTTTCTTGTCTGAAGAAATTCCTGAAACCCAAGAACCTCTCTTGAATAAACTGCAAAGGAAAGAGCACCATGGAGAAAATCTAGGTCTTCCCATCTCTGAAAAGGGGTTTTAAATTGGGTAGCCAATTATTTAATTCTTTTAATTATCTTAACTTTTGTATTTGTATGTTTTTTAATTTTGGCTGTTCACCGCCCTGAGTCCCTTCTGGGAGAAGGGCGGTATACAAATTAAATTAATAAATAAATAAATAAATAAAAGGAAGAGATGTGAAATCCATTTGGGCTGTCATAATTATGATTTTACTATTTCCTTGTAATGGTATCTCTTCAAATTCTAACATTGAGGAAAACATTCTCAAAATTATCATTATTTCAATTTCACCTTGAATTAACACAGAATCGACAGTGCTATTCATGACAATGCAGTAGATTTGCATCCCTTCTTTCACCATATCAACAATGTTACTAGAATAAGAAGCAAATGGGAATATTTCAATGAAATTATAGCAGATCCCATTTCGGGCAAATATTGGTATCACATTTTGTACAAATTTCTCCCCATTGTCATTATTCACAGATAGTACCCCAATCCATGTCCATTTAAAATGCTGCAGTAGTCGAAGAATTCCCTTATACTGAAGGTCTATATTTGGAAACATTTGGTGATAGAAACCAGCCTGTTTGTCCTTATTTGTCACTGGAGCAGACTCATACATCAACTGTAGAAAAAAACAGAAGAATTAAGAAAAGAAACAATAGGCTCTGATTTTTTACAAGTGTGTGTCAATATATTTTTTTCCTCTTTATAGTAGACAAAGCAAAACTTTACCTCCATTGCATCTTAATAGTTTTATATTTGGCAGTTGTGTTCCTCCAACACTTTCAAGCACAAAATTTTAGGAGTAATTGCACACAATCTATCAATCTTAGTTTGTCTTAATCTTGCTTTGATTACTCTGTGGCTTCCTTTCCTGTATAAACCAGGACATTTACCACAATCTGTTGTTTAAACTCAGAATAGGAGCTGATTTATTTATTAAGAATGTTCTGTGAATGCAACAGGTAACATTTGGTGCACCAGGAATTTTCTAGTCTGTTTAATTTGAATATGGTTCTCCACCCTTACATTAATAACCATGCAATTGAAGAAGGAATGACTGCTAACATATGTTTCTTAGATTTCAAAATAAAGTTGAAAGAAAAGTGTTCCTCTTTTTATTTCTCCCTGGATTTTTTTTTTATTTTTTATTTTATTATTTACATATATTTATCCTGGTGACTAATTCGCCATAAAAAACAAGGTGAAAGACAAATAACATATATACTACGTACACAGTGTTAGTTTTGTACAATTATTTTTGACCCACTTATTCATTCTGGTACATATATAATTTCTCATTCTAGGTCTACTTAACCTAATTGTTTTGTGTTCCAACTACCACCTTGTGTTTCCAGCCAGTGATAAAATCTGTTCCATGTGTCATAATATTCTGTCTGTCCTTTGTTTTTTAATTCTAATGTTAAATGTTTAACATGTTTTCATTCTAATGTTGTCCATTTCTGCGCATATTAATATCTTCCTTATTATCTCCTTTTCTGAAGGGTGTTTTCAGTTTTCCATTGCTGAGCATATACCATTCTCACTGCCGTCAGGATGTGTAGTATTAGATATTTTGACCCTTTACTATAGCCATCTGTTATAGTGCCTAATAGAAATAGTTCTGGTTTGAATTCTATACATTGTCCAACCATTCTTTCTAGCCACATCTCAATTTTTAACCAAAATTTACTAGCTTTTTTACAGGTCCACTGCATGTGATAGCATGTACCAGGTGATTGTTTACATTTCCAACATTTCAGGGATGTGTTGCCAACTATTTTAGCCAATCTTGCCGGGGGGAGATGCCACCTGTAGAACATTTTATAAAGATTCTCTTTATATGATGTGGCCAATGTCAGTTTCCAGTTCCTTTCCAAAGTTTTTGCCACTTATCCAAATCAATGTTATATTGATTGGGCCCATACAACCATTGTCTCTTTAACTTCTTCTTCTTCCATTTTATAGTCTAATAAATATTTATATGTTGTCTTTATCAATCAATTTTATATTTTGACAATTGATGTTGTCATCAATCCCCACTAATAGTTTATCTAATATCGTTAATTCTCTATAAATACCGCATACTTTCACAACTTTCATGTAGCATGACTGTATTTGCATATATGACCACCACTCCAGTTCCACCCCTTATTCTTTTAATTCTAGTCTTGTTTTCAATTCACCCTTCTCGTTTAGTATATCCTTATATGTAACATATATATATATAGCAACATGGTGGCTCAATTGTTTGTTTGTTTTGTTTGTTTGTTTTGTTTTTATTAAATTTGTATACCGCCCTACTCCCAAAGGACTCAGGGCGGTGAACAGCCATAAAATAAAACATATAGATATAAAATTTAAAATAGAGATAAAACTAATTAAATAAATTTGGCTGAACCATTTTTAAAACCCCAATAAATTAAAACCAAATTTAAAATTCCATTTAAAAAGGAAAAATTTAGGTCAGGCCAGCTTGATGGAATAGGAACGTCTTAAGCGCGTGACGGAATCCTCCGTATCTCTGGGGGGAGCTCGTTCCAGATCGTAGGTCAATGGCTAAGATATTGAGCTTGTCAATCAAAAGGTCAACAGTTCAGTGGTTCGAATTCCTAGTGTCGCGTAATGGGCTGAGCTCCTGTTTTTGTCCCAGCTTCTGCCAACATAGCAGTTAGAAAGCACGTAAAAAATGCGAGTAGAAAAATAGGGACCACCTTTGGTGGGAAGGTGATAGTGTTCCATGTGCCTTGCATCCATACGCCACATACATAGTTACCTGAGGAAATTTGTAGATATGCAGAATGGTGACCACGTGAAGACATACATCACTGTCAGGTCCTCCAATGATTGCTATTGGATATTTCTGAATGTCACAGTTGTAATTAGGAATTAATCTGCCTTTAGAGGAAAGGAGTTCCATTGAGGCATGGTGCATCCATTTTGGATTAAAATGGCTGTTATAGATTTGAAAGCCCAGGGTAACATTGGGAAAATTATGGGGATTAGTATTGATCTCCTTAACAGCAAATACTAAAGCCAGGATATGTTGGTAAATCTGTGTTATGACCTTGAAGAGAAAGGAACACAATCTGCTGTAACTCATTTCTTGCAGAATATGATATCTACAGTATTTTGCCTCTCCTTTCAAATATACTGTAATATAAGGAGTTCATCCAGTCCATATATGTAAGAAGCAGTAAGTTTCATTCATTGCACTTATTTAAGCTAATAAAATAATCAAGGCACTTTATCGGCTACTGCGCATGCTCCAAGATGGCGGCGACCAAATGAGCTCCGTTTCGGGGATGGGAGAGCTGCCGGTCGCCAGGGTCTTCAGGAGCCTTTCTGCTCATCTTCGGCTCCAGTCCCAGTGAGGGGAGCATCCGCCCTGCCTGGTGAGGGTTTTTTCGCCCTCCGGAACGTCAGGGCAGGTCTGGACGGCACCGCGTGAGATGGGGCGATGGGCCTGGCTGCGGCAGCTGTTTCCGGGGTCGGAGGGAAGCGGAGGCTAAGGCACTCGGCGGCGGGCGGCGTTTGTGCGGCGGCGGCTTGGAAGTGGCCCCTCCTCGCTCCCTATAGCCCTCTGGATCCCTGGGGCGCTCTTGTCCGGCGTTTTCGGGGGCTCCGGTGTGCCTTGGGAACTTGGGGTGCCTGGTTGCGGGCTGGCGACGACCGCGGCGGCGGCGGCAGAGGCAATGGCTGACATGGACCGGCCGACCAGGGAGACAGCCAGGCAGCAGGTTGATGGGGGAGAAGCAGACAGCCTCACCCCTAGGACTACCATCTGGCTCACAGTAGATTTTTACTGTGATGGGGTGTTTTAGAACAAAGCTGTGACTGGGGGTCGGAAATTGGGGTTGGAGAGGCGGGAGGCTGACCATGGTTTGGTTTGTTGGTCGCCTCGGATGGCCTCCCCTCCCCCCGCTCTCCCCCAGGTATGGGCAGGTGTTAGCCTTAACGGCCAACCACCCCTGGATTGGGCTTCCTGTCTCACTACTCCTACTCTCACCTCAAGGAAGATCTTGTGCCCGTGGGTCTATTATTATCTTTATTAACATCTTTATTATTACCATCGTTATTAACATCTACACTTTGGACACTTTGGACCCCTTATTATGCTCCACTCATGCCCTCGCTGGTTGGAGAGACTGAGCACCACCTGAGAGAGCTGAGGGATTTTCCGCATCCCAACGGAGAGGATAGAACATTGCTCCTGTTAACTTTGTAACGGGACCAGCCGTCGTGAGAGGATGGTTGGCCATCAGCCTCCATTGGAGAAAAAGAACATTGGACCTTCTCCCTGTCGTGAGAGGACAGTGGAGTCCAGCCCTATAAATGGATATTTTGTGACCTTTATGCTCAGTTATCCCTTGGACCATGACAGATTCCTGGACTGGCTTTCTTTTCCCATCTTTGGTTCGATTGATGCTCCAAAAAATTGACCTTCTTGTGCTGCGAGACTCCCCCCGCTCGCAGGCCTGGCCCTCCACGTTATCGAGGGCCTATCTTGATGACGGGCTTTGGGACCCCGAGAGATGGCATGCAGCAAAGAGGGGGCTGAGGGGTTTTTTAGCAAAATTTTTAAGGAAAATTTTAAAGGGACCCGGGAGGACAGGTGGGGGTTGTAAAAGTGGACCTGGGGGGGTCCAGATAGCGACTGTGCGGGATGATGGGTTGATTAGCTGCAGCAGAGGGGTCGCGAAAGGAAATTTAACCGGGGGGCAGGGGGACGATAGAAAGGGCTGTGTAATTGAAATCTTGAGTGGAAGGGGCAGGTATGACTGGTGCAGGGGGTCATATCAAGTGTCGGGGGTGCGCACGCGCTGTCTCCGAGCGATTGCGCACTCCGGCCCCCAATGCGTAACTCGTGTCCTGGGTTGTGTAGAGCCTCAGGCCCAGGGTCCGCGGCTGATGTTATGTAATGCCAGGTCGGTGGTTAACAAGGCCCCCCTCATCTGTGATCTTATTTTGGAGGGGGGTGCAGACCTGGCAGGTATTACGGAGACCTGGTTGGGCCAAGAGGGGGGGGTCCCCCTCGTAGAGATGTGCCCGCCAGGTTTCCGTGCATTTCATCAGCCAAGGGCCCAGGGGAGGGGTGGGGGAGTGGCGGTGATCATTAGGGAGAGTCTTTGTCCGAGGGAGACCACTGTTCCTCAGATAGCCGGATGTGAGTCCCTTTGTATGAAGTGGGGCCGTGGGGTGCAGATGGGTTTGCTGACTACGTACCTGGCTCCCTGCCACGTGGCAGCGACCCTGCCCGAGCTACTCGACGTCATTGCCGGGGTGGCGGTCGATACCCCCAGACTTATTGTCATGGGGGATTTCAACCTTCCATCTGCAGGTGAGGCGTCAGAGGTGGCTCGGGAGTTCATGGCTTCCATGACGGCCTTGGACCTGACCCAGTTAGTTCAAGGCCCCACTCACATAGGGGGACACAGTCTAGACCTGATTTTTATCTCTGGTCAGTGGTTGAATGATCTTGGTAGAGGGGACCTAGATATTAAACCCTTGTCATGGACAGATCATTCACTCCTTCAACTAGACTTTCCTACCG
Source organism: Arizona elegans (assembly GCA_022577455.1). Lineage (NCBI taxonomy): Eukaryota > Metazoa > Chordata > Lepidosauria > Squamata > Colubridae > Arizona > Arizona elegans. Next base: position 6,136,217 of record JAKOOJ010000021.1, on the reverse strand, counting down.
CCTGCCCCCACCGCAGGGAGACAGAACCGACTAGATGGTTCCGTCCCAGGCGCCTGATGGATCCTGAAAGGTTCCTGACGGAGCTTGGGCCGTTTCCTGAGACTCTAACACACGACTCGACTGAAGAGCTGGTGGCCGCCTGGGAAAGGGCGGCCGCTGGAGCTTTGGACCGTGTCGTGCCTTTGCGGCCTCTGACCCGATGCCAATCTCAATTAGCTCCTTGGTTCTCTGAGGAGCTGAGAGAGATGAAGCGTCGGAAAAGACGCCTAGAGAGCATTTGGAGGACTAGCCAATCCGACTCCGACCGGACACAGGTGAGGTCTTATATCAAGACCTACCTAGTGGCGATAAAAGCGGCAAAATCTAACCATTTTTCCGCTCTTATCGCATCTGCAGAGAACCGCCCAGCCGCCCTGTTTAGGGTGACCCACTCCCTTCTTCGGGGGGGAGTGCGGGAAGATCCCTTGCAGGGTCGTGCTGAGGACTTTGTGCAATTCCTGCACGATAAAGTCGCTCGGATTCGGGATGGCTTGGACTCCGATTGGATGAGTCCACGGGAGGAGACCGGGGCAGGTCTTGAGAATGTATCTGGGAGGAGTTTGATCCTGTGACTCCCGAGGATGTGGACAGGGTTCTGGGTAAGATTAGTGCCGCCACGTGTTTATTGGACCCGTGTCCCTCTTGGTTGGTACTGGCCTCCCGGGAGGTTACACGAGGCTGGCTCCAGGGGATTATAGGTGCTTCTTTGAGTGAGGGTGCCTTTCCTGCCACCTTGAAAGAGGCGGTAGTGAGGCCCCTCCTCAAGAAGCCTTCCCTGGACCCGGCTGAATTAGCCAACTATCGTCCAGTCTCCAACCTTCGTTTTGTGGCGAAGGTTGTTGAGAGCGTGGTGGCACGACAACTTCCCCGGCACCTGGATGAAGCTATCTATCTAGACCCGTACCAGTCGGGCTTCAGGCAGGGGTGCAGCACAGAAACGGCATTGGTCGCGTTGGTGGATGATCTCTGGAGGGCTCGGGACAGGGGTTGTTCCTCTGTCCTAGTCCTGTTAGACCTCTCAGCGGCTTTTGATACCATCGACCATGGTATCATGCTGCAGCGGTTGAGGGGGTTAGGAATAGGGGGCACCGTTCTGCGGTGGTTCTCTTCCTTCCTCTCCGACCGCTCGCAGTTTGTGTTGGCAGGGGGGCAGAGGTCGACCTCGAGGCATCTCGCATGGGGAGTGCCGCAAGGGTCGGTCCTCTCGCCTCTCCTGTTCAACATTTATGTGAAGCCGCTGGGTGAGATCATCCGTGGTTTTGGGGTGAAGTGCCATCTGTACGCTGATGATACTCAGCTGTACATCTCCACCCCAGACCACCCCAACGATGCCCTTGATGTGATGTCCCGCTGCCTGGAGGCCGTGCGGGCCTGGATGGGGAGGAACAGGCTCAGACTCAACCCCTCCAAGACCGAGTGGCTGTGGCTTCCGGCGCCCCGATATAGTCAGCAGGTGCCATCGCTGACTATTGGGGGTGAATCCTTGCCCCCCACAGAGAGGGCTCGCAATCTGGGTGTCCTCCTGGACACATGGCTGTCTTTAGAAGAGCACATGACGGCCGTGGCCAGGGGGGCCTTTTATCAGGTTCGCCTGATTCGCCAGTTGCAGCCCTTTCTGGATCGGGACGCCTTGCGCACGGTCACTCACGCCCTTGTCACCTCCCGGTTGGACTATTGCAATGCTCTCTACATGGGGCTCCCCTTGAAGAGCACTTGGAGGCTCCAACTGGTCCAGAATGCGGCCGCGCGGGTGGTTATGGGCGCGTCCTGCTGTGCCCATGTGACACCCCTCCTGCGCGAGCTGCACTGGCTCCCAGTGGTCTTCCGGGTGCGATTCAAGGTGTTGGTTACCACCTTTAAAGCGCTCCATGGCATAGGACCCGGGTACCTCCGAGACCGTCTTCTGCCACCAATAGCCTCCCACCGACCAGTCCGTTCCCACAGAGAGGGTCTCCTCAGGGTGCCATCAGCCAAGTTATGTCGGCTGGCGACACCCAGGGGGAGGGCCTTCTCTGTGGGAGCCCCAGCCCTATGGAATGAACTGCCCCCGGAAATTCGTAAGATCTCCGACCTCTGGGCGTTTCGCTGCGCATTGAAGACCCTGTTGTTCCGCCAAGCCGGACTATCAACACAATAGTTTTAAATTGGGTATTTAAATTTATTGGGGTTTTAAATTTGAGCCACCTATTTAATTATTTTAAATTTTATACTGTTGTTTTGTCTGTGTTTTTAAATAGGCTGTACACCGCCCTGAGTCCTTCGGGAGAAGGGCGGTATAGAAATAAAATTATTATTAAAAATTATTATTATTATTTGAAATATATAGTGGCCATCAGATTTACCTCTTTGGCTAGGTATCTCAAGATTTTTATTCTAGGAGATTATTGTTAGCATGTCAGTGATGCTTTCACTATTGACTCAGGAAGCAACAGTGAACATCAATCTCTTGGGCATTTTTTTTTATGAGTGTTGCTGATTGGATCTATAATGGAATTCTTTTTCCACCTTTTCTTCAATTCCATCTTTTCTCTGGAAATACTTACATGGCAAGACTAGGACAGTGCTACTTGTTAGATTAGGTTAGGATGCTCATCCAAAGAAGTTACTAAGGAAGGAACCTTGGGTCTCAACTCCCCCCATGGAGCTTTGTCATTGTGAAAGAAGCAGCACCATTTGTATAAATATGAACATTCAAAAGTATAATTAAAGAAAGTATATTGTACATTATCTCCAAAGAAAAGACCCTGGGTTCCACAGACAAAACCTAATCTTGGTGAAATTTAGGGGAGGAGGGAACAACAAAGACTTAACTGGGCAGAAATAAACATCCATTCTCTAACATTCTTTACTTGGCATCAACATCAATCAAGCAGATAAAGGCACCAAATATAGAGAAAGTGCAAAGTCCATAAAATCAGTTTGCATATTTATTTATTTTATTTATTTATTTATTATTTCGATTTCTATACCACCCTACTTCTGAAGGACTCAGGGCAGTGCACAGCCAGACAATAAAAATTTAAAAGTAAAATAAAATCAAATTAAATAGTTTTGGCTCCGACAAATTTAAAACCCCGAACTGTTTAAAACCAATTTTAAAATTGAATATATAAGATACTAAAAGATATTTAAAAATTCAAAATCTTTTATGAAAGAGAGAAAAAATTAGGCCAGGCCCGCCTGGTGAAATAATAAGGTCTTTAAGGCGTGGCGGAAGGTGCAGATATGCAGGGACACTGTAACTATACAGCTATAACACATATAGCTAGCAATTATTTCATGCTCTGCAGATGACTCAAGACTACATGGTGAATTTGAAGCAAACTATCAGCACACATATAACTATATCATATGCATAATACAATTCTTACAATGCCCTTTCACTCACTTACCTTCAAGTCTATTTTACATATATCTCTCTCTCGCCATAACTGAATACTTACATGAATTTGATGCAAGACATCAGCATATATGTAAGTACAGGTGAAACTCAAAAAATTAGAATATCGTGCAAAAGTTCATTTATTTCAGTAATGCAACTTAAAAGGTGAAACTAATATATGAGATAGACTCACCTATATATTACAAGCATAACACAATTCAAATAATGCACTTTCAGTCATTCATTTTGCTCATTCATCTTCTGGTCTATTTGACATATATCTCTCTGGCCGTAACTCAATACTTACATACTTCCCTCAAAGAGGTTGCTAGAAGGAGGTGTCTTAAAGTCAATCATCACATAAAACAGAAAGATCTGAGAAATGATGCTAGCAAAGTGGATGTCCCCTGACTGGTATTGCTTGTGGAGAATAAGAAGAGGATTTGTAGTGCTGCATTTACTATGAGAAAGGTGACATATTCCTTGTGGACAAAGCATTGTTAGGAATGTTATGGACATAATACATAGAAGAAAACAAATCATTTTTGAGTGCATGTCACTTTTCTCCACCTTTTCTTGTCCTTCTAGATTCTTAATTTATGTCCAAAAGATAAATTGTCCCAAATAGATTTTGATCTATTTGAGGTTTCTCCCTATCTTCTGATTATAGTTTTTTCCATGTCTTCATGCTTATACTGGTAATTACTTTTGAGGAAACCACAAACTCCCAGGCCCTGAGGGACCTTGAACAAGAAGGAACAGTTAGTTTGTCATGTCTCAAAAAAATATCTCTACTTGATACCAAGCAATAATTGGATTTGATAGCGAGCCTCAAAGCTGCAAGGATGAAAAAGACAATGCAGGCATGAAAGTCCAAGTTATTTGCAATATTGTATTTATAACATTGAAGGGGGAGTTCCTATGAAGTCCATAGAAAATAAATGCTACCCATTAATGGATGGATGGATGGATGGATGGATGGATGGATGGATGGATGGATTTAAAAAGTCCCAGCAAAGTGATATCATTTGTGCTACCTCCATAATTGATCCCATGGTATTGTTCCTTGAAACTGGGTTTACATGATATTTTTTAAAAAAGTTTGACTTATTGATTTTGCAAAGTTCACATACAATGATCAATTCCTGATTTCATATAGTGAAATCAGACACATTCTTAAAATGCAAAAGAACACTATGTTAAAAAAATATTAAAAAATATAAAAATAAACTTTTAAAAGGTGGCTTCCCATCTTCATTTCAGTAGTTATTCATTTTGCAGCAATACCTCCTTAATAGTGACAATTTTATTTTTTTAATTTTTTATAAAAAAATTATTAGAAAGTACAAACAAACAACAACAAAACATATGAATACAAACAAGTAAACAAAAATCAGGTATACATTCTCTTTTCAAATTTGTCGCATCGGTAATCTATATTTTTATTTATACCTTTACTTTTTCTTATTTTAACCTATTTCTTATATCTATATTCCTAATACATAATTTCTATATCTTCTCTTAATCAATATTTTTAATTCACTATTAACCTAAATTGGTACATAATGTTCATATCTATAATTTATATCTTCTCGTTTATTTCCTTATCTTTTTTCTTTTCTATCCTTCAACCACATGTATGATTTCTCCCATACTAAATAATAATCGTTTTCCTTTTTTCCTTGTATTTCCTTTGTGAGTTTGTCCATTTCTGCACATTCCATAATTTTACTGATTACTCTGTCTTCTGTTGGTATATCGTTATTCTTCCAATTTTGGGCATAGATTATTCATGCTGCTGTTAAAATGTGGATGATTAAATATTTTATTTCCTTTTCATATTGTCTTATAATTATTCCTAATAAAAAAGTTTCTGGCCTCATTTCTATTTTTGGGTGTATGATTCCTTCTATTTGTTTTCTAATCATTTGCCAATATTCTTTTGCTTTCTGATAGGACCACCACATATGGCAATAGATTCCTTTTTGGAGCTTGCATTTCCAGCATGTTGGGGAGGTATTCGGGAACATCCTTGTCAGTCTGGCCGGTGGGAGGTGCCACCTATAGAACATTTTGAACATGTTTTCTTTAAAGGGTACAGACATTGTTAGTTTATAATTTATTGTCCATAATTTTCCCATTTTTCCAATTCAATGTTATATCCGAAATTTCTCACCCAAATTATCATATTTTCTTTAAACACTTCTTCTTCTAATTTGTATCTTAATAGGTAATTGTAAGGGATTTTTTTTATCAATTTATCATCTGTCCCTTGTAAAATTTTATCTAATTCTTATTGACCTTTTTGGAATCCAAATTGTGCCGAATCTGTCTTATATCTAGATTTTATTTGCAAGTATGGCCACCAATCAATGTCTGTACTCATTTCTTTCAATTCTTGTCTTGATCTTAATTCCCCTTGGTAATTTAGCAGTTCTTTGTAGGTTTTCATTTTGGCAGTGTCCATGGCATTAGGGTAAATCTGTGCCTCCATAGTCAATAGCCATTCCGGAATTTTATTGTAGTGTGCTTTTTTATCCTCTGCCATGTCTGGAACAATGCTTGTCTAATGATGTGTTTTTGAAAATATCCATGTTGCTTGTCTTTTCCCTCCCACAAGAATGTGTGCCATCCTCTTTGTAGATCAAATCCCTCTAACGTCAGTATTCTTTTATTTTTGAGTTCTATGCAGTCTTTAATCCAAATCAGTGATGATGCTTTATAGTATGTCTCCCAGTCTGGTAATGCTAGTCTTTCTTTCTCCCTTGTGTCTTGTAGGTGTTTTATTTTAATCCTTGCTTTCTTCCCCCACCAGATGTAGTTTGCAACTAATTTATTGAAATCTTTAAAGAAATTCTTCCCCGGTTTTATTGGAATCACTTGGAATAGATATAAGATTCTGGGTAGTATGTTCATTTTAATTGAAGTAATCTTTTCAAGGAATGATAGTTGTAGTTTATTCCAAATTTCTAAATCTCTTTTTATTTGTCTTGTCAATTTAATATAGTTATCTTCTCTAATCAATGATCCTTTGTTGGTAAGCCATATTCCTAGATTTTTTACCTTTTTTGTCGTCTGAATACCCATTTTGTCTTCTAATTCCTTCTCTTTTTGATTAGTAAGGTTTTTCGTTACTGCCTTTGTTTTTTGCTTGTTTATTTTAAGTCCGGCTACCCTCCCATATTCTTCTATTTTTGCTAATAGTTTAGTTCCTGTTACTATTGGTTGTTCTACTATAAAAACCATGTCATTGGCGAAGGCTTGAAGTTTGTACTCCTCCTTTTTGACTCTCTCAGACCTTTTATTTCTTTATCTCTTCTAATTTCATTTAATAATGTTTCTAGGGATAATAATTTAAATTTAAAAGGTGGCTTCCCATCTTCATTTCAGTAGTTATTAATTTTGCAGCAATACTTCCTTAATAGTGACAATTTTAATTCCTCCCATTTTAACATCACCTTCTTAATATGTTTATGCTTTCAATAAGAAAATAGTAAGTAGGCTCAGTTAAGATGATTATTGTTCCTCAGGTAAAAATGGAAAGGGTTGTATTTCTTTACTTTGGGGCCTTCCTGCTTTTGTATTGCTATATTAAAAACAGGAAATAGAGTTGTTTAATTATTTTTTTTGTCTTAGATGTTGCTTGCTATTCAGTTCAGGCCTCAGTATGATCATAGAGCATTTAGAGAAAAAGATGCACACAAGGAGCCCCGCACTGGATGTTATAATGCATTATATTTGAAGTTTTGTACAATGTCACAATATCCAAAATCTTGATTTCAAACCCTTGGTGGAGAATTTGTGGCACACACTATTCTGCAGAACAAAATATCCCATCATTTTTCAAAATCAGTTATCCCCAGCAACATCTCAATAAATCATTTTGTGAAATCATATTTAAGGTGATATAGTAAGAAACTTCTAATGTCCTGTCATTATTTAATAATGCAATAAATAAACAGAAGATATGGATATGGGAGAGGAATCAAAATGGCCTCTGTACACAAGAAGAAGGGCAAAATGGGAAGATGTGGAGAAATCTGTTCCATAGAATCACCAAGAGTCAGATATAACTGAATGGATAACAACATCATCATCAAATGGCAAAAGGTTACAGGTCTTCACTTTGAGGTCTTTCTGATTTCTCATGGGTAAAATAATAGAAGGTAATACAGTTGTAGATCTCTCAGTTATTTCTCTGTTTTATATACTGCTTGCTGTTCAATTCTGGCCTCAGAATGATGATAAAGCATTTAGGGAAAAAGATGCACACAAGGAGCCCCCCACTGGATGTTATAATGGAGAAGATCTCCACAGCCACCATATGTTTGCCCCCTGTAGTCAGATAACTAGGAACAAAGGAAAGCCAAACACTGCAGAAAATCAACATGCTGAAGGTGATAAATTTGGCTTCATTAAAAGAGTCTGGTAATTTCCTGGCAAAGAAAGCTACCGTAAAGCTGACAAGGGCTAAGAGGAACATGAAGCCCAAGACACAGTAGAACATGACAAAGGAGTTTTCGTTACATTCCAGAACAATTTCTTCTGCCATTAAGTGCATGTTGAAATCAGGGAATGGAGGAAAAGTCAACAGCCAGACAGTACAAAGAACTACTTGAATGAAAGAGCAGAAAAATACAATGGAAATGGCCAATCTTTTCCCCACCCATTTCCTCATTGTAGACTTTGGTTGGGTGGCCATGAAAGCTAAAACCACCACAATAGTTTTTGCTAACACACATGATACAGCCACAGTAAAAATGACACCAAAAGCACTTTGTCGAAGGAGACAGGTCACTTTATGAGGTTTGCCAATAAATAGTAAAGCGCAAAGGAATGAAAAGAGGAGAGAAATGAGAAGGATGTAGGTGAGGTTTCTGTTATTGGCCTTGACGATGGGCGTATCCTGGTACTTAATGAAAATACCCAGAACCAACACTATGATAAAAGAGGAAGAAAGAGAACAAGTGGCCAAGATGGATCCCAAAGTTTCCTCATATGTCAGAAATGTTACAGTTTTTGGAAGACATGAATTCTGTTTCTTGTTTGGATACTGATCTTCTGGACATGGAAAACAGTCGTTCATATCTAGGAAAAAAATCAGGTAGAAGCATTGTCCTTATACAATGAACTGACATTAATTATTGATTATGTGCATTAAACTGGTGTCTACTCTTAAGGGCCCATAAATATATATTCTCCTTTGAACTCATTACCACTCTAAATGCAGCTTCACTTTCCTGACGTTCTGCAGTTCTCCTCTGTCCTTCTTCATCTACCCGCATTAGAAGGACTTCCGTAAATATTTCTTTCTAATTCCATTGTCCCATTTTTTACAATCAATCAGATTCTTTAATTCAACATAGAAATGCCAAATAGAGCTGTGGAAAGCATAGGATTTTATCTCCAAATGTGGCTTCTGGTTTGCAGAAGGACAAAATTATATCCTCTCTACATCATCCAAACACACATAGCATTTCCATGGAATGACATGATAGCTTGAACTGTTGAAGATGGCCGTCTGAAGTGATTAATATGGATCTGATCTCAATCTCTGCACAGCCTGAATATCAACTATTTCAGTATCCCACCACTGCTGTTATGTGAGCTGCCCAGAGAAAATAGGGATTTTTCCTTAGTGTGACAAAATGGAGTTAAGATCTGTATTCTTATCATATTATACAGTTACACTGCATCTATAAACTGTGAGAATGTTTTGTCTGCATAGAAATGAATATTTATGGTACCTAATATCAATACAAAAAGAGTAGTTTTACAAGAAGTAAAAGAGTTCTCAACTCCTCTATAGGAGAATTTCTTATACTACCAGGCTTGAAATTTTAGGCCTGGATAACCTTGAACTGTGCTGTCTACGTTATGACCTAAGCTTAGTACATAATATTATCTATCATAATGTCCTACCTGCTAATGACTACTTTAACTTCAACCGCAATAACACAAGGGCTATCAATAGATACAAACTAAATGCAATCCGCTCTAGTCTTGATTGTAGAAAATACAACTTCAGCAATAGAGTAGTAAATGTCTAGAACACTCTACCTGATCCTGTTTTTAGTTTCTCTAACCCCATACCTTTTAATTTAAACTGTCTACAGTGGACCTTACACATTTCTTAAGAGGTCCCTAAGGGGGCATGCATAAGCACACCAGCAGGCCTACAATCCCTGTTGTAGTGTCCCCATTTATATGTAATCATTTCATGTGTTTATGGCTATGTTATTTATATCCATTTATTTGTGCCATTTTTTGATGTGTCCATGTCTATATCTATACTGATACTGTTTCCTTGTACTTGTTGAGAAATATTTAAATGAATAAATAAATAAACACATCTGTAAAATCTGCATCACTCATAGTTCATCACTCACCTATTCTATTTGAAATCTTCCCTTCTGGACAGTGAAGACAGTCATAACAACAAAATGGCTTCCCTTCTATTCTCTTCTTAGCATAACCCAAAGGGCAATAGTTATTACACAGAGAAAGTGGCCAGACCTGTTCATAAAGGATAGAAGAGAATGCTTTGCATTTTTCAAGACTGTGTAATAATAGTTTTGGTCTACAAAGCTTCCACTTTGTATCAGGTTTGGTGGAAAGGCTTGTGAGTGATGTCAGTGAAAAAAAATAAAAAGAAGAAAATGCCATGGGATTTACAGAGCTTCCACAAATAGTCTTTGTTGTGGCTCTGTGATTAGAATGTAGTGTTGCAGGCTAACTCTACCCATACCCTGATGAATTCAAGTTTGACTCAGCCTTCCATCTTTCCATGTTCGGTAAAATGAAGGCCCAGATTGCTGGGAGCAATATGCTGAAATTGTACAGAGAGTGCTGTAAAGTAATATGCAGCAGTCCTATTGGTAATATAGTCATATAGTTTACCTTGTCTTCTTTGTATTTTCGAAGCTTCCTATAGCCTTTTCTAGTAATCTGGTAAATTACTACTAAAAGAAATCAATGGTTTAGTTTCTATACCATCAACCAAGAACTATTCAATGGCAATTCCTGCTGTGATTTAAGATGATATATTTTGCATAATGATATGAATTACATATGTAGAAAATTAGTACCCACCCATCTCCTAGAAGAATGAAATATTTTAAGGAATATTTAAAAAGACAGGGTAAAGTATTTCCCCTAACAGAGAAATAGAAATCTTAAGGGAGACAGCAACTCAGCCCAAACTCTCTCCCTGCAGCAGATATTTTGTGCCCATTAAGAGAGATTGGGCCATCCTATCTACAAAACAAAAGGCTTTCGGCTCCAGGATGATGGGATTAAGACATAACCCTCCAGGACAAAATAGGATTAACCCACTAGCAGCACCACAGTACAGAATCTCTTAAGGACTTTGTATCACCCAGAAAACTTCAACCAAACCTGAGACAACCTAAAGAGCTATGTCCCCTACAACAGAAAATAGAATGAATGTTCTTGCACAGGAACAGGAAGTTCAAGTTCAAAGCCCAAGAGAAGGTATAAATACCCCTCACTCTCAACTCCATGTGATCAGCTGCACCAGAGAACCATGTGCTTGGTGTTTCTGCTTCATCATTAAACCATCTTTCCAATCAGCTTCCATGTTTCCAGTGTCTTTCTCCCACCTTAGAACTGAACCAGGTGGATATTTCTTCCAGCACATAATTAAGAGGTTCTTATGGAATAAATTGGGATATTTCTCCTAATTTTTGGGATTTATTTTGGTTACAATTAAATTGTTACCTTTTCAGCACGGTCTAAATGTGTAAAAGCTTTGTTGACATGGTTGTTACATCACTTCTAAAGGCATTTTTTCTTCTTCTAACTTGCAGGAATACTATATGACAATTAAACCTCCCTTTCTATAACATCAATCATTATAGGTTTCCCCAGGCATATCTTTTAGTATTTCAGACATAGGAATCACAGGAATTATCCCACAGCTCACATCTATTCAGTTAAAGCAGTAGTAACCTCATTCCAGATTATCCAAACCTGGTTAAACCTGCTTGGCCAAATGATCAATTTTTCATCTATTTTTAACCTGTCCTCTTGGGAAGTCACAGATCCTATTCCACCAACTTTGACTTTCAAAAAGGATTTATTTGGGAATGTAACCCAATTGATGACATCAAACCCAGCCTTTAGTTCTCCGTTTTGGTTGAAAGATAGTGTTTCTCCTGCAGTATTATTGAAAGAGAGCCTTCTTACTATTTGATTGAGCTGCAAAACAGAAACAAAGAATAAAGGGAGAGGACAAACAATTCATCAGGATCTGTTAAATGATGAAAGCCTACCTCCATTTCAGAAACATGGAAAAGAAAGTATATTTTTTACATATAGGTTATATTTTAATGGAAGGGACTTGTCTCCATTTTGTGATAAATTCTCAATGGCATGCTAGCATATTTAACTGGCCATCCAATGATATGGAGACAAATTTATACAATTGTTTCTCAGACAACACCTTGCCAACAAAAGTGCATATAGTCAAGGCTATGGTTTTCCAGTTGCAATGCATGGCTGTGAAAGTTGGACCATAAGGAAGGATGAGCATCAAAGAATTGAGGCCTTTGAACTATGGTGCTGGAGAAGACTCCTGCGAGTCCCTTGGACAGCAAGGCAATCAAACTGGTCAGTACTAGAGGAGATCAATCCTGACTGCTCTTTCTAAGGCCAGATCCTGAAGATGAAATTGAAATAATTTGGCTACCTAATGAGAAGAAAGGACCTACTGGAGAAGAGTCTAATGCTGGGAAAGATTGAGGGCAAAAGAAGAAGGTGACGACAGAGAATGAGGTCACTGGAAGGAGTCACTGAATCAGTAGGTATGAGCTTAAATGGATTCCAGAGGACAGTAGAGGACAAGAAAGAATGTTGTCCATGGGGTCGCAATGGGTCAGACATCACTTTGCAACTAGCAACAACAATGTCAGACATAACATAACATTATGTTAACATAATGGAGAGTAGAAACCCCTTTGACGTGAGACATTACCTTCCATGGATGAAGTTGGCGAACTTCAATAACTCCAACTTTGCCTACTCTTGCTCTGTTTCTGAAGGTAGTTGAATAAGCAACATGTAATGCTTGTGCCAAAATGTAGACTGCATTGTAGATGCTATAGCTGTGGCCAGTCATGTCCATTTCAAAAACAGATACAAGGAGGGTCTCTATCTTCTCCTCCCCAGTGCATATCAATGGACTGTCCATTATGGAGTTACTCTTCTCACCAACCATGGAGCCTGAGAACACACATCCAAATGCCTCCTTCCAAAAAACCCTAATAAAGTCATCTTCTTCATTAAAGTTTGGTTTTCTTGTCTGAAGAAATTCCTGAAATCCTACGACCTCTCTTGAATGAACTGCAAAAGATAGAGCACCATGGAGAAAATCTAGGTCTTCCCATCTCTGAAAAGGAAGAGATGTGAAATCCATTTGGGCTGTCATAATCCAGATTTTACTATTTCCTTGTATTGGTATCTCTTCAAATTTTAACATTGAGGGAAACATTCTCAAAATTATCATTATGTCAATTTCACCTTGAATTAACACCGAGTTGACGGTGCTTTTCATGATAGTGCGGTATATTTTCATCCCTCTTTCCACCATATTGACAATATCAGTCAAATAAGAAGCAAATGGGAATCTTTCAATGAAGTCAAAACAGATCCCATTTCGGGTAAACATGGGAACCACATTTTGTACAAACTTCTCCCCATTCTCATTATTCACAGTTACAACCCCAATCCATGTCCATTTAAAATTCTGCAGTAGCTGAAGAATTCCCTCATACTGAAGGTCCGTATTTGGAAACATTTGGTGGTAGAAACCAGCCTGTTTGTCCTTATTTGTCACTGGAGCAGACCCATACATAAACTAAAGAAAATGCAGAAGGATTCAGAAAGGAGACAATAGGCTTTGATTTTTTTTTAAAAAAGTGCATTAATGTATATTTTTCATTATAGTACACAAAGCAAAAGTTTAGTTCCATTACATATTAACAGGTTTAGATTCGGCATTTATCATACATACATACATACATACATACATACATACATACATACATATATATATATATATATATATATATATATATATATATATATATATCCATCCTCAATTTTGCTTTGATTTCTTTGGGGCTTTTTTTTTTTTAATTTGATTTATATGCCGCCCTTCTCCGAAGACTCAGGGCGGCTTACAATGTGCTCAGCAATAGCCTTCATCCTTTTGTATATTTATACAAAGTCAGCTTATTGCCCCCACAACTGGGTCCTCATTTCACCTACCTTAGAAAGGATGGAAAGCTGAGTCAACCTTGAGCCTTGGCGAGATTCGAACCCTGCAGTAATTGCAGGCAGCTGGTCTTAATAACCAGCTTAATAACAGGGTGCCTTAAACCCCTGTACTACCAAGGCTCTACCAAGGCTTCCTTTCCTGTATAAACCTTCACGTTTAGTTCAATCTATTGTTTAAGCTCTGGATAGAAATTTGTTTATTAAATTACTTTGTGAATTCAGTCAATAACATTTGGTGCACCAGAAACTTTCTCATCCAGTTAACATGGAACATCCAACTATTAACAAGAGTGTTTCTTAGATTTGAAAAGAAGTTTGAAAGAAAAATGTTCCTCTTGATTTCAGTCAGTGTTTACTCTATGCCAGCGATCAAGTCTTATTTAAATAAATTGAGAAATTTAACTGGATTGTATCCATACTCCACATACATGGTTACCTGAGGAAATTTGTAGATGTGTAGAATGATGGCCACATGAAGACATACGTCAGTGTCAGGTCCTCCAATCATTGCTACTGGATATTTCTGAATGTCACAGTTGTAATTAGGAATTAATCTGCCTTTAGAAGAAAGGAGTTCCATTGTAGCATGGTACATCCATTTTGGATTAAAATGGCTGTTATAGATTTGAAAGCCCAGGGTAACATTGGGTAAAATATAGGGATTAGTATTGATCTCCTTAACAGCAAATACTAAAGCCAGAATATGTTGGTAAATCTGGGTTATGACCCTGAAGAGAGAGGTACATTATTTGCTGTAACTCATTTCTTGCAGAATATGATATCTATTTAGCCTCTCCTTTCAAATATACTATAATATAAGGAGTTGATCCAGTCTATATATGTAACAAGCAATAAGTTTCATTCATTGCCGTACCATCTATTCTATGCCCTGTAGTATTTTGAGTCTACCTTATCTTTTAACTCAAATGTTAATTTATCCATTTCCACACAATTGTAAAATTTTTGGATTATTAGTTGATCAGTTGGCAATTGATGGTATGATTGGATAAATAAATAAAAAAAAGGAGAGTTAAAGTAAAATTCTGTAAGAGAATAAAATTAACAAATAGGCACCCTCAACAAGATAAAGGATGTGATAAAGTGAGAAACATTTCTACATTTTTTTCTCTTTTTTGTTTTGTTTGATTTTCTTTTTCTACTTTTGTTGTGAGTAAGTAATGATGTTCGGATTAATATAAATGTATTCTGTATATACTCGATATGGTATTTTATCTTTTTATGTTTAATAAAGTTTGTTTTTTAATAAAAAAAGTTTCATTCATTGCACTTATTTAGGCTAATAAAATAATCAAAGCACTTTATTTGAAATATATAGTGGCCATCAGATTTAGCTCTTTGGCCAAGTATCTCAATTTTTTTATTCTAGCACAGTATTATTGGCATGTCAGTGATGCCTTCACTATTGACCCAGGAAGCAACAGTGAACATCAATCTCTTGGGTATCTTTTTTTATGAGAGTTGCTGATGGGATCTATAATGGAATTCTTTTTCCACCTTTTCTTCGATTCCATCTTTTCTCTGGAAATACTTACATGGCAAGACTAGGACAGTGCTACTTGTTAGATTAGGCTAGGATGCTCATCCAAAGAAGTTACTAAGGAAGGAACCTTGGGTCTCAATTCCCCCCATGGAGCTTTGTCATTGTGAAAGAAACAGCACCATTTGTATAAATATGAATATTCAAAAATATAATTAAAGAAAGTATATTGTACATTATCTCCAAAGAGAAGGCCCTGGGTTCCATAGACCAAACCTAATTTTGGTGAAATATAAGGGTGGGGAACAATGACAAAGACATAACTGGACAGAAAGAAACATCCATTCTCTAACATTCTTTGTTTGGCATTTGATGATCCAACATCAATAAAGCAGATAAAGTCACCAAATATGCAAAGTACATAAAATGTTTATGCATATGCAGGGATACTGTAAATATACTGATATAACACGTATAGCCAGCAATTATTTCATGCTCTACATATGACTCAAAACTACATGGTGAATTGGATGCAAACTATCAGAAGACATGTAACAATATCATATACATAATACAATTCATACAATGCCCTTTCACTTAGTCACCTTCAGGTCTATTTGACATATATCTCTCTGACCATAACTGAATACTTACATGAATTTGATGCAAGACATCAGCATAACAGTTGTTGTGTTATACGAATAATACAAATCAAATAATGCACTTTCACTCACTCATTTCACTCATTCATTTTCAGGTTTATTTGACATATATCTCTCTGGCCATAACTCAATACTTACATACTTTCCTCAAAGAGGTTTCTAGAAGGAGGTGCCTTAAAGTCCATCATCGTATAAAACAGGAAGATCTGAGAAATAATGCTAGCAAAGTGGATGTCCCCTGACTGGTATTGCTTGTGGAGAAGAGGCAGAGGATCTGCAGTGCTGCATTTACTATGAGAAAGGTGACACATTCCTTGTGGACAAAGCATTGATAGGAATGTTATGGACATAATAAATAGAAGAAAACAATTCATTCTTCAATGTGTGTCACCTTGCTCCAGCTCGTCTTGTCCTTCTAGATTTTTAACTTATGTCCAAAAAAATAGTTGCTGCCTGTTTCTGTACTTGTCTTTATATTTTATTTTTGTGCTTATGGAGAAATTGGAAAGCTCAGACTTTGAGATAAAAATCACATGCGGTCAAGCAGTAGCTAACTGGAATTGCAGATGGGGATGTTCCAGGGGCAGGTATTAACAGATTTTGATCTATTTGAGATTTCTCCCTGTCTTCTGATTATAGGTTTTGTCATGTCTTCATGTTTATACTTGTTACTGCTATTGAGATAACCACCAACTCCCAGGCCTTGAGGGACTTTGAACAAGAAGGAACAGTTAGTTTGTCATATCGCCCCCCCACAAAAAAAAAACAAAAAAACCCTCTACTTGACACCAAGCAGTAATGGGATTTGAGAGCAAGCCTCAAAGCAGCAAGGATGATCAAGATAATTAAATGCAGGCATGAAAGTCCCAGTTATTTGCAATGTTGTATTGCAGTGAAGGGGGAGTACCTATTAAGTCCATAGAAAATAAATGCTACACATAGATGGATGGATGGATGGATGGATGGATGGATGGATGGTGGATGAATGAATGAAAAATCGTGGCAAAGTGATATCATTTGTACTACCTCCATAATTGATCCCATTTATTGTTCCTTGAAACAAGGTTTACATTTTTGACTTATTGATTTTGCAAAGTTCATATACAATGATCAACTCCTGATTTCATACAGTGACAATACACTGATTTCAGGAGCCACTTCCCCTCCACAAAACAAGAAAACAACAAGAAGAAAAAACACCACACCTCTCAGCTGTTTTGCTCATCCCTAGGACAAACCCCATTGAAGCCAAGCTGGTCACATCTGCCCCCCACCCCCCCATTGGAGACTATCCATTGTGATTTCTTATCTTTCAAATGATTTCCAGCCTTCTTAGTAGAAGTCAGGGACATTCTAAAAATGCAAAAGAACACTCTTTTGCATTTTTCTTCATTTCAGTAGTTATTCATTTTTCAACAATACCTCCTTAATAATGACAATTTTAATTCTTACCATTTTAACATCAACTTCTTAATATGTTTATTCTTTCAATAAAAAATCATATATATTTGTATGCATGTTAGATAAGTGTGTGTATGAAAGAGAAAATGTGGAATTTCTGTCAGAAAATGGAATTATAAAAGTTATAATAGAGAGGACATCAGAACAACATATGGGCTGGAATCTCTGGTTGTTTCAAATCACCAAGACAGGTTTGCTCTGCAACAGCTGTATTATATTTCCTTTCCAACATTGCAGATGGCATGGCATTAAAGCAGGTCAAAGAGAGAGGTCTGCATGGTGTTCCATAGGTGGAGAATTTCGGGAAGAGTTTGCAATGAAGATGGTATAGGAGATTCTTGTAGGGAGTTGTTTTCTCCTGTCATTTGAAAATACAGCACTGTCACATTTTGGCATTTTTTGATCAGCAGAAGGCCAAAGGAATCTTCATTCTGTATTCCATTCATTCCTCATAGTTTAATTTTTAAATAATCAGTAATATTCTGGCAATATATAACTTTCAGACATTAGGTAAAGGAAAAAGTTCCCTTCGCACATATAGGGGGCAGTGCTCATTTCCATTTCAAAGCTGAAGAGCCAGTGCTGTGAGCGCTGTCTGAAGATGTCTCCGTGGTCATGTGGCTGGCATGATTAAACACCAAAGGCACACAGAATGCTGTTATTTCCCCACCAAATGTGGTCCCTATTTTTCTACTTGCATTTTTTAAATCCTTTCAAACTGCTGGGTTGGCAGAAGCTGGGACAAGTATCAGGAGCTCAAGGATTAGTGCTCAAGAACTAAGGATTCAAACTGCTGAACTGCCGACCTTTCAATTGACAAGTTCAGTATCCTTTCCACTGAGCCACCTCATCCCATATGAATATATAACAATGTAAATTGTTGATATTAAGTCCTCTGTCCTTTTATCTCTTTGCTAATCTTCAGTTTTCCCTCTTGTTTCCCCCTAGTTTTTGTCCTAACTTGGCCGTCACCTGTTTCTGATGATTGTTTCTGATGATGTTTAATAAAGGTATGCTGTATTGTTTGTTAGTTCAAATGATTGGCAAGCTCAGTATCTTTGCCACTGAGCCACCAAATCCCTCTTTTGAGACATTAGACATGGGCTAATTCCAACTCTTTCAAGAAGCAAGTTGTTTCACAGACAAAGAAAACTATATAACATGCTGATAAAAGTGTTGTTAAGAATTTTAAAACATTATTTTATAGCCCCCCACTGGATGCTATAATGGAGAAGATCACCAAAGCCACCATATATTTGCCCCCTAGTCAGATAACTAGGAACAAAGGAGAGCCAAACACTGCAGAAAATCAACATGCTGAAGGTGATAAATTTGGCTTTGTTAAAAGAGTCTGGTAATTTCCTGGCAAAGAAAGCTACCGTAAAGCTGACAAGGGCTAAGAGGAACATGAAGCCCAAGACAAAATAGAACATGAGAAAGGAGTCTTCATTACATTCCAGAACAATTTCTTCTGCCATTAAATGCATGTTGAAATCAGGGAATGGAGGAAAGGTCAACATCCAGACAGTACAAAGAACTACTTGAATGAAAGAACAGAAAAATATAATGGAAATGGACAATCTTTTCCCCACCCATTTCCTCGGTTGGGTGGCCATGAAAGCTAAAATCACCACAATAGTTTTTGCTAACACACAGGATACAGCTGCAGTAAAAATGACACCAAAAGCACTTTGTCGAAGGAGACAGGTTACTTTATGAGGTTTGCCAATAAATAGTAAAGCGAAAGAAATGAAAACAGGAGAGAAATGAGAAGGTGAGGTTTCTGTTGTTGGCCTTGACGATGGGCGTATCCTGGTACTTAATGAAGATACCCAGAACCAACACTGTGATAAAAGAGGAAGAAAGAGAACAAATCGCCAAGATGGACCTCAAAGTTTCCTCATATGTCAGAAATGTTACAGTTTTTGGAAGACATGAATTCTGTTCCTTGTTTGGATACTGATCTTCTGGGCATGGAAAACAGTCATCCATATCTAGGAAAAAAATCAGGTTAGAAACATAATTGTTTTAAAATTAAACTGAAAGAATATGAATGCACTGCTCTGAGGACAGCATGAAGTTTTGTTATCTCAGTTTGAGCTCTTTAACTGCTGGCACAATAAGCATATGAGCTTTTCTTTTAAGTTAAATTTTATTAGGAGTAAAAACTGGAAAACAGATTCTAACTCTAAGACCAGCATTAGAAAACATTATTGAAATGTTTATACGTATTTGTTTTTAAATCAGACTTTAGAAATCAATGAAGCTTCTTGATTTTTTTTTTTTGCAAATTGTTTACTATGACCATTTTATTAACTCTCAGAAGGATTGACCAGTAAAGGGTCACCAGGATCTGCCAAGACAAGACTGGTTTTCCACTTCAACTTCCATAACTTAATCACTATACCAAATTGTTTATTATGACTCAGATGTAAGAGTCAGAGCTCCTTTATTTGTGTCATTATGTATGAAATAGAGAAGATGTGCAGTGCAAGTATGGTAAGAAAGTTTACAGCAGATTGAAAAGCCACCTGTTCATTCGGAGGACTCCACCTATAATGCAGGAAGTAGATCTTTCCAATGGCATTGCAAATACAAAAGGAAATAAATATTTCTTTCTAATTCCATTGTGCCATTTTTTTACGATCAATCAGATTGTTTAATTCAACATAGAAATGCCAAATAAAGCTTTGGGAAGCATAGGATTTTATATCCAAAAGTGGCTTCTGGTTTGCAGGAGCACAAAATTATATCCTCTTTACATCATCCAAACACACATAGCCTTTCCATGGAATGACATGACAGGTTGGACTGTTGAAGATGGTCTTCTGAAGTGATTAATAAGGATCTGATCTCAGTCTCTGCACTGCCTGAATATCAACGATTTCA
Source organism: Arizona elegans (assembly GCA_022577455.1). Taxonomy (NCBI): domain Eukaryota; kingdom Metazoa; phylum Chordata; class Lepidosauria; order Squamata; family Colubridae; genus Arizona; species Arizona elegans. Next base: position 6,115,987 of record JAKOOJ010000021.1, on the reverse strand, counting down.
GCTTCCCACCACTGCTGTTATGTGATCTGCCAGAGAAAATAGGGATCTTTCTACAGTGTGACAAAATGGAGTTAAGATCTGCTTTCTTATCATATTATTCAGTTATACTGCATCTATAAACTGTGAGAATGTTTTGTCTGCATAGAAATGAATATTTATGGTACCTAATACCAATACAAAAAGAGTAGTTTTACAAGAAGAAAGAGTTCTCAACTCCTCTATAGGAGAATTTCTTATACTACCAGGCTTGAAATTTTAGGCCTGGATAACCTTGAACTACGCCGTCTACATTATGACCTAAGCTTAGTACATAATATTATCTACCATAATGTCCTACCTGCTAATGACTACTTTAACTTCAACCGCAATAACACAAGGGCTATCAATAGATACAAACTAAATGCAATCCGCTCTAATCTTGATTGTAGAAAATACGAGTTCATCAATAGAGTAGTAAATGTCTGGAACACTCTTCCTGATCCTGTTTTTAGTTTCTCTAACCCCATACCTTTTACTTTAAACTGTCTACAGTGGACCTTACACATTTCTTAAGAGGTCCCTAAGGGGGCGTGCATAAGTGCACCAGCATGCCTTTCATACTTGTCCTACTGTCCCCATTTATATGTAATCATTTCATGTGTTTATGGCTATGTTTTGCTTATTTATATCCATTTTTGGTGCCATTTTTTCATGTGTCCATGTCTATGTCTATACTGATACTGTTTCCTTGTACTTGTTGACAAATAATTAAATGAATGAATGAGTAAATACATCTGTAAAATCTGCATCACTCATTGTTCATCACTCACCTATTCTATTTGAAATCTTCCCTTCTGAACAGTGAAGACAGTCGTAACAACAAAATGGCTTCCCTTCTATTCTCTTCTTAGCATAACCCAAAGGGCAATAGTTATTACAAAGAGAAAGTGGCCGGACCTGTTCATAAAGGATAGAAGAGAAAGCTTTGCATTTTTCAAGACTGTGTAATAATAGTTTTGGTCTACAAAGCTCCCACTTTGTATCAGGTTTGGTGTAAAGCCTTGTGAGTGATGTCAGTGAAAAAAAAGTGGTGAAGAAAATGCCATGGGATTTACAGAGCTTCCACAAATAGTCTTTGTTGTGGCTCTGTGATTAGAATGTAGTCTTGCAGGCTAAATTTACCCATATCTGATGGATCCAAGGTTGACTCAGCCTTCCATCTTTCCATGTTCGGTGAAGTGAGGACCCAGATTGCTGGAGGCAATATGCTGAAATTGTACAGAGAGTGCTGTAAAGTAATATGGAACAGTTTATAACTCTATGTGCTATTGCTATTCCTATTGCTAATATAGTTTGCTTTGTCTTCTTTGTATTTTGTCAGCTTCCTACAGCCTTTTCTAGTATTCTGGTAAATTACTACGAAAAGAAATCACATGGTTTAGTTTCTATATCATCAACCAAGAATTATTCAATGGCAATTCCTGCTGTGATTTAAGATGATATATTTTGCATAATGATATGGATTATATATGTAGAAAGTTAGTACCCACCCATCTCCTAGAAGAATGAAATATTTTGAGGAATATTAAAAAAGGCAGGATAAAATATATCTCCTAAGACAGAAATAAAAAACTCCCTCCCCCCAGCAGATACTTTGTGCCCATTAAGAGAGACTGAGGCACAAAACAAAAGACTTTCAGGTCCAGGATGATGGGATTAAAACATGACCCTCCAGGACAAAATAGGATTAACTCACTAGCAGCAGAGTTCACCACATTGCACAATCTCTTAAGGACATTGCATCACAGACCAAACTTCAACCAAACCTGTGACAACCTACAGAGCTAGCTATGACCCCTACAACAGCCAATTTAATACATGTTCTTGCATAGGGACAGGAAGTTCAAGTTCAAAGCCCAAGAGAAGGTATAAATACCCCTCACTCTCAACTCCATGTGTTCAACTGCATGTTTCCAGTGTCTTTCTCCCAGCTTGAAACTGAACCAGGTGGATATTTCTTCCAGCACATAATTAAGAGGTTCTTATGGAATAAATTGGGATATTTCTCCTAATTTTTGGGATTTATTTTGGTTACAATTAAATTGTTACCTTTTCAGCATTGTCTAAATGTGTAAACACTTTGTTGACATGGTTATAAAACTCCTGATAAGTTTTCCCAGGCATATCTTTTAGTATTTCAGACATAGGAATCACAGGAATTATCCCACAGCTCACATCTATTCAGTTAAAGCAGTAGTAAACTCATTCTGGATTATCCAAACGTGTTTAAATCTGCTTGCCAATGATCAATTTTTCATCCATTTTTAACCTGTCCTCTTGGGAAGTCACAGATCCTATTCCACCAACTTTGACTTTCAGAAAGGATTTATTTGGGAATGTGACCCAGTTGATGACATCAAACCCAGCCTTGAGTTCTCCATTTTGGTTGAAAGATAGTGTTTCTCCTGCAGTATTATTGAAAGAGAGTTTTCTTACTATTTGATTGGGCTGCAAAACAAAAACAAAGAATAAATGGAGGGGACAAACAATTCATCAGGAATCTTTTGTCCCCTCCCTTCATCATTGGTAAATGATGAAAGCCTACCTCCATTTCAGAAACATGGAAAAGAAAGTATATTTTTTACATATAGGTTATATCTTTTTTTTTTTTAATTTGATTTATATGCCGCCCTTCTCCGGAGACTCAGGGCGGCTTACAATGGCGGCCCCTCTTAATGGAAGGGGCTTGTCTCCATTTTGTGATAAGTTCTCAAAGACATACAACCACCCCCATCTATTCTCTGCCTCCGAAGGCCCAGCTCGTCTGGAGGAAATGGAGATTTTACAGTATCCTTCCCCTGCCACGCCCACCAAGCCACACCCACAGAACAGGTACTAAAAATTTTTGAAACCCACCACTGCTTTGTTGGTGCAGCTGGGCATACCTCAATCACTCGGGGATACGTGCAACCTGCTCCCCACCCTGAGACACTGGCCTGCTGCATTCGCCACTGCCGCCTCATGGCCTGCCGTGACCTGTGCCACCATGATCGCCAACTCATGGTCGAAGTGGTCTGCCTGCTGCTCTCACAGCACCTTGCGCAGCACAATTTTTTTATTTATTTTATTTATTAGTCCAATTTATATGCCGCCCTTCTCCGTAGACTCAGGGCAGCTTACAATGCATTATAGCAATAGCCTGCATACTTTTATGTATATATACCTTCTTATTAGGGCTTTCGCCCCCCCCAAGTGGTGCTGTTCTATACAAAGCTGGCTTATTGCCCCCACAATCCGGGTCCTCAATAAAATTTAGTGCACTTCACCATGGGGAAGATGGGGTCCTCTCCTCCTCCTGGAGCCCATTGTGACACAGAGCCACAATGCGACCCTGCCCCACTTACCAATGGTAGCTGCGGCGTCAGCTGTCTCTTTGAGCATTAGGTCTCTCTCCTTTTTTTTTTTAACCTTATCCTTTTTTAAAATATATATATCTTATTTCATTGGAGAATGAACTATAACCAAAATCAACATGATATTGAACAATATATTTATCTGGCCATTTGATGATATGGAGACAAATTCATACAATTGTATATCAGAGATATGTTAACATAATGGAGAGAAGAAACCCCTATGACGGGAGACATTACCTTCCACGGATGAAGTTGGAGAAGTTCAATAAATCCTGCTTTGCCTAATCTTGCTCTATGTTTGAAGGACATTGAATAAGCAACATGTAATGTCTGTGCCAAAATATAGGCTGCATTGTAGATGCTATAGCTGTGGCCAGTCATGTCCATTTCAAAAACAGATACAGGGAGGGTCTCTATCTTCTCCTTCCCAGTGCAAATTGGTTGCCTGAGAACACACATCCAAATGCCTCCTTCCAAAAAACCCTAATAAAGTCATCTTCTTCATTAAAGTTTGGTTTTCTTGTCTGAAGAAATTCCTGAAACCCAAGAACCTCTCTTGAATAAACTGCAAAGGAAAGAGCACCATGGAGAAAATCTAGGTCTTCCCATCTCTGAAAAGGGGTTTTAAATTGGGTAGCCAATTATTTAATTCTTTTAATTATCTTAACTTTTGTATTTGTATGTTTTTTAATTTTGGCTGTTCACCGCCCTGAGTCCCTTCTGGGAGAAGGGCGGTATACAAATTAAATAAATAAATAAATAAATAAATAAAAGGAAGAGATGTGAAATCCATTTGGGCTGTCATAATTATGATTTTACTATTTCCTTGTAATGGTATCTCTTCAAATTCTAACATTGAGGAAAACATTCTCAAAATTATCATTATTTCAATTTCACCTTGAATTAACACAGAATCGACAGTGCTATTCATGACAATGCAGTAGATTTGCATCCCTTCTTTCACCATATCAACAATGTTACTAGAATAAGAAGCAAATGGGAATATTTCAATGAAATTATAGCAGATCCCATTTCGGGCAAATATTGGTATCACATTTTGTACAAATTTCTCCCCATTGTCATTATTCACAGATAGTACCCCAATCCATGTCCATTTAAAATGCTGCAGTAGTCGAAGAATTCCCTTATACTGAAGGTCTATATTTGGAAACATTTGGTGATAGAAACCAGCCTGTTTGTCCTTATTTGTCACTGGAGCAGACTCATACATCAACTGTAGAAAAAAACAGAAGAATTAAGAAAAGAAACAATAGGCTCTGATTTTTTACAAGTGTGTGTCAATATATTTTTTTCCTCTTTATAGTAGACAAAGCAAAACTTTACCTCCATTGCATCTTAATAGTTTTATATTTGGCAGTTGTGTTCCTCCAACACTTTCAAGCACAAAATTTTAGGAGTAATTGCACACAATCTATCAATCTTAGTTTGTCTTAATCTTGCTTTGATTACTCTGTGGCTTCCTTTCCTGTATAAACCAGGACATTTACCACAATCTGTTGTTTAAACTCAGAATAGGAGCTGATTTATTTATTAAGAATGTTCTGTGAATGCAACAGGTAACATTTGGTGCACCAGGAATTTTCTAGTCTGTTTAATTTGAATATGGTTCTCCACCCTTACATTAATAACCATGCAATTGAAGAAGGAATGACTGCTAACATATGTTTCTTAGATTTCAAAATAAAGTTGAAAGAAAAGTGTTCCTCTTTTTATTTCTCCCTGGATTTTTTTTTTTATTTTTTATTTTATTATTTACATATATTTATCCTGGTGACTAATTCGCCATAAAAAACAAGGTGAAAGACAAATAACATATATACTACGTACACAGTGTTAGTTTTGTACAATTATTTTTGACCCACTTATTCATTCTGGTACATATATAATTTCTCATTCTAGGTCTACTTAACCTAATTGTTTTGTGTTCCAACTACCACCTTGTGTTTCCAGCCAGTGATAAAATCTGTTCCATGTGTCATAATATTCTGTCTGTCCTTTGTTTTTTAATTCTAATGTTAAATGTTTAACATGTTTTCATTCTAATGTTGTCCATTTCTGCGCATATTAATATCTTCCTTATTATCTCCTTTTCTGAAGGGTGTTTTCAGTTTTCCATTGCTGAGCATATACCATTCTCACTGCCGTCAGGATGTGTAGTATTAGATATTTTGACCCTTTACTATAGCCATCTGTTATAGTGCCTAATAGAAATAGTTCTGGTTTGAATTCTATACATTGTCCAACCATTCTTTCTAGCCACATCTCAATTTTTAACCAAAATTTACTAGCTTTTTTACAGGTCCACTGCATGTGATAGCATGTACCAGGTGATTGTTTACATTTCCAACATTTCAGGGATGTGTTGCCAAATATTTTAGCCAATCTTGCCGGGGGGAGATGCCACCTGTAGAACATTTTATAAAGATTCTCTTTATATGATGTGGCCAATGTCAGTTTCCAGTTCCTTTCCAAAGTTTTTGCCACTTATCCAAATCAATGTTATATTGATTGGGCCCATACAACCATTGTCTCTTTAACTTCTTCTTCTTCCATTTTATAGTCTAATAAATATTTATATGTTGTCTTTATCAATCAATTTTATATTTTGACAATTGATGTTGTCATCAATCCCCACTAATAGTTTATCTAATATCGTTAATTCTCTATAAATACCACATACTTTCACAACTTTCATGTAGCATGAATGTATTTGCATATATGACCACCACTCCAGTTCCACCCCTTATTCTTTTAATTCTAGTCTTGTTTTCAATTCACCCTTCTCGTTTAGTATATCCTTATATGTAACATATATATATATATATAGCAACATGGTGGCTCAATTGTTTGTTTGTTTTGTTTGTTTGTTTTGTTTTTATTAAATTTGTATACCGCCCTACTCCCAAAGGACTCAGGGCGGTGAACAGCCATAAAATAAAACATATAGATATAAAATTTAAAATAGAGATAAAACTAATTAAATAAATTTGGCTGAACCATTTTTAAAACCCCAATAAATTAAAACCAAATTTAAAATTCCATTTAAAAAGGAAAAATTTAGGTCAGGCCAGCTTGATGGAATAGGAACGTCTTAAGCGCGTGACGGAATCCTCCGTATCTCTGGGGGGAGCTCGTTCCAGATCGTAGGTCAATGGCTAAGATATTGAGCTTGTCAATCAAAAGGTCAACAGTTCAGTGGTTCGAATTCCTAGTGTCGCGTAATGGGCTGAGCTCCTGTTTTTGTCCCAGCTTCTGCCAACATAGCAGTTAGAAAGCACGTAAAAAATGCGAGTAGAAAAATAGGGACCACCTTTGGTGGGAAGGTGATAGTGTTCCATGTGCCTTGCATCCATACGCCACATACATAGTTACCTGAGGAAATTTGTAGATATGCAGAATGGTGACCACGTGAAGACATACATCACTGTCAGGTCCTCCAATGATTGCTATTGGATATTTCTGAATGTCACAGTTGTAATTAGAAATTAATCTGCCTTTAGAGGAAAGGAGTTCCATTGAGGCATGGTGCATCCATTTTGGATTAAAATGGCTGTTATAGATTTGAAAGCCCAGGGTAACATTGGGAAAATTATGGGGATTAGTATTGATCTCCTTAACAGCAAATACTAAAGCCAGGATATGTTGGTAAATCTGTGTTATGACCTTGAAGAGAAAGGAACACAATCTGCTGTAACTCATTTCTTGCAGAATATGATATCTACAGTATTTTGCCTCTCCTTTCAAATATACTGTAATATAAGGAGTTCATCCAGTCCATATATGTAAGAAGCAGTAAGTTTCATTCATTGCACTTATTTAAGCTAATAAAATAATCAAGGCACTTTATCGGCTACTGCGCATGCTCCAAGATGGCGGCGACCAAATGAGCTCCGTTTCGGGGATGGGAGAGCTGCCGGTCGCCAGGGTCTTCAGGAGCCTTTCTGCTCATCTTCGGCTCCAGTCCCAGTGAGGGGAGCATCCGCCCTGCCTGGTGAGGGTTTTTTCGCCCTCCGGAACGTCAGGGCAGGTCTGGACGGCACCGCGTGAGATGGGGCGATGGGCCTGGCTGCGGCAGCTGTTTCCGGGGTCGGAGGGAAGCGGAGGCCAAGGCACTCGGCGGCGGGCGGCGTTTGTGCGGCGGCGGCTTGGAAGTGGCCCCTCCTCGCTCCCTATAGCCCTCTGGATCCCTGGGGCGCTCTTGTCCGGCGTTTTCGGGGGCTCCGGTGTGCCTTGGGAACTTGGGGTGCCTGGTTGCGGGCTGGCGACGACCGCGGCGGCGGCGGCAGAGGCAATGGCTGACATGGACCGGCCGACCAGGGAGACAGCCAGGCAGCAGGTTGATGGGGGAGAAGCAGACAGCCTCACCCCTAGGACTATCATCTGGCTCACAGTAGATTTTTACTGTGATGGGGTGTTTTAGAACAAAGCTGTGACTGGGGGTCGGAAATTGGGGTTGGAGAGGCGGGAGGCTGACCATGGTTTGGTTTGTTGGTCGCCTCGGATGGCCTCCCCTCCCCCCGCTCTCCCCCAGGTATGGGCAGGTGTTAGCCTTAACGGCCAACCACCCCTGGATTGGGCTTCCTGTCTCACTACTCCTACTCTCACCTCAAGGAAGATCTTGTGCCCGTGGGTCTATTATTATCTTTATTAACATCTTTATTATTACCATCGTTATTAACATCTACACTTTGGACACTTTGGACCCCTTATTATGCTCCACTCATGCCCTCGCTGGTTGGAGAGACTGAGCACCACCTGAGAGAGCTGAGGGATTTTCCGCATCCCAACGGAGAGGATAGAACATTGCTCCTGTTAACTTTGTAACGGGACCGGCCGTCATGAGAGGATGGTTGGCCATCAGCCTCCATTGGAGAAAAAGAACATTGGACCTTCTCCCTGTCGTGAGAGGACAGTGGAGTCCAGCCCTATAAATGGATATTTTGTGACCTTTATGCTCAGTTATCCCTTGGACCATGACAGATTCCTGGACTGGCTTTCTTTTCCCATCTTTGGTTCGATTGATGCTCCAAAAAATTGACCTTCTTGTGCTGCGAGACTCCCCCCTCTCGCAGGCCTGGCCCTCCACGTTATCGAGGGCCTATCTTGATGACGGGCTTTGGGACCCCGAGAGATGGCATGCAGCAAAGAGGGGGCTGAGGGGTTTTTTAGCAAAATTTTTAAGGAAAATTTTAAAGGGACCCGGGAGGACGGGTGGGGGTTGTAAAAGTGGACCTGGGGGGGTCCAGATAGCGACTGTGTGGGATGATGGGTTGATTAGCTGCAGCAGAGGGGTCGCGAAAGGAAATTTAACCGGGGGGCAGGGGGACGATAGAAAGGGCTGTGTAATTGAAATCTTGAGTGGAAGGGGCAGGTATGACTGGTGCAGGGGGTCATATCAAGTGTCGGGGGTGCGCACGCGCTGTCTCCGAGCGATTGCGCACTCCGGCCCCCAATGCGTAACTCGTGTCCTGGGTTGTGTAGAGCCTCAGGCCCAGGGTCCGCGGCTGATGTTATGTAATGCCAGGTCGGTGGTTAACAAGGCCCCCCTCATCTGTGATCTTATTTTGGAGGGGGGTGCAGACCTGGCAGGTATTACGGAGACCTGGTTGGGCCAAGAGGGGGGGTCCCCCTCGTAGAGATGTGCCCGCCAGGTTTCCGTGCATTTCATCAGCCAAGGGCCCAGGGGAGGGGTGGGGGAGTGGCGGTGATCATTAGGGAGAGTCTTTGTCCGAGGGAGACCACTGTTCCTCAGATAGCCGGATGTGAGTCCCTTTGTATGAAGTGGGGCCGTGGGGTGCAGATGGGTTTGCTGACTACGTACCTGGCTCCCTGCCACGTGGCAGCGACCCTGCCCGAGCTACTCGACGTCATTGCCGGGGTGGCGGTCGATACCCCCAGACTTATTGTCATGGGGGATTTCAACCTTCCATCTGCAGGTGAGGCGTCAGAGGTGGCTCGGGAGTTCATGGCTTCCATGACGGCCTTGGACCTGACCCAGTTAGTTCAAGGCCCCACTCACATAGGGGGACACAGTCTAGACCTGATTTTTATCTCTGGTCAGTGGTTGAATGATCTTGGTAGAGGGGACCTAGATATTAAACCCTTGTCATGGACAGATCATTCACTCCTTCAACTAGACTTTCCTACCGCCTGCCCCCACCGCAGGGAGACGGAACCGACTAGATGGTTCCGTCCCAGGCGCCTGATGGATCCTGAAAGGTTCCTGACGGAGCTTGGGCCGTTTCCTGAGACTCTAACACATGACTCGACTGAAGAGCTGGTGGCCGCCTGGGAAAGGGCAGCCGCTGGAGCTTTGGACCGTGTCGTGCCTTTGCGGCCTCTGACCCGATGCCGATCTCAATTAGCTCCTTGGTTCTCTGAGGAGCTGAGAGAGATGAAGCGTCGGAAAAGACACCTAGAGAGCATTTGGAGGACTAGCCAATCCGACTCCGACCGGACACAGGTGAGGTCTTATATCAAGACCTACCTAGTGGCGATAAAAGCGGCAAAATCTAACCATTTTTCCGCTCTTATCGCATCTGCAGAGAACCGCCCAGCCGCCCTGTTTAGGGTGACCCACTCCCTTCTTCGGGGGGGAGTGCGGGAAGATCCCTTGCAGGGTCGTGCTGAGGACTTTGTGCAATTCCTGCACGATAAAGTCGCTCGGATTCGGGATGGCTTGGACTCCGATTGGATGAGTCCACGGGAGGAGACCGGGGCAGGTCTTGAGAATGTATCTGGGAGGAGTTTGATCCTGTGACTCCCGAGGATGTGGACAGGGTTCTGGGTAAGATTAGTGCCGCCACGTGTTTATTGGACCCGTGTCCCTCCTGGTTGGTACTGGCCTTCCGGGAGGTTACACGAGGCTGGCTCCAGGGGATTATAGGTGCTTCTTTGAGTGAGGGTGCCTTTCCTGCCGCCTTGAAAGAGGCGGTAGTGAGGCTCCTCCTCAAGAAGCCTTCCCTGGACCCGGCTGAATTAGCCAACTATCGTCCAGTCTCCAACCTTCGTTTTGTGGCGAAGGTTGTTGAGAGCGTGGTGGCACGACAACTTCCCCGGCACCTGGATGAAGCTATCTATCTAGACCCGTACCAGTCGGGCTTCAGGCAGGGGTGCAGCACAGAAACGGCATTGGTCGCGTTGGTGGATGATCTCTGGAGGGCTCGGGACAGGGGTTGTTCCTCTGTCCTAGTCCTGTTAGACCTCTCAGCGGCTTTTGATACCATCGACCATGGTATCATGCTGCAGCGGTTGAGGGGGTTAGGAATAGGGGGCACCGTTCTGCGGTGGTTCTCTTCCTTCCTCTCCGACCGCTCGCAGTTTGTGTTGGCAGGGGGGCAGAGGTCGACCTCGAGGCATCTCGCATGGGGAGTGCCGCAAGGGTCGGTCCTCTCGCCTCTCCTGTTCAACATTTATGTGAAGCCGCTGGGTGAGATCATCCGTGGTTTTGGGGTGAAGTGCCATATGTACGCTGATGATACTCAGCTGTACATCTCCACCCCAGACCACCCCAACGATGCCCTTGATGTGATGTCCCGCTGCCTGGAGGCCGTGCGGGCCTGGATGGGGAGGAACAGGCTCAGACTCAACCCCTCCAAGACCGAGTGGCTGTGGCTTCCGGCGCCCCGATATAGTCAGCAGGTGCCATCGCTGACTATTGGGGGTGAATCCTTGCCCCCCACAGAGAGGGCTCGCAATCTGGGTGTCCTCCTGGACACACGGCTGTCTTTAGAAGAGCACATGACGGCCGTGGCCAGGGGGGCCTTTTATCAGGTCCGCCTGATTCGCCAGTTGCAGCCCTTTCTGGATCGGGACGCCTTGCGCACGGTCACTCACACCCTTGTCACCTCCCGGTTGGACTATTGCAATGCTCTCTACATGGGGCTCCCCTTGAAGAGCACTTGGAGGCTCCAACTGGTCCAGAATGCGGCCGCGCGGGTGGTTATGGGCGCGTCCTGCTGTGCCCATGTGACACCCCTCCTGCGCGAGCTGCACTGGCTCCCAGTGGTCTTCCGGGTGCGATTCAAGGTGTTGGTTACCACCTTTAAAGCGCTCCATGGCATAGGACCCGGGTACCTCCGAGACCGTCTTCTGCCACCAATAGCCTCCCACCGACCAGTCCGTTCCCACAGAGAGGGTCTCCTCAGGGTGCCATCAGCCAAGTTATGTCGGCTGGCGACACCCAGGGGGAGGGCCTTCTCTGTGGGAGCCCCAGCCCTATGGAATGAACTGCCCCCGGAAATTCGTAAGATCTCCGACCTCTGGGCGTTTCGCTGCGCATTGAAGACCCTGTTGTTCCGCCAAGCCGGACTATCAACACAATAGTTTTAAATTGGGTATTTAAATTTATTGGGGTTTTAAATTTGAGCCACCTATTTAATTATTTTAAATTTTATACTGTTGTTTTGTCTGTGTTTTTAAATAGGCTGTACACCGCCCTGAGTCCTTCGGGAGAAGGGCGGTATAGAAATAAAATTATTATTAAAAATTATTATTATTATTTGAAATATATAGTGGCCATCAGATTTACCTCTTTGGCTAGGTATCTCAAGATTTTTATTCTAGGAGATTATTGTTAGCATGTCAGTGATGCTTTCACTATTGACTCAGGAAGCAACAGTGAACATCAATCTCTTGGGCATTTTTTTTTATGAGTGTTGCTGATTGGATCTATAATGGAATTCTTTTTCCACCTTTTCTTCAATTCCATCTTTTCTCTGGAAATACTTACATGGCAACACTAGGACAATGCTACTTCTTAGATTAGGTTAGGATGCTCATCAAAAGAAGTGACTAGGGAAGGAACCTTGGCTCTCAACTCCCCCCATGGAGCTTTCTCGTTGTGAAAGAAGAAGTACCATTTGCATAAATATGAACATTCAAAAGTATAATTAAAGAAAGTATATTGTACATTATCTCCAAAGAAAAGACCCTGGGTTCCACAGACAAAACCTAATCTTGGTGAAATTTAGGGGAGGAGGGAACAACAAAGACTTAACTGGGCAGAAATAAACATCCATTCTCTAACATTCTTTACTTGGCATCAACATCAATCAAGCAGATAAAGGCACCAAATATAGAGAAAGTGCAAAGTCCATAAAATCAGCATATATGTAAGTACAGGTGAAACTCAAAAAATTAGAATATCGTGCAAAAGTTCATTTATTTCAGTAATGCAACTTAAAAGGTGAAACTAATATATGAGATAGACTCACCTATATATTACAAGCATAACACAATTCAAATAATGCACTTTCAGTCATTCATTTTGCTCATTCATCTTCTGGTCTATTTGACATATATCTCTCTGGCCGTAACTCAATACTTACATACTTCCCTCAAAGAGGTTGCTAGAAGGAGGTGTCTTAAAGTCAATCATCACATAAAACAGAAAGATCTGAGAAATGATGCTAGCAAAGTGGATGTCCCCTGACTGGTATTGCTTGTGGAGAATAAGAAGAGGATTTGTAGTGCTGCATTTACTATGAGAAAGGTGACATATTCCTTGTGGACAAAGCATTGTTAGGAATGTTATGGACATAATACATAGAAGAAAACAAATCATTTTTGAGTGCATGTTACTTTTCTCCACCTTTTCTTGTCCTTCTAGATTCTTAATTTATGTCCAAAAGATAAATTGTCCCAAATAGATTTTGATCTATTTGAGGTTTCTCCCTATCTTCTGATTATAGTTTTTTCCATGTCTTCATGCTTATACTGGTAATTACTTTTGAGGAAACCACAAACTCCCAGGCCCTGAGGGACCTTGAACAAGAAGGAACAGTTAGTTTGTCATGTCTCAAAAAAATATCTCTACTTGATACCAAGCAATAATTGGATTTGATAGCGAGCCTCAAAGCTGCAAGGATGAAAAAGACAATGCAGGCATGAAAGTCCAAGTTATTTGCAATATTGTATTTATAACATTGAAGGTGGAGTTCCTATGAAGTCCATAGAAAATAAATGCTACCCATTAATGGATGGATGGATGGATGGATGGATGGATGGATGGATGGATGGATTTAAAAAGTCCCAGCAAAGTGATATCATTTGTGCTACCTCCATAATTGATCCCATGGTATTGTTCCTTGAAACTGGGTTTACATGATATTTTTTAAAAAAGTTTGACTTATTGATTTTGCAAAGTTCACATACAATGATCAATTCCTGATTTCATATAGTGAAATCAGACACATTCTTAAAATGCAAAAGAACACTATGTTAAAAAAATATTAAAAAATATAAAAATAAACTTTTAAAAGGTGGCTTCCCATCTTCATTTCAGTAGTTATTCATTTTGCAGCAATACCTCCTTAATAGTGACAATTTTATTTTTTTAATTTTTTATAAAAAAATTATTAGAAAGTACAAACAAACAACAACAAAACATATGAATACAAACAAGTAAACAAAAATCAGGTATACATTCTCTTTTCAAATTTGTCGCATCGGTAATCTATATTTTTATTTATACCTTTACTTTTTCTTATTTTAACCTATTTCTTATATCTATATTCCTAATACATAATTTCTATATCTTCTCTTAATCAATATTTTTAATTCACTATTAACCTAAATTGGTACATAATGTTCATATCTATAATTTATATCTTCTCGTTTATTTCCTTATCTTTTTTCTTTTCTATCCTTCAACCACATGTATGATTTCTCCCATACTAAATAATAATCGTTTTCCTTTTTTCCTTGTATTTCCTTTGTGAGTTTGTCCATTTCTGCACATTCCATAATTTTACTGATTACTCTGTCTTCTGTTGGTATATCGTTATTCTTCCAATTTTGGGCATAGATTATTCATGCTGCTGTTAAAATGTGGATGATTAAATATTTTATTTCCTTTTCATATTGTCTTATAATTATTCCTAATAAAAAAGTTTCTGGCCTCATTTCTATTTTTGGGTGTATGATTCCTTCTATTTGTTTTCTAATCATTTGCCAATATTCTTTTGCTTTCTGATAGGACCACCACATATGGCAATAGATTCCTTTTTGGAGCTTGCATTTCCAGCATGTTGGGGAGGTATTCGGGAACATCCTTGTCAGTCTGGCCGGTGGGAGGTGCCACCTATAGAACATTTTGAACATGTTTTCTTTAAAGGGCACAGACATTGTTAGTTTATAATTTATTGTCCATAATTTTCCCATTTTTCCAATTCAATGTTATATCCGAAATTTCTCACCCAAATTATCATATTTTCTTTAAACACTTCTTCTTCTAATTTGTATCTTAATAGGTAATTGTAAGGGATTTTTTTTATCAATTTATCATCTGTCCCTTGTAAAATTTTATCTAATTCTTATTGACCTTTTTGGAATCCAAATTGTGCCGAATCTGTCTTATATCTAGATTTTATTTGCAAGTATGGCCACCAATCAATGTCTGTACTCATTTCTTTCAATTCTTGTCTTGATCTTAATTCCCCTTGGTAATTTAGCAGTTCTTTGTAGGTTTTCATTTTGGCAGTGTCCATGGCATTAGGGTAAATCTGTGCCTCCATAGTCAATAGCCATTCCGGAATTTTATTGTAGTGTGCTTTTTTATCCTCTGCCATGTCTGGAACAATGCTTGTCTAATGATGTGTTTTTGAAAATATCCATGTTGCTTGTCTTTTCCCTCCCACAAGAATGTGTGCCATCCTCTTTGTAGATCAAATCCCTCTAACGTCAGTATTCTTTTATTTTTGAGTTCTATCCAGTCTTTAATCCAAATCAGTGATGATGCTTTATAGTATGTCTCCCAGTCTGGTAATGCTAGTCTTTCTTTCTCCCTTGTGTCTTGTAGGTGTTTTATTTTAATCCTTGCTTTCTTCCCCCACCAGATGTAGTTTGCAACTAATTTATTGAAATCTTTAAAGAAATTCTTCCCCGGTTTTATTGGAATCACTTGGAATAGATATAAGATTCTGGGTAGTATGTTCATTTTAATTGAAGTAATCTTTTCAAGGAATGATAGTTGTAGTTTATTCCAAATTTCTAAATCTCTTTTTATTTGTCTTGTCAATTTAATATAGTTATCTTCTCTAATCAATGATCCTTTGTTGGTAAGCCATATTCCTAGATTTTTTACCTTTTTTGTCGTCTGAATACCCATTTTGTCTTCTAATTCCTTCTCTTTTTGATTAGTAAGGTTTTTCGTTACTGCCTTTGTTTTTTGCTTGTTTATTTTAAGTCCGGCTACCCTCCCATATTCTTCTATTTTTGCTAATAGTTTAGTTCCTGTTACTATTGGTTGTTCTACTATAAAAACCATGTCATTGGCGAAGGCTTGAAGTTTGTACTCCTCCTTTTTGACTCTCTCAGACCTTTTATTTCTTTATCTCTTCTAATTTCATTTAATAATGTTTCTAGGGATAATAATTTAAATTTAAAAGGTGGCTTCCCATCTTCATTTCAGTAGTTATTAATTTTGCAGCAATACTTCCTTAATAGTGACAATTTTAATTCCTCCCATTTTAACATCACCTTCTTAATATGTTTATGCTTTCAATAAGAAAATAGTAAGTAGGCTCAGTTAAGATGATTATTGTTCCTCAGGTAAAAATGGAAAGGGTTGTATTTCTTTACTTTGGGGCCTTCCTGCTTTTGTATTGCTATATTAAAAACAGGAAATAGAGTTGTTTAATTATTTTTTTTGTCTTAGATGTTGCTTGCTATTCAGTTCAGGCCTCAGTATGATCATAGAGCATTTAGAGAAAAAGATGCACACAAGGAGCCCCGCACTGGATGTTATAATGCATTATATTTGAAGTTTTGTACAATGTCACAATATCCAAAATCTTGATTTCAAACCCTTGGTGGAGAATTTGTGGCACACACTATTCTGCAGAACAAAATATCCCATCATTTTTCAAAATCAGTTATCCCCAGCAACATCTCAATAAATCATTTTGTGAAATCATATTTAAGGTGATATAGTAAGAAACTTCTAATGTCCTGTCATTATTTAATAATGCAATAAATAAACAGAAGATATGGATATGGGAGAGGAATCAAAATGGCCTCTGTACACAAGAAGAAGGGCAAAATGGGAAGATGTGGAGAAATCTGTTCCATAGAATCACCAAGAGTCAGATATAACTGAATGGATAACAACATCATCATCAAATGGCAAAAGGTTACAGGTCTTCACTTTGAGGTCTTTCTGATTTCTCATGGGTAAAATAATAGAAGGTAATACAGTTGTAGATCTCTCAGTTATTTCTCTGTTTTATATACTGCTTGCTGTTCAATTCTGGCCTCAGAATGATGATAAAGCATTTAGGGAAAAAGATGCACACAAGGAGCCCCCCACTGGATGTTATAATGGAGAAGATCTCCACAGCCACCATATGTTTGCCCCCTAGTCAGATAACTAGGAACAAAGGAGAGCCAAACACTGCAGAAAATCAACATGCTGAAGGTGATAAATTTGGCTTCATTAAAAGAGTCTGGTAATTTCCTGGCAAAGAAAGCTACCGTAAAGCTGACAAGGGCTAAGAGGAACATGAAGCCCAAGACAAAATAGAACATGAGAAAGGAGTTTTCATTACATTCCAGAACAATTTCTTCTGCCATTAAATGCATGTTGAAATCAGGGAATGGAGGAAAGGTCAACATCCAGACAGTACAAAGAACTACTTGAATGAAAGAACAGAAAAATACAATGGAAATGGCCAATCTTTTCCCCACCCATTTCCTCGGTTGGGTGGCCATGAAAGCTAAAATCACCACAATAGTTTTTGCTAACACACAGGGTACAGCCACAGTAAAAATGACACCAAAAGCACTTTGTCGAAGGAGACAGGTTACTTTATGAGGTTTGCCAATAAATAGTAAAGCGAAAGAAATGAAAACAGGAGAGAAATGAGAAGGTGAGGTTTCTGTTGTTGGCCTTGACGATGGGCGTATCCTGGTACTTAATGAAGATACCCAGAACCAACACTGTGATAAAAGAGGAAGAAAGAGAACAAATCGCCAAGATGGACCTCAAAGTTTCCTCATATGTCAGAAATGTTACAGTTTTTGGAAGACATGAATTCTGTTCCTTGTTTGGATACTGATCTTCTGGGCATGGAAAACAGTCATCCATATCTAGGAAAAAAATCAGGTTAGAAACATAATTGTTTTAAAATTAAACTGAAAGAATATGAATGCACTGCACTGAGGACAGCATGAAGTTTTGTTATCTCAGTTTGAGCTCTTTAACTGCTGGCACAATAAGCATATGAGCTTTTCTTTTAAGTTAAATTTTATTAGGAGTAAAACTGGAAAACAGATTCTAACTATAAGACCAGCATTAGAAAACATTATTGAAATGTTTATACGTATTTGTTTTTAAATCAGACTTTAGAAATCAATGAAGCTTCTTGATTTTTTTTTTTGCAAATTGTTTACTATGACCATTTTATTAACTCTCAGAAGGATTGACCAGTAAAGGGTCACCAGGATCTGCCAAGACAAGACTGGTTTTCCACTTCAACTTCCATAACTTAACCACTATACCAAATTGTTTATTATGACTCAGATGTAAGAGTCAGAGCTCCTTTATTTGTGTCATTATGTATGAAATAGACAAGATGTGCAGTGCAAGTATGGTAAGAAAGTTTACAGCAGATTGAAAAGCCACCTGTTCATTCGGAGGACTCCACCTATAATGCAGGAAGTAGATCTTTCCAATGGCATTGCAAATACAAAAGGAAATAAATATTTCTTTCTAATTCCATTGTGCCATTTTTTTACGATCAATCAGATTGTTTAATTCAACATAGAAATGCCAAATAAAGCTTTGGGAAGCATAGGATTTTATCTCCAAAAGTGGCTTCTGGTTTGCAGGAGCACAAAATTATATCCTCTTTACATCATCCAAACACACATAGCCTTTCCATGGAATGACATGACAGCTTGGACTGTTGAAGATGGTCTTCTGAAGTGATTAATAAGGATCTGATCTCAGTCTCTGCACTGCCTGAATATCAACGATTTCAGCTTCCCACCACTGCTGTTATGTGATCTGCCAGAGAAAATAGGGATCTTTCTACAGTGTGACAAAATGGAGTTAAGATCTGCTTTCTTATCATATTATTCAGTTATACTGCATCTATAAACTGTGAGAATGTTTTGTCTGCATAGAAATGAATATTTATGGTACCTAATACCAATACAAAAAGAGTAGTTTTACAAGAAGAAAGAGTTCTCAACTCCTCTATAGGAGAATTTCTTATACTACCAGGCTTGAAATTTTAGGCCTGGATAACCTTGAACTACGCCGTCTACGTTATGACCTAAGCTTAGTACATAATATTATCTACCATAATGTCCTACCTGCTAATGACTACTTTAACTTCAACCGCAATAACACAAGGGCTATCAAGAGATACAAACTAAATGCAATCCGCTCTAATCTTGATTGTAGAAAATACGAGTTCATCAATAGAGTAGTAAATGTCTGGAACACTCTTCCTGATCCTGTTTTTAGTTTCTCTAACCCCATACCTTTTACTTTAAACTGTCTACAGTGGACCTTACACATTTCTTAAGAGGTCCCTAAGGGGGCGTGCATAAGTGCACCAGCATGCCTTTCATACTTGTCCTACTGTCCCCATTTATATGTAATCATTTCATGTGTTTATGGCTATGTTTTGCTTATTTATATCCATTTTTGGTGCCATTTTTTCATGTGTCCATGTCTATGTCTATACTGATACTGTTTCCTTGTACTTGTTGACAAATAATTAAATGAATGAATGAGTAAATACATCTGTAAAATCTGCATCACTCATTGTTCATCACTCACCTATTCTATTTGAAATCTTCCCTTCTGAACAGTGAAGACAGTCGTAACAACAAAATGGCTTCCCTTCTATTCTCTTCTTAGCATAACCCAAAGGGCAATAGTTATTACAAAGAGAAAGTGGCCGGACCTGTTCATAAAGGATAGAAGAGAAAGCTTTGCATTTTTCAAGACTGTGTAATAATAGTTTTGGTCTACAAAGCTCCCACTTTGTATCAGGTTTGGTGTAAAGCCTTGTGAGTGATGTCAGTGAAAAAAAAGTGGTGAAGAAAATGCCATGGGATTTACAGAGCTTCCACAAATAGTCTTTGTTGTGGCTCTGTGATTAGAATGTAGTCTTGCAGGCTAAATTTACCCATATCTGATGGATCCAAGGTTGACTCAGCCTTCCATCTTTCCATGTTCGGTGAAGTGAGGACCCAGATTGCTGGAGGCAATATGCTGAAATTGTACAGAGAGTGCTGTAAAGTAATATGGAACAGTTTATAACTCTATGTGCTATTGCTATTCCTATTGCTAATATAGTTTGCTTTGTCTTCTTTGTATTTTGTCAGCTTCCTACAGCCTTTTCTAGTATTCTGGTAAATTACTACGAAAAGAAATCACATGGTTTAGTTTCTATATCATCAACCAAGAATTATTCAATGGCAATTCCTGCTGTGATTTAAGATGATATATTTTGCATAATGATATGGATTATATATGTAGAAAGTTAGTACCCACCCATCTCCTAGAAGAATGAAATATTTTGAGGAATATTAAAAAAGGCAGGATAAAATATATCTCCTAAGACAGAAATAAAAAACTCCCTCCCCCCAGCAGATACTTTGTGCCCATTAAGAGAGACTGAGGCACAAAACAAAAGACTTTCAGGTCCAGGATGATGGGATTAAAACATGACCCTCCAGGACAAAATAGGATTAACTCACTAGCAGCAGAGTTCACCACATTGCACAATCTCTTAAGGACATTGCATCACAGACCAAACTTCAACCAAACCTGTGACAACCTACAGAGCTAGCTATGACCCCTACAACAGCCAATTTAATACATGTTCTTGCATAGGGACAGGAAGTTAAAGTTCAAAGCCCAAGAGAAGGTATAAATACCCCTCACTCTCAACTCCATGTGTTCAACTGCATGTTTCCAGTGTCTTTCTCCCAGCTTGAAACTGAACCAGGTGGATATTTCTTCCAGCACATAATTAAGAGGTTCTTATGGAATAAATTGGGATATTTCTCCTAATTTTTGGGATTTATTTTGGTTACAATTAAATTGTTACCTTTTCAGCATTGTCTAAATGTGTAAACACTTTGTTGACATGGTTATAAAACTCCTGATAAGTTTTCCCAGGCATATCTTTTAGTATTTCAGACATAGGAATCACAGGAATTATCCCACAGCTCACATCTATTCAGTTAAAGCAGTAGTAAACTCATTCTGGATTATCCAAACGTGTTTAAATCTGCTTGCCAATGATCAATTTTTCATCCATTTTTAACCTGTCCTCTTGGGAAGTCACAGATCCTATTCCACCAACTTTGACTTTCAGAAAGGATTTATTTGGGAATGTGACCCAGTTGATGACATCAAACCCAGCCTTGAGTTCTCCATTTTGGTTGAAAGATAGTGTTTCTCCTGCAGTATTATTGAAAGAGAGTTTTCTTACTATTTGATTGGGCTGCAAAACAAAAACAAAGAATAAATGGAGGGGACAAACAATTCATCAGGAATCTTTTGTCCCCTCCCTTCATCATTGGTAAATGATGAAAGCCTACCTCCATTTCAGAAACATGGAAAAGAAAGTATATTTTTTACATATAGGTTATATCTTTTTTTTTTTTAATTTGATTTATATGCCGCCCTTCTCCGGAGACTCAGGGCGGCTTACAATGGCGGCCCCTCTTAATGGAAGGGGCTTGTCTCCATTTTGTGATAAGTTCTCAAAGACATACAACCACCCCCATCTATTCTCTGCCTCCGAAGGCCCAGCTCGTCTGGAGGAAATGGAGATTTTACAGTATCCTTCCCCTGCCACGCCCACCAAGCCACACCCACAGAACAGGTACTAAAAATTTTTGAAACCCACCACTGCTTTGTTGGTGCAGCTGGGCATACCTCAATCACTCGGGGATACGTGCAACCTGCTCCCCACCCTGAGACACTGGCCTGCTGCATTCGCCACTGCCGCCTCATGGCCTGCCGTGACCTGTGCCACCATGATCGCCAACTCATGGTCGAAGTGGTCTGCCTGCTGCTCTCACAGCACCTTGCGCAGCACAATTATTTTATTTATTTTATTTATTAGTCCAATTTATATGCCGCCCTTCTCCGTAGACTCAGGGCAGCTTACAATGCATTATAGCAATAGCCTGCATACTTTTATGTATATATACCTTCTTATTAGGGCTTTCGCCCCCCCCCAAGTGGTGCTGTTCTATACAAAGCTGGCTTATTGCCCCCACAATCCGGGTCCTCAATAAAATTTAGTGCGCTTCACCATGGGGAAGATGGGGTCCTCTCCTCCTCCTGGAGCCCATTGTGACACAGAGCCACAATGCGACCCTGCCCCACTTACCAATGGTAGCTGCGGCGTCAGCTGTCTCTTTGAGCATTAGGTCTCTCTCCTTTTTTTTTTTAACCTTATCCTTTTTTAAAATATATATATCTTATTTCATTGGAGAATGAACTATAACCAAAATCAACATGATATTGAACAATATATTTATCTGGCCATTTGATGATATGGAGACAAATTCATACAATTGTATATCAGAGATATGTTAACATAATGGAGAGAAGAAACCCCTATGACGGGAGACATTACCTTCCACGGATGAAGTTGGAGAAGTTCAATAAATCCTGCTTTGCCTAATCTTGCTCTATGTTTGAAGGACATTGAATAAGCAACATGTAATGTCTGTGCCAAAATATAGGCTGCATTGTAGATGCTATAGCTGTGGCCAGTCATGTCCATTTCAAAAACAGATACAGGGAGGGTCTCTATCTTCTCCTTCCCAGTGCAAATTGGTTGCCTGAGAACACACATCCAAATGCCTCCTTCCAAAAAACCCTAATAAAGTCATCTTCTTCATTAAAGTTTGGTTTTCTTGTCTGAAGAAATTCCTGAAACCCAAGAACCTCTCTTGAATAAACTGCAAAGGAAAGAGCACCATGGAGAAAATCTAGGTCTTCCCATCTCTGAAAAGGGGTTTTAAATTGGGTAGCCAATTATTTAATTCTTTTAATTATCTTAACTTTTGTATTTGTATGTTTTTTAATTTTGGCTGTTCACCGCCCTGAGTCCCTTTTGGGAGAAGGGCGGTATACAAATTAAATTAATAAATAAATAAATAAATAAAAGGAAGAGATGTGAAATCCATTTGGGCTGTCATAATTATGATTTTACTATTTCCTTGTAATGGTATCTCTTCAAATTCTAACATTGAGGAAAACATTCTCAAAATTATCATTATTTCAATTTCACCTTGAATTAACACAGAATCGACAGTGCTATTCATGACAATGCAGTAGATTTGCATCCCTTCTTTCACCATATCAACAATGTTACTAGAATAAGAAGCAAATGGGAATATTTCAATGAAATTATAGCAGATCCCATTTCGGGCAAATATTGGTATCACATTTTGTACAAATTTCTCCCCATTGTCATTATTCACAGATAGTACCCCAATCCATGTCCATTTAAAATGCTGCAGTAGTCGAAGAATTCCCTTATACTGAAGGTCTATATTTGGAAACATTTGGTGATAGAAACCAGCCTGTTTGTCCTTATTTGTCACTGGAGCAGACTCATACATCAACTGTAGAAAAAAACAGAAGAATTAAGAAAAGAAACAATAGGCTCTGATTTTTTACAAGTGTGTGTCAATATATTTTTTTTCCTCTTTATAGTAGACAAAGCAAAATTTTACCTCCATTGCATCTTAATAGTTTTATATTTGGCAGTTGTGTTCCTCCAACACTTTCAAGCACAAAATTTTAGGAGTAATTGCACACAATCTATCAATCTTAGTTTGTCTTAATCTTGCTTTGATTACTCTGTGGCTTCCTTTCCTGTATAAACCAGGACATTTACCACAATCTGTTGTTTAAACTCAGAATAGGAGCTGATTTATTTATTAAGAATGTTCTGTGAATGCAACAGGTAACATTTGGTGCACCAGGAATTTTCTAGTCTGTTTAATTTGAATATGGTTCTCCACCCTTACATTAATAACCATGCAATTGAAGAAGGAATGACTGCTAACATATGTTTCTTAGATTTCAAAATAAAGTTGAAAGAAAAGTGTTCCTCTTTTTATTTCTCCCTGGATTTTTTTTTTTATTTTTTATTTTATTATTTACATATATTTATCCTGGTGACTAATTCGCCATAAAAAACAAGGTGAAAGACAAATAACATATATACTACGTACACAGTGTTAGTTTTGTACAATTATTTTTGACCCACTTATTCATTCTGGTACATATATAATTTCTCATTCTAGGTCTACTTAACCTAATTGTTTTGTGTTCCAACTACCACCTTGTGTTTCCAGCCAGTGATAAAATCTGTTCCATGTGTCATAATATTCTGTCTGTCCTTTGTTTTTTAATTCTAATGTTAAATGTTTAACATGTTTTCATTCTAATGTTGTCCATTTCTGCGCATATTAATATCTTCCTTATTATCTCCTTTTCTGAAGGGTGTTTTCAGTTTTCCATTGCTGAGCATATACCATTCTCACTGCCGTCAGGATGTGTAGTATTAGATATTTTGACCCTTTACTATAGCCATCTGTTATAGTGCCTAATAGAAATAGTTCTGGTTTGAATTCTATACATTGTCCAACCATTCTTTCTAGCCACATCTCAATTTTTAACCAAAATTTACTAGCTTTTTTACAGGTCCACTGCATGTGATAGCATGTACCAGGTGATTGTTTACATTTCCAACATTTCAGGGATGTGTTGCCAAATATTTTAGCCAATCTTGCCGGGGGGAGATGCCACCTGTAGAACATTTTATAAAGATTCTCTTTATATGATGTGGCCAATGTCAGTTTCCAGTTCCTTTCCAAAGTTTTTGCCACTTATCCAAATCAATGTTCTATTGATTGGGCCCATACAACCATTGTCTCTTTAACTTCTTCTTCTTCCATTTTATAGTCTAATAAATATTTATATGTTGTCTTTATCAATCAATTTTATATTTTGACAATTGATGTTGTCATCAATCCCCACTAATAGTTTATCTAATATCGTTAATTCTCTATAAATACCGCATACTTTCACAACTTTCATGTAGCATGACTGTATTTGCATATATGACCACCACTCCAGTTCCACCCCTTATTCTTTTAATTCTAGTCTTGTTTTCAATTCACCCTTCTCGTTTAGTATATCCTTATATGTAACATATATATATATAGCAACATGGTGGCTCAATTGTTTGTTTGTTTTGTTTGTTTGTTTTGTTTTTATTAAATTTGTATACCGCCCTACTCCCAAAGGACTCAGGGCGGTGAACAGCCATAAAATAAAACATATAGATATAAAATTTAAAATAGAGATAAAACTAATTAAATAAATTTGGCTGAACCATTTTTAAAACCCCAATAAATTAAAACCAAATTTAAAATTCCATTTAAAAAGGAAAAATTTAGGTCAGGCCAGCTTGATGGAATAGGAACGTCTTAAGCGCGTGACGGAATCCTCCGTATCTCTGGGGGGAGCTCGTTCCAGATCGTAGGTCAATGGCTAAGATATTGAGCTTGTCAATCAAAAGGTCAACAGTTCAGTGGTTCGAATTCCTAGTGTCGCGTAATGGGGTGAGCTCCTGTTTTTGTCCCAGCTTCTGCCAACATAGCAGTTAGAAAGCACGTAAAAAATGCGAGTAGAAAAATAGGGACCACCTTTGGTGGGAAGGTGATAGTGTTCCATGTGCCTTGCATCCATACGCCACATACATAGTTACCTGAGGAAATTTGTAGATATGCAGAATGGTGACCACGTGAAGACATACATCACTGTCAGGTCCTCCAATGATTGCTATTGGATATTTCTGAATGTCACAGTTGTAATTAGGAATTAATCTGCCTTTAGAGGAAAGGAGTTCCATTGAGGCATGGTGCATCCATTTTGGATTAAAATGGCTGTTATAGATTTGAAAGCCCAGGGTAACATTGGGAAAATTATGGGGATTAGTATTGATCTCCTTAACAGCAAATATTAAAGCCAGGATATGTTGGTAAATCTGTGTTATGACCTTGAAGAGAAAGGAACACAATCTGCTGTAACTCATTTCTTGCAGAATATGATATCTACAGTATTTTGCCTCTCCTTTCAAATATACTGTAATATAAGGAGTTCATCCAGTCCATATATGTAAGAAGCAGTAAGTTTCATTCATTGCACTTATTTAAGCTAATAAAATAATCAAGGCACTTTATCGGCTACTGCGCATGCTCCAAGATGGCGGCAACCAAATGAGCTCCGTTTCGGGGATGGGAGAGCTGCCGGTCGCCAGGGTCTTCAGGAGCCTTTCTGCTCATCTTCGGCTCCAGTCCCAGTGAGGGGAGCATCCGCCCTGCCTGGTGAGGGTTTTTTCGCCCTCCGGAACGTCAGGGCAGGTCTGGACGGCACCGCGTGAGATGGGGCGATGGGCCTGGCTGCGGCAGCTGTTTCCGGGGTCGGAGGGAAGCGGAGGCCAAGGCACTCGGCGGCGGGCGGCGTTTGTGCGGCGGCGGCTTGGAAGTGGCCCCTCCTCGCTCCCTATAGCCCTCTGGATCCCTGGGGCGCTCTTGTCCGGCGTTTTCGGGGGCTCCAGTGTGCCTTGGGAACTTGGGGTGCCTGGTTGCGGGCTGGCGACGACCGCGGCGGCGGCGGCAGAGGCAATGGCTGACATGGACCGGCCGACCAGGGAGACAGCCAGGCAGCAGGTTGATGGGGGAGAAGCAGACAGCCTCACCCCTAGGACTACCATCTGGCTCACAGTAGATTTTTACTGTGATGGGGTGTTTTAGAACAAAGCTGTGACTGGGGGTCGGAAATTGGGGTTGGAGAGGCAGGAGGCTGACCATGGTTTGGTTTGTTGGTCGCCTCGGATGGCCTCCCCTCCCCCCGCTCTCCCCCAGGTATGGGCAGGTGTTAGCCTTAACGGCCAACCACCCCTGGATTGGGCTTCCTGTCTCACTACTCCAACTCTCACCTCAAGGAAGATCTTGTGCCCGTGGGTCTATTATTATCTTTATTAACATCTTTATTATTACCATCGTTATTAACATCTACACTTTGGACACTTTGGACCCCTTATTATGCTCCACTCATGCCCTCGCTGGTTGGAGAGACTGAGCACCACCTGAGAGAGCTGAGGGATTTTCCGCATCCCAACGGAGAGGATAGAACATTGCTCCTGTTAACTTTGTAACGGGACCGGCCGTCGTGAGAGGATGGTTGGCCATCAGCCTCCATTGGAGAAAAAGAACATTGGACCTTCTCCCTGTCGTGAGAGGACAGTGGAGTCCAGCCCTATAAATGGATATTTTGTGACCTTTATGCTCAGTTATCCCTTGGACCATGACAGATTCCTGGACTGGCTTTCTTTTCCCATCTTTGGTTCGATTGATGCTCCAAAAAATTGACCTTCTTGTGCTGCGAGACTCCCCCCTCTCGCAGGCCTGGCCCTCCATGTTATCGAGGACCTATCTTGATGACGGGCTTTGGGACCCCGAGAGATGGCATTCAGCAAAGAGGGGGCTGAGGGGTTTTTTAGCAAAATTTTTAAGGAAAATTTTAAAGGGACCCGGGAGGACGGGTGGGGGTTGTAAAAGTGGACCTGGGGGGGTCCAGATAGCGACTGTGCGGGATGATGGGTTGATTAGCTGCAGCAGAGGGGTCACGAAAGGAAATTTAACCGGGGGGCAGGGGGACGATAGAAAGGGCTGTGTAATTGAAATCTTGAGTGGAAGGGGCAGGTATGACTGGTGCAGGGGGTCATATCAAGTGTCGGGGGTGCGCACGCGCTGTCTCCGAGCGATTGCGCACTCCGGCCCCCAATGCGTAACTCGTGTCCTGGGTTGTGTAGAGCCTCAGGCCCAGGGTCCGCGGCTGATGTTATGTAATGCCAGGTCGGTGGTTAACAAGGCCCCCCTCATCTGTGATCTTATTTTGGAGGGGGGTGCAGACCTGGCAGGTATTACGGAGACCTGGTTGGGCCAAGAGGGGGCGTCCCCCTCGTAGAGATGTGCCCGCCAGGTTTCCGTGCATTTCATCAGCCAAGGGCCCAGGGGAGGGGTGGGGGAGTGGCGGTGATCATTAGGGAGAGTCTTTGTCCGAGGGAGACCACTGTTCCTCAGATAGCCGGATGTGAGTCCCTTTGTATGAAGTGGGGCCGTGGGGTGCAGATGGGTTTGCTGACTACGTACCTGGCTCCCTGCCACGTGGCAGCGACCCTGCCCGAGCTACTCGACGTCATTGCCGGGGTGGCGGTCGATACCCCCAGACTTATTGTCATGGGGGATTTCAACCTTCCATCTGCAGGTGAGGCGTCAGAGGTGGCTCGGGAGTTCATGGCTTCCATGACGGCCTTGGACCTGACCCAGTTAGTTCAAGGCCCCACTCACATAGGGGGACACAGTCTAGACCTGATTTTTATCTCTGGTCAGTGGTTGAATGATCTTGGTAGAGGGGACCTAGATATTAAACCCTTGTCATGGACAGATCATTCACTCCTTCAACTAGACTTTCCTACCGCCTGCCCCCACCGCAGGGAGACGGAACCGACTAGATGGTTCCGTCCCAGGCGCCTGATGGATCCTGAAAGGTTCCTGATGGAGCTTGGGCCGTTTCCTGAGACTCTAACACACGACTCGACTGAAGAGCTGGTGGCCGCCTGGGAAAGGGCGGCCGCTGGAGCTTTGGACCGTGTCGTGCCTTTGCGGCCTCTGACCCGATGCCGATCTCAATTAGCTCCTTGGTTCTCTGAGGAGCTGAGAGAGATGAAGCGTCGGAAAAGACGCCTAGAGAGCATTTGGAGGACTAGCCAATCCGACTCCGACCGGACACAGGTGAGGTCTTATATCAAGACCTACCTAGTGGCGATAAAAGCGGCAAAATCTAACCATTTTTCCGCTCTTATCGCATCTGCAGAGAACCGCCCAGCCGCCCTGTTTAGGGTGACCCACTCCCTTCTTCGGGGGGGAGTGCGGGAAGATCCCTTGCAGGGTCGTGCTGAGGACTTTGTGCAATTCCTGCACGATAAAGTCGCTCGGATTCGGGATGGCTTGGACTCCGATTGGATGAGTCCACGGGAGGAGACCGGGGCAGGTCTTGAGAATGTATCTGGGAGGAGTTTGATCCTGTGACTCCCGAGGATGTGGACAGGGTTCTGGGTAAGATTAGTGCCGCCACGTGTTTATTGGACCCGTGTCCCTCCTGGTTGGTACTGGCCTCCCGGGAGGTTACACGAGGCTGGCTCCAGGGGATTATAGGTGCTTCTTTGAGTGAGGGTGCCTTTCCTGCTGCCTTGAAAGAGGCGGTAGTGAGGCCCCTCCTCAAGAAGCCTTCCCTGGACCCGGCTGAATTAGCCAACTATCGTCCAGTCTCCAACCTTCGTTTTGTGGCGAAGGTTGTTGAGAGCGTGGTGGCACGACAACTTCCCCGGCACCTGGATGAAGCTATCTATCTAGACCCGTACCAGTCGGGCTTCAGGCAGGGGTGCAGCACAGAAACGGCATTGGTCGCGTTGGTGGATGATCTCTGGAGGGCTTGGGACAGGGGTTGTTCCTCTGTCCTAGTCCTGTTAGACCTCTCAGCGGCTTTTGATACCATCGACCATAGTATCATGCTGCAGCGGTTGAGGGGGTTAGGAATAGGGGGCACCGTTCTGCGGTGGTTCTCTTCCTTCCTCTCCGACCGCTCGCAGTTTGTGTTGGCAGGGGGGCAGAGGTCGACCTCGAGGCATCTCGCATGGGGAGTGCCGCAAGGGTCGGTCCTCTCGCCTCTCCTGTTCAACATTTATGTGAAGCCGCTGGGTGAGATCATCCGTGGTTTTGGGGTGAAGTGCCATCTGTACGCTGATGATACTCAGCTGTACATCTCCACCCCAGACCACCCCAACGATGCCCTTGATGTGATGTCCCGCTGCCTGGAGGCCGTGCGGGCCTGGATGGGGAGGAACAGGCTCAGACTCAACCCCTCCAAGACCGAGTGGCTGTGGCTTCCGGCGCCCCGATATAGTCAGCAGGTGCCATCGCTGACTATTGGGGGTGAATCCTTGCCCCCCACAGAGAGGACTCGCAATCTGGGTGTCCTCCTGGACACACGGCTGTCTTTAGAAGAGCACATGACGGCCATGGCCAGGGGGGCCTTTTATCAGGTTCGCCTGATTCGCCAGTTGCAGCCCTTTCTGGATCGGGACGCCTTGCGCACGGTCACTCATGCCCTTGTCACCTCCCGGTTGGACTATTGCAATGCTCTCTACATGGGGCTCCCCTTGAAGAGCACTTGGAGGCTCCAACTGGTCCAGAATGCGGCCGCGCGGGTGGTTATGGGCGCGTCCTGCTGTGCCCATGTGACACCCCTCCTGCGCGAGCTGCACTGGCTCCCAGTGGTCTTCCGGGTGCGATTCAAGGTGTTGGTTACCACCTTTAAAGCGCTCCATGGCATAGGACCCGGGTACCTCCGAGACCGTCTTCTGCCACCAATAGCCTCCCACCGACCAGTCCGTTCCCACAGAGAGGGTCTCCTCAGGGTGCCATCAGCCAAGTTATGTCGGCTGGCGACACCCAGGGGGAGGGCCTTCTCTGTGGGAGCCCCAGCCCTATGGAATGAACTGCCCCCGGAAATTCGTAAGATCTCCGACCTCTGGGCGTTTCGCTGCGCATTGAAGACCCTGTTGTTCCGCCAAGCCGGACTATCAACACAATAGTTTTAAATTGGGTATTTAAATTTATTGGGGTTTTAAATTTGAGCCACCTATTTAATTATTTTAAATTTTATACTGTTGTTTTGTCTGTGTTTTTAAATAGGCTGTACACCGCCCTGAGTCCTTCGGGAGAAGGGCGGTATAGAAATAAAATTATTATTAAAAATTATTATTATTATTTGAAATATATAGTGGCCATCAGATTTACCTCTTTGGCTAGGTATCTCAAGATTTTTATTCTAGGAGATTATTGTTAGCATGTCAGTGATGCTTTCACTATTGACTCAGGAAGCAACAGTGAACATCAATCTCTTGGGCATTTTTTTTTATGAGTGTTGCTGATTGGATCTATAATGGAATTCTTTTTCCACCTTTTCTTCAATTCCATCTTTTCTCTGGAAATACTTACATGGCAACACTAGGACAGTTCTACTGGTTAGATTAGGTTAGGATGCTCATCAAAAGAAGTGACTAGGGAAGGAACCTTGGCTCTCAACTCCCCCCATGGAGCTTTGTCATTGTGAAAGAAGCAGCACCATTTGCATAAATATGAACATTCAAAAGTATAATTAAAGAAAGTATATTGTACATTATCTCCAAAGAAAAGACCCTGGGTTCCACAGACAAAACCTAACCTTGGTGAAATTTAGGGGAGGAGGGAACAACAAAGACTTAACTGGGCAGAAATAAACATCCATTCTCTAACATTCTTTACTTGGCATCAACATCAATCAAGCAGATAAAGGCACCAAATATAGAGAAAGTGCAAAGTCCATAAAATCAGTTTGCATATTTATTTATTTTATTTATTTATTTATTATTTCGATTTCTATACCACCCTACTTCTGAAGGACTCAGGGCAGTGCACAGCCAGACAATAAAAATTTAAAAGTAAAATAAAATCAAATTAAATAGTTTTGGCTCCGACAAATTTAAAACCCCGAACTGTTTAAAACCAATTTTAAAATTGAATATATAAGATACTAAAAGATATTTAAAAATTGAAAATCTTTTATGAAAGAGAGAAAAAATTAGGCCAGGCCCGCCTGGTGAAATAATAAGGTCTTTAAGGCGTGGCGGAAGGTGCAGATATGCAGGGACACTGTAACTATACAGCTATAACACATATAGCTAGCAATTATTTCATGCTCTGCAGATGACTCAAGACTACATGGTGAATTTGAAGCAAACTATCAGCACACATATAACTATATCATATGCATAATACAATTCTTACAATGCCCTTTCACTCACTTACCTTCAAGTCTATTTTACATATATCTCTCTCTCGCCATAACTGAATACTTACATGAATTTGATGCAAGACATCAGCATATATGTAAGTACAGGTGAAACTCAAAAAATTAGAATATCGTGCAAAAGTTCATTTATTTCAGTAATGCAACTTAAAAGGTGAAACTAATATATGAGATAGACTCACCTATATATTACAAGCATAACACAATTCAAATAATGCACTTTCAGTCATTCATTTTGCTCATTCATCTTCTGGTCTATTTGACATATATCTCTCTGGCCGTAACTCAATACTTACATACTTCCCTCAAAGAGGTTGCTAGAAGGAGGTGTCTTAAAGTCAATCATCACATAAAACAGAAAGATCTGAGAAATGATGCTAGCAAAGTGGATGTCCCCTGACTGGTATTGCTTGTGGAGAATAAGAAGAGGATTTGTAGTGCTGCATTTACTATGAGAAAGGTGACATATTCCTTGTGGACAAAGCATTGTTAGGAATGTTATGGACATAATACATAGAAGAAAACAAATCATTTTTGAGTGCATGTTACTTTTCTCCACCTTTTCTTGTCCTTCTAGATTCTTAATTTATGTCCAAAAGATAAATTGTCCCAAATAGATTTTGATCTATTTGAGGTTTCTCCCTATCTTCTGATTATAGTTTTTTCCATGTCTTCATGCTTATACTGGTAATTACTTTTGAGGAAACCACAAACTCCCAGGCCCTGAGGGACCTTGAACAAGAAGGAACAGTTAGTTTGTCATGTCTCAAAAAAATATCTCTACTTGATACCAAGCAATAATTGGATTTGATAGCGAGCCTCAAAGCTGCAAGGATGAAAAAGACAATGCAGGCATGAAAGTCCAAGTTATTTGCAATATTGTATTTATAACATTGAAGGGGGAGTTCCTATGAAGTCCATAGAAAATAAATGCTACCCATTAATGGATGGATGGATGGATGGATGGATGGATGGATGGATGGATGGATTTAAAAAGTCCCAGCAAAGTGATATCATTTGTGCTACCTCCATAATTGATCCCATGGTATTGTTCCTTGAAACTGGGATTACATGATATTTTTTAAAAAAGTTTGACTTATTGATTTTGCAAAGTTCACATACAATGATCAATTCCTGATTTCATATAGTGAAATCAGACACATTCTTAAAATGCAAAAGAACACTATGTTAAAAAAATATTAAAAAATATAAAAATAAACTTTTAAAAGGTGGCTTCCCATCTTCATTTCAGTAGTTATTCATTTTGCAGCAATACCTCCTTAATAGTGACAATTTTATTTTTTTAATTTTTTATAAAAAAATTATTAGAAAGTACAAACAAACAACAACAAAACATATGAATACAAACAAGTAAACAAAAATCAGGTATACATTCTCTTTTCAAATTTGTCGCATCGGTAATCTATATTTTTATTTATACCTTTACTTTTTCTTATTTTAACCTATTTCTTATATCTATATTCCTAATACATAATTTCTATATCTTCTCTTAATCAATATTTTTAATTCACTATTAACCTAAATTGGTACATAATGTTCATATCTATAATTTATATCTTCTCGTTTATTTCCTTATCTTTTTTCTTTTCTATCCTTCAACCACATGTATGATTTCTCCCATACTAAATAATAATCGTTTTCCTTTTTTCCTTGTATTTCCTTTGTGAGTTTGTCCATTTCTGCACATTCCATAATTTTACTGATTACTCTGTCTTCTGTTGGTATATCGTTATTCTTCCAATTTTGGGCATAGATTATTCATGCTGCTGTTAAAATGTGGATGATTAAATATTTTATTTCCTTTTCATATTGTCTTATAATTATTCCTAATAAAAAAGTTTCTGGCCTCATTTCTATTTTTGGGTGTATGATTCCTTCTATTTGTTTTCTAATCATTTGCCAATATTCTTTTGCTTTCTGATAGGACCACCACATATGGCAATAGATTCCTTTTTGGAGCTTGCATTTCCAGCATGTTGGGGAGGTATTCGGGAACATCCTTGTCAGTCTGGCCGGTGGGAGGTGCCACCTATAGAACATTTTGAACATGTTTTCTTTAAAGGGTACAGACATTGTTAGTTTATAATTTATTGTCCATAATTTTCCCATTTTTCCAATTCAATGTTATATCCGAAATTTCTCACCCAAATTATCATATTTTCTTTAAACACTTCTTCTTCTAATTTGTATCTTAATAGGTAATTGTAAGGGATTTTTTTTATC
Source organism: Arizona elegans (assembly GCA_022577455.1). Lineage (NCBI taxonomy): Eukaryota > Metazoa > Chordata > Lepidosauria > Squamata > Colubridae > Arizona > Arizona elegans. Next base: position 6,082,351 of record JAKOOJ010000021.1, on the reverse strand, counting down.
AATTTATCATCTGTCCCTTGTAAAATTTTATCTAATTCTTATTGACCTTTTTGGAATCCAAATTGTGCCGAATCTGTCTTATATCTAGATTTTATTTGCAAGTATGGCCACCAATCAATGTCTGTACTCATTTCTTTCAATTCTTGTCTTGATCTTAATTCCCCTTGGTAATTTAGCAGTTCTTTGTAGGTTTTCATTTTGGCAGTGTCCATGGCATTAGGGTAAATCTGTGCCTCCATAGTCAATAGCCATTCCGGAATTTTATTGTAGTGTGCTTTTTTATCCTCTGCCATGTCTGGAACAATGCTTGTCTAATGATGTGTTTTTGAAAATATCCATGTTGCTTGTCTTTTCCCTCCCACAAGAATGTGTGCCATCCTCTTTGTAGATCAAATCCCTCTAACGTCAGTATTCTTTTATTTTTGAGTTCTATGCAGTCTTTAATCCAAATCAGTGATGATGCTTTATAGTATGTCTCCCAGTCTGGTAATGCTAGTCTTTCTTTCTCCCTTGTGTCTTGTAGGTGTTTTATTTTAATCCTTGCTTTCTTCCCCCACCAGATGTAGTTTGCAACTAATTTATTGAAATCTTTAAAGAAATTCTTCCCCGGTTTTATTGGAATCACTTGGAATAGATATAAGATTCTGGGTAGTATGTTCATTTTAATTGAAGTAATCTTTTCAAGGAATGATAGTTGTAGTTTATTCCAAATTTCTAAATCTCTTTTTATTTGTCTTGTCAATTTAATATAGTTATCTTCTCTAATCAATGATCCTTTGTTGGTAAGCCATATTCCTAGATTTTTTACCTTTTTTGTCGTCTGAATACCCATTTTGTCTTCTAATTCCTTCTCTTTTTGATTAGTAAGGTTTTTCGTTACTGCCTTTGTTTTTTGCTTGTTTATTTTAAGTCCGGCTACCCTCCCATATTCTTCTATTTTTGCTAATAGTTTAGTTCCTGTTACTATTGGTTGTTCTACTATAAAAACCATGTCATTGGCGAAGGCTTGAAGTTTGTACTCCTCCTTTTTGACTCTCTCAGACCTTTTATTTCTTTATCTCTTCTAATTTCATTTAATAATGTTTCTAGGGATAATAATTTAAATTTAAAAGGTGGCTTCCCATCTTCATTTCAGTAGTTATTAATTTTGCAGCAATACTTCCTTAATAGTGACAATTTTAATTCCTCCCATTTTAACATCACCTTCTTAATATGTTTATGCTTTCAATAAGAAAATAGTAAGTAGGCTCAGTTAAGATGATTATTGTTCCTCAGGTAAAAATGGAAAGGGTTGTATTTCTTTACTTTGGGGCCTTCCTGCTTTTGTATTGCTATATTAAAAACAGGAAATAGAGTTGTTTAATTATTTTTTTTGTCTTAGATGTTGCTTGCTATTCAGTTCAGGCCTCAGTATGATCATATAGCATTTAGAGAAAAAGATGCACACAAGGAGCCCCGCACTGGATGTTATAATGCATTATATTTGAAGTTTTGTACAATGTCACAATATCCAAAATCTTGATTTCAAACCCTTGGTGGAGAATTTGTGGCACACACTATTCTGCAGAACAAAATATCCCATCATTTTTCAAAATCAGTTATCCCCAGCAACATCTCAATAAATCATTTTGTGAAATCATATTTAAGGTGATATAGTAAGAAACTTCTAATGTCCTGTCATTATTTAATAATGCAATAAATAAACAGAAGATATGGATATGGGAGAGGAATCAAAATGGCCTCTGTACACAAGAAGAAGGGCAAAATGGGAAGATGTGGAGAAATCTGTTCCATAGAATCACCAAGAGTCAGATATAACTGAATGGATAACAACATCATCATCAAATGGCAAAAGGTTACAGGTCTTCACTTTGAGGTCTTTCTGATTTCTCATGGGTAAAATAATAGAAGGTAATACAGTTGTAGATCTCTCAGTTATTTCTCTGTTTTATATACTGCTTGCTGTTCAATTCTGGCCTCAGAATGATGATAAAGCATTTAGGGAAAAAGATGCACACAAGGAGCCCCCCACTGGATGTTATAATGGAGAAGATCTCCACAGCCACCATATGTTTGCCCCCTGTAGTCAGATAACTAGGAACAAAGGAAAGCCAAACACTGCAGAAAATCAACATGCTGAAGGTGATAAATTTGGCTTCATTAAAAGAGTCTGGTAATTTCCTGGCAAAGAAAGCTACCGTAAAGCTGACAAGGGCTAAGAGGAACATGAAGCCCAAGACACAGTAGAACATGACAAAGGAGTTTTCGTTACATTCCAGAACAATTTCTTCTGCCATTAAGTGCATGTTGAAATCAGGGAATGGAGGAAAAGTCAACAGCCAGACAGTACAAAGAACTACTTGAATGAAAGAGCAGAAAAATACAATGGAAATGGCCAATCTTTTCCCCACCCATTTCCTCATTGTAGACTTTGGTTGGGTGGCCATGAAAGCTAAAACCACCACAATAGTTTTTGCTAACACACATGATACAGCCACAGTAAAAATGACACCAAAAGCACTTTGTCGAAGGAGACAGGTCACTTTATGAGGTTTGCCAATAAATAGTAAAGCGCAAAGGAATGAAAAGAGGAGAGAAATGAGAAGGATGTAGGTGAGGTTTCTGTTATTGGCCTTGACGATGGGCGTGTCCTGGTACTTAATGAAAATACCCAGAACCAACACTATGATAAAAGAGGAAGAAAGAGAACAAGTGGCCAAGATGGATCCCAAAGTTTCCTCATATGTCAGAAATGTTACAGTTTTTGGAAGACATGAATTCTGTTTCTTGTTTGGATACTGATCTTCTGGACATGGAAAACAGTCGTTCATATCTAGGAAAAAAATCAGGTAGAAGCATTGTCCTTATACAATGAACTGACATTAATTATTGATTATGTGCATTAAACTGGTGTCTACTCTTAAGGGCCCATAAATATATATTCTCCTTTGAACTCATTACCACTCTAAATGCAGCTTCACTTTCCTGACGTTCTGCAGTTCTCCTCTGTCCTTCTTCATCTACCCGCATTAGAAGGACTTCCGTAAATATTTCTTTCTAATTCCATTGTCCCATTTTTTACAATCAATCAGATTCTTTAATTCAACATAGAAATGCCAAATAGAGCTGTGGAAAGCATAGGATTTTATCTCCAAATGTGGCTTCTGGTTTGCAGAAGGACAAAATTATATCCTCTCTACATCATCCAAACACACATAGCATTTCCATGGAATGACATGATAGCTTGAACTGTTGAAGATGGCCGTCTGAAGTGATTAATATGGATCTGATCTCAATCTCTGCACAGCCTGAATATCAACTATTTCAGTATCCCACCACTGCTGTTATGTGAGCTGCCCAGAGAAAATAGGGATTTTTCCTTAGTGTGACAAAATGGAGTTAAGATCTGTATTCTTATCATATTATACAGTTACACTGCATCTATAAACTGTGAGAATGTTTTGTCTGCATAGAAATGAATATTTATGGTACCTAATATCAATACAAAAAGAGTAGTTTTACAAGAAGTAAAAGAGTTCTCAACTCCTCTATAGGAGAATTTCTTATACTACCAGGCTTGAAATTTTAGGCCTGGATAACCTTGAACTGTGCTGTCTACGTTATGACCTAAGCTTAGTACATAATATTATCTATCATAATGTCCTACCTGCTAATGACTACTTTAACTTCAACCGCAATAACACAAGGGCTATCAATAGATACAAACTAAATGCAATCCGCTCTAGTCTTGATTGTAGAAAATACAACTTCAGCAATAGAGTAGTAAATGTCTAGAACACTCTACCTGATCCTGTTTTTAGTTTCTCTAACCCCATACCTTTTAATTTAAACTGTCTACAGTGGACCTTACACATTTCTTAAGAGGTCCCTAAGGGGGCATGCATAAGCACACCAGCAGGCCTACAATCCCTGTTGTAGTGTCCCCATTTATATGTAATCATTTCATGTGTTTATGGCTATGTTATTTATATCCATTTATTTGTGCCATTTTTTGATGTGTCCATGTCTATATCTATACTGATACTGTTTCCTTGTACTTGTTGAGAAATATTTAAATGAATAAATAAATAAACACATCTGTAAAATCTGCATCACTCATAGTTCATCACTCACCTATTCTATTTGAAATCTTCCCTTCTGGACAGTGAAGACAGTCATAACAACAAAATGGCTTCCCTTCTATTCTCTTCTTAGCATAACCCAAAGGGCAATAGTTATTACACAGAGAAAGTGGCCAGACCTGTTCATAAAGGATAGAAGAGAATGCTTTGCATTTTTCAAGACTGTGTAATAATAGTTTTGGTCTACAAAGCTTCCACTTTGTATCAGGTTTGGTGGAAAGGCTTGTGAGTGATGTCAGTGAAAAAAAATAAAAAGAAGAAAATGCCATGGGATTTACAGAGCTTCCACAAATAGTCTTTGTTGTGGCTCTGTGATTAGAATGTAGTGTTGCAGGCTAACTCTACCCATACCCTGATGAATTCAAGTTTGACTCAGCCTTCCATCTTTCCATGTTCGGTAAAATGAAGGCCCAGATTGCTGGGAGCAATATGCTGAAATTGTACAGAGAGTGCTGTAAAGTAATATGCAGCAGTCCTATTGGTAATATAGTCATATAGTTTACCTTGTCTTCTTTGTATTTTCGAAGCTTCCTATAGCCTTTTCTAGTAATCTGGTAAATTACTACTAAAAGAAATCAATGGTTTAGTTTCTATACCATCAACCAAGAACTATTCAATGGCAATTCCTGCTGTGATTTAAGATGATATATTTTGCATAATGATATGAATTACATATGTAGAAAATTAGTACCCACCCATCTCCTAGAAGAATGAAATATTTTAAGGAATATTTAAAAAGACAGGGTAAAGTATTTCCCCTAACAGAGAAATAGAAATCTTAAGGGAGACAGCAACTCAGCCCAAACTCTCTCCCTGCAGCAGATATTTTGTGCCCATTAAGAGAGATTGGGCCATCCTATCTACAAAACAAAAGGCTTTCGGCTCCAGGATGATGGGATTAAGACATAACCCTCCAGGACAAAATAGGATTAACCCACTAGCAGCACCACAGTACAGAATCTCTTAAGGACTTTGTATCACCCAGAAAACTTCAACCAAACCTGAGACAACCTAAAGAGCTATGTCCCCTACAACAGAAAATAGAATGAATGTTCTTGCACAGGAACAGGAAGTTCAAGTTCAAAGCCCAAGAGAAGGTATAAATACCCCTCACTCTCAACTCCATGTGATCAGCTGCACCAGAGAACCATGTGCTTGGTGTTTCTGCTTCATCATTAAACCATCTTTCCAATCAGCTTCCATGTTTCCAGTGTCTTTCTCCCACCTTAGAACTGAACCAGGTGGATATTTCTTCCAGCACATAATTAAGAGGTTCTTATGGAATAAATTGGGATATTTCTCCTAATTTTTGGGATTTATTTTGGTTACAATTAAATTGTTACCTTTTCAGCACGGTCTAAATGTGTAAAAGCTTTGTTGACATGGTTGTTACATCACTTCTAAAGGCATTTTTTCTTCTTCTAACTTGCAGGAATACTATATGACAATTAAACCTCCCTTTCTATAACATCAATCATTATAGGTTTCCCCAGGCATATCTTTTAGTATTTCAGACATAGGAATCACAGGAATTATCCCACAGCTCACATCTATTCAGTTAAAGCAGTAGTAACCTCATTCCAGATTATCCAAACCTGGTTAAACCTGCTTGGCCAAATGATCAATTTTTCATCTATTTTTAACCTGTCCTCTTGGGAAGTCACAGATCCTATTCCACCAACTTTGACTTTCAAAAAGGATTTATTTGGGAATGTAACCCAATTGATGACATCAAACCCAGCCTTTAGTTCTCCGTTTTGGTTGAAAGATAGTGTTTCTCCTGCAGTATTATTGAAAGAGAGCCTTCTTACTATTTGATTGAGCTGCAAAACAGAAACAAAGAATAAAGGGAGAGGACAAACAATTCATCAGGATCTGTTAAATGATGAAAGCCTACCTCCATTTCAGAAACATGGAAAAGAAAGTATATTTTTTACATATAGGTTATATTTTAATGGAAGGGACTTGTCTCCATTTTGTGATAAATTCTCAATGGCATGCTAGCATATTTAACTGGCCATCCAATGATATGGAGACAAATTTATACAATTGTTTCTCAGACAACACCTTGCCAACAAAAGTGCATATAGTCAAGGCTATGGTTTTCCAGTTGCAATGCATGGCTGTGAAAGTTGGACCATAAGGAAGGATGAGCATCAAAGAATTGAGGCCTTTGAACTATGGTGCTGGAGAAGACTCCTGCGAGTCCCTTGGACAGCAAGGCAATCAAACTGGTCAGTACTAGAGGAGATCAATCCTGACTGCTCTTTCTAAGGCCAGATCCTGAAGATGAAATTGAAATAATTTGGCTACCTAATGAGAAGAAAGGACCTACTGGAGAAGAGTCTAATGCTGGGAAAGATTGAGGGCAAAAGAAGAAGGTGACGACAGAGAATGAGGTCACTGGAAGGAGTCACTGAATCAGTAGGTATGAGCTTAAATGGATTCCAGAGGACAGTAGAGGACAAGAAAGAATGTTGTCCATGGGGTCGCAATGGGTCAGACATCACTTTGCAACTAGCAACAACAATGTCAGACATAACATAACATTATGTTAACATAATGGAGAGTAGAAACCCCTTTGACGTGAGACATTACCTTCCATGGATGAAGTTGGCGAACTTCAATAACTCCAACTTTGCCTACTCTTGCTCTGTTTCTGAAGGTAGTTGAATAAGCAACATGTAATGCTTGTGCCAAAATGTAGACTGCATTGTAGATGCTATAGCTGTGGCCAGTCATGTCCATTTCAAAAACAGATACAAGGAGGGTCTCTATCTTCTCCTCCCCAGTGCATATCAATGGACTGTCCATTATGGAGTTACTCTTCTCACCAACCATGGAGCCTGAGAACACACATCCAAATGCCTCCTTCCAAAAAACCCTAATAAAGTCATCTTCTTCATTAAAGTTTGGTTTTCTTGTCTGAAGAAATTCCTGAAATCCTACGACCTCTCTTGAATGAACTGCAAAAGATAGAGCACCATGGAGAAAATCTAGGTCTTCCCATCTCTGAAAAGGAAGAGATGTGAAATCCATTTGGGCTGTCATAATCCAGATTTTACTATTTCCTTGTATTGGTATCTCTTCAAATTTTAACATTGAGGGAAACATTCTCAAAATTATCATTATGTCAATTTCACCTTGAATTAACACCGAGTTGACGGTGCTTTTCATGATAGTGCGGTATATTTTCATCCCTCTTTCCACCATATTGACAATATCAGTCAAATAAGAAGCAAATGGGAATCTTTCAATGAAGTCAAAACAGATCCCATTTCGGGTAAACATGGGAACCACATTTTGTACAAACTTCTCCCCATTCTCATTATTCACAGTTACAACCCCAATCCATGTCCATTTAAAATTCTGCAGTAGCTGAAGAATTCCCTCATACTGAAGGTCCGTATTTGGAAACATTTGGTGGTAGAAACCAGCCTGTTTGTCCTTATTTGTCACTGGAGCAGACCCATACATAAACTAAAGAAAATGCAGAAGGATTCAGAAAGGAGACAATAGGCTTTGATTTTTTTTAAAAAAGTGCATTAATGTATATTTTTCATTATAGTACACAAAGCAAAAGTTTAGTTCCATTACATATTAACAGGTTTAGATTCGGCATTTATCATACATACATACATACATACATACATACATACATACATATATATATATATATATATATATATATATATATATATCCATCCTCAATTTTGCTTTGATTTCTTTGGGGCTTTTTTTTTTTTTAATTTGATTTATATGCCGCCCTTCTCCGAAGACTCAGGGCGGCTTACAATGTGCTCAGCAATAGCCTTCATCCTTTTGTATATTTATACAAAGTCAGCTTATTGCCCCCACAACTGGGTCCTCATTTCACCTACCTTAGAAAGGATGGAAAGCTGAGTCAACCTTGAGCCTTGGCGAGATTCGAACCCTGCAGTAATTGCAGGCAGCTGGTCTTAATAACCAGCTTAATAACAGGGTGCCTTAAACCCCTGTACTACCAAGGCTCTACCAAGGCTTCCTTTCCTGTATAAACCTTCACGTTTAGTTCAATCTATTGTTTAAGCTCTGGATAGAAATTTGTTTATTAAATTACTTTGTGAATTCAGTCAATAACATTTGGTGCACCAGAAACTTTCTCATCCAGTTAACATGGAACATCCAACTATTAACAAGAGTGTTTCTTAGATTTGAAAAGAAGTTTGAAAGAAAAATGTTCCTCTTGATTTCAGTCAGTGTTTACTCTATGCCAGCGATCAAGTCTTATTTAAATAAATTGAGAAATTTAACTGGATTGTATCCATACTCCACATACATGGTTACCTGAGGAAATTTGTAGATGTGTAGAATGATGGCCACATGAAGACATACGTCAGTGTCAGGTCCTCCAATCATTGCTACTGGATATTTCTGAATGTCACAGTTGTAATTAGGAATTAATCTGCCTTTAGAAGAAAGGAGTTCCATTGTAGCATGGTACATCCATTTTGGATTAAAATGGCTGTTATAGATTTGAAAGCCCAGGGTAACATTGGGTAAAATATGGGGATTAGTATTGATCTCCTTAACAGCAAATACTAAAGCCAGAATATGTTGGTAAATCTGTGTTATGACCCTGAAGAGAGAGGTACATTATCTGCTGTAACTCATTTCTTGCAGAATATGATATCTATTTAGCCTCTCCTTTCAAATATACTATAATATAAGGAGTTGATCCAGTCTATATATGTAACAAGCAATAAGTTTCATTCATTGCCGTACCATCTATTCTATGCCCTGTAGTATTTTGAGTCTACCTTATCTTTTAACTCAAATGTTAATTTATCCATTTCCACACAATTGTAAAATTTTTGGATTATTAGTTGATCAGTTGGCAATTGATGGTACGACTGGATAAATAAATAAAAAAAAGGAGAGTTAAAGTAAAATTCTGTAAGAGAATAAAATTAACAAATAGGCACCCTCAACAAGATAAAGGATGTGATAAAGTGAGAAACATTTCTACATTTTTTTCTCTTTTTTGTTTTGTTTGATTTTCTTTTTCTACTTTTGTTGTGAGTAAGTAATGATGTTCGGATTAATATAAATGTATTCTGTATATACTCGATATGGTATTTTATCTTTTTATGTTTAATAAAGTTTGTTTTTTAATAAAAAAAGTTTCATTCATTGCACTTATTTAGGCTAATAAAATAATCAAAGCACTTTATTTGAAATATATAGTGGCCATCAGATTTAGCTCTTTGGCCAAGTATCTCAATTTTTTTATTCTAGCACAGTATTATTGGCATGTCAGTGATGCCTTCACTATTGACCCAGGAAGCAACAGTGAACATCAATCTCTTGGGTATCTTTTTTTATGAGAGTTGCTGATGGGATCTATAATGGAATTCTTTTTCCACCTTTTCTTCGATTCCATCTTTTCTCTGGAAATACTTACATGGCAAGACTAGGACAGTGCTACTTGTTAGATTAGGCTAGGATGCTCATCCAAAGAAGTTACTAAGGAAGGAACCTTGGGTCTCAATTCCCCCCATGGAGCTTTCTCGTTGTGAAAGAAGAAGTACCATTTGCATAAATATGAACATTCAAAAGTATAATTAAAGAAAGTATATTGTACATTATCTCCAAAGAGAAGGCCCTGGGTTCCATAGACCAAACCTAATTTTGGTGAAATATAAGGGTGGGGAACAATGACAAAGACATAACTGGACAGAAAGAAACATCCATTCTCTAACATTCCTTGCTTGGCATTTGATGATCCAACATCAATGAAGCAGATAAAGGCACCAAATATGCAAAGTACATAAAATGATTATGCATATGCAGGGATACTGTAAATATACTGATATAACACATATAGCCAGCAATTATTTCATGCTCTACATATGACTCAAAACTACATGGTGAATTGGATGCAAACTATCAGCAGACATGTAACAATATCATATACATAATACAATTCATACAATGCCCTTTCACTTAGTCACCTTCAGGTCTATTTGACATATATCTCTCTGACCATAACTGAATACTTACATGAATTTGATGCAAGACATCAGCATAACAGTTGTTGTGTTATACGAATAATACAAATCAAATAATGCACTTTCACTCACTCATTTCACTCATTCATTTTCAGGTTTATTTGACATATATCTCTCTGGCCATAACTCAATACTTACATACTTTCCTCAAAGAGGTTTCTAGAAGGAGGTGCCTTAAAGTCCATCATCGTATAAAACAAGAAGATCTGAGAAATGATGCTAGCAAAGTGGATGTCCCCTGACTGGTATTGCTTGTGGAGAAGAGGCAGAGGATCTGCAGTGCTGCATTTACTATGAGAAAGGTGACACATTCCTTGTGGACAAAGCATTGATAGGAATGTTATGGACATAATAAATAGAAGAAAACAATTCATTCTTCAATGTGTGTCACCTTGCTCCAGCTCGTCTTGTCCTTCTAGATTTTTAACTTATGTCCAAAAAAATAGTTGCTGCCTGTTTCTGTACTTGTCTTTATATTTTATTTTTGTGCTTATGGAGAAATTGGAAAGCTCAGACTTTGAGATAAAAATCACATGCGGTCAAGCAGTAGCTAACTGGAATTGCAGATGGGGATGTTCCAGGGGCAGGTATTAACAGATTTTGATCTATTTGAGATTTCTCCCTGTCTTCTGATTATAGGTTTTGTCATGTCTTCATGTTTATACTTGTTACTGCTATTGAGATAACCACCAACTCCCAGGCCTTGAGGGACTTTGAACAAGAAGGAACAGTTAGTTTGTCATATCGCCCCCCCACAAAAAAAAAAAAACAAAAAAACCCTCTACTTGACACCAAGCAGTAATGGGATTTGAGAGCAAGCCTCAAAGCAGCAAGGATGATCAAGATAATTAAATGCAGGCATGAAAGTCCCAGTTATTTGCAATGTTGTATTGCAGTGAAGGGGGAGTACCTATTAAGTCCATAGAAAATAAATGCTACACATAGATGGATGGATGGATGGATGGTGGATGAATGAATGAAAAATCGTGGCAAAGTGATATCATTTGTACTACCTCCATAATTGATCCCATTTATTGTTCCTTGAAACAAGGTTTACATTTTTGACTTATTGATTTTGCAAAGTTCATATACAATGATCAACTCCTGATTTCATACAGTGACAATACACTGATTTCAGGAGCCACTTCCCCTCCACAAAACAAGAAAACAACAAGAAGAAAAAACACCACACCTCTCAGCTGTTTTGCTCATCCCTAGGACAAACCCCATTGAAGCCAAGCTGGTCACATCTGCCCCCCACCCCCCCATTGGAGACTATCCATTGTGATTTCTTATCTTTCAAATGATTTCCAGCCTTCTTAGTAGAAGTCAGGGACATTCTAAAAATGCAAAAGAACACTCTTTTGCATTTTTCTTCATTTCAGTAGTTATTCATTTTTCAACAATACCTCCTTAATAATGACAATTTTAATTCTTACCATTTTAACATCAACTTCTTAATATGTTTATTCTTTCAATAAAAAACATATATATTTGTATGCATGTTAGATAAGTGTGTGTATGAAAGAGAAAATGTGGAATTTCTGTCAGAAAATGGAATTATAAAAGTTATAATAGAGAGGACATCAGAACAACATATGGGCTGGAATCTCTGGTTGTTTCAAATCACCAAGACAGGTTTGCTCTGCAACAGCTGTATTATATTTCCTTTCCAACATTGCAGATGGCATGGCATTAAAGCAGGTCAAAGAGAGAGGTCTGCATGGTGTTCCATAGGTGGAGAATTTCGGGAAGAGTTTGCAATGAAGATGGTATAGGAGATTCTTGTAGGGAGTTGTTTTCTCCTGTCATTTGAAAATACAGCACTGTCACATTTTGGCATTTTTTGATCAGCAGAAGGCCAAAGGAATCTTCATTCTGTATTCCATTCATTCCTCATAGTTTAATTTTTAAATAATCAGTAATATTCTGGCAATATATAACTTTCAGACATTAGGTAAAGGAAAAAGTTCCCTTCGCACATATAGGGGGCAGTGCTCATTTCCATTTCAAAGCTGAAGAGCCAGTGCTGTGAGCGCTGTCTGAAGATGTCTCCGTGGTCATGTGGCTGGCATGATTAAACACCAAAGGCACACAGAATGCTGTTATTTCCCCACCAAATGTGGTCCCTATTTTTCTACTTGCATTTTTTAAATCCTTTCAAACTGCTGGGTTGGCAGAAGCTGGGACAAGTATCAGGAGCTCAAGGATTAGTGCTCAAGAACTAAGGATTCAAACTGCTGAACTGCCGACCTTTCAATTGACAAGTTCAGTATCCTTTCCACTGAGCCACCTCATCCCATATGAATATATAACAATGTAAATTGTTGATATTAAGTCCTCTGTCCTTTTATCTCTTTGCTACTCTTCAGTTTTCCCTCTTGTTTCCCCCTAGTTTTTGTCCTAACTTGGCCGTCACCTGTTTCTGATGATTGTTTCTGATGATGTTTAATAAAGGTATGCTGTATTGTTTGTTAGTTCAAATGATTGGCAAGCTCAGTATCTTTGCCACTGAGCCACCAAATCCCTCTTTTGAGACATTAGACATGGGCTAATTCCAACTCTTTCAAGAAGCAAGTTGTTTCACAGACAAAGAAAACTATATAACATGCTGATAAAAGTGTTGTTAAGAATTTTAAAACATTATTTTATAGCCCCCCACTGGATGCTATAATGGAGAAGATCACCAAAGCCACCATATATTTGCCCCCTAGTCAGATAACTAGGAACAAAGGAGAGCCAAACACTGCAGAAAATCAACATGCTGAAGGTGATAAATTTGGCTTTGTTAAAAGAGTCTGGTAATTTCCTGGCAAAGAAAGCTACCGTAAAGCTGACAAGGGCTAAGAGGAACATGAAGCCCAAGACAAAATAGAACATGAGAAAGGAGTCTTCATTACATTCCAGAACAATTTCTTCTGCCATTAAATGCATGTTGAAATCAGGGAATGGAGGAAAGGTCAACATCCAGACAGTACAAAGAACTACTTGAATGAAAGAACAGAAAAATATAATGGAAATGGACAATCTTTTCCCCACCCATTTCCTCGGTTGGGTGGCCATGAAAGCTAAAATCACCACAATAGTTTTTGCTAACACACAGGATACAGCTGCAGTAAAAATGACACCAAAAGCACTTTGTCGAAGGAGACAGGTTACTTTATGAGGTTTGCCAATAAATAGTAAAGCGAAAGAAATGAAAACAGGAGAGAAATGAGAAGGTGAGGTTTCTGTTGTTGGCCTTGACGATGGGCGTATCCTGGTACTTAATGAAGATACCCAGAACCAACACTGTGATAAAAGAGGAAGAAAGAGAACAAATCGCCAAGATGGACCTCAAAGTTTCCTCATATGTCAGAAATGTTACAGTTTTTGGAAGACATGAATTCTGTTCCTTGTTTGGATACTGATCTTCTGGGCATGGAAAACAGTCATCCATATCTAGGAAAAAAATCAGGTTAGAAACATAATTGTTTTAAAATTAAACTGAAAGAATATGAATGCACTGCTCTGAGGACAGCATGAAGTTTTGTTATCTCAGTTTGAGCTCTTTAACTGCTGGCACAATAAGCATATGAGCTTTTCTTTTAAGTTAAATTTTATTAGGAGTAAAACTGGAAAACAGATTCTAACTATAAGACCAGCATTAGAAAACATTATTGAAATGTTTATACGTATTTGTTTTTAAATCAGACTTTAGAAATCAATGAAGCTTCTTGATTTTTTTTTTTTTTGCAAATTGTTTACTATGACCATTTTATTAACTCTCAGAAGGATTGACCAGTAAAGGGTCACCAGGATCTGCCAAGACAAGACTGGTTTTCCACTTCAACTTCCATAACTTAACCACTATACCAAATTGTTTATTATGACTCAGATGTAAGAGTCAGAGCTCCTTTATTTGTGTCATTATGTATGAAATAGACAAGATGTGCAGTGCAAGTATGGTAAGAAAGTTTACAGCAGATTGAAAAGCCACCTGTTCATTCGGAGGACTCCACCTATAATGCAGGAAGTAGATCTTTCCAATGGCATTGCAAATACAAAAGGAAATAAATATTTCTTTCTAATTCCATTGTGCCATTTTTTTACGATCAATCAGATTGTTTAATTCAACATAGAAATGCCAAATAAAGCTTTGGGAAGCATAGGATTTTATCTCCAAAAGTGGCTTCTGGTTTGCAGGAGCACAAAATTATATCCTCTTTACATCATCCAAACACACATAGCCTTTCCATGGAATGACATGACAGGTTGGACTGTTGAAGATGGTCTTCTGAAGTGATTAATAAGGATCTGATCTCAGTCTCTGCACTGTCTGAATATCAACGATTTCAGCTTCCCACCACTGCTGTTATGTGATCTGCCAGAGAAAATAGGGATCTTTCTACAGTGTGACAAAATGGAGTTAAGATCTGCTTTCTTATCATATTATTCAGTTATACTGCATCTATAAACTGTGAGAATGTTTTGTCTGCATAGAAATGAATATTTATGGTACCTAATACCAATACAAAAAGAGTAGTTTTACAAGAAGAAAGAGTTCTCAACTCCTCTATAGGAGAATTTCTTATACTACCAGGCTTGAAATTTTAGGCCTGGATAACCTTGAACTACGCCGTCTACATTATGACCTAAGCTTAGTACATAATATTATCTACCATAATGTCCTACCTGCTAATGACTACTTTAACTTCAACCGCAATAACACAAGGGCTATCAATAGATACAAACTAAATGCAATCCGCTCTAATCTTGATTGTAGAAAATACGAGTTCATCAATAGAGTAGTAAATGTCTGGAACACTCTTCCTGATCCTGTTTTTAGTTTCTCTAACCCCATACCTTTTACTTTAAACTGTCTACAGTGGACCTTACACATTTCTTAAGAGGTCCCTAAGGGGGCGTGCATAAGTGCACCAGCATGCCTTTCATACTTGTCCTACTGTCCCCATTTATATGTAATCATTTCATGTGTTTATGGCTATGTTTTGCTTATTTATATCCATTTTTGGTGCCATTTTTTCATGTGTCCATGTCTATGTCTATACTGATACTGTTTCCTTGTACTTGTTGACAAATAATTAAATGAATGAATGAGTAAATACATCTGTAAAATCTGCATCACTCATTGTTCATCACTCACCTATTCTATTTGAAATCTTCCCTTCTGAACAGTGAAGACAGTCGTAACAACAAAATGGCTTCCCTTCTATTCTCTTCTTAGCATAACCCAAAGGGCAATAGTTATTACAAAGAGAAAGTGGCCGGACCTGTTCATAAAGGATAGAAGAGAAAGCTTTGCATTTTTCAAGACTGTGTAATAATAGTTTTGGTCTACAAAGCTCCCACTTTGTATCAGGTTTGGTGTAAAGCCTTGTGAGTGATGTCAGTGAAAAAAAAGTGGTGAAGAAAATGCCATGGGATTTACAGAGCTTCCACAAATAGTCTTTGTTGTGGCTCTGTGATTAGAATGTAGTCTTGCAGGCTAAATTTACCCATATCTGATGGATCCAAGGTTGACTCAGCCTTCCATCTTTCCATGTTCGGTGAAGTGAGGACCCAGATTGCTGGAGGCAATATGCTGAAATTGTACAGAGAGTGCTGTAAAGTAATATGGAACAGTTTATAACTCTATGTGCTATTGCTATTCCTATTGCTAATATAGTTTGCTTTGTCTTCTTTGTATTTTGTCAGCTTCCTACAGCCTTTTCTAGTATTCTGGTAAATTACTACGAAAAGAAATCACATGGTTTAGTTTCTATATCATCAACCAAGAATTATTCAATGGCAATTCCTGCTGTGATTTAAGATGATATATTTTGCATAATGATATGGATTATATATGTAGAAAGTTAGTACCCACCCATCTCCTAGAAGAATGAAATATTTTGAGGAATATTAAAAAAGGCAGGATAAAATATATCTCCTAAGACAGAAATAAAAAACTCCCTCCCCCCAGCAGATACTTTGTGCCCATTAAGAGAGACTGAGGCACAAAACAAAAGACTTTCAGGTCCAGGATGATGGGATTAAAACATGACCCTCCAGGACAAAATAGGATTAACTCACTAGCAGCAGAGTTCACCACATTGCACAATCTCTTAAGGACATTGCATCACAGACCAAACTTCAACCAAACCTGTGACAACCTACAGAGCTAGCTATGACCCCTACAACAGCCAATTTAATACATGTTCTTGCATAGGGACAGGAAGTTCAAGTTCAAAGCCCAAGAGAAGGTATAAATACCCCTCACTCTCAACTCCATGTGTTCAACTGCATGTTTCCAGTGTCTTTCTCCCAGCTTGAAACTGAACCAGGTGGATATTTCTTCCAGCACATAATTAAGAGGTTCTTATGGAATAAATTGGGATATTTCTCCTAATTTTTGGGATTTATTTTGGTTACAATTAAATTGTTACCTTTTCAGCATTGTCTAAATGTGTAAACACTTTGTTGACATGGTTATAAAACTCCTGATAAGTTTTCCCAGGCATATCTTTTAGTATTTCAGACATAGGAATCACAGGAATTATCCCACAGCTCACATCTATTCAGTTAAAGCAGTAGTAAACTCATTCTGGATTATCCAAACGTGTTTAAATCTGCTTGCCAATGATCAATTTTTCATCCATTTTTAACCTGTCCTCTTGGGAAGTCACAGATCCTATTCCACCAACTTTGACTTTCAGAAAGGATTTATTTGGGAATGTGACCCAGTTGATGACATCAAACCCAGCCTTGAGTTCTCCATTTTGGTTGAAAGATAGTGTTTCTCCTGCAGTATTATTGAAAGAGAGTTTTCTTACTATTTGATTGGGCTGCAAAACAAAAACAAAGAATAAATGGAGGGGACAAACAATTCATCAGGAATCTTTTGTCCCCTCCCTTCATCATTGGTAAATGATGAAAGCCTACCTCCATTTCAGAAACATGGAAAAGAAAGTATATTTTTTACATATAGGTTATATCTTTTTTTTTTTTAATTTGATTTATATGCCGCCCTTCTCCGGAGACTCAGGGCGGCTTACAATGGCGGCCCCTCTTAATGGAAGGGGCTTGTCTCCATTTTGTGATAAGTTCTCAAAGACATACAACCACCCCCATCTATTCTCTGCCTCCGAAGGCCCAGCTCGTCTGGAGGAAATGGAGATTTTACAGTATCCTTCCCCTGCCACGCCCACCAAGCCACACCCACAGAACAGGTACTAAAAATTTTTGAAACCCACCACTGCTTTGTTGGTGCAGCTGGGCATACCTCAATCACTCGGGGATACGTGCAACCTGCTCCCCACCCTGAGACACTGGCCTGCTGCATTCGCCACTGCCGCCTCATGGCCTGCCGTGACCTGTGCCACCATGATCGCCAACTCATGGTCGAAGTGGTCTGCCTGCTGCTCTCACAGCACCTTGCGCAGCACAATTTTTTAATTTATTTTATTTATTAGTCCAATTTATATGCCGCCCTTCTCCGTAGACTCAGGGCAGCTTACAATGCATTATAGCAATAGCCTGCATACTTTTATGTATATATACCTTCTTATTAGGGCTTTCGCCCCCCCCAAGTGGTGCTGTTCTATACAAAGCTGGCTTATTGCCCCCACAATCCGGGTCCTCAATAAAATTTAGTGCGCTTCACCATGGGGAAGATGGGGTCCTCTCCTCCTCCTGGAGCCCATTGTGACACAGAGCCACAATGCGACCCTGCCCCACTTACCAATGGTAGCTGCGGCGTCAGCTGTCTCTTTGAGCATTAGGTCTCTCTCCTTTTTTTTTTTAACCTTATCCTTTTTTAAAATATATATATCTTATTTCATTGGAGAATGAACTATAACCAAAATCAACATGATATTGAACAATATATTTATCTGGCCATTTGATGATATGGAGACAAATTCATACAATTGTATATCAGAGATATGTTAACATAATGGAGAGAAGAAACCCCTATGACGGGAGACATTACCTTCCACGGATGAAGTTGGAGAAGTTCAATAAATCCTGCTTTGCCTAATCTTGCTCTATGTTTGAAGGACATTGAATAAGCAACATGTAATGTCTGTGCCAAAATATAGGCTGCATTGTAGATGCTATAGCTGTGGCCAGTCATGTCCATTTCAAAAACAGATACAGGGAGGGTCTCTATCTTCTCCTTCCCAGTGCAAATTGGTTGCCTGAGAACACACATCCAAATGCCTCCTTCCAAAAAACCCTAATAAAGTCATCTTCTTCATTAAAGTTTGGTTTTCTTGTCTGAAGAAATTCCTGAAACCCAAGAACCTCTCTTGAATAAACTGCAAAGGAAAGAGCACCATGGAGAAAATCTAGGTCTTCCCATCTCTGAAAAGGGGTTTTAAATTGGGTAGCCAATTATTTAATTCTTTTAATTATCTTAACTTTTGTATTTGTATGTTTTTTAATTTTGGCTGTTCACCGCCCTGAGTCCCTTCTGGGAGAAGGGCGGTATACAAATTAAATAAATAAATAAATAAATAAATAAATAAATAAAAGGAAGAGATGTGAAATCCATTTGGGCTGTCATAATTATGATTTTACTATTTCCTTGTAATGGTATCTCTTCAAATTCTAACATTGAGGAAAACATTCTCAAAATTATCATTATTTCAATTTCACCTTGAATTAACACAGAATCGACAGTGCTATTCATGACAATGCAGTAGATTTGCATCCCTTCTTTCACCATATCAACAATGTTACTAGAATAAGAAGCAAATGGGAATATTTCAATGAAATTATAGCAGATCCCATTTCGGGCAAATATTGGTATCACATTTTGTACAAATTTCTCCCCATTGTCATTATTCACAGATAGTACCCCAATCCATGTCCATTTAAAATGCTGCAGTAGTCGAAGAATTCCCTTATACTGAAGGTCTATATTTGGAAACATTTGGTGATAGAAACCAGCCTGTTTGTCCTTATTTGTCACTGGAGCAGACTCATACATCAACTGTAGAAAAAAACAGAAGAATTAAGAAAAGAAACAATAGGCTCTGATTTTTTACAAGTGTGTGTCAATATATTTTTTTCCTCTTTATAGTAGACAAAGCAAAACTTTACCTCCATTGCATCTTAATAGTTTTATATTTGGCAGTTGTGTTCCTCCAACACTTTCAAGCACAAAATTTTAGGAGTAATTGCACACAATCTATCAATCTTAGTTTGTCTTAATCTTGCTTTGATTACTCTGTGGCTTCCTTTCCTGTATAAACCAGGACATTTACCACAATCTGTTGTTTAAACTCAGAATAGGAGCTGATTTATTTATTAAGAATGTTCTGTGAATGCAACAGGTAACATTTGGTGCACCAGGAATTTTCTAGTCTGTTTAATTTGAATATGGTTCTCCACCCTTACATTAATAACCATGCAATTGAAGAAGGAATGACTGCTAACATATGTTTCTTAGATTTCAAAATAAAGTTGAAAGAAAAGTGTTCCTCTTTTTATTTCTCCCTGGATTTTTTTTTTATTTTTTATTTTATTATTTACATATATTTATCCTGGTGACTAATTCGCCATAAAAAACAAGGTGAAAGACAAATAACATATATACTACGTACACAGTGTTAGTTTTGTACAATTATTTTTGACCCACTTATTCATTCTGGTACATATATAATTTCTCATTCTAGGTCTACTTAACCTAATTGTTTTGTGTTCCAACTACCACCTTGTGTTTCCAGCCAGTGATAAAATCTGTTCCATGTGTCATAATATTCTGTCTGTCCTTTGTTTTTTAATTCTAATGTTAAATGTTTAACATGTTTTCATTCTAATGTTGTCCATTTCTGCGCATATTAATATCTTCCTTATTATCTCCTTTTCTGAAGGGTGTTTTCAGTTTTCCATTGCTGAGCATATACCATTCTCACTGCCGTCAGGATGTGTAGTATTAGATATTTTGACCCTTTACTATAGCCATCTGTTATAGTGCCTAATAGAAATAGTTCTGGTTTGAATTCTATACATTGTCCAACCATTCTTTCTAGCCACATCTCAATTTTTAACCAAAATTTACTAGCTTTTTTACAGGTCCACTGCATGTGATAGCATGTACCAGGTGATTGTTTACATTTCCAACATTTCAGGGATGTGTTGCCAAATATTTTAGCCAATCTTGCCGGGGGGAGATGCCACCTGTAGAACATTTTATAAAGATTCTCTTTATATGATGTGGCCAATGTCAGTTTCCAGTTCCTTTCCAAAGTTTTTGCCACTTATCCAAATCAATGTTCTATTGATTGGGCCCATACAACCATTGTCTCTTTAACTTCTTCTTCTTCCATTTTATAGTCTAATAAATATTTATATGTTGTCTTTATCAATCAATTTTATATTTTGACAATTGATGTTGTCATCAATCCCCACTAATAGTTTATCTAATATCGTTAATTCTCTATAAATACCGCATACTTTCACAACTTTCATGTAGCATGACTGTATTTGCATATATGACCACCACTCCAGTTCCACCCCTTATTCTTTTAATTCTAGTCTTGTTTTCAATTCACCCTTCTCGTTTAGTATATCCTTATATGTAACATATATATATATAGCAACATGGTGGCTCAATTGTTTGTTTGTTTTGTTTGTTTGTTTTGTTTTTATTAAATTTGTATACCGCCCTACTCCCAAAGGACTCAGGGCGGTGAACAGCCATAAAATAAAACATATAGATATAAAATTTAAAATAGAGATAAAACTAATTAAATAAATTTGGCTGAACCATTTTTAAAACCCCAATAAATTAAAACCAAATTTAAAATTCCATTTAAAAAGGAAAAATTTAGGTCAGGCCAGCTTGATGGAATAGGAACGTCTTAAGCGCGTGACGGAATCCTCCGTATCTCTGGGGGGAGCTCGTTCCAGATCGTAGGTCAATGGCTAAGATATTGAGCTTGTCAATCAAAAGGTCAACAGTTCAGTGGTTCGAATTCCTAGTGTCGCGTAATGGGGTGAGCTCCTGTTTTTGTCCCAGCTTCTGCCAACATAGCAGTTAGAAAGCACGTAAAAAATGCGAGTAGAAAAATAGGGACCACCTTTGGTGGGAAGGTGATAGTGTTCCATGTGCCTTGCATCCATACGCCACATACATAGTTACCTGAGGAAATTTGTAGATATGCAGAATGGTGACCACGTGAAGACATACATCACTGTCAGGTCCTCCAATGATTGCTATTGGATATTTCTGAATGTCACAGTTGTAATTAGGAATTAATCTGCCTTTAGAGGAAAGGAGTTCCATTGAGGCATGGTGCATCCATTTTGGATTAAAATGGCTGTTATAGATTTGAAAGCCCAGGGTAACATTGGGAAAATTATGGGGATTAGTATTGATCTCCTTAACAGCAAATACTAAAGCCAGGATATGTTGGTAAATCTGTGTTATGACCTTGAAGAGAAAGGAACACAATCTGCTGTAACTCATTTCTTGCAGAATATGATATCTACAGTATTTTGCCTCTCCTTTCAAATATACTGTAATATAAGGAGTTCATCCAGTCCATATATGTAAGAAGCAGTAAGTTTCATTCATTGCACTTATTTAAGCTAATAAAATAATCAAGGCACTTTATCGGCTACTGCGCATGCTCCAAGATGGCGGCGACCAAATGAGCTCCGTTTCGGGGATGGGAGAGCTGCCGGTCGCCAGGGTCTTCAGGAGCCTTTCTGCTCATCTTCGGCTCCAGTCCCAGTGAGGGGAGCATCCGCCCTGCCTGGTGAGGGTTTTTTCGCCCTCCGGAACGTCAGGGCAGGTCTGGACGGCACCGCGTGAGATGGGGCGATGGGCCTGGCTGCGACAGCTGTTTCCGGGGTCGGAGGGAAGCGGAGGCCAAGGCACTCGGCGGCGGGCGGCGTTTGTGCGGCGGCGGCTTGGAAGTGGCCCCTCCTCGCTCCCTATAGCCCTCTGGATCCCTGGGGCGCTCTTGTCCGGCGTTTTCGGGGGCTCCGGTGTGCCTTGGGAACTTGGGGTGCCTGGTTGCGGGCTGGCGACGACCGCGGCGGCGGCGGCAGAGGCAATGGCTGACATGGACCGGCCGACCAGGGAGACAGCCAGGCAGCAGGTTGATGGGGGAGAAGCAGACAGCCTCACCCCTAGGACTACCATCTGGCTCACAGTAGATTTTTACTGTGATGGGGTGTTTTAGAACAAAGCTGTGACTGGGGGTCGGAAATTGGGGTTGGAGAGGCAGGAGGCTGACCATGGTTTGGTTTGTTGGTCGCCTCGGATGGCCTCCCCTCCCCCCGCTCTCCCCCAGGTATGGGCAGGTGTTAGCCTTAACGGCCAACCACCCCTGGATTGGGCTTCCTGTCTCACTACTCCTACTCTCACCTCAAGGAAGATCTTGTGCCCGTGGGTCTATTATTATCTTTATTAACATCTTTATTATTACCATCGTTATTAACATCTACACTTTGGACACTTTGGACCCCTTATTATGCTCCACTCATGCCCTCGCTGGTTGGAGAGACTGAGCACCACCTGAGAGAGCTGAGGGATTTTCCGCATCCCAACGGAGAGGATAGAACATTGCTCCTGTTAACTTTGTAACGGGACCGGCCGTCGTGAGAGGATGGTTGGCCATCAGCCTCCATTGGAGAAAAAGAACATTGGACCTTCTCCCTGTCGTGAGAGGACAGTGGAGTCCAGCCCTATAAATGGATATTTTGTGACCTTTATGCTCAGTTATCCCTTGGACCATGACAGATTCCTGGACTGGCTTTCTTTTCCCATCTTTGGTTCGATTGATGCTCCAAAAAATTGACCTTCTTGTGCTGCGAGACTCCCCCCTCTCGCAGGCCTGGCCCTCCACGTTATCGAGGGCCTATCTTGATGACGGGCTTTGGGACCCCGAGAGATGGCATGCAGCAAAGAGGGGGTTGAGGGGTTTTTTAGCAAAATTTTTAAGGAAAATTTTAAAGGGACCCGGGAGGACGGGTGGGGGTTGTAAAAGTGGACCTGGGGGGGTCCAGATAGCGACTGTGCGGGATGATGGGTTGATTAGCTGCAGCAGAGGGGTCGCGAAAGGAAATTTAACCTGGGGGCAGGGGGACGATAGAAAGGGCTGTGTAATTGAAATCTTGAGTGGAAGGGGCAGGTATGACTGGTGCAGGGGGTCATATCAAGTGTCGGGGGTGCGCACGCGCTGTCTCCGAGCGATTGCGCACTCCGGCCCCCAATGCGTAACTCGTGTCCTGGGTTGTGTAGAGCCCCAGGCCCAGGGTCCGCGGCTGATGTTATGTAATGCCAGGTCGGTGGTTAACAAGGCCCCCCTCATCTGTGATCTTATTTTGGAGGGGGGTGCAGACCTGGCAGGTATTACGGAGACCTGGTTGGGCCAAGAGGGGGGGTCCCCCTCGTAGAGATGTGCCCGCCAGGTTTCCGTGCATTTCATCAGCCAAGGGCCCAGGGGAGGGGTGGGGGAGTGGCGGTGATCATTAGGGAGAGTCTTTGTCCGAGGGAGACCACTGTTCCTCAGATAGCCGGATGTGAGTCCCTTTGTATGAAGTGGGGCTGTGGGGTGCAGATGGGTTTGCTGACTACGTACCTGGCTCCCTGCCACGTGGCAGCGACCCTGCCCGAGCTACTCGACGTCATTGCCGGGGTGGCGGTCGATACCCCCAGACTTATTGTCATGGGGGATTTCAACCTTCCATCTGCAGGTGAGGCGTCAGAGGTGGCTCGGGAGTTCATGGCTTCCATGACGGCCTTGGACCTGACCCAGTTAGTTCAAGGCCCCACTCACATAGGGGGACACAGTATAGACCTGATTTTTATCTCTGGTCAGTGGTTGAATGATCTTGGTAGAGGGGACCTAGATATTAAACCCTTGTCATGGACAGATCATTCACTCCTTCAACTAGACTTTCCTACCGCCTGCCCCCACCACAGGGAGACGGAACCGACTAGATGGTTCCGTCCCAGGCGCCTGATGGATCCTGAAAGGTTCCTGACGGAGCTTGGGCCGTTTCCTGAGACTCTAACACACGACTCGACTGAAGAGCTGGTGGCCGCCTGGGAAAGGGCGGCCGCTGGAGCTTTGGACCGTGTCGTGCCTTTGCGGCCTCTGACCCGATGCCGATCTCAATTAGCTCCTTGGTTCTCTGAGGAGCTGAGAGAGATGAAGCGTCGGAAAAGACGCCTAGAGAGCATTTGGAGGACTAGCCAATCCGACTCCGACCGGACACAGGTGAGGTCTTATATCAAGACCTACCTAGTGGCGATAAAAGCGGCAAAATCTAACCATTTTTCCACTCTTATCGCATCTGCAGAGAACCGCCCAGCCGCCCTGTTTAGGGTGACCCACTCCCTTCTTCGGGGGGGAGTGCGGGAAGATCCCTTGCAGGGTCGTGCTGAGGACTTTGTGCAATTCCTGCACGATAAAGTCGCTCGGATTCGGGATGGCTTGGACTCCGATTGGATGAGTCCACGGGAGGAGACCGGGGCAGGTCTTGAGAATGTATCTGGGAGGAGTTTGATCCTGTGACTCCCGAGGATGTGGACAGGGTTCTGGGTAAGATTAGTGCCGCCACGTGTTTATTGGACCCGTGTCCCTCCTGGTTGGTACTGGCCTCCCGGGAGGTTACACGAGGCTGGCTCCAGGGGATTATAGGTGCTTCTTTGAGTGAGGGTGCCTTTCCTGCCGCCTTGAAAGAGGCGGTAGTGAGGCCCCTCCTCAAGAAGCCTTCCCTGGACCCGGCTGAATTAGCCAACTATCGTCCAGTCTCCAACCTTCGTTTTGTGGCGAAGGTTGTTGAGAGCGTGGTGGCACGACAACTTCCCCGGCACCTGGATGAAGCTATCTATCTAGACCCGTACCAGTCGGGCTTCAGGCAGGGGTGCAGCACAGAAACGGCATTGGTCGCGTTGGTGGATGATCTCTGGAGGGCTCGGGACAGGGGTTGTTCCTCTGTCCTAGTCCTGTTAGACCTCTCAGCGGCTTTTGATACCATCGACCATGGTATCATGCTGCAGCGGTTGAGGGGGTTAGGAATAGGGGGCACCGTTCTGCGGTGGTTCTCTTCCTTCCTCTACGACCGCTCGCAGTTTGTGTTGGCAGGGGGGCAGAGGTCGACCTCGAGGCATCTCGCATGGGGAGTGCCGCAAGGGTCGGTCCTCTCGCCTCTCCTGTTCAACATTTATGTGAAGCCGCTGGGTGAGATCATCCGTGGTTTTGAGGTGAAGTGCCATCTGTACGCTGATGATACTCAGCTGTACATCTCCACCCCAGACCACCCCAACGATGCCCTTGATGTGATGTCCCGCTGCCTGGAGGCCGTGCGGGCCTGGATGGGGAGGAACAGGCTCAGACTCAACCCCTCCAAGACCGAGTGGCTGTGGCTTCCGGCGCCCCGATATAGTCAGCAGGTGCCATCGCTGACTATTGGGGGTGAATCCTTGCCCCCCACAGAGAGGGCTCGCAATCTGGGTGTCCTCCTGGACACACGGCTGTCTTTAGAAGAGCACATGACGGCCGTGGCCAGGGGGGCCTTTTATCAGGTTCGCCTGATTCGCCAGTTGCAGCCCTTTCTGGATCGGGACGCCTTGCGCACGATCACTCACGCCCTTGTCACCTCCCGGTTGGACTATTGCAATGCTCTCTACATGGGGCTCCCCTTGAAGAGCACTTGGAGGCTCCAACTGGTCCAGAATGCGGCCGCGCGGGTGGTTATGGGCGCGTCCTGCTGTGCCCATGTGACACCCCTCCTGCGCGAGCTGCACTGGCTCCCAGTGGTCTTCCGGGTGCGATTCAAGGTGTTGGTTACCACCTTTAAAGCGCTCCATGGCATAGGACCCGGGTACCTCCGAGACCGTCTTCTGCCACCAATAGCCTCCCACCGACCAGTCCGTTCCCACAGAGAGGGTCTCCTCAGGGTGCCATCAGCCAAGTTATGTCGGCTGGCGACACCCAGGGGGAGGGCCTTCTCTGTGGGAGCCCCAGCCCTATGGAATGAACTGCCCCCGGAAATTCGTAAGATCTCCGACCTCTGGGCGTTTCGCTGCGCATTGAAGACCTTGTTGTTCCGCCAAGCCGGACTATCAACACAATAGTTTTAAATTGGGTATTTAAATTTATTGGGGTTTTAAATTTGAGCCACCTATTTAATTATTTTAAATTTTATACTGTTGTTTTGTCTGTGTTTTTAAATAGGCTGTACACCGCCCTGAGTCCTTCGGGAGAAGGGCGGTATAGAAATAAAATTATTATTAAAAATTATTATTATTATTTGAAATATATAGTGGCCATCAGATTTACCTCTTTGGCTAGGTATCTCAAGATTTTTATTCTAGGAGATTATTGTTAGCATGTCAGTGATGCTTTCACTATTGACTCAGGAAGCAACAGTGAACATCTTGGGCATTTTTTTTATGAGTGTGCTGATTGGATCTATAATGGAATTCTTTTTCCACCTTTTCTTCAATTCCATCTTTTCTCTGGAAATACTTACATGGCAACACTAGGACAATGCTACTTCTTAGATTAGGTTAGGATGCTCATCAAAAGAAGTGACTAGGGAAGGAACCTTGGCTCTCAACTCCCCCCATGGAGCTTTCTCGTTGTGAAAGAAGAAGTACCATTTGCATAAATATGAACATTCAAAAGTATAATTAAAGAAAGTATATTGTACATTATCTCCAAAGAAAAGACCCTGGGTTCCACAGACAAAACCTAATCTTGGTGAAATTTAGGGGAGGAGGGAACAACAAAGACTTAACTGGGCAGAAATAAACATCCATTCTCTAACATTCTTTACTTGGCATCAACATCAATCAAGCAGATAAAGGCACCAAATATAGAGAAAGTGCAAAGTCCATAAAATCAGCATATATGTAAGTACAGGTGAAACTCAAAAAATTAGAATATCGTGCAAAAGTTCATTTATTTCAGTAATGCAACTTAAAAGGTGAAACTAATATATGAGATAGACTCACCTATATATTACAAGCATAACACAATTCAAATAATGCACTTTCAGTCATTCATTTTGCTCATTCATCTTCTGGTCTATTTGACATATATCTCTCTGGCCGTAACTCAATACTTACATACTTCCCTCAAAGAGGTTGCTAGAAGGAGGTGTCTTAAAGTCAATCATCACATAAAACAGAAAGATCTGAGAAATGATGCTAGCAAAGTGGATGTCCCCTGACTGGTATTGCTTGTGGAGAATAAGAAGAGGATTTGTAGTGCTGCATTTACTATGAGAAAGGTGACATATTCCTTGTGGACAAAGCATTGTTAGGAATGTTATGGACATAATACATAGAAGAAAACAAATCATTTTTGAGTGCATGTTACTTTTCTCCACCTTTTCTTGTCCTTCTAGATTCTTAATTTATGTCCAAAAGATAAATTGTCCCAAATAGATTTTGATCTATTTGAGGTTTCTCCCTATCTTCTGATTATAGTTTTTTCCATGTCTTCATGCTTATACTGGTAATTACTTTTGAGGAAACCACAAACTCCCAGGCCCTGAGGGACCTTGAACAAGAAGGAACAGTTAGTTTGTCATGTCTCAAAAAAATATCTCTACTTGATACCAAGCAATAATTGGATTTGATAGCGAGCCTCAAAGCTGCAAGGATGAAAAAGAC
This sequence comes from Arizona elegans, assembly GCA_022577455.1. Taxonomy (NCBI): domain Eukaryota; kingdom Metazoa; phylum Chordata; class Lepidosauria; order Squamata; family Colubridae; genus Arizona; species Arizona elegans. Next base: position 6,054,533 of record JAKOOJ010000021.1, on the reverse strand, counting down.
AATGCAGGCATGAAAGTCCAAGTTATTTGCAATATTGTATTTATAACATTGAAGGTGGAGTTCCTATGAAGTCCATAGAAAATAAATGCTACCCATTAATGGATGGATGGATGGATGGATGGATGGATGGATGGATGGATGGATTTAAAAAGTCCCAGCAAAGTGATATCATTTGTGCTACCTCCATAATTGATCCCATGGTATTGTTCCTTGAAACTGGGTTTACATGATATTTTTTAAAAAAGTTTGACTTATTGATTTTGCAAAGTTCACATACAATGATCAATTCCTGATTTCATATAGTGAAATCAGACACATTCTTAAAATGCAAAAGAACACTATGTTAAAAAAATATTAAAAAATATAAAAATAAACTTTTAAAAGGTGGCTTCCCATCTTCATTTCAGTAGTTATTCATTTTGCAGCAATACCTCCTTAATAGTGACAATTTTATTTTTTTAATTTTTTATAAAAAAATTATTAGAAAGTACAAACAAACAACAACAAAACATATGAATACAAACAAGTAAACAAAAATCAGGTATACATTCTCTTTTCAAATTTGTCGCATCGGTAATCTATATTTTTATTTATACCTTTACTTTTTCTTATTTTAACCTATTTCTTATATCTATATTCCTAATACATAATTTCTATATCTTCTCTTAATCAATATTTTTAATTCACTATTAACCTAAATTGGTACATAATGTTCATATCTATAATTTATATCTTCTCGTTTATTTCCTTATCTTTTTTCTTTTCTATCCTTCAACCACATGTATGATTTCTCCCATACTAAATAATAATCGTTTTCCTTTTTTCCTTGTATTTCCTTTGTGAGTTTGTCCATTTCTGCACATTCCATAATTTTACTGATTACTCTGTCTTCTGTTGGTATATCGTTATTCTTCCAATTTTGGGCATAGATTATTCATGCTGCTGTTAAAATGTGGATGATTAAATATTTTATTTCCTTTTCATATTGTCTTATAATTATTCCTAATAAAAAAGTTTCTGGCCTCATTTCTATTTTTGGGTGTATGATTCCTTCTATTTGTTTTCTAATCATTTGCCAATATTCTTTTGCTTTCTGATAGGACCACCACATATGGCAATAGATTCCTTTTTGGAGCTTGCATTTCCAGCATGTTGGGGAGGTATTCGGGAACATCCTTGTCAGTCTGGCCGGTGGGAGGTGCCACCTATAGAACATTTTGAACATGTTTTCTTTAAAGGGCACAGACATTGTTAGTTTATAATTTATTGTCCATAATTTTCCCATTTTTCCAATTCAATGTTATATCCGAAATTTCTCACCCAAATTATCATATTTTCTTTAAACACTTCTTCTTCTAATTTGTATCTTAATAGGTAATTGTAAGGGATTTTTTTTATCAATTTATCATCTGTCCCTTGTAAAATTTTATCTAATTCTTATTGACCTTTTTGGAATCCAAATTGTGCCGAATCTGTCTTATATCTAGATTTTATTTGCAAGTATGGCCACCAATCAATGTCTGTACTCATTTCTTTCAATTCTTGTCTTGATCTTAATTCCCCTTGGTAATTTAGCAGTTCTTTGTAGGTTTTCATTTTGGCAGTGTCCATGGCATTAGGGTAAATCTGTGCCTCCATAGTCAATAGCCATTCCGGAATTTTATTGTAGTGTGCTTTTTTATCCTCTGCCATGTCTGGAACAATGCTTGTCTAATGATGTGTTTTTGAAAATATCCATGTTGCTTGTCTTTTCCCTCCCACAAGAATGTGTGCCATCCTCTTTGTAGATCAAATCCCTCTAACGTCAGTATTCTTTTATTTTTGAGTTCTATCCAGTCTTTAATCCAAATCAGTGATGATGCTTTATAGTATGTCTCCCAGTCTGGTAATGCTAGTCTTTCTTTCTCCCTTGTGTCTTGTAGGTGTTTTATTTTAATCCTTGCTTTCTTCCCCCACCAGATGTAGTTTGCAACTAATTTATTGAAATCTTTAAAGAAATTCTTCCCCGGTTTTATTGGAATCACTTGGAATAGATATAAGATTCTGGGTAGTATGTTCATTTTAATTGAAGTAATCTTTTCAAGGAATGATAGTTGTAGTTTATTCCAAATTTCTAAATCTCTTTTTATTTGTCTTGTCAATTTAATATAGTTATCTTCTCTAATCAATGATCCTTTGTTGGTAAGCCATATTCCTAGATTTTTTACCTTTTTTGTCGTCTGAATACCCATTTTGTCTTCTAATTCCTTCTCTTTTTGATTAGTAAGGTTTTTCGTTACTGCCTTTGTTTTTTGCTTGTTTATTTTAAGTCCGGCTACCCTCCCATATTCTTCTATTTTTGCTAATAGTTTAGTTCCTGTTACTATTGGTTGTTCTACTATAAAAACCATGTCATTGGCGAAGGCTTGAAGTTTGTACTCCTCCTTTTTGACTCTCTCAGACCTTTTATTTCTTTATCTCTTCTAATTTCATTTAATAATGTTTCTAGGGATAATAATTTAAATTTAAAAGGTGGCTTCCCATCTTCATTTCAGTAGTTATTAATTTTGCAGCAATACTTCCTTAATAGTGACAATTTTAATTCCTCCCATTTTAACATCACCTTCTTAATATGTTTATGCTTTCAATAAGAAAATAGTAAGTAGGCTCAGTTAAGATGATTATTGTTCCTCAGGTAAAAATGGAAAGGGTTGTATTTCTTTACTTTGGGGCCTTCCTGCTTTTGTATTGCTATATTAAAAACAGGAAATAGAGTTGTTTAATTATTTTTTTTGTCTTAGATGTTGCTTGCTATTCAGTTCAGGCCTCAGTATGATCATAGAGCATTTAGAGAAAAAGATGCACACAAGGAGCCCCGCACTGGATGTTATAATGCATTATATTTGAAGTTTTGTACAATGTCACAATATCCAAAATCTTGATTTCAAACCCTTGGTGGAGAATTTGTGGCACACACTATTCTGCAGAACAAAATATCCCATCATTTTTCAAAATCAGTTATCCCCAGCAACATCTCAATAAATCATTTTGTGAAATCATATTTAAGGTGATATAGTAAGAAACTTCTAATGTCCTGTCATTATTTAATAATGCAATAAATAAACAGAAGATATGGATATGGGAGAGGAATCAAAATGGCCTCTGTACACAAGAAGAAGGGCAAAATGGGAAGATGTGGAGAAATCTGTTCCATAGAATCACCAAGAGTCAGATATAACTGAATGGATAACAACATCATCATCAAATGGCAAAAGGTTACAGGTCTTCACTTTGAGGTCTTTCTGATTTCTCATGGGTAAAATAATAGAAGGTAATACAGTTGTAGATCTCTCAGTTATTTCTCTGTTTTATATACTGCTTGCTGTTCAATTCTGGCCTCAGAATGATGATAAAGCATTTAGGGAAAAAGATGCACACAAGGAGCCCCCCACTGGATGTTATAATGGAGAAGATCTCCACAGCCACCATATGTTTGCCCCCTGTAGTCAGATAACTAGGAACAAAGGAAAGCCAAACACTGCAGAAAATCAACATGCTGAAGGTGATAAATTTGGCTTCATTAAAAGAGTCTGGTAATTTCCTGGCAAAGAAAGCTACCGTAAAGCTGACAAGGGCTAAGAGGAACATGAAGCCCAAGACACAGTAGAACATGACAAAGGAGTTTTCGTTACATTCCAGAACAATTTCTTCTGCCATTAAGTGCATGTTGAAATCAGGGAATGGAGGAAAAGTCAACAGCCAGACAGTACAAAGAACTACTTGAATGAAAGAGCAGAAAAATACAATGGAAATGGCCAATCTTTTCCCCACCCATTTCCTCATTGTAGACTTTGGTTGGGTGGCCATGAAAGCTAAAACCACCACAATAGTTTTTGCTAACACACATGATACAGCCACAGTAAAAATGACACCAAAAGCACTTTGTCGAAGGAGACAGGTCACTTTATGAGGTTTGCCAATAAATAGTAAAGCGCAAAGGAATGAAAAGAGGAGAGAAATGAGAAGGATGTAGGTGAGGTTTCTGTTATTGGCCTTGACGATGGGCGTATCCTGGTACTTAATGAAAATACCCAGAACCAACACTATGATAAAAGAGGAAGAAAGAGAACAAGTGGCCAAGATGGATCCCAAAGTTTCCTCATATGTCAGAAATGTTACAGTTTTTGGAAGACATGAATTCTGTTTCTTGTTTGGATACTGATCTTCTGGACATGGAAAACAGTCGTTCATATCTAGGAAAAAAATCAGGTAGAAGCATTGTCCTTATACAATGAACTGACATTAATTATTGATTATGTGCATTAAACTGGTGTCTACTCTTAAGGGCCCATAAATATATATTCTCCTTTGAACTCATTACCACTCTAAATGCAGCTTCACTATCCTGACGTTCTGCAGTTCTCCTCTGTCCTTCTTCATCTACCCGCATTAGAAGGACTTCCGTAAATATTTCTTTCTAATTCCATTGTCCCATTTTTTACAATCAATCAGATTGTTTAATTCAACATAGAAATGCCAAATAGAGCTGTGGAAAGCATAGGATTTTATCTCCAAATGTGGCTTCTGGTTTGCAGAAGGACAAAATTATATCCTCTCTACATCATCCAAACACACATAGCATTTTCATGGAATGACATGATAGCTTGAACTGTTGAAGATGGCCGTCTGAAGTGATTAATATGGATCTGATCTCAATCTCTGCACAGCCTGAATATCAACTATTTCAGTATCCCACCACTGCTGTTATGTGAGCTGCCCAGAGAAAATAGGGATTTTTCCTTAGTGTGACAAAATGGAGTTAAGATCTGTATTCTTATCATATTATACAGTTACACTGCATCTATAAACTGTGAGAATGTTTTGTCTGCATAGAAATGAATATTTATGGTACCTAATATCAATACAAAAAGAGTAGTTTTACAAGAAGTAAAAGAGTTCTCAACTCCTCTATAGGAGAATTTCTTATACTACCAGGCTTGAAATTTTAGGCCTGGATAACCTTGAACTGTGCTGTCTACGTTATGACCTAAGCTTAGTACATAATATTATCTATCATAATGTCCTACCTGCTAATGACTACTTTAACTTCAACCGCAATAACACAAGGGCTATCAATAGATACAAACTAAATGCAATCCGCTCTAGTCTTGATTGTAGAAAATACAACTTCAGCAATAGAGTAGTAAATGTCTAGAACACTCTACCTGATCCTGTTTTTAGTTTCTCTAACCCCATACCTTTTAATTTAAACTGTCTACAGTGGACCTTACACATTTCTTAAGAGGTCCCTAAGGGGGCATGCATAAGCACACCAGCAGGCCTACAATCCCTGTTGTAGTGTCCCCATTTATATGTAATCATTTCATGTGTTTATGGCTATGTTATTTATATCCATTTATTTGTGCCATTTTTTGATGTGTCCATGTCTATATCTATACTGATACTGTTTCCTTGTACTTGTTGAGAAATATTTAAATGAATAAATAAATAAACACATCTGTAAAATCTGCATCACTCATAGTTCATCACTCACCTATTCTATTTGAAATCTTCCCTTCTGGACAGTGAAGACAGTCATAACAACAAAATGGCTTCCCTTCTATTCTCTTCTTAGCATAACCCAAAGGGCAATAGTTATTACACAGAGAAAGTGGCCAGACCTGTTCATAAAGGATAGAAGAGAATGCTTTGCATTTTTCAAGACTGTGTAATAATAGTTTTGGTCTACAAAGCTTCCACTTTGTATCAGGTTTGGTGGAAAGGCTTGTGAGTGATGTCAGTGAAAAAAAATAAAAAGAAGAAAATGCCATGGGATTTACAGAGCTTCCACAAATAGTCTTTGTTGTGGCTCTGTGATTAGAATGTAGTGTTGCAGGCTAACTCTACCCATACCCTGATGAATTCAAGTTTGACTCAGCCTTCCATCTTTCCATGTTCGGTAAAATGAAGGCCCAGATTGCTGGGAGCAATATGCTGAAATTGTACAGAGAGTGCTGTAAAGTAATATGCAGCAGTCCTATTGGTAATATAGTCATATAGTTTACCTTGTCTTCTTTGTATTTTCGAAGCTTCCTATAGCCTTTTCTAGTAATCTGGTAAATTACTACTAAAAGAAATCAATGGTTTAGTTTCTATACCATCAACCAAGAACTATTCAATGGCAATTCCTGCTGTGATTTAAGATGATATATTTTGCATAATGATATGAATTACATATGTAGAAAATTAGTACCCACCCATCTCCTAGAAGAATGAAATATTTTAAGGAATATTTAAAAAGACAGGGTAAAGTATTTCCCCTAACAGAGAAATAGAAATCTTAAGGGAGACAGCAACTCAGCCCAAACTCTCTCCCTGCAGCAGATATTTTGTGCCCATTAAGAGAGATTGGGCCATCCTATCTACAAAACAAAAGGCTTTCGGCTCCAGGATGATGGGATTAAGACATAACCCTCCAGGACAAAATAGGATTAACCCACTAGCAGCACCACAGTACAGAATCTCTTAAGGACTTTGTATCACCCAGAAAACTTCAACCAAACCTGAGACAACCTAAAGAGCTATGTCCCCTACAACAGAAAATAGAATGAATGTTCTTGCACAGGAACAGGAAGTTCAAGTTCAAAGCCCAAGAGAAGGTATAAATACCCCTCACTCTCAACTCCATGTGATCAGCTGCACCAGAGAACCATGTGCTTGGTGGTTCTGCTTCATCATTAAACCATCTTTCCAATCAGCTTCCATGTTTCCAGTGTCTTTCTCCCACCTTAGAACTGAACCAGGTGGATATTTCTTCCAGCACATAATTAAGAGGTTCTTATGGAATAAATTGGGATATTTCTCCTAATTTTTGGGATTTATTTTGGTTACAATTAAATTGTTACCTTTTCAGCACGGTCTAAATGTGTAAAAGCTTTGTTGACATGGTTGTTACATCACTTCTAAAGGCATTTTTTCTTCTTCTAACTTGCAGGAATACTATATGACAATTAAACCTCCCTTTCTATAACATCAATCATTATAGGTTTCCCCAGGCATATCTTTTAGTATTTCAGACATAGGAATCACAGGAATTATCCCACAGCTCACATCTATTCAGTTAAAGCAGTAGTAACCTCATTCCAGATTATCCAAACCTGGTTAAACCTGCTTGGCCAAATGATCAATTTTTCATCTATTTTTAACCTGTCCTCTTGGGAAGTCACAGATCCTATTCCACCAACTTTGACTTTCAAAAAGGATTTATTTGGGAATGTAACCCAATTGATGACATCAAACCCAGCCTTTAGTTCTCCGTTTTGGTTGAAAGATAGTGTTTCTCCTGCAGTATTATTGAAAGAGAGCCTTCTTACTATTTGATTGAGCTGCAAAACAGAAACAAAGAATAAAGGGAGAGGACAAACAATTCATCAGGATCTGTTAAATGATGAAAGCCTACCTCCATTTCAGAAACATGGAAAAGAAAGTATATTTTTTACATATAGGTTATATTTTAATGGAAGGGACTTGTCTCCATTTTGTGATAAATTCTCAATGGCATGCTAGCATATTTAACTGGCCATCCAATGATATGGAGACAAATTTATACAATTGTTTCTCAGACAACACCTTGCCAACAAAAGTGCATATAGTCAAGGCTATGGTTTTCCAGTTGCAATGCATGGCTGTGAAAGTTGGACCATAAGGAAGGATGAGCATCAAAGAATTGAGGCCTTTGAACTATGGTGCTGGAGAAGACTCCTGCGAGTCCCTTGGACAGCAAGGCAATCAAACTGGTCAGTACTAGAGGAGATCAATCCTGACTGCTCTTTCTAAGGCCAGATCCTGAAGATGAAATTGAAATAATTTGGCTACCTAATGAGAAGAAAGGACCTACTGGAGAAGAGTCTAATGCTGGGAAAGATTGAGGGCAAAAGAAGAAGGTGACGACAGAGAATGAGGTCACTGGAAGGAGTCACTGAATCAGTAGGTATGAGCTTAAATGGATTCCAGAGGACAGTAGAGGACAAGAAAGAATGTTGTCCATGGGGTCGCAATGGGTCAGACATCACTTTGCAACTAGCAACAACAATGTCAGACATAACATAACATTATGTTAACATAATGGAGAGTAGAAACCCCTTTGACGTGAGACATTACCTTCCATGGATGAAGTTGGCGAACTTCAATAACTCCAACTTTGCCTACTCTTGCTCTGTTTCTGAAGGTAGTTGAATAAGCAACATGTAATGCTTGTGCCAAAATGTAGACTGCATTGTAGATGCTATAGCTGTGGCCAGTCATGTCCATTTCAAAAACAGATACAAGGAGGGTCTCTATCTTCTCCTCCCCAGTGCATATCAATGGACTGTCCATTATGGAGTTACTCTTCTTACCAACCATGGAGCCTGAGAACACACATCCAAATGCCTCCTTCCAAAAAACCCTAATAAAGTCATCTTCTTCATTAAAGTTTGGTTTTCTTGTCTGAAGAAATTCCTGAAATCCTACGACCTCTCTTGAATGAACTGCAAAAGATAGAGCACCATGGAGAAAATCTAGGTCTTCCCATCTCTGAAAAGGAAGAGATGTGAAATCCATTTGGGCTGTCATAATCCAGATTTTACTATTTCCTTGTATTGGTATCTCTTCAAATTTTAACATTGAGGGAAACATTCTCAAAATTATCATTATGTCAATTTCACCTTGAATTAACACCGAGTTGACGGTGCTTTTCATGATAGTGCGGTATATTTTCATCCCTCTTTCCACCATATTGACAATATCAGTCAAATAAGAAGCAAATGGGAATCTTTCAATGAAGTCAAAACAGATCCCATTTCGGGTAAACATGGGAACCACATTTTGTACAAAGTTCTCCCCATTCTCATTATTCACAGTTACAACCCCAATCCATGTCCATTTAAAATTCTGCAGTAGCTGAAGAATTCCCTCATACTGAAGGTCCGTATTTGGAAACATTTGGTGGTAGAAACCAGCCTGTTTGTCCTTATTTGTCACTGGAGCAGACCCATACATAAACTAAAGAAAATGCAGAAGGATTCAGAAAGGAGACAATAGGCTTTGATTTTTTTTAAAAAAAGTGCATTAATGTATATTTTTCATTATAGTACACAAAGCAAAAGTTTAGTTCCATTACATATTAACAGGTTTAGATTCGGCATTTATCATACATACATACATACATACATACATACATACATACATACATACATACATATATATATATATATATATATATATATATATATATATATATATATATATATATCCATCCTCAATTTTGCTTTGATTTCTTTGGGGCTTTTTTTTTTTTTAATTTGATTTATATGCCGCCCTTCTCCGAAGACTCAGGGCGGCTTACAATGTGCTCAGCAATAGCCTTCATCCTTTTGTATATTTATACAAAGTCAGCTTATTGCCCCCACAACTGGGTCCTCATTTCACCTACCTTAGAAAGGATGGAAAGCTGAGTCAACCTTGAGCCTTGGCGAGATTCGAACCCTGCAGTAATTGCAGGCAGCTGGTCTTAATAACCAGCTTAATAACAGGGTGCCTTAAACCCCTGTACTACCAAGGCTCTACCAAGGCTTCCTTTCCTGTATAAACCTTCACGTTTAGTTCAATCTATTGTTTAAGCTCTGGATAGAAATTTGTTTATTAAATTACTTTGTGAATTCAGTCAATAACATTTGGTGCACCAGAAACTTTCTCATCCAGTTAACATGGAACATCCAACTATTAACAAGAGTGTTTCTTAGATTTGAAAAGAAGTTTGAAAGAAAAATGTTCCTCTTGATTTCAGTCAGTGTTTACTCTATGCCAGCGATCAAGTCTTATTTAAATAAATTGAGAAATTTAACTGGATTGTATCCATACTCCACATACATGGTTACCTGAGGAAATTTGTAGATGTGTAGAATGATGGCCACATGAAGACATACGTCAGTGTCAGGTCCTCCAATCATTGCTACTGGATATTTCTGAATGTCACAGTTGTAATTAGGAATTAATCTGCCTTTAGAAGAAAGGAGTTCCATTGTAGCATGGTACATCCATTTTGGATTAAAATGGCTGTTATAGATTTGAAAGCCCAGGGTAACATTGGGTAAAATATGGGGATTAGTATTGATCTCCTTAACAGCAAATACTAAAGCCAGAATATGTTGGTAAATCTGTGTTATGACCCTGAAGAGAGAGGTACATTATCTGCTGTAACTCATTTCTTGCAGAATATGATATCTATTTAGCCTCTCCTTTCAAATATACTATAATATAAGGAGTTGATCCAGTCTATATATGTAACAAGCAATAAGTTTCATTCATTGCCGTACCATCTATTCTATGCCCTGTAGTATTTTGAGTCTACCTTATCTTTTAACTCAAATGTTAATTTATCCATTTCCACACAATTGTAAAATTTTTGGATTATTAGTTGATCAGTTGGCAATTGATGGTACGATTGGATAAATAAATAAAAAAAAGGAGAGTTAAAGTAAAATTCTGTAAGAGAATAAAATTAACAAATAGGCACCCTCAACAAGATAAAGGATGTGATAAAGTGAGAAACATTTCTACATTTTTTTCTCTTTTTTGTTTTGTTTGATTTTCTTTTTCTACTTTTGTTGTGAGTAAGTAATGATGTTCGGATTAATATAAATGTATTCTGTATATACTCGATATGGTATTTTATCTTTTTATGTTTAATAAAGTTTGTTTTTTAATAAAAAAAGTTTCATTCATTGCACTTATTTAGGCTAATAAAATAATCAAAGCACTTTATTTGAAAAATATAGTGGCCATCAGATTTAGCTCTTTGGCCAAGTATCTCAATTTTTTTATTCTAGCACAGTATTATTGGCATGTCAGTGATGCCTTCACTATTGACCCAGGAAGCAACAGTGAACATCAATCTCTTGGGTATCTTTTTTTATGAGAGTTGCTGATGGGATCTATAATGGAGTTCTTTTTCCACCTTTTCTTCGATTCCATCTTTTCTCTGGAAATACTTACATGGCAAGACTAGGACAGTGCTACTTGTTAGATTAGGCTAGGATGCTCATCCAAAGAAGTTACTAAGGAAGGAACCTTGGGTCTCATCTCCCCCTATGGAGCTTTGTCATTGTGAAAGAAGCAGCACCATTTGTATAAATATGAATATTCAAAAATATAATTAAAGAAAGTATATTGTACATTATCTCCAAAGAGAAGGCCCTGGGTTCCATAGACCAAACCTAATTTTGGTGAAATATAAGGGTGGGGAACAATGACAAAGACATAACTGGACAGAAAGAAACATCCATTCTCTAACATTCCTTGCTTGGCATTTGATGATCCAACATCAATGAAGCAGATAAAGGCACCAAATATGCAAAGTACATAAAATGATTATGCATATGCAGGGATACTGTAAATATACTGATATAACACATATAGCCAGCAATTATTTCATGCTCTACATATGACTCAAAACTACATGGTGAATTGGATGCAAACTATCAGCAGACATGTAACAATATCATATACATAATACAATTCATACAATGCCCTTTCACTTAGTCACCTTCAGGTCTATTTGACATATATCTCTCTGACCATAACTGAATACTTACATGAATTTGATGCAAGACATCAGCATAACAGTTGTTGTGTTATACGAATAATACAAATCAAATAATGCACTTTCACTCACTCATTTCACTCATTCATTTTCAGGTTTATTTGACATATATCTCTCTGGCCATAACTCAATACTTACATACTTTCCTCAAAGAGGTTTCTAGAAGGAGGTGCCTTAAAGTCCATCATCGTATAAAACAGGAAGATCTGAGAAATAATGCTAGCAAAGTGGATGTCCCCTGACTGGTATTGCTTGTGGAGAAGAGGCAGAGGATCTGCAGTGCTGCATTTACTATGAGAAAGGTGACACATTCCTTGTGGACAAAGCATTGATAGGAATGTTATGGACATAATAAATAGAAGAAAACAATTCATTCTTCAATGTGTGTCACCTTGCTCCAGCTCGTCTTGTCCTTCTAGATTTTTAACTTATGTCCAAAAGAAATAGTTGCTGCCTGTTTCTGTACTTGTCTTTATATTTTATTTCTGTGCTTATGGAGAAATTGGAAAGCTCAGACTTTGAGATAAAAATCACATGTGGTCAAGCAGTAGCTAACTGGAATTGAAGATGGGGATGTTCCAGGGGCAGATATTAACAGATTTTGATCTATTTGAGATTTCTCCCTGTCTTCTGATTATAGGTTTTGTCATGTCTTCATGTTTATACTTGCTATTACTATTGAGATAACCACCAACATTCAGGCCCTGAGGGACTTTGAACAAGAAGGAACAGTTAGTTTGTCATGTCTCCCCAAAAAACAAAACAAAAAAAAAACCTCTACTTGACACCAAGCAATAATGGGATTTGAGAGCAAGCCTCAAAGCAGCAAGGATGAACAAGATAATTAAAGGCAGGCATGAAAGTCTAAGTTATTTGCAATGTTGTATTTATAACAGTGAAGGGGGAGTACCTATGAAGTCCATAGAAAATAAATGCTACACATAGATGGATGGATGGATGGATGGATGGATGGTGGATGAATGAATGAAAAAACGTGGCAAAGTGATATCATTTGTACTACCTCCATAATTGATCCCATTTATTGTTCCTTGAAACAAGGTTTACATTTTTGACTTATTGATTTTGCAAAGTTCATATACAATGATCAACTCCTGATTTCATACAGTGACAATACACTGATTTCAGGAGCCACTTCCCCTCCACAAAACAAGAAAACAACAAGAAGAAAAAACACCACACCTCTCAGTTGTTTTGCTCATCCCTAGGACAAACCCCATTGAAGCCAAGCTGGTCACATCTGCCCCCACCGTTATTGGAGACTATCCAGTGTGATTTCCAGCCTTCTTAGTAGAAATCAGGCACATTCTAAAAATGCAAAAGAACACTCTTTTGCATTTTTCTTCATTTCAGTAGTTATTCATTTTTCAACAATACCTCCTTAATAATGACAATTTTAATTCTTACCATTTTAACATCAACTTCTTAATATGTTTATTCTTTCAATAAAAAATCATATATATTTGTATGCATGTTAGATATGTGTGTGTATGAAAGAGAAAATGTGGAATTTCTGTCAGAAAATGTAGTTATAAAGGTTATAATAGAGAGGACATCAGAACAACATATGGGCTGGAATCTCTGGTTGTTTCAAATCACCAAGACAGGTTTGCTCTGCAACAGCTGTATTATATTTCCTTTCCAACATTGCAGATGGCATGGCATTAAAGCAGGTCAAAGAGAGAGGTCTGCATGGTGTTCCATAGGTGGAGAATTTCGGGAAGAGTTTGCAATGAAGATGGTATAGGAGATTCTTGTAGGGAGTTGTTTTCTCCTGTCATTTGAAAATACAGCACTGTCACATTTTGGCATTTTTTGATCAGCAGAAGGCCAAAGGAATCTTCATTCTGTATTCCATTCATTCCTCATAGTTTAATTTTTAAATAATCAGTAATATTCTGGCAATATATAACTTTCAGACATTAGGTAAAGGAAAAAGTTCCCTTCGCACATATAGGGGGCAGTGCTCATTTCCATTTCAAAGCTGAAGAGCCAGTGCTGTGAGCGCTGTCTGAAGATGTCTCCGTGGTCATGTGGCTGGCATGATTAAACACCAAAGGCACACAGAATGCTGTTATTTCCCCACCAAATGTGGTCCCTATTTTTCTACTTGCATTTTTTAAATCCTTTCAAACTGCTAGGTTGGCAAAAGCTGGGACAAGTAACAGGAGCTGAAGGATTAGTGCTCAAGCACTAAGGATTCGAACTGCTGAACTGCCAACCTTTCAATTGACAAGTTCAGTATCCTTTCCACTGAGCCACCTCATCCCATATGAATATATAACAATGTAAATTGTTGATATTAAGTCCTCTGTCCTTTTATCTCTTTGCTACTCTTCAGTTTTCCCTCTTGTTTTCCCCTAGTTTTTGTCCTAACTTGGCCGTCACCTGTTTCTGATGATTGTTTCTGATGATGTTTAATAAAGGTATGATGTTTAATAAAGGTATGATGTTTAATAAAGGTATGCTGTATTGTTTGTTAGTTCAAATGATTGGCAAGCTCAGTATCTTAGCCACTGAGCCACCAATTCCCTCTTTTGAGACATTAGACATGGGCTAATTCCAACTCTTTCAAGAAACAAGTTGTTTCACAGACAAAGAAAACTATATAACATGCTGATAAAAGTGTTGTTAAGAATTTTAAAACATTATTTTATAGCCCCCCACTGGATACTATAATGGAGAAGATCTCCAAAGCCACCATATATTTGCCCCCTAGTCAGATAACTAGGAACAAAGGAGAGCCAAACACTGCAGAAAATCAACATGCTGAAGGTGATAAATTTGGCTTCATTAAAAGAGTCTGGTAATTTCCTGGCAAAGAAAGCTACCGTAAAGCTGACAAGGGCTAAGAGGAACATGAAGCCCAAGACAAAATAGAACATGAGAAAGGAGTTTTCATTACATTCCAGAACAATTTCTTCTGCCATTAAATGCATGTTGAAATCAGGGAATGGAGGAAAGGTCAACATCCAGACAGTACAAAGAACTACTTGAATGAAAGAACAGAAAAATACAATGGAAATGGCCAATCTTTTCCCCACCCATTTCCTCGGTTGGGTGGCCATGAAAGCTAAAATCACCACAATAGTTTTTGCTAACACACAGGGTACAGCTGCAGTAAAAATGACACCAAAAGCACTTTGTCGAAGGAGACAGGTTACTTTATGAGGTTTGCCAATAAATAGTAAAGCGAAAGAAATGAAAACAGGAGAGAAATGAGAAGGATGTAGGTGAGGTTTCTGTTGTTGGCCTTGACGATGGGCGTATCCTGGTACTTAATGAAGATACCCAGAACCAACACTGTGATAAAAGAGGAAGAAAGAGAACAAATCACCAAGATGGACCTCAAAGTTTCCTCATATGTCAGAAATGTTACAGTTTTTGGAAGTCATGAATTCTGTTCCTTGTTTGGATACTGATCTTCTGGGCATGGAAAACAGTCATCCATATCTAGGAAAAAAATCAGGTTAGAAACATAATTGTTTTAAAATTAAACTCAAAGAATATGAATGCACTGCTCTGTGGATAGCATGAAGTTTTGTTATCTCAGTCTGAGCTCTTTAACTGCTGGCACAATAAGCATATGAGCTTTTCTTTTAAGTTAAATTTTATTAGGAGTAAAAACTGGAAAACAGATTCTAACTCTAAGACCAGCATTAGAAAACATTATTGAAATGTTTATACGTATTTGTTTTTAAATCAGACTTTAGAAATCAATGAAGCTTCTTGATTTTTTTTTTTTTTGCAAATTGTTTACTATGACCATTTTATTAACTCTCAGAAGGATTGACCAGTAAAGGGTCACCAGGATCTGCCAAGACAAGACTGGTTTTCCACTTCAACTTCCATAACTTAATCACTATACCAAATTGTTTATTATGACTCAGATGTAAGAGTCAGAGCTCCTTTATTTGTGTCATTATGTATGAAATAGAGAAGATGTGCAGTGCAAGTATGGTAAGAAAGTTTACAGCAGATTGAAAAGCCACCTGTTCTTTCGGAGAACTCCACCTATAATGCAGGAAGTAGATCTTTCCAATGGCATTGCAAATACAAAAGGAAATAAATATTTCTTTCTAATTCCATTGTGCCATTTTTTTACGATCAATCAGATTGTTTTATTCAACATAGAAATGCCAAATAAAGCTTTGGGAAGCATAGGATTTTATCTCCAAAAGTGGCTTCTGGTTTGCAGGAGCACAAAATTATATCCTCTCTACATCATCCAAACACACATAGCCTTTCCATGGAATGACATGACAGCTTGGACTGTTGAAGATGGTCTTCTGAAGTGATTAATAAGGATCTGATCTCAGTCTCTGCACTGCCTGAATATCAACGATTTCAGTATCCCACCACTGCTGTTATGTGAGCTGCCCAGAGAAAATAGGGATCTTTCTACAGTGTGACAAAATGGAGTTAAGATCTGCTTTCTTATCATATTATTCAGTTACACTGCATCTATAAACTGTGAGAATGTTTTGTCTGCATAGAAATGAATATTTATGGTACCTAATACCAATACAAAAAGAGTAGTTTTACAAGAAGAAAGGGTTCTCAACTCTTGTATAGGAGAATTTCACTACCAGGCTTGAAATTTTAGGCCTGGATAACCTTGAACTGTGCCGTCTACGTTACAACCTAAGCTTAGTACATAAGATTATCTATCATAATGTCCAACCTGCTAATGACTACTTTAATTTCAACCACAATAACACAAGGGCTATCAATAGATACAAACTAAATGCAATCCACTCTAATCTTGATTGTAGAAAATACGAGTTCATCAATAGAGTAGTAAATGTCTGGAACACTCTACCTGATCCTGTTTTTAGTTTCTCTAACCCCATACCTTTTACTTTAAACTGTCTACAGTGGACCTTACACATTTCTTAAGAGGTCCCTAAGGGGGCGTGCATAAGCGCACCAGCATGCCTTTCATACCTGTCCTCCTGTCCCCATTTATATGTAATCATTTTATTTGTTTATGGCTATGTTTTGCTTATTTATATCCATTTTTGGTGCCATTTTTTCATGTGTCCATGTCTATGTCTATACTGATACTGTTTCCTTGTACTTGTTGACAAATAATTAAATAAATGAATGAGTAAATACATCTGTAAAATCTGCATTACTCATTGTTCATCACTCACCTATTCTATTTGAAATCTTCCCTTCTGAACAGTGAAGACAGTCGTAACAACAAAATGGCTTCCCTTCTATTCTCTTCTTAGCATAACCCAAAGGGCAATAGTTATTACATAGAGAAAGTGGCCAGACCTGTTCATAAAGGATAGAATAGAAAGCTTTGCATTTTTCAAGACTGTGTAATAATAGTTTTGGTCTACAAAGCTCCCACTTTGTATCAGGTTTGGTGTAAAGCCTTGTGAGTGATGTCAGTGAAAAAAAAGTGGTGAAGAAAATGCCATGGGATTTACAGAGCTTCCACAAATAGTCTTTGTTGTGGCTCTGTGATTAGAATGTAGTCTTGCAGGCTAAATTTACCCATACCTGATGGAAGGAACCTTGGCTCTCAAATCCCCCCATGGAGCTTTGTCGTTGTGAAAGAAGCATCACTATTTGCATAAATATGAATATTCAAAAATATAATTAAATAAAGTATATTGTGAATGATCTCCAAAGAGAAGGCCCTTGGTTCCACAGACCAAACCCAATCTTGATGAAATTTAGGGGAGGGGACGACGACAAAGATTTAACTGGACAGAAACGAACATCTATTCTCATCCGTTATTTGCTTGGCATTTGATGGCCCAACGTTAATCAAGCAGATAAAAGCACCAAATATGCAAAGTACATAAAATGATTATGCATATGCAGGGATACTGTAAATATACAGATATAACACATATAGCCAGCAATTATTTCATGCTCTAGAGATGACTCAAGACTTCATGGTAAATTTGACGCTAACTATCAGCACACATCTCTGGAAGGGAAGAGACGTGAAATCCATCTGAGCTGTCATAATCCAGATTTTACTCTTTAGTTGTAATGGTATCTCTTCAAATTTGGACATAGAGGGAAACATTCTCAAAATTATCATTATATCAATTTCACCTTGAATTAAAACTGCATTGACCATGCTGTTCATGACAATGCTGTGAATTTGGATCCCTTCTTTCACTGTATTGGCAATGTCAGTAGAATAAGAAGCAAATGGGAATCTTTCAATGAAGTCAAAACAGATCCCACTTTGGGCAAAAATGGGTATCACATTTTGTACAAATTTCTCCCCATTCACATTATTCACCAATAGGACCCCAATCCATGTCCATTTAAAATGCTGCAGTAACTGAAGAATTCCCTTATACTGAAGGTCCGTATTTGGAAACATTTGGTGATAGAAACCTGCCTGTTTGTCCTTATTTGTCACTGGAGCAGAGCCATACATAAACTATAGAAAAAGCAAAAGAATTAAGAAAGAAAACTATATGACTTTAATTTTTTACAAGTGTGTCAATAGAGATTTTTCTCACTATAGTACACAAAAGAAAACTTTACCTCCATTGCATCTTAATTTTATTTATTTTTTTAAATTTGATTTATATGCCGCCCTTCTCCGGAGACTCAGGGCGGCTTACAATGTGCTAAGCAATAGCCTTCATCCTTTTGTATATTTATACAAAGTCAGCTTATTGCCCCCACAACTGGGTCCTCAATTTACCTACCTTAGAAAGGATGGAAGGCTGAGTCAACCTTGAGCCTGGCGAGATTCGAACCTGCAGTAATTGCAGGCAGCTCGTCTTAATAACAGGTTGCTTTACACCACTGTACTACCAAGTTTCTTTTGTTTTAGATTTGGCAATTGTGTTCCTCCAACACTTTCATGAATAAAAATTTAAGAGAAGTTGTGCAAAATCTATCAATCTTTGTTTGTCTTAATCATCCCTTAATTTCTTTCCTTTATGAATTAGGACATTTCATGCAATCTATTATGTTAAACTCAGAATAGGAACTGATTTATATATTAAGAATGTTCTGTGAATTCAGCAAGTAATATTTGGTGCACCCGGAATTTTCTAGTCCATTTAATTTGAATATGGTTCTCCATCCTCATAACCATGCAATTGAAGAAGGAGTGATTTTTTTTATTTTTTATTTTATTATTTACATATACTTATATTGAATACAGTGTGACCATCCTGGTGATTCATCCGCCATAAAAAACAAGGTGAAAGATAAATAACATATATACGACTTACACAGTGTTAGTATTGTACAATTATTTTTGACCCACTTATTCATTCTGGTACATATATAATTTCTCATTCTAGGTCTATTTAACCTAATTGTTTTGTGTTCCAACTACCACCTTGTGTTTCCAGCCATTGATAAAATCTGTTCCATGTGTCATAATATTCTGTCTCTCCTTTGTTTTTTTAATTCTAATGTTAATCTATCCATTTCTGCGCATATTAATATCTTCCTTATTATCTCTTTTTCTGAAGGGGTGTTTTCACTTTTCCATTGCTGAGCATATACCATTTTCCCTGCCGTCAGGATGTATAGTACTAGATATATTGACCCTTTACGATAGCCATCTGTTATAATGCCTAATAGAAATAGTTCTGGTTTGAATTCAATACATTGTCCAAACATTCTTTCTAGCTACATCTCAATTTTTAACCAAAATTTACTAGCTTTTTTACAGGACCACCACATGTGATAGCATGTTCCTGGTGATTCTTTACATTTCCAACATTTCAGGGATGTGTTGCTAAATATTTTAGCCAATCTTGCCAGGGGAAGATGCCACCTATAGAACATTTTATAAAGATTCTCTTTTCTATGATGTGGCCAACGTCAGTTTCCAGTTCCTTTCCCAAAGTTTCTGCCAATTATCCAAATCAATGTTTTATCCAAAAATTTTAGCCCATACAACCATTGTCTCTTTAACTTGTTCTTCCTCCATTTTATAGTCTAATAAATATTTATTTGTTGTCCTTATCAATGAGTGTTATATTTTGACAATTGATGTTTTATCAATCCCCACTAATAGTTTATCTAATATCATTAATTCTCTATAAATACCCCATGCTTTCACATCCTTCAAGTAGCATGATTGTATTTGCATATATGACCACCACTCCAGTTCCACCCCATGTTTTTTTTAATTCTAGTCTTGTTTTCAATTCACCCTTCTTGTTTAGTATATCATTTAGTCATGCCTGTCACATGACCATGCAGAAGTCTTCGGACAGTGCTGGCTCTTTGGCTTTGAAATGGAGATGAGCACCACCCCCTAGAGTTGGGAATGACTAGCACATATGTGCGAGGGGAACCTTTACCTTTATATGTAACAATTTTCCCCATATTTTTACGATTTGGGTGTATCAATGCTTCTAAGGTACAGAACTGGTATTTTCATATAATTTTGTTGTGTTCCTCTTGATTTCAGTCAGTGTTTACTTTATGCCAGAAATCAAGTCTTATCTAAATGAAATAAGAAATTTAACTGGATTGCATCCATACACCACATACATAGTTACCTGAGGAAACTTGTAGATATGCAGAATGGTGACCAGGTGAAGATATACCTCAGTGTCAGGTCCTCCAATGATGGCAACTGGATATTTCTGAATGTCACAGTTGTAATTGGGAATTAATCTGCCTTTAGAGGAAAGGAATTCCACTGAGGCATGGTACATCCATTTCTTGAGCATTTTTTAAAATGAGTGTTCCTGATGGAATCTATAATGGAGTTATTTTTCCACATTTTCTTCAATTCCATCTTTTCTCTGGAAATACTTACATGGCAAGACTAGGACAGTTCTACTTGTTAGATTAGGTTAGGATGCTCATCAAAAGAAGTTACTAGGGAAGGAACCTTGGCTCTCAACACACCCCATGCAGCTTTGTCATTGTGAAAGAAGCAGCACCATTTGCATAAATATGAACATTTAAAAATATAATTAAATAAAGTATATTGTACATTATCTCGAAAGAAAAGACCCTGGGTTCCACAGACCAAACCTAATCTTGGTTAAACTTAGGTGGGTTGGGGGAATGACAAAGACTTAACTGGACAGAAATAAACATCCATTCTCTAACATTCTTTGCTTGGCATCAACGTCAATCAATCATTTTGCATATGCAGGGACACTTTAAATATACAGATATAAGACATATAACCAGCAATTATTTCATCCTCTACAGATGACTCAAGACTACATGGTGAATTTGATGCAAACTATCAGCAGACATGTAACTATATCATATGCATAATACAATTCATACAATGCCCTTTAACTTACTCACCTTCAGGTCTATTTGACATGTATCTTTCTGGGCATAACTGAATTCTTACATGAATTTGATGCAAGACATCAGCATACATGTTGTAGTGTTATATACATAACAGAATTCAAATAATGCACTTTCACTCACTCATTTCACTCATTCATCTTCAGGTCTATTTGACATATCTCTCTCTGGCCATAACTCAATACTTACATACTTTCCTCAAAGAGTTTGCTAGAAGGAGGTGTCTTAAAGTCCATCATTGTATAAAACAGGAAGATCTGAGAAATGATGCTAGCAATGTGGATGTCCCCTGACTGGTATTGGAGGAGTGAATGAATGAGAGTCCCTGTGTAGTCCATAGAAAATAAATGCTGCAAATGGATGGATGGATGGATGGAAGAATGAAAGTTATATCATTTGTGCAACCTCCATAATTGATCCCATAGTATTGTTCCTTGAAACTGGGTTTACATGATTTGTTTTTTAATAGTTTGACCTATTGATTTTGCAAAGTCTATATACAATGATCAACTCCTGATTTCATACGGTGATCAAACACTGATTTTGGGAGCCACTTCCCTTCCACAAAACAAGAAAACTACAAGAAGAAAAAACACTATACCTCTCAGTTCTTTTGCTTATCCCTAGGACAAACCCCATTGAAGCCAATCTGGTCACATCTGCCTCTCCCCCCATTGGAGACTATCCAGTGTGATTTCCTATCTTTCAAATGAATTCCAGCTTTCTTAATGGAAATCAGGCACATTCTTAAAATGCAAAAGAACACTATGTTAAAAAAATATTTAAAAATATGAAAAAACCTTTAAAAGTTGGCTTCCCATCTTCATTTCAGTAGTTATTCATTTTGCAGCAATATCTCCCCAATAGTGACAATTTGAATCCATCCCATTTTAACATCACCTTCTTAATATGTTTATTCTTTCAATAAGAAATCATATATATTTGTATGCATGTGCGTATGTGTATGTGTGAAAGAGAAAATGTGGAATTTCTATCAGAAAATGGAGTTATACAGTCAGGTCCAGAAATATTGGGACATCGACACAATTCTAACATCTTTGGCTCTATACACCACCACAATGGAGTTGGAATGAAACAAACACAATGTGCGTTAACTGCAGACTGTCAGCTTTAATTTGAGAATATGTACATCCAACTCAGGTGAACGGTGTAGGACTTACAGCAGTTTGTATATGTGCCTCCCACTTGTTAAGGGACCAAAAGTAATGGGACAATTGGCTTCTCAGCTGTTCCATGGCCAGGTGTGTGATATTCCCTCATTACCCCAATTACAATGTGCAGATAAAAGGCCCAGAGTTCATTTCAAGTGTGCTATTTGCATTTGGAATCTGTTGCTGTCAACTCTCAAGATGAGATCCAAAGAGCTGTCACTATCAGTGAAGCAAGCCATCATTAGGCTAAAGAAACAAAACAAACCCATCAGAGAAATAGCAAGAACATTAGGCATGGCCAAAACAACTGTTTGAAACATTCTCAAAAAGAAGGAATGCACCGCAACACCAAAAGACCTGGGAGACCATGGAAAACAAGTGTGGTGGATGACCGAAGAATTCTTTCCCTGGTGAAGAAAACACCCTTCACAACAGTTGGCCAGATCAAGAATACTCTCCAGGAGGTAGGTGTATGTATGTCAAAGTCAACAATCAAGAGAAGACTTCACCAGAGTGAATACAGAGGGTTCACCACAAGATGTAAACCATTAGTGAGCTTCAAAAACAGGAAGGCCAGATTAGAGTTTGCCAAACAACATCTAACAAAGCCTTCACAGTTCTGGAACAAGATCCTATGGGCAGATGAGACCAAGATCAACTTGTACCAGAGTGATGGGAAGAGAAGAGTATGGAGAAGGAAAGGAATTGCTCATGATCCTAAGCATACCACCTCATCAGTGAAGCATGGTGGTGGTAGTGTCATGGCGTGGGCATGTATGGCTGCCAATGGAACTGGTTCTCTTGTATTTATTGATGATATGACTGCTAACAAAAGCAGCAGGATGAATTCTGAAGTGTTTTGGGCAATATTATCTGCTCACATTCAGCCAAATGCTGCAGAACTCATTGGACTGCACTTCACAGTGCAGATGGACAATGACCCAAAGCATACTGCAAAAGCAACCAAAGAGTTTTTGAAGGGACAGAAGTGGAATGTTATGCAATGGCCAAGTCAATCACCTGACCTGAATCCCATTGAGCATGCATTTCACTTGCTGAAGACAAAACTGAAGGGAAAATGCCCCAAGAACAAGCAGGAACTGAAGACAGCTGCAGTAGAGGTCTGGCAGAGCATCACCAAGGATGAAACCCAGCATCTGGTGATGTCTATGTGTTCCAGACTTCAGGCTGTGATTGACTGCAAAGGATTTGCAACCAAGTATTAAGAAGGGAAAGTTTGATTTATGATTATTATTCTGTCCCATTATTTTTGGTCCCTTAACAAGTGGGAGGCATATATGCAAACTGCTGTAAGTCCTACACCGTTCACCTGAGTTGGATGTACATACCCTCAAATTAAAGCTGACAGTCTGCAGTTAACGCACATTGTGTTTGTTTCATTCCAACTCCATTGTGGTGGTGTATAGAGCCAAAGATGTTAGAATTGTGTCGATGTCCCAATATTTCTGGACCTGACTGTAAAGGTTGCAATAGAAAGGACTGGAATATTGGCTGGAATCTTTGGTTCTTTCAAATCACCGAGACAACTTTGCTCTGCAACAGCTGTATTATATTTCCTTTCCAACATTGCAGATGGCATGGCATTAAAGCAGGTCAAAGAGAGAGGTCTGCATCGTGTTCTACAGGTGGAGAATTTCAGGAAGATTTTGCAATGAAGATGGTCTAGGAGATTCTTGTAGGGAGTTGTTTTCTCCTGTTAGTCATTTGAAAATAAAATACTACCCCGTTTTGGCATTTTTTGATCAAAAGAAGGCCAGAAGAGTCTTCATTCTGTCTTTTATTCATTCTACTTAGTTTCATTTTTAACTAATCGGTAATATTCTAGCATTGCCCTTGTTATTTCTCTCAGAATACTAAAAGACAACAACAAAAAAATCCTGAAATCTTTGGAATCTTTAGCATCATATGAGGGAAGATGAATTCAATTGTTATTTCCTATCATCCCCTGTGTATTCTGAGTTTACACAAGCCAAGACCAAGAAAAAGGACTCCTTTCCATGTTCCTTAATTGAAAAACAGAAGGACATCTGATAAATCCCTTTTCCGAAAATATAACTTTGAGACATTAGGTAAAGGTAAAGGTTCTCCTTGCACATATGTGCTACTCGTTCCCGACTCTAGGGGGCAGTGCTCATCTCCATTTGAAAGCCAAAGAGCCAGCGCTATTCGAAAGTGCTTTCGAACAGCTAGGTTGGCCAAATCTGGGACAAATAATGGGAGCTCACCCCATTATGCGGCACTAGAGATTCGAACCGCTGAACTGCTGACCTTTTGATCAACAAGCTCAGAGTCTTAGCCATGAGCCAGCCATTTATTTATTTATTTATTTATTTATTTATTTATTTATTGCGATTTATATGCCGCCTTTCTCCCTAGGGACTCAAGGCGGCTTACAAAATGACAACTTCAATACAAATCACAATACAATACCAAATTAAAATCAGTAACCCAATTAAAAAACAATTTAAAATTATCCCAGTGTACCCCCAAACGGATCAGTTTAATTGGCGGAAGAGCCACGTCTTCAGCTCACGACGGAAGGAAAGAACGTCGGGGGCTGTCCTGAGCTCAGTGGGCAATCCATTCCAGAGGGTCGGGGCTCCCACAGAGAACGCCTTCCCCCTGGGGGTCGTCAGCCGACATTGTTTGGCCGACGGCACCCTGAGGAGGCCGACTCTGTGAGAGCGCACAGGACGATGGGAGAACGGCTGGAGATGGTCCTGCAAGTACCCTGGGTCTAAGCCATGAAGGGCTTTATAGGTGAGCACCAGCACCTTGAAACGTATCCGCAGTGCCACCGGTAGCCAGTGTAGCTCACACAGGAGAGGTGTTACATGGGAGTATCTAGACGCCCCCGTAACTACCTGCGTGGCTGCATTTTGGACTAGCTGAAGCCTCCGGACACATCCCAAGGGCAGCCCCATGTAGAGGGTCTTACAGTAGTCCAACCTAGAGGTAACAAGGGCGTGAGTGACCGTGGCGAGGGCATCCCGGTCTAGGAACAGGCGCAACTGGCGCACAAGACGGACCTGTGCGAAGGCCCCCCTGGTTACGGCCATCAGATACATATGAATATATAACAATGTAAATTGTTGATATTAAGTCCTCTGTCCTTTTATCTCTTTGCTACTCTTCATTTTTCCCTCTTGTTTCCCCCTATTTTTTGTCCTAATTTGGCCGACACCTGTTTCTGATGATGTTTGTTCTCTATGATGTATTGTTTGTTAGTTCAAATGATTGGGAAGCTCAGCATCTTAGCCACTGAGCCACCGATCCATGCGTCCCTCTTTTGAGATGTTAGAGTAAAACTAATTCCAACTCTTTCAAGAAACAAGTTGCTTCACAGACAAGGAAAACTATATAACATGCTGATAAAAGTGTTGTTAAGAATGTTAAAACATTCTTAAAAAACAGAAGTTAAAGCTAAGAAAAATATAGGGTTTAAGACAGTACATTTATCCCCAAAATAGTAAGTAGGCTCAGTTAAGATGATTATTGTTCCTCAGGTAAAAATGGGAAAGGATTGTATATCTTCACTTTGGGGCCTTCCTGCTGTTGTATTGCTATATTAAAAACAAGAAATAGAGTTGTTTAATTATTTTTTTGTCTTAGATGTTGCTTGCTATTCAGTTCAGGCCTCAGTATGATGACATAGCATTTAGGGAAAAAGATGCACACAAGGAGCCCCCCACTGGATGTTATAATGGAGAAGATCTCCACAGCCACCATATATTTGCCCCCTGTAGTCAGATAACTAGGAACAAAGGAGAGCCAAACACTGCAGAAAATCAACATGCTGAAGGTGATAAATTTGGCTTCGTTAAAAGAGTCTGGTAATTTCCTGGCAAAGAAAGCTACCGTAAAGCTGACAAGGGCTAAAAGGAACATGAAGCCCAAGACACAGTAGAACATGACAAAGGAGTTTTCGTTACATTCCAGAACAATTTCTTCTGCCATTAAGTGCATGTTGAAATCAGGGAATGGAGGAAAAGTCAACAGCCAGACAGTACAAAGAACTACTTGAATGAAAGAGCAGAAAAATACAATAGAAATGGCCAACCTTTTCCCCACCCATTTCCTCATAGTAGACTTTGGTTGGGTGGCCATGAAAGCTAAAATCACCACAATAGTTTTTGCTAACACGCATGATACAGCTACAGTAAAAATGACACCAAAAGCACTTTGTCGAAGGAGACAGGTTACTTTATGAGGTTTGCCAATAAATAGTAAAACGCAAAGAAATGAAAACAGGAGAGAAATGAGAAGGATGTAGGTGAGGTTTCTGTTGTTGGCCTTGACGATGGGCGTATCCTGGTACTTAATGAAGATACCCAGAACCAACACTGTGATAAAAGAGGAAGAAAGAGAACAAATGCCCAAGATGGAACCCAAAGTTTCCTCATATGTCAGAAATGTTACACTTTTTGGAAGGCATGAATTCTGTTCCTTGTTTGGATACTGATCTTCTGGGCATGGAAAACAGTCGTCCATATCTAGGAAAAAAAACAGGTAGAAGCATTGTCCTTGTACAGTGAACTGACATTAATTATTGATTATGTGCAGTGAAGCTGGTGTCTACTCCTAGGGACCCATAAACAGATATTCTCCATCGAACATGTCCCTAATCTGGTCTTTCAGTCTCCAACGGTGCACTCATTACCACTCTAAATGCGGCTATTCGCTTTGCTGATGTTCTGCAGTTCTCCTCTGTCCTTCTTCATCTACCCACATTAGAAAGAATTCCATAAATATTTCTTTCTAATTCCATTGTCCCATTTTTTTACAATCAATCAGATTGTTTAATTCAACATAGAAATGCCAAATAAAGCTGTGGAGAGCATAGGATTTTATCTCCAAACGTGGCTTCTGGTTTGCAGAAGCACAAAATTATATCCTCTCTACATCATCCAAACACACATAGCCTTTCCATGGAATGACATGACAGCTTGAATTATTGAAGATGGTCTAATGAAGTGATTAATATGGATTTGATCTCAATCTCTGCCCAGCCTGAATATCAACTATTTCAGCATCCCACCACTGTTGTTATGTGATCTGCCCAGAGAAAATAGGAATCTTTCTACAGTGTGACATAATGGTGTTAAGATCTGTATTTATATCATATTAAATACTTACACTGCATCTATAAACTGTGAAAATGTTTTGTCTGCATAGAAATGAATATTTATTGTACCTAATATCAATACAAGAAGAGTACAAACTAAATGTAATCCGCTATAATATTGATTGTAGAAAATACGACTTCAGCAATAGAATATTAAATGTCTGGAACACTACCTGATCCTCTTGTTAGTTTCTCTAACCCCCATACCTTTTACCTTAAACTGTCTACAGTGGACCTTACACATTTCTTAAGAGGTCCTTAAGGGGGTATGCATAACCACACCAGCATGCCTACCATCCCTGTCCTACTGTCCCCATTTATATGTAATCATTTTATGTGTTTATGGCTATGTTTTGCTTATTTATATCCATTTATTTGTGCCATTTTTTCATGTGTCCATGTCTATGTCTATACTGATACTGTTTCCATGTACTTGTTGACAAATAATTAAATAAATAAATCTGTAAAATCTGCATCACTCATTGTTCATCACTCACCTATTCCATTTGAAATCTTCCCTTCTGGACAGTGAAGACAGTCGTAACAACAAAATGGCTTCCCTTCTATTTTGTTCTTAGCATAACCCAAAGGGCAATAGTTATTACACAGAGAAAGTGGGCGGACCTGTTCATAAAGGATAGAAGAGAATTGTTTGCTTGTTTGTGATGTCAGAGAAAAAAAAACAAAGGGAAGAAAATGCCATGGCAGTTACAGAGCTTCCACAAATAGGTTTTGTTGTGGCTCTGTGATTAGAATGTAGTCTTGCAGGCTAACTCTACCCACAGCCTGATGGATTCAAGGTTGACTCAGCCTTCCATCTTTCCATGTTCGGTAAAATGACGACCCAGATTGCTGGGGGCAATATGCTGAAATTGTACAGAGAGTGCTGTAATGTAGTATGGAGCAGTTTATAACTTTATGTGCTATTGCTAATATAGTTTACTTTGTCTTCTTTGTATTTTGTCAGCTTCCTACAGCCTTTTTTTAGTATTCTGATAAATTACTAGTAAAAGAAATGACATGGTTTAGTTTCTATACCATCAACCAAGAACTATTCAATGCCAATTCCTGCTGTGATTTAAGATGATATATTTTGCATAATGATATGGATTACATATGTAGAAAATTAGTACCCACCCATCTCCTAGAAGAATGAAATATTTTTCCTAAGAGAGAAATAGAAATCTTAAGGGAGAGAAAAACTCTCTCCCCCCAGCAGATATTTTGTGCCCATTAAGAAAGATTGGGCCATCCTATCTACAAAACCAAAGACTTTCAGCTCCAGGATGATGGGATTAAGACATGACCTTCCAGGACATAATAGGATTAACCCACTAGCAGCACGACTTTGCAGAATCTCTTAAGGACTTTGTATCACCTAGAAAACTTCAACCAAACCTGAGACAACCTACAGAGCTGGCTATGACCCCTACAATAGCCAATAGAATGCATGTTCTTGCACATGAACAGGAAGTTCAAGTTCAAAGCCCAAGAGAAGGTGTATATACCCCTCACTCTCACTTCCATGTGTTCAGCTGCACCAGAGAACAATGCGCTTGGTGGTTCTACTTCATCATTAATGGCTTAGGGCCAGGGTACTTACGAGACCGCCTTCTGCCACCAATAGCCTCCCACCGGCCAATATGCTCGCACAGAGTGGGCCTCCTCAGGGTGCCGTCCGCCAGACAATGTCGGCTGCCGACTCCCAGGGGGAGAGCCTTCTCTGTGGCGGTGCCCACCCTCTGGAACAACCTCCCCCCAATGATACGTACAATAACAGACCTCCAGATTTTTCGTCTGGCCCTGAAAACCCATTTAGTTCAACTAGCTGGGCTGGCTTGAGTTAAATTTTAAATTGGTTTTAAATTGCGTTGTTTTAATTTACAGCCAAAATAGTTAATTATTTTAAACTGCTTTTAAATTTTGTATGTATTGTTTTTTACTTTGGCTGTTCACTGCTCTGAGTCCTATTTGGAGAAGGGCGGTATAGAAATAAGAATAAATAAATAAATAAATAAATAAATAAATAAATAAATAAATTAAACCATCTTTCCAATCAGCTTCCATGTTTCCAGTGTCTTTCTCCCAGCTTAGAACTGAACCAGGTGGATATTTCTTCCAACACATAATTAAGAGGTTCTTATGGAATAAATTGGGATATTTCTCCTAATTTGGGGATTTATTTTGGTTACTATTAAATTGTTTACCTTTTCAGCACTGTCTAAATGTGTAAAAGCTTTGTTGACATGGTTATTACATCACTTCTAAAGGCATTTTTTTCTTCTTCTATCTTGCAGGTGTACTGTATGGCAATTACACCTCCCTTCCTACAGCATCAATCCTTATAACAATATTTGGCAAAGGAGAAACTCCTGCAGATAAAAGAGGAGGAAAGGGAAATGCTCAATAGGAAGAATACAATGGAGGAATTAAGGAGGGTAATATCTAAATTAAAGAATAATAAATCACCAGGTCTGGATGGTCTCCCAGGAGAACTGTACAAAAATCGAGACCTGGAGGAAATACTCTTATCAAAATTGTTGGTAATATGCAATGAGGCTCTGAGGGGATCCAAAATTCCGGACTTGTGGAGGGAGGCGTGCATCACATTATTGGTAAAAGAAGGTACCGATTCGAAAGAAATAAAGAATTATAGGCCAATCTCCCTACTCAATACAGACTACAAAATATTTATGAGTGTAATCACAGGAAGGATGAAGATAATATTGAACAATTAGATACACACTGACCAAAATGGATTTCTCCCGGGAAGGCAGATCAGAAACAATCTGAGAGTAGTGATAGATGCCTTAGAATACTATGAAACACATTTGGAGAAACAAATGGCACTAGACGCCCAGAAGGCGTTCGATAATTTAAATTGGGAATTCATGATCCAGTAAATTAAAGTGATGAATTTTGGAGAAAACTTTGAGAAAGTGATCACAATAATTTATGATAAGCAAAGAGCAAACATTTTATTAAATGGTAACATAACAAAAACCTTCCAAATTAGTAAGGGAGTGAGACAAGGCTGCCCACTGTCACCACTTCTATTTATATTGGCCTTAGAGGTTCTACTAAGAAGAATTAGACATAACAATGAGATAAGAGGACTGAAAATTAGGAGTGAAATATTTAAAATTCAAGCATTTGCTGATGACGTTGCATTAATTATGGAAGAACCATTAGAAACAGAACAAAAAGTCCTGGAAGAATTGGATGATTATGGAAAGCTATCCGGATTTAAAATGAATAAAACCAAAACCAAAATGTTGACTAAAAATATATCAGAAGGGCAAAAGAGAATATTAGAAGAAACTTTGGGCCTGCAAATAGTCAAAAAGATCAAATATCTAGGAATCTGGATAACGGCGAGGTGTTCGGTCCTAAAAGAAGATAATTATGTACCATTATTAAGGAAAATTAAGCAAGATTTGGAACGGTGGGGGAAACTACAACTATCACTGCTAGGTAGGATAGCTACCATAAAGATGAACATCCTACCTAAGCTGGTCTATCTATTTCAAACTATGCCAGTTAATATAGATAAAAAAAAAATTCTTAGACCTGAATAAGGCCACAAGGGAATTCATTTGGGAAGGGAAAAAGCCGAGGATCGCACTTCGAATATTACAGGAAAAAAGGAATAAGGGTGGATTCGGGCTCCCAGTGTGGGAAATCTACCATAGAGTGCCAGCCTAGTGTGGTTAAGGGATTGGGCCACATTAGGAAATAAAAGAATTTTGACATTGGAATGGTATGACCTGCAGAAAGGCTGTCATGCCTATCTGTGGGACAAAGAAAAAGGGATGTACTTTCATAGGCACAAAATCAGAGATATATTAATGCGGACCTGGAAGGAAATTAGACATGCACACTACACAAAAATTCCGAAATGGACCTCCACAATGGAGGCAATGATTTATCCGAATATGTTTAGATATCAAGATATCTTAGATGATAGTGGTAATCTTAAAACGAACGAGACCCTGAAGGAGCAAGAGATCCACATTGACTGGTGGCCCTATCTACAAATTAAATCACGATACAAAAGGGATAAGAAGGAATGTGGTATAGAAATGGGGACTAATGGATTCGACAAGATATGGATGGGAGTAGAGAATAAATTATTAGCCAAACTATATTCTTATTTGCTTGAATATGATAGGGAAGGAGAAATAGTTAAAGATCAGATGATTGCTTTGGGGAAAAATATCGCACATAACATAAATTTAGACGATTGGGAAGCAATCTGGAATAGTAACCTCAAATTGACAAGAGCAGTAACATATAAGGAGAACCAATACAAAATGCTGTATAGATGGCACTTAGCGCCATCCAGGATAGTAAAAATATACCTGAACGCAAGCCCAAAGTGTTGGAAGTGTGGCCACTGTCAAGGTACCTTCTACCATATGTGGTGAATGTGTCCTGAAGCGACGAACTTTGGAGAACAATACAAAGATGGATTCAAGAAGTAATAGAGGAAAATATTAATCTGGAGCCAGAGACTTTTCTCCTGGGAGTACCAAAAAGGGCATATGGGAAGAAAAAGAAATATTTAATCATGCCCATCATCACAGCTGCTAGATTAATATATGCAAAGCTTTGGAAAGAGAAAGAACGCCCAACGGAAGAGCAGATAATTAGTAAAATATTAGAATGCGCAGAAATGTGCTGGTTAACACATGCGTTAAATGAGCATGAGGACTCTGAATTTTACACAGTATGGGAAATGTGGTATAGGTGGTTGGAAAATAAACGTAAATGTTAATTTGAGCTAAGGGGGGTAGTATCAAACCATTTATGTAATATATGTATCTTAAGTAATAATCTACATTATAATTTACATAGTAATAAGTCATAAGTAATTCATATCTTAATCTTAAAATATTTATGTAATTTGTTAGATACTATTTATATAAGTATATAATATGGTTGAACGTAGCCAAACAGACAATGTTGAATTGTACTATTATGTTATTCAATAAAAAAAACTTTTTTTAAAAAAAAGAAGAAATGACAAGGTTTAGTTTTTTACCATCAACGAAAAATTATTCAATGGCAATTCCTGCTGTGATTTAAGATGATATATTTTACATAATGATATGGATTACATATGTAGAAAGTTAGTACCCACCCATCTCCTAGAAGAATGAAATATTTTGAGGACTATTAAAAAAGGCAGGATAAAATATATCTCCTAAGAGAGAAATAAAAATCTTAAGGGAGACAGAAACTCAGCCCAAACTCCCTCCCTCCCCAGCAAATATTTTGTGCCCATTAAGAGAGACTGGGCCACAAAACAAAAGACTTTCAGCTCCAGGATGATGGGATTATGTCCTCCAGGACATAATAGAATTAACCCACTAGCAGCAGAGCTCACACATTGCAGAATCTCTTAAGGACTTTGTATCACCCAGAAAACTTCAACCAAACCTGAGACAACCTACAGAGCTAGCTATGATCCCTACAACAGCCAATTGAATACATGTTCTTGAACAGGTACAGGAAGTTCAAGTTCAAAGCACAAGAGAAGGTATAAATACCCCTCACTCTGAACTCCATGTATTCAGCTGCACCAGAGAACCATGTGCTTGGTGGTTCTGCTTCATCATAAAACCATCTTTCTAGTCAGCCTCCATGTTTCCAGTGTCTTTCCCCCAGCTTGGAACTGAACCAGGTGGGTATTTCTTACAACACATAATTAAGATGTTCTTATGGAATAAATTTGGATATTTCTCCTAAATTTTGGGATTTATTTTGGTTACAATTAAACTGTTTACCTTTTCAGCACTGTCTAAATGTGGAAAAGCTTTGCTCACATGGTTATTACATCACTTCTAAAGGCATTTTTTCTTCTTCTATCTTGCAGGAGTACTGAATGGCAATTAAAGCTCCCTTCCTATAACATCAATCCTGATAAGTTTTCCCAGGCATATCTTTTAGTATTTCACACATAGGAATCATAGGAATTATCCCACAGCTCACATCTATTCAGTTAAAGAAGTAGTAACCTCATTCCGGATTATCCAAACCTGGTTAAATCTGCTTGGCCAAATGATCAATTTTTCATCAATTTTTAACCTGTCCTCTTGGGAAGTCACAGATCCTATTCCACCAACTTTGACTTTCAAAAAGGATTTATTTGGGAATGTGACCCAATTGATGACATCAAACCCAGCCTTGAGTTCTCCATTTTGGTTGAAAGATAGTGTTTCTCCTGCAGTATTATTGAATGAGATGCTTCTTACTATTTGATTGAGCTGCAAAACAAAAGCAAAGAATAAATGGAGGGGGCAAGAAATTTATCAGGATCTTTGAAATGATGAAAGCCTACCTCAGAAACATGGGAAAAAAACCTATATTTTTTACACGTAGGTTATATCTTAATGGAAGGGCGTTGTCTCCATTTTGTGATAAGTTTTCAAAGACATACAACTGCCCCCATCTATTCTCTGCCTCCAAAGTTCCAGCTGATTCATTTCATTTCATTTCATTTTATTAAATTTGTATACCACCCTACTCCCGAAGGACTCAGGGCGGTGAACAGGCACAGAATAAAACACATAAATACAAAAGTTAAAAAATAATTAAAACCAAATTAAATAGTTTTGCCCGAGACAATTAAAATTCTCAATAATTTAAAACAAATTAAAATTTCAATTTAAAATTTAAAAGAAGGGGAGAAAAATTAGGCCAGGCCGGCCTGATGGAATAGGAGGATCTTAAGAGCACAGTGGAAAGTGCGGAGATCCGGAATCCTCCGTATCTCCAGGGAGGAGCTCGTTCCAGATCGTAGGTGCCCCCACAAAGAAGGCCCTCCCCCCTGGGATCAGGAGCAAATGGAGATTTTACATTATCCTTCCCCTGCCATGCCCACCAAGCCACACACACAGAACCAGTAGTAAAAATTTTTGACACCCAACACTGCTTTCTTGGTGCAGCTCTCAGTCACTCAAGGTGATGTGCGACCTGCTCTCTACCTCGAGACACTGGCCTGCTTCATTCGTCACTGCCGCCTCATGGCCTGCCTGCTGACGTGACCTGCACCACCGCCGCTGTCGCCAACTCATGGCTGAAGTGGCCTGCCTGCTGCTCTCTCCAATATATTGAACAAGATATTTATCTGGCCATTCGAATATATGGAGACAAATTTATACAATTGTGTGTCGGAGATATGTTAACATAATGGAGAGAAGAAACCCCTATGATGGGAGACATTACCTTCCATGGATGAAGTTGGAGAAGTTCAATAAATCCTGCTTTGCCTAATCTTGCTCTATGTTTGAAGGACATTGAATGAGCAACATGTAATGTCTGTGCCAAAATATAGGCTGCATTGTAGACGGTATAGCTGTGGCCAGTCATGTCCATTTCAAAAACAGATACAGGGAGGGTCTCTATCTTCTCCTTCCCAGTGCAAATTTGTTGACTGTCCATCTTCTTGGTTTTCTCATCAGCCATGGAGCCTGAGAACACACATCCAAATGCCTCCTTCCAAAAAACCCTAATAAAGTCATCTTCTTTATTAAAGTTTGGTTTTCTTGTCTGAAGAAATTCCTGAAACCCTAGGACCTTTCTTGAATGAACTGCAAAGGAAAGAGCACCATGGAGAAAATCTAGGTCTTCCCCTCTCTGAAAAGGAAGAGATGTGAAATCCATTTGGGCTGTCATAATTATGATTTTACTATTTCCTTGAAATGGTATCTCTTCAAATTCTAACATTGAGGGAAACATTATCAAAATTATCATTATTTCAATTTCACCTTGAATTAACACTGAACTGACAGTGCTATTCATGACAATACTGTATATTTGCATCCCTTCTTTCACCCTATCAACAATGTCAGTAGAATAAGAAGCAAACGGGAATCTTTCAATGAAGTCAAAGCAGATCCCATTTTGGGCAAATATTGGTATCACATTTTGTACAAATTTCTCCCCATTGTCATTAGTCACAGATAGGACCCCAATCCACGTCCATTTAAAATGCTGCAGTAGCTGAAGAATTCCCTTATACTGAAGGTCCATATTTGGAAACATTTGGTGATAGAAACCAGCCTGTTTGTCCTTATTTGTCACTGGAGCAGAGCCATACATCAACTGTAGAAAAAACAGAAGAGTTAAGAAAGGAAACAATAAGTTTTGATTTTTTGCAAGTTTGTCCATAGATTTTTTCCCCCCTCATTATAGTACACAAAACAAAACTTTACCTACATTGTATCTTAATAGTTTTAGATTTGGCAGTTGTGTCCCTCCAACACTTTCAAGCATAAAATTTTAAGATTCATTGTGGAGAATCTATCAAACTTCGTTTGTCTTAATCTTGCTTTGATTACTTAATCGCTTCCTTTCCTGTATAAACCAGGACATTTAATGCAATCTATTGTTTAAACTCAGCATAGGAGCTGATTTATTTATTAAGAATGTTCTGTGAATGCAACAGGTAACATTTGGTGCACCGGGAATTTTCTAGTCTGTTTAATTTGAATATGGTTCTCCATCCTGATATTACAAATCATGCAATTGAAGAAGGAGCATCTGCTAACATATGTTTCTTAGATTTCAAAATAAAGTTGAAAGAAAAGTGTTCCTCTTTTTTCCTCCCTGGATTTTTTTTTAAAAATTATTAGATATTATTTACATATACTGATATTGTATACAGTGTGACTATCCTGGTGACTCATCTGCCGTAAAAAACAAGGTGAAAGACAAATAACATATATACTACCTTCACAGTGCTGGTTTTGTACAATTATTTTTGACCCGCTTAGTCATTCTGCTACATATATAATTTCTCATTCTGGGTCTACTTAACCTGATTGTTTTGTGTTCCGACTACCACCTTGTATTTCCCGCCATTGATGAAATCTGTTCCATGAGTCATAATATTCTGTCTCTCCTTTGTTTTTTTAATTCTAATGTTAATCTATCCATTTCTGTGCATATTAATATCATCCTTATTATCTCCTTTTCCCAAGGGGTGTTTTTACTTTTCCATTGCTGAGCATATACCATTCTCGCTGCCGTCAGGATGTGTAGTATTAGATATATTGACCCTTTACTATAGCCATCTATTATAGTGCCTAATAGAAATAGTTCTGGTTTGAATTCTATACATTGTCCAACCATTCTTTCTAGCCACATCTCAATTTTTAACCAAAATTTACAAGCTTTTTAACAGGACCACCACATGTGATAGCATGTACCAGGTGATTGGTTACATTTCCAACATTTCAGGGATGTGTTGCTAAACATTTTAGCCAATCTTGCCGGGGGGAGATGCCACCCGTAGAACATTTTACAAAGATTCTCTTTATATGATGTGGCCAATGTCAGCTTCTAGTTCCTTTACCAAAGTTTTTGCCACTTATCCAAATCAATGTTATATCCAAAATTTTAGCCCATACAACCATTGTCCCTTTTAATTGTTCTTCCTCCCTTTTATAGTCGAATAAATATTTTTATGTTGTCTTTATCAATCATTGTTATATTTTGACAATTGATGTTGTCATCGATACCCACTAATAGTTTATCTAATATTATTAATTCTCTGTAAATACCCCTTACTTTCACATCTTTCATGTAGCATGACTGTATTTGCATATATGACCATCACTCCAGTTCCACCCCTTATTCTTTTAATTCTAGTCTTGTTTTCAATTCACCCTTTTCGTTTAGTATATCCTTATATGTAACATATATATATAGGAATGTGGTGGCTCAATGGCTAAGATATTGAGCTTGTCGATCGAAAGATCGGCAGTTCAGTGGTTCGAATCCCTAGTGCCGCATAATGCGGTGAGCTCCTGTTTCATGTGCCAACTTCTGCCAACCTAGCACTTAGAAAGCACGTAAAAAATGCAAGTAGAAAAATAGGGACCATCTTTGGTGGGAAGGTGACAGTGTTCCGTGCGCCTTGCATCCATATGCCACATACATAGTTACCTGAGGAAACTTGTAGATATGCAGAATGGTGACCACATGAAGACATACATCACTGTCAGGTCCTCCAATTATTGCTACTGGATATTTCTTAATGTCACAGTTGTAATTAGGAATTAATCTGCCTTTAGAGGAAAGGAGTTCCATTGAGGCATGGTACATCCATTTTGGATTAAAACGGCTGTTATAGATTTGAAAGCCCAGGGTAACATTGGATAAAATATGGGGATTAGTATTGATCTCCTTAACAGCAAATACTAAAGCCAGGATATGTTGGTAAATCTGTGTTATGACCCTGAAGAGAAAGGAACACGATCTGCTGTAACTCATTTCTTGCAGAATATGATATCTACAGTATTTTGCCTCTCCTTTCAAATATACTGTAATATAAGGAGTTGATCCAGTCCATATATGTAAGAAGCAGTAAGTTTCATTCATTGCACTTATTTAAGCCAATAAAATAATCAAAGCACTTTATTTGAAATATATAATGGCCATCAGATTTACCTCTTTGGCTAGTTATCTCAAGATTTTTATTCTAGGAGAATATTATTAGCATGTCAGTGATGCTTTCACTATTGACTCAGGAAGCAACAGTGAACATCTTGGGCATTTTTTTTATGAGTGTTGCTGATGATATTTATAATGGAGTTCTTTTTCCACCTTTTCTTCAATTCCATCTTTTCTCTGGAAATACTTACATGGCAACACTGGGACAGTGATACTTCTTAGATTAGGTTAGGATGCTCATCAAAAGACGTGACTAGGGAAGGAACCTTGGGTCTCAACTCCCCCCATGGAGCTTTGTTGTTGTGAAAGAAGTAGTACCATTTGCATAAATATGAACATTCAAAAGTATATTGTACATTATCTCCAAAGAAAAGACCCTGGGTTCCACAGACAAAACCTAATCTTGGTGAAATTTAGGGGAGGAGGGAACAACAAAGACTTAACTGGGCAGAAATAAACATCCATTCTCTAACATTCTTTACTTGGCATCAACATCAATCAAGCAGATAAAGGCACCAAATATAGAGAAAGTGCAAAGTCCATAAAATCAGTTTGCATATGCAGGGACACTGTAAATATACAAATATAACACATATAGCTAGCAATTATTTCATGCTCTACAGATGACTCAAGACTAAATGGTGAATTTGATGCAAACTATCAGCACACATGTAACTGTATCATATGCATAATACAATTCATACAATGCCCTTTCACTCACTTACCTTCAAGTCTATTTTACATATCTCTCTCTCTCTTGCCATAACTGAATACTTACATGAATTTGATGCAAGACATCAGCAATTATGTAAGTACAAGTGAAGCTCGAAAAATTAGAATATCGTGCAAAAGTTCATTTATTTCAGTAATGCAACTTAAAAGGTGAAACTAATATATGAGATAGACTCATTACATGCAAAGCGAGATAGTTCAAGCCTTGATTTGTCATAATTTTGATGATTATGGCTTACAGCTCATGAAAACCCCAAATTCACAATCTGAAAAAATTAGAATATTACATGAAATCAATAAAACAAGGATTGTACATAGAACAATATTGGACCTCTGAAAAGTATAAGCATCCATATGTACTCAGTACTTGGTTTGGGCCCCTTTAGCATCAATTACTCCCTCAATGCGGCGTGGCATGGATGCTATTAGCCTGTGGCACTGCTGAGGTGTTATGGAAGACCAGGATGCTTTAATAGTGCCCTTCAGCTCTTCTGCATTGTTCGGTCTCATGTCTCTCATCTTTCTCTTGCAATGTCCCATAGATTCTCTATGGGGTTCAGGTCAGGTAAGTTTGCTGGCCAATCAAGCACAGTAATCCCATGGTCATTGAACCAGGTTTTGATACTTTTGGCAGTGTGGGCAAGTGCAAAGTCCTGCTGGAAAATGAAGTCAGCATCCCCATAAAGCTTGTCTGCGGAAGGAAGCATGAAGTGCTCCATAATCTCCTGGTAGACGGCTGCATTGACCCTGGACTTAATGAAGCACAGTGGACCAATACCAGCAGATAACATGGCTCCCTAAATCAACACAGACTGTGGAAACTTCACACTGGACTTCAAGCATCTTGCAGTGTGTGCCTCTCCATTCTTCCTCCAGACTCTGGGTCCTTGGTTTCCAAATGAGATGCTAAAGTTGCTCTCATCAGAAAAGAGGACTTTGGACCACTGAGCAACAGATCAATTCTTTTTTTCTTTAGCCCTGATAAGACACTTCTGACGTTGTTTGTTGTTCAAGAGCGGCTTGACAATGGATCTGTGAATGGTGGCTCTTGATGCACTGACTCCAGCCTCAGTCCACTCCTTGTGAAAGTCCCAACACTTTTGAATGGCCTTTTCCTGACAATCCTCTCCAGGCTGCAGTCATCCCTGCTGCATGTGCACCTTTTTCTTCCACACTTTTCTCTTCCACATAACTTTCTATCAATGTGCTTTGATACAGCATTATGGCTTAATTAGCTGATTAGAGTGGGATACTTTGAGCCTAGAATATTGAATCTTTTAACAATATTCTAATTTTCTGAGATTGTGAATTTGGGGTTTA
Source organism: Arizona elegans (assembly GCA_022577455.1). Lineage (NCBI taxonomy): Eukaryota > Metazoa > Chordata > Lepidosauria > Squamata > Colubridae > Arizona > Arizona elegans. The sequence goes on along the minus strand of JAKOOJ010000021.1, from coordinate 6,014,776 downwards.
CATGAGCTGTAAGCCACAATCATCAAAAGTATGACAAATCAAGGCTTGAACTATCTCGCTTTGTATGTAATGAGTCTATCTCATATATTAGTTTCACCTTTTAAGTTGCATTACTGAAATAAATGAACTTTTGCACGATATTCTAATGTTTCGAGTTTCACCTATATATTACAAGCATAACACAATTCAAATAATGCATTTTCAGTCACTCATTTCACTCATTCATCTTCTGGTCTATTTGACATATATCTCTCTGGCCATAACTCAATACTTACATACTTTCCTCAAAGAGGTTGCTAGAAGGAGGTGTCTTAAAGTCCATCATCACATAAAACAGAAAGATCTGAGAAATGATGCTAGCAAAGTGGATGTCCCCTGACTGGTATTGCTTGTGGAGAATAGGAAGAGGATTTGTAGTGCTGCATTTACTATGAGAAAGGTGACATATTCCTTGTGGACAAAGCATTGTTAGGAATGTTATGGACATAATACATAGAAGAAAACAAATCATTTTTGAGTGCATGTCACCTTTGGCCACCTTTTCTTGTCCTTCTAGATTCTTAATTTATGTCCAAAAGATAGATTGTCCCAAATAGATTTTGATCTATTTGAGGTTTCTCCCTATCTTCTGATTATAGTTTTTTCCATGTCTTCATGCTTATACTGGTAATTACTTTTGAGGAAACCACAAACTCCCAGGCCCTGAGGGACCTTGAACAAGAAGAAACAGTTAGTTTGTCATATCTCCAAAAAAAATATCTCTACTTGATACCAAGCAATAATGGGATTTGATAGCAAGCCTCAAAGCTGCAAGGATGAAAAAGACAAATTAATGCAGGCATGAAAGTCCAAGTTATTTGTAATATTGTATTTATAACATTCCTATGAAGTCCATAGAAAATAAATGCTACCCATTAATGGATGGATGGATGGATGGATGGATGAATTTAAAAAGTCCCTGTCAACTTGCAAAGCTTTCAAGTTGCCATGAGCAGGAGAGAGGGAGAACTGAAGTGAATTCCATACATTTTTTCTGACCGCAATCAGGAGGATGTTAGGTTTCACAGCCAGCCAAAGTGGGCAATTGGAGAATGTGATTTCTGACATGGCCAGGGAGGAGGGGAGAGACAGGAACATAGGGGGATGTAAATCTGCGTGGGGTCAGTCCCGACTGCATCCCAGTATTGCTGGAATGATGCTCCTAATAAATCACTATATTTTCTTTGAAGTTTGGATCATGGCTCATGAATTAATTAGGGCATCTTTCGGAAACTTGACAGTCCCGGCAAAGTGATATAATTTGTGCTACCTCCATAATTGATCCCATGGTATTGTTCCTTGAAACTGGGTTTACATGATTTTTTTTTAACAGTTTGACTTATTGATTTTGCAAAGTTCATATACAATGATCAATTCCTGATTTCATACAGTGAAATCAGACACATTCTTAAAATGCAAAACAACACTATGTTAAAAAAATATTAAAAAATATGAAAATAAACTTTTAAAATGTGGCTTCCCATCTTCATTTCAGTAGTTATTCATTTTGCAGCAATACCTCCTTAATAGTGACAATTTTATTTTTTTAATTTTTTATTAAATTTTAATTTTTTTATAATTAGAAAGTACAAACAAACAAACAAACAAACAACAAAACATACAAATACAAACAAGTAAACAAAAATCAGGTATACATTCTCTTTTCAAATTTGTCACATCCGTAATCTATATTTTTGTTTATACCTTTACTTTTTCTTATTTTAACCTATTTCTTATATCTATATTCCTAATACATTATTTCCATTTCCATTACATTTACATTATTTTCTCTTAATCAATATTTTTAATTCACTATTAACCTAAATTGGTACTTAATGTTCATATCTATAATTTATATCTTCTCGTTTATTTCCTTATCTTTTTTCTTTTCTTTCCTCCAACCACATGTACCATTTTTCACATACTACCGTATTTTCCGGCGTATAAGATGACTTTTTAACACATGAAAATCTTCTCAAAAGTCGGGGGTCATTTATACGGCGGATGTCGTTCTCCTGTAACCAGGCAGCCCAGCCCGAAAGGCTCTGACGAGCCTTAAATGGCTCTGACGATCCAAGCCCTGACGATCTGCTAATCAGGCAACTCAGTTGGGATTGCCAGAGCCATGGAGAAGGAAAAAAGTTTTTCCCCTCCAGCTTGCTTACCTTAGCTGCTTGCCTTCCTTCGCTTGCCTGAATCCATTCCATCAGCATTCCACCAATCAAGCAGGCAGGGAGTTGTGGACTTCAACTCCCAGAATTCCTCAGCCAGCAAAACAAAGCTGGCTGAGGAATTCTGGGAGTTGAAGTCTACAAGTCTTAAAGTTGCCAAGGTTGGAGACCCCTGTTCTATTGGATAAGTTTTTTTCCCCTTTGGGAGCTTTAAAAAAAAAAAAAGTTAATTGGGTTGTTTTTTAGTTGTTCTTTTTTAGACCTAGCCATTTAAAGTTTAGGAAGTTTTAAATTTAGCTTTCATATAAAAATAAAAATAAAATAAAATAAAATAATATTTGTGCAACTTTCTGAGATTTAGTATGTTTTTGTAGTGTTTCTCTCTAACTACACAAACACACAAAATCTCACAAAGCTGTATGTGGAATTTTGTGTGTGTAAAGTGTGAAAGTTGGGTTTTTGGGCTTTTTGTGGCTGTGTGAGGTTCCTGCTTGTTTCAAGGGCCATTTTGGGTCTAGCACAGCTGCTTTTACGTTGTGAGTGAGCCAGTTGTGTTGTGTTGTGTTGTGTTTAATTTTTATTTGGTGTGCATTGGAAGAGGGGTAGTTTTAAACAGCAAGTATAGCCCAAACCCTATATTTTAACAGGAAAATTCAGGGGTTGTCTTATACGCCCAGTCGTCTTATATGCCGGAAAATACGGTAAATAATAATCATTTTCCTCTTTTTCTTCTATTTCCTTTGTGAGTTTGTCCATTTCTGCACATTCCATAATTTTACTGATTACTCTGTCTTCTGTTGGTATATCATTATTCTTCCAATTTTGGGCATAGATTATTCGTGTTGCTGTTAAAATGTGGATGATTAAATATTTTATTTCCTTTTCATATTGTCTTATAATTATTCCTAATAAAAAAGTTTCTGGCCTCATTTCTATTTTTGGGTGTATGATTCCTTCTATTTGTTTTCTAATCATTTGCCAATATTCTTTTGCTTTCTGATAGGACCACCACATATGGTAATAGGTTCCTTTTTGGAGCTTGCATTTCCAGCATGTTGGGGAGGTATTCGGGAACATCCTTGCCAGTCTGGCCGGTGGGAGGTGCCACCTATAGAACATTTTGTACATGTTTTCTTTATAGGGTATAGACATTGTTAGTTCATAATTTATTGTCCATAATTTTTCCATTTTTCCAATTCAATGTTATATCCGAAATTTCTCACCCAAATTATCATATTTTCTTTAATCACTTCTTCTTCTAATTTGTATCTTAATAGGTAATTGTAAGGTTTTTTTTATCAATTTATCATCTGTCCCTTGTAAAATTTTATCTAATTCATATTGACCTTTTTGGAATCCAAATTGTGCTGAATCTGTCTTATATCTAGATTTTATTTGCAAGTATGGCCACCAATCAATGTCTGTACCCATTTCTTTCAGTTCTTGTCTTGATCTTAATTCCCCTTGGTAATTTAGCAGTTCTTTGTAGGTTTTCATTTTGGCAGTGTCCATGGCATTAGGGTAAATCTGTGCCTCCATAGTCAATAGCCATTCCGGAATTTTATCGTAGTGTGTCTTTTTTTATCCCCTGCCATGTCTGGAACAATGCTTGTCTAATGATGTGTTTTTGAAAATATCCATGTTGCTTGTCTTTTCCCTCCCACAAGAATGCGTGCCATCCTCTTTGTAGATCAAATCCCTCTAACGTCAGTATTCTTTTATTTTTGAGTTCTATCCAGTCTTTAATCCAAATCAGTGATGATGCTTTATAGTATGTCTCCCAGTATGGTAGTGCTAGTCTTCCTCTCTCCCTTGTGTCTTGTAGGGGTTTTATTTTAATCCTTGCTTTCTTCCCCCACCAGATGTAGTTTGCAACTAATTTATTGAAATATTTAAAGAAATTCTTCCCCGGTTTTATTGGAATCACTTGGAATAGATATAAGATTCTGGGTAGTATGTTCATTTTAATTGAAGCAATCTTTCCAAGGAATGATAGTTGTAGTTTATTCCAAATTTCTAAATCTTTTTTTATTTGTCTTATCAATTTATTGTAGTCATCTTCCCTAATCGATAATCCTTTGTTGGTAAGCCATATTCCTAGATATTTAACCTTTTTTGTTGTCTGAATACCCATTTTGTCTTCTAATTCCTTCTCTTGTTGATTAGTAAGGTTTTTCGTTACTGCCTTTGTTTTTTTGCTTGTTTATTTTAAGTCCGGCTACCCTCCCATATTCTTCTATTTTTGCTAATAGTTTAGTTCCTGTTACTATTGGTTGTTCTACTATAAAAACCATGTCATTGGCAAAGGCTTGAATTTGTACTCCTCCTTTTTGACTCTCAAACCTTTTATTTCTTTATCTCTTCTAATTTCATTTAATAATGTTTCTAGGGATAATAAATTAAATTTAAAAGGTGGCTTCCCATCTTCATTTCAGTAGTTATTAATTTTGCAGCAATACTTCCTTAATAGTGACAATTTTAATTCCTTCCATTTTAACATCACCTTCTTAATATGTTTATTCTTTCAACAAGAAATCATATATATTTGTATGCATGTGCGTATGGGTATGTGTGAAAGAGAAAATGTGGAATTTCTGTCAGAAAATGGAGTTATAAAGTTTGCAATAGAAAGGATTGGAATCTTGGCTGGAATCTTTGGTTCTTTCAAATCACCAAGACAACTTTGCTCTGCAACAACTGTATTATATTTCCTTTCCAACATTGCAGATGGCATGGCATTAAAGCAGGTCAAAGAGAGAGGTCTGTATCGTGTTCCACAGATGGAGAATTTCAGGAATATTTTGCAATGAGATGGTCTAGGAGATTCTTGTAGGGAGTTGTTTTCTCTTGTTAGTCATTTGAAAATACAGCACTACCCCATTTTGGCATTTTTTGATCAACAGATCAAAAGAGTCTTCATTCTGTCTTTTATTCATTCTACTTAGTTTCATTTTTAACTAATCACTAATCAGTAACATTCTAGCATTGCCCTTGTTATTTCTCTCAGAATACTAAAAGACAACAACAGAAAAGTCCTGAAATCTTTTGCATCTTTAGCATCAAATGAGGGAAAATGAATTCAATTGTTATTTCCTATAAGCCCCTGCTATTCGAGGTTTACACAAGCCAAGACAAAGAAAAAACACTCCTTTCCATGTTGATTAAATGAAAAAGGACACCTGATAAATCCCTTTTCCAAAAATATAACTTTGAGACATTAGGTAAAGGTAAAGGTTCTCCTTGCACATATATGCTACTAATTCCCAACTCTAGGGGGCAGTGCTCATCTCCATTTCAAAGCTGAAGAGCCAGCGCTATCCGAAGATGTTTCCATGGTCATGTGGCCGGCACAACTAAACACCAAAGGCGCACAGAACGCTGCTCCCTTCCCACCAAAGGTGGTCTCTATTTTTTTAAGTGCTTTTGAACTGCTAGGTTGGCCAAATCTGGGACAAGTAATGGGAGCTCACCCCATTATGTGGCACTAGAGATGTGAACCACTGAACTGCTGACCTTTCAATCGACAAGCTCAGAGACTTAGCCACTGAGCCACCCCATCGCATATAAATATATAACAATGTAAATAGTTGATATTAAGTCCTCTGTCCTTTTACCTCTTTGCTACTCTTCATTTTTCCCTCTTGTTTCCCCCTATTTTTTGTCCTAATTTGGCCGACACCTGTTTCTGATGATGTTTAATAAAGGTATGCTGTATTGTTTGTTAGTTCAAATGATTGGGAAGCTCAGCGTCTTAGCCACTGAGCCATTGAGTCATGCGTCCCTCTTTTGGGACGTTAGACAAGGGCTAATTCCAATCTTTCAAGAAAAAAGTTCTTTCACAGACAAGGAAAACTATATAACATGCTGATAAAAGTGTTCTTAAGAATGTTAAAACATTCTTAAAAGAAGGAAGTTAAAGCTAAGGAAAATATGGGCTTTAAGACAGTACATTTACCCCCAAAATAGTAAGTAGGCTCAGTTAAGATGATTATTGTTCCTCAGGTAAAAATGGGAAAGGGTTGTATTTCTTCACTTTGGGGCCTTCCTGCTTTTGTATTGCTTTATTAAAAACAGGAAATAGAGTTGTTTAATTATTTTTTTTGTCTTAGATGTTGCTTGCTATTCAATTCAGGCCTCAGTATGATGATAAAGCATTTAGGGAAAAAGATGCACACAAGGAGCCCCGCACTGGATGTTATAATGGAGAAGATCTCCACAGCCACCATATGTTTGCCCCCTGTAGTCAGATAACTAGGAACAAAGGACAGCCAAACACTGCAGAAAATCAACATGCTGAAGGTGATAAATTTGGCTTCGTTAAAAGAGTCTGGTAATTTCCTGGCAAAGAAAGCTACCATAAAGCTGATAAGGGCTAAGAGGAACATCAAGCCCAAGACACAGTAGAACATGACAAAGGAGTTTTCATTACATTCCAGAACAATTTCTTCTGCCATTAAGTGCATGTTGAGATCAGGGAATGGAGGAAAAGTCAACAGCCAGACAGTACAAAGAACTACTTGAATGAAATAGCAGAAAAATACAATGGAAATGGCCAATCTTTTCCCCACCCATTTCCTCATTGTAGACTTTGGTTGGGTGGCCATGAAAGCTAAAACCACCACAATAGTTTTTGCTAACACACAGGATACAGCCACAGTAAAAATGACACCAAAAGCACTTTGTCGAAGGAGACAGGTCACTTTGTGAGGTTTGCCAATAAATAGTAAAGCGCAAAGGAATGAAAAGAGGAGAGAAATGAGAAGGATGTAGGTGAGGTTTCGGTTATTGGCCTTGACGATGGGCGTATCCAGGTACTTAATGAATATACCTAGAACCAGCATTATAATAAAAGAGGAAGAAAGAGAACAAATGGCCAAAATGGACCCCAAAGTTTCCTCATATGTCAGAAATGTTACACTTTTTGGAAGGCATGAATTCTGTTCCTTGTTTGGATACTGATCTTCTGGACATGGAAAACAGTCGTCCATATCTAGGAAAAAAATCAAGTAGAAGCATTGTCCTTATACAACGAACTGACATTAATTATTGATTATGTGCATTAAGCTGGTGTCCACTCGTAGGGGCCCATAAATAGATATTCTCCTTTGAACTCATTACCACTCTAAATGCAGCTTCACTTTGCTGATGTTCTGCAGTTCTCCTCTGTCCTTCTTCATCTACCCGCATTAGAAGGACTTCCGCAAATATTTCTTTCTAATTCCATTGTCCCATTTTTTACAATCAATCAGATTGTTTAATTCAACATAGAAATGCCAAATAAAGCTTTGGGAAGCATAGGATTTTATCTCCAAATGTGGCTTCTGGTTTGCAGAAGCACAAAATTATATCCTCTCTACATCATTCAAACACACATAGCCTTTCCATAGAATGACATGATAGCTTGAACTGTTGAAGATGGTCTTCTGAAGTGATTAATATGGATCTGATCTCAATCACTGCACAGCCTGAATATCAACTATTTCAGCATCCCACCACTGTTATTATGTGAGCTGCCCAGAGAAAATAGGGATCTTTCTACAGTGTGACAAAATGGAGTTAAGATCTGTATTCTTATCATATTATACAGTTACACTGCATCTATAAACTGTGAGAATGTTTTGTCTGCATAGAAATGAATATTTATGGTACCTAATATCAATACAAAAAGAGTAGTTTTACAAGAAGTAAAAGAGTTCTCAACTCCTCTATAGGAGAATTTCTTATACTACCAGGCTTGAAATTTTAGGCCTGGATAACCTTGAACTACGCCGTCTACGTTATGACCTAAGCTTAGTACATAATATTATCTACCATAATGTTCTACCTGCTAATGACTACTTTAACTTCAACCGCAATAACACAAGGACTATCAATAGATACAAACTAAATGCAATCCGCTCTAATCTTGATTGTAGAAAATACAACTTCAGCAATGGAGTGTCTAGAACACTCTACCTGATCCTGTTTTTAGTTTCTCTAAACCAATACCTTTTACTTTAAACTGTCTACAGTGGACCTTACACATTTCTTAAGAGGTCCCTAAGGGGGCGTGCATAAGTGCACCACCATGCCTGCAATCCCTGTTGTAGTGTCCCCATTTATATGTAATCATTTCATGTGTTTATGGCTATGTTATTTATATCCATTTATTTGTGCCATTTTTTGATGTGTCCATGTCTATGTCGATACTGATACTGTTTCCTTGTACTTGTTGACAAATATTTAAATGAATAAATAAATAAATACATCTGTAAAATCTGCATCACTCATTGTTCATCACTCACCTATTCTATTTGAAATCTTCCTTTCTGGACAGTGAAGACAGTCATAACAACAAAATGGCTTCCCTTCTATTCTCTTCTTAGCATAACCCAAAGGGCAATAGTTATTACACAGAGAAAGTGGCCGGACCTGTTCATAAAGGATAGAAGAGAATGCTTTGCATTTTTCAAGACTGTGTAATAATAGTTTTGGTCTACAAAGCTTCCACTTTGTATCAGGTTTGGTGGAAAGGCTTGTGAGTGATGTCAGTGAAAAAAAATAAAAAGAAGAAAATGCCATGGGATTTACAGAGCTTCCACAAATAGTCTTTGTTGTGGCTCTGTGATTAGAATGTAGTGTTGCAGGCTAACTCTACCCATACCCTGATGAATTCAAGTTTGACTCAGCATCTTTCCATGTTCGGTAAAATGAGGGCCCAGATTGGTGGGAGCAATATGCTGAAATTGTACAGAGAGTGCTGTAAAGTAATATGCAGCAGTCCTATTGGTAATATAATCATATAGTTTACCTTGTCTTCTTTGTATTTTTGAAGCTTCCTATAGCCTTTTCTAGTATTGTGGTAAATTACTACTAAAAGAAATCAATGGTTTAGTTTCTATACCATCAACCAAGAACTATTCAATGGCAATTCCTGCTGTGATTTAAGATGATACATTTTGCATAATGATATGAATTACATATGTAGAAAATTAGTACCCACCCATCTCCTAGAAGAATGAAATATTTTAAGGAATATTTAAAAAGACAGGGTAAAGTATTTCTTCTAAGAGAGAAATAGAAATCTTAAGGGAGACAGCAACTCAGCCCAAACTCTCTCCCCCCAGCAGATATTTTGTGCCCATTAAGAGAGATTGGGCCATCCTATCTACAAAACAAAAGGCTTTCGGCTCCAGGATGATGGGATTAAGACATAACCCTCCAGGACAAAATAGGATTAACCCACTAGCAGCATCACAGTGCAGAATCTCTTAAGGACTTTGTATCACCCAGAAAACTTCAACCAAACCTGAGACAACCTAAAGAGCTATGTCCCCTACAACAGAAAATAGAATGAATATTCTTGCACAGGAACAGGAAGTTCAAGTTCAAAGCCCAAGAGAAGGTATAAATACCCCTAATTCTCAAGTGCATGTGTTCAGCTGCACCAGAGAACAATGTGCTTGGTGGTTCTGCTTCATCATTAAACCATCTTTCCAATCAGCTTCCATGTTTCCAATGTCTTTCCCCCAGCTTGGAACTGAACCAGGTGGATATTTCTTCCAGCACGTAATTAAGAGGTTCTTATGGAATAAATTGGGATATTTCTCCTAAATTTTGGGATTTATTTTGGTTACAATTAAATTGTTACCTTTTCAGCACAGTCTAAATGTGTAAAAGCTTTGTTGACATGGTTATTACATCACTTCTAAAGGCATTTTTTCTTCTTCTAACTTACAGGAGTACTATATGGCAATTAAACCTCCCTTTCTATAACATCAATCATTATAGGTTTTCCCAGGCATATCTTTTAGTATTTCAGACATAGGAATCACAGGAATTATCCCACAGCTCACATCTATTCAGTTAAAGCAGTAGTAACCTCATTCCAGATTATCCAAACCTGGTTAAACCTGCTTGGCCAAATGATCAATTTTTCATCTATTTTTAACCTGTCCTCTTGGGAAGTCACAGATCCTATTCCACCAACTTTGACTTTCAAAAAGGATTTATTTGGGAATGTAACCCAATTGATGACATCAAACCCAGCCTTTAGTTCTCCATTTTGGTTGAAAGATAATGTTTCTCCTGCAGTATTATTGAAAGAGAGCCTTCTTACTATTTGATTGAGCTGCAAAACAGAAACAAAGTATAAAGAGAGAGGACAAACAATTCATCAGGATCTGTTAAATGATGAAAGCCTACCTCCATTTCAGAAACATGGAAAATAAAGTATATTACATGTAGGTTATATCTTAATGGAAGGGACTTGTCTCCATTTTGTGATAAATTCTCAGTGGCATACTAGCATATTTAACTGGCCATCCAATGATATGGAGACAAATTTATACAATTGTTTCTCAGACAACACCTTGCCAACAGAAGTGCGTATAGTCAAGGCTATGGTTTTCCAGTTGCAATGTATGGCTGTGAAAGTTGGATCATAATGAAGGCTGAGCATCAAAGAATTGAGGCCTTTGAACTATGGTGCTGGAGAAGACTCCTGCGAGTCCCTTGGACTGCAAGGCAATCAAACTGGTCAGTACTAGAGGAGATCAACCCTGACTGCTCTTTATAAGGCCAGATCCTGAAGATGAAATTGAAATAGTTTGGCTACCTAATGAGAAGAAAGGACCTACTGGAGAAGAGCCTAATGCTGGGAAAGATTGAGGGCAAAAGAAGAAGGTGACGACAGAGAATGAGGTTGCTGGATGGAGTCACTGAAGCAGTAGGCATGAGATTAAATGGATTCCAGAGTATAGTAGAGGACAGGAAGGCCTGGAGGAATGTTGTCCATGGGGTCGCAATGGGTCGGACATCACTTTGCAACTAGCAACAACAATGTCAGACATAACATAACATTATGTTAACATAATGGAGAGTAGAAACCCCTATGACGTGAGACATTACCTTCCATGTATGAAGTTGGAGAAGTTCAATAACTCCTACTTTGCCTACTCTTGCTCTGTTTCTAAAGGTAGTTGAATAAGCAACATGTAATGCTTGTGCCAAAATGTAGACTGCATTGTAGATGCTATAGCTGTGGCCAGTCATGTCCATTTCAAAAACAGATACAAGGAGGGTCTCTATCTTCTCCTTCCCAGTGCAAATTGGTTGACTGCCCATATTGTTAGTTTTCTCATCAGCTATGGTGCCTGAGAACACACATCCAAATGCCTCCTTCCAAAAAACCCTAATAAAGTCATCTTCTTCATTAAAATTTGGTTTTCTTGTCTGAAGAAATTCACGAAACCCTAGGACCACTCTTGAATGAACTGCAAAGGAAAGAGCACCATGGAGAAAATCTAGGTCTTCCCATCTCTGAAAAGGAAGAGATATGAAATCCATTTGGGCTGTCATAATCCATATTTTACTATTTCCTTGTAATGGTATCTCTTCAAATTTTAACATTGAGGGAAACATTCTCAAAATTATCATTATATCAATTTCACCTTGAATTAACACCGAGTTGACGGTGCTGTTCATGACAATGCTATATATTTGGATCCCTTCTTTCACTGTATCAACAATGTCAGTAGAATAAGAAACAAATGGGAATCTTTCAATGAAGTCAAAGCAGATCCCATTTCGGACAAATATGGGTATCACATTTTGTACAAATTTCTCCCCATTCTCATTATTCACAGATACGACCCCAATCCATGTCCATTTAAAATGCTGCAGCAGTTGAAGAATTCCCTTATAGTGAAGGTCCATATTTGGAAACATTTGGTGGTAGAAACCAGCCTGTTTGTCCTTATTTGTCACTGGAGCAGACCCATACATCAACTATAGAAAAAAACTGAAGAATTAAGAAAGGAAACTATACAATATTAATTTTTTACAAGTGTGTCAATAGAATTTTTTTTCTCAGTATAGTACACAAAACTAAACTTTACCTCCATTGCATCTTAATTGTTTTAGATTTGGCAGTTGTGTTCCTCCAACACTTTCAAGAATAAAAATTTAAGACTAGTTGTGTAGAAACTATCAATCTTTGTTTGTCTTAATCTTCCTTTAAGTACTTTGTGGCTTCCTTTCCTGTATGAATTAGGACATTTAATGCAATCTATTATTTTAAACTCAGAATAGGAGTTTATTTATTAAGAATGTTCTTTGAATTCAGCAAGTAATATTTGATACACCTGGAATTTTCTAGTCCATTTAATTTGAATATGGTTCTCCATCCTCATAACCATGCAATTGAAGGAGTGACTGTTAACATATGTTTCTTTGATTTCAAAATAAAGTTGAAAGAAAAGTGTTCCTCTTTTTTTTTCTCCCTGGATTTTTTTTAATTTAATTTTTTATTTTTTACATATTGAACACAGTGTGACCATCCTGACGATTCATCTGCCATAAAAAACAAGGTGAAAGACAAATAACATACATACTACTTACACAGTGCTAATTTTGTACAATTATTTTTGACCCGCTTATTCATTCTGGTACATATATATTTTCTCATTCTTGGTCTACTTAACGTAATTGTTTCGTGTTCAGACTCCCACATTGTGTTTCCAGCCATTGATAAAATTTGTTCCATGTGTCATAATATTCTATATTTCCTTTGTTTTCTAATTCTAATGTTAATATATCCATTTCTGCGCATATTAATATCTTCATTGTTATCTCCTTTTTTGAAAGGGTGTTTTCACTTTTCCATTGCTGAGCATATACCATTTTCCCTGCCATCAGGATGTGTAGTATTAGGTATATTGACTCTTTACTATAGCCATCTATTATAGTGCCTAATAGAAATAGTTCTGGTTTGAATTCTATATGTTGTACAATCATTCTTTCTACAAATCTTTCTAAATTTGTAACCAAAATTTACTTGCTTTTTTATACATCCACCACCTGTGATAATATATACCTGGTGATTGTTTACATTTCCAACATTTCAGGAATGTGTTCTAAACATTTTAGCCAATCTTGCCAGGGGGAGATGCCCCTGTAGATCATTTTATAATGATTCTCTTTATATGATGTGGCCAATGTCAGTTTCCAGTTCCTTTCTCAAAGTTTTTGCCAATTATCCAAATGTTATATCCAAAAATTGTAGCCCATACAACCATTGTCTCTTTAACTTGTTCTTCCTCCATTTTATACTCTAGTAAATATTTATATGTTGTCTTTATCAGTTTGTCATCAATAATAGTTTATCTAATATCATTAATTCTCTATAAATAGCCCATATTTTCACATCCTTCATGTAGCGTGATTGTATTTGCATGTATGACCACCACTCCAGTTCCACTCCTTGTTCTTTTAATTCTAGTCTTGTTTTCAATTCGCCCTTCTTGTTTAGTATATCCTTATATGTAACATATGTACTGTATATATATAGGGACACAGTGGCTCAGTGGCTAAGATGCTGAGCTCGTCGATCAAAAGGTCGGTAGTTCAGCGGTTCGAATCCCTAGTGCCATGTAATGGGGTAAGCTCCCATTACTTGTCCCAGCTTCTGCCAACCTAACAGTTAGAAAGCACGTAAAAAATGCAAGTAGAAAAATAGGGACCATCTTTGGTTGGAAGGTAACAGTGTTCTGTGTGCCTTTGGCATTTAGTAATGTCTGCCACATGATCACGTAGATGTCTTCGGACAGCGCTGGCTCTTCGGTTTTGAAATGGAGATGAGCAGTGCCCCCTAGAGTCAAGAACGACTAGCACATATGTGCGAGGGGAACCTTTACCTTTATATGTAACAATTTTTCCCATATTTATAAGATTTGGGTGTATCAATGCTTCTTAGGTGGAAAGCCAGACTGCTATTTTAATATAATTTTGTTGTGTTCCTCTTGATTTCAGTCAGTGTTTATTTTATGCCAGAAATCAAATCTTATCTAAATGAAATGAGAAATTTAACTGAATTGTATCCATTCACCCCCACATACATAGTTACCTGAGGAAACTTGTAGATATGCAGAATGGTGACCACGTGAAGACATACCTCAGTGTCAGGTCCTCCGATTATTGCTACTGGATATTTCTGAATGTCACAGTTGTAATTAGGAATTAATCTACCTTTAGAGGAAAGGAGTTCCATTGAGGCATGGTACATCCATTTTGAAGTAAAATGGCTGTTGTAGATTTGAAAGCCCAAGGAAACATTGGGTAAAATATGGGGATTAGTATTGATTTCCTTAACAGCAAATACTAAAGCCAGGATATGTTGGTAAATCTGTATTATAACCCTGAAGAGAGAGGAACACGATCTGCTGTAACTCATTTCTTGCAGAATATGGTATCTATTTTGCCTCTCCTTTCAAATATACTGTAATATAAGCAGTTGATCCAGTCTATATATGTAAGAAGCAATAAGTTTCATTCATTGTACTTATTTAAGCTAATAAAATAATCAAAGCACTTTTTTTGAAATATATAAGTGGCTATCAGATTTACCAGTTTCTTCCTCTTTGGCCTGGTATCTCAAGATTTTTATTCTAGGAGAGTATTATTAGATGTCAGTGAGGCCTTCACTATTGATCTGGGAAACTACAGTGAACATCAATCTCTTGGGCATTTTTTTAATGAGTGTTGCTGATGGAATCTATAATGGAGTTCTTTTTCCACATTTTCTTCAATTCCACCTTTTCTCTGGAAATACTTACATGATACTTACAAGACTAGGATAGTGCTACTTGTCAGATTAGGTTAGGATGTTCATCAAAAGAAGTGACTAGGGAACGAATCTTGGCTCTCAACTTCCTCCATGAAGCTTTGTCATTGTGAAAGAAGCAGTACCATTTGCATAAATATGAATATTCAAAAATAAAATTAAATAAAGTATATTGTGAATTATCTCCAAAGAGAAGGCCCTGGGTTCCACATTCCAAACCTAATGTTGGTGAAATTTAGGGGAGGTGACAAAGACAAAGATTTAACTGGACAGAACCAAATATCTATTCTCATCCATTCTTTGCTTGGCATTTGATGACCCAACGTCAATCAAGCAGATAAAGGCACCAAATATGCAAAGTACGTAAAATGATTATGCATATGCAGGGACACTGTAAATATACAGATATAGCACATATAGCCAGCAATTATTTCATGCTCTACAGATGATTTAAGATTAATGGTAAATTTGATGCAAACTATCAGCACACATGTAACTATATCATACGCATAATACAATTCATACAATGCCCTTTCACCTATTCACCTTCAGGTCTATTTGAGATGTATCTTTCTGGGTATAACTGAATACTTACATGAATTTGATGCAAGACATCAGCAGAAATGTAAGTATATTATATGCATAACACAATTCAAATAATACACTTTCACTCACTCATTTCACTCATTCATCTTCAGGTCTATTTGACATATATCTCTCCGGCCATAAGTCAATACTTACATACTTTCCTCAAAGAGATTGCTAGAAGGAGGTGCCTTAAAGTCCATCATCGTATAAAACAGGAAGATCTGAGAAATGATGCTAGCAAAGTGGATGTCCCCTGACTGGTATTGCTTGTGGAGAATAGGCAGAGGATCTGCCGTGTTGCATTTACTATCAGAAAGGTGACACATTCCTTGTAGACAAAGCATTGATAGGAATATTATGAATATAAAACAGTACATAGAAGAAAACAATTCATTCTTCAGTGCATGTCACCTTTCTCCACCTCGTCTTGTCCTTCTAGATTCTCTATTATGTCCAAAAGAAAGACTTCCTGTATGTCTTTGTATTTTGTTTCTGTGTGTATAGAGAAATGGGAAAGCTCAGACTTTGAGAGAAAAGTCACATGTGGTCAAGCACTGGCTAACTGGAATTGAAGAAGGGGATGTTCCAGGGGCAAGAATTAACAGATTTTGATCTATTTAAGGTTTCTCCCTGTCTTCTGATTATAAGTTTTTTCATGCTTATACTGGTTATTACATTTGAGATAACCACCAACTCCCAGGCCCTAAGGGACCTTGAACAAGAAGGAATAGTTTGTTTGTCATGTCTGAAAACAAAATCTTTACCTGACACCAAGTAATAATGGGATTTTACAGCAAGCCTCAAAGCAGCAAGGATGAAAAAGATAATTAAATGCAGGCATGAAAGTCGAAGTTATTTGCAAAGTTGTATTTATAACAGTGAAAGAGGAATCCCTGTGAAGTCCACAGAAAATAAATGCTACACGTGAATGGACGGATGGATGGATGGATTGATTAATTGATTAATTAATTAATTAAAATATCCTGGCAAAGTGGTATCATTTGTACTACCTCCATAAGTGATCTCATGGTATTGTTCCTTTCAACTGGGTTTATATGATTTGTTTTTTAATAGTTTGACTTATTGATTTTGTAAAGTCTATATACAATGATCAACTTCTGATTTCATACGGTAATCAAACACTGATTTCAGGAGCCACTTCCCTTCCACAAAACAAGAAAACATCAAGAAGAAAAAACACCACACCTCTCAGTTGTATTGCTAATCCAAACCCCATTGAAGCCAGGCTGTTCACATCTGCCCCCACCCCATTAGAGACTATCTAGTGTGATTTCTTATCTTTCAAATGAATTCCAGTCTTCGTAGTGGAAATCAGGTACGTTCTTAAAATGCAAAAGAACACTATGTTAAAATATATGAAAAAAAAATGAAAATAAACTTTTAAAAGGTGGCTTCCAATCTTCATCTCAGCAGTTATTTATTTTTCAGCAATATCTCCCCAATTGTAACAATTTTAATTCCTCCCATTTTAATATCACCTTCTTAATATGTTTCTTAATAAGAAATCATATATATTTGTATACATGGATATATGTGTGTTCCTTTCGGAACTAAAGAGCCTCTTGAGGAACTAAAGAGCCTCTTGATGCGGGTTAATTAGGAGAGTGCAAAAGTTGGCTTCAAACTCAACATTAAGAAAACTAAGATCATGGCATCCGGCCCTCTGAATTCCTGGGGAATAGATGGGGAAGAAATGGAGATAGTGACAGATTTTATTTTCCTGGACTCCAAGATCTCTGCAGATCGGGACTGCCGCCAAGAAAATAAAAGACTCTTCCTCCTGGGGAGGAAAGCTATGGCAAATCTAGACAGCATTCTAAAAAGAAGAGACATTACCCTGCCAACAAAAGTACTTATAGTCAAGGCTATGGTTTTCCCATGTGAAATGAATGGCTGTGAAAGTTGGACCATAAGAAAGGCTGAGCACCAAACCGGTCAGTCCTAA
Source organism: Arizona elegans (assembly GCA_022577455.1). NCBI lineage: Eukaryota > Metazoa > Chordata > Lepidosauria > Squamata > Colubridae > Arizona > Arizona elegans. The sequence continues at coordinate 5,997,411 of JAKOOJ010000021.1, read as the reverse complement.
AGGAGATCAACCCTGACTATTCTTTAGAAGACCAGATCCTGAAGATGAAACTCAAATACTTTGGCCACCTAATGAGAAGGAAGGACTCACTGGAGAAGAGCCTAATCGCTGATCTCTTCGCACTGCGAGACTCCCCCCTCTCGCAGGCTTGGCCCTCCATGTTATCGAGGGCCTATCTTGATGACGGGTCTTGGAACCCCGAGAGATGGCATGCAGCGAAGAGGGGGTTGAGGGGTTTTTTACATAAATTTTTAATGAAATTTTTAAGGGGTGGGAATAATGATTTTTTAAGAGGAACCGGGAGGAAGACCAAGGGGTTTGGGGGGATGAACCCACTAGGGTCAGAGCCGAGCCTGGCACAGGGGGACAGTTTGGAGGGTGCAGGTCGAGGGATTGGGGAGGGGCTGGAGGACTATCCGGAGGAGGAATTTTCCATCAGCACGGTGAATGGGAGGGGCAGATATGGCGGGAGCAGGGGACCATATCATGTGTCGGGACTCGCACTTGCTATCTGAGAGCAATTGCTTGCCCCAGTCCCCAAGGCTCCGCTCGGACACTAGGTGGCTTAGATACTCAGGATCTGGGCCTTCGGCTGTGTTGTGGCCCCGCCCTCTGAGCCTGTCCCATCGGAGGAAGAAAGCTCCGAGCATGAGGAAGAGGAGTCAGCCAGGCCTCCCTCTCCAGGCCCCTCCCCTCTGGCATTGTCTCAGGTGCCGGCCGAGGGAGAGGAGATCAGCAGGGAGACTTGGACTTTTTTGTACGTTAGTATCTTATCTTTCTGTTTGTGAAAATAAAGGCATTTGGCAGACGGTGTGTCTATCGCTGCCAAGTGGGAGATAAGACCTGGGTGCGTTCCAAAGTGTTTCCTTAACCCTCGGCTGGCTGTGTTTGTATGTGTGTGGGGACGGGGACAGATCATCCTGATGCTGTGCAATGCCAGGTCCGTGGTAAATAAGGCCCCCCTCATTCACGATCTTATTCAAGAGGGAGAAGCGGACCTGGCAGGTATTACGGAGACCTGGTTGGGCCCAGAGGGCGGCGTCCCTCTGGTTGAAATTTGCCCACCAGGCTTCAGAGCATTCCATCAGCCGAGGGCCCAGAGGAGGGGCGGGGGGGGTGGCGGTTATTATTAACGAGGATCTGGGTCCGAGGGAGACCCCTGTACCTCAGATAGCCGGATGTGAGTCCCTCCTTGTGAGGTGGGGTCATGGGGTTCAGATGGGCTTGTTGCTTACGTATCTGGCTCCCTGCCATGTGGCAACAGCCCTACCTGAGCTACTCGACGTGATAGCCATGGTGGCAGTAGATACACCCAGGCTTTTAGTCATGGGTGATTTCAACTTGCCATCCGCTGGTGAAACGTCTGAGGTGGCTCGGGAGTTCATGGCTTCCATGACGGCCATGGACCTGACCCAGTTAGTTCATGGCCCTACTCACAGGGAAGGTCACACTATGGACCTGATTTTTGTCTCTGGCCAGTGGCTGAGTGGTCTTGTTATTGGGGATATAGATATGGAACCCTTGTCATGGACAGACCACTCACTCCTTCGCCTGGATCTTCAAACCACTGCCCCCCGCCGCAGGGAGGCGGATCCAATTAGATGGATCCGCCCCAGGCACCTGATGGATCCTGAGAGGTTCCAGATGGAGCCTGGGCCATTTCCTGAGGTTCTAGCACATGACTCAGGCGAGGACCTGGTAGCCGCCTGGGATTGGGCGGCTGGTGGGGCCTTGAGGTGCACTCAGAGGCTCCAACTGGTGCAGAGTGTAGCCGTGTGGGTGGTTATGGGAGCAACATGGAGTTTCCATGTAACACCTCTCCTGCGTGAGCTGCACTGGCTCCTGGTGGTCTTCCGAGTGCGCTTCAAGGTTCTGGTTATCACCTTTGAAGCACTCCATGTCCTAGGCCCTCATTATCTATGGGACCACCTGCTACCACCAATAGCCTCCTACCGGCCAATACGCTCCCATAGAGAGGGGCTCCTCCGGGTGCCGTCGGCCAAACAATGTCAACTGGCAGCCCCTAGGGGGAGAGCCTTCTCTGTGAGGGCACCTATGATCTGGAACGAGCTCCCCCCGGAGATACGGTGGATCCCGGATCTGCACACCTTCCATCGTGTGCTTAAGACTTTCCTATCCCATCAAGCTGGCCTGGCCTAAATCTTCTCCCCGTTTTAAATGTAAATTTTTAAATGTAAATTTTAATTTGTTTTAAATTATGGGGTATTTTAAATTCAGCCAAATTATTTAATTCATTTTTAATTCATTTTAATTTTTTTGTATTTATGTGTTTTATCTCATGGCTGTTCACTGCCCTGAGTCCTTCGGGAGAAGGGTGGTATGGAAATTTAATAAAATAAAATAAATAAATAAATAAGTAGAAGGCGTGAGCTTAAATGGACTCTGGGGGGATGATAGAGGGCAGGAAGGGCTGGAGGAATGTTGTCCATGTGGTTGCAATGGGTCGGACACAACTTCACAACTAACAACAACAACATATGTGTGTGTATGTATATGTGTGTATGAAAGAGAAAATGTGGAATTTTTGTCAGAAAACGGAGTTATAAAGATTGCAATAGAGAGGACATCAAAAGAACATATGGGGATAGCCTTCCCTTGATAGTCCTTTAAAAGGACGGGGCACGGCTTAAGCTGGTGGCGGGACACCCTTGGCAGTAGCTTAGTAAGAGTGGACCATGCTATGAGGGACTTGGAGAAGCCGGTGTCGACCTCCATACGACATGCCGCTCCTTCCAGGACTACTGTGAGGAAAGTTTGTTGGAGGAAGAGGGAGAAGTGGCGTGGCTCACAGCAACATCGAGCGGGCCTTCGTAGCGGGTTACGGCAAAACACTCGTCGCGGTGGACAGCAGTCTTCCGGGCCCGGTGGCGATCCATCAGTGGGGTGGTCGGAGCCTCAGACATGGGGTTTGGTGCTCTGCAGACCCTCGAAAGGTGACCCTGTTTCCCGCAGCGGTGGCATACGACCAATTTGAAACGGCAGTCGGCTCTGCAATGGTCACCGCCGCAACCCAGGCAGTTGCCTTGTGTCAGCTGTTTGGGATTGATCGATGTTCAAAGCCTTCGACGGGTTGCCTTAAGGCGGCCCACTGCCCCATCTTCGTCAGAGGAGTCGACTGGGTCTGACTCCTCATAATGAACAGACAAAGGCTTGGCGGCAGACGATGGGGGCAACTGGAATCTCTGAATCTCTGCGGCTGAACGACCGGACATTTCAGCAGCCCTCGCTTCATCCAGGGCTACCTGGAGAGTCAGTTGAGACCGGGCCAGCAGCCACCGCTGTAGCTTCAGATCCTTGATTCCGCACACTAACTGATCCAACAGCATTTTGTCTAAGTCACGAAAGTCACAGTGGATAGCTGCAGACTGCAGGGACGCCATATAGTCATTTACGGTTTCACCCTCAGTTTGTGTGTGCTGCCAAAAAGCGTGACGGCGCGCAATGCGGGACGGAGCCGGGGAGAAATGGTTTTTTAGTCTGTTCAGCAAGGTCTCCCATGGAACATCAAAAACTTGCTGAGGGGCAGCTAATGCCCTGGCGGTGCCAAATATCTCACTCCCACATGAGCTGAGGAAGTAACCTCACTTGCGAGTGCTGGAAAGATCCGTCAGTGCGTTCGCCTGTAAAAAACACTCAAAACGTTCCATATACATGTCCCATGTCTCGGACGCTGGCACAAACGGCGAAAACACCGGCAGGAAGGTAGACATGGTCGACATTGGCAGGCGACTAAGGAATAGAGTTAGGTAGCTGTCGCCTCAGTATCCCATCCTCATCGCCAATGTTCTATTTGAAGAACAAGGTGTGGAGACGAGGCTAAGCAATAACTCTTTATTAACAGAATTCAATGGCACAACAGGTACCTCAAAACAACTCAGGGAACTCTGCCTATTGACAGCTGCTTAAATACCAAGCTGTCAGAAGAGCGACCAATAGCGTGGCTCGGATTCTCCCGCTTCCAGCAGCTTCTGCCGGGTCGCAGCTTGCGAGGACTTAACAGGCTGGAATCTTTGGTTGTTTCAAATTGCCAGACAACTCTTCTCTGCAACAGCTGTATTATATTTTCTTTCCAACATTGCAGATGGCATGACATTAAAGCAGGTCAAAGAGAGTGGTCTGCATGGTGTTCCACAGGTGAAGAATTTCAGGAAGATTTTGCAATGAAAATGGTGTAGGAGATTCTTTAAGGAGTTGTTTTCTCCTGTTAGTCATTTAAAAATACAGCAGTGTCATGTTTTGGCATTTTTTGATCAACATAAGGCCAAAGGAGTCTTCATTCTATATGCCATTCATTATACATACTTTTGACCACAACCAAATCTGGTTCCGACCAAAAAATTCACAATTTTTTTCCCACGGCCGATTTCCCCTTCCGTGCCATTTTTTTTGGGTAAGTGCCAAATTTCCAAAATTATGACCAAATCTGTTTGCGACCAAAGTTATGGAATGAATTATGGTTGCGACCAGAGGTTCTACTGTATATGTATAATCAATAATATTCTAGCACTTGCCCTTGCTATTTGTCTCAGAATACTAAAAGACAACAACAGCAATGTCCTGAAATCATTTGCTTCTTTAGCATCATGTGTGGGAAAATGCCTTCAATACATATTTCCTATCATCACCCGTTATTCCAGGTTTACACAAGCCAAGACCAAGAGAAAGCACTCCTTTCCACGTTCATTAATTGAAAAACAGAAGGACATCTGATAAATCCCTTTGGCGAACTTTGAGACATTATGCTAATACCAACCCTTTCAAGTTGTTTCACAGACAAAGAAAACTATATAAAATGCTGATTAAAGTGTTGTTAAGAATTTTAAAGCATTCTTTAAACAAGGAAGTTAACGCTAAGGAAAATATAGGTTTTAAGACAATACATTTATCCCCCAAAATAGTAAGTAGGCTCCTTTAAGATGATTATTGTTCCTCAGGTAAAAATGGGAAAAGTTTGTATATCTTCACTCTGGGGCCTTATTGCTTTTGTATGTTAAATTAAAAAGAGGAAATAGAGTTGTTCAATTATTTCTTTGCCTTAGATGTTGCTTGCTATTCAATTCAGGCCTCAGTGTGATGATATAACATTTAGGGAAAAAGATGCACACAAGAAGCCCCCCACTGGATGTTATAATGGAGAAGATCTCCACAGCCACCATATGTTTGCCCCCTGTAGTCAGATAACTAGGAACAAAGGAGAGCCAAACACTGCAGAAAATCAACATGCTGAAGGTGATAAATTTGGCTTCGTTAAAAGAGTCTGGTAATTTCCTGGCAAAGAAAGCTACAGTAAAGCTGACAAGGGCTAAGAGGAACATGAAGCCCAAGACACAGTAGAACATGACAAAGGAGTTTTCATTACATTTCAGAACAATTTCTTCTGCCATTAAGTGCATGTTGAAATCAGGGAATGGAGGAAAAGTCAAAAGCCAGACAGTACAAAGAACTACTTGAATGAAAGAGCAGAAAAATACAATGGATATGGCCAATCTTTTCCCCACCCATTTCCTCATTGTAGACTTTGGTTGGGTGGCCATGAAAGCTAAAACCACCACAATTGTTTTTGCTAACACGCATGATACAGGTACAGTAAAAATGACACCAAAAGCACTTTGTCGAAGGAGACAGGTTACTTTATGAGGTTTGCCAATTAATAGTAAAGCACAAAGGAACGAAAACAGTAGAGAAATTAGAAGGATGTAGGTGAGGTTTCGGTTGTTGGCCTTGACGATGGGGGTATCCTGGTACTTAATGAAGATACCCAGAACCAACACTGTGATAAAAGAGGAAGAAAGAGAAAAAATGGCCAAGATGGACTCCAAAGTTTCCAAATATGTCAGGGATGTTACAGTTTTTGGAAGACATGAATTCTGTTCCTTGTTTGGATACTGATCTTCTGGACATGGAAAACAGTCGTCCATATCTAGGAAAAAAATCAGGTTAGAAACATAATTGTTCTAAAATTAAACTGAAAGGATATGAATGCACTGCTCTGAGGATACCATGAAGTTTTGTTATCTCAGTCTGAACTCTTCAGCCCTGTAACTGCTGGCACAATAAGCATATGAGCTTTTCTTTTAAGTTAAATTTTATTAGGAGTAAAAGCTGGAAAACTGATTGTAACTATAAGACCAGGATTAGAAAACATTATTGAAGTATTTACATGTATTTGTTTTTAAGTCAGACTTTAGAAATCGATGAAGCTTCTTGATTTTTTTTTTTTGTGTGTGTGTGAATTGTTTACTATGACCATTTTATTAAATCTCAGAAGGATTGACCACTGAAAGGTCACCTGGATCTGCCAATAAAAGTCTGGAACTTAGGTTTTCCACTCCATCTTCCATAACTTAACCACTATACCAAATTGTTTTTCATGACCGAGACGACATGAAGTAAAAAATGTGGGTGATGACACTATGAAGAAAATAAATGGATGTAAGAGTCAGAGTGTCATTAAGTATGAAAAAGACAAGTTGTGCAGTGTAAGTATGGTAAGAAAGTTTACAGCAGACTGAAGAGCCACCTTTTTTTCTTTGAGGCTCCACCTACATTGTAGGAAGTAGATCTTTCCAATGGCATTGCAAATACAAAGTGGAAAGATGCATGAAAAACAAAGGCTTGTTTATAACAATGTTTTCCCCCCACAGAAAAAGTTATCAACTATATCTGAGAAATAAGGATTCCCTCTGATTTATTGCATTGTCCTTGTACAATGAAGTGACATTAATTATTGATTATGTGCAGTCAACCTGGTATCAACTCCTAGGGATCCATAAAGAGACATTCTCCATGGAACATGTACCTAATCTGGCTTTTTTGTCTTCCATCAGTGCACTCATCACCACTCTAAATGTAGCTATTCACTTTACTACTAGTTCTGCAGTTCTCCTCTGCCGGTTGAAACCGGTTCTCCAGAATCGGTTGTTCCGATTCTGCGTGGTTCAGAGAATTGGCAAATTGGACCATTGGCTGGCCCCACTGTGCCCATTTTTTGGACTGTTTTCAGGCCATTTTGGGGGCCATTTTCCTGGCCAAAATTGGCACGAAAAATGACCTGAAAATGGAATGGCCCAAGAAACTGCCTGAAAATGGTCCATGAATTGGCCCAAAAAGCTGGTTACGAGAGGAAGAGAAGCCAGGTGAGCCAAACCCAGACATGTCCCAGGTCCCCTCATCCCAGAAGCAGCAACCTCGGACTCTCCCCCCCCCCCCGTACTAGCCACCTTCTTTGCATGGGATCACCCAGCAACAGAGACAGAGAGGAAGAAGGGGGCGGCATTTCTGTGTGCTTCAGTTTCTGTGTGGCACTCTCCCCTCAATGCTAGTGGCTGCCGCTCCCCTCTTCTCCCTCTCTGTCTGTGCTACTGGGCAATCCCATGTGAAGAATGGGGCTAGCAGAGAGTATTGGTGGTATTCAGCTGATTCAGACTGGTTCAGGAGAACCGGTAGTGGCAACATGCAGGTGGGCCTGCCCACCTGCCCCAGCACTATGCCATCCTATTTAGCCATGTTTTCTAAGCTGCGTGCATGCATGTAAGCAGAAGGCGAGCAAACAAATGCACAGAAGGCCGGGCGCATGTGTGGAAGGCACATACACGATGACATTTTTGTTGTGCACCAAACTGGTGATCAAATTATGTGAAACCCACCTCTGAGTTTGAGGAGATGAGGGGATCTGGGAAATGTCTGGATCCAGCTTACCCATCTTCTCTCGCAGCCAGCTTTCCCAGTCTAACTTGATGCAATCTCTCTCTCTCACACACACACACACATGCATGTGCACAGACACACAGACACACACACAAATTGGATCTTTCTTTCCTCTCCCCCCCGGAGACCCCTGGATCCCCTCCCCAACCCTGATTGTCCCACACAGGTATCACCCACACAAGTGACATAGAGTTGGCAATGCCCACTCACTCACATGACCCCCCCACCAGCCATGCCCACCAGCCACTCATTAGGGCAGAGAACCAGTTGTTAAAAAATTTGGAGCCCACCACTGAGTGTATTCATATCATAATATACACTTAACACTACATCTATAAACTGTGAGAAAGTTTTGGCTGTATAGAAGTAAATATCCCTTGTACTTTATAAAAATACATTGTTCAAATGTGCATCACTTATCTTTCATCACTCACCTATCAGATTGGAAATCTTCCCTTCTGGACAGTGAAGACAATCGTAACAACAAAATGGCTTCCCTTCTATTTTGGTCTTAGCATAAGCCAAAGAGCAATAGTTATTACATAGAGAAAGTGGTCGGATCTGTTAATAAAGGATAGAAGAGAATGCTTTGCATTTTCCAAGACTGTGCAGTATTTGTATTATCTACAAAGCTCACACTTTGTATCAGGTTTGGGGAGAAGCCTTGTGAGTGATGTCAATGCAAAGAAACAAGGGGAGGAAAATACCATGGCATTTATAGAGTTCCCACACATAATCTTTACTGTGTATTTTTATTGATGCTAGGTAAAAACATCCTTGAGTCAAGGTCATCTTCTACAGACATAAAAATACATCCATATAGCTCTCTTGACCATTGAACAAAGGCAATTTACCTTGTCTTCTTTGTGTTTTTTTCCCCTCAACTTTCTAGGGCCTTGCAATTTTCTAGTATTCTGGTTAATAACTACCAAGATAAATCACATCATTTAGATTTTATTACCATTAACTAAGTCTGTTAGATGCTGATTACTGCTGTGATTTAAGATTATATATGTGTGTGTTTGTGTATATTATATAATGATATGGGTTATATAATTCAGAAGATTTTATGGACTAGATTCAGATAGTTATACTAAATTTGGGAAATATTTTGGTTACAAGTCAATTGTTCCACTTTTCAACACTGTATCTCTCTCTCCCTCTCTCTCTCTCTCTCTCTCTCTCTGTGTGTGTGTGTGTGTGTGTGTGTGTGTTTGTGTGTGTGTGTGTAAAACATTTGTTTACATGTTTGCGTTATTACATAAATTCTGAAGGGTTTTTTTTACGTTGTTGAGAGTTTTGTCAATTTGTCCAACCCCCTAAAATTAATAATTTCAAATATTCCCTGCCATATCTTTTAGTATTTCAGAGAAGAGAAATACTGGAACTATCCCACAGTTCACCCCTCATTCTGGATTATCCAAACCTGGTTGAAACTGCTTGGCCAAATGATGGCTTCTTGATCAATTTTTAATATATCCTCTTGGGAAGTCACAGATCCTATTCCACCAACTTTGACTTTCAAGAAGGATTTGTTTGGGAATGTGACCCAATTGATGACATCAAATCCAGCCTCTAGTTCTCCATTTTGATTGAAAGACAGTACTTCTCCTGCAGTATTATTGAATGAGATGCTTCTTATAATTTGATTGAACTACAAAACAAAAAAACAGAGACTAAAGGGAGGTGACAAACCATTCATCAGGATCTGTAAAGTGCTGAAATATGGGAAAGAAAATATATTTTTACATGTAAGCTATATTTTAATGGAAGGGACAAACAGTGTCTACCATCCTATGACAAGTTCTCAATATTTACAGTACAAGCATCCTTAAATCTTATAATCTGAGTCTTGGAAAACACTAGAGGGAAGGGTTTTTTGTGAGACTTTGATTGGAGTGGAAGAAAGCAGCCAAGACAAATTGAATCAAATAGAATAGAATAGAATAGAATAGAATAGAATAGAATAGAATAGAATAGAATAGAATAGAATAGAATAGAATAGAATAGAATAGAATAGAATAGAACAGAACAGAACAGAATAACAGAGTTGGAAAGGACCTTGGAGGTTTTCTAGTCCAACCCCCATCTTAGGCAGGAAACCCTACACCACTTCAGACAAATGGTTATCTAATCTCTTCTTAAAAACGTCCAGTGTTAGAGCATTTACAACTTCTGGAGGCAAGTTGTTCTGCTGATTAATTGTTCTAACTGTCAGGAAATTTCTCCTTAGTTCTAAGTTGCTTCTCTCCTTGATTAGCTTAGTAAAGCAATTTATACAATACATTCATAACCATTCTATTCTAAATTCAGACGTTCAGGAGAAATTAAGAAGAAGTATTGATTTTCTTTAGAAGTATGTTGTTGGAAAACCTTTTAGCTGAAAGAGTAAAACAAATGTATAAACCAGGGATTCTGCAATTAATTAAATGTTACAGCCAAATGCAGAAGAAAGAAATTTAATTGATTCATCATATTGTATTTGCATGCTGTCATTCAACCAATTCAGGAAATTCCCACTAGTCTCATAACTAAGTTAAAAAGGAGATATTAATAATATTTAAATGTTTTTAGGTATAATATTGAAGAAAATATCATCTAATAGTTAAATTCAGTTAGAAAACATCCTGAAACATATAAAAAAGAAATAGAAACAGTAAAAAAAAAAAATCAGGGTCTTTAATGCATAGCAATACTCATGTATGGTTTTTGTTTGTCTAAGAGATATTAACATAAATGCAAAGCAGAAAGGAATATATCTAAAGGTATTCAGTATGAATCCTTGTGTGTTCATGGAAAGGCATTTTGCTTTTTTCCTTACCCCATCTGTTTTTTTGGAATCTTATTTTATTGGGGAGAAAATAAACTGTAACCAAAGCAAAATGATATTGAAGTAGATATTTAATATGGCCATTGTAGGAGGTAGAGACAAATGTACATATTTGTGTGTGTGTGATATATGAAGAAAATGGAGAGAAGAAAGCCCTATGACTTGAGACATTACCTTCCAGGGATGAAGTTTGAGAAGTTCAATAAGTCCTGCTTTGCTTATTCCTGCTCTATTTTTGAAGGTTATTGAATAAGTAACATGTAATGCTTGTGCCAAAATATAGACTGCATTGTAGATGCTATAGCTGTGGCCAGTCATGTCTGTTTCAAAAACGGATACAGGGAGGATATCTATCTTCTCATCACCAGTGCAAATCGGTTGACTTTCCATCCTGGAGTTGGTCTTCTCATCAACTAAGGTGCCTGAGAACACACATCCAAATGCCTCTTCCCAGAAAACCCTAATAAAATCATCTTCTTGTTTGAAGTTTGGTTTTATCATCTGAAGAAATTCCCGAAACCCTAGGACTTCTCTTGAATGAACCGCAAAGGATAGAGCCCCATGGAGAAAATCTAGATCTTCCCACCTCTGGAAAGGAAGAGACGTGAAATCCATCTGAGCTGTCATAATCCAGATTTTACTCTTTAGTTGTAATGGTATCTCTTCAAATTTGGACATAGAGGGAAATATTCTCAAAATTATCATTATATCAATTTCACCTTGAATTAAAACTGCATTGACCGTGCTGTTCATGACAATGCTGTGTATTTGGATCCCTTCTTTCACTGTATTGGCAATGTCAGTAGAATAAGAAGCAAATGGGAATCTTTCAATGAAGTCAAAACAGATCCCACTTTGGGCAAATATGGGTATCACATTTTGTACAAATTTCTCCCCATTCTCATTATTCACCAATAGTACCCCAATCCATGTCCATTTAAAATGCTGCAGTAGCTGAAGAATTCCCTTATACTGAAGGTCCGTATTTGGAAACATTTGGTGATAGAAACCTGCCTGTTTGTCCTTATTTGTCACTGGAGCAGAGCCATACATAAACTATAGAAAAAGCAGAAGAATTAAGAAAGAAAACTATATGCTTTTAATTTTTTACAAGTGTGTCAATAGAACTTTTTTTCTCACTATAGTACACAAAAGAAAACTTTACCTCCATTGCATCTTAATTTTATTTATTTATTTTAATTTGATTTATATGCCGCCCTTCTCTGGAGACTCAGGGTGGCTTACAATGTGCTAAGCAATAGCCTTCATCCTTTTGTATATTTATACAAAGTCAGCTTATTGCCCCCACAACTGGGTCCTCAATTTACCTACCTTAGAATGGATGGAAGGCTGAGTCAACCTTGAGCCTGGTGAGATTCAAACCTGCAGTAATTGCAGGCAGCTGGTCTTAATAACAGGGTGCTTTAGACCACTGTACTGCCAAGGCTCTTTTGTTTTAGATTTGGCAGTTGTGTTCCTCCAACACTTTCATGAATGAAAATTTAAGAGAAGTTGTGCAAAATCCATCAATCTTTGTTTGTCTTAATCATTCCTTAATTGCTTTGTGGCTTCCTTTCCTTTATGAATTAGGACATTTCATGCAATCTATTATTTTAAATTCAGAATAGGAACTGATTTATATATTAAGAATGTTCTGTGAATTTAGCAAGTAATATTTGGTGCACCCGGAATTTTCTAGTTCATTTAATTTGAATATGGTTCTCCATCCTCATAACCATGCAATTGAAGAAGGAGTGACTGTTAATATATGTTTCTTTGATTTCAAAATAAAGTTGAAAAAAAAGTGTTCCTCTTTTTTTTCTCTCTCTGGATTTTTTTATTTTTTATTTTATTATTTACATATACTTATATTGAATACAGTGTGACCATCCTGGCGATTCATCCACCATAAAAAACAAGGTGAAAGACAAATAACATACCGTATTTTCCAGAGTATAAGACGACTGGGTGTATAAGATGACCCCCAACTTTTCCTGTTAAAATATAGGGTTTGGGCTATACTCGCCATATAAGACTACCCCTCTTCCAATGCACACCAAATAAAAATTAAAAAACATCAACTGGCTCACCCACAATGTAAAAGCAGATGTGCTAGACCCAAAATGGCCCCTGCAACAAGCAGGAACCTCACACAGCCACAAAAAGCCCCCCAAAAAACTTTCACACTCTACACACACACAACACAACTGGCTCACCCACAATGTAAAAGCAGCTGTGCTAGACCCAAAATGGCCCCTGCAATAAGCAGGAACCTCACACAGCCACAAAAAGTCCAAAAAACCCAACTTTCACACTTTACACACACAAAATTCCACATACAGCTTTGTGAGATTTTGTGTGTTTGTGTAGTTAGAGTGAAACACTACAGAAACACACTAAATCTCAGAAAGCTGCACAAATATTATTTTATTTTATTTTATTTTTATATGAAAGCTAAATTTAAAACTTCCTAAACTTTAAATGGCTAGGTCTAAAAAAGAACAACTAAAAAAAACCCCAATTGACTATTTTTTTTAAAGCTCCCAAAGGGGAAAAAAACTTACCCAATAGAACAGGGGTCTCCAACCTTGGCAACTTTAAGACTTGTAGACTTCAACTCCCAGAATTCCTCAGCCGCTTTGCTGGCTGAGGAATTCTGGGAGTTGAAGTCCACAACTCCCTGCTTGCTTGATTGCAGGCAGGGAGTTGCTTGCTGATGGAATAGATTCAGGCAAGCGAAGCAAGGCAAGCGTTGCGACTAGCAGCTGAGGTAAGCAAGCTGGAGGGGGAAAACTTTTTTCCTTTTACATGGCTCTGGCCATCCCAGCTGAGTTGCAGGGAACTCAGCTGGGATGGGATCGACCGTCAGAGCTGGGACCGTCAGAGCCATGGTTCTGGCGATCCCAGCTGAGTTGCAGGGAACTCAGTTGGGATCGTGGGATCGTCAGAGCTGGGATCGTCAGAGCCATGTAAAAGAGAAAAACTTTTTTCCTTTTACATGGTTTCTGGTGATCCCAGCTGAATAGCAGGGAACTCAGCTGGGATCATCAGAGCTGGGATCGTCAGACCTGGGATTGCCAGAGCCATTTAAGGCTTGTCAGAGCCTTTCGGGCTGGTCTGCCTGGTTACAGGAGAATGACACCCGGCGTATAAGATGATCCCCAACTTTTGAGAAGATTTTCATGTGTTAAAAAGTCGTCTTATACGCCGGAAAATATGGTATATACGACTTACACAGTGTTAGTATTGTACAATTATTTTTGACCCACTTATTCATTCTGGTACATAAATAATTTCTCATTCTAGGTCTACTTAACGTAATTGTTTTGTGTTCCAACTACCACCTTGTGTTTCTAGCCATTGATAAAATCTGTTCCATGTATCATAATATTCTGTGTCTCCTTTGTTTTTTAATTCTAATGTTAATCTATCCATTTCTGCGCATATTAATATCTTCCTTATTATCTCCTTTTCTGAAGGGGTGTTTTCACTTTTCCATTGCTGAGCATATACCATTTTCCCTGCTGTCAGGATGTATAGTACTAGATATTTTGACCCTTTACTATAGACATTTGTTATAATGCCTAATAGAAATAGTTCTGGTTTGAATTCAATACATTGTCCAACCATTCTTTCTAGCTACATCTCAATTTTTAACCAAAATTTACTAGCTTTTTTACAGGACCACCACATGTGATAGCATGCTCCTGGTGATTCTTTACATTTCCAACATTTCAGGAATGTGTTGCTAAATATTTTAGCCAATCTTGCCAGGGGAAGATGCCACCTATAGAACATTTTATAAAGATTCTCTTTTCTATGATGTGGCCAACGTCAGTTTCCAGTTCCTTTCCCAAAGTTTCTGCCAATTATCCAAATCAATGTTATATCCAAAAATTTTAGCCCATACAACCCTTGTCTCTTTAACTTGTTCTTCCTCCATTTTATAGTCTAATAAATATTTATATGTTGTCTTTATCAATCAATGTTATATTTTGACAATTGATGTTTTATCAATCCCCACTAATAGTTTATCTAATATCATTAATTCTCTATAAATACCCCATGCTTTCACATCCTTCAAGTAGCATGATTGTATTTGCATATATGACCACCACTCCAGTTCCACCCCATGTTCTTTTAATTCTAGTCTTGTTTTCAATTCACCCTTCTTGTTTAGTATATCATTTAGTCATGCCTGTCACATGACCATGGAGAAGTCTTCGGACAGTGCTGGCTCTTTGGCTTTGAAATGGAGATGAGCACCACCCCCTAGAGTTGGGAATGACTAGCACATATGTGCGAGGGGAACCTTTACCTTTATATGTAACAATTTTCCCCATATTTTTAAGATTAGGGTGTATCAATGCTTCTAGGTAGAGAACTGGTATTTTCATATAATTTTGTTGTGTTCCTCTTGATTTCAGTCAGTGTTTACTTTATGCCAGAAATCAAGTCTTATCTTAATGAAATAAGAAATTTAACTGGATTGCATCCATACACCACATACATAGTTAACTGAGGAAACTTGTAGATATGCAGAATGGTGACCAGGTGAACACATACCTCAGTGTCAGGTCCTCCAATGATGGCAACTGGATATTTCTGAATGTCACAGTTGTAATTGGGAATTAATCTGCCTTTAGAGGAAAGGAATTCCATTGAGGCATGGTACATCCATTTTGAAGCAAAATGGCTGTTGTAGATTTGAAAGCCCAGGGTAACATTGGGTAAAATATGGGGATTAATATTGATCTCCTTAATAGCAAATACTAAAGCCAGGATATGTTGGTAAATCTGGGTTATGACCCTGAAGGGAGAGGAACATGATTTGCTGTAACTCATTTCTTGCAGAATATGATATCTATTTGCCTCTCCTTTCAAATACACTGTAATATAAGGAGTTGATCCAGTCTGTATATGTAAGAAGCAATAAGTTTCATTCATTGCACTTATTTAAGTTAATAAAATAATCAAAGCACTTTATTTGAAATATATAAGTGGGAATCAGATTTACCTCTTTGGCCAGGTTTCTCATTTTTTTTTATTCTAGGAGAGTATTATTAGCATCTCAGTGATGCTTTCACTATTGACCCAGGAAGCAACAGTGAACATCAATTTCTTGGGCATTTTTTAAAATGACTGTTCCTGATGGAATCTATAATGGAGTTCTTTTTCCACCTTTTCTTCAATTCCATCTTTTCTCTGGAAATACTTACATGGCAAGACTAGGACAGTTCTACTGGTTAGATTAGGTTAGGATGCTCATCAAAAGAAGTTACTAGGGAAGGAACCTTGGCTCTCAACACACCCCATGCAGCTTTGTCATTGTGAAAGAAGCAGCACCATTTGCATAAATATGAACATTTAAAAATATAATTAAATAAAGTATATTGTACATTATCTCCAAAGAAAAGACCCTGGGTTCCATAGACCAAACCTAATCTTGGTTAAATTTAGGTGGGTGGGGGAAATGACAAAGACTTAACTGGACAGAAATAAACATCCATTCTCTAACATTCTTTGCTTGGCATCAACGTCAATCAATCATTTTGCATATGCAGGGACACTTTAAATATACAGATATAAGACATATAACCAGCAATTATTTCATCCTCTACAGATGACTCAAGACTACATGGTGAATTTGATGCAAACTATCAGCACACATGTAATTATATCATATGCATAATACAATTCATAAAATGCCTTTTCACTCATTTACCTTCAAGTCTATTTTACATCTGTCTCTCTCTCGCCATAACTGAATACTTACATGAATTTAATGCAAAATATCAGCATATATGTAAGTATATTACAAGCATAACACAATTCAAATAATGCACTTTTAGTCACCCATTTCACTCATTCATCTTCCGATCTATTTGACATATATCTCTCTGGCCATAACTCAATACTTACATACTTTCCTCAAAGAGGTTGCTAGAAGGAGGTATCTTAAAGTCCATCATCACATAAAACAGAAAGATCTGAGAAATGATGCTAGCAAAGTGGATGTCCCCTGACTGGTATTGCTTGTGGAGAATAGGAAGAGGATTTGTAGTGCTGCTATGAGAAAGGTGACACATTCCTTGTGGACAAAGCATTGTTAGGAATGTTATGGACATAATACATAGAAGAAAACAAATCATTTTTGAATGCATATCACCTTTCTCCACCTTTTCTTGTCCTTCTAGATTCTTAACTTATGTCCAAAAGAAAGACTTGCTGTATGTTTCTGTATTTGTTGTTGTGTTTTGTTTCTGTTTATATAGAGAAATTGGAAAACTCAGAGTTTGAGATAAAAACCACATGTGGTCAAGTAATGGATAACTAGAATTGCAGATGGGGATGTTCAAGGGGAAGGTATTAACAGATTTTGATCTATTTAGGTTTCTCCCTTTCTTCTAATTATAGGTTTTTCCATGTCTTCATGCTTATACTGGTTATTACTTTTGAGATAACCACCAACACCCAGGCCCTGAGGGACCTTGAACGAGAAGGAACAGTTAGTTTGTCATGTCTCAAAAAAAAATATCTACTTGACACCAAGCAATAATGGGATTTGACAGCAAGCCTCAAAGCAGCAAGGATGAAAAAGATAAATTAATGCAGGCATGAAAATCCAAGTTATTTGCAATATTGTATTTATAACGTTGAAGGGGGTGCTCCTGTGAAGACCATATAAAATAAATGCTACACGTGAATGCATGGATGGATGGATGGATGGATGGATTAAAAACGTCCCGGCAAAGTGATATCCATAACTGACCCCATGGTATTGTTCCTTGAAACTGGGTTTACATAATTTGTTTTTTAATAGTTTGACTTATTGATTTTGCAAAGTTCATATACAATGATCACCTCCTGATTTCATACAGTGATCAAACACTGATTTCAGGAGCCACTTCCTTTTCACAAAACAAGAACACAACAAGAAGAAAAAACACCACACCTCTCTGTTGTTTTCCTCATCCCTAGGAGAAACCCCATTGAAACCAAGCTGTTCACATCTACCCCCACCATCACTCATTGTAGACTATCCATTGTGATTTCCTATCTTTCAAATAAATTCCAGCCTTCTTAGTGGAAATCAGGCACATTCTTAAAATGCAAAAGAATGCTATGTTATATATATATACATATATATATATATATATATATATATATATATATATATATATATATATATATATATGAAAAAAAATGAAAATAAACATTTAAAAGGTGGCTTCCCATCTTCATTCCAGTAGCTATTCATTTTGCAGCAATATCTCCCCGATAGTGACAATTTTAATTCCTCCCATTGTAACATCATGTTCTTAATTTATTCTTTCAATAAGAAATCATATATATTTGTATGGAATTTCTGTCAGAAAATGTAGTAATAAAGCTTATAATAGAGAGGACATCAAAACAACATATGGGCAAAAATGGTGCATGAACTGTAACAGACTGTGAAAGTGAAAGTTAAAGTGAAAGTGATAGTTAACATCATTAGTGCTTCTAAGGCTGTTTAAGATTACTGGATTCTACACCAAAGAAAGAAAGATTTAAAGTGGAAAGACTACAGTTTGGACTGAAATTAAAGAAGTCATACAAATTCGGAATAAGGAAATAAGAGAAGATATAGTAATGGCATTTCAGGGTCTGGCAAAACACACTGAATTGTTGGATGAAAGAGTAGAAGAAATTAATCAGTCTAATCTGAATTTGGAAAATAAAATGGATGAAGTTCAGACCAAGGTGGATAGGGCAGACAATGAAGTGGTGATGTTACAATATAGAGTGATTGAATTTGCCCTGAGAGTAAGAGGTCTGAGAGAACACAATCGAGAGTACTTGAGAGAGATCTTTGCAGAGGCTTTTGCAAAGATAACTGGGGAGCAACAAGCAGATCTCTCATTGCAAAGTGACAAAATATATCTTGTTAATTCCTGGTTTGCCAGACAGAATCAACTGCCAAGAGATATTGTGATTTACTTTACAATGAGGAGGACCCGAAATGAAATTTTACAAGCTTTCTATAAAAATAAACTTCAAATTGCAGTACAAGAGGTTTTAGTGCTGAAAGAAATTCCCCCCAAAATGTTGAGAAGCAGAAAGGAGTTTGCTTTTTTGGTGGATGAACTTAGAAATCAACAGATTCAGTTTAGATGGGATGTTCCAGCTGGACTGGTGGTGAATTATATGGGAGAAAGGTATCGTCTTAACACAATTTGGAAGGCAAGAGATTTTTATACTAATGTATTAAAGGCTGGATGCCCACCATCTCAGGAAATGAGGAGAAAAAAAAGAAGAGCTGGAAAGTGAACAGCCACAAGCTGCAGGAGAGACCTCGCTTATTGAAGAAGATTTATTGCAATTTTTTGGTACTGATCAAGCTTTGGAAGTAGCAGAAAAAAGAGAAGAACCAAAAGATCAAAGGAAGACTCGCGCTGCAGCAAAGCGAAAAGAACAAGATTTAAAGATACAGCAAACCCAAATGAAAGCTCAAGAAGCTACAAAAACAGAAGCAGTGGAAGGAGCAAGGCCGAAGAGAAAGGTGCAGGAGGATCTTCAGCTGTTGCTCTTAAAGCTTCAAGGTGCCAAGAATGGTAACTAAATTTTTTACTTGGAATGTCAATGGTTTAAATTCACCACAAAAGAAAAAGAAAATATTTCATTATTTGGAACAGTTTAAAAACGATGGAATTTGCATACAAGAAACACATATTAGAGTGACAGATCAAAAATATTTGATAAATTCAAGACTGGGGACACATTTTGTTGCATCTGCTTCAGAGAAGAAAAATGGTATAGTTATATACCTAAGGACAGATTTAACAGCCAAATTAATTGAGGCAGATGCTCAAGGAAGATATACTGCAATTGAATTCCTAATAGAAGGGAAGTAAACACTTTTAATTGGAGTATATGCTCCTAACCAACAGCAAGAAAAATTTTATAAGCTTTTGCATACCAAAATAATACAATGGGATTATAAATCGTGTATATTAATGGGTGATTGGCATGGAGTATTGGATAGCCAAAAGGACAAAAAAGGATTACTTCAAAATACCCAAAATCGTGCAAGATTGCCCAAATCTTTTTTTGATATAATGGATGATATGGAGCTGAGAGATATTTGGCGGGAACGAAATGTTGAAGAAAAGGATTTTACTTTTTTTTCTGATAGACATCAATCCTTTTCTAGGATTGATTTTATATTAATTACTAATGATTTCTTCTCTAGGGTAAAGAAGATGAAGATATGTTCAAGAATTTTATCTGATCAAAGTCCGGTGTGGATGGAATTAGAGCAGGAAAACGGAACTAGAAGGTCTGGAGGCTAAATGAAAATTTGTTTAGATATGAGGAAAATGTGAAAGAATGTAAAAAACAAATGAAAGAATTTTTTGCTATGAATATGCACAAGGGTACGCCTATGGAAATGGTTTGGGATGCAAGTAAAGCATATGTGAGAGGAACCCTAATACATTTGAATAATAAATATAGATGTAGACAAGAAAAGAAACGGAGGGACTTAGAAGAGGAAATAAAAAAGAAAGAGCAGGCACTTATATTAAATCCAACAGATAAGAAAATAAAGGAAACAATAAATTTGTTGTTAGAGCAGTTTAATATGTTGATGGCAGACCATGTGGCAACTAACTTACAATATGCTTAACATAACACTTTTTGTAATGCAAATAAATCAGGTAGATGGTTAGCCTACTTGTTAAGGAAAAAACAAAAGCTACGTACTATAGAAAAAATAGAATACAAAGGTAAAGAGGTATATCAACAAAATATGATTAAAAAAGCTTTTTTAGAATTCTATACAAAGTTATATGCTAGTGATACAATTCAAGACAAAGACATAGACAGATATTTACAGGAGGAGAATATCCCTGTAATTACACCAGAGCAAAGGGTAGGACTGAATCAACCAATAACTTCGGAAGAAATTATTTTAGCAATTAAACAGTTAAAGGGGGGTAAAGCTCCAGGCACAGATGGACTGACAGCTGTTTATTATAAAAATTTGCAGTTAGAAATGGTAGAACCGCTTAAGGAACTATTTTGTAAGATTCAAGCCGGAGGAGATGTACCCCCTTCCTGGAGAACAGCTTTTATTTCATTGATTCCAAAGGAGGATCAAGACCGTAGTCAACCTAAGAATTATAGGCCAATATCACTTTTAAATACTGACTATAAGATTTTTGCTAAAATATTAGCAAATAGGTTAATGGTAATTATGCAACAAATGATTCATAATGACCAATCTGGATTTATAAGTGGGAGACAAATGAAATGTAATGTAAGACAAATTGTAAATTTATTGGAATATTTGGAAAGGAACAATCAAGTCCCTGCAGCGCTTATCTTTTTGGATGCAGAGAAGGCATTTGAATTTTTATTTTATTTTATTTTTTATTTTACTTCAAATTTATATATTGGCAAATTTTATTGAAAATAATAGAAAAAGATGCAATTTGGAGAATACTTTACATAATCTATTAGAGCAATATCTCAGAGACAAACAGCAGAAATAATAATTAATGGTGGTTTAACAGAAACTTTTAAAATTGAAAAAGGAACAAGACAGGGATGCCCTTTATCACCATTATTGTTTATTTTAACTTTGGAACCTTTATTGAAATACAAGGGTCAAATAAAATAAAAGGAATTAAAATTAGACATAATGATTATAGATTAAGAGCATTTGCAGATGACTTGGTTGTTACTTTAACTCAACCAGTACAATCAGCTACAGATTTAATGGATATAATTAGCCAATATGGACAAATGTCTGGATTTAAAATAAATAAACAAAAAACAAAGATAATAACTAAAAACATGACGGTAAAGCAAAAAGAAGAACTAGAAAGACTAACAGGATTTGAAATAGTAAAAAAGGTTAAATATCTAGGGGTATATATTACAGCCTCAAATGTAAAATTATATAAAAATAATTATGAATTGTTATGGCAAAAAATACATAAAGAGATGGAGAATTGGGGAAAACTACAATTATCTCTGTTGGGAAGAATAGCAGCAATAAAAATGAATGTTTTACCTAGGGTTCTTTTTTTGTTTCAAATGATACCAATACTCAAGAAAGATGGAAATTTGAGGGAATGGCAGAAGGGCATTAATAATTTTGTTTGGGCAGGGAAAAGACCGAGAATAAAGTTAAAAATAATGCAAGATATACGTGAAAGAGGAGGTCTTAAAATGCCTAATCTAAGATTATACTATGAAGCAGCTGTCCTAACAATAATTAGTGATTGGATCAATTCAACAGAAGAAAGAATATTGAACATTGAAGGATATGATTTGTTATATGGCTGGCATGCTTATTTATTATATGATAAAAAGGTGGATAAGACCTTTAAAAGCCATATATTAAGGAATGCCTTGTTACGAGTTTGGAAAAAGTATCAATATAAGTTAAATGATAAGATATCTATATGGGCAATACCCAGACATGTGATAGAGAATATAAGTGTAGAACAAAAGCAAGAGATGATTACCTATAAAGAGCTTCTTAAAATGAAAGTGGGTGTATTGCAGTTAAAATCTTTAAATGCATTAAAAGAAGAAAGAATAATTCAAACTTGGTTTCAGTATGGTCAGTTGCAAGCTAGATGGAAAGAAGATCAGAGAACTGTTATCATGCAAAACAAGGAAAATTTGGTAAAACAAATTAGAGACCAAGGTCAAATGCATATAAAAAGATTATATAGTATATTGATAGAAATAGATTCAGAAACGGAATTAGTTAAGGATTGTATGAAAAAATGGGCACAAAACATTCAGGAACCAATAATGATAGAAACTTGGGAAAAAATATGGGTTAGAAATGTAAAATTTACGCGAGCACAAAATTTAAGAGAAAATTTTTATAAAATGTTCTATAGATGGCATTTAGATCCTAAAAAGTTGGCTTTTAAGTAAAAGGGGAGTTAAAGTGTGAAGGGAGGGATAGGAATCCTTAGTTAATTAGCTTAAGATTGTTAATTGTTATACCCTATATTTTGTTCTTGGAAGTTCGGGGGGGTGGGGGGTAAGGAAGGGAGGGGGGAGGGGGAAATACTTGTAAATTTTTTTTTCTCTTTTTGTAGAATTCTTTAATAAAAAACAACAACATATGGGCTGGAATCTCTGGTTGTTTCAAAACACCAAGACAGGTTTGATCTGCAACAGCTGTATGATATTTCCTTTCCAACATTGCAGATGGCATGGCATTAAAGCAGGTCAAAGAGAGAGGTCTGCATGGTGTTCCACAGGTGGAGAAATTCCGGAAGAGTTTGCAATGAAGATGGTGTAGGAGATTCTTGTAGGGAGTTGTTTTCTCCTGTCATTTGAAAATACAGCACTGTCACATTTTGGCATTTTTTGATCAGCAGAAGGCCAAAGGAGTCTTCATTCTGTATTCCATTTATTCTTCATATTTTAATTTTTAAATAATCAGTAATATTCTGGCATTGTTTTAGAATACTAAAAGACAACAACAGAAAAGTCCTGAAATCTTTTGCTTCTTTAGCATCATACGAGGGAAGATGCATTCAATTCTTATTTCCTATCATCACCTGCTATTCCAGGTTTACCAAGAAAAAGCACACCTTTCCACTTTTCATTAATTGAAAAACGGAAGGTCATCTGATAAATCCCTTTGCTGAAATATAACTTTGAGACATTAGGTAAAGGTAAAGGTTCCCCTCGCACATATGTGCTAGTCGTTCCCGACTATAGGGGGCGGTGCTCATCTCCATTTCAAAGACGAAGAGCCACCAACTCAGCTGGGAGCGCTGTCTGAAGATGTCTCCATGGTCATGTGGCTGGCATGACTAAACACCAAAGGCGCACAGAATACTGTTCCCAGCAAATGTGGTCCCTATTTTTCGACTTGCATTTTTTAAGTGCTTTCGAGCTGCTTACTTGTCCCAGCTTCTCCAATGGCAGAAGCTGGGATAAGTAATGGGAGCTCAACCCGTTATTCGGCACAAGGGATTTGAACCGATGAACTGTCGACCTTTCGATTGACAAGCTCAGTGTCTTAGCCACTGAGCTATATCGTCTCATATGAATATATAACAACGTAAATTGTTGATGTTAAGTCCTCTGTCCTTTTATCTCTTTGCTACTCTTCAGTTTTCCCTCTTGTTTCTCCCTAGTTTTTGTCCTAATTTTGGCATCACCTGTTTCTGATGATTGTTTCTGAAGATGTTTAATAAAGGTTTGTTCATTCAAATGATTGGCAATCTCAGTGTCATAGCCACTGAGCCACCACATCCCTCTTTTGAGACATTAGACCTGGGTTAATTTCAACTCTTTCAAGAAACAAGTTGTTTCACAGACAAAGAAAACTATATAACAGGCTGATAAAAATGTTGTTAAGAATTTTAAAACATTCTTAAAAGAAGGAAGTTAAAGCTAAGAAAAATATAGGCTTTAACACAGTACATTTACCCCCAAAATAGTAAGTAGGCTCAGTTAAGATGATTATTGTTCCTCAGGTAAATTTAATTAATTTAATTTAATTAATTTAATTTATATGCCGCCCTCTCTAAAGACTCAGGGCGGCATATAAATTGGGAAATGGTTGTATATCTTCACTCTGGGGACTTACTGCTTTTGTATTGCTATATTAAAAACAGGAAATAGAGTTGTTTAATTATTTTTTTTGTCTTAGATGTTGCTTGCTATTCAATTCAGGCCTCAGTATGATGATATAGCATTTAGGGAAAAAGATGCATACAAGGAGCGCCCCACTGGATGTTATAATGGAGAAGATCTCCACAGCCACCATATGTTTGCCCCCTGTAGTCAGATAACTAGGAACAAAGGAGAGCCAAACACTGCAGAAAATCAACATGCTGAAGGTGATAAATTTTGCTTCGTTAAAAGAGTCTGGTAATTTCCTGGCAAAGAAAGCTACAGTAAAGCTGACAAGGGCTAAGAGGAACATGAAGCCCAAGACACAGTAGAACATGACAAAGGAGTTTTCATTACATTCCAGAACAATTTCTTCTGCCATTAAATGCATGTTGAAATCAGGGAATGGAGGAAAAGTCAAAAGCCAAACAGTACAAAGAACTACTTGAATGAAAGAGCAGAAAAATACAATGGAAATGGCCAATCTTTTCCCCACCCATTTCCTCATTGTAGACTTTGGTTGGGTGGCCATGAAAGCTAAAACCACCACAATTGTTTTTGCTAACACGCATGATACAGCCACAGTAAAAATGACACCAAAAGCACTTTGTCGAAGGAGACAGGTTACTTTATGAGGTTTGCCAATAAATAGTAAAGCACAAAGAAATGAAAACAGGAGAGAAATGAAAAGGATGTAGGTGAGGTTTCGGTTGTTGGCCTTGACAATGGGCGTATCCTGGTACTTAATGAAGATACCCAGCACCAACACTATGATAAAAGAGGAAGAAAGAGAACAAATGGCCGAAATGGACCCCAAAGTTTCTTCATATGTCAGAAATGTTACAGTTTTTGGAAGACATGAATTCTGTTCCTTGTTTGGATACTGATCTTCTGGGCATGGAAAACAGTCATCCATATCTAGGAAAAAAATCAGGTTAGAAACATAATTGTTCTAAAATTAAAGAATGAAAGTATATGAATATACTGTTCTGAGGATAACCTGAAGTCTTGTTATCTTAGTCTGATCTCTTGAACCCTGTAACTGCTGGCACAATAAACATATGAGCTTTTCTTTTAGGTTAAATTTTACTAGTTGTAAAACTGGAAAACAGATTCTAATGATAAGACCAGCATTAGAAAACATTGTTGAAATATTTACACATATTTGTTTTTAAGTCAGACTTTGGAAATCAATGAAGCTTCTTGAAATTTCTTTCTTTCTTTCATTCTTTTTTTTTTTTTTTTGGCAAATTGTTTACTATGATCATTTTATTAAATCTCAGAAGGTCACCAGGATCTGCCAAGACAAGACTGGAACTTAGGTTTGCCACTCCAACTTCCATAACTTAACCACTATACCAAATTGTTTTTCATGACTGAGGCAACATGAAATAAAAATGTGAGTGATGAAGAAATGAATAAATGGATCAAAGAGTCAGAGTGCCTTTATTTATGTCATTAAGTATGAAATAGACAAGTTGTGCATTGAAAGTATGGTAAAGTTTACAGTGCATTGAAAAGCCAGCTGTTCTCTTTCAGAACTCCATCTACATTGTAGGAAGTAGATCCTTCCAATGGCATTGCAAATACAAAGGGGAAGGGTGCATGAAAAAGGAAGGCTTGTTCATGACCCTGGTTTTCCTCCACGGAAAAACTTATCAAAGAGCTCTGAGAAATAAGGATTATTTCCCTCTGATTTATTGCCATGACCTTGTACAATGAAGTGACATTACTTATTGATTATGTGCAGTCAAACTGATGTCTATTCTTAGGGACCCATAAATAGATATTCTCCATTGAACATGTCCCTAATCTGGTCTTTCAGTCTTCCAACAGTGCACTCATTACCACTCTAAATGCAGCTACTCACTTTGCTAGTTCTCCAGATCTCCTCTACCCTTCTTCCTCTATCCACATTAGAAAGCTTTCCATAAATATTTCTTTCTAATTCCATTGTTCTTTTTTTTTTTTACAATGAATCAAATTGTTTAATTCAACATAGAAATGCCAAATAAAGCTGTGGAAAGCATAGGATTGTATCTCCAAAAGCAACGTGGTTAGCAGAAGCACAAAATTATATCCTCTCTACATCATGAAAACACACAGCTTTTTCATGGAATGACACGACAGTTTGAACTGCTGAAGATAGTTTTTATGCTGATGGTCTTCTGAAGCTGTTAATATAGATTTGAACTCATCTCTGCACAGAATATCCCACCACTGCCATTGTGTGAGCTACCCAGAGAAAAGAAATAGAGATCTTTCCACTAGGTGACAAAATAGTGTTAAGATGTGTATTCAGCTCATAGTATACATTTACACTACATCTATAAACTGTGAGAAAGTTTTGACTGCATAGAAGTAAATATCTACTGTACTTAATATCAATGCATTGTCCAAATCTGCATCGCTTATCTTTCGTCACTCACCTATCAGATTGGAAATCTTCCTTTCTGGACAGTGAAGACAATCGTAACAGCAAAATGGCCTCCCTTCTATTTTGGTCTTAGCATAACCCACAGGGCAATAGTTATTACACAGAGAAAGTGGCCGGATCTGTTCATAAAGGATAGAAGAGAATGCTTTGAATTTTTCAAGTTTGTGCAGTATTTGTATTATCTACAAAGATCCTACTTTGTATCAGGTTTGGCGGGGAAACCTTGTGAGTGATGAGTTTTGCTGGGTATTTTTATTGATGCTAAGGTAAAAACCTCCTTGAGTCAAGGTCATCTTCTACAGACATAAAAATACATCCATATAGCTCGCTTGACCATGGAACACAGGTAATTTATCTTGTCTTCTTTGTGTTTTTTTCAACTTTCTAGAGCCTTGGAATTTTCTAGTGTTCTGGTTAATAACTACAAAGACAAATCACATTATTTAGTTTCTATCACCATCAACAAGATCTGTTAGATCAGGGGTATCAAATTTGCGTCGTTATGGTATCGTCACGTGACATATCGTGACTTTTTCCCCCTTCACTGAACTGGGTGTAGGCATGGCCAGAGCATGATGCATTTGGCCCATGACCTGCGAGTTTCACAGCCCTGTGTTAGATGCTGATTCATGCTGTGATTTAAGATTATATATTATATAATAATATGGGTTATATAATTCAGAGGGTTTTACGGAATAGATTCAGAGAGTTATACTAATTTTTGGAATTATTTTGGTTAGAATTCAATTATTCCACTTTTTGACACTGAGTCTGTCAGTATGTGTGTGTACACACAAAAGGTTTGTTTACATATTTATATTATTACATCACTTCTGAAGTTTTTTTTTTTCTTTTTCTTTTTTAATGTGGTGGGAGTATTGTCAATTAAACAACTCATCCATTAAAATTCATAATTTCAAGTATTATTCCCTGCCATATCTTTTAGTATTTCAGTCAAGAGAAAGCAAGAAAAAAATCACTGGAACAAGTCATGTATATTGAGTCAAACATTGATAACCTCATTCCGGATTATCCAAACCTGGTTGAACCTGCTTGGCCAAATGATGGCGTCTTCATCAATTTTTAATATATCCTCTTGGGAAGTCACAGATCCTATTCCACCAACTTTGACTTTCAAGAAGGATTTGTTTGGGAATGTGACCCAATTGATGACATCAAATCCAGCCTCTAGTTCTCCATTTTGATTGAAAGACAGTGCTTCTCCTGCAGTATTATTGAATGAGATGCTTCTTACAAATTGATTGAACTACAAAACAAAAAACAGGGACTAAAGGGAGGTGACAAACCATTCATCAGGATCTGTAAAGTGATGAAATATGGGAAAGAAAATATATTTTTACAAGTAAGCTATATTTTAATGGAAGGGACAAACTGTGTCTACCATCCTATGTCATGTTCTCAATATATACAGTACAAGCATCCTTAAATCTTATAATCTGTGTCTTGGAAAACACTAGAAGGAAGTTTTTTTTTTCTCTCACAGTTTGTGAGACATTCATTGGAGTTGTGGTGTGGAAGAAAGCAGCCAAGACAAATAGAATAGAATAACAGAGTTGGAAGGGACCTTGGAGGTTTTCTAGTCCAGCTCCCATCTTAGGCAGGAAACCCTACACCACTTCAGACAAATGGTTATCTAATCTCTTCTTAAAAACATCCAGTGTGGTAGCATTTACAACTTCTGGAGGCAAGTTGTTTCACTGATTAATTGTTCTAACTGTCAGGAAATTTCTCCTTAGTTCTAAGTTGCTTCTCTCCTTGATTAGCTTAGTAACACAATTTATACAATACATTCATAACCATTCTATTCTAAATTCAGACGTTCAGGAGAAATTCAGAAGGAGTATTGATTTTCTTTAGAAGTATGTTGTTTGGAAAACTTTTTAGCTGAAAGAGTCAAACAAATGTATAAACCAGGGATTCTACAATTAATTAAATGTTACAGCCAAATGCAGAAGAAAGAAATTTAATTGAGTCACCATATTGTATTTGCATGCTGTCATTCAACCAATTCAGGAAATTCCCACTAGTCTGATAACAAAGTTAAAAGGGAGATAACCATAACTATTTAAATGCTTGTAGGTATAATATTGAGGAAAATGTCATCTAATAATTAAATTCAGTTACAAAACATCTTGAAAGATATAAAAAAGAAATAGAAACAGTAAAAAAAAATCAGGGTATTTAATGCATTGCAATACATTGTTTGTCTAAGACATATTAACATAAATGCAAAGCAGAAAGGAATATAACTAAAGGTATTCAGTATGAATCCTTGTGTGTTCATGAAAGGCATTTTGCTATGTTCCTGACCCCATCTGTTTTTTAGAATCTTATTTTATTGGGAGGAAATAAACTGTAACCAAAGCAAAATGATATTGAAGTAGATATTTTATATGGCCATTGTAGGATGTACATGTGTGTGTGTGATATATGAAGAAAATGGAGAAAAGAAAGGTTGAGTCAAGGTTGACTCAGCCTTCTATCCTTTCTAAGGTAGGTAAATTGAGGACCCAGTTTGTGGGGGCAATAAGCTGACTTTGTATAAATATACAAAAGTATGAAGGCTATTGCTTAACACACTGTAAGCCGCCCTGAGTCTCCGGAGAAGGGTGGCATATAAATCAATTTTTTTAAAAAAGCCCTATGGCTTGAGACATTACCTTCCATGGATGAAGTTTGAGAAGTTCAATAAGTCCTACTTTGCTTATTTTTGCTCTATTTTTGAAGGTTGTTGAATAAGCAACATGTAATGCTTGTGCCAAAATATAGACTGCATTGTAGATACTATAGCTGTGGCCAGTCATGTCTGTTTCAAAAACGGATACAGGGAGGGTCTCTATCTTCTCATCACCAGTACAAATTGGTTGACTGTCCATTCTGGAGTTGGTCTTCTCATCAACTAAGGTGCCTGAGAACACACATCCAAATGCCTCTTCCCAGAAAACCCTAATAAAATCATCTTCTTGTTTGAAGTTTGGTTTTATCATCTGAAGAAATTCCCGAAACCCTAGGACTTCTCTTGAATGAACCGCAAAGGATAGAGCCCCATGGAGAAAATCTAGATCTTCCCATCTCTGGAAGGGAAGAGACGTGAAATCCATCTGAGCTGTCATAATCCAGATTTTACTATTTAGTTGTAATGGTATCTCTTCAAATTTGGACATAGAGGGAAACATTCTCAAAATTATCATTATATCAATTTCACCTTGAATTAAAACTGCATTGATGGTGCTGTTCATGACTATGCTGTACATTTGCATCCCTTCTTTCACCATAGTAAGGATGTCAGTAGAATAAGAAATTTTGGGAAATCTTTCAATGAAGTCAAAGCAAATCCCATTTTGGGCAAATATTGGTATCACGTTTTGTACAAACTTCTCCCCGTTGTGATTATTCACAGATAGTACCCCAATCCACGTCCATTTAAAATGCTGCAGTAGCTGAAGAATTCCCTTATACTGAAGGTCCATATTTGGAAACATTTGGTGATAGAAACCAGCCTCTTTGTCCTTATTTGTCACTGGAGCAGAGCCATACATAAACTATAGAAAATACAGAAGGATTCAGAAAGGAGACAATAGGCTTTGATTTTTTTAAAAACTGCATTAATGTATTTTTTCATTATAGTACACAAAGCAAAAGTTTAGTTCCATTACATATTAACATTATTAGATTTGGCATTTGACTATTCCAACACTTTCAAGCATAATCCATAATCTTTTAAGACTAAGACCCAATTTATCATATATATATTGCCTCAATTTTGCTTTGATTTCTTTGGGGCTTCCTTTCCTGTATAAACCTTCACATTTAGTGCATTGCATTGTCTAATCTCTGGATAGAAATTTATTTATTAAATTAGTTTGTGAATTTCGTCAATAACATTTGGTGTACCAGGAACTTTCTCACATGGATGAGGTTCGCCATCCTCACATGGAACATCAAACTATTAACAAGAGTGTTTCTTAGATCTGAAAATAAATTTGAGAGAAAAATGTTTCTCTTGATTTCAGTCAGTGTTTACTTTATGCCAGTGATCAAGTCTTATTTAAATAAAATGAGAAAAACCAGCCTCTTTGTCCTTATTTGTCACTGGAGCAGAGCCATACATAAACTATAGAAAAAACAGAAGAATTAAGAAAAGAAACAATTAGCTTTGATTTTTTTTAAGAGCATTAATGTATTTTTTTTCTCATTATAGTTCACAAAGCAAAAGTTTAGTTCCATTACATATTAACAGGCTTAGATTTGGCATTTGAGTCTTCTAACACTTTCAAGCATAATCCATAATCTTTTAAAACTAGTTGTACCCAATTTATCTTTTCTTTTCTTTTTTTTTTTTTTGCCTCAATTTTGCTTTGATTTCTTTGGGGCTTCCTTTCCTGTATAAACCTTCATGTTAAGTGCAGTCTATTGTTTAAGCCCTGATTAGAAATGGATGAGGTTTGCCATCCTCACATACATCATCCAACTATTAACAAGAAAATGTTCCTCTTGATTTCAGTAAGTGTTTATTTATGTCAGCAATCAATTTGTACCAAAATGAAATGAGAAATTTAACTGGATTGTATCCATACTCCACATACATGGTTACCTGAGGAAATTTGTAGATGTGTAGAATGATGGCCATATGAAGACATACGTCAGTGTCAGGTCCTCCAATCATTGCTACTGGATACTTCTGGATATCACAGTTGTAATTAGGAAATAATCTGCCTTTAGAGGAAAGGAGTTCCATTGAGGCATGATACATCCACTTTGGAGTAAAATGGCTGTTATAGATTTGAAAGCCCAGGGTAACATTGGGTAAAATATAGGGATTAGTATTGATCTCCTTAACCGCAAATACTAAAGCCAGGATATGTTGGTAAATCTGTGTTATGACCCTGATGGGAGAGGTACATGATCTGCTGTAACTCGTTTCTTGTAGAATATGATATCTATTTTGCCTCTCCTTTCAAATATACTGTAATATAAGGAGTGGATCCAATTTATATATGTAAGAAGCAATAATTCAAACATAATGTGAGGAGGTGGTTCAATCCACGTATGAAAGAAGCAATCAGTAGGGGAACAATGACAAAGACCTAACTGGACAGAAAGAAACATCCATTCTCTAACATTCTTTGCTTGGAATTTGATGATCGAACATCAATCAAGCAGATAAAGGCACCAAATATGGAAAGTACATAAAATGATTATGCATATGTAGGGATACTGTAAATATACAGATATATCATATATAGCCAGCAATTATTTCATGCTCTACAGATGACTCAAGACTACATGGTGAATTTGATGCAACCTGTCAGCATACATGTAACTATATCATATGCATAATACAATTCATACAATGCCCTTTCACTTAGTCACCTTCAGGTCTATTTGACATATATCTCTCTGACCATAACTGAATATTTACATGAATTTGATGCAAAACATCAGCATACATGTTGTTGTGTTATATGCACAATATAATTCAAATAATGCACTTTCACTCACTCATTTAACTTAATCATCTTCAGGTCTATTTGACATATCTCTCTCTGGCCATAACTCAATACTTACATACTTTCCACAAAGAGGTTGCTAGAAGGAGGTGCTTTAAAGTCCATCATCGTATAAAACAGGAAGATTTGAGAAATGATGCTAGCAAAGTGGATGTCCCCTGACTGGTATTGCTTGTGGAGAATAGGAAGAGGATCTGTAGTGCTGCATTTACTATGAGAAAGGTGACACATTCCTTGTAGACAAAGCATTGATAGGAATGCTATGGACATAATACATAGAAGAAAACAATTCATTCTTCAATGCATGTCACCTTTCTCCAGCTCGTTTTCTCCTTCTAGATCTTTAATTTATGTTGAAAAGAAATAGTTGCTGCCTGTTTCTTTGCTTGTCTTTATATTTTATTTCTTTGTTTATGGAGAAATTGGAAAGCTCAGACTTTGAGATAAAAATCACATGTGGTCAAGTAGTAGCTAATTGGAATTGCAGATGGGGATGTTCCAGGGGCAGGTATTAACAGATTTTGATCTATTTGAGGTTTCTGCCTGTCTTCTGATTATGTTTTTCCCTGTCTTCTGATTATATTTTTCCATGTCTTTATGTTTATACTGGTTATTACTTTTGAGATAACCATCAACTCCCAAGCCCTGAGGGACCTTGAACAAGAAGGAACAGTTTGTTTGTCATGTCTCAAAAAACAAAACAAAAAACCCTCTACTTGACACCAAGCAATAATGGGATTTGACAGCAAACCTCAAAGGAGCAAGGATGAAAAAGATAACTAAATGTAGGCATGAAAGTCTAAGTTATTTGCAATGTTGTATTTAAAACAGTGAAGGGGGAGTCTCTGTGAAGTCCATAGAAAATAAATGCTACACATTGATGGATGGATGGATGGATGGATGGATGGATGAGTGAATGATTTTTTTAAAATGAGAAATCCTGGCAAAGTAATAGCATTTGTACTACCTCCATAATTGATCCCATGGTATTGTTCCTTGAAATGGGTTTACATGATTTGTTTTTTAATAGTTTGACTTAACTGATTTTACAAAGTTCATATACAATGATCAACTCCTAATTTCATATGGTGATCAAAAACTTATTTCAGGAGCCACTTCCCTTCCACAAAACAAGAAAACAACAAGAAGAAAAAAACACCACACCTCTCAGTTGTTTTGCTCATCCCTAGGACAAACCCCATTGAAGCCAAGCTGTTCACATCTGCCCCCCACCCCCCACCCCCATTGGAGACTCTCCAGTGTGATTTCCTATCTTTCAAATGAATACCAGACTTCTTAGTGGAAATCAGACACATTCTTAAAATGCAAAAGAACACTATGTTAAAAAAAAATATTTAAAAATATCAAAATAAACTTTTAAAAGGTGGCTTCCCATCTTCATTTCAGTAGTTATTCATTTTGCAGCAATACCTCCTTAAAAGTGACAATTTTATTTTTTTTATTTTTTATAAAAAAAATTATTAGAAAGTACAAACAAACAACAACAAAACATACGAATACAAACAAGTAAACAAAAATCAGGTATACATTCTCTTTTCAAATTTGTCACATTGGTAATCTATATTTTTGTTTATACCTTTACTTTTTCTTATTTTAACCTATTTCTTATATCTATATTCCTAATACATCATTTCTATATCTTCTCTTAATCAATATTTTTATTTCACTATTAACCTAAATTGGTACTTAATGTTCATATCTATAATTTATATCTTCTTGTTTATTTCCTTATCTTTTTTCTTTTCTATCCTCCAACCACATATACCATTTCTTCCATACTAAATAATAATCATTTTCCTCTTTTCCTTATATTTCCTTTGTGAGTTTGTCCATTTCTGCACATTCCATAATTTTACTGATCATTCTGTCTTCAGTTGGTATATCATTATTCTTCCAATTTTGGGCATAGATTATTCGTGCTGCTGTTAAAATGTGGATGATTAAATATTTTATTTCCTTTTCATATTGTCTTATAATTATTCCTAATAAAAAAGTTTCTGGCCTCAATTCTATTTTTTTGTGTATGATTCCCTCTATTTGTTTTCTAATTATTTGCCAGTATTCTTTTGCTTTCTGACAGGACCACCACATATGGTAATAGGTTCCTTTTTGGAGCTTGCATTTCCAGCATGTTGGGGGGATATTCGGGAACATCCTTGCCAGTCTGACCAGTGGGAGATGCCACCTATAGAACATTTTGAACATGTTTTCTTTATAGGGTACAGACATCGTTAGTTTATAATTTATTGTCCATAATTTTCCCATTTTTCCAATTCAATGTTATATATGAAATTTCTCACCCAAATTATCATATTTTTGTTAACCACTTCTTCTTCTAATTTGTATCTTAATAGGTAATTGTAAGGTTTTTTTTTATCAATTTATCATCTGTCCCTTGTAAAATTTTATCTAATTCATATTGACCTTTTTGGAATCCAAATTGTGCCGAATCTGTCTTATATCTAGATTTTATTTTCAAATATGACTTTGTTTGAAATGTAATTTATTTGAGATGACCTCGAAACCTGACATGACCACCAATCAATGTCTGTACCCATTTCTTTCAGTTCTTGTCTCAATCTTAATTCCTCTTGGTAGTTTAGCAGTTCCTTGTAGGTTTTCATTTTGGCAGTGTCCATGGCATTAGGGTAAATCTGTGCCTTCATATTCTATAGCCATTCCGGAATTTTATCGTAGTATGTCTTTTTTATCCCCTGCTATGTCTGGAACAATGCTTGTCTAATGATGTGTTTTTGAAAATATCCATGTTGCTTGTCTTTTCCCCCCCACAAAAATATGTGCAATCCTCTTTGTAGATCAAATTCTTCTAGTGTCAGTATTCTTTTATTTTTGAGTTCTATCCAGTCTTTAATCCAAATCAGTGATGATGCTTTATAGTATGTCTCCCAGTCCGGTAGTGCTAGTCCTCCTCTCTTCCTTGTGTTTTATTTTAATCCTTGTTTTCTTCCCCTGCCAGATGTAGTTTGCAATTAATTTATTGAAATATTTAAAGAAATTCTTCCCCGGTTTTATTGGAATCACTTGGAATAGATATAAGATTCTGGGTAGTATGTTCATTTTAATTGAAGCAATCTTTCCAAGGAATGATAGTTGTAGTTTATTCCAAATTTCTAAATCTTTTTTTATTTGTCTTGTCAATTTATTGTAGTTATCTTCCCTAATCGATGATCCTTTGTTGGTAAGCCATATTCCTAGATATTTTACCTTTTTTGTTGTCTGAATATCCATTTTGTCTTCTAATTCCTTCTCTTATTGATTAGTAAGGTTTTTTGTTGCTGCCTTTGTTTTTTGCTTGTTTATTTTAAGTCCGGCTACCCTCCCATATTCTTCTATTTTTGCTAATAGTTTAGTTCCTGTTACTATTGATTCTTCTACTATAAAAACCATGTCATCGGCGAAGGCTTGAAGTTTGTACTCCTCCTTTTTGACTCTCAAACCTTTTATTTCTTTATCTCTTCTAATTTCATTTAATAATTTTTCTATGGATAATAAATTAAATTTAAAAGGTGGCTTCCCATCTTCATTTCAGTAGTTATTCATTTGCAGCAATACTTCCTTAACAGTGACAATTTTAATTCCTCCCATTTTAACATCACCTTCTTAATATGTTTATTCTTTCAATAAGAAATCATATATATTTGTAGGCATGTGCGTATGGGTATGTGTAAAAGAGATAATGTGGAATTTCTGTCAGAAAATGGAGTTATAAAGTTTGCAATAGAAAGGCCTGGAATCTTGGCTAGAATCTTTGGTTGTTTCAAATCACCAAGGCAACTTTGCTCTGCAACAGCTGTATTATATTTCCTGTCCAACATTGCAGATGGCATGGCATTAAAGCAGGTCAAAGAGAGAGGTCTGCATTGTGTTCCACAGGTGGAGGATTTCAGGAAGATTTTGCAATGAAGATGGTCTAGGAGATTCTTGTAGGGAGTTATTTTCTCCTGTTAATCATTTGAAAATACCGCACCATTTTGGCATTTTTTGTTCAACAGAAGACCAAAAGAGTCTTCATTCTGTCTTTTATTCATTCTACTTAGTTTCATTTTTAACTAATCAGTAATATTCTAGCATTGCCCTTGTTATTTCTCTCAGAATACTAAAAGACAACAACAGAAAAGTCCTGAAATCTTTTGCATCTTTAGCATCATATGAGAGAAGATGCATTCAATTCTTATTTCCTATCATCCTCTGCTAGTCCAGGTTTACACAAGCCAAGACCAAGAAAAAGCACACCTTTCCACTTTTCATTAATTGAAAAATGGAAGGACATCTGATAAATCCCTTTTCTGAAAATATAACTTTGAGACATTAGATAAAGGTAAAGGTTCTCCTTGCACACATGTGCTAGTTGTTCCCGACTCTAGGGGGCAATGCTCATCTCCATTTCAAAGCCGAAGAGCCAGCATTGTCCGAAGATGTCTCCACGGTCATGTGGCCAGCATGACTTAACACCAAAGGCGCACAGAACTTTGCTACCTTCCCACCAAAGGTGGTCCCTATTTTTCTACATACAATTTTTAAGTGCTTTAGAACTGCTAGGTTGGCCAAATCTGGGACAAGTAATGGGAGCTCACCCCATTATGCGGCACTAGGGATTCAAACTGCTGACCTTTCGATCGACAAGCTCAGAGTCTTAGCCACTGAGCCACCCCATCCCATATGAATATATAACAATGTAAATTGTTGATATTAAGTCCTCTGTCCTTTTATCTCTTTGATACTCTTCAATTTTCCCTCTTGTTTCCCCCTATCTTTTGTCCTAATTTCGCCAATACCTGTTTCTGATGATGTTTAATAAAGGTATGCTGTGTTGTTTCTTAGTTCAAATGATTGGCAAGCTGAGCGTCTTAGCCACTGAGCCACTGAGCAATGTGTCCCTCTTTTGAGACATTAGACAAGGGCTAATTCCAACTCTTTCAAGAAACAAGTTGTTTCACAGACAAGGAAAACTATATAACATGCTGATAAAAGTATTGCTAAGACTGTTAAAACAATCCTAATAGAAGGAAGTTAAAGCTAAGGAAAATATAGGCTTTAAGATAGTACATTTACCCCCAAAATAGTAAGTAGGCTCAGTTAAGATGATTATTGTTCCTCAGGTAAAAACGGGAAAGGGTTGTATATCTTCACTTTGGGGGCTTACTGCTTTTGTATTGCTATATTAAAAACAGGAAATAGAGTTGTTTAATTATTTTTTTTGTCTTAGATGTTGCTTGCTATTCAACTCAGGCCTCAGTATAATGATATAGCATTTAGGGAAAAAGATGCATACAAGGAGCGCCCCACTGGATGTTATAATGGAGAAGATCTCCACAGCCACCATATATTTGCCCCCTGTAGTCAGATAACTAGGAACAAAGGAGAGCCAAACACTGCAGAAAATCAACATGCTGAAGGTGATAAATTTGGCTTCATTAAAAGAGTCTGGTAATTTCCTGGCAAAGAAAGCTACCGTAAAGCTGACAAGGGCTAAAAGGAACATGAAGCCCAAGACAAAATAGAACATGACAAAGGAGTTTTCATTACATTCCAGAATAATTTCTTCTGCTATTAAGTGCATGTTGAAATCAGGGAATGGATGAAAAGTCAACAGCCAGACAGTACAAAGAACTACTTGAATGAAAGAGCAAAAAAATACAATGGAAATGGCCAATCTTTTCCCCACCCATTTCCTCATTGTAGACTTTGGTTGGGTGGCCATGAAAGCTAAAATCACCACAATAGTTTTTGCTAACACACATGATACAGCTACAGTAAAAATGACACCAAAAGCACTTTGTCGAAGGATACAAGTCACTTTATGAGGTTTGCCAATAAATAGTAAAGCACAAAGGAATGAAAGCAGGAGAGAAATGAGAAGGATGTAGGTGAGGTTTCTGTTGTTGGCCTTGACGATGGGTGTATCCTGGTACTTAATGAAGATACCCAGCACCAACACTATGATAAAAGAGGAAGAAAGAGAACAAATGGCCGAAATGGACCCCAAAGTTTCTTCATATGTCAGAAATGTTACAGTTTTTGGAAGACATGAATTCTGTTCCTTGTTTGGATACTGATCTTCTGGGCATGGAAAACAGTCATCCATATCTAGGAAAAAAATCAGGTTAGGAACATAATTGTTTTAAAATTAAACTGAAAGAATATGAATGCACTGCTTTGAGGATAGCATGAAGTTCTGTTGTCTCAGTCTGAGCTCTTTAGCTTTGTAACTGCTATCATCATAAGCATATGAGCTTTTGTTTTAAGTTAAATTTAATTAGGAGTAAAACTGGGAAACAAATTCTAACTATAAGACCAGCATTAGAAAACATTATTGAAACATTTACACGTATTTGTTTTTAAATCAGACTTTAGAAATCAATGAAGCTTCTTGATTTATTATTATTATTATTATTATTATTATTATTATTATTATTTTGCAAATTGTTTACTATGACCATTTTATTAAATCTCAGAAGGATTGACCAGTAAAAGGTCACCAGGATCTGCCAAGGCAAGACTGGTTTTCCACTTCAACTTCCATAACTTAACCACTATACCAAATTGTTTATTATGACTGAGATGTAAGAGTCAGAGCTCCTTTATTTGTGTCATTAAGTATGAAATAGACAAGATGTCAAATGCAAGTATGGTAAGAAAGTTTACAGCAGATTGAAAAGCCAGCTGTTCTTTCGGAGGACTCCACCTATAATGCAGGAAGTAGATCCTTCCAATGGCATTGCAAATACAAAGGGGAAGGATGCATGAAAAAGGAAAGCTTGTTCGTGACCATGGTTTTCCTCCACAGAAAAAGTTATCAAAGTGCCTTGAGAAATAAGATTATTTCCCTCTGATTTATTGCCTTGTCCTTGTACAATGAAGTGACATTACTTATTGATTATGTGCAATCAAGCTGGTGTCTATTCTTAGGGACCCATAAATAGAAATTCTCCATTGAACATGTCTCTAATCTGGTCTTTCAGTTTTCCAACAGTGCATTCATTACCACTCTAAATGCAGCTACTCACTTTGCTAGTTCTCCATATCTCCTCTACCCTTCTAACTCTATCCACATTAGAAAGCTTTCCATAAATATTTCTTTCTAATTCCATTTGCCATTTTTTTCCTATCAATCAGATGGTTTAATTCAACATAGAAATGCCAAATAAAGGTGTGGAGAGAATAGGATTGTATCTTCAAAAGCGACTTGTGGTTTGCAGAAGCACAAAATTATATCCTGTCTACATCATGAAAACACACAGCTTTTTCATGGAATGACATGACAGTTTGAAGATAGTTTTTATGCTGATGGTCCTCTGAAGCTGTTAATATAGAATTGATCTCAGTCTCTGCACAGCCTGAATATCAACTATCGCATCTGTCAAGTTTCAAGGTCCTACCACTGCCATTGTGTGACCTACCCAGAGAAAAGAAATAGAGATCTTTCCACTACTGTAGGTGACAAAATAGTGTTAAGATGTGTATTCACATCATAATATACACTTACACTACATCTATAAACTGTGAGAAAGTTTTGGCTGCATAGAAGTAAATATCTACTGTACTTAATATCAATACATTGTCCAAATCTGCATCGCTTATCTTTCGTCACTCACCTATCAGACTGGAAATCTTCCCTTCTGGACAGTGAAGACAATCATAACAGCAAAATGGCCTCCCTTCTATTTTGGTCTTAGCATAACCCACAGGGCAATAGTTATTACACAGAGAAAGTGGCCGCATCTGTTCATAAAGGATAGAAAAAAATGCTTTGCATTTTTCAAGTTTGTACAGTATTTTTATTATCTACAAAGCTCCCACTTTGTATCAGGTTTGGGGGTGAAGCTTGTGAGTGATGTCAATGAAAAGAAACAAGGGGAGGAAAATACCACGGCATTTACAGAGCTCCCACACAGAATTTTACTGTGTACTTTTATTGATGCTAAGGTAAAAACGTCCTTGAGTCAAGGTCATTTACAGACAAAAAAAATACATCCACATCAGAGATGGGTTTCAGCAAGTTCTGACTCGTTCTGGAGAACCTGTAGCAGAAATTTTGAGTAGTTCGGAGAACCGGTAGTAAAAGTTCTGACTGCCCCTCCCCCATCTATTCTCTGCCACCCAAGTCCCAGCTGATTGGGAGGAAAAGGCGATTTTGCAATAATCTTCCCCTGGAGCAGGATGGGAATGGAGATTTTACAGTATCCTTCCCTTGGAGTGGGGTGGGAATGAAGAGTTTACAGTATCCTTTGCCTGCCATGGCCAAGCCATGCCCACCAAGCCATGCCATGGCCGCCATGCCACACCCACAGAACTGGTAGTAAAAATCTTTGAACCCACCACTAATCCACATAGCTCTCTTGACCATGGAAAACAGGTTATTTACCTTGTCTTCTTTGTGTTTTCCCCCCCAACTATCTAGGGCCTTGGAATTTTCTAGTGTTCTGGTTAATAACTACTAAGACATATCACAGCATTTAGGTTCTATCACCAACAACAAGATCTGTTAGATCGGGTGTCAAACTTGCATCATCACGGCATCGTCACGTGACATGTTGTGACTTTTTTCCTTTTCACTGAACTGGTTTAGGCATGGCCAGAGCATGACTCATCTGGCCCATGAGTGCAACTTTCACAGCCCTGTGTTAGATGCTGCTTCCTGCTGTGATTTAAGATTATATATATTATATAATAATATGGGTAATATAATTCAGAGGGTTTTACAAAATAGATTCAGATAGTTATATTAATTTTTGGAATTATTTTGGTTACAATTCAATTATTCCACTTTTCAACTGTGTCTCTCTCTCTGTGTGTGTATATACACACAAAAGGTTTGTTTACATATTTATATTATTACCTCACTTCTGAAGGGTTTTTTTTTTCTTTTTCTTTTTTAATGTGGTGGGAGTATTGTCAATTAAACAACCCATCCGTTAAAATTCATCATTTCAGGTATTATTCCCTGCCATATCTTTTAGTATTTCAGTCAAGAGAAAGCAAGAAAAAAATCACTGGAACAGGTCATGTTTATTCAGTTAAACATTGATAACCTCATTCCAGATTACCCAAACCTTGTTAAACCTGCTTGGCCAAATGATGGCTTCTTCATCAATTTTTAATATATCCTCTTGGGAAGTCACAGATCCTATTCCACCAACTTTGACTTTCAAGAAGGATTTGTTTGGTAATGTGACCCAATTGATGACATCAAATCCAGCCTCTAGTTCTCCATTTTGATTGAAAGACAGTGCTTCTCCTGCAGTATTATTGAATGAGATGCTTCTTACAAATTGATTGAACTACAAAACAAAAAACAGGGACTAAACGGAGGCATCAAACTATTCATCAGGATCTGTAAAGTGCTGAAATATGGGAAAGAAAATATATTTTTACATGTAAGCTATATTTTAATGGAAGGGACAAACAGTGTCTACCATCCTATGACAAGTTCTCAATATAGAGCCTTGGTGGCACAGCAGACTAAAGTGCTGTTAAGTAACACCAGCTGCCTGCAATTATTGCAAGTTCAAATCTCACCAGGCTCAAGGTTGACTCAGCCTTCCATCCTTTCGAGGTAGGTAAAATGAGGACCCGGTTTGTGGGGGCAATAAACTGACTTTGTATAAAAAAGAACATCGCTTAAGGGGTTGGGGGGGCAAAGCCCCACTAAGCAGGTATATACAAAAGTATGAAGGCTATTGCTTAATGCATTGTAAGCCACCCTGAGTCTCCATAGAAGGGTGTCATATAAATTGAACCAATAAATAAATAAATAAATAAATAAATACATAAATAAATAAATAAATAAATAAATATACTGTACAAACATCCTTAAATCTTATAATTTGAGTCTTGGAAAACACTAGAAGGAAAGGTGTTTTTTTTCTCACAAATTGTGAGACATTCATTGGAGTTGTGGTGTGGAAGAAAGAAGCCAAGACAAATAATAGAATAGAATAGAATAGAATAGAATAGAATAGAATAGAATAGAATAGAATAGAATAGAATAGAATAGAATAGAATAGAATAACAGAGTTGGAAGGGACCTTGGAGGTTTTCTAGTCCAACCCCCATCTTAGGCAGGAAACCCTACACCACTTTCAGACATATGATTATCTAATCTCTTCTTAAAAACATTCAGTGTTGTAGCATTTACAATCTCTGGAGGCAAGTTGTTTCACTAATTAATTGTTCTAACCGTTGGGAAATCTCTCATTAGTTTGAAGTTGCTTCTCTCCTTGATTAGCTTAGTAACACAATTTATTCAATACATTCATATCCATTCTATTCTAAATTCAGACGTTCAGGAGAAATTCAGAAGGAGTATTGATTTTCTTTAGAAGTATGTAGCTTGGAAAACTTTTTAGCTGAAAGAGTCAAACAAATGTACAAACCAGGGATTCTGCAATTAATTAAATGTTACAGCCAATGCAGAAGAGCAAAATTTAATTGATTCATCATATTGTATTTGCATGCTGTCATTCAACCAATTTAGGAAATTCCCACTAGTCTCATAACAAACTTAAAAGAGAGATAATAAAAAGTATTTAAATATTTTAAGCTACAATTTTTTTTAACAATGATGCTTATCACTCAACTTAAATTTTCCAGAAAATGTCATTTAATAAGTAAATTCAGTTACAAATCATTCTGAAACATATAAGAAAGAAATAGAAGCATTAAAAAAATCAGGGTCTTTAATGCATTGCAATACTGGAATATGGTTTTTATTTGTCTAAGAGATATTAACATAAATGCAAAGCAGAAAGGAATATATCTAAAGGTATTCAGTATGAATCCTTGTGTGTTCATGGAAAGGCATTTTGCTTTTTTCCTGACCCCATCTGTTTTTTTGGAATCTTATTTTATTGGGGAGAAAATAAACTGTAACCAAAGCAAAATGATATTGAAGTAGATATTTAATACGGCCATTGTAGGATGTAGAGACAAATGTACATATTTGTGTGTCTGTGATATATGAAGAAAATGGAGAGAAGAAAGCCCTATGACTTGAGACATTACCTTCCATGGATGAAGTCTGAGAAGTTCAATAAGTCCTACATTGCTTATTCTTGCTCTATTTTTGAAGGTTATTGAATAAGCAACATGTAATGCTTGTGCCAAAATATAGACTGCATTGTAGATACTATAGCTGTGGCCAGTCATGTCTGTTTCAAAAACGGATACAGGGAGGGTCTCTATCTTCTCATCACCAGTGCAAATTGGTTGACTGTCCATCCTGGAGTTGGTCTTCTCATCAACTAAGGTGCCTGAGAACACACATCCAAATGCCTCTTCCCAGAAAACCCTAATAAAATCATCTTCTTGTTTGAAGTTTGGTTTTATTGTCCAAAGAAATTCCTGAAACCCTAGGACCTCTCTTGAATGAACCGCAAAGGATAGAGCCCCATGGAGAAAATCTAGATCTTCCCATCTCTGGAAGGGAAGAGACGTGAAATCCATCTGAGCTGTCATAATCCAGATTTTACTCTTTAGCTGTAATGGTATCTCTTCAAATTTGGACATAGAATGAAACATTCTCAAAATTATCATTTTTTCAATTTCGCCTTGAATTAACACCGAATTGACAGTGCTATTCGTGATAATGTGGTATATTTCCATCCCTCTTTCCACCATATTGACAATATCAGTCAAATAAGAAGCAAATGGGAATTTTTCAATGAAGTCAAAACAGATCCCATTTTGGGCAAACATGGGAACCACATTTTGTACAAACTTCTCCCCATTGTGATTATTCATAGATAGTACCCCAATCCACGTCCATTTAAAATGCTGCAGTAGCTGAAGAATTCCCTTATACTGAAGGTCCATATTTGGAAACATTTGGTGATAGAAACCAGCCTCTTTGTCCTTATTTGTCACTGGAGCAGAGCCATACATAAACTATAGAAAATACAGAAGGATTCAGAAAGGAGACAATAGGTTTTGATTTTTTAAAAAAGTGCATTAATGTATTTTTTCATTATAGTACACAAAGCAAAAGTTTAGTTCCATTACATATTAACATTGTTAGATTTGGCATTTGACTATTCCAACACTTTCAAGCATAATCCATAATCTTTTAAGACTAAGACCCAATTTATCATATATATATTGCCTCAATTTTGCTTTGATTTCTTTGGGGCTTCCTTTCCTGTATAAACCTTCACATTTAGTGCATTGCATAGTCTAATCTCTGGATAGAAAT
Organism: Arizona elegans; assembly: GCA_022577455.1. Taxonomy (NCBI): domain Eukaryota; kingdom Metazoa; phylum Chordata; class Lepidosauria; order Squamata; family Colubridae; genus Arizona; species Arizona elegans. The sequence goes on along the minus strand of JAKOOJ010000021.1, from coordinate 5,953,009 downwards.
TTATTTATTAAATTAGTTTGTGAATTTCGTCAATAACATTTGGTGCACCAGGAACTTTCTCATCTACTTAACATGGATGAGGTTCGCCATCCTCACGTGGAACATCAAACTATTAAGAAGAGCGTTTCTTAGATCTGAAAATAAATTTGAAAGAAAAATGTTCCTCTTGATTTCAGTCAGCGATCAAGTCTTATTTAAATAAAATGAGAAATTTAACTGGATTGCATCCATACTACACATACATGGTTACCTGAGGAAATTTGTAGATGTGTAGAATGATGGCCACATGAAGACATACGTCACTGTCAGGTCCTCCAATTATTGCTACTGGATATTTCCGAATGTCACAGTTGTAATTAGGAATTAATCTGCCTTTAGAGGAAAGGAGTTCCATTGTGGCATGGTACATCCATTTTGGATTAAAATGGCTGTTATAGATTTGAAAGCCCAGGGTAACATTGGGTAAAATATGGGGATTAGTATTGATCTCCTTAACAGAAAATACTACAGCCAGGATATGTTGGTAAATCTGTGTTATGACTCTGAAGGGAGAGGAACATGATTTGCTGTAACTTCTTTCTTGCATAATCTGATGTCTATTTTGCCTGTCCTTTCAAATATCCTGTAATATAAGGAGTTGATCCAGTCTCTATATGTAAGAAGCAATAAGTTTCATTCATTGTACTTATTTAAGATAATAAAATAATCAAAGCACTTTATTTGAAATATATAGTGGCCATCAGATTTACCAGATTTCTTCCTCCTTGGCCAGATATCTCAATATTTTTATTCTAGGACAGTATTATTTGCATGTCAGTGATGCCTGCACTATTGACCCAGGAAGCAACAGTGAACATCAATCTCTTGGACATTTTTTTTAATGAGTGTTGCTGATGGGATCTATAATGGATTTCTTTTCCCACCTTTTCTTCAGTTCCATCTTTTCTCTGGAAATACATGGCAAGACTAGGACAGTGCTACATGTTAGATTAGGTTAGGATGCATAACAAATGAAGTTACTAGGGAAGGAACCTTGGCTCTCAACTCCCCCCATGGAGCTTGGTCATTGTGAAAGAAGCAGTACCATTTGAATAAATATGAATATTGAAAAATATAATTAATGACTTCCGGTTTCCCTGTCTTCAGCGACGACGGTGCCTTTTGAAGCACCGCCAGCCCAGCCGCTTGTAGAGCCGCTTCGCGATCGAGAAGCAGCTTGAAAACTTCAAAATCCTTAGGATTCTTGGAGGAGAGGTAGCAGGGCACAGGTCGAGCCCCTGTAACCCCCCAGGGAATTGTTTCTGGGGAGGAAACAGGCGCGGCTCCCTTTCAACCTGCTGAGACTCTGGGCCGCGTGGGACGATTCTGCTTTTGCAGAACAAGCCAGCTGCAGGAAGCATTAAAAGAGAAAGGAAATAACCTAAACAAGCAGCGGAAATCCACTTGAACCCTGAAACTCGGAATTGCAAGTATTAGCACTTTGTTGATTTCTTAACTTGAGAAAAAAAAATGCGAATGAGTGAAAGTGACTTGAAAAAATATGGCGCTCAGCATTGGAGTGAATGAGCTAGCGAGTGTGGATTGGTGAAGTCATCTTGCTTTTTTACAAAGTTATTAAGTTGCTATAAAGTTGCTTCGTTTGTAACAACAGAAACAAGAGAAAAATTTCTCCCTTTTTAATACTTGACTTTGCATCACCATAGTTTTGATTTGATTAAATCTGGGGGACTTTTTTAGAAGTCTTTGTGGAGGTGGGAGAGGAAAAGGAACTTCCCTCTTCAGAAAAACCAGCTTACGTGGCAGGATGTCCTCAAAGAAGCAGGAAGGGAAGGCACCAGGGGGGGGGGGGATCCCCCACACGTAAACATGAAACACAGATTCCTCCTGCTCAACAGTTACAAACTCAGAAAAAAGATTTTGATATGGGAGATTTAAAAGAATTTATTTCAAAAATTTTGGATGATAAATTTCAAAAAGCCCAACAGGAAATAGATGATAAACTTCAAAAGTCTCAACAGGAAATTATGCAGGAAATTAAACAGAATCAAAATAAGGTGACCAAAAAAATATCAGATGTGGCGTCTGGCCTGGCAGAATTTATTATTAAAGTTGATTCAAAAGTGGATGAATTTAAATCAGAAGTCAATGTTAAGATGAAAGATAATGATCACAAATTTTTTGATGTTGATGATAAAATGCAGAGAGTTGAAAATGAAATTGTTATGATGCAATTCAGGGCAATGGAATTCGCTATACGGCTTCGAGGAATTAGAGAAAAGGACAGACAGGATTTGAGACAGGTCTGTGCTGAGGCTTTGGCTGTGATTCTAAAAATTAATCCTGATATGGTTTTTTACAAAATAGACAAAATTTACAGAGTGAATTCCTGGGTGGCCAGACAAAGACAATTGCCTAGAGATGTGGTGTGAGAAATAAAGAAATAAGAATTATTCCTGTAAAAGCATAACCTGAGTTACGCCATTTTAAAATCATGTTAAGGCTTTGTTTTACCTTGTATAACCTGATTATATAATTTAGCTGACATTTAAGAACATGAGAAAGGAAGTGTGTAATTCCTGTGTTTTTTATCTAGCAGGATGTATGCTTCAGGTAAACTTGACCTCGTTAAGAAGGGGAAGTACGTGAATGCTGATCTTACATGTATAAGCAATATTTTAAGTAGGGTATTTTTATATATTGGAATTATGGGGACTTTCCATAATGTGAATATCATGTGTTTGTCTATTATATAAGTTTTGAAATTGTACTCAAGGGACATGCTTGTATCCTGTAAGATGTAACCTGTATAAAAGACGGCGAGAACGAATGGTAATTTGCTCTCTCACTTTGAGGGAGACCTTTGCAAAGAATAAACTCTGTTCCAGGATTATTTTGGTCTTTGTCTCTTTAAAACGATAATGGGATTTACCTGTCGACCACAATTGGCGCCCGAACAGGGACTTGAAAACATTCTGTCTGGAAGGGAACTCCCTGATACGTGCGCACAAACACTGATTTCAGTGAGATGGGGTTATTTCCTTTCCAGCTGGAATTGCTTTTCTATGAACCTTGAGGCGGAGACCTGAATGACTGGACAGAGAGGAACGTTCCTGAAGACTTCGGTGCACCAGGAGTGAGTATATGTTTTCTCTTTTGTGGTTTGGATTGGTGTATGTTTGTGTGTGTATGCCCTGTATGATTTGTGTGTATAATTAGTGTAATACAGGTTGTAATACATATCTCCATTAGGGACATTGTTAATACAGTGGTCAGAGGATTGATTGAAAGCTTGTACAAAGGTATTAGATAAGGTGACTATGATTAATTATTGTAAGGAGGTTTGTGTTGATACAGCCTAATTATAGGTGGAGTAGGTTTGGTGAGTCAGACCCATATTGGATCAATGTTTTGAAGAACATTTTGGTGAAAAAAGAAGTTGAAAGTTCAATTGTTATATGTTGAACCTCAGTTCCATGTTTAGTAGTTTAACCCCTCTTCCCCGAGAATTTCTGGAGTTTTGTATGGGAAGGAAGAAGAAGTTGTGGGTGAAATTGATGTTGCTGCTGGGAGCAGAGAGGAAGAGACTTCAGCAGGGCAGTAATATAGATAGAGGAGAAGGAGTTGGGTGAATTATTAGTAATTGTGAAACAGAATCCATCCACTTCTCCTCATGTTACATGTTCACTAACTGAAGGAATGTTTCCTTCAAGAGGAATGCCGGATGGTATTGCGGCTTTTGTGAATGTGTCTTTGACATCTTCTGATCTGGAAGATTATAAAAGAAACATGCCGTCTTTCTAGGCGAATCTGATCAAGTTGTCTGAGTCATTGGATTTATTCCTGAGACCCAATCTGTATACTTCTGCAGAGTTACAGCATATATTGGGTTATTTGTTCTCCCCTGAGGAGAGGTCACAATTTCGAAAGGCAGCTATGGCTATTTTTTTGGGGATAAAACCCAAGTGGGGGCTGTTCAGCCCATTGCTGCAGATGTTAAGTCTCCATTAGTTGATCCTGGTTGGAATAATAATAATTTAGCTGATCGGGAGCAAATGGAGGGAGTTAAGACAGCTGTACTTCAAGGAAGAAACTCTAACAAAAGTTTTTGGAGGTGGAACAGTTGTGAGAAGAAACACCGTCTGTGTTTCTGGAAAATATTAAGGACAATTAGAATAAGCACACTGGTCTTTCTCCTGAAACGCCGGCTTATGAGTCCTTAATGAAAATGAAATTTGTGATGAAATCATGGCCAGACATACAGAAGCTAATACTGATATTGCTGCTCTGTTGAAAGAAGCTCAAAAGGTCTATGTGAATAGGGATGAGGCCAAGACTAGAAGAGAAGAAAGAAAGAAAAGTCGAATGATGGTGTCTGTGTTGAAATAGACAGGAGAGGGAAAGGAGTTAGGTAGAAGAGGAAAAGGTTTTGTGAAACTTTGGTTGCAATGTGGCGACAGTGTCCTGGAATTGGGAGAAGATTACTCCAGTGGGAAAGAAGTCTAGTGTTGGTGGATTGGAAAGCAAAAAGTGCTTTGTGTGTTTAAAGGAGAGGCATTTTGCTAGGATTTGTCCTGAGAAGAGGATGATTAGTGGGTCCAGAAGAGGAAGATTATGTGTGTCTAATAGATACGGGTGTGACTAGAACCTATATTTGTAAATTGCCTAGAGGAGTGCATCCCACAGGTGTAACTATTAAGATAAGGGGTGTCAAGGGTATACCTTTTGATGTGCCATTGTTGAAGAATGTGCAATTGAGTTGTGGAAAGTGTATTATATGTTTGGATGTGATATTTGTTCCAGAAGTAGGTCTTAATCTGCTTGGGAGAGATGCATTGTCTCTTCTGGGATGTGAGCTTGGTATACAGATAGTTCTTGTTCTTGGATGAGGCAGAAAACTCTGTAGGAATGTGGTAAGGAAGGGTTATTGTTCTTCCTACCTGAGGTTGAATGCGAATATTTTGTTTTTGATTAATGTGATGTGATGGTGATATGTGTGTGCTAGCTAATTAAGTGACCTTCTTGGTTTAAGCCTGGAGCTGTGGAGGACAGGTGTGGTTAGGGCCCGAAATCAAGTTTTTGATTAAAAACCGCATCCTGAAGTTTTCCACTGCTTGAGGAATGGGCTACAAGATGTCAAGGATGACAATGAAATGGGTATCTGAAGGGATGGAATCTTTCCAGGTTTTATTCCAGGTTTGCAAATGTTGTTAAATGATATGTGTGTGTGATGAGAGTTGTTTAGGCAATAGAGCTCATTGTCTTGTAAAATAAAAATAATACTGAGAATGATAATAAAGTTCCCTGAAGTATTTATGCTGACTAATTGACAGGGAAAAGGCATGTGTGTGTTGGAATACACTAAAAGGTCTGATTGCAGAATAAATATGAGTGTGTGTAGTAAGCTCTTAAATGGGGGTGGTAAGGTGATCCTGATATTTGTGAATGCCTGTGCGTTGAACCCCTGAGAAATTCCTTTTGTATATTGAAATAGTGAGTGGCAAGAGTTTGTTGTTGTAGTTGTTGTTATGTTGTAATAGCAAGTGTTTGAATGAGCAAGTGAGAGATGAGAGAGATCCTATGGAGAAGTAGGATTAGGAAGAGGTATTTGCGATATAAATTGGAGACAGGAGTAGTATTTTTCTTCTCTATATTTTCCCCGTCTTTTTGTTCTGAACAAGAGAAGTAGAAAAGGGGGGAGGGAAGGTGCGGTTTGTTTTCCCTTTTACACATTTTTTTTTCCTTTGTTGAGTTTGTCTGAGAGAAAGGAGGGGCGAATGAGTGATTTGATCCTGCATTGTTTCTGACTGCATTGGCAGCTATGTAGATGTATTTCCTGTCCTGCTTTAGAGAAGTGACATTGAAAATTTGAAACAATTATTTTTGGGAGTAGAGACCCGGAGTACCTCTATTAGGTGATTTTCTTTTGCTTTTTGAAGTTTCTATTACCCTCTTTTGTGTTTTTATGTCTGTGTATCTTGAATGATTTTGAATGCTGAGAAGGAGATTTCTAGATACTGGATAGTCTGGGGAATAGTTGACTATGTTATTTTAGCTTAGTATTGTCCAGATAAAGGATGTTCCCTTGAGGGAAGAATTAATGGTAGAAGGTAAAGATGGATTTTTGGTCTGGTTAGCTACTTGTGAATTTAGATTTAAGTTTGCATTTCTTTGAAATGGAAGATTGTGGAAATAGTTTAGCTAATTTGATAAAGGTGTGGTGTGATTCCTCTGAAGTGGGGAGAGTTGAGTATTTATTGAGACTTTATTGATTTATTGATAATTAATTTTAAACTAAGTTGTTTGGAGGTTGAAGAGTTGAAGAAAGTAATAATATAGTGTTGCTCCAGTGTTATGTTTGCCTGGTTTAAGGAAAAAATTCCCACTTGTCTGTAGTAGTGGAAGATGGTATAGCCAAAGGAGTGTTGGTTCGTATGTGGACTGGGAACTAAAAGGTGGTATACAAATGCTAGGTTTTTAAAATTGTCTCAAGAGAGTTTGGTTCTCTTGACCAATAGGAGAGAGAGATGGGACGATGTGGATGAATAAATGAATTGAGAATGGGATGAGACTGGATGGTTATGCAGTTGTGAATGGAGACACTATTGAGATATTGGAAGCTGGAAAGTTACCGTTTGGATGGTCAGTGCGGATATGTGAGGTTTTTGCTTTATTGTAAGCATTGCACATATTAATTAATGAGGTAGGGAATATTTATGCTGATTTCAACTATGCTGATGGTATTTTACATACTTTTGGGATAATCTGGATTGAAAGGGGGTTGATATTTAGTAAAAGGAATTGCGATAGGTGGAACTTATCACAGCTGTTTTAAAGGCAGCTGAGGATCCTTCCAAACTTGATATTATATAAATAGTGGATGAAGGGGTGTGTAAGTGAATGGGAAATGGATGCCTAAAGATGGAGTGCAAATTTTTACTAAAGTTGTGATGTGGAATGTGATTGAATAAGTGCATGAGGGAACCATTGGGGAACGCAAGCACTTATTGATTTTATTAAATGTATATGCATATATGTATCTAGGGGTGTGTATACAATAGTTATATGTATGGTACGGAAATGAATACATTGTGTATGAAAAAATATGTAGAGATTTGACCATTTGGCCTTTTCAATGAATTTAAGTAGATTACATTGAAATGCTGGTGGTGTGACTATTGATATATGTAATAATAATAGTGGATTATTTTACTGGATAGGTTGAAGCCTTTCTTTGTGTAAAGACAGGTGTTCAGAAGATTGTTAATTCATATTGGAGTGAATAATACCCAAATATGAATTGGTTGATCTTATTGATAGTGATAGGGGTATACATTTCATTGTCCAAGGTGATGAAGTTTATGGAACAATTAGGAATTGATTGGCAATTACATTTATTGTTTATGCTAAGTTCTATAGGGCGTTGTGAATGTGCTAATCAGATAAGTAAATCTATGATATAAAAATTATTGTTAGAGCTTCAACTACCTTGAATGAGGTGTTTGCCTTTAGCTCTATTAAGAATAGGAACTAGTCCTAGGAAAGATCTGGGGATATTTACATATGAAATGATGTTTGGATTGCCATATGTGGGGAAAGTTGGAATGCCTAGGATAGAATTGAAGGATGTTTTTTTTGAAAATATATACAGGGACTGTCCCAGTGTTTTTCTCATTTAAGGTAAAAAGGACAGAATCCACCTCTTGATTTCCAAGCACATGAATAAAAAAGTGGAGACTGGGTCCGATAAAAGCCATTACTGAGAAGAAGTTGCAGCAGGTGTGGACCGTTCCAAGTTCTGTTAACTACAGGGTCGGCTGTAAGGACTAAGGAACAAGGTTGGGTATGCTATTCCAGAGTCGAGAGACTGGTGGCTTTGCATTATGGAAGGACAGTTGCTACGGAACCTGCAAACCCTCTTAAACTGACTTTTTGATGACAAACCTTAGACGATTGGGGACCAATGGATGGAAGAAGAGTTTTATGAAGAATTTTGTACTTGACTAGGAGTGGTAATAATTCTTGTTGTGTTTTTGATTGTATTGAGGAAAGATATTATTGATTGGTGTAAATCTATGTTTTGGTATCCAGTGGATGTAAGTTCTCCTTGATTGATTGATGAATTGGAGGTAAGATAATAATCTTTTATCTCTTTGAATAATATGTTGGGGGAGCTAGTTCACTAGGAATAATGGGTTTTTGTGGTAATGTTTGTTATTCTACAGGTGCGGATAGGAATGGGGATTTTGGCTGTGTTGCCTAGTTACCCTATAACATGGTAGCAGCTATGTTTCCATACTGAATTCGAGCACCGTTATTCTTTTATAGAAACACCACTAACCCTAATAGACACCACTGAGGAAGTCGAGATATGTATTAAGTCATCTTTTGAAGATGGTGTGTGCCAAGTGCAAACGTACATATGGGATAGTTCCTCAATACATTGCCCTTACAAATAGAATGGAATTTTTATATAAGCAATGCACTGAGCTATTTGGTAATTATATACCTTCATACAAGAAGTTTTGGATTTTGGAGGAAGGGTTACATTTTCTATGTCTAAGGATACAAGTTCCTTACAGGTTAATGTTTTTATGTGGTAACATGGCATTGTCCAAATTACCTATTGTATGGAGAAGAGTTTCTATACTGTTACAGGATATTCATAGTTTACAGGAATAAAAGATAGTAAAGAGGAGAAGGGGGGATTGTGAGAAATAAAGAAATAAGAATTATTCCTGTAAAAGCATAACCTGAGTTACGCCATTTTAAAATCATGTTAAGACTTTGTTTTACCTTGTATAACCTGATTATATAATTTAGCTGACATTTAAGAACATGAGAAAGGAAGTGTGTAATTCCTGTGTTTTTTTATCTAGCAGGATGTATGCTTCAGGTCAACTTGACCTCGTTAAGAAGGGGAAGTACGTGAATGCTGATCTTACATGTATAAGCAATATTTTAAGTAGGGTATTTTTATATATTGGAATTATGGGGACTTTCCATAATGTGAATATCATGTGTTTGTCTATTGTATAAGGTTTGAAATTGTACTCAAGGGACATGCTTGTATCCTGTAAAATGTAACCTGAAATTGTATAAAAGACGGCGAGAACGAATGGTAATTTGCTCTCTCACTTTGAGGGAGACCTTTGCAAAGAATAAACTCTGTTCCAGGATTATTTTGGTCTTTGTCTCTTTAAAACGATAATGGGATTTACCTGTCGACCACATGTGGTCATATATTTTACGGATAGAGCAATAAGAAATGATATCCTGCAAAAATCTTTTCATACCTCTGTGCAAGTGGGGGGTTCGCAAATTACAGTCTACAAAGAGTTACCACCTAAAATGTTGAAATCCAGAAAAGACTTTGGCTTTCTTGTTAAAGAATTGCAAAACTATCAGATACCATTTCGGTGGGATGCTCCAACTGGTATAATTCTGAGATATAAGGGAGAAAGATATCATTTGAATACTGTGGAGAAGGCGGAGCAATTTTACACTGCCATCTTTAAAGAAAGAACACCATCTCCACGTACATCTACAGTTTTGGAGATTAAGGAGAGTGATAAGAAGCAACTTCAACAAGAACCGCAAGAACAGTCTAAGCAGGAATCAGAGGAATTGAAGGGCGCTGAAGGAGGTTTTTTGGATGAGCCTTTGTTGGAATCTTCTCCAATTCTGGACCTGGTCTGGATGGCTGAAGTTAAGGATCAGCGTATAACCCAAGCAAAATCCAAGCAACTTAAAGAAAAACAACAACAGGAAAGACAAGATAAAAAGGGAGCTAGGAGTACTACACAAGAGACTGGAGACATGGGGAATGCAGGATCAAAGATTCCGGAAGACACCGGTTATTCTGCTCTTTGCTCCAGAAAGATAATGATAATGATTAAATGCTTATCTTGGAATGTGAATGGGTTGAACTCAGCACAGAAAAGGAAGAAATTATTTGCATATTTGAAACAATTTAATAATGATATAATTTGTTTACAAGAAACGCATATTACAGTTCAAGATCAAAACTATTTGAAAAATTCCAAATTAGGAACACACTTTATATCTTCAACTAACCAAAAAAAGAATGGTGTGGTTATTTATGTAAATAAAAAATTAACAGCCAAAGTTATAGAAGCAGATCAAGATGGTAGGTTTGTAGCAATTGAACTACTTACAGCAAATGGCCAAATTCTTTTGATTGGAATTTATGCTCCCAATCAACAACAGGACCACTTCTACAAAATGTTACATACTAAAATACTACAATGGGATTACAGATCTATTTTAATTATGGGAGACTGGAATGGAGTAATTGATTCTAAATTAGATAAAAAGAGTTTGGCGAAGTCAAGGATTAGACTACCACAGACTTTTTTTGATATGAAAGAAGATTTGGAAATAAAAGATATTTGGAGAATACATAATCCAAAAGAATTGGACTATACTTTTTTTTCTGATAGACATAGATCCTTCTCTAGGATTGATTTCATTTTGTTGTCAGATGATTTACTTGTCAGGACAAAAAGAACAAAGATTTTGCCAAGAACTTTGACTGACCATAGCCCAGTATGGATAGAAATTGAGATAAGTAAGACTGAGAGACGCTCTTGGAGATTAAATGAAAACTTGTTCAGATATGAAAAAAATATAATAGAACTTCAAAAGTACTTGAAAGAGTTTTTTGAAATGAATTTGAATAAAGGCACTCCAATGGAAATTGTGTGGGATGCAAGCAAGGCTTATATGAGAGGGGTGCTTATTTATATGAACTCTAAACACAGATTGATTCAACAAAAGAAAAGACTTGAATTGGAAGCAGAAATAAAGAATAAAGAACAGTTACTTATTAAAAATCCAACAGATGAAAGAATACGTGGTGTTATAAAATTTTTGAAAGATCAATTCCAAATGCTTATGGCGGAACAAGTTGCAACAAATTTACAATATGCGAAGCACAATACATTCTGCAATGCCAATAAACCGGGCAGGTGGTTGGCCTATACACTGAGGAAAAAACAGAGTATATGGACTATTGATAGTATCGATATTGGAGGGAAAGAAATTTTTCAAAAAAATTAATTAAAGAAGCTTTTCTCGACTACTACACTAAATTATATGCTAAAGATGAGGTGCAGAATGGACTTATAGAAAAATACTTAGATAATAAAAGAGTTATAAAAATTACTGACCAACAAAAGGAAAGAATGAATTATCCTATAACAGAGGAGGAGATAATAGTAGCAATCAAACAACTAAAAACAGTTAAAGCCCCTGGAACGGATGGTCTGACTGCAGTGTATTATAAAACTTTGCAAGCAGAAATGGTGGAACAACTCAGAGACTTATTTTGTAATATACAACAAGGGGGAAAAATACCCCCATCATGGACAACAGCTTATATTTCTTTGATACCAAAAGAGCAAGCAGGTCCTAAAAAACCGGAGAATTACAGACCAATATCTCTTCTGAATACGGATTATAAAATTTATGCCAAAGTATTAGCCAACAGGTTGATGCCAGTAATTCAAAAGGTGATTCATGATGATCAAGCGGGATTTATCGAGGGTAGATACATGAAGGACAATGTAAGGCAAGTAATAGATTTATTGGAATATCTTGAGAAGAATAAACAGATCCCTGCAGTGCTGGTTTTCTTGGATGCAGAGAAGGCCTTTGATAGAGTGGATTGGAATTTTCTATTAAAGACTTTTAAAAAGATGGACTTTGGGGACCAATTTATACAGGCGGTTTCAGCAATTTATCAAGAGCAAAAGGCACAGATTATTATCAATGGAAGTTTGACAACAGAGTTTAAAATCGAAAAAGGAACAAGACAGGGATGTCCACTGTCCCCACTTCTATTTATTTTAACATTAGAAGTCTTGTTAAATACAATACGGGACTCTAATATCTTGAAAGGTATAATGATAAGGCAAGAGGATTACAGAATAAAGGCATTTGCAGATGATCTGGTTGTTACCCTAACACATCCAATGGAATCAATAATCCAGATGAAGGACATTATACAAGACTATGGTAAAGTTTCAGGTTTTAGACTGAACCAGAAAAAAACAAAGATGATAGTCAAAAATATGACTCAAGATCGTAAACACGAGCTTGAAAGAAGGGCAGATTTTGAGATTGTACCAAAGGTAAAATATTTAGGAGTTCAGGTTGCAGAATCAAACACAAAATTGTTTCAAAATAACTATGAGGTGTTGTGGCGAGAGGTGCAGAAAGATATGGAGACTTGGAAAAAACTGCAGCTGTCTCTACTTGGAAGAATAGCAGCAATTAAGATGAATATTTTGCCAAGATTTCTTTTTTTGTTTCAAATGATTCCGGTGCTTAATAGTGATAAACAATTGAAATTGTGGCAAACTGGAGTGAATAAGTTTGTCTGGAACGAGAAAAAGCCGAGAGTTAAAATGAAAATTATGCAAGATGTTCCAGAAAGGGGAGGTCTTAAACTTCCAAACCTACAGTTATATTATGATGCAGCTGCTTTGACTTTAACAAGTGATTGGTTTGGAGGAAAAAAGACTGGAATATTGAATGCAGAAAGTTTTGATTTGGAATTTGGATGGCATGCCTACTTATTTTATGATAACAAAGTGGATAAAGTATTTAAAAGCCATATACTTAGAGATTCTTTGATGAGAGTTTGGAAGAAGCACCGATTCAAATGGGATTATAAAATACCACTATGGCTGGATCTTGGTCATACTTTGTGGAATACAAATATAATGTCACCCGGGGGGTTTTTATATAAAGAGGTTCTTTTTACAGATGCGGGCAGATGGCAGCTGAAGACATTACAGACATTGTTGGCTGAAGGGTTTAATTTGACTTGGTTACAATATAATCAATTGCAATTGAGATGGAAAGAGGACCAAAAAACTGGTATTATGATGCATGAGGAAGAATTGGTTAGACATATAAAAGAGAAAGGTCCAATGCATATTAAAAGACTTTATAATGTTTTGTTAGAAAGGGATTCAGAAACTGAATTAGTTAAAGATTGTATGATTAAGTGGGCACAAAATTTTGAGGAACCAGTGATGTTGGAAACATGGGAAAAAATTTGGGTTCAGAATGTTAAATTTACACAGTCGCAGAATTTGAGGGAAAATTTTTATAAAATGTTTTATAGATGGCATTTAGACCCCAAAAAATTGTTGTGTATGTACCCTAATGTTCAGCCTAAATGTTGGAGATGTGATTGTTTAGATGCTACATATTATCATGTTTGGTGGACCTGTAGGAAAGTGAAGGCTTTTTGGATAAAAATTTGGTGGGTCATGCAGAATGTTTTGAAGAAAAAAATTCAATTTTCTCCACAATTGTTTTTATTGGGTATAGTTAAGGGTTTTACATTGGGTGAAACAAAATTGATATTGTACATGATAACAGCAGCAAGATTGTTGATAGGTAAATACTGGAAAAATGAAGCTTTGCCCACGATCGAGGAATGGACTTTGAAGATGGCCAGTTTTGCAGAGATGGCGAAGATTTCAGCATATTTAAAAGATTGTTCACAAGACACTTATGAATGGGAATGGAAAAAGTGGATAGATTATGTTCAGAACAAATATCAAACTAGGAAGTATCAAATAGCTTTTATTTGAAAATGTTATATTAAGATAGAAATATTTTAATGTAATGAAGATGAAAATTTACTTGAAAATGTTATTTTAAGATAGAAATATTTTAATGTAATGAAGATGAAAATTTACTTGAAAATGTTATATTAAGATAGAAATATTTTAATGTAATGAAGATGAAAACTTATAAGGGGGAGGGAGGGGTTCAAATTTTATATAAGTTCTATACAAAGGAGGGTTTTTCCTTTTATCTGATATGAGTATATTGTGTGGAAGTCCAGGGGGAGGGGAGGGTTAGGGTGGGTGAGGGAGGTTGGGAAGTTTGGGGTGGGTTGAGTGGGGGGAAAGGGGTGAAAATGTAATTGTAAAACTTTTGCAATTAAAAATATATATATATAATTAAAGAAAGTATATTGTACATTATCTCCAAAGAAAAGAACATGGGTTCCATAAACCAAACCTAATCTTGGTGAAATTTAGGGGAGGGGGACAATGACAAAGACTTAACTGGACAGAAATAAACATCCATTCTCTAACATTCTTTGCTTGGAATTTGATGATCCAACGTCAGTCAAGCAAATAAAGGCACCAAATACGCAAAGTACATAAAATGATTATGCATATGCAAGGATACTGTAAATATACAGATATAAAACATATAGCCAGCAATTATTTCATACTCTACAGATGACTCAAGACTACACAGTGAATTTGATGCAAACTATCAGCACACACGTAACTATATCATATGCATAATACAATTCATACAATGACCTTTCACTTACTCACCTTCAAGTCTATTTTACATCTCTCTCTCTCCCTCTCTCTCTCTCTCTCTCTCTCTCTCTCTCTCTCTCTCTCTCTCTCTCTCTCTCTCTCTCTCTCTCTCTCTCTCTCCATAGCTGAATACTTACATGAATTTGATGCAAGACATCAGCATATATGTACTGTAAGTATATTACATGCATAACAAAATTCAAATAATGCACTTTCAGTCACTCATTTCACTCATTCATTTTCAGGTTTATTTGACATATATCTCTCTGGCCATAACTCAATACTTACATACTTTCCACAAAGAGGTTGCTAGAAGGAGGTGCCTTAAAGTCCATCATTGTATAAAACAGGAAGATCTGAGAAATGATGCTAGCAAAGTGGATGTCCCCTGACTGGTATTGCTTGTGGAGAAGAGGCAGAGGATCTGCAGTGCTGCATTTACTATGAGAAAGGTGACACAGTACTTGTGGACAAAGCATTAATAGCAATGTTATGGACCTAATACATAGAAGTAAACAATTCATTCTTCAATGCATGTTACCTTTCTCCAGGTTGTCTTGTCCTTCTAGATTTTTAACTTATGTACAAAAGAAATAGTTGCTACCTGTTTCTGTACTTTTTTTAATATTTTGTTTGTGTGGGTATGGAGAAATTGGAAAGCTCAGACTTTGAGATAAAAACCATGTGTGATCAAGCAGTAGCTAACTGGAATTGCAGGTGGGGATGTTCAAGGGGCAGGAATTAACAGATTTTGATCTATTTGAGGTTTCTTCCTGTCTTCTGATTATAGGTTTTTCCATGTCTTCATGCTTACTGTATACCGGTTATTACTTTCGAGATAACCACCAACTCCCAGGCCCTGAGGGACCTTGAACAAGAAATAACAGTTTGTTTGTCATGTCTGAAAACAAAATCTCTACCTGACACCAAGGAATAATGGGATTTGATAGCAAGCCTCAAAGCAGCAAGGATGAAAAAGATAAATAAATAATAATGGGAAACCGGAATGGGAATGGAAGAAGTGGATAAATTATGTTCAGCATAAATATCAAACTAGGAAGTATCAAATAGCCTTTATTTAAAAATGTTATATAAGATAGAAACATTTTAGGGTTGAGGATAAAAATTTGTTAGAAAATGTTATATTAAGATAGAAATATTTTAAGGTTAAGGATGAAAATTTGTTAGAAAATGTTACATTATGATAGAAATATTTTTAAGGTAATCAGGATGAAAATTTATCTGAAAATGATATACCAAGATAGAAATAGGTTAATGTAATGAAGATGAAAATTTGTAAGGGGGAGGGAGGGGTTCAAGTTTTATATACAAAGGAGGGTTTTTTCCTTTTATCTGACATGAGCATACTAGGAAGTCTGGGGGGAGGGGAGGGTTAGGGTGGGCTGGGGAGGTTGGGAAGTTTGGGGGGGGGGTAGTGGGGGGGGGAAAAGGGGGTGAAAATGTAATTGTAAAACTTTTGCAATAAAAAAAAAGAAAAAGATAAATAAATGCAGCTATGAAAATACAAGTTATTTGCAATATTGTATTTATAACAATATAGGAGGAGTGAATGAAGGGGAGTCCCTGTGAAGTCCATAGAAAATAAATGCTACAAATGGATGGATGGATGGATGGATGGATGGATGGATGGATGGATGGATGATTTTTTTTTAAAAAAAATCCTGTCAAAGTGATACCATTTGTACTACCTCCATAATTGATCCCATGGTATTGTTCCTTGAAACTGGGTTTACATGATTTATTTTTTTAATAGTTTGACTTATTGCTTTCACAAAGTTCAAATACAATGATCAATTCCTGATTTCAAACAGTGACCAAACACTGATTTCAGAAGCCTTAAAACAAGAAAACAAAAAAACCCCACACCTCTCAGTTGCTTTTCTCATCCCTAGGAGAAACCCACTTGAAGCCAGGTGTCAACTCGTAAAGCATTCCAGGCCTGCTCTTGAGTTCTGTCAGAATCCCTGACACCAGGCTGTTCACTTCTGCCTCCTCCCATTGGGGACTATTCAGTGTGATTTCCCATTAAGAGTAACCTGATGGGGTTCTTTAAGAAGTTGGTCTTACAGCATCACACCAAGGAAGTTGCTGGGACTTACAGACACTGAGTTAAACCCCTTCAGTGATGCTGATAAGATTATCCATTCAGTTGTGTCTTGGTTGTGTCTTGTATCATTCAGTTGTTTCTACAGGCCAGGTCTGTTCACAACTTCTGATCTTGGATTATTTGTTCAAGTTTTTCTATGCTCTGGCTGCTTCAGCTTTGATGGTGTACAGTCACTATGTTCTTTGGTAGCCTGGTTTTCTTTTACTGTTAACTCTTCCAAACAAATTTGCTTTCTCTAAAATTTAATTCTCCTGCATGACATGGCCAAAGTAAGCAGACAGCCCTTCAGTATGCTGCCTTTTTTTAGATTGTGCAAGTGCTTTGGGACCATAAAGCAACCTGTCTTGGTCAGATTTCATAGCTTGGGAGAGTCACCTGTTTTCAACTGATTAGCTGATCCATAAGGAGGCAACACACCAACATCTACACCTTGAACTGGTCTGAGAGCAGATTAGCAATTTCTAATTGACCTGTTACCAATACAAGCCAACTGCTGCATCAGGTTTAGGAATAGACAATGTGACTCTCTAACTGCTTCTAACTCTTTGCAAATGTACCTTCTCTCATCTTTCAAAAGATGTTATCTCTTGTAAAACAACATAAGCCCTTCCAAGTAGACAGATGACTTCTGATGCTTTCAATGAAGCCAGGTTATATTTTTTTAACCTTACTTTGTCTATGGATATTCTCAATCATCCAAGTGTTGATTGTCCCAAAAGTTAGGGTTAGACTGTCTCTTCTCCTTGCCGTGGCTGAGAGGGAAAAAGAACCCTGGGTCAGACAGGAAAGCTGCGACTCTCCTCAACCTCACAGGGTGCCCCTCTTTGCTTCACCACCCCTACAAGGCAGTTTTGGTTCCTCTTGGAGCCCACCAACAAGGGCAGGTCAGCACAGGGAACACGGAGACCCGTTCCTTGTGTCTGATATTGCCGTGATATCAAGCGGTGCTTTTTCAAGAGGCAACTGGACTTTCTGGTTTTTCTTCAAAGATGTTTTGCTTCTCATCCAAGAAGCTTCTTCAGCTCTTGGATGAGAAGCGAAAAGTTTTCAAAGAAAAACTAGAACATCCAGTTGCCTCTTGAAAAAGCACCTTTGGGTTTAACCTTACTTTATTTTCCTGTTTGTTTCTTTGCTAATGGGAATTTGCAATTATAGTCCATTACTTGCTCTCTCTTCTTGGACCTTTACTTTTAGCAAAGTCATCTTGAAATTATAATTGTTTTTTTTTTAAAGAATATTATGTATGAGATAATTGTAACATTTAAAGTTATTAGAACTATGTAAGCCCTTTCAATTTCTTCAATATTTAATTGTCTGCTTCAGGGGTGAAATCTACTTACCTTCCTTACTGGTTCTTACACCTTCTCTGCATGCGGAAAAAAATCTGCACATGCACAGAAGGTAAAAAAAAAAACATTACTTCCTGGTTAAAACCAGGAAGTAATGACACCCAGGCGGCGATCGCTACCAGATCACCGAACCACAGCAATCTGGCCCAATCCAGGAGCATTTCACCCCTGGTCTGCTTGTAGGTAAAATAATTATTGTAATTCTGATATAATGTTTCATTTGTGTTCAAATAACCATAGCTAAATTCAATAGATTTTGCTGTGTTCTGAACTATTTTTCCATTATTTTTTTGTTTGAAATGTTAATACAATTTTAACATAAGAGTTATATATTTTGATGTCCTCGACTTGATTCATTTAGTGATCATTCAATGTTACAACTGCACTGAAAAACTTATGATCATTTTTCACTCTTACAACCATTACAGCATCCTTTTGGTCATACGATCAAAATTCAGATGCTTAGCAACTGACTCATATTTATGGCGGTTGCAGTGTCCCAGGGTCATGTGATCACCTTTTGTGATCTTCTGACAAGCAATGTCAATGGGTGAACCAGAGTCACTTAACAACCATGTTACTAAATTACTACAGTGATTCACTTAACAACTGTGGCAAGAAAAGTTGTAAAATGGGGCAAAATTCACGTAACAAATGTTTCACTTAGCAACAGAAATTTTGGGGTCAGTTGTCCAACAAACTATGGGAAAGTATTCTGAAGTTCTCATTTGACATTAGGATTGTTTTCTTGCTACTCATAATTGTTTCTCTTTTGCAATGTCACTGAGGAAAACCAGTGGGCATGTCTACTCAGATGAGGAAAAACGATAGAAGGTCTCCTGGGATTTGGATTCTGAATTGATGTCTATTCCATTCTAATTATCCATTCACATATAGTTATTTGAACTTCACCTCTTTGTTCTGGGAGCTTGTCATAGCCATAAGAACAAGCAGAAATATATTTAATGAAAGATAATATCAGCTCACAGTAAGAACATTTACATTCAAGATGGTGATATTTAGAACCTTGGTTTTAATGCTTTTACCTCAAGTGGTGTACAATATTCCCAAAGCTAAATGTAGCATCAGTGACCCTCTACCTTTCCTTCACAAGCAATATCAGTCAGGAGACCTCATTATTGTGGATTTTCTGTCTCAGATCTACATCTTCTATACGATGATAAACTTCCAAAAATGTCCCTCCAAAGAACTCTTTGAGGACATTGTGTAAGATTTTGAAAGTCACAGACAGAAAACAGATTATTTTGAAATGTCAAGCTTGTTTTTAGATTCACATTAATCTCAGCTCCAATATCTGGTTGATGACATCACCCACATTGTCTCACATCATCCGCTTCTCCTCTTGTTCTATCTTCCTCATCCTCAACCTCTCAGCTATGCTAAGACATCATTTTGTTGTTCTGAGAAGAAATATTTGAAATGTCCACTGCCCACTTTTCTCCTAATTATGTGACAATAATCAAGAATTCTACAGAAACGGATTTGCATTAGGAAAACTAAATTAAAATAGAAAATAGGAAAGGTGACAAACTTTTCTGAGTGATGTGATTATATAGCCTAGAATAATTTTAAAGGAATGATTGAACTAGGAATATCCATAGTCTCCTCTATGCATAGCTAAAAAAGGGTCATATTCATCATTGATCTAAATGTTCATTACTTATCTAAAAGTGCATAAGGCCAATCTCTTGCTTGTGTAACAGCAGTTTTCCCTGGGAATGAATGACTTCTTCAGTATCAGCTATTGCTTATGGCAGTTGGGTTTTACAAACTCAGTATTTCAGCAAACTGCTCATTATGTTAAGCACACTCTTAAGAAAGTCTTAGAATTACCTCTGTGATTTGTGTTTCCATCTGAAATGCATATATTTCTCAAGTTTCATAGATGATGATGATAGATAGATAGATTGATGGATAGAAATAGATAGATAGGTAGGTAGGTAGATAGATAGATAGATAGATAGATAGATAGATAGATAGATAGGTAGGTAGGTAGGTAGGTAGGTAGATATAGATAGATGATAGAGAAAGATATATATATATATATATATATATATATATATATATATATATATATATATATATATATATATATATATATATATAGGCAACATCTAGCAATACCATATTTTTATATATATGTATATATATGGTTAACTCATAGAGGCAATTTAGTCAATACATTCAAAGTACCGGTATGTTTTTACTATGATGATAAGTCAGAGTAAATGAAACCTACCTAATACATACTAATTTTAACTGATGCAGATACAGACAGAAATATTAAGGGAATTGAAGTTAAATTAAAGTTGTAGTAATATCCTTTTAGGATATTAGAAATATTGGATATTTCCAATATTTTAGGATATTAGTATATTGATGTTCTTTTAGAAAAGAACATCAATTTCTTTATTAACTTTAATGATTTAAGGTTTTCTCACATAGAGAAAAAAATATTACACGAAGGAATATGCATTGGAAGAATGTTAAGGAAAAAAATATTCTTGACACTGAAAGCTGTTCAAAGAATATAAAATCTGTCTTTCTGACAGGTTACTTAAAATAAAAAGATTATAATGATAGATTAGCATATAGACCTGAAAGGAAGCACATTATTAGATTTTGTTTTAACTAAATACACAATAATAGAATATATCATTCCCATTCCAGGGTCATGACTCCACTCTACCAGCATATCTTGGCCTTAGAATTTGCCGTCAAAGAGATCAATAGAAATGATGATATTTTACTGAATTTTACACTTGGTTTGCATGTCTACAATAACTACTTCAGTCCAAGTTGGACCTATTGTACTTCATTGGAGCTCTTCTCTACAAAGGGCCGATTTATTCCCAACTATAACTGTGATATGCAGAACAGACCAATGGCAGTCATTGGAGGACCTGCTTCAGAAGTGTGTTTACACATGGCTTTATCAAATTTATATGCCGCCCTTCTCCCATAGGACTCGGGGCAGCTCACAGAATAGAAACAACATAACAATAAAATAGCGCTAAAACAAGTCAATTTAAAATCCCCAGACAATTAAAACCTCGCGGCAGATCAGGGAATTTGCTGAAAAAGCCATGTCTTCAGGTTGGCGTGGAAAGTGCGGAGGTCGGGGGCCATCCGGAGCCCAGTGGGTAACCTATTCCAGAGGGTCAGTGCGACCACAGAGAAGGCCCTCATCCTGGGGGCCGCCAGCCGACATTGTCTGGCCAACGGCATCCGGAGGAGGGCAGTCCTATGTGAGCGCATTGGGCGGTGGGAGGCCGGTAGGTGGTGATCCTGCAAGTACCCCGAGCTCATGCCATAAAGGGCTACATACATGTATGTATGTATATATGTATGTATATCGCTTGTAATGCAGACAGAGAAATCAGATCTTAATGGAAATTTTGCATCAGTTGTATCTAATGTAGCATAACATAAATTGTTTCCTTGTTGCAATATTTTATTTGTTTATTTGTTTGTATCATGCCTTCATTATTTTTACAAATAACTCAAGGTGGTGAACATATCTGACATATCGTCCTCCTCAATAGTGGGTTTAACTTACCTTCACTACTGGTTCGGAACTGTGAGTGCGCATGTGCACCCACTTTGCTCATGCATGGTGCTTTTGTGCATGCACAGTATTATGTATCTACTTTTGGAAGGAAAATTAAGCGGGAAAAAGCTCGATGTTTATTGGCCAGCACCCTGGCCAAGAGACTATATAAGGAGAGCTGTCAACTGTGTTCTTTGCTGGATTGTCACTGTGAAATAAAGAGCTGTTGTTCACATAGACCTGGTTCCTGGCTCCTCACTTGCCCAACTTAACATTGGCGATGAAGGTGGGATTGAGGTAGACAGGTAGCACAAAAAGAGCTGACAACAAACGAATCCAGCCAGGCGGAAAGTCTGCCCGAGCCAAGCACGACAACCACGATGTCCACCTTTGTACCGCCATCGCCATTTGATCCCGCAAAAGAGAAGTGGGGATCGTACATGACGCGGTTCGAATGCTTCCTCTAAGCTAACAATATTCAAGGGCTGTCCAACAATCGGAAGCGTGCCCTCTTCCTAAGTCACTGTAGCCCCAAAGTATTCGACATGGCCAAATCACTGTTGGAGCTGACGCCGGTACAGTCTGCCGGTACAGAGTTGTCTCCTCACTCACCCAACTTAACACAGAGAACCTTCTGCACATGCGCAGAGCATCTTTGATGACGTCCGGGTGGGTGGGTGGAGCATTCCAACACATCTGCTATTGGTTTGCTGAACCAGGGTGAACCAGTAGAAATCCACCATTAGTTCTCCTCCTATTTTCCCCACAACAATTACCCTGTGAGATTAGTTGGACTGAAAAAGAGTGACTGACCAAAGGTCACCCAGCTATTTTCTAAATAGCGTAAGGCAGGACTCACAGTCTCCTGGTTTCTAGCTTGGTGCCTTAACCACTACAGTGGACCTTGCTGGCTCTATGTATGCTTGCTGTTTTGAGTTATTTATAAAAATAATAAAGGCAGAAGAATAATTTAAAAAATGCTTCTAATGCAGTTCAGCTTTGAGAATGATGTTGTACTAATTTTCCTATACAATTGAAGGAGAGATGTTGGGGCAATTTTTCTTAGTCTGTATCTGCATCGTATGTTGGGAATATACTGAACTTTCTGTTAGCATATCCTAACAGAAAATGAAGTATAGGGGGAATTATGAAATATAGATTTGATCCTAATGTTTATTAGGAAGGCTAAAATGGAGAAATAATATAACTACAAACCAACTTTTTTTTCCTGAAAATAACATTTTTGGGGTGTTATTTAGTGACCTGTTTTTAATTTTTTTTTAAATTTTTACTTAGCTAATATATGGTTCAGCTCCAGAAAGCAATACAAAAAACCAGGTGGTTTTATATCAACAGTTATTCCCAAATGTGTACCATCAGTACACAGGCATTTTTCAGTTATTGATGCATTTCAGATGGACATGGATTGGGGTCTTGTCTGTGAGTAATGACAACGGTGAGAAATTTGTACAAAATATAATTCCCATGTTCGCCCAGAGAGGTATCTGTTTTGCTTTCATTGAAAGATTCCCAATAGTTAGTTACTCAAATAGCATTGCCAAGTTGGTCAAAATGGGACTTGAAATGTACAAGGTGGCTATGAGTAGCATTGTTAATGTAGTAGTAGTTTATGGTGAAATCGAGGAAATTATAGTTTTGAGACTTTCCAGCAACTTGGAGTCAGATGATGTATTGCTACAGAATAAAGATAAAGTCTGGATTATGACAGCTGCGATGGATTTCACATCACTTCCCTTTTTAAGAAATAGTGATCTAGGCTTCCTCCATGGTGCTTTATCCTTTACAATTCACTCTGAGAAGGTGCTTGGATTCCAGCGATTTATTCAGATGTGAAAACCTATTTTAGAAAAAGAAGACACTTTCTGGAAAAATGCATTTGAATGTTCCTTCCCCGCCTCTCTAAGGGAGGAGGAAGATGAGGTCACCTGTACTGGAGAGGAAAAACTGGAGACTCTTCCTACATCTGTGTTTGAAATGGACATGACTAGTCACAGCTATAGTGTCTACAAGGCAGTCCATGTGGCGGCACATGCTTTGCATGACTTCCATTCATCGATCATGAAATACAAAGCAGGAGAAGGCAAATTGGAACTTCTGAATCAACAGCTTTGGAAGGTAGTTAAAAACCAACTTCTGATTGCTCAATGTATCTGCAAATTAGATTCAATTGAAAATACATTCATTATTCTAAATTGGGTGTCAAACAAACATCGTCACAGTGGTGTCACGTGACGTATCGGGACTTTTTCCCCCTTTGCTAAACTGGGTGTGGGTGTGGCCAGCGCATGACTCATCCAGCTCATGGGCCGGGAGTTTGACAGCCCTGTTCTAAATGAATAACTAAGAGGTAATTTTCATAAATATTGTTTTCCAGACAACTTGGGTTTTTTTTGGGGGGTAAGTGTAGTCTTTATTTTATTTAAAAAAGTTAAAACACAAAACTCCCAAAAACAAATAAAGCAAAAACAAAAACAAAAACAAAAAAATAAAACCCAGACATGACATTAAACGAAACAGGTACTTTGAAAAAAAAAAAAGAAACACAAACACATATAGACATATAATCCCCCTAGTTGAATGCTAATACATATATTGCAACAATATTAGTTTCCCATCCCTTGTGATTTTAAACTTCTAATTCTATTTGCAAATTATTAACTTGTCACCTATCTAGTATATTAATGACAAAATTAACGGGTAGAGCAACAAAAGAAGGCAAGGGTAACATTTCAAAACCTTCTGGTAACAACTTGTAGAAAATTTATCACTGCTTCATATCTATCCCAAATCATCCCACTAGTTAATACTAATTTGTCATGGAGCAAATATCTACATTTGTTTCTTAATACCATCTCTTATCAAGTGTTGTCTGGTTAAATATAATAAATCCATTCTCTAAACTTGACCAATCCTCCTAAGAAAATCCAGATAAAATTGTTTTACAGTTTAAATATAATATATAATATATAAATCTATTTCCCAATTTCTTTCAATCTTCTTAGGGAAAACCAATTTATCACTTATCCACTCAATTCGTTTTCTGCTATTGTAAAAGATTTCAGGGAGTCATGTATAATCCACTCAGTCAGTTCTAAGTCTGTTTTCTGGATTCCAGTATGTCTTTCAGGTGCAAGAAAGGTAGCCCTTGGAGACTGATGTCATTTCTGCAATTTGTGTTTGATGTGAATATGCATGGAGGCTAAACATGAAATAAAGTTTTTCATCCTATTTCCTTATTCAAAAGATGGAGGATGGAATTATATGATTATGTATTGAGCTATAGTGGGCTTAATGCTTGCTAAAAATCAAGAAATGGTTAGGAAATGGAAGTTATAAAAACCTGGGGACAACATGACCATATCATCTTAGAATTAACCATATTGCAGGAGGAGAGAACTGAAGGTGGCCAGATAAGTGTTCTAGGCTTCAAGAAGCTACCTTCAACATGCTAAGGGAAGAAGTAGAAAGGATTCCATGGATGGAATTCAGAAGGCCTTGGAAGTTTTTAAAAAATGAAATTATTAAAGCCCAAACAGAAACAAGACAAAAGAGAAAGCCAAACGAAGGACAATTGGTGAGGAAACATAGTAGTGTACAGAGCTTTCTGAGAAACTGGGAAACAAAAGGGACACATTTAAAATAAGGAAAGATGAATATACCACAAAAGCAGATTATCAGGAAGTAGCCCATATTTACAAGAATAGAGGGAGGGAGGCTAACATTCAAAATTTGCTGTGGCTTGTAATGGAAGTCAAAAATAATATGCAAAAAGGTTATTTGGATATGTGAGTGAAGAAAATTAATACCCACCCCTCTTAGAAGAAATGAAATATTCTAGGAAATATTAAAAAGGCAGAATATTATATTTCCCTGGATGAGAAAAGGAGAAACATGTTTTAAAGACAAAACAGCTCCCTGCAGCTCCCTGCCTCCCCCCTGCAGCTCCCTGCCATCCCCTTCAACTCCAGGGTAGTGGGATTAAGACATGCCCCTCAGGGCATGATAGGATTACCCCTCTACCCATCTAACAGCAGGGCTCACTGCATTGCGAAATCACCTAGGCCCACAATTCAATCTCAGACAAACTCCTAGGATTTGCACATGACCCCTACAGTAACCAATGGGATACCTGCTCTTACACAGGAACAGGAAGCTCCAAGGCAGGGCCCAAGAGAGGGTATAAATATCTCCATCCCCCCCTCTCTCTCTTCCATATGCTTATTCGCCCAGGACCCAAAAAAACTATGTGGTCCTGTCCACCATTAAACCATCTTTCCAAACAGCCTCCATGTTCCCAGTGTCTTTTTCCCCACTTGGAACTGAACCCAGATGGACATTTCTTCCAACATGAGAAATAAAAAGAAAGTCAACAAATAGTTTCCTATAGATTCTTCTATGAGTCTACAAAACTTTCCTTATTTGAGAATTTTGGATTAGAGAAGTGGAGCTCTTATGTCATGCTTTCACACTAGTTCCATGACTCCACCATCCTAGAAAGGGGATTTTATATATATATATATGTCTTCTTAAGTTTTCGCAGGTGTGGATATGCAAAAAATTAAAATCTCAGGTGATTTCCCACATCATTGTAAATACATTGGTTAAAATATTTGAAATCCTGGTTAAAATCCCAGCTTAAAATCTTCTAAAAATCCTTACAGAGCACTCTGCAAGGTCCTTTAAAACCTCAGCTAAAATCCTACCAGTGACTTTAAAAGTTTTTCTTAAAGCAACTTTTCGACAGGCTCACAACCCTGTCATCTTCAGGCTCTGTTTCATTTAGAAGCTGCTGACATAGCAGCAGCAAATATAGATAAGCGACAGCTCCAACCTCGCAATAGAGAACCCATAGCTTCTAAATAATCCCCATTGATTCCCAAGATGTTATGTTCACCATTGATGAGGATGCTATTACATGGCCAAGGAGGTTTAATCAGGTTTGTTCCAGTTAATCTCCGGCTTGTGGACAGACATAATTTCACCCTTCTATCCAGCAGGGCTGCTAGCATTGAGGGGAGAGTGCCACAGAGAAACGGGAGCACACAGAAATGCTGGCCCCTTCTCCATCTCCATCTCCATTGCTGGGTGATCCCATGCAAAGAAGCATGGGCTAGCAGAGAGGGGAAGAGTGTGAGTTGCTGCTTCTGGGACAAGGGGGCCTGGGACATGTCTGAGTCCAGCTCACCCAGCTTCTCTTCCTCTCACAACCAGCTTTTTGGGGCCATCTTCCAGCCATTTTTGGCACATTTTCAGGCCTTGTTTGGGGCTGATTTCAGGCCTTTTTTTGGGCCGTTCCCAGGCCTTTTGTTTGGGCCATTTCTGCTTGGTTTTTGGGCTGCTTTTGGCTGGAAAAATGGCCTGAAAATGGCCTAAGAACCAGCCTGAAAACAGCCAAAAAATGGCCTGAAAAACAGCCTGTTTTGGGGGCGTTTTTCAGTATGTTTTTGGGACATTTTCAGATCATTTCTTGGGCTGCTTTTGGCCAAAAAACCAGCCTGAAAATGGCCTGAAAAATGCCCCAAAACCAGGACATTTACAGGCTGTATTTGGGCCTATCTTGGCTGGAAAAATGGCCTGAAAATGGCCCCAAAAAGGGCCTGAAAATGACCGAAAACAGCCTGAAAAATGGGTAGGGGCGGGGCCAGCCAATGGTCCGATTTGCAAGTTCTCCGAACCATGCAGAATCAGAACAACCAGTTTGGGCTAACCGGTCCAAACCAGCAGCAGCCCACCTCTGCTTCTATATGCTCTCTTAGTTCAAAACTCCAATTCATTAATTATTTTCAGATACAGAGCACTTCGTATATCTAAAATCCCTAAAGGTTTTCCAGCCATCTGAATAACAACTCCAACGGGTGACTCCTTGGGTGTATGGTAAGATATATTTCTGAATGGAAGGATAATGACATTTATAAAACAGGGATGGTGGATTTTTTGGCAAATTGTCTCAGAAATAGACAAAACCTTTTTGCCAACTCACCAAATAAAATAAATTGGGCAAATGAAAGATCAAATCAAATATTAAAAAATGGATGCTATAGAAATTTTCAGTGGGTAACAAAGGAAGTTTTCTTGCAGCAATTTGGATTCCATAGGTGAAACAAAAAACCCAGAATAAACATCTCTCCAGTTTGTAAACACCTGCATAAATTATATTCCTTATTGAATGATTAATGTTGGTATGTCTGAGTTTTTTTTCCATTTGAAGGCATTTTTCTATCTTGCTATTAAACAGAAACAGAAGTCAGACCACACATGATAATAAATGTGCAAACTAAAATGATTTTTCTAAATATGATGTAACTACTAAATACTGTTTTTCATAAAGAAAAGGCAATTTATTTTCTCATTTTTAAACAGGTCCATCCTCTATCTCTGTGCAATAATAAATGCCATTCAGGTTATACAAGGAACAAGATAGAAGGAAAACCATTTTGCTGCTACAATTGTCTTCGATGTCCACCTGGGAAGATTTCCAACAGGGAAGGTCAGCATTATAGTATATAGTTTTAAGAAAATACACCTCTATAGTATTTGAGCCAAAAAAACAATACAAAATATCTGTAGTCCTTTGGATTTTTATTAAGCATCAGAACACTCCCATAGTCGAAGCCAACAACCAGAATCTCACCTATGTTCTCCTTGTTGTTCTCCTCTTATCTTTTCTTTGCACTTTGTTATTTCTTGGTAAACCTTCCAAGGTGACATGTGTCTTTCGTCAAATTGCCTTTGGTATCATTTTCTCCATGGCCATTTCTTGTTTGTTGGCTAAAACCATCATTGTGGTTCTGGCTTTCATGGCCACCAAGCCAAGGTCCAAGATGATCAAATGGGTTGGGAAACGATTGGCCACGTCCATTGTGTTGTGCTGCTCATTTATTCAAGGAATTATTTGCACTATATGGCTGACAACCTCTCCCCCATTCCCAGATGCTGACATGAGTTCAATGGCATAAGAAATAGTTCTGATATGTAATGAAGGCTCCAAGTACATGTTCTATTATGTCTTGGGTTTTCTGGGATTTCTTGCTTTTATCAGCTTCCAAATGGCTTTCCTGGCAAGAAAATTGCCTGATGCTTTCAATGAAGCCAAATTTATCACCTTTAGCATGTTGGTCTTCTGTAGTGTGTGGTTGTCTTTTGTTCCAATAAATCTGAGCACAAAGGGAAAATATACAGTTGCTGTGGAGATCTTCTGCATAATAGCCTCTAGTGGTGGGGTATTGATTTGTATGTTTTTCCCCAAATGCTATATCATTATGTTGCGGTCTGATTTGAACCAAAAAGAACATCTAAAAAGACAAAAGAATAGAATAATATAAATTCTATGGTTTTTGTTCTTATTTTGTATCAGGTATAGAGAAATAATAGGAATGTTGTTTATTTTGCACGTATTTATTTAGTGAACTTTTAAGCCGCCTATCTCGCCTCTGCACATTGCAGCATGATAAAACAGAATAATAAATGTTAACATTCTTTTTATATTGTTATATTATGTCATTGTAAAGTGCTTAGTTAGGTGAGATGGCTGGTTTAGAAATTTAGCAAACAAACAAACAAACAAACAAACAAATACATTTCAGTATAAATTTATAAATGTCAAGATAATTGTTGAACCACATCTACCAGCATCCATTACCAGATTGGCTCCTGAATTTTTTACTTAGTTGGGTATCTAGAGCAGGGGTGTCAAACACGATTTCATTGAGGGCCACATCATGGTTGTGTTTGACCTTGGGGGCCAGGGAGGGCATGGTCAGGTCGACATCACTTGTGTCGGGGGAGCCTGTGGTGACCCGAGAGCTCTGCCAGTGAAAAAGGGCTCATGAGCTCTGTTTTTGTCTGCAACAGCCTCCTGCAACCTTCTGCCAGCAAAAATGGAGCTCAGGAGGGATGCCTGTGGCCCTCACAAGCTCCATTTTTTCTGGCAGAGGCACTGTGGGCTGGTCCTTTGCTGTTTCCAGGGCAGCCCCATGGGCCAGATCTAAGCACCCTGAGGGCCAGATCTGGTCCCCGGGCCTTGAATTTGACACCCCTGATCTAGAGGATAACTTTGACTTAAGGTGGTATTGTAAGATATTTTCATTTTCTAATAATTCTATAAACATAGGAAATAAATCAATGAAATAGACTGGACTAGAAAATGGATCTAGTTAACTCAGCAGTATTTCCCCATCCTTACACTATTCACTTTGAATTGACCAGATCAAATTCTTCTCGTTTAGGAGAGTTCATATTTTCCCTGGAAATTTCAAAATTATTCTGTTTGCCCAAAGTTATGTCTTCTGTTAAAGTTGGGCTTCAGTTACTTTTAAGGAATACATCAGTTCAATGGTGTGTAGAAATAAGTAAAACAAATACAAATACAAAACAAACAAACAAAAAAAAGCAGTACCTACAAGTAAAACCAAACCAAACCAATTAAACAGCGATCAGATACCAAAATCTAGTGAAAACTATGTTCAACCTGTTCATCCTGATTCAAGCTTCTGAGGAAAAGGCTAGGCCTTAATAGGGGATGAGGTGTTACCCCCAGTAGACAGGGCATGCAATTTGGGTGTCCTCCTGGATTCACGGTTGAGTTTAGAAGATCATATAACAGCCATGACCAGGGGGCATTTGCCCAGGTCTGCCTGGTGCACCAGTTGCACCCTTATTTGGACCGGGATGCTCTACACACAGTTACTCATGCACTAATCACCTCCCGTATTGACTACTGCAACGCTCTCTACCTAGGGCTGCCCTTGAGGACATCCGGAGGCTTCAGCTGGTACAGAATGCAGCCGCGTGGGTCGTGATGGGTGGTTCCTGATACGCCCATGTTACACCTCTCCTGCGCAACTTGCATTGGTTACCGGTTGCCCTCCGGGTGAGATTCAAAGTGCTGGTGATGACCTATAAAGCTCTACATGGCTTAGGTCCAGGATATCTGTCGGACCATCTGCAACCAGCAACAGCTCCCCATCGCCCAGTGCATTCTCACAGGGACGGCCTACTCAGGGTGTCATTGGCTAGACAGTGTCGACTGGCGACCCCTAGAGGCAGAGCTTTCTCTGTGGGTGCTCCCACCCTCTGGAACCAACTTCCTCTGGGGCTCCGGTTGGCTCCTGACCTCCGCACCTTCCGCCGCGACTTAAAGACATGGCTGTTCAACCTGGACTGGGGGGGGGTTAAATATGTATTTTAACATGTTTTTATTTGGATATTATATTGTTGTGAGCTGCCCTGAGTCCTTTGGAGATAGGGCGGCATATAAATCAAATCAAATAAATAAAATAATTGCCTTTCTGAAGGCTGGCAATATCAGGGCCATCTGTAAGTTGGAGATTTAGCTAGGCAATGCAAGGGTGCTGAACACTGAACTAAAATCAACAAACAGCATTCACACATGAGTATTCTTCTCCTTCAGGTGCACCAAGCTAAGATGAAGCACACAGGAAAGTGCATCATCTATAAAGCAGTTCTTCCAATAGGAAAACTAATGAGTCAAATGTAAGGGGAAGGCCTGAGACCATATAGTCCTTCACCAATCTCTCAAAACACTTCATCATAATGGAAGTGGGTGCAATTGTTTGAGATTATGACCTGTATTCATGATTTTTGAAAAAGATATTTCCTTGTTTCAGATCTCAAAGGACAATTGACACTAAGCTAATCATTTCTTAACAGGAAATATCAGTCTCAATTCCATTATTTCAACTTCACCTAACAGTCCTAAAGAAGCTCCAGAGTCATCAGATACAGTAGAAATATGATAGCTTACATTTATTTTTAACTGCATGGATTGATATTTTGGATTTGGACCAATCATTTTATTGTATAATAAAAGCTACGCTACCAACTTTCTAGGCCAGGCAACTTAAGAAAGATTCACCCTGTCTTAATTGAAATCCTTACACACACACACACCCTAAAAATGCTTTTCTTTAAAATGGTGGCTTTTTTAACATTGCTTTTATTGTTTTTTTCTCAAACAATATTCACAGTTCCCAAAATTAAATGCAGCATCAGTGATCCTCTGCCTTTTCTCCATAAACAATATCAGTCAGGTGATCTTATTATTGTAGACATTCTCTCTCAGATCTACATTTTCTATATGATGATAAACTTCAGAAAACGTCCTGGGAAGGATCTTTTTGAAGACATTGTGTAAGGTTTTTAAAGAGAGAGGGATGGATGGATGGATGGATGGATGGATGGATGGATAGAAGGAAGGGAAGGGAAGGGAAGGGAAGGGAAGGGAAGGGAAGGCTAATTTAACTGGCAGGTCTGTTTATACATTCACATTAGTTTAGGTCCATTGATTGAATGACATATAACTCACAATTCCCTTGTTGGTGAATGAAACTTTTCTTCCTCTTCCTCTATCTCCATCATCATCTTCCTCTTCTTTCTTTGTAACCTTCTCCTCTTGCTTATCTCATCATCGTCATCCAATGTGATGGTTACACTTTGCTGGGTTGATAGAAAAAGTCAGCTGAACAGATATTCCCCCCCCACACATTAGGTTGTCAAAATAGTTAGAAGAACACCAAAACAAACGCAGCTTGGTGCCTTGAAAAAGCACCAAGAGTTCTCTCGGAATCTTCTTTAGTTGGGGGGTGTTACTTGGAACCCTGACATACATGATGAAAAATGTGGAAAGGTTAAGAGGAAACTGAGAAATTAATAATAAAATATTCTTAGCCTAAATTGGAATTCCTCTATGAGGAATTTGTACAATGTAAAGTTGGAGGGGCTCTAATGATTGAGTTTCCACATTCTGCTTATTGTGACAATTCACTGTCTTGTTCAGCGTAGCCCTGGAAAAGCTTTCTCTGGGAATGAATGTATTGTGATTTTTCAGGTACATGCAAGAATAAATTGGGTTTTGCAAATTGGATAGTTTGGCAAACAGTAAGAAAGTGAAGTAGAAATTCGCAATTACTTCTGTTTTGCATGAAGAATAGAATAGAATAGAATAGAATAGAATAGAATAGAATAGAATAGAATAGAATAGAATAGAATAGAATAGAATTCTTTATTGGCCAAGTGTGATTGGACACACAAGGAATTTGTTTTTGGTGCATATCCTCTCATTGTACATAAAAAGAAAAGATACATTAGTCAAGAATCATAAGGTACAACTCTTAATGATAGTCATGGGGTACAAATAAGCAATTGAATCATACTAGGAAACAATCAATATAAATCGTAAAGATACAGCAACAAGTTACAGTCATACAGTCATAAATGGGAGGAGATGGGTGATAGGAACGATGAGAAGATTAATAGTAATAGTAATGCAGACTTAGTAAATAGTTTGACAGTGTTGAGGAAATTATTTGTTTAGCAGAGTGATGGCATTCGGGAAAAAACTGTTCTTGTGTCTTGTTGTTCCTGGTGTGCAGAGCCCTATAGCATCATTTTGAGGGTAGAAGTTTAAACGATTTATGTCCAGGATGTGAGGGGTCTGTAGATATTTTCACAGCCTTCTTTTTGACTCGTGCAGTATACAGGTCCTCAATGGAAGGCAGGTTGGTAGTAATTGTTTTTTCTGCAGTTCTAATTATCCTCTGAAGTCTGTGTCTGTCTTGTTGGATTGCAGAACCAAACCAGACAGTCATAGTGGTGCAGATGACAGACTCAATAATTAGTCTATAGAACTGTATCAGCAGCTCCTTGGGCAGTATATGTACTATGTACTCCTTAATATGTACAAATTATATATTCAATAAAATAAAAAAAATATCATTAAGTAGAAGAGTAAAGTGTTCACAAGTAATGTCTCAAAGAGACAGCAAAGTAACTTCTCAAAGAGACATAATTAATGTCTGGTTTACCTAAACAACAGCAATATTTATGAATCTGCCTCTATACATTTTCAATAAGAGGAAATGCCTGTTCTATGATGCTGAAAAGGAACAGAATAGAAGAAGAAAAGAAACAATGGGAAATATTGATATTTTGTGCATGCATATTAGTTTGTAGAAGCAATTATTTTGAAATGCAATACACAAATGTTATTCTTGCATCTTTTTGGAAGCCATCTGTAAATAAATTGAAATTCCAGAACAGGAGGAGAAAAGTTATCCATCTATTGGAACAAAAATAATAAAACTAAGCTACTTCCCTCCCCCCACCCCAAATCAATGAGTTTTAGTGAATTTAGTGGCATACTGATAATGAAATTAAATAGTGACAATAGTTTATCTTATATGTGTGCATTTGTATAAATCCTGTAATATGCTCTCATAGTTTGCATAGCAATAAAATATATAATGCTCATTTTAGGGTGATGACTCCAACGTATCAGCATATCCTAGCCTTCGAATTTGCAATCAACCAAATCAACAGCAATCCCCAGATTTTACCCAACCATACCCTGGGCTTCCATATCTTTAATAGCTACTTTAATCCAAGCTGGACCTACCGCGCTTCCTTGGAACTCTTCACCACAAAGAATCAATTCATCCCTAACTACAATTGTGATATGCAGAACAAACCCATAGCAGTCATCGGAGGATCTACTTCTGAAGTATGCCTGCACATGACTACCATTCTTTCCCTGTACAAGATGCCACAGGTAGGACAAGTTCCATAAAGCATAAGACAGCCTGGCAACTATGGTGTTGTCCATTCTTTCTGGGATTATTCCCACAGGAATGAAAAATATTGCAGTAGAGAAAGGATAATAACAACATTTATTAGTAACTGGAAATACTTATGGACTTTTTGCTGAAAAAAAGAAGAAAAAGAAATGGTGATTTGTGATTCATGTACAATGTATTTATAACTGATTTTAAGAAGACTGGAAGCTGCTTCTTTATAATTTTTTCTTTGTCTTCCTTCCTTCCTTCCTTCCTTCCTTCCTTCCTTCCTTCCTTCCTTCCTTCCTTCCTTCCTTTCTTTCTTTCTTTCTTTCTTTCTTTCTTTCTTTCTTTCTTTCTTTCTTTCTTTCTTTCTTTCTTTGTCTTTTCTGTATCTTTCTTTATATATTTTTTCTTCATTTACTCCTTTTTTTTTACTTTCCAAACTTCCTTTAATTTTATGCATATTAAATGGGCATACAAATAGTTATAAATGTATAGGGCGAAGTCAGCATATAAAAAGGTTAAGCTAGAACTAAAAATTCAGAGCTTTAGTGATGCAATTAATCTTGGATTGAAAAACTAAGAGTCAGGCAATTTGTTACCAGACAACATCATGTTTATAATTTCCATGGACTAGAGACAAATGGAAAATATGGTTTTCCATATTCCAATATTGAATTATAGAATTATAGAATATCAGAGTTGGAAGGGACCTTGGAGGCCTTCTAGTCCAACCCCCTGCTTCAGACAAATGGTTATCCAACATCTTCTTTAAAACTTCCAGTGTTGGAGCATTCACAACTTCTGGAGGCAAGTTGTTCCGCTGATTAATTGTTCTAACTGTCAGGACATTTCTCCTTAGTTCTAAACTACTTCTCTCCACCCATTGCTTCTTGCCCTACCCTCAGCTGTTTTGGAGAATAGCTTGACTCCCTCTTCTTTGTGGCAGCCCCTGAGATATTGGAAGACGGCTATCATGTCACCCTTAGTCCTTAGTCATATCCAGATTCTGCAACCGTTCTTCATATGTTTTAGCCTCCAATCCACTAATCATCTTTGTTGCTCTTCTCTGAACTCTTTCTAGAGTCTCCACATCTCTTTTACATCGTGGCGACCAAAACTGAATGCAGTATTCCAAGTGTGGCCTTACAAGGCATTGTAAAGTGGTATTAACACTTCATGTGACCTTGATTCTATGATCTTGGTTCTATATTGTGCCATTCTGATACAACTCAGGATTGGGAATAAATAAAGGTCATCCCTAATAATTGGAATAGAAATTTGCTCATGCATTTTTTCCCATTTAGTTCCATGTAATTCATAACATTTTGGGGAAGTATTGAGCCTTTCTTGACTGTGAACAGAACCGGAATATGAATGAAATATAAGATAATTCAAAATTTGTCATACAGATTGGATCTTAATTTCTTGTTGAAGATTGAAAACATGAAAAGAACCTCAACACACACCAAATTATTTTACTGAATATAAATATAGTTCTCATGATTTGTCTTTTTTTTATAGCTAATATATGGCTCTCCTCCAGAAATCAGTTCAAAGGAACAGGTTGCTTTGTACCATCAGGTGTTTCCAGATAGTGTCTATCAATACAATGGCATTTTTCAATTACTGCTGTATTTCAGATGGTATGGATTGGAATATTGACTGAATAATGACAATGGTGAAAAATTTGTTCAGCACATGGTTTCCATGTTTGCTCAGAGAAGCGTCTGCTCAGCCTTCATTGAAAGATTCCCCACAATGACTTATACAAATAATGTTTTTGACTTGGTGGAAATGGGCTTTAAAATGTACAAAGTGATGATGAGAAGTACTGCAAATGTAGTGATAATTCATGGTGAAATTGATAACATGATTACTCTGAGACTTCTATCCAACAGTCTGAACTCTGAAGAGGTCCCTTTACGGACACATGGATTATGACTGCCCTGATAGAATTCACATCACTTCCCTTTCAGAGAAAGGAGAACATAGACTTCCTCCATGGTGCTCTGTCTTTTGTAATTCACAAAAAAGAGGTGTTGGGATTCCACAATTATATCAATACAAGAAATCCTATTTTGGAAAAAGAAAATAGCTTGATGAGGCTCTTCTGGAGAAATGCCTTTCAGTGTTCTTTCTCAAACTCCATAATTGATGAATATGGTGGGATTCCCTGCACCGGAGAGGAGAAACTGGAGACTCTTCCTACATCTATATTAGAATTGGACATGACTGGTCAAAGCTATAGCATCTATAATGCAGTCCATGTGGTGGCACATGCTTTGCATGAGTTCCATGCATCCAAAATGAAGTACAAAGCAGGACAAAATAAAGACCATGAGAACTTTCTGAGTCAACAGCTGTGGAAGGTAAGGTGCCAAGCAAACAATTACAGAAGGAATAACATATCTAGATTGACAAA
Source organism: Arizona elegans (assembly GCA_022577455.1). Classification (NCBI taxonomy): domain Eukaryota; kingdom Metazoa; phylum Chordata; class Lepidosauria; order Squamata; family Colubridae; genus Arizona; species Arizona elegans. The sequence continues at coordinate 5,916,562 of JAKOOJ010000021.1, read as the reverse complement.
AAAGCCAAACCCTGAGTAGGTTCTAAAAGTCATATGCAGGGCCGGATTTTCCTATAGGTTAACTAGGCTTCAGCCTAGGGCCTCAAGATCAAGAGGGGCCTACATTCAAATTGTTAGCAAAATTAAAATTACACTTTCACTATAGGTGAAAGGGCCTCATAAGTGGAATAGCCTAGGGCCTCTTTTCATCTAAATCCGGCCCTGGTCATATGGTGTGGTTTTGTTAAACTTTATTTTCTCTTTCATTCTTTTCTGGTAGCCCAGGGGTTGGCAACCCCCAGCTCTGAAGCTGCATGTGGCTCTTTCATCCCTCTGCTGAAGCTCCCTGTTGTCAGTCAGAGCCACAATTTTGAGAGGAGCTTCTGGTTGTGGGGGGAAGCACAGCACACCAGGAGGAGACTCTATGGCAAGGGACTGGTTTTCCGGTCAGTTCCACAATTGATAAGGCTTTTGGTTAGGACAGGTAAAGGAAAAAGGTGCTAGGAGAAGACTCTATGTTGTGGGGCTTCCGGTCAGTTCCAGAATTGAACGGGGGGCTTCTGGTTAGGACCTTTGTGGCTCTTTGAGTGTTTAAGGTTGCTGACCCCTGTGGTAGCCCATATACTATAATTTCCATTTAAAATTAGCTTTCTCAAAAATGCTTAGGAAAAATGTCTACAAATATATAATGGTGTTGCTTTGATACTACTTGATTTTTCTTGGAGCCTTACATTGTTCTGTTCAGTGTTCACTGCAGCTCCACATTCCCAGAGATTTCTCAGTCCCCATTATTTTAAAATTGTTTGAGTGAACATTCATGAAGTTAGTTGAACAATGAGGTATTTAAGTACATATTTTTACCTTCATTTGCTTTGTTTTGTTTTGAGAAATTGTGTAGCATCTCCCCACAGTTTTGATGTTAGTAATAATTTATGCCCTCTGTCATCTTTACATTTTTCAGGCTATGTGAATTCATTTTCATTTTTAACTTTCTGATATTTAGAAAGGCGTTTTATATTTATTATTTCAATTTGTTTCCTCTTTCCAATTCAGCTCCAATTCCTCTTTCTTCTTCAGCTTGTGAGAAATGTTTCCTTTAACAATACTGTTGGGCAGAAGATTTCCTTCAATCCAAAGGGGAAATTAGAGACTGGCTTTGATATAATGAATTGGATCACATTTCCTAATCTGTCTTTTCATAGAGTCAGAGTAGGCAGGATAGATCCAATGGCTCCCCAAGAAAAAGCATTTACCATTGATGAGGATGATATTGTGTGGCCAAGGAGATTTAATCAGGTATGGTCTAGTTATATTCTGGTTTGTGAATAATCCTCTTTTCACCATTCAAATCCAAAATGCCACACAGCAATTAGTTTCAGATCCAAAGCTCTTCATATTCTCCAATGTGCCATAACAATAACAAAGAAGTTGTACAACTGAAAGATCCAAATCAATGTTCCGTAAAGGGAAAATTATGCTAGATGGTAGTACAAGAAAAAGTACACTACAGAGAGTAAATACTGTTATAGCCGAGCAAAACTAAAATGAAATATATACCAGAGCCACTGAATGCATTCTTCTCTCTTGTTATTAAAGCAAAAAGTGGAGCACAGTGATTCATGTGTCTGTGGAGATTCTCAGTCATCCTGATCATGGTTGTCCCAAAGATGCTTTTCCAAGAGGCAACTGGACTTTCTGGTTTTTTCTTTGAAGATATTTCACTTTTCATCCAAGAGCTGAAGAAGCTTCTTGGATGAGAAGTGAAACATTGTCAAGGGAAAACCAGAAAGTCCAGTTGCCTCTTGAAAAAGCACCTTTGGGAGTGACTCCTATGGTTAGGACATTGGGCTGATGAACAATAAGCTCATGTTCAAAACCCCATTTGCCATGTGATGGGGTGACCTCCCATCATTCGCTCCAGCTCCTGTCGATCCAGCAGTTTGAAAGTGAGCAACTGCGAGTAGATAGATGGGTACCACTTCAGTGGGCAACTTAACAAAGACATGAAAGGAGCCTCCAATTAGGCATTCCCCAAAGGACAGTGATGTCACTGGCTAATCCTCTCAACCAAGAAGTGCTTTAGTTCTGCTATATGATTCTAGTAGTAGTATTAAAGCAAAAGAGAAGACAACCCACAAGTAATGATCGGGAAGCAAAACAGAATGACTCTCCTAAGGATTCTGAATATTAATTTGTCCAAGACCAAACATTCTCTTCTTTCATTTATGAACAGACCCGTCCTTTATCATTATGCAATAAAAACTGCCCTTCTGGTTTTAGTAAATGGAAGATAGAAGATAAGCCCTTTTGCTGTTATCAGTGCCATCAGTGTCCACAGGGAAAGATCTCCAACAAGGAGGGTAAGAGCTGTTTCCTACCATTTGTCTTTTGCAGGTTCTTTTTTTGACCATCAATAAGCAGATTGAAGGAGGGATGTGGTGGCTCAATGGCTAAGGCGCTGAGCTTATTAATTGAAAGGTTGGCTGTTCAGTGGTTCGAATCCCTAGTGCCATGTAATGGGGTGATCTCCCGTTACTTGTCCCAGCTTCTGCCAACCTAGCAGTTCGAAAGCACGTAAAAAATTCAAGTAGAAAAATAAGGACCACCTTTGGTGGGAAGGTAACCGTGTTCTGTGTGCCTTTGGCATTTAGTCATGCCGGCCACGTGACCACAGAGACGTCTTCGGACAGTGCTGGCTCTTTGGCTTTGAAACGGAGATGAGTACCGCCCCCTAGAGTCAGGAACGACTAGCACATATGTGCGAGGAGAACCTTTACCTTTAAGCAGATTGATCCAGACTCCATAGACACAAATGGAAAGTTAGTTGGGTGCTTAATACCTCCCTTCAGTGTTCAGGAGGGAGATTCTAATTTTATAAAAGGGAAGTTTATAAATAAAAAGTATAAATTAAAAATGTATGTGAGGTTCATTGGAAGTAAATGTCATCAACTAGTTCTGAAAAATAATCTTAATTTATTTAAAAAAAAAAACCTATTATTTATTTTAACTATTTCCTTTAACTCATAAGTACCATATTGCCATATTCTTTAAAGAACTTTTTCACTGTATTTTCATATCCTTATATTCTTTATATTTGATATATTTATGATTGACTTATCTATTTCTGTGGTCAAGCCCTGTATATCTGTATTGTCTCTCTTTCTATATATGTAAGGCTACACCTTATTTTTCAAATGAGTTCAATTTGTCTTATATCTTTGTTAGTTTCTGTTTTCTTTTTCTGTTCTGTCAAAGTCTTTTCTTTTTTTTTATTTGTTTCTGCTTGTGTGTTTCTCTTTGATCTTCTTGACCCTTCTCTTCTGAATCTTCGCCCTCGTGCCAGTCTGAGAAAAGAAATGTCCCCCTCTCCCAGGTTTCTCAGCTGCTGCTACCTGTCAAAGTGTGCACAGTGTGACTATGTGAAACAGCCCAGGAGAAAATATAGTTAACATATGTTTGTAATTAAATAGTGGTTTTATCTACAAAGAATATATACAAACACATACTTTAGTCAGACCTTAACAAACAGCAATCAGCAATTACAGCACGGAAGCACACATGGAGAGATAGATATGCCCCAACAGGGCCTCTTCTTATTAGAGGTTCTTAAAGTGATATCAGCCCAAAAACCTTGCTGACTCATTCCCAGTATTACATCATTGTAGTAGCTGGTCAGCTATTAAATCATCACCCTGACACCACCTTTCCAATTGCTTCTCTTCAAAAGGGCTATCTTGCCTTTTTTTTACTTGGACTCCTGGGCTTTGGCTCTGTTTATTCTTCAAAAGGCCTATGGCTCCAAATTCACTAGGCTGCCATCTTGCATTCCCTCCTTCTTCCTGTCTCCTTCCCGATAGTGCTGTTAGATTGGCAGCTGCTGTTGATTGGCAACTGGGTTGACTTAATGATGAAGGTGGGTCAAGAAGGAAGGGGGAGGAAGGAAGGAGAACAAAGCCTTTTGATCTGCTCAAGCAGTTTGTCATTACACTGGAGGGCAAGATAAGTTTTCCATTATTTCTCTTAAAACAAATTAGATAAATCTAACAGTATCATTGAAACATTTTGAACAACTGCATTAGCAAACTGAGGTAAGGAAATGGAGATTTTATAATTTTATTGATTGTAAACATTTCAAACATCTAAAGCTCAGATCAAATAATTTTGAGCATCAAAGTTGACAGCAACTCTATTAATATATTTGATCTCCAGATATTAAATAGAAATTCTGTACTTGAATATTGAAACATATGAAAACAATTTTCATTGCAATTTCTAGACATGGATGACTGTTTTGCTTGTCCAGAAGATCAATATCCAAATGAAAATCAGGACTTCTGTCTCTCCAAAGTTAAAACATTTTTAACCTATAAAGAAACCTTAGGGGCCATTTTAGCCAGTTCAGCTCTTTTCTTTTCTTGGGTCACAATTGGAATCCTTTGGATCTTTATTAAGCATCAGGGCACACCCATTGTCAAAGCCAACAATCAGAACCTCACATACACGCTCCTTGTTGCCCTTCTGTTATCATTTCTTTGCATTTTACTATTCATTGGGCAACCCAACAAGATGACATGTGTCCTTCGCCAAACTGCCTTTGGTATCATTTTTTCAGTAGCCATTTCTTGTGTATTGGCCAAAACAATTACTGTGGTTCTGGCTTTCATGGCTACCAAGCCAGGGTCCAAAATGACCAAATGGGTAGGGAAAAGGCTATCCATATTCATTGTATTGGACTGCTCATTTATTCAAGGAATTATTTGCACTATATGGCTAACGACTTCACCCCCATTCCCAGATACTGACATGAATTCAGTGGCAGAAGAAATAGTTCTGGTCTGTAATGAAGGATCCAATTCTATTTTCTACTGTGTCTTGGGTTTTTTGGGCTTCCTTGCCATTGTCAGCTTCATGGTAGCTTTCCTAGCAAGAAAATTGCCTGATGCTTTCAATGAAGCCAAGTTTCATTGACTTTCATTCAAGACCTTCAGCATATTGGTCTTCTGCAGTGTTTGGCTATCCTTTGTTCCAACATATCTGAGTTCAAAGGGAAAATATATGGTTGCTGTGGAGATCTTCTCCATCATAGCCTCTAGTGCTGGGCTATTGATTTGCATCTTTGCCCCCAAATTTTACATCATTTTGTTGAGGCCTGATTTGAACAGAAAGGACCAGCTAAGAAGACCAAACAACAGAAAAATATAAATGATACTCTATTATTTTATTTTTTGTTAAATATGAGAAAGCATCAGTACTCAAATCTATGTCACATACATCTTTGTGACCCACTGGTTAATTTTTTTACTGTCAGGAAGTTCCTCCTTAGTTCTAGATTGGATCTCTTGTTGATTAGTTTCCTACCATTGCTTCTTGTTCTGTCTTCTGGTGCTTTGGAGAATAAACTGACTTCCTCTTCTTTGTGATAGTCCAAGAAAGAAAGAAAGAAAGAAAGAAAGAAAGAAAGAAAGAAAGAAAGAAAGAAAGAAAGAAAGAAAGAAAGAAAGAAAGAAAGAAAGAAAGAAAGAAAGAAAGAAAGAAAGAAAGAAAGAAAGAAAGAAAGAAAGAAAGAAAGAAAGAAAGAAAGAAAGAAAATAGATAGATAGATAGATAGATAGATAGATAGATAGATAGATAGATGATAGATTTCTTTATTGGCCAAGCGTGATTGGACACACAAGGAATTTGTCTTTGGTGCATATGCTCTCAGTGTACACAAAAAGAAAAAATACATTGACTATTGAAACTGCCATCATGTCATCCCTACTCCTTCTTTTTACTAGACTAGACCCAATTTCTGCAACCCTCCTTCATATGTTTTAACCTCTAGCCCCCATTGATTATAGCATTCCAGACTGCCCCCCTGTTCCTCCACTGTCTCCCAGAGTTTGCCCAAATTCATGTTCATTGCCTTCTCCTTTTGCCTTCCATCTTTCCCAACATCAGGGTTTTTTTTTCCAATGAAGTCACATACTATTTACTGATAAGTAATCTGTCCTGAATTTTCAAGGTTACTTTCCAGTTGACATACCCAACGACTACTACAGTTTTCTTTTACTGAGTTCCATTTTTTATTTTTATTTTTTTTAAAAAAAAAACAACAACAAACCTGAAATTGATATCTAGCTCTGTTGCTGCTCCAAGATTTATTTTAAGCAAACATATTGCAAATGTAGATAAAATTTAAATAAAGCTTATATATACTAATAATTATATTATTATGTCTTCTGTGTAAATGTAGCATTTGGGTACTTTTGAAGAAAAGAAATATCTCCTGACTAGTTGTCTGATCCTTTGATTCAATGAAGCAAGAAGTAGGGAACAGTTTCAAATATATTCAATTATTTATAATACTTAATATTTATAATATATAATTAATAATATGTATACACTTTCCTTTGTGAAATGCTACCTATTCTGTAAGATAGAAATAAAGAAGACAGATGAAGTGGCCACTTCAGAGTTAAAAATAAACAAAACGTGGGTTTGGAAGATAATTTGTCTTATTTTAATTGTATTTAATTATTTCTTTATTACATATAAAACTGGAAGTGTACAGAAATCAGTGAAAAGAAAGAAAGAGAGAGTGAGTGTGTGTGAGAGAGAGAGAAAGAGAGAGAGGGAGAGAGAGAAGAAAACAACTAAAACAAAATAAATTAAATGGCTACTAGTAGATAAACTCTTTTGAAAATTCTTTTTCTCCTTCTCCTCCTGGCCCAAACATCTGAGAAAAATGTTAGCCTGAAACTGCCTTTCTCAAGACTTGCAATGTCAGGGACAACAAAATGTTTCAAGGAAGAAACACTAAGTGAAACCTTCACATTATCCTGATATTATCCCTATCAGAGTCTGTTGAACAGGCTAATTCTCCTCCTAGTTGTCAAATGACATCTGAAGAAAAACACCAGGCCCTTTGATTTCTGTGCCAGCCATCTCACTAATACACAGTGTCAACTTCAAAACGACTCTGGCTGAGGCATTTTTTTCCCCATTTCTCAGTTGCCCACAGATGTGGGGAGGAAGGGAGGTTTGCAATGCTATTATATGATCTGTGGGTGCACTCACTCTCTGGAAAGAGCTACTCCCAGGGATAAAACTGATCCCGGACCTCCATATTTTCCGCCGGGCCCTGAAGACTTTTCTATTTAAAAATTTTAACTGGTTAATTTTATGGGTAAGGGGTTTTAAATTGGGGAAGCCAAATTAATTTAATCATGTTTTAAATTATTTTAATTTTCATACTGTATGTATTTTAATTTTGGCTGTTCACCGCCCTGAGTCCTTTGGGAGAAGGGCGGTATAAAAATATTATTATTATTATTATTATTATTATTATTATTATTATTATTATTATTATTATTATTATTATTATTAATCTAGTCATAACACAAGCAGAGGCTGCCAGAGCCAAGGTCATCTCAACGGTTGCTGAGCAAGAGAGGAGGGGAGTGCCTGAAGAGTCTGCCGTTCACCGACTTCAGGGGTCTGCAACCTTAAACACTCAAAGAGCCATTTGGATCCATTTCCCACAGAAAACAAAACACCAGGAGCCACAAAACCTGGGTGGGCATGGCCAATTCGACATCACTCACTCCCACCCAGCCATGCCTACCCAGGGTTTGTGGCTCCCGGTATTTTCTTTTCTCTGGGAAACAGGTATCTCTATCTATGTGTGTGTATGTCTCTGTCTCTGTCTCTCTCTCTCTCTGTGTGTGTGTGTCTCTCTCTCTCTCTCTCTCTCATCTCTCTCTCTTTCTCTCTTCCCCCGTCTCTCTCTCCCATCTCTCTCTTTCTCCTTCTCCCTCTCTTTCCCTCATCTCTCTCTTTCTCTGTCTCTTTCTCTCTCATTCTTCCTCTTCCTCTTCCACTTTCTCTCTCTCCTATCTCTCTCTCTTCCTCATCTCTCTCTCTCTCTCTTTCTTTCTCTATTACTTGGAAACTTGACACACAGACTGGGCATTTTACAATGGAATAAAAGTTTAAAAGTGCAAAATCAATTAAAATAGAGTTTAAAAAAACTAAAATTACATTATAAAATTACAGCCTGGAGGAGAAAATCTTCTCTATCCCATCAGCCAGTCAAAAAGAGGGCTGTGAAAATATCTACAGACCCCTTGCATCTTGGACATAAACTGTTTCAACTCCAACTCACAAAACAATGGTATAGAGCACACCACACCAGAACAACTAAACACAAGAACAGTTTTTTCCTGAACGCCATCACTCTGCTAAAGAAATAATTCCCTCAATACTGTCAAATTATTTACTAAGTCTGCACTACTATTAAACTTCTCATCTTTCCTATCACCCATCTCCTCCCACTTAAGACTGTATGACTGTAACCTTGTTGCTGGTATCCTTACGATTTATATTGACTGTTTCCTAATATGATTTGATTACTTATTTGTTCCCTATGACTATCATTAAGTGTTGTACCTTATCCTGTACAACCCAGTACCTGGATACAGGATAAACCTGTATCCAGGTACTGGGGGAGCGACATCTCCCCCAGTATCAGGATGAAATGGTTTATCTGGATCCGTTCCAGTCAGGCTTCAGGCCTGGGCACAGCACGGAAACGGCATTGGTCATGTTGGTTGATGATCTCTGGAGGGCTCGGGACAGGGGTTGCTCCTCTGTCCTGGTCCTTTTAGATCTCTCAGCGGCTTTTGATACCACGGTATCTTGCTGCACCGGTTGGAGGAGTTGGGGGTGGGGGGCACCATGTTACGGTGGTTCTCCTTTCTTTCCGACCAGTCGCAGTCTGTGTTGGCGGGGGGAGCAGAGGTCGACCCCGAGGTGCCTTATATGTGGGGTGCCATAGGGGTCGGTCCTCTCGCCCCTTCTGTTCAACATTTATGTGAAGCCGCTGGGTGAGATCATCCATGGTTTCGGGGTGAATACCATCAGTACACTAATGATACTCAGCTGTACATCTCCACCCCGGACCACCCCAATGATGCCCTTGAAGTGATGTCCCAGTGCCTGAATGCCGTGTGGATCTGGATGGGGAGAAACAGACTCAGGCTCAACCCATCCAAGACCGAGTGGCTGTGGTTTCTGGTGTCCCGATATAGTCAGTTCGCACCATCACTGACTATTGGGGGCGTGTCGTTGGCCCCCATGGAGAGGGCTCGTAACTTGGGTGTCCTCCTGGACTCACGGCTGTCTTTAGAAGAACACCTGGTGGCTGTGGCCAGGAGGACTTTTTGTCAGGTCCGCCTGATTCACCAGTTGTGTTATGTATTGATACTTTTAAGCGGGAGTTTCAAACCTGCCTACGTTTCTGATTGGCTGACAGTCCCTCCTGGATTGTATATAAGGAGGACTGCAGCCCCTGAGTTTTTGCTGAAGTCTCACTGTATATTAAAGAGCTGTTGTCACTTGCTTGCTTGTGCCTCTCGTTATTCCCGAACCACTTCATTGGCGACGAAGGTGGGATGAGGCTACAAGAAGCCAACTAGTGAGACCACGAGCTTCAGCTAGGTGACGAGGCGAACCACAGGAGGCATACCGAACATGTCTGCCTACGTTCCGCCCAAGCCTTTCGATCCGACCCGCGAAAAATGGGTCTCGTACCTAATGAGGTTTGAATGCTCGTTAGAAGCCAGCGACATGCAGGGCCTCTCAGCTAATCGAAAGAGAGCCCTATTCCTAAGCCACTGCGGACCGGACGTGTTCGAGATGGCCGAGTCACTGTGTGAGCCAACGCCGGTTCAAACAGTATCCTGGGACACCCTGATGGCAACTCTCCGGGCTCACTACGCTCCCGTCCCCTCCAAGTTCGTGCAGCGATACCAACTGAGGCAGCGCATTCAACGAGAGGGAGAGCCGGTCAGCGCGTACATGGCCAGCCTGAGAAAAGCCGCAACCCATTGCGACTACAGAGATTTGGACGATGTGTTGCTTGAGCAACTTATCTGTGGTGTTCGGGACATTAGGCTGCAACGGCGCCTGCTCGCCAAGCCTGATTTGACGCTTGCTGGAGCCCTAGACGAAGCCAGGGCTCATGAAGCCTCCACAAAGGCCGCTGAAACGCTGCAGCGTCCGCTGACCAGCAAAGACAGCCCCAAGTCTGCCCCGGTGCACAGAGAAGACGCCGGATCCAGCTCGGAGTCCGAGTCGGATGAGGACGTCTTCCGAACGGAGCACCAGAGAAAAGACACTGGCAGCCCCCGGCGAAGCTGTCCCAGCTGTGGTGGGCACCATGATAGACTGTCCTGCAAATACAGAGAGGCTATTTGCAGGCGCTGCGAGAAAAAAGGGCACTTGGCGCGAGTCTGCAGAGCCATTCTGCCCAGAAGACACAAACCACGTGAGCGCCGCAGCCAACCGGAATCAGCGCGCCAGAAGCAGCCAACGAGAGAAGGCGGCACGAAAAAACGGCGCGAATTTGAACCGCGAGATGGCCGCAGCATACACATCGACCAGGCCAGCACGGCGATCGAAGACAAAGTCAGCACGGTGGTCGAGATCAATGGAAAGCCATGCTCGATGGAGATCGACACCGGATCAGCTCTCTCCATAATGTCGTGGACGACCCTAAAGACCCTCCTGCCGTCGTTCCGGAAGGATCAACTCTCCAAACAGAGGCTACGCATCCTAGACTACCAGGGGAACCGAGTCCCCCTCGAAGGCGTGGGCACGTTCCGGGTCACCTACGGAGACTATGAAAGAGACCTGCCACTGACTATCGTCACGAAGCAGCTTCCTAGCCTCCTGGGCATGGGGTGGTTCCGAGCCCTTGGCATGGGCTTCACCGGCGTCCACCTGATGTCCAGATCAACCCTGAAAGACAGCCTCCTGTCCGAGTTCCAGGACGTCTTCGGGGACACGTTGGGCAAGTATGTGGGGACCCCCATTTCACTAAACTTAGACCCCAACGTAGCCCAAGTAAGACTGAAGGCCAGACGAGTACCGTTCGCATTGAAACCGAAGATCGATGCGGAATTAGACAAGCTAATTAAGCAAGGGGTGTTGGTTCCCGTTGACCATGCTAAGTGGGAGACCCCCATAGTGACCCCAGTTAAATCTGATGGCTCAATAAGAATTTGCGCCAACTACAAGTGCACGATCAACAAGGCTTTGCAGCCGAGCGCCTATCCGGTGCCGATCGTGCACCATCTACTACACTCCCTGGGACCCGGAAAAATTTTTGCCAAATTAGACCTGGCCCAAGCCTACCAACAGTTACCAGTCGACGACACCACGGCAGAGGCACAAATGATCGTAACTCATAGGGGTGCGTTTAAATGCACCAGGCTCCAGTTTGGGGTGAGCGTCGCACCCGGCTTATTTCAAAGCACCATGGAGCGCCTATTGCAAGGACTCCCGGGAGTGGTGCCCTATTTCGATGACGTCTTAGTCAGCGCTCAGGACGAACACCAGCTGGGGGACAGGGTACGGAACGTCCTGTCTAGGTTCAGAGAAGCGGGACTAAGACTCAAAAGGAACAAGTGTAGGATAGCTGTTCCCTCTGTGGAATTCTTGGGGTACAGGGTGGACGGCACAGGCATCCACCCTACCGAGAGCAAGGTGAGAGCTATTAAGAGCGCACCAGCCCCCAAATCCAAAGCAGAGCTCCAAGCCTTCCTTGGACTGCTCAATTTTTACTCAATGTTCCTAAAAGATAAAGCCACGGTTGCAGATCCCCTTCACAAGCTTTTGGGAAAGAACGTACCATGGGTCTGGGGGAAACCGCAAGCAGCCGCTTTTGAGGCAGTGAAAAGACTCCTATCCGAGGACAGCTTCCTGATACAGTACAATGCAGAGCTGCCGCTCATCTTAGTCTGTGACGCCTCCCCCGTAGGAGTTGGTGCCGTCCTAGGCCATAGACTGCCGAACGGCCTAGAGGCGCCCATTGCTTTCTATTCCCGTACCCTGTCCAGCACAGAACGAAACTATAGCCAGTTGGACAGAGAGGCTCTGGCTGCGATTGCGGGGGTTAAAAAGTTCCACGAATACCTCTATGGCCGAAAATTCGAACTTGTGACTGACCATAGACCGTTGCTGGGATTGCTAGCAGGCGACAGGCCAACCCCCGCTGCCCTCTCCCCCCGTTTGACTAGATGGGCGATTTTTTTTGTCGGCCTACTCGTACCAGCTCGTCCATCGACCTGGGCGGACCCTGGGTCATGCAGATGCCCTAAGCCATTGCCCCCTTCCCGACCTGCTGGACAACCCAACGCCGGAAGCCTCCGTCCTTTTGTTGGACACGTTAACTTTGGGCCCCATCTCCTCCGGCGAGGTGGCGAAAGCATCAAATAGAGACCCAGTTATCCAGACTGTTATGGGTTGGGTTCTGAAAGGGTGGCCGGACAAGGTGGTTGGAGAGGAGTACCAAGGGTTTGCCAACAAACGAAATGAACTGTTTATGCAGGGGGGGTGCTTGCTATGGGGTGACAGAGTGGTAATTCCAACGAAACTACGGGATCGGGTTTTAGAGTTGCTGCACGAAGGGCACCCGGGCATTGTTAGGATGAAGTGTTTAGCCCGCAGCTATGTCTGGTGGCCCAACATGGACCAGGTCATTTCCGAGTGGGTGGGGAAGTGCAGACCCTGCCAGGAGTCTCGCCCCGATCCCCCAGTAGCGCCCATCCGAGAGTGGGAGAAACCAAAAGGCCCATGGGGGAGGATCCACATTGATTTTGCCGGCCCGTTCCATGGCCAAATGTTTTTAATAGTTGTGGACGCCTACTCAAAATGGCTCGAAATTATTTTAATGCCATCTACAACGGCTGAAGCCGTTATCAAGGCCCTAAGGAAATTGTTTGTTACCCACGGCCTGCCGGATACCTTGGTATCGGACAACGGGCCTCAATTTACAGCAACCCTTTTTGAAAGTTACTTGGCCGGCCTGGGAATCCGCCATGCCCTATCAGCTCCATTTCACCCGGCTTCCAACGGATTGGCTGAACGTTTTGTCAGGACAGCTAAGGAAGCACTGTCCAGATTAGACAATGGGGACTGGCAGGCCAGGATAGATCAATTCCTAGTGGTTCAGCATGCATCACCATGCACAGCAACTGGGAGAAGCCCAGCGGAGCTCCTCATGGGGAGGAAGCTCCGGTGCGTGTTAGACAGGCTTCACCCTAACTACTCGCACGAAAACTTTAAGGGAGAGACCTGTGGTTTAAGGCAGTTTCAGGTCGGGTCCCCGGTGTTCGCCCGCAATTATGCCAGCGGTCCTCTATGGGTTGCAGGAACCATAGTGGGAATAACAGGCCCAAAATCGTACACGGTGGACGTTGGGGTAGATAGACTCTGGAAGCGCCACATAGACCAACTTAGGAAAAGGGTGGTAGGTGAGGCGAACATAAACTTAGACATCTCCGAGCCTAACTCTGACCACTTCTCCAAAACAGCTAACTCAAGCCCGGGGTCGCGAGAATACTTAGCTGACAAGCCCTGGTTCCAGCGCCGCCCCAGCGAGTCGCCACTCCCAGCCGGGGATAACCACGCCCCGGACAAAATCCAGGAGGTTCCATTGGCGGAGCCGGGAGAGACAAAGAGTCCCTCCGACCAGCTCGACGCCCCACCAGACTCTGAGCTGCGCAGGTCAACTAGGGCGAGAACTCGTCCTAAGCACCTGCGAGATTTTGTCTGTAAATATGTTAATTTTTGAGTATTAGTGCCTTCTGGGAAGGGAGGGGTGTTATGTATTGATACTTTTAAGCGGGAGTTTCAAACCTGCCTACGTTTCTGATTGGCTGACAGTCCCTCCTGGATTGTATATAAGGAGGACTGCAGCCCCTGAGTTTTTGCTGAAGTCTCACTGTATATTAAAGAGCTGTTGTCACTTGCTTGCTTGTGCCTCTCGTTATTCCCGAACCACTTCAAGTTGCGTCCCTTTCTGGATCGGGACTCCTTACGCACGGTCACTCATGCCCTCGTCACTTCCCGTCTGGACTACTGCAATGCTCTCTACATGAGGCTCCTCTTGAGGAGCACCCGAAGGCTCCAACTGGTGCAGAGTGCAGCCATGCGGGTGGTTATGGGAATGATGTGGCGTTTCCATGTAACACCTCTCCTCGCGAGCTGCACTGGCTCCCGGTGGTCTTCCGGGTGCGTTTCAAGGTTTTAGTTACCACCTTTAGAGCGCTCCATGGCTTATGACCTGGTTATCTACGAGACCGTCTGCTGCCACCAGTAGCCTCCCACCGGCCGGTACACTCTCATAGAGAGGGGCTCCTCCAGGTGCCGTCGGCCAAACAATGTCGACTGGCAGCCCCCAGGAGGAGAGCCTTCTCTGTGGGGGCACCTACTATCTGGAATGAGCTCCCCCCGGAGATACGGAGGATCCCGGATCTACGCACCTTCTGCCATGCTCTTAAAACCTTTTTATTCCATCAGGCTGGCCTGGCCTATTTTTTTCCCTTTTAAAACACAAATTTTAATTTGTTTTTAATTTATTGGGGTGTTTTAAATCTGTCTTCAGCCAAATTGTTTAATTCGGTTTTATTCTGTTTTTAAATTTTGTATTTATGTGTTTTTATCTTGTGGCTGTTCACCACCCTGAGTCCTTCGGGAGTAGGGCGGTATACAAATCAAATAACAAACAAACAAACAAACAAACCTATATATTGTTTTTCGAAATAATTCTTCCAAAGCAGTCTTAAATCATCCTTTTTAATGACTCTTCAATAAATTTGGGATAAGATTAAGCTCACAAGCAGAGTATTAATACATTTTTCTACAGTAAATCTTACTCTTTGGATGAGAAATCTTTCTTTCTGGGCATCGATGGCATTTGTAACAGCAAAACGGTTTCCCTTCAAACCTTTTCCTGCTGTATCCAGAATTGCAATGGAAATTACACAGAGAAATGGGAAGTTCCTTTCGGGAAACAAGAAATTACTTCTAAGACATGTTTACCTCTAGGTTATACCCAGGTAGATTTTAGATGGTGTTCTTGAAAAGAGTTGTACAATGAAAGAAATTCAAACATCACACTTGTTTAAAACCCACAAGGAAGCTAGATATTTTCCCAGAAGAAATTCATTTGCTTCAAAGAAGTATATCCTTATATAAAGGATATAATATATCCTTTATATATTGATATAAAGGATATATTCCTTTATTTCAATATATTAGCAGAATCCTCAGTTAAATAGAAAATAAAGACTGCTTTTGATTGACATTTCACTGAATTGTGCAATAATACACTAAAGTGATTTGACAGATTTGGCAGGGAGTTGCATCTAGCCATTACCATATTTTTCGGAGTATAACACACACCTTTTTTCCCCCTAAAAGAGGCTGAAAATTTGGGTGCATCTTATATTCCGAATGTAGCTCTGCCCAGCACCGGCCCCCATCCTTCGGCCTCCTCACATCCTCTTCCTGGCTGCAGAGATTGCCACAGAAAATGGCTTGCATTTTTGGGCTCTGCATCTTGCATTTTAAGCCTCAAAACACTCCATTTGAGAGCTGTTCAAGGTTGAAGGGATCTCCAAAGCACATCACTGCCAATCACCGCCTCTGCACATCATGTTTTCAGCCTCTGTGGATCACTTTTTAGGCTCTGCATGCTCCATTTTTGGCCTCTGTGCAGCGTGTTTTCAGGCAGTGATCAGTGGCAATGTGCTTTGGCAATCCCCACAGTCTTGAATGGCTCTTTGAGAATTTTTTCCCCTATTTTCCTCCCGCAAAACTAGTGTGCGTCTTATACTCCGGTGCATCTTATACTCTGAAAAATATGGTAATTCTGTTCTGTCTCCAGTTCCCTAGTCATCTGTGTTGCTCTTCTCTGTACTCTTTCTACTGTATGTTGTAGGCAAGTTGTGTAATCCACAAATTGAATGAAGAATGTGAAAAGGACTTTCTTTAATGGGGGAATGGAAAGCAACAAATCATGTAACATCCATAAATTCATGGTGGGAAAATGATTTAGACAATTTAGTATGAGCTCTACCTGGTTAAATGCCTTAGGCCACTGGATCACATCTTCAGAAATGGTGAATACGTTACCAGGGACATTCTGTGGTGTCACTCTCCCAACTTTGACTCTAACAAACGATTTATTTGGAAATGTGATCCAGTTGATAATATCAAATCCTGCTATTAATTCGTCTTTAGAGCGAAAGGAAAGCATTTCGCCAACAGTGTTGTTAAATGAAACACTTCTCAAGAAATGATGAAGCTAGATGAAAATGACAGCAACAAATCATCAACCTCTTCCTTAGCATCATATTAAATAAATACAGTAACAATCAAATTGAATCTTAAAGGTATTCCTTATGTTAAAAAAAAAAAATCTTCTGTACAAATTTTAAAAAGTCAATTTCAATTCATTTTAGCCAGGTTTCTTTTGGTGATTCAACTACTGTTGACCTAAATAATATTATTTTTTAAAAATAGTCATTATAGCACTGGATTATATACAGGGGTGAAATTCAGCAGGTTCCGACAGGTTCTGGCGAACCAGTAACGGAAATTTTGAGTAGTTTGTATACCACCTCTGACTGGCCCCAGAGTGGGTTGGGAATGGAGATTTTGCAATATCCTTCCCCCAGGAGTGGGGAGGGAATATGGATTTTGCAGTATCCTTTCCCTGGAGTGGGGTGGGAATGGAGATTTTGCAGTATCCTTCCCCTGCCGTGCCCATCAAGCCACGTCTACCAAGCTACACCACGCCCACCAAACCATGCCCACATGTAGTAAAAAAAATTGGAATTCCACCACTGATTGTATGATATTACTTTGCACTGGGTTACTTGATTTTAGTAAATGGAATTTCATAATTTGGCTAGAAAGATACTAATATAATCTCTATAATACTTTTTATTTTTCTTTCTAGGAGAATGCATACTTTTTTTAAAAGCAGAAGCAATTAAAGTTGAATTAATAATGACAGAAAATTAATTAAAATTACATCATATCAAGTTGATCTTTACCTTTTCCCTCAGTGAGGTAGCAATATATATTTCACAAGTAAAAAAAAGGCCATAAGATCTAATTCTCATTTCTCCATCTAAAGGTGTATGGAGATTTTCAGTCATCCAGGTTATGGTATTCCCAAAGGTGTTTTTTCAAGAGGCAACTGGACTTTCTGGATTTTCTTTTAAGACGTTTTGCTTCTTATCCAAGAAGTTCAGAGCTGAAGAAGTTTCTTGGATAAGAAATTAAATGTTTGAAAAGAAAAAACAAACAAACAGAAAGTCAAGCTGCCTCTTGAAAAAGCACTTTTGGGACAACCATGACCTGGATGGCTGAGAATCTCCATAGATATTTAGCAATGCATTTTGAGATAGGCACCCTTCAAATGGTGTGGGAATATGAATGGATTTCCAGAAAAATGGAAGACTACAGGAACCGTTTGCACTTCAGTTTGAGATGCAAACAGCACAGACTCATCCTCAACAGCCTGAGCCTGGGCTCAACAGTGAAAACATCCTGCAGAAAGCACAGCTCCAACTTCTCAAATGAGAACTGAAGAATTTTCTTAGATAAGAAGTGAAACGTCTTCAAAGAAAAACCAGAAAGTTCAGTTGACTCTTGTTGAAGACCTTTCAGATCTCCATCTAAAGGTTAGGGCAAAGTTAATATTTTCTAAATAAGAAAACACAGCAGTATTCAGTAGTTTGCTAGAAAAGGAGCAAGGCTTCCTAGTTAATCTATTTTCCTGGGCAGTGAACCAACGAGTATGAGTACGATGCCAAGAATACAGAGTAGCGAGTCATGCGGGGGGATAAAATCAGGGGTGCTTGCCGGTCACCCACAAGAATGCCCAATAGGGGCTTATGATCAGTGTACAATACAAAAGACCGGCCGTACAGGTAGTGGTGAAAAGGTTTAACCCCAGCCACCAATGCGAGGGCCTCCTTATCTAGCTGAGAATAATTCCGCTCAGCTGGGGCCAGTGTTTTAGAGAAATATGCAATGGGCAGTTCCCGGCCTGAAGGCAATTTGTGGCTTAACACCGCCCCTACCCCATACTGGGATGCGTCACAAGCTAGCGTTAATGGGAGGTGGGCAGAGAACTATGTGAGTACTGCGTTAGATACCAGGAGGCTCTTCACAGCGCAGAACGCAGCTGCTTCCTTAGCACCCCATTTCCAACTTGCCTTTCAGTCTAACAGGCAGTGGACTGGCTCTGCGATTGTCGCTTTATGCGGAATAAATACAGCGTAAAAATTTAATAGGCCGAGGAAGGATTGTAACTCAGCTTTGCAACTAGGGGTTGGAGCATCCGTAATAGCTGCTGTCTTAGTCGCCGTTGGGTGAATCCCAGAACTATCTACTAGGAATCCCAAGAATTCCACCTGCCGCACCGCCACCTTACATTTGGATTTGTTGACTTTGAGACCGGCGTCGCTGAATTTCCGGAGAACCTGTCGCAATCTATCCATTAGTTGAGGCGTACTAGTTGCCACAACTAACACATCGTCAAAATACGGGATGACCCCGGGGATTCCTTGCAGCATCCGTTCCATCATGCTCTGGAAAATCCCCGGGGCAACACTAACCCCAAACTGCAACCGGCGACACCGGAACGCCCCCCGATGGGTCACAATAGTCTGTGCTTCAGCAGTCTGGTCATCAACTTGTAACTGTTGGTATGCCTGGGCCAGGTCAAGCTTGGCAAAGACCGACCCCTGGCCCAGGGAGTGCAACAGATGCTGCACCACAGGTACTGGATAAGCGTGACCATGGAGAGCCTTATTCAAGGTCGCCCGGTAGTCTGCACAGATGCGGACTGAGCCATCCTGTTTAATAGGTGTTACAATAGGTGTCTTCCAACTGGCAAATTCCACAGGCTCTAACACCCCTTGTGCAATCAGTTTATCCAATTCTGCATCCACCCTCTCCCGCAGTGCAAAAGGAACCCGTCGAGGTTTCAAACGGCGGGGGGGAATGCGTGGATCCAGGCTAAACGAGACAGGGGTGCCCTTGTAGCAGCCTAACTTGCCATCGAAAACTGTAGGAAATTCCTGCAGGATGTATAGCATTCACCCCTTAGATCTGGAGCCCCAATGCCTGGAACCAATTTAAACCTAGTAAACTCGGCAATGGGGCCTCTACTATGACCAATGGTAGCCGACCAGCAAAATCTTTAAATTGAACCCGGAATTGTCCACACCCCACTACGGATATTTCATTTCCCTGATAGTCTCTTAATTTCAGGTGACAGGGGTTCAGGCAGCGTTTAGCGATATGAGGCACCAACTGCTTAATCGTGCTCCAAGACATGATAGAATTGGCCGATCCCGTGTCCACTTCCATAAGGCATGGAGATCTCTCAATATTGACAGATAAGTTAATTTTAGTGCGAGTAGCCACCCCTAGATGCACCCAGTTAACTCCACCAGGCTCACGGCCCCATCCCGTGGTGTCATTTTGTCGTGCCCCCCATCTGCCAGGGCCCCGTCTCTCCCCCTTAGAGGGTTTTGGCAGCTCCGCCGGTTTTAGTGACCTGCACACCCGCGCGATGTGGCCCAGACGTCCACACCGGTGGCAGGTTGCTCCTTTGAAACAGCACACGGATCTGAGGTGACAACCCCCGCAGCTTCGGCAGTCCCCTTGCACTTGTTTCACAGTACGCTGCGCTTCCGCGATGCGATCCACCTTGCTGTCCGGCCCGGGAAAGTCATCGTCACTGGATTCTGCCTCGTTAAAATGCACTGGTTCACTTTTGTTCGCGGGTTGACAGTGACCCCTGGGCAAATCCCCCAATGAGAGAGAGGCTAGTTCAGTGGCACAGGCTTCATCCAGAGCTTCCTGGAAAGACAGCTCTGGTTTGGCAATTAAGCGTATTTTAAGGTTCTCATCTCTCACACCACTAACCAATCGATCTAACAGGTAATCTTCTAAGTTCACAAATTGACAATGCCTAGCCGCTTTATGCAGGGTTGCCACATATTGGCTAATGGACTCCCCCTCAGCTTGGTCCTGATGATAAAAATGTTGATGGCGGGCAATTCTGGATGGGGTGGGAGCATAATGTTTTTTTAACTTGGCCATGAAATCCTCCCAGGTCCCCGCATGCACAGACTGAGGAGCCATTAGAGTCATTGCAGTCTCAAACATTTCAGGCCCACAGAAGCTTAGAAAGTATGCCCATTTTCTTTTGCTAGACAATTCACGGTAGTCATTGGCAATCAGGAAGCAATCAAATCGGGCTACAAACGCCTCCCAAGACTCTGTCGCTGGATTGAAAGGAGCAAAATGATGTGAAGCCGCCATTTGGCTCTCCCTGTGCTATATAATCAGCCCGCACAATCTGCTGGCCAGCGAGCGGTAGAACAGAATCACTCACTGACACCTTCACAGGTTCCAACCACCTTCGTTGCCACTATTTCATCCCAGTCAGATAACTGACAGGCCGGACTCGGCTGGTAATCAACAGCACTTTATTCAGTAACAAGGCAATTACCTCAGAATCCACATCCTGCGCTATACAGCTCCTTATATAGCAGAGCTGTCAACGAAAGCAACCAATAAGAACCACAGCATTCTAACAGCCAATCAGAACCCTTCAACTTCCTGGATATGCTTCTGCCACTACATGGACAGCTTTATAGATGCTGTAGCTGTGGCTGGTCATGTTCATTTCAAAAATTGACCCAGGAAGTTGACTCAGGTCCTCTTCTCCAGTGCAGATGTCTTCATCCATTGTTTCTCCAGGAACAGTGGGGAAAGAACACTGAAATGCCTCTTTCCAGAAATCCCTAGAAAAAATCATCTTCCTGATTAGATGTCAGCTTCCTGTGCTGAAGGAACTCATAGAATCCCAGCACTTCCTCACTGTGGACTGCAAAAGAGAGCGCACTATGCAAGAAATCAATGGTCCAGCTTCGTTGAAAAGACATTGGACTCAGGGCAGTGCACAGCCAAAACTAAAACACATAACAATACAAAATTTAAAATTATTAAAAGAATTATATACTTTGGCCCAATTTTAAAACAATTCGAATTAAAACCCATTGACAGATTAAAAGCTAAACAACTAAAAAACTAAAAAACAAAAGGCGGGGGTTCATGCCAGCCCTGCTTGATGGAAAAGAAAAGTTTTCAGGGCACGGCGAAAGACCCGGAGATCCGATATCCTTCTTATCTCCGGGGGCAAATCGTTCCAGAGGGTGGAACTGCCACAGAGAAGGCCTTCCCCCTGGGGGTCACCAGCCGACATTGCCTGGCTGACGGCACCCTGAGGAGTCCCTCTCTGTGGGAGTGTACTGGTCAGTGGGAGGCTATCGGTGGCAGAAGGCGGTCCCACAAATACCCAGGTCCTATGCCATGGAGCGCTTTAAAGGTGGTAACCAACACCTTGAAGCACACCCGGAAGACCACTGAAAGCCAATGCAGCTCACGCAGGACACGTGTCACATGGGAGCGACACCTTGCTCCCATAATCCCCCGTGCGGCTGCATTCTGCACCAGTTGGAGCCTCCGGGTACTACTCAAAGGGAGCCCCATGTAGAGAGCATTGCAATAGTCCAGGCGGGAAGTGACGAGCGCCTGAGTGACTGTGCGTAAGGAATCCTGATCCAGAAAGGGACGCAACTGGCGAATCAGGTGACCCTGATAAAAAGCCCCCCTGGGCCATCATATGCTCTTCTAAAGATAGCCGTGCATCCAGGAGGACGCCCAAGTTGTGAGCCCTATCCGTGGGGGCCAATAACTCACCCCCAATAGCCAGCGATAGCACCAGCTGGCTATATCGGGACGCTGGAAGCCACAGCCACTCGGTCTTGGAAGGTTTGAGTCGAATCTGTTACTCCCCATCCAGATCCGCACGGCCTCCAGGCACTGGGACATCACTTCAAGGGCATCGTTGGGATGGCCTGGGGTGGAGATGTAGAGCTGCGTATCATCAGCGTACTGATGGAACTCCACCCCAAAGCCACGGATGATCTCACCCAGCGGCTTCACATAAATGTTGAACAGAAGGGGCGAGAGGACCGACACCTGAGGCACCCCACAAACAAGGCGCCTCAGGGTCGATCTCTGCCCCCCTGCCAACACCGACTGCGACTGGTCGGAGAGATAGGAGGAGAACCACCGCAGAACAGTGCCCCCCTCTCTCAACCCCTCCAACCGGCGCAGCAGGATACCATGGTCGATGGTATCAAAAGCCACTGAGAGATCTAACAGGACCAGGACAGAGGAACAACCCCTATCCCGAGCCTTCCAGAGATCATCCACCAACGCGACCAATGCCGTTTCCGTGCTGTGCCCAGGCCTGAAGCTGGACTGGAGCGGATCCAGATAGACAGCTTCATCCAGGTACCCAGGAAGCTGCCGCAGCACCACACTCTCAACAACCTTCACCAAGAAGGGAAGGTTGGAGACCGGACGATAGTTAGCCAAAACAGCCGGATCCAGAGCAGGCTTCTTGAGGAGGGGCCTCACCACTGCCTCTTTCAAGGCGGATGGCAAGACACCCTCCCTCAAGGAAATGTTTCTATAAAATCAAAGCAGATACCTGCTTGGGAAAACATGGGGAGCTGATTTTCTACGAATCTCTTCCTACTGTCATCTCTAATGAAAATCACTCCAATCCACACCCACTGGAAAAAGAGCAGTAGCTGGAGAATCCCCTTATATTGTTGGTTGATGTCTGGAAATATCTGATGAAGGAAAACTCTTCGGGATATGTCATTCATCATTGGTGAGGACCCATAAGCCAACTAAAGAATATGGCAAACAATTAAGATGGGAAGGTCTATGGAATATTTTTGCCAATATTATTAATTTGAGTACTTTGAGTACTTTCATCATTTCTAAATTCCTAGGCATGTGTGCAAGCATTGACTGTTTTTCAGACTTCATTCAAACTCAGTGATAATTTGGGATTTGTGAGTGTAATGGACATGGATTTACCGACTCAGAAATGAAAGAATATACAATTTACTTTCAAACTTAACCTATGTGAGTAGGAAAATCAGGGCCCTAAGGCATATTAAATATGGATTACTCAGCTCTTTCTCATGCAACTCTTGCTAAGCATGACTCATTGAATGGTTATTCATAAGCCAATATCAGCAGTAAAGAGAAAGATTTTCCTGATTTGGTTTTAAAACAACACCTATCCCTTTTAACAGAATAACAGAGTTGGAAAGAACTTTGGAGGTCTTCTAGTCCAACCCCCTGCTCAAGCAGGAGACCCTATACCATTTCAGACAAATAGCTGTCCAGTCTCTTCTCTTCTCTTTTTTTTAAATTAAACTTTATTATTAAAAAAAGACATTTAAAAACATACAAGTTTCTCTCAATTGAGAAACAAATTTACATATATAGTACATAAACTTCACCTATTGACTAATTTCCATTATTCTATATAAATATATTATGTGTATTATATGTACATATATACAGGCATACAATAAAATATTCCATATTCTATCCCTCTGAGAGTGCTGTTTTTTGTTATATTAATTTCTTCTAAATTTCATCTCTACCCATTTCCTTTCCTCTGGTTTATCCCTTGGTACCATCTATTCCATGTTTCATAATATTTAGAGTCCTCCTTGTCCTGTAACTCTAAAGTTAATCTGTTCATTTCTGCGCATGTATATATTTTTTGTATTAATTCCTGGTCCGTTGGGAGTCGATCATTTTTCCAAAATTGTGCTAGCGCTAATCTTGCCACCGTGATTATATGAAGCATTAGGTATTTTATGTCATTTCGGATGTTCTCTTTAATCATGCCCAATAGGAAAATCTCAGGTTCTAATTCAATTTCACAATCTGTAATTTCTCTTATCCATATCCTTATCTTGTTCCAGAATTTCTTAATAACCAGGCAAAGCCACCAAACATGGTAGAAGGTTCCCTGTGTTTTTCTGCACTTCCAACAGGTCGAATCTACATTTGGGTACATTTTCGCAAGTCTTGCGGGGGCCAGATGCCATCGATACCACATCTTATAATGATTTTCTTTGTAGGCTACCAATTTTGTCATGCTGTAGTTAGTTTCCCACACTCTTTCCCAATCTTCTAGCTGTATGCTGTGCCCAATGTTTCTCGCCCTTTCATCTGCCCTTTCACTAATTCTTCTGCCAAATCATATTCAAGTAAGTATTTGTAGATTTTTGAAATTAATTTCCCTTCTTTAGATTCTAATAATTTATCCAATCTATTTTGTTTCAAATCTATTCCCCCCTCCTCCTGATCTTTCCTGTATCTTATTTTTATTTGTGAATAGGGCCACCAGTCTATTGCTATTCCTTGTTCTTTTAATTCTTCCCTAGTTTTTAATTTACCCTGTGTATCTAATATTTCTCTGTATCGTAATATTTTTTGTTTTGATAATATATTGGGGTGGATGATTGCTTCTATTGTCGACAACCAACCAGGGATTTTCATATAATGTTTGCGTTGAATTTGTTGCCATGTACTAATCAAAGATTTCCTAATGGTATGATTGTTAAAATGTTTGTATGATTTGTTTCTGGAGTTCCAAATAAAGGCATGCCATCCCTTCATTAGGTCATGTCCTTCCAGCTTTAACAATCTTTGATTCTCCAAAGTTATCCATTCCTTGATCCATAGTAAACTGGCAGCCTTGTAATATTTTTGCCACGCCGGAAAACCGAAACCACCCCTAATTTTATCATCTTGTAATATGTTTAATTTTATTCTCGATTTTTCCCCTCCCACACAAATTTTGTGGTTATTTTATCCAAATTGTCAAAAAAATTTCTTTTCCAATTTTATTGGGATCGTTTGGAATAAATAAAGGAGCCTCGGAAGTATGTTTGATTTTACCACCGCTATCCTCCCCAGAAAGGACAACTTTAGTTTCCCCCATTTATCTAAATCTTCTTTAATTTTCTGGACCAAGGGTTCATAATTGTCTTGTTTTATTGTTGCTGTTCTAGCCGTCAGATGGATCCCTAAATACTTCACTTTCTTAACTGCCTGTAGTTGTGAGACATTTACTAATTGCTCTACTTGCTTTGTTGTCATATTTTTTGTTATCATATTTGTTTTTTCTTTGTTGATTTTTAGGCCTGCTACTCTTCCAAATTTTTCAATTTCTTTTATTAACTTGGGGGTTGTTTCTATTGGGTCTTCTATAAAAAAGACAAGGCCGTCCACAAAAGCTTGGACCTTGTACTCCTCTCTCTTGATCTTTAGTCCTTGTATCTCTTTGTTTGCCCTAATTCTAATTAATAAATTTTCTAACGTTAAAATGAAAAGCAAAGGGGACAGCGGACATCCCTGCCTTACTCCTTTATTTATTCCAAAAAATCCTGTTGGATCCCCATTTACCAATATACATGCTTTTTGGTCCTGGTATATTGATGATATCATTTTTGTAAATTTATCGCCGAAATTCATACTTTTAATTTGTTCTTTCATAAATTGCCAGTTTACTTGGTCGAATGCTTTTTGTGCATCCAGAAGTCCTTCTTTTCATTAAACTAGCCCTGCCCATTTCCTGCGACCAAAACTGAATGCAGTATTCCAAGTGTGGCCTTACCAAGGCATCTACATATATCTATGGTTGCCATGAGTTCTTTTCAAAAATTCCCTGGAGAGTTAGGGTTTTTCTTAGATTAGGGGTGTCAAACTCGCATAGTCACAGTGTCATCATGTGACATATCATGACTTTTTTCCCCTTCGTTAAACCATGCATGGGTGTGGCCAGCGTGTGACCCATCCAGCTCACAGGCTGCAAGTTTGACACCCCTGTCTTAGTTTATAAAAAGACTTTTCCAATTGGTCTTTCTAACATGCTTTAAGTCTTAAATTTAATTATTAATTATAAAACACACATACTTTAGTTTTCATTATTTTATTTACTCATACAATTGTTTTAATAGCAATCTGAAACTTGTTTTTTTTTTTTTTTTTTACCGTAAACAGCTAATAAACTTCAATGCTTAGTAGGACAAGATGCTAATGATTATAATAAAATAAACAAGAGCTCCCCAAGCTTTCCAGCTTTGAGCAGGAGAGAGAAAGGATGGTTCCATGTGAGCAGCTGCCAAGTGCACACAGATATGCAGCTCGAATGGAGCGTGCATATAGCCGCTCACTCACTCATTGTGCAATTGGGCATTTGCGCACATGAATCCACACACCGCTTCTGCACTCCAGTTTGGAATAGCTGATTGCCCAGTTGTAGGTCACAGCCTGAGGGCTGGAGACTCCACAAATAAGCTTCTCTTTGGCTATCCCTTTCGTCTTCTTAGCTGTTCCTTATTATTCAGTTCAGGCCTCACAACAATGATATAACATTTAGGAGAAAAGATGCAGAGCAATAAACCAGCACTGGAGGCCAAGATGGAAAAAATCTCCACGGCCACCATGTATTTGCCCTTTGTGCTTAAATAAGTTGGAACAAAGGACACCCAGACACTGCAGAAGACCAACATGCTGAAGGTGATAAACTTGGCTTCATTGAAACTGTCAGGCAAGTTTCTGGCCAGGAAGGCCACCGTGAAACTGATGGTAGCCAGGAACCCCAGAAATCCCAAGATAACGTAAAACATGGTGATAGAGCCTTCTTTACATTCCAGGATAATTTCTTCAATCAGGGAGTGCATGTCAACATCTGGAAAGGGAGGAGCAGTTACCAACCATACAGTAAAAATCAAAGCTTGAATAAAAGAGCAGGAGAGGACGATGGAGCTGGCCATTTGCTTTCCAGACCATTTCCTCATCCCACCACCTGGTGTGGTTGCCATGAAGGCCAGGACCACAATGATGGTCTTGGCCAAAACTGAAGAAATGGCTATTGAGAAGGTGATGCCAAAGGTTGTTTGTCGAAGGAGACACATAAGCATTGTGGGCTGTCCAATGAAGAGCAAAGTGCAAAGGAAACAAAACAAAAGAGAAATAAGAAGAACATAGCTGAGGTTCCGGTTGTTGGCTTTGACAATGGGAGTCTCCCGGTGCTTAATGAAGATGTAAAGCACCAAAACTGTGAGGAAAGAAAATAAAAGAGCGCAAAGGGTAAGTGTAATTCCTAAAGGTTCTTCAAATGAGAGGAAGCTAATAACTTTCAGAAGGCACAGATTCCGATCCATATTGGGATACTGATCTTCTGGACATTGAAAACAGTCTTCCATATCTGTGAAAGAAAGATGCTTTAGGAATCACAATCAATCTTCGAGCATGACCTCTTTAACTGAATTAAATCATGAAATGGGAAAGGAAGTGCCAAATAAATAGGAGTTACTCCACAGTTTCAATGGCAGCATTTAAGGGAAACTGGCTTCACTACAGCAGCCATGTGCTTATCTCAACTTCCTTCTCTCCCAATAATAACAGCAAATAATATTTTTATATAATAATAATATTTATAATAAATATATTTATTATAATTTATTATATAATAAATAATATTTATTATTATTATTATTATTATTATTATTATTATTATTATTATTATTATTAACTGCATTCCTTTTCTTTGCTATGTGGGGGAATATGAAAAATAGGATATTTTTATAACTAAATGAATAAATAAACTTTCCTACAAATGGCTTCTTTTTATTGTTCTATTATGACTTATTAGTTGCCATTGTTCAGATTAGGTATGATGGTGGTTACAAAATACTACATGCCTTATACACAAAGCTGAATCTACAGAATCTACATTCTGCCATATCCCAACAACTATCTGTTTGGCCAGGCCATATATAAAATGATGTATGTATGTATTTGTTCCAGCATAACTCTGGAAAGGTTTGAGCAATTTCAACCAAACTTGGTACACAGATAACTTACCATCTGGAATCAAATACTGTGGGGATAAAGCACCCCTGGTGCGTGTGTGTGCCTATTTGTCTTTGTTCCAGCATAACTTTGTTATGCCTGGGCCGTTAAGGAGAGCGAGTGCAGTGTCCTAGAGCGGCAATTGTTTGTGATGTCAGTTTCTTCGCAGCTTCCTCTGGAATGCCAGCCATGACATTCAACCTCCAGTGGACCAATGGGGAAGTACTTGATGGATTTGGAGCAAAGTACCAGGATCGTATACAGGGTGGGAAAAAGGAGTGCATGGGAGGGAGAAGAGGGAGGGCAGGGATGATGGGCATGGGAGTAGGGGGAGAAAGGCCACTCCCAATGGCTTCCAGTCTGACAAACACTTTGACATCTATAAATACCCCGGCAATGTCGGGTTATCAGCTACTTATTTATAAAGAACTCTATTTACTGCCTGTTTATTCTCTCTCAGGATCATCAGGCAACACGAACTACCAAAAGATGATGCTTAGATGGTTTAAATGCTGGTTTAATCTTGTTAGCTCCAAAAACGCTGCAGTTGTAGCGATGTAAAATTGGCGCTATGAGCATGTAGCCGGCTTCGCATTTATCCAGCCCCCGCCTATCAGCTATGGGGCATAGCCCACACCCCGCCCTGACAATGCCCTTCGAACAGCGAATCAGCAAAGCGAGGAAACAGCAGGTGAAGGATCAGCACCCTTCTCGTAACGTCTCATTAGAACACTGATCATCTGCGAGCGGAAATGCCACCTTAGTCACAGAGACAGCGTGAAGGAGCTGTGAAACCCTAGTCCCGACGCTCCCCACTCCCACACCCAACCGCCTACCCCAGTGTGACTACCCCCACCCCCCTCGTGTGTGTATGGGCCGGCACAATGCAGCCCTCCGCCGAGCACTCCTCCAACAGCAACTGCAGAACAGGATGCCGTCAGAGGAAGAATGGGATGTCATCAGAGGAAGAATGCCAAGCAGGGATGGTGAGCCTGTGCACACCCCAGCGCTGTGGTGTCAAGCGTGATGGTGGGCTCGGCAGGCAGCTCCCCTTCACCAAGGAGTTCTCTGCAACACACAAGACAGACTCATTAACACCGGTTAACCCTGGAGACCCTGGTTTCATCAGGTATTTTAGGTGAATCTTCCTACATAGCTTTTTAGCGCAAACGTCCGCCTCGGGTACCCATGATGCCTCCTCATATGGATATCCTTTCCATCGAACCAAATATTTAAGTCGTCCCCTGCTAAGTTTAGAATCTAATATCTCATCAATTTCATAATGATCATGACTTACTGGTCCGGGACACTGTGGCTTTTCTCTAACCGTTGATACAGGTTTTAAGAGGCTGCTGTGAAACACAGGATGTATTTTACCCAATAAGGGTGGGAGTTTCAGAACCACAGTGACAGGGTTTATTACACAAAGTATAGGAAAGGGTCCTAGGTATTTCGGCCCTAGATTTTGGTTCGGTATTCTCAATTTGATATATTTGGTGGAGAGATATACTAAATCCCTCACCTTGAATGGTTCCACATGTTTTTGTTTTTTGTCCACCTGAGATTTATACATGGTTGCTGCTTCATCTAACGCTTCTCTAATTTGTGGCCATAAGGTATGTATCCTATCCGTCCATTCCTGTGGTTCTGGCCCACCATCCGGTAGGTCCTCTAACTCAGGTATAGCAATGAAATCATGGCCAGAGACGATACAAAAGGGTGTGAAGCCAGTGCTGCTGTGCACCGCGTTGTTGTAGGCAATCTTGGTGAAAGGCAAGAGACAGGACCAATCGGTTTGTTGGTATGATACATAACACCATAGATATCGTTCCACCATAGTGTTTGCCCTTTTAACTGCACCATTGTTGCTGGGATGAAAGTCAGAACTAAGTCCCTGCATTGAGCCTATGGCTTGCATAAAGCCTCTCCAGAATTTAGCCGTGAATTGCACCTCCCTATCCGAAATGATACGATGGGGTACACCGTGTAACCG
This sequence comes from Arizona elegans, assembly GCA_022577455.1. NCBI lineage: Eukaryota > Metazoa > Chordata > Lepidosauria > Squamata > Colubridae > Arizona > Arizona elegans. The sequence continues at coordinate 5,886,924 of JAKOOJ010000021.1, read as the reverse complement.
ATAAATATCTTGGATGAAGAGTTTTGCTAGCTTCCGGGCCAACGGCAGCCTGCTGCAGGGGACGAAATAAGCCTGTTTAGAAAACAGGTCTATGACAGGCCACATAACCGTGTTTCCATTGCTCTCTGGAAGCTCCACTACAAAATCCATTGCAATCTCATCCCAGGGTCTATTGGGGGTTGGCACTGGCTGTACTAGACCAAGGGGTTTCCCTGACCGGGGTTTAGATTTGGCACAAATGGTGCAACTCGTAACATTTGCTTCCACATCAGCCCGCATACGTGGCCACCAGAATTGGCATCATGCAAGATGTAGTGTTTTAAGAAATCCAAAGTGGCCAGCAGTTTTGACGTCATGGAATTTATGCAAAACAGCCTGTCGCAGTTCGCTAGGGATATATATCTTATCCCCCTTCCAAGCCAATCCTTCCCTGTGGGTAAGTAGGTGCTTATTGTCCTGTATCCACTTGTCATTTGCTACAGCCTCCTGTAGTGACTCCTCCCAACTACGTTGTGTGTCTGTACCAGTAGCCGCCCTCCTGCCATGCGTGCTGTCAGGTACTATGGCCTGGATGACATCATTCCATTTGCGGTGGAACTGTGGAACTGTGGCAACAGCTGGGAAATTCCTCCCTGCTGGTACATACTTTAAAATGAAATTGAATCGCTGGAAGTATTGGGCCCAATGCACCTGTTTGGGTGATAACTTCCTGGGGGTCTGTAGGGCTATTAAGTTCTTGTGGTCTGTCCAGACCTCAAATGGTATAATGCCTCCTCCAATATGTGCTGCCAGCTGAAGAGCGCCCATCGGACAGAAAAGGCCTCTTTCTCCCATATAGCCCATCCTCGTTCCATCGGGGTGAATTTCTTGTATGCACATGGCTGCAAGTGGCCCTGGCTGTTGGCTTGTAGCAATATGGCTCCCATGGCCACATCACTCGCATCCGCCTGCACTACAAAAGGGGTTTCCTGATCAGGATGTCGAAGTATGGGAGCATGTGCAAACCGAGCTTTCAATTTTTTGAAAGCTATTTAACACTCTGATGACCAATTTAACTTTTGACTTGGCTGTGGCTTTCCTTCCTGTCCCCGAGTCTGCAGGAGGTTGGTGAGTGGCAACGCTATCTGGGCAAATGAGGGGATGAATTGTCGATAAAAGTTAGCGAAGCCGGGGAAGCTTTGTAGCTGCTTCCTAGTCCCTGGACTTTGCCACTCCAAAACAGTACTGACCTTTTTTGGATCCATTTCTAAGCCTTCTCTAGATATCCTGTAGCCAAGGTAATCCAATTTGGTGCAGTGAAATTTGCATTTCGACACCTTAACATATAATTTCGCCTCCAATAATTTCCTTAACTCCTGGCGATGTTCTTCCATTGTCCTGGTGTAAATCAGGGTATCGTCCAGGTATACTATTACACCACAATATAAGTATTCATGGAGAACCTCCTTAATTAACTGCATAAATACCACCGGGGCACCTTGCAGTCTGAAAGGCATAACTCGGAATTTATAGCTTCCAAGAGGACAATTGAAGGTGGTTTTCCATTCACCCCCCTGTCTAATCTGAACCCAGTAATATGTCTCCCACAGATCCAATTTAGTAAAGTACTGGCCCGTTGCCAATGTGGCCAAGAGAACTTTTATCAATGGGAGAGGATAGAGCGGTTCTATGCTTACAGCATTTAAACTGCGAAAATCAACACATAAGTGAAGACCCCCATCCTTTTTCTCCCAAAAAAGGACTGGGGCAGCCATATTTGCTCAGCAGGGTTGGATAAATCCCCAGGCTAAGTTCTTATCTATGTATTTATGCAGTTCTTCCACTTCTCTTGGTGTCATTGCATACATACGCAGTTCTGGCAATTTCTATAGCACAGTTCTATAGAACAGTCTGTCATATGGTGGGGTGATAACACGTCACATTCCTCCTCATCAAATACAGCTGCCAAATCAGTATACACCTTGGGCACCCCAGGGGACAGGGGTTTTTCAATCCCCTTTGGACTACCTTCTATCCAGCCCGTTGGCTCTAGGGCACTTGGTTCAGCGCCGAGTTCAAGGCAGAGTTTACGATAACCCCCTTCCCACCAGATGGTAGGCTTCCACTTATTCAGCCATGCCAGCCCCAGGATAATGGGTTCAATCATGACATCTACTACTACAAACCTAAGACACTCCTTATGCTCCCCTATGCTCAACTGCACTGGTTCTGTGACAGGTGTAGGAGGCTCCCCCCCCCATGTAGACCCATTGCTCAACATTCTGTCTGTCTGTTTATTCTATCATCTACATCTGTCTGTCTGTCTGTCTGTCTGACATCTATCTATCTATCTATCTATCTATCTATCTATCTATCTATCTATCTATCTACTGTATCTATCTATGTATCATCTATATCTATTTATCTATCTAGAATTGTTTTTTAAATGTAATAACTATATATATGCACCATACCTGAAAAATAATTGCATATTAGACTGCTTACCATTTTGGTTTGAAATCTTCCCTTCGGGACATGAATGGCAATCATAACAGCAAAATGGTTTTCCCTCAATCTTGGTTTTACTATAACCAGAATTGCATCTGCCATTACACAGAGACATGGGACAAACCTGTGTGAAAATGGAGGAGATGAGCATATTCAGAAAATTTACTTTGTAATTTTGGGGGTCTAACCTATTTTCTTTTTCTTTCTGTTTTGTTGTTTCATTTCCTTGAGTCAGTGTTATCACCTTGCCTCCTTCCCAGGGCTGAGAGATAGGGACTGTTCCAAGCTCAGTCAGTTGGCTTTCTGCCTAAAGTGGGACTAGAACTCATAGTCTCTTGATTTCTAGATTGGTGCCTTAATCACTACACCAAAATGTCTCTCTTCAATCATGTTTTATAGGTTATACATTGATGATGCATTAGCACAAGTTGTAAGTGCGGCTACAACAATTACAATAAAATAAAAATAACATTGCAAGCAAGATTAGTTTTAACTCCCCACCCCTTCACTTGGAGTGAATTTCTCTCTCTCATTCCTTCTATGTTTTAAAGTCTCAGAAAATAGTTGAAAAAATCCTGTGTTGAACATCACCTGTTTGAAATCATTGGGCCATACAATGGTATCTTCAGAGATGGTGAATACTTTTCCAGGGGAACCCACTTTTCCAACTTTTACTCTCTGGAAGGATTGATTGGCAAATGTGACCCAATTTATAAGATCAAATCCAGCTATTAATTCCCCACGTGAACTAAAGGTGAAGGTTTCTCCAACACTATTGTTAAATGAGTTGCTTTTCAAATAGTGGTGAAGCTAAATTGGAATGGGAAGAAAAATGAGAAGGACAAGAACTCCAGGAATAACTATTCAAAAATATTTTTAGAGTTATATTATTCTATATGTATAAAATTTAAATATTGTTAACTTATTAGGATTGACACTTGTCCTCTTCTACTTTGGATCTCTCTGTGCCTTGAGGTGTGTAAGGGGTGAAACACAATGCTTTCTATTTCATTAGCTCAATTAAATAGCTCTGAGAAACTGTACCTACTGTATGAACAGAGATATAAATAAAGAGATGAGAATTCAATGCACTCCTAGGGAAAGATTTCTCCTTCCCAAAATAGTGAATTGGATCAGCTCAAGGGACAATACCTATTGATGCATCTAAAACAAGATTAATATGTCAGTCATGGATGTTGCCATGCCTTGGATCACTTCCAGCATGTTACTGCATCCTTTGTAGGATTGCCCTTGTTTTCCCTCTATGATTGTGAACTCATTTAAAAATTATGCTAAGGAGAAAAAATAATATTAGTTGGCATCTATTTTTGTTTGCCTTTGTTTGGTTTTGGTGTACCTTGCAACCTGAAAATTCCAATAGAAAGATGTGAAACATCTGCTGCTACAGTAGAAGAAAGGAGGGAGGGAGGGAGGGAAGGAAGGAAGGAAGGAAGGAAGGAAGGAAGGAAGGAAGGAAGATGAAAGAATGAAAGAAAGAGGTAAACAAAGATAGAAAGAAAGAGAAAGAAAGAAAGAAAGAAAGAAAGAAAGAAAGAAAGAAAGAAAGAAAGAAAGATAGATGGATGTTAAAATTTGGATGTTAAATAGATTTGAAATTGGCCATTATTCAGCCATTTTGTCTGAACCTGAATGAAGCTCTTTCCAACTCCTTTATGGAGAATTGATGCCTTTAATAATGAAGAGGAGGAAGTGTATGCACCAATTTCTGGAACGCTCTGGGATTTTGTCATCTCATTTCTAGTCTTTAAAATTATATGAAGCACCTACCACTGCAATATAATCAATACCCTGAGGATACATGGCTTTACATTGTGATAGCAATCTGGAATGTTATGGTTCAGCTGAGCAATATTGCTAGGGTGGAAGAGGAAATAGTATTCATAAGAAGTTACCTTCCATGGTTGTTGATTGAGAAGCTCCCTTCTTCCTCTTCTCTGGATTGCTCTTTTGTACCCTTTCCTGGAATGCATGGCATGCAAGGCTTCTGCCACTGCATGAACAGCATTATAGAGGCTATAGCTGTGGCTGGTCATGCTCATTTCAAAAACAGAGCCAGGAAGGGTTTCTAACTTCTCCTCTCCAGTGCAGAGTCCTCCTGGCTTTGTTTCTGCATCGGAATGAGAGAAAGAGCACTGGAATGCCTCTTCCCAGAAGTCCCTGAAGAAACCATCTTCTTTTTCTGATGGAAGCTTTCTCAATCGAAGGAATTGATGGAAGCTGAAAACGTCTTTGGTGTGAACTGCAAAGGAGAGAGCCCCATGGATGAAGTCCACTTCCAAGCTCCGTAGCAATGGAAGGGAAGTGAAATCCATTTGGGCAGTGAAAATCCACACTTTGGCTTTCATTGGTATTTCATGAAATTTGGAGAACTGAAGCATAAGTCTTAAAACCATTATACTTTGAATTTCACCCAGTACAATTATTACTTTGGCTGTCCTTTCCATAACAATCCTTATTATCTTCAGTCCTTCCAATGCTATTGTGTTCATTTCTGAGGAAAACCCTGTCTGTGGAAATGTTTTTGCAAAATCAAAGCAGATACCTTCCTGGGCGAAAATGGGCAATGTGTTTTCCACAAAACTCTCCCCGATGTCATCGTCTATATATATAACACCAATCCATGTCCAATGAAAATGCAGCAATAGCTGGAGAATCCCCTTATACTGATGGTCAAGATTTGGGAATAGCTGATGAAGGAAAACTCCCTGGGATTTGTCATTCATCATTGCAGCTGAACCATAGGCAAACTAAAAACAAAAACAAAAAACTAATTATAATTATGGAAGAAGATTCCATGATAAAATACATTTAAGTTGTATTAATATTTTGGGATAAACTTATAAAGTTTGGTCTTAGGAATTGATTTCTTCCACTAGGATCAACCATCATGGCTGACCCTACCAGGGGGAAAAATGCTTCTCTTCTTCAAATATTCTGATCTCAGACAGGAGAAGGAATCTCCCCATGTTAACCCCTGGAATCTCTGGAAGAGTCTTCCTCTGCTTCCTCTTTTCTCAATTTTTGTCACCCTTTGAGGACAAGTCTGGGTGAAGCTTTAATTAACTGAGAAAATGCTATCATTTATTTCTTATAATTGTTCATTCATTAGTTAGTGTTTTTAATATTGGTTGTAATCATATGGTTTCCTCTATACGGTGAAAGTTTATGGGTTTTTTTTACATCTCTCAGAAACATATAATTAGAGTGGTATGAATATCTCAATCTGTAAGTGAATTACAGATTCAGAATATAGAATAACAAAGTTAGAAGGGACCTTAGAGGTCTTCTAATCCAACCCCCTGCTCAAGCAGGAGACCATCGACCATTTTAGACAAATGGCTGCCCAGTCCCTTTTTAAAAGCTTCTAGTGATGAAGCACCCACAACTTCCAAAAGAAAGCCATTCCATTTTTCACTGTTCTGTCAGGAAATTTCTCCTTAATTCCAGGTTGCTTCTCTCCTTGATTAGTTTCCATCAATTGCTTCTTTTCTCGACTTCTGATTGGCAAAAATAGTCTGATTCTGACCACCTCTACTTTTCATACCTCTAAAATATTGGAACACTGTTTCATTCACTAAATTAGAAATGTAACAAAGCTTGAAAGTTTCACTTCAGAAGACATCCCAGTCTCATCTTTTTGTACTAAAAAACATTTATTTTCTAAATAATGGCAAAAGCATATGAAAAATGCAAAAAAACCAACCACAAACAAACAAAAACAAAACAAACAAAGCAAAAGCATTATTTTCAATTGTTGTTTGAATGAGGCCAACTCACTTGTGGAATTTTGTAGATGCATAGAATGCTTTCCATAAAAAGACAGACATTACTGTTAGGACCACCAATAACAGTGGCTATATTGGTCTGAATATCACATTTATAGTTTGGGATAAACCTGCCCCGTGTAGAGAGAAGTTCCACTGAGGCCCGATAAGTCCATCTGGCACGAAAATTGCTGTTCAACACATGGAACCCCAAAGAGACATTAGGCAAGATGCTTGGATTTTCATTAATTGTTTCAACTGCAAATTGCAAAGCCAGAATATGTTGATAGTTGTGAGTTAATACACTGTAATAAAAATAAAAGCTTTTCATGGATCTTCTTTAAAATATACCACCGGAACCACATTTCAAGAAATGAATAAAATGCATGAATTGCTGTTAGCTAGGTTGCATTTCCATGCTGTAAGGCCAAAGAGAAAAGAAAACTTGGCATAATTTCTAAATATTTGAATCTCAGTGCAATCACTTTGTGAAAGAATTCTTGGTCACCGCAGAAAATCCAAATCAACTTTAAACATTCATAATTGTATGGATGTTGCTTTCAAAGATCTTCAAATATCACTGTTGAAGCTGTTTGTGTAATCTGTACACATTTTTTCCTAGAACTATCTTGATGGAGATAATTCTGTGTTATAGTTTTCCAGAAAGACAAAAAAAATGACAGGAAAGGACTTGGACAGGAAACCCTGAAAATGTAAAGCTTTAAATAAACTTTTTTAATCCAGAAATTCTATAGAGGACTGTCTCAAGATGATTTATTTGCAGCATTTTATATGAGCATTTTTAAAAATCAAATGACATTTATATAATGCCAAAGAAGTTTAATACCAGCACAATATATAGGGAAAATTACACCAATCCAAATTAGTTAATCTCTAATTCTTCCTAAAATATTCTGAACAAACTTTGACTGTATTTCCATGGAAAAGCTCACGCTAGTCAGTGGAGTCTCTTCCCAAAAATATATGAAGGTCTAAGGGCACATATTCCATTGTTTCTCCTATAGTCTATGTTTATTGATACCTTCTTTATAATCCCCATTCTGAAATCATAAACATAATGAAAGAAAAGCAAACAGTTTCTTAGAAACACGGTACAGCAAATAAATCTCGTAAGAATTCAGAGGGATTAATATCAGTGTTAGTTAGTCTGGCTCACTAAATATATAATATAGTTTCAAAGCAAAGGAAAACCTTGTCTATCTTACTTGATGGAGTTAAAAACTTCAGAAGAAGGATTTTCTTCAGAGTTTTAGGAAAATACATAAATTTAACTCTAGTCAGTGGAGTCTCTTCTCAACAATACATGAAGCTTAAGTCACATGTTCCATTGTTACTGACCCATGGAATGTTTTTGTATGAAATAACAGCTATATAAGGGCATGGTTAACATATGTGATCACCACCAATAGCCTATATGCATTTACATCTTCATGAAAATCCCCATTTGATATCATAAACATAATGACTGTGGAAAGGAAAAATAAACAGTTTCTTAGAAAGACAGTATTGCAAATATGTCACCTAAGAATTCAGAGAAATTAATATCAGTGTTAGTTAGCTGGCTTGCTGTGGATATAATGTGGTTACAAATCAATGGAAAACCTGGTCTACCTTACTTGTTGAAATCATGTACGTCAGAAGAAGGATCTTCTTTAAAGTTTAATAGATTGGAAAATACATAAATCTGAGAAAGAATGCCACCAATGGTAAAGTCACCAGGATAATAGTATTTGTGAAGAATAGAAAGAGGATTGCTCATGGGACATTTCACACAAGACCTGATCTGAACAATTTGACATGTCAATGTTACTAGAATCAATGCTTCTATCTCTACCATCTTGCATTATATTGTCCATCTAGATTCCAAAATTTATATATTTACTTTGATGTTTAAATCAGACACACTGACTCCAGTTAACTTATTTTTGAAGAGTTCTCTGGAGAATTGTGAAATAGACAGGTGAAGTGATGCCTGTGTCTAGGTACCTATTAACCTTGTTATTTATCTGTGGATTTTCTTAAGGTGTAGAATAAATTATGGTTGATTTGATAATTACAGGGGAAATCATCACCTGTGGAAACTGACTTCTTTGTTACATCACTGGTAAAAACATTGGTTATTGTAGTTTTGCAATGAAATAACAGTAATAGTTTTGATCAAGAGGATGATGTGCAAAAATCATTTGTCAAAGAGGCATTCCATATTTTGGGTTTTCCTGTTACTTCCAACATGCATCAAACAGATAGTGATGGTATTTATTATACTTAATGACTTTAGAGCAAGATATTTCCAAAATGCCAATAGTATATATCTTTGAGGTCAATACCTATTATTGAGATTAAATTCTTTGTTTTAGCTTAGGATGAAGGCAATTTATTTATTTTGTTTTATCAACAAGAAGAAAATGCAAAATGGAAAAACAAACAAAAAAAAAAACATACATCCAACAACAACAACAAAAAAAGGACTCGGAAAATAGCTACAGACCAGGGGTTAAATGCTCCTGGTTTGGACCAGATCACCGGTTCCGGTAGCGATGGAGGTGGGTGGTTCAGAAAACCAGTAGCAAAATTTCCTGCCCCATTCCCACCCCATGCCCAGCTTAGACGTGTGATCATCAGAGGCTTTTTTTAAAAATTTTTAAAAGCATTTTTTCTACAACCTCTTTGGCAGAAAAAAATGCTTTTAAAAGTAAAAAAAAAAAAAGCCTCTGATGATTGTGCAGCTGGGATCGTCAGAGGCTTTTAAAAGAAAAAAATGCCTCTGCTGATCAGGCAACTCAACTGGGATCGTCAGAGCTTTTTAAAAGAAAAAAAGGCTCTGCTGAGCAGGCGACTCAGCTGGGATCGTCACAGCCATTTAAAAGCATTTTTTTACAACCGCTTCACTGAAGAAGTTGTAGAAAAAATGGTTTTAAAAGTAAAAAAAAAAGCCTCTGATGATTGTGCAGCTCATCTGGGATCGTCACAGCCATTTAAAAGCATTTAAAGAAGTTGGCCACACCCACCCAGTCAGATTACCACCACCACCACCAAGCCACGCCCACAGAACCGGTAGTAATAAATTTTAGATTTCACCACTGCTACATACCCCACATAACCTGGACATAAACTGTTTCAACTTCTTCCCTCTAGACGATGCCATAGGGCAGGTGTGTCAAACTGGTGGCCTGTGGTCCAGATGCATCATGTGCAGGCCATGCCCACCCCTGCTCCTGGAATGGGAAAAATGCTGCAAAATGCATGTGACAGCAATGTGATGCTGCAAGTTTATAGGACCCGTGCTATAGGACATTGCACACCAGTACAACTAGAACAAGGGCAGTTTTCTTTCCCCATAACATAAATCTGATAAAGAATTAATTTCTACAACATTGTCAAATTATCTACGAGGGCTATATTAAGGTTCTCAGCTTTCCTATTACCCAATTCCTTATCCTCTTATGACTATACCTTTGTTGCTTGTATCTTACGTTTTATATTGTTTTATTTAGTATCCTAGTATGATTTATGTTGTTTGCTTATTTAGTATTCTATGATTATCACTAAGTGTTGTATGTTATGATTTCTGATGAATGTATCTTATGATCAGTAGTGTGCGGGTGCGGGCACTCACTTTGCAAGTGTGTGGTGCTTTTGCACATGTGCAGAGCATTTTTGATGCTCTCTGGATGGGTGGGCAGAGCCTCACGCCACCGCCACTACCTGTTTGCCTGAACTGGGGTGAACAGGAAGCAGCCCACCCCTGCTTACGATGATTATGATCATGATTTATCACTTGTTGCTTGTATGTACAGTGAGAGCTTATGCACCGGAGATAAATTCCTTGTGTATCCAATACCTTTTGCCAATAAAGAATTTTGCTCTGCTCTGCTCTGCTCTGCTCTATTCTATTCTATTCTATTCTATTCTATTCTATTCTATTCTATTCCATTCCATTCCATTCCATTCCATTCCATTCCATTCTATTCTATTTACAACAACAAAAATTGTGTAGAAAAAGAAAAATATAACCCAAATATTAAATACTTTAACATTTAACATAAAGTGTCCACCTGAGCTGGATGCTGGGAAAAAATCATACATTATTGTCCCCTTTATATAATAGCTCTACAAATAGTTATAAGCTTTCCCTGTCCTATTTAACAAGAATACTATACTAATGTAAGATGAAGGCATCTTTGATGGTAGCAAGGGAGAGGACTTTTTTGGCAATTATATCATTCTGAATCAATCTGACTCTTGATGTCCTCCTTATTAATACATGTTTTGTTTAGCTTTAATATATTAAATGTTGCCATTCAGTGAGTTAGAAGTATTAAAATAAATAAATAGAAAGAGGATGTATAACATCTTAGCTAAACATTACACTAGCTGAAAATTAATCTCCAGATGAGATTCTAAGCTTTGGTTCTTAAATTCAAAGCCCACTCATTATAGGGAAGCTGGTAGAATGTATATTTCTTTATGCCCCTGAACATTTTTTGAGATAACCTAATAATTATCTATCTATCTATCTATCTATCTATCTATCTATCTATCTATCTATCTATCCATCCATCCATCCATCCGTCCATATTTTTGGTTGCTATGAGCTTTTGAAAAATTCCCTGGAAAGTTACATTTTTCCTCATATTGGTAAAAGACTCTTAATAATATTTCATATCTTAAATTTTATTATTAATTATAAAATGTTTATACTTTATTATTCATTGTTTTATTTTTTTAGTACAATTGTTTTAATAGTGTTACATGAGACAAGATATAAAATTGTTGATGATTATAATAAATAAACTTCTTTTTGGCAATCACTTTCGTCTTCTTAGCTGTTCCTTATTATTCAGTTCAGGCCTCACAACAATGATATAACATTTAGGAGAAAAGATGCAGAGCAATAAACCAGCACTGGAGGCCAAGATGGAAAAAATCTCCACGGCCACCATGTATTTGCCCTTTGTGCTTAAATAAGTTGGAACAAAGGACACCCAGACACTGCAGAAGACCAACATGCTGAAGGTGATAAACTTGGCTTCATTGAAACTGTCAGGCAAGTTTCTGGCCAGGAAGGCCACCGTGAAACTGATGGTAGCCAGGAACCCCAGAAATCCCAAGACAACGTAAAACATGGTGATAGAGCCTTCTTTACATTCCAGGATAATTTCTTCAATCAGGGAGTGCATGTCAACATCTGGAAAGGGAGGAGCAGTTACCAACCACACAGTGAAAATCAAAGCTTGAATAAAAGAGCAGGAGAGGATGATGGAGCTGGCCATTTGCTTTCCAGACCATTTCCTTATCCCACCACCTGGTGTGGTTGCCATGAAGGCCAGGACCACAATGATGGTCTTGGCCAAAACTGAAGAAATGGCTATTGAGAAGATGATGCCAAAGGTTGTTTGTCGAAGGAGACACATAAGCATTGTGGGCTGTCCAATGAAGAGCAAAGTGCAAAGGAAACAAAACAAAAGGGAAATGAGAAGAACATAACTGAGGTTCCGGTTGTTGGCTTTGACAATGGGAGTCTCCCGGTGCTTAATGAAGATGTAAAGCACCAAAATTGTGAGGAAAGAAAACAAAAGAGCACAAAGGGTAAGCGTAAATCCTAAAGGTTCTTCAAATGAGAGGAAGCTGATAACTTTTGGAAGGCACAGATTCCGATCCATATTGGGATACTGATCTTCTGGACATTGAAAACAGTCTTCCATATCTGTGAAAGAAACATGCGTTAGGAAACACAACCAATCTTCATTCCTCCAATTTCATTAAAGAATAGCCACCATTTATAGATTTGTTAAAGCAGACAAGTTTTAGCAAACATTAAGATGTCTCTGAGAAGTTGATAAAAATACTTGCTAAAAACCCCTTTTCTTGTATTGCACTATTAAACTAGGCAGGTTATAAAAAGAAAAATTACACAAAAATTAAGATACAAAAAGAAAGTAAAACATAAATAAAGAAATTATTTCTTAAAAAAATTAGCAACAAAATTTTGCCATGCCCTCCATTTTCCCCAGAGCTCGAACAATTATCACAATATTTGTACTGGATTTTGAATGTGAAATACTAAAAATTATTTCTAGTCATTTCATCTTTGAAATCTGTTTTTTTTTCCCTCTGAAAAATTGTATTCCAAGCATGTGGATTTAATTGCTGTGTAATGCATTTCCACTGAGTAATTTCCAACCTCTTGAACTTTCTTTACAATCTGTTGGTTGGTTTTTTTTTTTTTTTTAACAATCTTTACAGTGGCAAATCAGACTGCAAAAGTTTACATATTCTATAAATAAATTAGCATCAGTAAGAGCCAGTGGTGAAATCCAAATTTTTTACTACCGGTTCTGTGGGCATGGCTTGGTGAGTGTGGTGTGGCTTGGTGGGCGTGGCAGGATAAGGTTACTGCAAAATCTCCATTTCCACTCCACTCCAGGGAAAGGATACTGCAAAATCCCCATTCCCTCCTCACTCCTGGAGGAAGGATATTGCTAAATCTCCATTACCACCCCACTCTGGGGCCAGCCAGAGTTGATATTTTCCAATTCTCCAAACTACTCAAAATTTCCGCTACCAGTTCTCCAGAACCTTTCAGAACCTGCTGGATTTCACTCCTGGTAAGAGCTAAGAAAAAATATAGATGGTATGGGATGCCTGTGCAGCCCTGAATTGAATATTTTATTCTCAGGCAATAGGTTCTGCAATAATACTCTCCTATTGGAACACTTACCGTTTTGGTTTGAAATCTTTCCTTTGGGACATAAATGACAATCATAGCAGCAAAATGGCTTCCCCTCAATCTTGGTTTTACTATAACCAGACTGGCAGTTGACATTACACAGAGAAATAGGTTGAATCTGTGTGGAAATGGAAGAGATGAAAATGTGTCACTGTTCGGAAAATTCATTTAATAATTTTTTTTTTGGGGGGGGGGGGGAGGGTCTAACGTTTTTTTCTTTTCCTATTTGCTTTGGTTTTTGGTCTCTTTGAGTCAGTTTATCACCTAGTGACTTCCTGGACTTCCCGTGCACTTCTCTTGGCAAGATTTCAGAAGTGGTTTGCTATTGCTTCCTTCCCAGGGCTGAGAGAGAGGGACTGGTCCAAAGTCATCCAGCTGGTTTTGTGCCTAAAGTGGGACTAAAACTCACAGTCTCTTGATTTCTAGCCTGGTTCCTAATATTACAGGTTACACATTGATAATGACTTGGCCAGGGGTGGTATTCACTTACTTTCCCTACCGGTTCACAAATGTGAATGCACAAATGTGAGCTTTGCTGGCGCACGCTCCTTCTACGCATGTGCCTGGCCTCAAAAATGTGCCTAAATAGGATGACATAGAGCCAGGGCAGGTGGGTGGGCCCACCTGTAATTTCCACTACAGGTTCAGGCAAACTGGTCCAAACCGGCTGAATACCACCTATGGACTTGGCACAAGTTATAAGTATGGCTGAAAAAATTACACCAAAATACAAATAAAATTCCAAAATATATTGTTTTACCTCCCCGCCCCTCACCTTAAAGTAAATTTTCTCTCATCATTTTAAAGCCTCAGGAATTTTTTTTTAAAAAAAATAATATGATGAACATCACCTGTTTGAAATTGTTGTGCCATATAATAGCATTTTCAGAGATGGTGAATACTTTCCCAGGAGAACCCAGTGGTGCTACTCCTCCAACTTTTACTCTCTGGAAGGATTGATTGGGAAATGTGACCCAATTTATAAGATCAAATCCAACTATTAATTCCCCATGTGAACTAAAGGTGAAGGTTTCTCCAATGCTATTGTTAAATGAGTTGCTTTTCAAATAATGGTGAAGCTAAATTAGAATGGGAAGAAAAATAATTACAAGAAGGACAAGAATGCCAGGAATAATAGTTCAATAATAGTCTACTATTTTACATATACCGTGTTTCCTCGAAAATAAGCCCTCCCCAAAAATAAGTCCTCCCCGAAAATAAGCCCTCCCTGAAAATATTTAAATGCATGTGCAGCTGGTCTGGTTAGGGTTAGGGAGACAGAGCTGGAAATTAGTTAAGATGGCAAGAGGAGCCCCGTCTTTCTTCACACATCCCAAAATAAGCCCGCCCCGACAATAAGGCCAAGCACTTATTTTGGGGTTCAAAAAAATATAAGACAGGGTCTTATTTTTATGAGAGACATTTATTCTGTTCTTTCTTGTATCTGTCCCTTTAACCTCTGGTGTGCCTTGATAATTTTTAAGGGGTGAAATACAACACCTTCTGTTTCATTAGCTGAAATAAATGGTTCTGAGAAACTGTACCTTTTAACACAGATAGAATAAAAGAACTGAAAACACAATAAGATCCTCTGGGGGGAAAAAACTTATCCTTCAGAAAATAATAAATTAGATCAACTCAAAGGACAATACTTATAATATTGATGCACCTAAAATTGATGTTTTGTATGATTGCTATTTTTCTTTTCCTTTGTGCCTGAAGCTTTTTAAAGATACACTTAGGGGAAAAATTGAAATTAATTTGATAAAAAATAATAATTAAATTAATTCATTTTGCTTTGGTTTTTGTTGGGTTTTGGAATGTTCTTGCAATATGTAAATTCAATAGAGAGGAGGAGGAGGAGGAGGAGGAGGAGGAGGAGGAGGAGGAGGAGGAGGTGGAGGAGGCCTGGTTTCCAAGGCTGAGGAAGAGTGTCTGGCACAAAAGACTGGCTTTATACCTAAGCCAAGGCTAGAACTAATAAAAGATGCCTCCAGTCAAGTCATAGCTGAAATCCTAAATTTGTCATTCTATTTTAGAGTTAAAGTCTGGTTGTTGAAGAGATTTGGCTTTAGTCACTGTGACAGCCACCAGAAAAGAAAGCATGGAAGATGGAAGAACAGTGTGATTGATCTGGGTGAGAGACTCTTAACTTTTACTTTTTATTTTTTTTTATGGAAGAAAGAGCCCCCTGGAAAACGGCTGGTGAAAGTGAGACCTAAAAAGGAGGAGGTGGAACTGTTTTTCCTCCACCTCCCAAGAAAAGCAGTGAGTAAAGCATAAGAGCCATTTTTGAGAACAGGAAGTAAAGCCAAAGAACTTTTTAAAAAGTTGAAAATAAATTTTGCAATTTGGAAGCTGGACTGGGGACCTCAAATATAACATTGATTAAGTTAGAAGTTTTTGGATACCATAAAATTTGGACATACTGTACAGACCTTTGCTTTTTATAAAACTTGGATCAGAGTATATTTTATAAAAGAAGGAAGAATAAGAGAGACATAGAGGAACAGTGCCACCTATAGGCAGAAGTGAAAGCTGGGAGGTGTAAAGGAGAAAAGGGAAAAAAGTATAACCTTGAGAAGCTGAAGCTAAAGACTGACTACTAGACAAATAATTTTCACACTATAAGTTGTTTATGCTGAATAGCTGAGATAGAGAGTGAAACACTGAGATTTTCTATTTTTAAACAGTGCAGCTCTTGGAACTCAAGCAGAAACTAAACAGATAAGGTAAAGCAGAAGCTGAAAACAGTAAAACATTTCCCTTTTTTTATATGTTGCTCTGTGACCTCCCTATCTGTGGATATAATAACTGGTGGATGAATTTTGGGGTTTGGTGGGCCTATGCCGATTACAATTTACCAATTTATTTTTTTTCATGAAAAGAAAGGATTAGGGTTTGAAGAACCTGAAGAACAACAACAAGTATGTCTGATAACCTTTGGGTTATAACTTATACTTTTGCCTTTTCCTTGGATTACAACTAATAGCTTTATCCTTTACGTTTTGTGGATTACAAGTACCAACACACTTCAAAATGAGGAAAACAGCATCTGCACCATCTTCAGCACCATCATCAGCAACATCTAGTCCATCAGGCCAGAAGCCATTGTATGCCATGCTACAGCAAGAGAAAGCAAACGTGATGTAGGCAGAAAGTTATGATTCAAGCCCTACATGATGATATGAAGGAAAGAATAGTGAAAGTGGAGTATAAAATAGAGAATTTTCAACAAATAATGGCGAAAAGTGAACAACGCATCCAGAAAGTAGAAGAGAAAGCTAAACAAAAAGAAAAAAGAGTGAAAGAAGTTGATCACAGACTTACTTTGGCAGATAAAAATAAAGAGAGAACAATAATATCACTTGACGTGGACTGGGCTTATTATTACTTGTGGTTTCAGAATATTGAGAGAGAAAAGGGAGAAAATCTAGCAGAGATATTGGCAGAGCTGTTGGCGGAGGTTCTAGAGGTGACCAAAGAAAAAATTCTTGCTGAGACTGATGAAATATTTAGAATTCATACCAGATACGTGACAGAAAACAAGCTCTTCCGGATTCTGGTGGATGTCTTGGTGACTGATGCTAATAATGATCATTTCTCATTGAGGGCTGCCTATGAAAGCTGGAGGTTAGAGAAACTCTTTTATGGAGAATTGATTCCTTTTCTAATGAAAAGGAGAAAGGGTGAACACTAATTTCCATATTTTGTGGAGTGCTCCAACATTTTGTCCTATTATTTCTAATTTATATGAAGCTCCTAGAAGATATTGTCTACCACTATGGAGAGCAATATAATCAATATTCTGAGGTTACTAGGCTTTACATTATGATAGCAATCTGGAATGTTATGGTTCAGCTGAGCAGTATTGCTAGGGTGGAAGAGGAAATAGTATTCATAAGAAGTTACCTTCCATGGTTGTTGATTGAGAAGTTCCCTTCTTCCTCTTCTCTGGGTTGCTCTTTTGTTCACTGCCCTGGAATACATGGCATGCAAAGCTTCTGCCACTACATGAACAGCATTATAGAGGCTATAGCTGTGGCTGGTCATGCTCATTTCAAAAACAGAGCCAGGAAGGGTTTCTAACTTCTCCTCTCCAGTGCAGAGTCCTCCTGGCTTTGTTTCTGCATCGGAATGAGAGAAAGAGCACTGGAATGCCTCTTCCCAGAAGTCCCTGAAGAAACCATCTTCTTTTTCTGATGGAAGCTTTCTCAATCGAAGGAATTGATGGAAGCTGGAAACGTCTTTGGTGTGAACTGCAAAGGATAGAGCCCCATGGATGAAGTCCATGTCCCAGCTCCGTAGCAGTAGAAGGGATGTGAAATCCATTTGGGCAGTGAAAATCCATACTTTGGCTTTCATTGGTATGTCATGAAATTTGGAGAACTGAAGCATAATTCTTAAAACCATAATACTCTGAATTTCACCCAGTACAAGAACTACATTGGCTGTTCTTTCCATAACAATGCTTATTGTCTTCAGTCCTTCCAATGCTATTGGGTTGATTTCTGATGAAAAACTTATTTGTGGAAATGTTTCTACAAAATCAAAGCAGATAGCTTCTTGAGCGAAAATGGATAGTATGCTTTCTACAGAGCTTTCTCCAATGTCATCGTCTATATATATAACACCAATCCATATCCACTGGAAATGCAACAATAACTGGAGAATCCCCTTATAGTGATGGTCAAGATTTGGGAATAGCTGATGAAGGAAAACTCCCTGGGATTTGTCATTCATCATTGCACCTGAACCATAAGCAAACTAAAAATATATTATTAATAATAATGAATAATATGATGTGTGTTTTTTATTTAAAAAGAAATTAAGATATAAACCTCAAAAAAGAATTATTACAGTAACAAACCAAAACCAACAAGACTTCAGTAAGCATTAAAACTTTTTTTAATGCTTCCAGCATTTAAAAAAAGGACCCAAACACACATATATGCATACTATTTCCCCTAGTTGAATATTGATAAAAATATTGCAACACTATTAGTTTCCCTCTTCTTGTGAAACCTTTAACTCTATTTGCAAATTATTAACTGGTCAACTATCTACTATATTTATAACAAAACAGTTAACAGGTAGAACAGCAACAAGAAAGACAAGATTAAAATTTCAGAAACTTATATTAAAAAGCTATTATTGTATTCAATTTGTAGAAATTTTACAGGGTTTCTTATCTATCCCACATCATCCCAATAGTTAACTCTAATTTGTCCTGGATCGAATATTCTAATTTCTTAATAACATTTCTTATCAATTATTGTTTGGTTAAATATATTTAATTCATTCTTCAAAAACAATTTATTTTCGCAAATTCGTCCAGATGAAATTGTTTTCCACTTGAATATGATACATCTGTTCCCCAATCTTCTTCAGTCTTCTTAAGGGAAGCCAATGTATTGCTCATCTATTCAGTTAGTTCTAAGTCTCTAAGGGCCTTATTTCCTTAAGTCTTCTCCACTGAATCTGCCAATTGCAAACCAAGTTCCTTTTTTAAAAATCTAGTTTAATTGCAGTTACTTGCCTCTGGGCTGATTATATTCATTTTTCTTGTAATTTAGCAATTGGAGATAAGAAAACTCTTCAAGGACAGAAAACAAAGTATCTTGAATTGAGATTATTCAGAGTAATGAAATGAATAGATCAGCAGAAAGGATTTTTTTGGTGGTATATTTTGATACAAAATTAAAAGCTCCAAACTTTTGGCAAATTAATAAAATGCAAAATTCCTATAGAGAAAGTCCAATATAGATATAAATCAAGTCATTGCTCAATAACATGCCATGACTTCCTTAAGGAAAAGCAAGATGTATTCAAAGCAGCAAAGTAGATCAAAGGAGAGAGGGGGGGGGAGGGAGGGAGGGAGGGAGGGAGAAACAGAGACAGAGACAGAGAGAGACAGAGACAGAGACAGAGAGACAGAGACAGAGACAGAGACAGAGACAGAGACAGAGACAGAGACAAAGACAGAGATAAAGTGCAGTAGGGGATTAAAATAAATTTAAAAAATAAAAGCCAGTTAATTTTTAGAAGTACTGTACAAAGCCAATAAAGAAGAATATTTGTAGCTCAGAGTTGAAATGAGAAGTCCTTGATGCTTTCTGAATTTGGTTAGTTTCTTGCAGATGTTTCATTACTCAAACTAGGTAGCATCATCAGTGCTAGAGAACTTCTGAGAATATCATTGATTACATCCCCAGCCTACTCCAAAATGGAACATTGAACAATTACACTTCTATCTCAAGAATTAAATCATCTTATTTGGGACACATGGTACTGTCATATAAATGATATAATGATGGAAAAGGTAAGGGAAAGAAAAGAAGTAACAATCAGTAGCAAGGTGGATAGACTGGGTTAATGCAGTTTTGGAAGACATGTAGGCCAAGTTGAGACATATCATCCTGGAAAAGGTCTGTCTGTGCTCTTAATGAGTCATCACCAACTTAATAGCACTTAATCAATGAATCAATCAATCAGTCGGAAAGGATTGCTTGAAGTGACATAGCTTAACTTCATTCGTCAATAGGCAACTTTGGATATGTTTATAAAGAGTAGAAGAAATGCTGGTCACAGTTATTTAGAAGAGCATTAAGGTAGTCTCTGAGTGCCATAAATGACAGAAAGCAGGGACAGAAGTGCCATTTTTTTTCATTGAGGATAATTGGAAATTTTTGGTTTTAAAATATGTGTGTTAAGATTCTGAAATTTACCTCAGTATATGAAAATGTATCATGTAGCTGTTGATCAGTTCAAAGATAAAAAAGCCCATTTGTTACTTTTGTAATTAATCAGAATTACAAGAAAATGTAAATGTTTTTTTCTTCAGAAAACAGAAAAAAACTTCTAAGTAATGGCAAAAGCATGTGTAAAATGCACAAGAACCCCCACTCTTTTCAATTTTTATTTGAATCAAGGAAACTCTCACCTGTGGAATTTTGTGGGTGCATAAAATACTTGTCATAAAATGGCACACATTAGTGTTAGGACCACAGATAACAGCAGCTATACTGGTCTGGACATCACACTTATAGTTTGGGATAAACCTGCCCCGTGTAGAGAGCAGATCCAGTGAGGCCCGATAAGTCCATCTGGCACGAAAATTGCTATTCAACACATGGAATCCCAAAGTGACATTAGGCAAAATCCTTGGATTTTCATTAACTGTTTCAACTGCAAATTGCAAAGCCAGAATATGTTGGTAATTCTGAGTGAATACACTGTAATAAAAATTTAAAAAGACTTTCTATGCATCTTCTTTAAAATATAACACAGGAACCACATTTCAACTCAGGAGATGAATAAAATACATGATTTTTTTTATTAGCTAGATTGTACTTCCTTGCCCACAAGGAAAAGAGAAAAGAAAACTTGTTATGAATTTCTAAATGTTTGAATCTCAGCCCTATCATTTTGTGTGGAAAAAAAAATCTTGGCCATTGCACAATGGCCCAGTTAGTATCCAAATCAATTCTAAACATTTATAATTGCATGAATGTTGACTTTCAGATGTCTTGAATGGTTGTTGAGGAAGTGTATAATGTGATCCTTCATGTGTATCGGAAGAACAAAATTATTTTTTTTTTCTGTAGCTACAAACCTAAAAACCTGGTGCTTTCTTGAATTAAAAAAAGACTACTTTAAGAAATTTGGCAAGTTTTTTTTTTTAAAAAAATGAAGTTAAGGTTCTACACAGAAAAAAAAAGATTATCCTCAAAACAGATGGAATGTTAGTTAGTTATTGGAGTCACGAAGTTTGCTATAGAAAGGATATTGAAGAAACATGTGGGACGTGTTATCAGGTTCCTTCAATCACGAGGGCATGTTTGCTCGGCAAAAGATGTATTGTTAAACTTTCTTAGAAATGTTTGAAATGGGAAGATACTAAATCTCATCAAAGAGGGACTTCTACAATCTGTTGGACAGGTTATATTGGACAGGTAATTTTCTGGCATGAAGGCATCCTTTTATTATCCTGTGAATATCTAGACTTTGGTGGAAATACTTGAGATCCATATCATACACCTGTTGCAGAATTGTGGCTTTAGCTCTAGCTCCATGGCTAGCATAGCCTGACCCCAAAAGGTGTTTGGACACAGTGTTATGGTTTTCCAGAAGGACAAAAACTTGTCCTTCAGTACAAGGACTTTGAGTAAAGGACTTTGAGGAGAATCATGGAAAGATAATGCTTTCGGTAGGTATGAGTGTAGTATAATTTCTAATGCAAAATTCAATTTTGCAGACAACTGTCTATAGTTTCTTTGCTTGCAGACTGTTCTAAAAGACTTTTATAAGCATTTTTTAAATTTATTGACATTTATTTAATGCCAAAGAAGCACAATATATAAGGAAAATTATACCAATCCAAATTAAATGAAACAATGTCTGCATAATTAGATCAAGAAATAGTTATCTATGCTTGGTTTACACTAGGCATTTTTTTAATGTTCCTATTACCAATAGAGCTGGTTGTCTGGGTTGCTGCTAGTGTTATTCTAGATATAAATTTAGTGATCAAATTGGATTTGGTGGGCCAAACAATAAATCCAGAATGATTTCCAAATTTCAAACTTGTTTTCCGATAGAAAATTCCCTTTACTGAATGCAAGCAAAGCTTGTGCAGAACCTTCAAAATTAAATCTTGAAAATTACAGATTCCAGAAGAGGGAAACGTATTATTTTGAAGCAGAAAGGAAGGATTAATTAAAAAGTTCTCTTAAGTATCTAGAGCACATTTATATTCAAACCAACTAATATTCTGGGGTACCTTGTAAGGGAAATTAAGCTATAGGTTATATAAGCAGACACAATTGTATTAATAGCTAAAGTATCAACTAAAATGTTATCAAATGAGAAATGAGAACAATATTTTTCCTTGGAGAGAACTCTTATTATTGATGACAAAATACTTTTATAAACATTCACTTTAATTCTTCCTAAAATATTCTGAACAAACTTTGTAATGTATTTCCATGATTTGTATCACTGAATAAAAAGCTCATTCTAGTCAGTAGAGTCTCTTCCCAAAAACATATTAAGGTCTAAGGGCACATGTTCCATTGTTTCTCCAATAGTCTATGTGTATTGATATCTTCTTGAAAATCCCCATTCTGATATCATAAACATAATGAAAGGAAAAGCAAAGAGTTTCTTAGAAACACAGTGCAGCAAATAAATCTCCTAAGAGTTCAGAGGGATTAATATCAGTGTTAGTTAGTCTGGCTCGCTAAGGATATAATGTAGTTTCAAACCAAAGGAAAAGCTTGTCTATCTTACTTGATGAAATCAAATACTACAGAAGAAGGATTTTCTTCAAAGTTTAATAGATTGGAAAATACTTAAATCTCACTCTAGTCAGTGGAACGTCTTCTCAACAATACATGAAGTCTAAGGACACATACTCCTTTGTTGCTGGTCAATGCAACATTTTAAATGACATAACAGCTATATGAAATAGGAGATTATTAACATACATGATATCCAGTAATAGCCTATATGTATTGATGTCTTCATGAAAATCCCCATTTTGGTATCATTAACATAATGAGTGTGGAAAGGAAAAGTGAAGAGTTTCTTAGACAGACAGAATTGCAAATAACTATCCTAAGAATTCATATCAGTGTTAATTAGGCTGGTTCACTAACCACTATAATGTGGTTCTAAGCCAACAGAAAATGTGGTCTACCTTACTTGGTAAAATCAAATACTTCAGAAGAAGGATCTTCTTTAAAATTTAATAGATTGGAAAATACATAAATCTGAGAAAGAATGCCACCAATGGTAAAGTCACCAGCATAGTAGTATTTGTGAAGAATAGAAAGAGGATCGCTCATGGGACATTTCACACAAGACCTGATCTGAACAATTTGACATATCAATGTTACTACAACGAATACCACAACCACCATCATCTTGCATTTACATCATCCACTTAGATTCCAAAACATGTATATTTACTTGGATATTTAAACCAGACATATTGACTTCAGTTATCTTATTTTTGAAAAGTTCTCTGGACAATTGTGAAATAGACAGATGAAGGGATTCCTGTATCTAGGGATCTATTAACCTTGTTATTTATCTGTGGTATTTTTTTTTTTAAGATTAGAAGTAATCATGGTTGATTTGATAATTACAGGGGAAATAATCACCTATGGAAACAGAATTCTTTGTAACATCACTGGTGAAAACATGGTCTGCTACACTTTTGCAGTGAAATAACTATCTAGACGATGGTACTAGGAAAATAAACACATGAACTGAATGCATCATGACCAGGGGGGAAAACATCACAATGAGACTGTCAATGAACATAAGTCCATAAAATTCAGGATCAAATAAAACATTGAATATTTATTTATTGGAATGATTTCTATACTTCCCAAATACAATTCACCCAAAACAATTTACAATTATGGTACTCTCAAAAATATCCCTGAGACCCAAATCAAATCTAAAAGACTTAACTAGACTACAAAAAGCCCATTAGGAACATTTCAAAGTTCTAAAATGCGCAATACCACAATTAACATTCCCCAACTATAACTGTTTTTACGAGAGTAAATTCTTTATTCATTTCAATATGAGTTATTCCATTGCATGTTGGGATGTGAGAATAAGAAACAAAGCTGCACAGTAGAATAGCAAAAACAGTGGAAAAAATATGAATTTTCTAACAATTTCCTTATTGTGGAATCCAACCAAGTAGTTATGAAATCTAGCAAAAGAGTGATAGTTTTGATCAAGAGGATGATGCACAAAAGTCATTTGTCAAAGAGGCATGCTATCTTCTGCCACTGAGGTCAAGAAAAAAGTCCTTTGTGTTGCCTTAGGACCATGATGGCGAACCTATGGCATGCGTGCCACAGGTGGCACACAGAGCCCTCTCTAAGGGCATGCAAGCCGTCGGCAAGCTCAGCTGCACCACAAATGTGCATGCGCCTCCCACTGGCCAGCTGATTTTTGGGTCTCTGCCATGCATGCACGGGGATTGGGCACATGCGGGAGATGCTTGCATGTGTGTTGGGGTTGGGGGGAGTCTGGGGGGGTGGAGTACACCCACGTGGCCTGTTTTTGGGCCCAATAGGCTGCAGGGAGGCCTACTAGGCCTAAAACAGGGCGCGGGGGACCACATGCGCATGCATGTGGGGTGAGGCTGCAGGGGTGCATTGCATGCACATTGCATTCTGGGTGCCAGCAGACACGTGTGCGAGCTGTCACACACGCACTTGCTTTCGGCACACAATGACAAAAAGGTTAGCCATCACTGCCTTAGGATGAAGGCATTTTTGATGGTTGCAAACCATTTTTGGTGGTGGCCCGAGCTCTCTGCCAGTGAAAATGGGTTCCCGAGCTCTGTTTTCAGCTGTGACAGCCTCCTATAACCCTCTGCCACTGAAAAACAGAGCTCAGGAGGGCTGCATATGCCCTCCCTAGCTCCATTTTCACTACAAAAGCACCCCAGGCCAGTCCTTCACTATTTCCAGGGAAGCCCCATGGGCCAGATCTAAGCACCCCACGGGCCGGATCCATCCCCTGGGTCTTGAGTTTGACATCCCTGTCTTAGGGGAGGGAGAAGACCAAATAAACCAAGTTTTCTGTGAATTCCTTAATATATATACAATTGTTTCTATGTATTTTTTTTTTTTTTTTTGCTTTAATTTATATGCCGCCCTTCTCCGGAGACTCAGGGCGGCTTACAATGCGTTAAGCAATAGCCTTCATACTTTTGTATATTTATACAAAGTCAGCTTATTGTCCCCACAATCTGGGTCCTCATTTTACCTACCTTTGAAAGGATGGAAGTCTGAGTCAACCTTGAGCCTGGTGAGATTTGAATTTACAGTAATTGCAAGCAGCAGATGTTAATAACAGTGCTTTAGGCCACTGTACTACAGGTAATAGAATATGTGTATTCTATTACACATACCAATAGGGCAAAGAGGCATGGATAGTGACCAAGGAAGGTTTTTTTTTTTTTTTTAATATGAGCTTAAATTCTTTGGAGCATTGCAGATTGAGTTCTGGATTCCCGCCCAACCTGGCATTTTGGGGGAACTGGGTGTATGTCTATACAGCTGGATCTGAAAATGGATAATAACTTTTGAGGAAAAGTGAGATCCTATCAGCTTTGAAAGAGGAAGGGTACACGTTCTCCTGAAGAAGGTCTTTCTTAGCCCAAATCTCTTCAACCATTTTGCCAAGTCTTTGACTTCCAAATATTTTTGAGAAGTTAATAGGATACAATTGCAGAACATTGACGGGTGGAGGTGGGGAAGAAGCCAAGATGGCAATGATGCAACAACAACTGCTATAAAGACAGCCTCCAAAAGTTTGCCGTCTTTTTTAAAAATAGTTTTATTATCATTTTTTTCCCCAAATCCATTGTTTTAAATACTGGAATATTTTATTTTACATTGACCCCTTCACTCACCTTCCCAGCGTGAAAATCATGTGCTGCTCTATTTGGAATATTCAGATAGCTATTAACAGAAATGTATTAATAAGTAAAGCAATGAAAAATAAAGTATTAAAAGTATTAATTTTTAAATTTTGTAATTAAGAATTACAATTAAGATTTAAACACCTGTTCAGAAAATATTTTGTGGGACCTATCACAGGCTAATAAATATGTTGTGTCACTCATCTCTCAAGGGAAGTATCTCTGCGATGTCTAGGAGTGAAGAATGATGTAATGCTACATACTCAATCAAAAGGGGAAAGGAATTAGTTTACAAAAGTGGATAAATTTACTCTACCACCACATTTGTCCCTTGCTTAGGGTGGAGATTCCTTGGTAGTCTTGCTAACTGCCTGTTTAGGTGGTAGAGAGGTCCTGAGGGAATCAAAATAATTGAGAGCAAAACACTGAATCAAGATTACTACTTGCTATGAATAAACATTCTAAGATAGGATATTTGAACTGTTTGATCATATTTATTATTAAGATCAGACATTGAATACCTGTTTATTCAAGCCAATGAATCTTACTCAACAAAATAGGAATACATGACAGGAAAGTAAGGTCTTCATTCAAGATGGTGCTGTGTATGTTATCAATACTAGTAGTTCTAATGTTTGAAGGAGCCTTTAGCAGCCTTCCTGTGAAATGCCCTATAAGCCTCCCGCTTTCTATTCTTCACAAGCATTACCATCCTGGTGACTTTATCATCGGAGGCATTCTCTCTCAAATCTACGTATTTTCTACTCCAACAACTTTTGAAAGAAGTCCCTCTTTCGATGTGTTTGACAATATCATGTAAGTCTATGTTAGATCTCCTGGAAAGTCCCTAATTCTTTTTTTAAAAATAAATACTTTTTATTAATAGAAGATTTTGCAAGGATTTAGGGAAAAAAAAGAAGAAAAAAAATAGAAAGCTCTAATGAAGCAAGTTCCTATCTTCTTTGTAGGAGTTACAAATAACACAGTCACAAGTTCCACTCATCTCTCTCCTATCATTACATTATGGTATCATTACATTATTATTTTTTTATTATAAGCCCAATGTAAGGATGATATTAATTCTAATTGAACAGTACTGAAGCTTGGGAGACCTGGAGACCAAAACAGTTGCAGGATTTGGGTTGGCTTGTCTAAAGAAAAGAAGGACTAGGGATGATATGATAGCACTATTCCAGGGGGTCAACCTATTCTCCAAAGCACCTGAAGTCAAGACAAGAAGCAATGGATGGAAACTAATCAAGGAAAGAAGCAACCTAGAACTAAGGAGAAATTTCCTGACAGTGAGAAAAATTAACCAGTGGAATGACTTGCTTTCAGAAGTTGTGGGTGCTCCAACACTGGAGATTCTTAAGAAGAGATTCAACAACCATTTGTCTGACATGGTATAGGGTTGGAGTAGAAGACCTCCAAGATCCCTTCCAATTCTGTTATTCTATTAATGGTTACAACTATACAAGAGGTGAATCTTCTAGATGGCTTAAATAAATAAATATTTCTAGATCCCTTCCCTCTTGCATTGTTATTAAATGTTTATATTTAGGGTTCCAAAATATGTTCCATGGTGAGATAGTTTTTTGTTTAGATTGCAAGATCTAATTATTAATAAGGCAATCTTCCCACTGCAGAGTAATAACTCAGAACTACCAGCATATTCTAGCCTTGCAATTTGCTATAGAGACAATTAATAAAAGTCCAAGGATTTTACACAATGTCACACTGGGATTCCATGTGTTGAACAGCAATTTCCATCCCAACTGGACTTTCCGTGTCTCACTGGAGCTTCTTTCTACACAAGGCAAGTTTATCCCCAACTACAAGTGTGATGCGCAGGCTAATATAGCAGTGGTTATTGGAGGACCTAATGCTGATGTGTGTCTCTTCATGGCAACCATCTTGTGCATCTATAAGATTCCACAGGTGAGTTGCCCTAATTCAGCACAGTTAAGCAAGCTATACTCTTCATCAAGACATTGTCTTGATGTCTTTAAGGAAGTAGGATGGACCTAAAAGGAACAGGTCCTGTTCCTATTCAGGAAAAGCTCTCTCTTTACTGCTGATATTGATTTAAGAGTCAAAATAATTATTCAATGAGGCATGCTTCTCATACAATAGATGTATGACAAAGCGCTAAGTATTTTTTTTTTTAATTTGATTTATATGCCGCCCTTCTCCGGAGACTCAGGGGGGCTTACAATGCGTTAAGCAATAGCCTTCATTCTTTTGTATATTTTATATAAAGTCAGCTTATTACCCTCACAAACTGGGTCCTCATTTCACCTACCTTAGAAAGGATGGAAGGCTGAGTCAACCTTGAGCCTTGGAGAGATTCGAACCAGCAGAAATTGCAGGCAGCTGTGTTAATAACAGGGTGCATTAAACCACTGTACTATCAAGTAATCCATATTTCATATACCACAGAACCCCCATTTCCTATTCATGTAATTTACATTGAAGAACAAATTGAGTGTGTGATGCCATGGAGATGTCAGCTTTGGAAGCCATATTAGGCCAGAAGCTTCCAAGCTGCCACCTTCTCATGTCTGGGAAAGTAGGAAGGAGGATTTATTTGAGGGTTTGTATTTAGACAAAATAGCATTCTTCCCATCAGTCAAGGTCAGGACGAGCCTGCATCTGGAGAAGGAGTGGTTGGAGTACTGTCTCAAGATAGAACAGATGGTGATTGGAGCATGTGATCGGCTGATGAGTGAGGGGATGGTTTTGGGGTTTTTGATTTACTGAGGGGAAAAACTGTAACTTTCAGATTCGGGTTTTCCCAAGATGTGCCAGTATACCTACTCTAATAAATGGAACTTTGAGAAAATGCTTGCCTCAGAGTTTTTAATTGGAGCAGAGGTTTTTCTGGAACACTGACATGAGACTTTACACTCCAAACCTTTAAACAATTGTAAAAAATTAAGGAAACCTATACAATTTTATTTTATTATTTTATTCATTTATTTATTAAATTTACATACTGTCCATATTGCTGTTTGGGGTGACTCTGGGCATCTTATAATGTAATAATAAATAGATATGTAAAAACCAATATAAATATAAGAACCAATTAAAATTACAAAAGCTTAATAATTACAAAAGTGGTGTTACATGTACCCTAGTGGCTTCTAGAATTGTTTGCACTGCTTCATTCTGGATCAATTGTAGTTTCCAAATACACTTCAAGGGTAGCCCTAGGTACAGTATGTTACAGTAATCAAAATTCCAAGGCAGTACAGAGTAGAAATTTCTGGCAATATTCCCTGTGCCTTCCAGAAATCAGAATGTCAGCATTCCAGAAAAAAACCCAACTCCAAGTAAAACTCTGAAGCAAGCATTTTTCAAAGTTCTATTTACTAGAATAGGTAAACTGGCACATCTGGGAAAACCTGGATCTGAGAGGTCCAAGCTTCCCCTCAGTAAATCAAAACCCCCAAAACCATCCCCTCACTCCTCAGTCGATCACATGCTCCAATCACCATCCATCCCATCTCAAGACAGCACTCCGACCACTCCTTCTCCAGATGCAGGATCAGCCTAACCTTGACTGACAGGAAGAATGCTATTATGTCTAAAGACAATCCTTCTACTAAATCCCCCATCCTATTTTCCCACACAGGAGAAGGTGGCAGCATGGAAACTTCCGGCCTAATATGGCTTCCAAAGCTGACACAGAGGAGCATGCAGGTTCTGTCCAAAGATAGGTGATTGATACTGCTCTATGTAGTGAATCTGGATTCTGTTGGTTTATTTCACTGTAGCTTCAGTGGTATGTTAATTTATAGAGGACCTAAACTGGACAGTACAATCTTCAAAATATATACATGATTATATAGAGATCACTAAAAAAGTTAATTCAAAATTTTCAATTAGCATACAATTCTCTCCCATGAATGGTGGAGAATTCCAAAGCTTCTTTAACTAGGTTAAAAACTATGTTTAACTATGTTAGTGTTACACTTAATGATGAATAAGAGATTACATGGTGTTTTTATTACTGATAATCTACTGAGAAAAGTTTCTTCAATTTATTTTGGAGAAGGTAAGTCTATGTCAATTACATTCACAAACCCCCCTTTTTTTCTGAATTGGGGGTTTGCTGAACTAAAATTATTATGGAATTTGAATGTTGTCTAGACAGAAAAACAATGTTTATACTGAAAAACAGTTAATGCTTCGGTCCAAGCAATTTCAAAATGGTGAAAGTATTCCAATTTATTGGAATAAGAAAAATAACTCAGATATTTTTCCTTTTAAATTGTTTGCTATACTTTGTAGTTGGCATTTGGGTCCGCACCAGTGATGAATGACATATCCCAAAGAGTTTTCCTTCGCCAGATATTTCCAGATGTCTACCAGCAATATAAGGGGATTATACAGCTATTGCTTCATTTCCAGTGGAAATGGATTGGGGTGATGTTCATTGAGGGTGAGAATGGGGAGAGATTCATAGAAAATGAGCTGCCCAAGTTTATCCAGGAGGGTATCTGCTTTGACTTCATAGAAAAATTTCCACAACTCAAGTTTTCAACCGAAATCACCAAAATGGTTTCAGATGGAGAGAAAACTTCTAGAATCATTATGGGCGCAACTTCTAATGTGGTAGTTGTGCATGGGGAAATACAAACAATGGCGGTTATAAGAGTAATGCTTCATATGTCTGAATTTGAGGAGATCCCAATGAAAACCAAAGTATGGATTTTTGTAGCCCAGATGGATTTCACATCGTTGTCTTTTCAACGAAGCTGGCCCATTGACTTCATGCATGGTGCACTCTCTTTCTCAGTCCATAGTGAGGAAGTGCTGGGATTCCACGAGTTCCTTCAGCACATGGAATTTGCATCTCAAAAAGAAGATATTTTTTTCAGAGATTTCTGGAAAGAGGCATTTCAGTGTTCTTTCTCCAGAATTCCCAAAGAAACAATGAATGAAGACATCTGCACTGGAAAAGAGAACCTGAGTCAACTTCCTGGGTCAATTTTTGAAATGAGCATGACCAGTCACAGCTACAGCATCTATAATGCTGTCCATGTAGTGGCAGAAGCTTTGCACGCTATGTTCTCAACTACAGCGAAGAAAGGAGCCAGACGAGATAAGCAGAGACAGCAGCTTCTCAATCAACAAACCTGGCAGGTAGTTTCCTTCGATCAATAATATAGGAGGATCCTCTTGTACACAGTGTTGGTTTCTTGAGACAATGGTGGGATATGAATTAGATTTTAATGCCTTTCATTTTATTTGTGAAATATTTATTGCTATGTAACTGATGGAAAAGACTGTGCTCAACTTTGATGTGAATCTAATTGGGCTTCAGAGATGGTGTTCAGCCGGTTCGTACTGGTTCAGGTGAACTGGTAGCGGCGACTGTGGGTGGGCCCCTGCCCCTGCCCCCCATCTACCTGCCCCAGTGTAATGCCATCCTAGTTGGCCATGTTTTTGAGGTGGGGCGCATTCACGGAAGGCACACACGCAAGCAAAGCACATGTACAGAAGGCCGGGCACATGTGGAGAAGGCGCACGAGCGTGTGAAGTGAGCGTGCATATGTGCAGTGAACCAGTGATAAGAATATTGGAAACCCACCACTGTTAGGCTTCTATGTCACAGTTAATTTATTGTAAAGAAATTTCTTTTACAAAGCAATAGAAAAATACTTTAAGGATTCGATGGGTATCTAATAAATCCCTAGTGAGAGAACGACTCTGAGGCGATGAGGAACTACAACTACAACATTTATTCAATCTGTTTCAGGCATACATGGCAACAGCAACTCCCGTGCTTGACAGCTCCCTTTTATAGCCTGAGCTGTCACATTATAACCAATCAGAACACAGGCAGTAACTAACTCGGCCACTAGGGACCATCAGTATAATTGAATATTCAACACTCCTTCCCACCAAGCTTGCGCCTACACTCGTCAGGCGCATGCGTAATCACTTAAATACGTTGGTCTCCGACAGACCCGCCCTGATCGCCTGGGCTCCACCCTCTCATCCTGTTCCACTGGCTGATTTGAGTTGCTAAGTGCCCTGTCTAGGCAACCGGGAATCCCGGAAACTTCCTCCCCCGGTTCCCCTCTTGCAACAGGTAATTCCTCCGCAGGTGCATTGGATGGGATCGGGGTGGCAGACCTGCTGATGGCCGTGCCGAACGGCCGTGCGCTCGGGATCTCTCTATCATCCTGCCGGGGAACTAACACCCTCCTGGCCCGCATTTGATCTTTATAACGCTTCCAAATCCTACCCCCATCTACCTCCACCTGGTAGGAGCAGGGCCCCACTACCCCCACGACTGTTCCAGCCAGCCATAACAGCTGACCCGCGTAGTTTCGGGCATAAACCGGGTCTCCCACTTGGAACGGCTGGTACCTACTGCGTGAATTCAATGGTTTGCTCGGCCAATACGAGGGGTGTATTCGGTCTAAAATGGTGCGTAGTTTGCGGCCCATTAAGAGCTTGGCAGGGCTTTTGTTAGTCAGTTGGCAGGGCATCGTATGCTGTGCCAACAAGTATTCTTCTAGGCGTTCACTCCAACTCCCGTGACCCATCTTTCTTAGTGCGTCCTTAGTCGACCTCACGGCGCGTTCAGCAAAATCATTACTAGCTGGGTGGAATGGCGATATTAGGCAATGCCGTATCCCCCGGTGCGCCAGGAACCCCTCGAACTCAGCAGATGTAAATTGGGCACCATTATCAGACACCATCATATCAGGCAACCCATGGGTGATAAACAGCCAGCCTAGCGCCTTAATAATGGCCTCTGATGTGGTGGAACGCCTGTGTACCACCTCCACCCACTTTGAAAATGCGTCTGCCACCACCAGGAAGGACTGCCCTTGCATAGGCCCTGCTAGGTCAATATGCAACCGGGACCATGGGGCCCTAGGATCCTCCCACTCCCATGGCAGATCCTTGGCCGGCATAGGCAGGGCCGCCTGGCACTGAGAGCAGGTTGAAACCCACTCCATGATATCCTTATCTAACTGTGGCCACCACAGATAACACTGACCCAAAGCCTTCATGCGCACCACTCCCGGGTGACCCTGATGTAATTCCTGTAACAAGGAGCGTTTCAAAGGGGGTGGGATCACCACTCTGTGTCCCCACAGCAGGCATCCAGCCTGTGTGGATAGCTCGAGCCTCCTCAAAGCATAGGGCTGGAATTCAGAGCTGAAAGGCCCTGGTGGCCAACCCCTGGCCATCCATCTGAGCACTTGGGATAGACTCTATCCTTCGCGGAGAGACGGGTGATATCGGGAGCTGTGACAGGAAGTGCTGAATCCTCAATCAGGAACACCGAGGAGACAGGAACTGGGTCAGCAAGTAAAGCAGGAACGGGGCAACGGCTCAAAGCATCAGCGTGAGCAATGTCCCGGCCGGGGCGGTGAACCAGTTGGTAAGAGTACGCAGCTTGGAATACAGAATAGCGAGTCATGCAGGGCGACATAATCTGTGGTGCCTGGCAGTCACCTGCCAGAATTCCCAAAAGGGGTTTGTGATCGGTATACAATACAAATGAGCGACCGTATTGGTAATGGTGGAAGCGTTTGACCCTGGCTACTAGAGCAAGGGCCTCCTTATCCAATTGCGAGTAATGATGCTCAGCAGGAGCCAAGGTCCTGGAAAGATAGGCAATGGGCAGTTCTCGGCCAGAGGGGAACTTATGGCTCAATACCACCCCAACCCCATATTGGGAGGCGTCACATGCTAGTGTAAGTGGGAGGTGGTCTGAGAATTGTGTGAGAATGGCGTTAGACATCAGCAGATGTTTCATGGCCTGGAACGCAGTGGCTTCCTTGGCACCCCAATGCCATACTGCCCCTCGGTCCAGAAGGCGGTGCAGGGGCTCTGCGACGGAGGCTTTATGCGGTAGAAAAACCGCATAGAAGTTTAACAGACCAAGGAAGGCCTGTAGATCGGTTTTACCCTGAGAGGTTGGGACATCCAGGATAGCAGAAGTCTTAGCAGCAGTCGGATGAATCCCAGTGCCATCGAGCAAAAACCCCAGGAACTCCACCGTACAGCAACTTGACACTTGGCTTTGTTCACTTTGAGTCCAGCATCGCTAAACTTATGAAGGACCAAACGCAGCCTTTCCCTCAAGTCAGTTGTGCTATTCGCCATGACCAGAACATCATCAAAATATGGCATGACCCCAGGGATTCCATGCAACAGCCTCTCCACCATGCTCTGAAAGATCCCCGGGGCCACACTAACCCCAAATTGCAGGCGGCGACAACGGAACACCTCCCGGTGGGTCATGATTGTCTGGGCCTCCGCTGTTTGGTCATCCACCCATAATTGCTGGTATGCTTGGGCCAGGTCCAGCTTGGCAAAAACTGACCCCTGGCCCAAGGAGTGCAACAGATGCTGTACAACAGGGACAGGATACACGTGACCCAAAAGAGCCTTGTTTAAAGTTGCACGATAGTCTGCGCAAATTTGAATTGAGCCATCTGTTTTTATAGGGGTCACAATAGGCGTCTCCCCTTGTGATATCAACTTATCCAATTTGGCATCCACTCTTGCTTGTAGTGCGAAGGGCATCTGGCATGGCTTTAATCGTTGAGGGGGAACCTGGGGGTCCAAACTGAACGACACCGGGGCACCAGTATAACACCCCAATGTGCCATTGAATACTGAGGGGAATTCCTGAATTAGTATGTCCAATTCAGATGAGCGGATGGCATTTACCCCCTGCAGAGTGAGTCCCAGAGCCTGGAACCAGTTCAACCCCAATAAGCTTGGCAGTGGGGCTTCCACAACAATTAGGGGCAGGCAGCCCGAAAAATTCTTAAAAGTAACCCTGAAACGGCCAGAACCGATGACGGCTATCGGGTTCCCTTGGAAATCCCTCAACTGTAAGTGGCATGGGGCCAGGCGGCTTTTGGGCATCTGCGGCACCAGTCTTTTAACAGTGCTCCAGGACACGATGGAATGGGCGGAGCCAGTATCCACCTCCATCTGGCACAGCTGCCTTCAATACATACAGTCATGTTAATTTTGTGGTGGGCTGCCCCAGGAGGATCAGGGTGGACCATGTTAACCCCGCCCTGCTCACGAGACCATGAATTACGGCTGGCCGGACAAGTTGTCTTCTTGACAGGAGCACGACGATCGGCCCTGGGGGGCGGGGGCATCTCCGCCAGTTTCGGTGCCCTGCATACTCTCGCAATGTGGCCCCTGCGACCACACCTGCGACAGAGCACGTCATTCAAACAGCAAGTAGCTCTAGCGTGACTACCCCCACAACTGCTGCAGGGAGTTTCCAGTGGCTGCCTGGCTTGTCTAGCAGGGTGCGACATGTTTTTTATGTGGTCCTCCTCAGAGTCCACGCTGGAATCGTATTCATCGCTAAACTCAGCCTCATTGTAATGAATGGGCTCGCCTTTAGGCTTATTGAGCTGTTGTCCGCGGGGCAAATCCGCCAAGGAGAGATTGGCCAGCACACGCTTCATCCAGAGCATCCTGAAAGGATAGCTCTGGTTTGGCAATGAGGTGTCTTTTAAGGTTTTCATCCCTTACCCCACTGACTAGTCTGTCCAGCAAATAATCATCCAAATTCACGAATTGGCCACTTTTCGTAGTGCTGCAACGTACTGGCTAATTGACTCCCCCTCAGCCTGATCACTGTGATAAAAATGTTGGCGGCAAGCGATTCGAGATGGTGCAGGAGTGTAGTGGTTCTTTAACTTTAACATAAACTCTTCCCATGTCCCTACATGAATAGATTGGGAGCCATGAGGGTCATAGCAGTCTCAAAGATTTCTGGGCCGCAGAAGCTTAAAAAATAGGCTCGTTTCCATTCACTAGACAGCTCCCTGTAATCATTAGCTATCAGGAAACAGTCAAATCTGGCTACAAATGCCTCCCACATTCCCATCGCAGGGTTGAATGGGGCAAAATTGTGTGAGGACGCCATTCTGTGACTCTTCGTTACAGCTGAGGTGCTTCACAACTTCGTACCTCACTCTTGCTTTTCACAGAGTTTTGCAGGCCGATCCCACCTTCGTTGCCACTAATAAATCCGTAGTGAGAGAACGACTCTGAGGCGATGAGGAACTGCAACTACAATGTTTATTCAATCTGTTTCAGGCATACATGGCAACAATAACTCCCGTGCTTGACAGCTCCCTTTTATAGCCCGAGCTGTCACATTATAACTAATCAGAACACAGGCAGTAACTAACTCAGCCATTAGGGACCGTTGGTATAATTGAATATTCAACAGTATCTCTCTAGCCAGATTAGTAAATTTCATTCATTAAAATCAAGAAACATAGAATAGAAATATTCTGATATGTTCCATTATTACCAGCACTGCAAAGAATTTTGAGATTTCCTAATGTCAAGAGCAATATAATCTCCAAAAAGAAAACTGGAAAGTCTGATATTCCAAATATCGGGGACAAATCCATTCACCAGACTTTTTCTTTTGACAAACAGAATTCAATTTGACTGTTACTGTGTTCAAATAATATGATGCTGAGAATAATTTGGTGCTCTTTCTCTCTCCCTCTAGCTTCACCACTACTTGAGAAGTGTTTCATTTAACAACAGTGTTGGCGAAATGCTTTCCTTTAATTTCAGGGGGGAACTAATAGCAGGATTTGATATTATTAATTGGATCACATTTCCAAATCAGTCCTTTCTTAGAGTCAAAGTTGGAAGAGTAGCACCACCGAATGCCCCTGACAAAGTACTCACTATTTCTGAAGATGCAATCCAATGGCCCAAGGCTTTCAACCAGGTAAACTCATACTAAGATATGTCAATTGTTTTCCCATGTTTCCCATTTTTTTCCATTCTACCATTTTAAAATTATTTTTACATGTTCTTGATTTCATGTCTAAATTACACAATCTGCCTGCAGCCTACTTAAATTTGCCTGTTTCTCTGCTGAAATACTGATTTGAATGTGGGGAGGGAATCACAGCTCTGTGCAATTGGCTGAATCAAAAGAATCTCTTTTTGGAGAACATTTAGTTTCCTTAAGGCTTTTTCTGGCAAATGTTATGTGTTCCGAGGTGGTATTCAGCCGGTTCGGACCGATTCAAGAGAACCGGTAGTGGTGATCTGTGGATGGATCTGCCTTGCCCACCCACCCTGGTGGAATCCTATATCCAGGAGTGAAATCTAGCAGGTTCTGACAGGTTCTGGAGAACCGGTAGCGGAAATTTTGAGCAGTTTGGAGAACCAGGAAATATCACCTCTGGCTGACCCCAGAGTGGGGTGGGAATGGAGAGTTTGCAATATTCTTCCCCTGCCATGCCCAGCAAGCCACACCCAACAAGCCACGCCCACCAAAGTAGTAGTAAAAAAATTTGGATTTCACCATTGCCTATATCGCTGTGTTTTTCATGCCGCACACGTGTGCAGACGGTGTGCACAAGCAAATTGCTGTGTTTGATTTTGCATGCATGGCGCATGTGAGCAAATTGCCATATTTTGTGATGCTGCATGCATGCACGGATGGCGCATCCTCACATTTCCGGTGCTGGGCAAACCAGTTGCTACAGTATGTAAATCTCACTTCTGATGTGTTCCCTCACCTGTGCTCATCCCCTTTTGAAACTTTTTGTTTACACAGCTGTATTCCAGACCACCATCAATTAAATTGTTTGTAATAATATTTATTTATTTATTTATTTATTTATTTATTTATTTATTTATTTATTCATTTATTTATTTATTTATTTATTCAATTTATATGGCGCCCTCCTCCGAAGACTCAGGGCGTCTTACAATGCACTTATAGCAATAGCCTTCATTCTTTTGTATATACCTGCTTATTAGGGCTTTTGGCCCCCCATAAGTGGTGTTTCTACAAAATCAGTTTATTGCCCCCACAATCTGGGTCCTCAATTTACCTACCTCGGAAGGATGGAAGGCTGAGTCAACCTTATATACTGTATATAACCTGGAAATAGATACTTGTAATATCTATTTACATTCCTATCTGTTTTAGGAATGATAAATCATTCCCCTCTTGTGTTTCTTGACAGGTGCTACCTCTTTCTATGTGTAATGAACATTGCAAGTCTGGATACAGTAGGACAAAGATTGAAGGGAAACCATTTTGCTGCCACAATTGCCATCAATGCCCAGAGGGGAAGATATCTCATGTAAAGAGTAAGAGAAAGGAAAGTAGGAGTTTGATGGTACCCTACCTTCCCCCTACAGAGGGAGATACAAGTACAACTATCTGAACCAAAAAGTAAAAGGAAGTTATTCCCCTTGCAAATATTAACCAACCAATTTCACAGAGCTTCTGCTTGACATTGAAATTATCAATGTATGCTCACCTTCTAATCAGGAATATGACTGAGTGGTTTGCATCCATCAAAGACCTTGGTTTTACTGATTTCATCTTTCACATGTTGCTCCAGGAAACAGATGTCATATTCCTTCAGGAAACAGACTGCTGATGATCCATTATTGAATGGATTTCATTCATTCATTCATTCATTCATTCATTCATTCATTCATTCTCAATTGAGGCAGAATCAAGAGAAAACACAGTAGAACAAAAGGAGGCTTGGGACTCCTAGTGTCCACAACCCTATGCCTCATAAGGCCACCCTCTGATTAGAGACAGGCCTCATGGAAGAGGAAGCTAGACTCAAATACTGGCACAAATGATCCTTTTTCTCCTTGGTCATATCTCTTTAACTTATGAAGGATTATTCTTCAATCCACAGTGGAAAAACATCTCATCCTTGGGCTTCTCTCCATGTCTTCTCCTCAGCATGCAATACCATATGGCCAAAGCCCTCATTAAAAAAACTAGTTAAGAGACACAGTGTACCAATTAGATTTACTCAGGTCCCACTTTTATTGCCAGTGAGGGCAATAAAACATGGTCTGCCTCCTGTATAACATACTTAACTAAACTCAAAGTATCAAATCTTTGCTGTGGCACAATGTCATACCATTTCCTATATTATCCTGATACAAGAAGTGAGCAAAAAGAAGTGGTTGAAGAGACAATGCCCCTGTGATTCTGTATATACAAAAACAACAGTATTTCTTCAGTGCTTGTACAATAAAGACATTCAAAGGAGCCTCATTTCACCATTGATGCATAAATGCCTATGCCTCCATGCTGCATTTAGATACTAACCCTACTACAACAAATAAAATTGCCAGGTTCTGCACAGCAGCACTTAAAATCCATCAGATGATAACCTGTGCCATAAACTAGTTTTAATGAGCATTTAGGTTGTCATACCTGAATGACAACCTAAATGCTGAGTATTGTATTAAATTTAATCTGTTGTGTATTACATTTTATGTTCTCCTAAAGTTATCTTTACACGGTGGCTCAGTGGCTAAGATGCTGAGCTTGTCAATCAAAAGTTTAGCAGTTCAGCAGTTCAAATCCCTAGTGCCGCGTAATGGGATGAGCTCCTGTTACTTGTCCCAGCTTCTGCCAACCTAGCAGTTCGAAAGCACATAAAAAATGCAAATAGAAAAATAGGGACCACCTTTGGTGGGAAGGTAACAGCGTTCCGTGAACCTTTGGTGTTTACTCATGCCGGCCACATGACCACAGAGACGGCTTCGGACAATGCTGGTTCTTCGGCTTAGAAACGGAGATGAGCACCGTCCCCTAAAATCGGGAATGACTAGCATGTATATGCGAGGGGAACCTTTACCTTTATCTTAAAGTTATCTAATGGTCCAACATCTCCTTTTAAAGTCCTTTCAGACTTTGTAAAATATACTTTTCCATGCTTTTTAATTATTTTATATATGCAACTCTAATATATTAAATAGGATATTTCTTTATTTGTTTTTATAGACTTGGATGACTGTTTTCCATGTCCAGAAGATCAATATCCCAACAAAGACCAGAATCTCTGCCTACCAAAAAATATCAGCTTCCTCTCATTTGAAGAACCTTTGTGAATTACACTCACTATTCTTTCCCTTTTGTTTTGTTTTCTCACAGCTTTGGTGCTTCATCTCTTCATTAAGCACAGGGAGACTCCCATTGTCAAGGCCAATAACCTGAATCTCAGCTATGTTCTCCTCATTTCCCTCTTGCTTTTATTCCTTAGCACTTTGCTTTTCATTGGACAACCCACGAAGCTAATGTGCCTCATTAGACAAACAGCTTTTGGCATCATCTTCTCAATAGCGGTTTCTTCTATTTTGGCCAAGACCATCATTGTGGTTCTCGCTTTCATGGCCACCACACCAGGAGGTAGGATGAGAAGGTGGTCTAGGAAACACATGGCCAACTGCATTCTTCTTTTCTGTTGTTTTACTCAAGCCTTGATTTACAGTTGGTGGTTGGTAAGTGCACCCCCCTTTCCAGATGTTGACATGCATTCCTTGATGAAAGAAATTATCCTGGAGTGTAATGTAGGATCTGTCACCATGTTTTATATTGTCCTGGGTTTTCTGGGCTTCCTGGCTATCATCAGCTTCACAGTGGCCTTCTTGGCCAGGAATTTGCCTGACAGTTTCAATGAAGCCAAGTTTATCACCTTCAGCATGTTGGTCTTCTGCAGTGTCTGGGTGTCCTTTGTTCCAACTTATCTAAGCACAAAGGGCAAATACATGGTGGCTGTGGAGATTTTTTCCATCTTGGCCTCCAGTGCTGGTTTATTGCTCTGCATCTTTTCCCCTAAATGCTATATCATTGTAGTGAGGCCTGAACTGAACAGCAGGAAGCACCTAAGAAGAAAATAACATTAACTGTTATATTTGTTATTTTCAGGGGTGAAATTCATTTTTTTTTTTTTGCTACTGGTTCTGTGGGCATGGCTTGGTGGGCATGGCAGGGGGAGGATACTGCAAAATCTCCATTCCCACCCCACTCCAGGGGAGAATACTGCAAAATCTCCATTCCTATCCCATTCCAGGGGAGGGATATTGGAAAATCCCCATTCCCTCCCCACTCCTGGGGGAAGGATATTGCAAAATTTCCATTCCTATCCCACTCTGGGGTCAGCCAGAGTTGGTATTTGCCGGTTCTCCGAACTACTCCAAATTTCCACTACCGGTTCTCCAGAACCTGTCAGAACCTTCTGAATTTCATCCCTGGTTATTTTCTTAATCCAAAAGAGTGTACTAGCCTGTTAGAGCCCCAAAAGATAAACCAAGCTGCCTGCTACCAGCATAAGAAGTCACATTTTATGGCGAAAATATTTATGGTTTTGCATTGTGACAATAAGGATGGAATTTTTTTTACAATAGGTTAGAGTTTGGATTAGGATTATGGTTATTATTTTTTATCATCAGGTGATTGTAACATTCCATTTTTAAGACCTTTTTATACCAAGAAGCATAGTGAGATTGGGTAAGTATGTTATGTTAATAAACTGTTAACTAACTATCTTCTGTTCTAAGCTAACTAACTATCTAAGATGGCCATTTTATTGGCGTGGGATAGAAGATATTATACCAGCATGTCAGATCAACATTATTATTGTTGTTGTTGTTGTTGTTGTTGTTGTTGTTGTTGTTGTAGTAGTAGTTATTGTTATAATTGACATCTTATTTTATTTACTTGTATTTACTTATCAGATTAACTGGATTGTAGTTTATCTTTATCTTTCAGCAGATTATGGGTTTTCAGTTTAGGTGGATAACTATCCCAAGATGTCTTTGATCAGTTCCTTTGTTATATTTATGTAGTTTTATTATATAATTATTGTTTTCAAGAAGAAGAACACTACTGTACATTTCCCAGAGTCATATCGCTGGAATTGGATGGCTGTAATAAATGCACTATTAAAATAAAACAAAATATCCCCAACCACTTATTTTCCTATGGACTCCAAGGTGGCAAATTCATTTCCCTTCATGGTTTCTATGCTTATGATTATGTAGCATTTTCCCATTGAAGACTGAATATTATGTACTGTAGTAAGAAGATAGTTTGATGAGTTGGTTAAATTGGGTATGTCTATCTTAATGAAAAGAAGGACTGGGGTGACATTGAGGGGCTGCCACAAAGAAGAGGGGGTCAACCTATTCTCCAAAGCACCTGAAGCAGGGGTGGGTTCTACTTACCTTTACTACCAGTTTGCAATGGGAGCACACACACGCACTTCTGCGCGTGTGCAGATTGTCAATTATGACATCCGGGTGGGTGGGCGGATCCTCCCACTGGTTTTACTACCGGTTCTATAGAACCGGACAGAACGGGGAGCAACCCACCACTGACCTGAAGGCAGAACAAGAAGCAATGGATCAGTGGTGGAATTCAAATTTTTTTACTACAAGTTCTGTGGGCGTGGCTTGGTGGTGTGGTTTAGTGGGTGTGGAAGGGGAAGGGGAAGGATACTGTAAAATCTCCATTCCTACCCCTCTCCAGGGGAAGGATACTGCAAAATCCCAATTTCCTCCTGATTAGCTGGGATTTGGGAGGCAGAGAATAAATGGGGGAGGGGCCAGTCAGAGGTGGTATTTACCGGTTCTCCGAACTACTCAAAATTTCCGCTACCAGTTCTCCAGAATGGGTCAGAACCTGCTGAATACCACTTCTGCAAGGGATGGAAACTAAGGAGAGAACCAACTTAGAACTAAAGAGAAACTTCCTGACAATTAGAACAATTAATCAGTGGAATGACTTGCCTCCAGTAGTTGTGAGTGCTCTCCAACACTGGAGGTTTTTTAGAAGAGATTGGGCAACCATTTGTCTCAAATGGTATAGGATTTCCTGCCTGAGCAGGATGTTGGACTCCAAGATCTCTTTTAACTCTGTTATTCTGTTAAATTAATTGACTAGTTATTTGTGCCAACATTGTATAACTAATAGCACTACTCAACACTCTTCCAGCAAAATCCATATATGGAATGAAAGTCTAATTATTCTAGAATCTGGGCAATGTTATGTGAGATGATTGTCTTAGTACAAACAAATATTTGGCCAAACCATTTGTGATCAAATCTAGCATTCAATGATGTCAAAGCATCAAGTAGGATAGGTCTGCAAGGTTTATTGGTCTGGTTCTTGGGGAGAAGTGTACTTTTCTTTTTATCCATGTTTTTATGGATTGTTTTGAGCCACCTAAGGTAGCCTAAGTCCTTTAAATAATAACAACAACAACAACAACAACAACAACAACAACGTAACAAAACAAAATAAAAGTGCATTTTGTCAAGTCTGCCTCCAAGGAGGGACTGCATAGGCAAACAATCAGCTCCACCTAAATCACAGACATACTATTTCAGCTATGCTATTACAGACATGAGGTTATAATGACCTCACTAACAAAAAGACATTAAATGTTTTCATGGTTAGATCTAAAAATTGATGTATAAAGCAGTAAACAAAAAAATAAAAATAAAATGTATTGATCTCTATCAAATCTCCATCATGCAGGCCACTTTTTGTTTCTCCATTCTTGAACTTCTATCTTTCTTCCCTAATTTTTACATTGGTCCACTGAATGATGGCACTAATAATTTCTTTAGAAAATAATAATTTCCAAATCTCTAGGGGAGTAGATGAATTTCTGAGATTTCTAGCAGCTGACCGTAGTCCAGGTAATTCCACAACAATGCTGTGACTATTCTGTTCTGGATCTATTGCTTCCAAAAGATGCAGAGGACCATTTGAATTTGTTCTTGCTATATGAATTATTGCACGACATAGATTGTACCTGGTAATCAATTTCATTGGGAGCTTCATCATCGCTGATATCAGAAACGGTGGCAGTGGCAGGTTCCTCGTCGTCCATTAAAAAAAATTCATCATAATCTGATTCCATTTCACTCAGATCACTCTCTGCTTCTCCATATCATTTTAGAACAGTTTCTTTGAAGTTTGGGTCACCAAATCGCGCTCTTTTTGGCAGAAAACTTGGCCCCAACATTATTTTTAAAAAATATGTTAACAAAGATCTGCACTCAAAATGACTGAAACTCAAATTCAAATGCTGCTACAGAAAACACCAAATAACTGACGCAAGTGCAATGTTGCGTACACTCTTATTGATGGGCAATTTCTCTAATTATTTAAAATTTTCCAAATTATTTCGAAATAATTTTGTTCAAAAGTCAATTTTCCATTGGGTTTTGTCCCTTTAAAATTACACTTCAAAATCTTCTTTTCATTCCCCCATGCTCATTAGCCGCTGTTTTATTGCTAGGGGTCCTAAAGTTAAAAAAAAATCCTTATTGTTGTTTCAACCATGGGTTGGCTGTCACTCACCCAGCTTCAAAAAACCTCCATTCCATTCATCATTCCTGCTCAATGCTTAGTCTGGTTGCCTCAGCTTCGTGACAGCTGCAATGGCTGCCATCCCCCGCCACCGAATCATAGAGAGTTTCCTCTGACCTTCAAGGAACTTGCCTGTTCCTCTTGGTCTTCCGAGGTGCCTCTCCTTCTTCCCCATCCCTACAGGATGGTTCTGATTCGAAGACCCCTCAGCAGCGGTTCGTCAGTCCGGGTTTTCGCGGAGCTCATCAGAGCCTGCTAATTCCCCAATGATGCTTCCAGTCAAATCAAATGTTTCAGTGTTTTGTAAGGCTTGGAACAAGCTCACATTATTAAAAAGACTGCATGATCCACATGAGACTTTAGTGGCAATGGACAAAAGTAGCCAAACCAAAAATTGATTTTGTTTTACCATCAACCCAAGATGCAATTATTTTGAGAAATACTTTGTGGGAATCCCTGCCCTCTTCCCTGCCTTGTGGATCCTGGACACGCAAATACAACTGACACTTGGATTGGGAGTCTGTAAATTTAATGCACCCTTTTTCATATTTAGGTTGATTTTTTAAAATATAAATATAGGGCCTTGGGCTAATGGGCTAATGACTCCAAACTTCAACAAAGTCTTCAGTAAACTCTCAAATGTTAACTGAATTACTCAGTTATAACGAGAATAACAGAGTAACAGACTTGGAAGGGACCTTGGAGGTCTTCTAGTCCACCCCCCTGCTCAAGCATCCTATACCATTTCAGACAAGTGGCTGTCCAGTCTCTTCTTAAAAGCCTCTAGTGATGGA
Organism: Arizona elegans; assembly: GCA_022577455.1. Classification (NCBI taxonomy): domain Eukaryota; kingdom Metazoa; phylum Chordata; class Lepidosauria; order Squamata; family Colubridae; genus Arizona; species Arizona elegans. The sequence goes on along the minus strand of JAKOOJ010000021.1, from coordinate 5,842,457 downwards.
GTACCCACAACTTCTGGAGGCAAGTTTTTCCACTGGGTAATTGTTCTCACTGTTAGGAAGCTTCTCTCTAGTTCTAGGCTGCTTTGCTCCTTGATTAGTTTCTATCCATGTTTCTTGACTTGCCTTCTAGTGCTTTGGAAAACAGGTTGACCTCTTCTTTGTGGCAGCCCTTCAAATACTGGAGATTAGTTGGTTGCGATAGTGATGGGAATAGAAAGATTCCCACCAGGAATGGCAGGCAAACTATCAGCCCAGTGGTGTAGAGTTCTGAGCATTCCCATTTTGTATTCTAGTGAGTGGTAAGAATTAAAATGCAAATACTAAACAGTGTGTGTTGGTTTTCTGTAAAATTCAATGTTAAGGCTTCTGTCTTCCTTAAGGTGGGCAAGACAGTCCAGGAAAGCCAGAAAGTTTTCCTTAACATCTTCCCTTGTTGTGAACGTAGCAACAGCAATAGCACTTAGACTAGTATACCGTTTTATAGTGCTTTACAGCCCTCTCTAAGTGGTTTAACAGAGTCAGCATATTGCCCCCAACAATCTGGGTCCTCGTTTTACTGACCTCAGAAGGATGGAAGACTGAGTCAACCTTGAGCCTGGAGAGATTTTAACTGCCAAATTACAGGCAGTCGATAGTCAGCAGAAGTGGCCTGCACTATAGCACTCTAACCACTGTGTCACCGAGGCTTAATGTATCTGTCCACAGACTTGATGTGTTTGGTGAAGGCTTTCACTTCCTGTGCTTTAATCTTGACCCAATAACCACATACCTATACCAGTAAGCCAGGGGTGAAACACAGCAGGTTCTGACAGGTTTTATTTATTTATTTATTTATTTATTTTTCATATTTGTATACCGCCCTACTCCCGAAGGACTCAGGGCGGTGAACAGCCATAATAAATACAAATACATATAGAAGTTAAAAACTATTAAAAAACAGATTAAGTAATTTGGCTCAAAGATTAAAACATCCAAATTTATCTAAAAGAGCTCTAAAACCCAATTTAAAAGCCAATTTAAAAGTCAATTAAAAAGGGAGAGTTAGGCCAGACCAGCTTGTTGGAATAGAAACGCTTTCAGGGCACGGCGGAATATGCGTAAGTCTTGGATGTTTCGTAACTCTGGGGGAAGCCCATGCCAGATGGTAGGTGCCCCCACAGAAAAGGCTCTCCCCCTGGGGGCCGTCAGTCGACATTGTTTGGCCGACGGCACCCTGAGGAGTCCCTCTCTATGGGAGCGAACTGGTCGGTGAGAGGCTACTGGTGGCAGGAGGCGGTCTCGTAAGTACCCTGGTCCTGAGCCATGGAGCGCTCTAAAGATAGTAACCAAAACCTTGAAGCACACCCGGAAGACCACCGGGAGCCAGTGCAGCTCGCGCAGGAGGGGGGTTACATGAGAGCGCCACATTGCTCCCATCACCACCTGCGCAGCCGCATTCTGGACCAGTTGGAGCCTCCGGGTGCTTCTCAAGGGGAGCCCCATGTAGAGAGCATTACAGTAATCCAGGCGTGAGGTGACAAGGGCGTGAGTGACCGTGCGCAACGAGTCCCAATCCAGAAAGGGATGCAACTGGCGAATCAGGCGAACCTGATAAAAAGTCCTCCCGGCCACGGCCGTCATATGCTCTTCTAAAGACAGCCGCGAGTCCAGGAGGATGCCCAAGTTGCGAACCCCATCTGTGGGGGCCAGCGACTTGCCCCCAATAGTCAGAGATGGTGCCAACTGACTATATCGGGATGACAGAAACCACAGCCACTGGGTCTTGGATGGGTTGAGTCTGAGTTTGTTCCTCCCCATCCAGATCCGTACGGCCTCCAGGCACCGGGACATCGCCTCGAGGGCATCATTGGGGTGGTCTGGGGTAGAGATGTACAGCTGGGTGTCATCAGCGTACTGATGGTACTTCACCCCAAAACCACAGATGATCTCACCCAGTGGCTTCACATAAATGTTGAATAGAAGGGGCGAGAGGACTGATCCTTGTGGCACCCCACATATAAGGGGCCTTGGGGTCGACCTCTGCCCCCCTGTCAACACAGACTGTGACCGGTCAGAGAGAAAGGATGAGAACCACTGTAGAACAGTGCCCCCCACCCCCAATCCTTCCAACCGGTGCAGCATGATATCATGATCGATGGTATCAAAAGCCGCTGAGAGGTCTAATAGGACCAGGACAGAGGAGCAACCCCTGTCCCGAGCCCTCCAGAGATCATCAACCAATGCGACCAATGCTGTCTCTGTGCTGTACCCGGGCATGAAGCCTGACTGGAATGGATCTAGATAATTCGATTCATCCAGGTACTGAGGCAGTTGTCGTGCAACCACACTCTCAACAACCTTCGCAACAAAGCGAAGGTTGGAGACAGGATGATAATTCACTAACACAGCTGGGTCCAGGGAGGGCTTCTTGAGGAGGGGCCTCACCACCGCCTCTTTGAAGATGGTGGGAAAGACACCCTCACTCAAAGAAGCATTTATAATCTCCTGAAGCCAGCCTCGCGTCACCTCCCGGGAGGCCAGTACCAACCAGGAGGGACACGGGTCCAATAAACATGTGGTCGCATTTAGTCTGTTCAGTATCCTGTCCACGCTTTCGGGAGTCACAGGATCAAACTCTTCCCAAATAATATTCTCAGGACCTGCCCCTGTCATCTCCTCTGGATCAATCCAGTCAGAGTCCAGCTGTTCCCGAATCTGAGCAATTTTGTCATACAGATATTGTACAAAATCCTCAGCTCTACCCTCCAAGGGGTCTTCCTGCGTCTCTTGATGGAGCAGGGAGTGGGTCACCCTAAACAGGGCGGCTGGGCGATTATCTGATGATGCCATAAGAGCAGAAAAGTAGTTACTCTTCTCTACTCTTATCGCCACTAGGTAATTCTTAATATGAGATCTTACCAGTGTTCGGTCGGATTCAGAACGACTAGCCCTCCAACTGCTCTCTAGGCATCTTTTCCGGCGCTTCATCTCCCTTAGCTCCTCAGTATACCAAGGAGCCAGGTGAGACCGGCGCCGGGTCAGAGGCCGCAAAGGCACGACTCAGTCTAAAGCCTCAGCCGCCGCCCTATCCCAGGCAGCCACTAAGTCCTCAGCCGAGTCATGTGCCAGAACCTCAGGAAATGGCCCAAGCTCCATCTGGAATCTCTCAGGATCCATCAGGCACCTGGGGCGGAACCACCTGGTTGGTTCTGCCTCCCTGCGGCGGGGTGTGGTGGTTTGAAGGTCCAGGCGAAGGAGGGAGTGATCTGACCATGACAAGGGTTCAATCACTATATCCCCTATCTCGAGATCACTCAACCACTGTCCAGAGACAAAAACAAGGTCCAGTGTGTGTCCCCCCATGTGAGTAGAGCCATAAATTAACTGGATCAGGTCCATAGCCATCATAGAAGCCATGAACTCCCGAGCCACCTCAGACTTCTCGCCAACTGATGACAGGTTAAAATCCCCCATGACCATAAGCCTGGGGGTGTCAACAGCCACCGCGGCTATAACATCAAGCAGCTCAGGCAGGGCTGCTACCACGTGGCAGGGAGCCAGGTACGTGACTAGCAAGCCCAACTGCACCCTATGACCCCACTTCACAAGGAGGGACTCACATCCAGCCGTCTAAGGAACAGTGGCCTCCCTCGGTCCAAGACCTTCGTTAATAACAACCGCCACCCCTCCGCCCCTCCCCTGAGACCTTGGCTGATGGAAAGCACAGAAACCTGGTGGGCACATATCAACAAGGGGGGCTCCCCCTTCCTGGCCCAACCAGGTCTCCGTAATACCCGCCAGGTCCGCACCACCCTCCTGAGTAAGATCACAAATGAGGGGGGCTTTATTTACCATGGACCTGGCGTTGCACAGCATCAGCCGAAGGCCTGGGGCCTGAGGTTCTGTACAACCTGGGGAACGAGAAGAGAAGAGGTTTGAGGGTCGGAGCGCACCACCGCTTGTAAACAGCGAGGACGCACTCCTGCAGGATGATGTGGCCCCCTGCTCCCAACATATCTGCCCCTCCCACCTACAGTATCGATGTTATGGGCATCTGTATCGTAAGATCTAATCATCTCCTTGACCCCCGAGTTCGCACCACCCATGCCATGCCCTACGGCTGGCCCAGATACCCTCCCCCGCAGGTCTACCCCCGAACCCACATAACCTACTCCCCTCCCAGAATCCCTTAAAATCTTATTAAGAAATTTCCCTAAAAAACCCCATAACCCTCTTTTTGCTGTATGCCATCTCTCCGGACTCCAAAGTCCGTCATCGAGATAGGCCCTCGATAAAGAAGAGGGCCAGACATGCGAGAGGGGGGCATCTCGCAGTTTGAGGAGTTCTCCCAATGAGTACATTTTGTAGCTACATAGTCTATAGCTGGTAGGCATGTCCTAGTTATCCAGGGTCCTGTGGAGAGAATATCAATCAGAGGTACAAGTCATTTTAGTCCCACTGATCTCTCACATCAGTGGTAGAAAAAAGCCATTTTGAACTCAGATGTAAACATCGATCACCCTCTCACGGCAACCAGATATAAGGGAGAAAAACAGCAGCTATAGTCCTGTTCTTTCAATGTTGTACCTAGGCATAGATGGAATAGCCAATCCTTGAGATTAGAGACACGGATAGTCTGTGGGAAGTATATATAGTAGGCGAAAATCCAGGGAGACTCAGATGAAATAAAAGTAAGGAAAATTCTCATCCTGATATACAGGAAACAACAAAGCTGGATAGCAAATGATTCACAAAAAGCCGAATATCCAGTCACAAAAGGAGGGACAGGAGATAAAAATACAGGAGGGGAGATGGAATAAGGCAGTCACTTTGTAGAAGCAAAGCCCCCATGATAGACACAACAATCTTTTCTAATCTCCTTAGCCTTCTTTAGGTCTTTTATGCATGAAGGTTTAACCCCCCCTATAGAAAGAGAGGGGGGAGGCCTCTGGGAGGTAATCCAGGGCTGGCCCGACAATGGAAGGGTTGGCATCTCTCCATTGCCCAGGAGTTCAGTTGAAAATAAGTAAGAAAGGTCCCTATTCTCCTTTTTGTGGCCTCTTTGGTCTCTAAATTGCTTCGATTTTTGCCGTCTGTAACTGCCAACTGTAACTGCCATTTCGGGCGCCATTTTGGGCACCACCATCACCATCGGCCTCCTCTGCACCGACTCCACCCACCACCGGCCTCCGCAGGCAACCTCCGATCTTGCCAAGGGTCCAATGAAGTCAGCCCAGGGTGCCAGACAGTCACCGCAGCCGCATATCGCCATCCCTCCAGCAGCCTCTGATGAATGCAGGGCCGGCTGACACGAAGCTATCGGCCCAAACTCGCAGATTCAAATCCCGTCAGCACCGCCCATCTCTTTATAAGCTGTTTCAGAGAGCGAAGCCACAAACCGCTCTCCTAAAAGGTCTTCCGGAGCCAAAAACGCTCCCATCGGATCTGCAAATCAGCCCTCTCAACACACCATGGGCCATAGGTGGGTAATTGGCCCTAAGGACCCCTCAACCGTCAGGACATTACCCCCGCAAAACCGGAGCTCCATCGGAAGTCGCCATCTTGGGCATGCACGAGGGTGGAATTTTTTGGAGAACCAGTAGCTGAAATTTTGAGCAGTTTGGAGAACTGGCAAATACCACCTTTGGTTGGCCCCAGAGTGAGGTGGGAATGGAGATTTTGCAGTATCCTTCCCCTGCCATGCCCACCAGCCATGCCATCAAGACACACCACACCCATCAAGCTACGCCCACAGAACTGGTAGTAAAAAAAAATTGGATTTCACCACTGCAGTAGGTGGATGGAATTCCTGTGAAGGAGTTTAGGGCTTTGGTTTCTACCTCTCCTATGTAAAAATTAGCCATAATGGGGGACACAGGTAAACCCAAATAGTTATTGAAAACACTCAAAAGATAAACCATATATTTTACTGTAAATTCAATTTGTCAGTAATAGATAACTAATATAATTCCCATACCAGTACATTGAAAAGTAATCTCATATAAACTGTTTCAAAATTTAAAGAATACATCACTTATGTATTCGTTGACGGAAAGGCAACAAATGGAACTGAGGACCCAGTTGTGGGGGCAATAAGCTGACTTTGTATAAATATACAAAAGGATGAAGGCTATTGCTTAGCACATTGTAAGCCGCCCTGAGTCTCCGGAGAAGGGCGGCATATAAATCAAATTAAAAAAAATATATGATTATTTGCTTAATTTTATATTTTGCTTTTTTTTAAAAAAATGGAAAAAGTCAAGCTAACCAATTCTAGTATTTTCCTATCCCTTGTTTATGTATTTTATTTATTTAGTTTGTCAACCATGTACAAGATAACAGGTATAAGTATAAACATGGACATGAACACAGGAAATGAGTACAAATAAATGGGGACAGTAGGACAGGGACGGTAGGCACACTGGTGTGCTTATGCATGCCCCCTATACGGACCTCTTAGGAATGGGGTGAGGTCCACAGTAGACAGTTTAAGATTGAAGCTGTGAGGGTTTGAGGATGTAACAATGAAATCAGGTAGAGCATTCCAGGAATTGACCACTCTGTTTCTGAAGTCATATTTTCTGCAGTCGAGTTTGGAGCAGTTTACCTTGAGCTTGTATGTATTGTTTGCCTGTGTATTATTGACTGTATTATTATTATTATTATTATTATTATTATTATTATTATTATGTGTATTATTATTGTGTGTGGGGGGGGGTTGAGGGCTGGGGATATATCTCAAGAAGATACAAAGAAGTGTGATGGGATAACTGGTACTGGCTGCCCACAACACAGTAGTATCATTATAGAGGACAGACTGAACCTGTGTCATCTCTAGGTTCTATATAACAGCAAAATAGGCTTGTATCTTTTCTTTTATGTACAACGAGAGCGTATGCACCAAGACAAATTCCTTATGTGTCCAATCACACTTGGCCAATAAAGAATTCTATTTTGTTCTGCTCTGCTCTGCTCTGCTCTATTCTATTCTATTCTATTCTATTCTATTCTATTCTATTCTATTCTATTCATCTCCAGCACTTCCTTGTAATTAATTGTTCTGTCTTGTTTAGGTCTGGCCTCAAGAGAATAATATACATTTTGGGGAAAAATATAAATCCCAGCAAACCAGCACTGGAAGCAAAGATGGAGAAGATTTCCACAGCAACCATGTACTTCCCTTTGGTGGTCAAATAGATTGGAACAAAAGACAATCACACACTGCAAAACACCAACATACTGAATGTGATGAATTTGGCTTCATTGAAAGTGTCAGGTAACTTCCTGGCAAAAAAGCCACAGAGAAGCTGATAATAGCCAGAAAGCCCAGGTAACCCAGGACAGAATAAAACATAATCACCAACCCTTCATTGCACTGCAGTATGATTTCTTCACTCACTGAATGAGTATCAGTCTCTACAAAAGGGGGAGAAGTCCACATCCATGAAATACAAATGCATGCCTGAATCAGGGAGCAGAAAAAGAGTACTGAGTTGGTCAGTCTTGTCCCCACCCATCTTCTCATCTTGGATCCAGGTTTGGTGGCTAAGAATGCCAAAACTACTGTGATAGTCTTTGCCAGCACACAAGAAACTACCACTGAGAAGATGATTCCAAAAGCAGTCTGTCGGATAAGACAGGTCACCTTCTTAGGACGGCCAAGGAACAAGAACACACTGAAGAAGCAGAGCAGGAGGGACACCAGAAGTGTGTAAGTGAGGTTTCGATTATTGGCTACAACAATTGGACTGTTGTGATGCTTTAGGAATATTCCCAGCACCAGAGCTGTAATCAAAGAAAAAAAAAGGGCAGAGAAAGAAAAACTAATCCCAAGAGGTTCTCCATAAGATAAGAAACTCACATATCTAGGCAGACAGAAATTTTTGTTTTTATTTGGATAGAATTCATTTCTGCAGTTATAACAAGCTCTCATATCTGAAAAAGAAAAATACATGGCTTCAAATCCTGAATCAAATCTATGAACCAAATTGATACCACAAATAGCTTCTAGAAGCCTTTTGAAAATACCCTTTGTTCCAATCAACGATCCAAGTGGGTCATTTTCTCACCCCCCCCACCAGTTTTTTATTTTTTTAAATTATTTTTTACAAACACATCAATGTGTGAACAGTGTGACAGTGGGGCACCTGGGTGTCATACATTCTAATACAAATAAAATTAATGGCTTTAGTCATAATTATTAGTTTCAATCCAACTTATATATGTCTAATATTAATACATATTTATATAAAATTAAATATTTAGATTAAGAGAATACATATAGATGATATACTAGGGATATATGTATAAGGGATGTATTAAAATAAGAAAGAGAAAATGTAGAAATATAAATATAGATTACTGATGCGAAATGTTAAAAAGAAGATGTAAAGATGGATCTTTGTTTAGTTGTTTGTGTGTTTTGTTATTGTTTGTTTGTTCGTATTAAAAAGTTTAATAATTTTTTTAAAAGTGATACATATTTATATAAAATTGCAATCTATCATTATTCAATTCTTCCATGTTTTCTCTTATTATTACTCTTATTTTATTATTTAAGGTGTATATACTAATATTTCCCTTTTCTCTTATTTCTATCTCTTATTCTAAGTTTTAATCATGCCATCCTTTGTTAAAAAAACATTTTCTTTCTATCTTACCTAACTTCTAATCATGTCACTTACCTACCAATAGGAGAAAGGAAAAGCAAAGCAAATCAAAACAACACCAAAAACAAACAAACAAAAAATATATATCCATCATTTCTTGCCCGCTTCAATACTTTAGTTGCTATGCTTTTTTTCCTTTTGACTTGTCTCCCATATTCCTCTCTAAAATCTTTATCTCTTTCTACATCTGCTTCTTGGCTGTTCAATCCCACCTCTATCTTCCTCTACTGCCTACTTTCCAAAATTTCTGCCCATGCTTCTATCTCCCTTTCAAAGGTACCTTCCTATATCTCCAATTCTCTTTTCAACTCTCTTAATATATTTTTCCCCTTGTTTAATTCATCAATCACTGTTATTTTCTTTGTTGTCTCCTCTTTGTTTTCTTCTTTTATTCTCTGATTCTTCGTCTCAGTCTTTTCCTCCATTTCTACTGTTAGCTCCTTCCTTTCCTGGGCATCTTGATCTTTGCTCATCATCCCCTGTATAGCATTTTCCATTTTTTCCATAATCTCCTTAAATCCTTTCTCCATAATGTCCTTTGTGTTTTGAAAAAATAACGCCATCTTCTTTGGTGTTTCACTTGTTTCTTCTTTATAAAGCATCTTATTTTGTTTGTTAAAAAAGTATTCCACTTTTGTTCAACAGTCCAAGAACTATTTACTCAGTCCTTAGGTTGCCTTTCAAGAGGTTAGCTGATCACAGTTCTTTATATCCCAAAGATAAACACTCAATTCCATCTGAATAGTTCCAGGGGTTATCAGAAGTCTTTCAGGGATCCCTTTAATTAAGTAGCTTGCTTATTTTCATATTTAAATCTCCAGTAATCCTGGGGTAGTTGGGAATAATCCAATAATCCAATAGATATTTTCACAGTCCTTCTCATAAGTATTTCCAAGCTTGTAGTTTTTCCTTTTGTCAGCAGGTGGCACACTCAACTTAAATTTCAGTATTACCACTTGGCAATTATAATTTTAGTTATAAATCAATTATAAAAGTGGAATAAGTTTTATAGGTAAAATTTCAACATTTTAAAATGCCTTCCCAGTACAGCGTCTTCCCAATTTAAGAGTCCAATTTTTTGTACATTTCAAAATTTATTATTTTTCTCTCTTGTGCCTTCCACTTAAACAACAACAACAAAAAAATAGTTCTGAGCAAATAGTTCCAAATTATTCCTTGGGTTAAGTTAAGGCAAAAAGGAATCCTCTCCTCCCCCCCCCAATTCCAGTCATTGTTCACCTACTTCACTCCAGCACCAGTCTTAGTTGTTATTTTTTGGTTGTCCCAGCTTTGTGGCAGCCATCTTTAGGCTGCCTCTACTTCTTGCCATGGCTGAGAGGGGACCCCCCCCTCCCGGGTCAGACAGGAGAGCTGCAAGTCTTCTTGACCTCACAGGGCATCCCTCTTTGCTTCATCGCCACTACAGGGTGGCTTTGGCTCCTCTTGGCGCCCACAAATAGGGAGAATTCAGCACACAGAACATGGAGACCCATTCCGCTGCAATGTCAAGTGGAAGTCCCAAGTGGATGATGTTCAATCAACCTTTTTTTCTCTCTCAACCCTTTTTTATTTCAAAAAGTGATAATTGACTGTTATTAATTCTGATTGCAGAACCATTCAATTATTAATATTGAAAAATCTGCTACCTGAATCTTCTTCTCATGATGATGACAACAATGATGATGATGATGATGACAATGATGATAGCCTAAGGATCTGTAGAGCTATCTTTTTTTCCCACTTTCTCTCCCCTCTATTTTTTCTTCTCTATCATTTCAAAGGAGAACAGTAACCTAAATGCATGCATCATTTATCATTTCCTAAGCATCCTCTTTCTATTCTATACTTTCCTCTGAATTTTTCAGCTCTGACAAAAGCAGAAAATTACTGATTTATCATTTTCTCTATATCCTATCTTTCCTTTAACTGCTAAAGGTGATATACAGTACATCTCTCATTTTACTTCCATAACAATGGAGACCCAATGGATGGGTCTATTTGAGAGAGACTACAGTAATTTTGACTTATAACAGTCTATTTAGTGACCTTTCAAATTTACAATGGCACTGAAAAGTAACTTATGACCATTTTTCACACTTATGACCATTACAGCATTACATTACAGTGACCCTGATGATCACATGATCAAAATTCAGACACTTGGCAACTGACTCATATTTATGATGATTGAAGAGCCAGCGCTGTCTGAAGAGGTCTCCGTGGTCATGTGGCCAGCATGATTAAACATCAAAGGCACAAGGAATGTTGTTACCTTTCCACCAAAGGTGGTCCCTATTTTTCTACTTGCATTTTTTATGTGCTTTCAAACTGCTAGGTTGGCAGAAGCTGGGACAAGTAATGGGAGCTAACCCCTTTACATGACACTTTGCAAAACAGTTCATTTATTTATCTTAATTATTACCTTCCTTCTCTGAAATCTTTCCATCTGGACACGGAATGCAATCATAGCAAGAGAATGGCTCCCCTTCCTTCACTTCCTTGCTAGTACCTGGTTGGCAATGTTCAGTACATATCGAGATTGGCTGGACCTAAATAGAAATGTAAGTTTTGTTTCCAGTAAGGAGCCAGAGCAGAAACCAGCTCCACCAAATCCACTCTAAAACTTATCCAGCTATTCCACAAACATCCCTATATTTATTAAGGGCATGCAAGGAGGCAGAATCACAGGGAAGTGCTTGGATATACCAATAACCAGCCAGATGTAGTAGATTACTAGGGTTAATCTTTAAGAAAAACAGCAGATCCAAGTCAACAGACATGGGTGAAATAAATTCTTAGAGTAATAATACAAGCAAAGCTATTATGAAGGATACATGATGCATGCTTTGGAGAAATCCCATTGCTGTTGGACTAACTCCTGACATTTTAATATAAGTTGTCTTTGGAATTATTTATTTTTGTTCTTAGCCTTTCTGATTAAAAACTCTTAATAAGAATGACAATGCATTAAATTAAAAGTTAGAAGATAAGTCCGATGCTGCAGTTCAAGACAAATAAGCTTGTGAGGACCGGAAAGCATGCTTAAACATATAAGATAAAGGTAAAGGTTACCCTCGCACACATGTACTAGTTGTTCCTGACTCTAGGGGGTGGAGCTCATCTCTGTTTCAAAGCCAAAGAGCCAGCGCTGTCCGAAGACACCTCCTGTGGTCATGTGGCCAGCATGACTAAATGCCAAAGGCACACGGAATGCTGTTACCTTCCCACCAAGCATTTTTTATGTGCTTTTGAACTGCTGGGGTTGGCAAGTAATGGGAGCTCACCCCATTATGCGGCACTAGGGATTTCAACCACTGAACTTCTGACCTTTCGATCGACAAGCTCAGCACCTTGAGCCACTGCATCTCTGTTAATATAAAATTGTGCCTATATTCAAAGGAACGCACCACCACATCACTGCACTTATACTGGTGAATTTTCCAACATTTTTGATCGACAAGTCAGCATCTTAGCCACTGAGCCACCACATCCCTTCGCTTATACATATAGCAACATGTAAATTCATATGTGTTTATTTTCACTAAATATGCACACCTTGAAAGATCTAAATTTGTATGTAACTTTTTGAGCCTATTGTTCTGAGTAGATTGGTTGAAAATTGGAGCAAAAGACTTTGTTCTCAAAATAATTTGATGTATATTCTGCATTTACATTTCCATCAACACATTTTCAGTCAATTTAAAGACATGCCCCAGATATTATTTCAATAGACCTTCATTTGTTATACTAGTTAGTTTATACTGTGTTTTCCAGAAAATAAGACTGGGTCTTGTATTAATGTTTGCTCCAAAAGATGCATTAGAGCTTATTTTCTGGTTAGGTTTTATTTTGGGGGTATTTATGGTACTAAATGCACCCATCTGGCTGACAATCTTAACTGGGTCTTATTTTGGGGGTAGGGCTTATATTACAAGCATCCTTTAAAAATCAGGTTAGGACTTATTTTCGGTTGGGTCTTATTTTCAGGGAAACAGGGTAGCACTTTTTCATTCTTTTTTTTTTCAATCAAATGTTATTAGAAATAATCATTAAACTGAAGGACAATGAAACTTACTTGGTTAAACTAACTGTGCCATACTATGGCATCTTTACTGATGGTCAATCTTTCTCCTAGAGATGTTTCATGAGCCATTCTCCCAATTTTCTTTCTATGAAAAGATAGATTTGAAGAAGTAATCCAGTTGATAATGTCCATTCCAACTTATAACATCCTGTTCTCATCAAAGGAGATATAGTCTCCACCACTGTTGTTAAATGAGACACGTCTGAGAAAACGATGAAGCTGGTTTGAAAAGGAAAATTCAATTTAGCAATAGCATTAGCACTTAGATTTATATACTGCTTCACAGTGCTTTCCAGCCTTCTCTAAGCAGTTTACAGAGTCAGCATGTTGCCCCCAACAATCTGGGTCCTCATTTTACCCACCTCGGAAGGATGGAAGGCTGAGTCAACCTTGAGCCTGGTGAGATTCGAACTGCCAAACTGCTGGCAGCCGGTGATCAGCAGAAGTAGCCTGCAGTATTGCACTCAAACCATTGTGACACCGCGGCTCATTTTAAGTGAGGATTTCCCTTCCTTTCCCCTTCTTTCCTTTTCCATGATATTATAGCTTAATGGAAGCCATACTGAGGAAACACTTTCTATCAGGCTTTTTCATTTGTGTTGCTTAATGAGGGGAAATCCTATTGAATAATTTATCATTGCTTTACAGTAGTGGTGAAATCCAAATTTTTTTACTACTGATTTTGTGGGCGTGGCTTGGTGGGCATGGTGTGGTTGGTACGCGTGGCTTACTGGGCATGGCAGGGGAAGGATACTGCAAAATCTCCATTCCCATCCCACTCTGGGGTCAGCCAGAGCTGGTATTTGCCAGTTCTCCGAACTACTCAAAATTTCCGCTACCAGTTCTCCGGACTACTCAAAATTTCCACTACTGGTTCTCCAGAACCTGTCAGAACCTGCTGGATTTCACCCCTGCTTTACAGATATTTGCAAATGTTGACCACTCAGTTTCTCTGCTCACAGATTAGAGGGAATATTTTTTTAAAAAAAAGAAAATAATTTATATCTTGGTCAAGTGTTAAGTTTACTTAAACAGGGTTAACATTTTTCCTGTCCACTACATTTGTAATATAAAATTAAAAGGTAAAGGTTCCCCTCGCACATATGTGCTAGTCGTTCCCGACTCTAGGGGGGGTGCTCATCTCCGATCAAAGCTGAAGAGCCAGTGCTGTCTGAAGACGCCTCCATGGTCATGTGGCTGACATAACTAAACACCAAAGGTGCACAGAACGCTGTTATCTTCCCACAAATAGGTGGTCCCTATTTTTCTACTTGCATTTTTTTACGTGCTTTCGAGCTGATAGGTTGGCAGAAGATGGGACAAATAAAGGCAGCTCACCCCGTTACGCAGCACTAGGGATTCGAACCTCTGAACTTCCGACCTTTCGGTTGATAAGCTCAGCGTCTTAGCCACTGAGCCACCACATCACTACTGTGAACGTTCCCTGTGCACAGTCACTCATGCCCTCGTCACCTCTCACCTGGACTACTGCAATGCTCTCTACATGGGGCTCCCCTTGAGGGGCACCCGGAGGCTCCAACTGGTCCAGAATGCGGCCGCGCGGGTAGTTACAGGAGCTGCATGGCGCTCCCATATAACACATGAGCTGCACTGGCTCCCAGTGGTCTTCCAGGTGTGCTTCAAGGTTTTGGTTATCACCTTTAGAGCGCTTTAAAGCGCTCCATGGCATAGGACCTAGATATCATCGAGACTGCCTGCTGCTACCAATGACCTCCCATCGACCTGTGCTCCCACAGAGAGGGCCAACTTGGGGTGCCTTCAGCCAAACAATGTAGGCTGGTGAACTCCAGGGGGAGGGCCTTCTCTGTGGGGGCATCTACCCTCTGGAACCAACTGCCCCCAGAGATAAGGAGAATAGAAGACCTCGGTGCCTTCTGCCGTGCCCTTAAAACTTTCTTTTTTCAGCAAGCCGGGCTGGCCTAACACTTTTTAAAAATGTTTTTAATTGTTTTGTCATTGCTTTTAATTATGGGGCCAAATATATATATATATATCTTTTAAATTATATTTTAATGTTTGTAGGTTATGTTTTTACTTTGGCTGTACACCGCCCTGAGTCCTTAGGGAGAAGGGCGGTATATAAATTTGATATAAAATAAATAAATAAATAAATAAATAAAAATATAAAATTGTGCCTATATTCAAAGGAAGGCACCACCACATCACTGCACTTATAGTGGTGAATTTTCCAACATTTTATTTTATTTTATTCCATATCATGCTGTGCATTAAATATTCATGTTCAGTATGAACTTTCTCTAAAATTCAATGTATCTGCAAATTTATGGAGAACAGATGGAGAAGCTAGGGATAACATTTCAATCAAGTTTCCGTACTGCGAATTTGAAGCCTTTTTACCTGCAAGGAGAGCATCGTTTTGGATCGATCCATTCTTGCTTTTTGACCGAGACTTGATGCAGTCATGGCATGTAAGGCATAGGCCACGCTGTAGCCAGCATTGTATATACTGTAGCTATGGCCAATCATATTCATTTCAAAAAAGGGGCCAGGAACGTTCTGCAGCTTTTCCTTGCCTGTGCACATGACTCCTACAATTTGATCCTGAATTCTATTTGGAAATGCGCAATTAAAGGCGTGTTGCCAGAAGTCCATCAAAAAGCCATCCTCTTGGTTACTTAATGGCTTCTGGCTCTGAATGAAATCTTGAAACCCATGAAGTTCTTGGGTGTGAGTTGTAAAGGACAGAGCACCATGTAGTAATGTTAAATTCCAGTTTCTTTGATAGTTCAAAACACTGAGCTCCATCTGAGTGGTCATCACCTATACTTTACCTTTTAATTGATTCATATATAATTTTTGCATTCCAAATTCAGAAATGTGGGGAAACCATAACAAAAACAAAACAGAATATGATACTCCATAGAACACCACTATATTGGCATTGCTGGCTGTGACAACTTCGTACATTTTTGCTGCTTGATTTAATTGATTTTCATGTTCAGCGGAGTAATTTATTCTAGGGAAGATTTCTATGAAGGCAAAACAGATGCCTCGATTGGAAAATGCTGGAATAATAGCACACACAAATCTTTCTCCTCTGTCATCATCCATAGCAAGAATCCCAATCCATGACCATGAAAAATAGACAAGCAGAGAGAGGATTCCAACATGCTGAAGATCATCATTAGGGGCCATTTGGTAGAACGAGAGACCTGGGGATTTATCATTTATCTCTGGAGCTGATCCATAAATGATCTGAATATAATTCATTGAAGGAAACAGATTACTAATAGCATTTTCATAGCAAATTCTGGATTGCTATACTTTCAAAAACTACTACACTTTATACATATTTACAGCAGTAGTGGGTTTCAATTTTCTTTGTTACCGGTTCACTATTGGGAGCGTGCAGGTGCACATGATCGCTTTGCAAGTAAGCAGCACTTCTGTGCATGCACAGAGCATTTTTGATGACATCCGGGCAGGTGGACGGAGCCTCCCGCCACTGCTGCTACCGGTTCGCCCGAACTGGGGCGAACCAGTAGCAACCAACCACTGATTTACAGAAATACTACGTATGATGGTTTAAGATGATGGAGAACCTCAGTATCTTCAGACAATTTTAAAATACAGTTCAGTTCACTTCTTGTCAACATTGGCACTATTAATTTGATCCAGTATCATCCCAGATACTGATATGTTTTTTAAAAAAAATGTGTCCATGATCTATGACCATCTCACTCTGAATTATAACATTAATTCTAGCTTTACTCCAAGTACACTTGCAATGATTATGAGATTTTTTTTCTTCTATATTTATTGTGTCTGATTCTCAGAGACCGATTGGACAAGTGCCTGTAGTTTTCTTGGTGTCTTTTTTAGAAGTAGTTTGCCATCCCGTCCTTCCAGAAGTGGGCTGCTGGGGGATTGCAGGGATTTGGGAGAACCTCTAGCTAACATTCTGTGTAGTTTGGAGAACTCCCAAATCCTACTCCTGCTGGCCCTGTCCACCCTGCCCCTCCCAAGAGTCCTCACACAGCCCATTTTGGATGCAAGTAAGTGCAGGGAATGCACGGAGGCTTGAGGTGGGTGAAAAACTGCCCTATTGGAAGTTCGGGAAGGCCAGAAACAGCCCAGAAATGGGCCTGTTTCCAGCCTCCAGAGGGCCTCCAGAGCCCGGGGAAACTGTTTTCGCCCTCCCTGAGGCTTGAAGAAAGCCTCCAGAGCCCGGGGAGAACAAAAACATCATGTTTTTGTCCTCCCACCATGGTGCAGGAGCCTGACTAGGCCACATCCACATGGCCACACCCACCCAGCAACCAGGCAGAGAACCCCTTGCTAAAATTTTTGAAGCCCACCCCTGCTTCCTTTCTAGGGCTGAGAGAAAAAGACTAGCCCAATGTTACCCAGCTAACTTTGTACCTAAGGCAGGATTAGAATTCACAGTCTCCCAGTTTCTACCTGAATGCTTTAACCACTACACCAAAGTGTCTCTTCCATCAATTTACTTAATGGTAAAGAAAGCAATAAATTTATATTACTGGAGACAAATTCTTATGGCAGACATTTATTTCACAAAATAATGCCTCCTCCCGAAATTTAACAGCAGTGGATGGAAGCTAGGATTTAAACCCATAACCTGTGTAAGCATTACAAAAATTAATTAAGAAAATAACTGGATTTGTCTCTATCCTGTAGATTCTATTAAAACAGGAGCACAAAGTTTATAATAGTATTGCTAACTTCAGGAAATAAGATATGATATACATTCAGAAGGATTACATGTAAAAGAACATTCTACAAAACATTAGGTGCACTCCTAAGTATACTTAAATGAACAGAAGGGAAACAATATGAAATAATTCACTCTACTTGACAACATCCCTAGCATACTGGTTCGCATGTGCAGGCACAAATCCTAAATGCATATATACTTGTGTATGATAGCAGTCAGTCCCAATCTGATATTAAACTAAAGTCTTTGGGGCTCAATAATCTCCAACATTTCAAAATACAGTTCTGAGAATTTTGATTTTGCATATAAGGAGGGAGATTGGAACGACTGTTTTGCAGTGCATTCCTTAATATGCTGTAGAATTCACTCTGTCAACTTTATCCTGTTTGCCTCTTTGATCCCATAAACTCCCACCTCACTGTAAGATCTTGTGAAATTTTCTGACAGAATAGCAATGTTCCAATATCTAAGGGGCTTCCAAAAGAAGAGGGGGGTCCACCCAGAGGTGGGCTTCCAAATTTTTAGCAAGGGGTTCTCTGCCCAGTTGATGGGTGGGCATGGCCATGGTGGGCATGGCCTAGTCCTGAACCATGGAAGGGGGGGCATTTTTGCCCTCCCCAGACTCCAGAGGCTTTCCTCGAGCCTCTGGGAGGGTGAAAATAGCTTCCCCAGGCTCCAGAGGCCCTCTGGAGGGCAGAAACAGGCCCATTTCTGGCCTTCCCAAACTTCCAATAAGCCCATTTTCGCCCTCCCCAAGTCTCTGCACACGCCCTGCACTTACCTGCACCCAAAACAAGCCATATGGGGATTCCTGGGAGAGGTGGGTAGGCGGGGGCAGCCAGGAGTGGGATTTGGGGGTTCTCTGAACTGCACAAAATCTTAGCTAGAAGTTCTCCTGAACCCCTGCGAACCCCCAGCAGCCCACTTCTGGGTAAACCTACTCTCCAAAGCACCTGAAGGCAGAACAAGAAGCAATGAATGGAAACTAAACAAGGAGAGAACCAACCTAGAAATAAGAAGAATTTTTTTGTGAATAATAATAATTTCCTGAGGAAAATAAGGAGAATTTTTCCACAATTTATGAGTGGAACAGCTTGGCTTTAGAAATTGTGGGTGATGTGGAGGTTTTTAAGAAGAGATTGTACAACCACTTATCTGAAGTAGTATTAGTCTTCTACTTAAGCAGGGGGTGGGCCTAGAAGACCTCCAAGGTCCTTTCCAACTCTGTTATTTTGTTATTTCTCATCCTAGTCTAAAAACATTAGTAAATTTTCTTGAGCTCATTTATCCAACTAGAGAGCTCCCATCTCACAATGTCAGTCTGAATCACCATCAAATTGATTATGGGAACTGCCAAGAAAAATAATGTTTAATGGATAATTTCCAGGTTGCAAATGATTCTAAGAGGAAAGAGACATTTGAAGCATTGTTAAAAAAGAAAAATGTAATATCTTGGATCAAGGCATGAAAAAAAATGAAATTTAGTAGATGCAACCAACCGTCAATATTCTCCCAATTAGTAATTGTTCCCCATCGAATCTGTACAGTATACCTTGCTGAACATGTTATTTCTGTATGATGAAAGGATAGGTGAACATTAAATTGTCTGCCAGACCATGACCTCAAGATTTTAAGATCTTGTGATTACACACTAACTCACGCAATTGCCTAAAATTTAATATTTATAAGAGGGAAGATGGTAAAGATGTTTCTCTTTATGTTGATTCTAAAGAAAAAGAAGATAAATGAGCCTAATATATTGTTTCATTGCCTTTATTGGAATATTTTCAGAAGAATACATGATTCACATTTCTTTCTTGTCAATTTTTCATTTTTCTATTGGAAGAATTTCTGATAGAAATTTGGCACTATAAAATCTTAGTTAGCTCACCACATCTAAATTAATAAATATACTTTTATAAATAAAATAAAACTTTTATATACATTTATATATTTATAAATATACTGTCACCCTCCCTATTTAACTCATATGCAGAGCACATCATGAGAAAGGCAGGGGTAGATGAATAAAAAATTGGAATTAAGATTGCCAGGAGAAACATTACAAACCTCAGATATGCAGATGATACCACTCTAATGGCAGAAAGTGAAGAGAAACTAAAGAGCCTCTTGATGCGGGTGAAGAAGGACAGTGCAAAAGTTGGCTTGAAACTCAACATTAAGAAAACTAAGATCACAGCCATCTCAATTCCTGGCAAATAGATAGGGAAGAAATGGAGGTAGTGACAGATTTTATTTTCTGGGGCTCCAAGATCACCGCAGATGGGGACTGCAGCCAAGAAATTAAAAGATGCTTGCTCCTGGGGAGGAAAGCTATGGCAAATCTAGACAACATACTAAAAAGTAGAGACATCACCCTGCCAACAAAAGTGCGTATAGTCAAGGCTATGGTGTTCCCAGTTGCAATGAATGGCTGTGAAAATTGGACCATAAGAAAGGCTGAGCACCAAAGAATTGAGGTCTTTGAATTATGGAGAAGACTCCTGCAAGTCCCTTGGACTGCAAGGTGATAAAACTGGTCAGTCCTAGAGGAGATCAACCCTGACTCTCTTTAGAAGGCCAGATCCTGAAGATGAAACTCAAATACTTTGGCCACCTAATGAGAAGGAAGAACTCACTGGAGAAGAGCCTAATGCTGGGAAAGATTGAGGGCAAAAGAAGAAGGGGATGACAGAGAATGAGGTGGCTGGATGGAGTCACTGAAGCAGTAGGCGTGAGCTTAAATGGATTCCAGGGAATGGTAGAGGATAGGAAGGCCTGGAGGAACATTGTCCATGGGGTTGCTATGGGTCAGACATGACTTTGCAACTAACAACATCATTAGCTCTAATGCCCAGGTAGGGTGGATCACCAAGTCAATGGATTCTCTAAAACATAAGCAAAGATCAACTGGGTTAATACAGTGATGAAAGCTATCAGGATTCCCAGGGTTGTGTGCTAGAACTGAGAAATGAGCAGCAATTAGAGAGAAGCAAAACAAACTATTTCTATATTTGAATTTCCATGAAAATTACACAGGTAAATTTCATAAGGTCACCAGGAATTGAGGTTGATCTGGAAGAGATGTTATCATTCTATCTAGTAATTGAGTAGGATATGTGGATTTCCAGAGGAATAAATACTTTCTGTCCGATACTAATTTCCTCCAACCAATGTTTTTTTTTTTTTTCAAGCTAGAATAGTTCTTTAAGTAGTTTTATTTTTAAATGTGTATTTATGTTATTCCTGCCATGGTATTCCTGATCCACTTATTTCAGGTTCTTGAATAGAAAAATCCAATAAGGAAAGATAAGAATGAAATGAAACCTATGAAGGGCTAAAGATATTGTATAATATATAAGAGGGATGAGGGACAATAAGATTGTAATTTCCTTCCTTCCTTCCATTTGATTTGTCTTTTATTTTAGGAAAAAACAATCTTAATATAAATTAAGCATATTTTTTGGAGTATAAGATGCACTTTTTTCCCTCCTAAAAGAGGCTGAAAATTTGGGTGCATTTTATACTCTGAACGTAACCCCGTGCACGGTGCCCAAAATGGCTACCCGGAACAGCTACTGCCTTCTCTTACCCCTTCTGCACTTTGCCTGCTTTAGTCACTGGAGCTCTCTCCAATGATCAGCTGTGCTTTAGAAGCTGATATCTTCCGAGCTTTGCCTGCTTTTCTAATTGCTGCTCCCTCCGACAATCAGCTGTGCTTTAGAAGCTGTTTTTTAGCGCCAACCAGCCCCAACCTCAAAACCAGCGAGGGAACTAATGTGCTGAAGTTGACCAGGCTAAGGACTAGCCAGATGAATACCTGGTAGGCAAAATGTTTTTTTTTTCCTATTTTCCTCCCCAAAAACTAAGGTGTGTCTTATACTCGGTGCACTTTATACTCCAAAAAATATAGTAAATTAATAACAAAAATGAAGCCCAATTCCAATGTTACAGTATAAGAGAAAAGCCATTACCTTACCTGTGGAATTTTATAGATATCCAAAATATTTGCCATATGAAGGGAAGTTTGGCCATCAAGTCCTCCAATGACTGCTATTAAGTTATTTTGGATACCACATTTATAATTGGGCATGAATCTATCTGATGTAGATATCAGCTGTGTTGTGGCACGATATGTTCTCTTTGCATTGAAATAGCTGTCATAGATGTGGAAACCCAAGGAAAAATTAGGTAGCAACTGGGAATTTTTATTTATTTCCTTTACCGCAAATGCCAAAGCCAGAATGTGCTGATAATGCTTAGTCAGGATGCTAGAACAAGAGTTGGATTATAAATCAGCAGGATAGATTATAGTCCACTTATTTCTAAATATTTCACATTAAATTTATGTTATTATTATTATTGAAACAAACCTTACTCTGGCAGTTACATAATGATAAAAGATAAACTTTACCAATGCAAATTATTAACTTTATAAGTACTTCCTATGAGTGCTCATTGTTTTTTTCTAGATGGTTATTTATAAAAATGATTTAATTATCCAGTTCAAATGCATATTGAGAATCACATACTTATGTAGTAATAATATCAGGCCAAGATATTGGGCCCAGAAATACAGGGTTCATTCAACAGAAATGCAAATACTATATAGTTGCCTTATCAGATTTTGACCAAATAGTAATATACTAGAATGGACAGCTAACATCAAAAACATCATCAAAAAAGCACAACAAAGAATGTTCTTTCTGCGCCAACTCAGGAAGCTCAAATTGCCCAAGGAGCTGCTGATACAATTCTATAGAGGAATTATTGAATCTGTCATCTGCATCTCTATAACTGTCTGGTTTGGTTCTGCAACCCAGCAAGACAGACACAGACTTCAGAGGATAATTAGAACTGCAGAAAAAACAATTACTACCAACCTGCCTTCCACTGAGGACCTGTATACTGCACAAGTAAAAAAGAAGGCTGTGAAAATACTTACAGACCCCTCACATCCTGGACATAAACTGTTTCAACTCTTACCTTCAAAACGACACTATAGAGCCCTACACACCAGAAAAACCAAACACAAGAACAGTTTTTTTCCCAAACACCATCACTCTGCTAAACAAATAACTCCCTCAACACTGTCAAACTATTCACCAAGTCTGCATTACTATTAATCTTCTCATTGGTCCTATCACCCATCTCCTCCCACTTATGACTGTATGACTGTAACTTGTTGCTGTATCCTTACGATTTATATTGATTGTTTCCTAGTATGATTTGATTGCTTATTTGTACCCTATGACTATCATTAAGTGTTGTACCTTATGATTCTTGATGAATGTATCTTCTCTTTTTATGTACACTGAGAGCATATGCACCAAAGACAAATTCCTTGTGTGTCCAATCACACTTGGCCAATAAAGAATTGTATTGTATTGTATTGTATTGTATTGTATTGTATTGTATTGTATTGTATTGTATTGTATTGTATTGTATTGTATTGTATTGCATTGCATTGCATTGCATTGCATTGCATTGCATTGCATTGCATTGCATTGCATTGCATTGCAATGCAATGTATTTTTAAAAAGGGAAGGTTCATAGGACCCACGTTGTATCTAGGTATTTATTTCAAAGAAAGTCATGCTCCCCAGGAAGTTAAAGTGTTGCTCTGTATTGTTCAAAGGTGGGAAAACCAGAACATGTAAGTTTTGGCTGGAAAGACAGTTTGTTATAGTGATTAACCAGGCTAGAAACAGTGACTTCTAGTGTGTGAATTCTAGTCCTGCCTTGGATACAAAGCCAACTTGGAATACACCCTGTCATCATCCCCAGGAAGGAGACAATGGCAAACCACTTCTGAAAAAAATTACCAAGAAAACTGTGGGGACATGTCCAGTCAGTTTCTGAAGATTGGACAGAATTGAATGGAAGGGGGAAAATGTTATAGATAGGGAGAGACCAAAATTACTGCTAATTGATGCTTTCTTTACAAGAGATATATGGGATGGGGTGGTTCAGTGGCTAAGACACTGAGCTTGTCGATCGAAAGGTCGGCAGTTCAGCGGTTTGAATCCCTAGTGCTGCGTAATGGGGTGAGCTCCTGTTACTTGTCCCAGCTTCTGCCAGATGAGCAATTAGAAAGCACATAAAAAATGCAAGTAGAAAAATTAGGGACCACCTTTGGTGGAAGGTAACAGCGTTCCATGCACCTTTGCCATTTAGTCATGCTGGCCACATGACCACGGAGACGTCTTCAGACAGCGCTGGCTCTTCAGCTTTGAAACGGAGATGAGCACCATCCCCTAGAGTTGGGAACAACTAGCACATATGTGTGAGGGGAACCTTTATCTTTACCTTACAAGAGATCTTGGAAGCAGCTGATTATGATTACAAAATGACTGGATGGCTTGGAAATATCTCTATTTCTGATCATGTACAATGGAAATCTACATTGTTTGATGGGGATAAGTAATGGAAATAATTATTCCTAGGACAGATGTACCTGTGATTTGATGGCAATGAAAATAAAACAGGTCAGGGCATAGGAGAAGAAGGAATGGAATGACAGAGCATTTGCTAAGGAACAAACATTTAAAGGTATTTAAAATCAAGCAATAGATTTATTGCCAAATCAATATCATAGCAACTTACTTCTTAGTAAGCAGATGGGAGACTATTGAAAATATCCATCTTAAGCTGTAGATTTAAGGGAGGAAAAGGAGAAATTCCTAACCTAAGATCCTGATATACCACTGGTGGAGGTTCTGTATCAAAAGTCAGAGGATCAGAAACAATAAAAGTTAGAGAAACAACAGCACCAATGATGAAATCTCCAAGCTTATGATACTTATGAACTGGAAGTTGTGGATCACGGACATAATGTCTGAATACATGAGCATGGCAAGCTATTTGAGAAAGTAGCAGCATCAATAGTGCCGTCATTTTGAGTACAAATACAAATAATTCAAATCAGATCCAAATCTTATTTAAACTACAGTGCTTTAATTAAAATCATGATTAAAATAATTTTATGAATAGGCATCTCAAGTTTTTCAAGCTATTTAACTGGAATATATACAGTAGGAAATCTGAGACCACAGAAGAGTAATTTTGTTTGTCTCACATCTTTAGCTCTGCTAAATGTCATGATCCTTTTTTTAAAGGTATAATGAAATTGCACAGGAAAATTTGACAAGCAACAGGATTAATTAGTGATTAACTCATAATAACCACTTTACATTTGGGAAATCCTTATGCTCAATTTGTTTATCACAAATGAACAGGATCTTTCCAGGCCTAATAAAAGACAATTGGGTCTGAAATGACTTGTCTCAAGAAACAGACATAGAAATTAGAGGAATATTACTTGGGGCTACAAAAGAAGTGTTCATGCATAAAAGTCTTTCAGTTAGGTATTCTGTAAATGTTTTCAGATTTTAATTTCTCAAATTCTGAGTCTATAGTTCTGAGTTTTGTCATTCTTTTTTTTTAAAAAAATAATTTTATTGAACCGTTTTTTTAAAACAAAAAATGAATTTTTTACAATTTTCTTCTTTTCAACATTTCCACATCAGTTTTCATTTCTTATATATCCATTTTTCTTCCTTTTTTCTATTTACTATCTATACAGGTGATTCTAATATTTATTTATGCATATGAAAATATCAATGTACTAAATTACAATCATTCATTCTTTGTCCGTTCCCTTTCTACATATTTGTTACCATATTCAAATTACTGTTTCTTCCTTACTTAATCTTTTCTTGCCCTTTATACTTCTCCTCTAATCATGAGTTTTGTCATTCTAATCATGCAAAAGTGACAAGGTTGGACACTCTATATGGGGCTGCCCTTGAAGTACATCTGGAAACTTCTGTTGGTGCAAAATGCAGAGGCCTGCATGATTTTCTGCAGACCCTGGTATCACCTCTCCTGTTGGAGCTGCATTGGCTGCCAATTTGCTTCTGGGTGCAATTCAAGGTGCTGCTTGTCACCTTTAAAGCCCTTTATGGCTTGGGACCAGGTTATCTGAGGGACTGTCTCTTGCTGTCATATCTACCTGACCCATCAGAATGGGGAGGAAGGGAATGTTGTGGGTCCCATCCTCTAGGGCAGGTGTTGGCAACCTGCAGCTTTAGAGCCGCATGCAGCTCTTTGGGCTCTCTGCTGTGGCTCCCTGTCCCATCACTGACTGGCCACACCCATTGCTTTCCCCTCCCAGTCATTACTCACTTGTCCTGAGAAGGTAAGGGCGACAGCGGGGGATGGAGAAGTGGCTGGGGCTGATTCTCCGGCACCTCACTTTTGCTGGAGCCTCTTCACAAGGCTTACCTGGGGAATGAGATTTAAAGAGACACCACTGGGAGGGATGCTTGTCAGGAACAAGCATTGCCTTTTTCCAGTCTCGTGCTGTTACTGATGTCTGGAGACTTTGTTTGCCTTGCCCTGTTTGCCTTCCCTGCTTGCCTTGCTTGCCTGGCCTAGCTATATGCGAGTTCGCAGTGACACAGTTCTACTCCAGGTTGTGCTGCAGTCCCAATGAACTCTTCCTATGACAAGGACTCCTTGGAACCAAATTTTCTGAACTGTGGATGCTCTCAGAACTGTGCTGCTTCCCTGGACTAATAGCAGCCAGGACAGAGGTGTATTCAGCTGGTTTGCACCACTTCGGATGAACCGATAGCGGAAATTTGAACTGGTTCATCAAACCGACAAATACCACCTATGGTTGGCCCCACCCCCAGTCACCCGGTCACTCCCACCCACTAGCAGCTCACCCCGCCCACCCCATCCACCCCTGCCCCACCCTACCCTATATATGTTACCTTCACCACGCAGCCCAGCTAATCGCCTTGCTTTGACTCCATGCCTTGCCCACTCTGCTCATCAAAGGTAAGCATGTCACCCACTCGCCCTTCCCTCAGGTCAGGGCCCAGGGAAGTGTCATTCCCCGAGGTCCTGTAGCCTCTGCCCATTTGCCGTTCACCTTGGCCTGGTCAGGGAACATGCCATTCCCCGGCTCTGGCCTTGACCCGGAGCCTCCACCCACATGCTGCCTGCTCACCCTCCGCCTCACTCACTTTCATCTACAACTTGGTGGGGGGGTCCCTGGCCATCTCAGCCGGTGATCCTCCAGCCACTGGTAGTTTTTGGCTGCCTTCTGAGCAGCACCATTGTGAGGCCATCCCTCTGGAGAAGCAGGCTGTTCGCCTGGCTGGGTCTGGCTGCGAAGTGGCACTGACAGGCAATGAGGTGCATGTGCGCAACTGGCATGAAGAACAGGGTGGCGACGGTGGCAATGGCACTTCGTCAGGCCTCTTTTTTCACATGTAGTTTTCAGTAGTTTTTGGCGCAAGAAGCCTGCAGCCACTGCCTCTTTTTTGGCCGAGAAGCCTCGAGCCGCCACTGCTGGCTTGGTTCCAGCTGGCAAAGAGGCTTCTTGTGCCAAAAGAGGCAGTGGCTGCAGGCTTCTTGCTCCAAAAACTACTGAAATCTACAGGCCAAAAAAAAAAAAAAAAATCCTGTAGAAGAAGTCCTGTTGCCACCATTGCCACCCTGTTCTTCTTGCCAGCCATGCATGCACACCCCATTGCCTGCCAGTGTGTGTGTGCGGCCACACCCCATTGCCAGACCCAGCCAGGAGAACAGCCTGCTGCACCAGAGGGACAGCATCGCAGCCAGACTGTGGTGTCCTTTTAAGGTACTTTGACGTAATGGGGAGGGGGACCATAAAGGGACAGGCTGCAGAGTGCCTTTTCTGCCATTTCTGTGGGCGTGGCTTGGTGAGCGTGGCTTGGTGGGGATCAAGTGACTGAGTGGACATGGCCAATTCAATGTCACTCTCAGCAAGGTGTCCTCCCACCAAGCCAGACCCACCAAGCCATGCCCACAGAACCGGTAGTAGAAAAATTTGTATTTGGGACACTTTGAGCCTAGAATATTGAACCTTTTCACAATATTCTAATTTGCTGAGACTGTGAATTTGGGGTTTTCATGAGCTGTAAGCCATAATCATCAAAATTATGAGAAATCAAGGCTTGAACTATCTCGCTTTGCATGTAATGAGTCTATCTCATATATTAGTTTCACCTTTTAAGTTGCATTACTGAAATAAATGAACTTTTGCATGATATTCTAATTTTTCGAGTTTCACCTGTAAAATATAATAGTCTGAAAACAAACAAAAATATGCTAGGCCACAGCTCTATGCAGATATATCTAATTTAAATCCTGAAACAATATCTGGTGCTATACTATTCATAATAAAAAAAGAAGAGAATGTCTTCCAGTTCATTTATAATTAATATATTTAATTGGAAAGAGACATTGTTTACTTTTAATTGTAAAGAAATCTTTGTTCCTCGTTGAACCAAATTTTTTGGCCAGCACTATTTTTGGCCAGCACTATTATTGAATGAAATCCTTCTCATAAAGTGGTTGAGCTAAATGAGAAAAAAAGCCAAATATAGATATGTATCAGGATGTACAACAATACACTTTCTCTCTTTTAAGGTATTTAGATAGGCAATTCTTTTAAAAGTCTGTTAAGCAGAAAAGGCAATAATAATACCATTAATAAAAACTTAACATTAGTAACTATAATCATGATTAAATCATCTTTATAGCACAAAAGTAAAGAAAAAAATAACATGAAATAATATATCTTAAGTATTAAGCAGTTTAAAACAGAATAAATATTATTTTTAATGGATTTGGAAAAATATTATGATAACAGAGATGTAATAAATTTGTGATAAAGAGTGTATAAAAACAATGTGTAGGAATGGATATTGCAAAAGGCTTTATAATTTAAGAAACTTTTTTTGAAATACTAATGATGAGGACCTTCATACATTTTAATGTGTCCAATACAGAAATAAAAAAATAGTGTCAGTCTTTCAAATAAATTGAATTTGAAGTATCTCTTTGGATTTCAGAAATTTCATATTTATGTAGTGTTACATATGTATGTATTAATGG
The DNA here is from genome assembly GCA_022577455.1 of Arizona elegans. Lineage (NCBI taxonomy): Eukaryota > Metazoa > Chordata > Lepidosauria > Squamata > Colubridae > Arizona > Arizona elegans. Next base: position 5,814,073 of record JAKOOJ010000021.1, on the reverse strand, counting down.
TATGCTACATTTTATTGCTTGTGGAATGATAAATGATAGATAGATAGATAGATAGATAGATAGATAGATAGATAGTAGATAGATAGATAGATAGATAGATAGATAGATAGATAGCTGATAGATGTTTACCAAAGGTACATGATTTCATTTACATTGTAAGAATCAATTCTTCAGAAATCTAGAAGGAAGATACAGTGACTTCTCTGTAATTTGTCTTCTTGGGATTTTACCTTCCATAGGTGTTGATTAAAAGGTTTCCTCTTGGTTTCAAGATTTCCTGCTTTGTATTTCATTGCTTAGGACCTGGCTATCTACAAGACCTGCCTCCCACCGATCAGTACGCTCACACAGAGAGGGCCTCCTCAGGGTGCCATCAGCCAAACAATGTAGACTGGTGACCCCCAGGGGGAGAGCCTTCTCTGTGGGGGCCCCTGCCCTCTGGAATGAATTGCCCCTGGACATACGAAGGATCCCCGACCTCCGCGCCTTCCGTCATGCAGTTAAGACCCTGTTATTCCAGCAAGCCGCTCTGATGGGATAAATGGTTTTAATTTGGTTTTAATGGGGTTTTAATATTGGTTTTAAATGAGAGTTTTAAATTTGGCCTATGATTTAATTATTTTAATCTGCTTTTAAATTCTATTTTGTACACTGTTTTATTATCGCTGTTCACTGCCCTGAGTCCTTCGGGAGAAGGGTGGTATATAAATCAAATAAATAAATAAATAAATAAATAAATAAATAAATAAATAAATAATAAATAAATAAATAGATAAATAAATAAAATAAATTATAGATGAATGGAAGTCGTACAAAGCATGGGCCACCACATAGACTGAATTGTACATACTGTAGCTGTGGTCAGTCATGTCCATTTCAAACACAGATGTAGGAAGATCCGTCAGTGTCTCCTCTCCAGTATAGGTAGCCCCATCTTCTTCTTCTACTACAGAGTTGGAGAAGGAACATTCAAATGCATTTTTTTAAATTATTTTTTTATTTGATTTATATGCTGCCCTTCTCCGGAGACTCAGGGTGGCTTACAATGCGTTAAGCAATAGCCTTCATACTTTTGTATATTTTTACAAAGTCAGCTTATTGCCCCCACAAACTGGGTCCTCAATTTACCTACCTTAGAAAGGATGGAAGGCTGAGTCCACCTTGAGCCTAGCAAGATTCGAACTTACTAATTGCAGACAGCTGGAGTTAAATTATAATCCATTAGTCTGCTGAGCCATCCAGGCTCTTTTCCCAGAAGAGCTTGATAAAACTCTCTTCCTTTTCCAGGATAGGGTTTCTTGATTGAGCAAATTGCTGGAATCCCAACACCCTCTTTGAGTGAATTGCAAATGATAACGCACCATGCAGGAAAACCAGATCACCATATCTTTGAAAGGGAAGTGCAGTGAAGCCCATCTGGAGTGTCATGATCCAGACTTTACCTTTTATCCATAGTGAAAAATCATTATATTTCAAACCAGTGGAAAGGAATCTTAGAGTTATCATATTCCCAAATTCACCATGAACTACCACTGCAGTAGCATTGCTTCTCATAGCACTTTGTACATCTTCAGATCTGTTTCTATCAGGTCTACAATGCTATTTGTATAAACAGTTTTTGGAAATCTTTCAATGAAGTTGAAGCAGATACCACTCTGGGTAGCCATGGGAACCAATGTGTGCTGAAACATTTCACCACTGTCATTATCTGCTAACAAATCCCAACCCATGTCCATGTGAAATATAGCAGCAATTTAGAAACACCCTTGTACTGACTGTCCATGTTTGGTAACATCTGTTGGTAAAAAGCAGCTTGTTCTTTTCTGCAAATTTCAGGATCAGAGCCATATATTACCTAGCAACAGAAGGAGACAAACTATAAAAGGAATAAAAGGTGTGTAATCATTCTTTCCCTGTTTCGCTACCAAATTAGAAACCAAAATCCAATTCCATGTTTGTTTTGCATTTGTATTCAAGATGAGCTAAGGTTCAACTTTTGTTATGACTTAAGAAAATTACACACTGGCAAAAAAAATCAGAACACAAAATACAAGCTGAGTGGAAATGACCTTGTAGATGACCCTCACTCTGTCAAGGATCTTGGAGTACTCATCTCTAATGATCTAAGTGCCAGAGCTCACTGTAACAACATTGCCAAAAAGGCATTAAGAGTTGTTAACCTAATCTTATCCTAACCCTAGCTTCTTCTCTGGTAATATTGTACTGCTAACTAGATTATACAAAACATTTGCTAGACCAATTCTCGAATACAGCTCATCTGTCTGGAACCCAGACTGCATATTGGACATTAATACAATTGAGCGAGTCCAGATATATTTCATGAGAAGAGTCCTCCACACCTCTGCTCACAACAGAATACCTTATGCCACCAGACTTGAAATTTTGGTCTTAGACAACTTAGAACTATGTTTCCTTCGGTCTGACCTAAGTGTAGTACATAAAATTATCTGCTACAATGTCCTACCTGTCAATGACTACTTCAGCTTCAACCACAACAATACACAAGCACACAATAGATACAAACTTAAGATAAACTGCTCCAAACTTGATTGTAGAAATTACAACTTCAGCAAAAGAGTGGTCAATGCCTGGAATGCACTACCCAACTCTGTGGTTCCTTCCCCAAATCCCCAAAACTTTAACTTTAGACTGTCTACTGTTGACCTCACCCCATTCCTAAAAAGTCTGTAAGGGGGGTGCATAAGCGCACCAACGTGCCTACCATATCTTTCCTGTATTCAAAGTCATGTTTATACTTATATCTGTTATCTAATACATGCTTGACAAAATAAATAAATAAAAAATAAAAAATAAAATGAGTTCAATTAGCAGATCTCCATCTGTACATGGAGATTTTTATGTCATCATTTCCAAAGCTGAGAGGCGAGAGAAAAAAATAGGTCCATGATTCAGCATTGCATTAGATTTTGTAAGCAGTTACATCAATTCATAATTCACAGAGAAGAGGCATATCCTTCTATGTTACTATAAAAAAAATTTACACAATAATCTCCATGTCAAGGATTTCCAATATCACATCTTGAGACACGAATTTTCTTTCTGTAAAACTATATCACTTAAATATTAATTTTATTAACTAAAATTAAATATTAATTTACAATATATTATTTAACCAGTATGAAAACTCCACCTGTTCCTTTAACTACTATTACAATATTGTGTGAGAAGTTCATCTCATTGTCAAGGTGAATATTAACAGCTGAGAAAGAAATTAAACCAAAATTAATACTGAATGGTCTATAAAAGTATATTGCTAAACACAAAATTGGGTCAACCTTTATATATTCACTTTGGAGAATACTCATTTTGTTGAAAAATATAGCAATTTACAAAATACAAAAAACCTATAGCAATATATGGTAGTATTACAATTATAATCATGTTTTAAGTAAGAGTTGAACAGTATAATCTTCAATGCTTCAATGCAATGTGTTCCTAGCCCCAGTTTGACAAGTCTAACCATGGCCTTCTATGTATTTAGCTATTATTTCTCTGAAGTAATCAATGAAATGTTACTTCTGAAAAACATATAGGTAAAGGTAAATGTTCCCCTTGCACATATGCGCTAGTCGTTCCTGACTCTAGGGGCCCAAAGCCAAAGAACTAGCACTGTCCGAAGACGTCTCCATGGTCATGTGGCCGGCATGACTAAATGCCAAAGGTGCACAGAACGCTGTTACCTTCCACCAAAGGTGGTCCCTATTTTTTCTACTTGCATTTTTTATGTGCTTTCAAACTGCTAGGTTGGCAGAAGCTGGGACAAGTAACAGGAGCTCACCCTGTTACACGGCACTAGGGATTCGAACTGCTGAACCGCAGAGCTTTCAATCGACAAGATATAGTACCCCCATTAATATTCTAGCCCATTGAAATGTCAAAAAGATAAGAATCAAGACCCTATGGTATAATCAAACTACTGGACAATTCACTCACAGTCTTCAGAACCCTACATTTTTTAAAAATGTAGCCTCAATCACAACATTTTTCTCTCATGAACAATTCTGTAGAGATTGTTTCACTGATATCACTGGAAATAACATACCTGTGGCATCTTGAACAGGGAAAGGATGTTAGCCATGTTTAGATAGATGTCAGAAGCAGGTCCTCCAATGACTGCTATTGGTCTGTTTTGCGTCTCACAGTTGTAGTTAGGTATGAATTGGCCCTTTGTAAAGAAGAGTTCCAATGAGGCACGGTATGTCCAACTTGGATCAAAATAGGTATTATAAATATGGAAGCCCAAGGTATGGTTTGGTAAAATAGAGGGATGTCTATTGATCTCCATGATGGCAAATTCTAAAGCCAATACATTGGAGTCATGACTCTAAAATAAGCATTATATATCTTATTAAAATACACTCTGCTGAAACTATGATGTATGATATATATCAATTCAGCCTAATGTTCTTCACAATTATCTATCCCTATCTGTCTATCACTCTATCTTTTTCTCTCTGTGTGTCTGTTTCTTTGTATTTCTATCTGCATGTCTATCTGTATCAGATAGATCATAGATAGATAGATAGATAGATAGATAGATAGATAGATAGGCAGGTAGATAGATACTGTAGATAGAGATAGATTATCTATCTATCTATCTATCTATCTATCTATCTATCTATCTTTCTATCTATCTATCATCATCATCTTTCATGTATCTATCATCTAATGGACTATCACTGTATTGTCAATTTGCCCACCTACAAATAACAGTTTTTAGTATGTCAATCAATTCATCCATCCAATAATAAAAGTATTTTGAAGACTAATATTATTGCCTTTTGAAAACTACTATGAAAATATTTTCACTCCAATAACAACTTTACCCCCAAATTATATATAAAGAAATGTATTTTCCCTTCAAAAAATGGTATCTGAATGCATTTACTATTGGTCTCCAAATAAGCATAAATGTTTCTTTGAGAGAAAATATATATTCCCTTTCTTTAAAAATTCTCTACATTAGAGTATGAATATAAAAATAATTCAGAAGTAAAGGAACTATTCTACTCTTTCTTTTTCTGTTTATCTCCCTGTCTCTCACTGTAAATGCATTGGAAATTTATCCCTGTGAGTTCACCGACATTTCTTTGATAGCAATAGCACTTAGACTGATATGCCACTTCATAGTGTTTTACACCCCTCTCTAAGCAGTTTACAGAGTCATCATATTGCCCCCAAGAATCTGGGTCCTCATTTTACTGACCTCAGAAGGATGGAAGGCTGAGTCAACCTTGAGCCACTCAGAATCAAACTCCTGGAGTGAGCAGTGAGTTAACCCTACAGTACTCTATTCTAACCACTGTGCCACCATGGCTCTTTTTTTATGCTGAAATAAACCAGGTATTTGTCTTATCAATTCGACTATGTTTATTTTTCCTAATGAAGAGAAGAAAAAGGCCTTAATTATAGCAAAATTAAACATTAGAAATGTGTTAAATGAACTATCTCCCTAGAGATAGTGACCACTTGCAAATGATGTAAAGATCTGTGGCAAGGTTTTTGGAAGTGGCTTGCCATTGCTTGCTTCTTAGAACTGAGACAGAGGGATTGGATCAAGAGCACTTAGCTGTCTTCATGTTTAATATGCAACTAGACAACATGGTCTCAACTTTTCCAAACCTGAACATTACACTAAACTGCCTCTGTTAGAAAATATTAACCCTGTGATATTTTAGAACTACTGGTTATTTGTAATTTGAGCATTCTTTACTATGCTCTTCTGTTGCTTATATTGCTTCTCTCTTGTCCCTTACTATATTTTTTTATATTCTTTAAATGTTTGCTTCATCAGTACTATTTCTTTTCTTGAAAATGTAATGCATGAGAAGGGAGGGAGGGAGGGAGGGAGGGAGGGAGGGAGGAAGGAAGGAAGGAAGGAAGGAAGGAAGGAAGGAAGGAAGGAAGGAAGGAAGGAAGGAAGATCATAGAAGAGAAGGTCAAGGAACAAGAGATAAAAAGAAGAAAAGAGCCATTAATCAAAGAACAAATTAAACACAATTAAAATTAAATTTCTGTTTCTCTTTGTAAAAAAAAAAACAACCTTACACAATGTCCACAAAGAGTTCTTTAGAAGGATGTTTTCTGAAGTCTCTCATTGTATAGAAGATGTAGATCTGAGAGAGAATGTCCACAACAATGAAGTCTCCTGACCGATATTGCTTGTGAACAAAAGGCAAAGGATCGCTAGTCCTACATTTAGCACTGGGAATCATGTTCATCATTTCAGGCAAAAGGACTAAAACCAAGGCTGAAAATATCATCATCGTGAATATATGTGTTTTAATCTGTGAGCCAATTTATGTTTCCCAAAGCTGTGCCTCATTAAGAGTATTTCTGCTTGCACTGGTCTGCAGAACAATCCCTTTGCCACTAGGAGATGAAGTTGAAACAAAGATATGGGGGATTACTAATAACAATGGAAAGGTCGACAATAGAAATTAAAACTTTAGGAAACCATGAACAATAAACATGTTTTTGATCTCAGTAAACATCAGTTCTTCTTCAGTGGGATGGCAAGAGGTCCCGAAGCCTGCAATTACTGAGACGAGGATTTAAGAAAGAAAAAGAACTTTTCTGCTTATGTGCAAAGAGAGGAAAAAGTTAGTTGATTTTCAAAGCAAAATGGATTTATGTTAGTTCAAAGGAGATTGCTAATTTCTTTGTTTGACATCCCATTTTATTTTATTTTATTTATTATTTATTATTATTTGTCAAGCATGTATGAGAAAATAAGTATAAGTATAAACATAACATATAAACATGTAAGTATAAAGAGGTATAAGTATAAACATAAGAAATGACTACTAATAAATGGGAACAGTAGGACAGGGATGGTAGGCATGCAGGTGTGCTTATGCACACCCCCTTACAGATCTCTTAGTAATGGGGTGAGGACCATGGTAGACAGTCTAAGGTTAAAGCTATGAGGGTTTGGGGATGTAACCACAGAGTCAGCTAGTGCATTCCAGGCACTGATCACTCTGTTGCTGAAGTCGTATTTTCTGCAATCGAGTTTGGAGCAGTTTACTATGAGTTTGTATCTATTGTTTACTAGTGCACTATTGAGGTTGAAGCTGAAGTAGTCATCGACAGGTAGGATGTTGTAGCAGACAATTTTGTGTACTACGCTTAGGTCAGACAATAGGCAGTGTAGTTCTAGGTTGTCCAGGCCCCAAATTTCAAGCCTGGTGGTATAAGATATTCTATTGTGAGAAGAGAAGTGGAGTACTCTTCTCATGAAATACCTCTGGAGCAGTGGTGGGTTGTTACTGGTTGCCCAGATCGGTGAACCAGTAGTGGTGGCGGTAGGAGGCTCCGCCACCCGTGCTGGACACTTCTGCGCATGTGCGCATGAGCGAACCAGTAGCAATGGCTTCTGCAACCCACTACTGCTCTGGACTCGGTCAATTGTATTCATGTCTGATATACAGTGTCTCAAAGCTATATATATGCTGTATATAAATTAAATAAATATATAGTGTATGTGTGTGTGTGTGTATATATATATATATATATATATATATATATATATATATATATATATATATATATATATATATATATATATATGCATATTCTTTCTAGCCAGGTTTTACCTACGTAAGCTAGGATGTTATGCAGCCCTATGCACATAAAAGCCTACGAAAAAGAAAGAAAAAGAAACACACACACACACACACACACACACACACACACACACACACATATATATATATATATATATATATATATATATATATATATATATATATATATATATATATATATATATATGTTTCATATTTGTATACCGCCCTACTCCCGAAGGACTCAGGGCGATGAACAGCCATAATAAATACAAATACATATAAAAACTATTTTATATGTAAAAACTATTAAAAAACAGATTAAGTAATTTGGCTCAAAGATTAAAACATCCAAATTTATCTAAAAGAGGTCTAAAACCCGATTTAAAAGCCAATTTAAAAGCCAATTAAAAAGGGAGAGTTAGGCCACACCAGCTTGTTGGAATAGAAACATTATATATATATGTTTTCGTAGATTTTCACGGGTACAGGTATGCAAGTCTTGGTGTATTCGGGTCTTCTCCCGTGTAAGATTGAAAGCACTTTGGCAACATTTCGGCAGAATCTCATCTGCCATCATCAGGCTTATGCAAGGGGTCTTTTGCAGCAACTGTTGTTACTATTTCAAATCTGGTGCTGGTAGTCTGCTTTGCTGGGATGGCCCCACCTCTTCGTTCTGATTGGTTGGGAGTCCCAGTCTGTGTCTATTGGCTTGGCTTTGGGTTTATGGTCGGTTTTTCTCCACCAGGTGGCAGGGCTTCATCTTTGTGGCCGGCTGGAATGTGATTTGGTTGGAGGTCTCGGGGTGTGTGTGTCTGGCTTCTGGGGTGTAGATGTTTCTGTCTGTGGGTGCTGGGACTCGTTTGTTGACAAGGGCTAGTTTCCAGATGTCTGGTAGGCAGGAGGTATTGTCACTTTTATTCATGTTATGGCAGCGTTTTTCTATTTCAATGGCTTCCATAATTATTCTCTTGTTGAGGTGTTCAGTTTTGGTGATTAATTTGGTTCCTTCAAAATCAATTTCATGTCCTGTAGCTTTAAGGTGCTGGAAAAGAGAGGAAGTTTTTTCTTCTTTTCTGACTGCATTCTTATGTTCTGCAATGCATGCATTTATTCTCCTATTAGTTTGTCCAATGTATATGACTGGGCAGATTTTGCATGGTATTTCATAGACTCCGTGGTTTTCTAGCTGGATCTTGTCTTTGGGTTTCTTAAGATGTTGGCTATTTTTTGGTCAGTGCAGAAGGCTGTCTTGATATTGTGTTTGTGGAGAATTTTGCTGATTTTATCTGTGGTGCCTTTGATGTAAGGGAGGAGGGCGATGTCATTGTCCTGTTCTGTGTCTTGTTTCTTGGTGGGTGTCTCCCTTTGGATTAGGTTGGTGATAGTGTTTCTTTGGAATCCATTAGAAATTAATACGTTTGTGCGAGTGTGTAATTCAGTTTTCAGGTGGTCTTTGTCGGCTAGGCATTTGGTTCTGGAGATGAGAGTCTTGGCCAAGGAATTGATCTGTGCAGGGTGGTGATGTGATTGTGTGTTTAAGTAGCGGTTGCTGTGTGTTTTTTTCTTGTAGATGGTGTGTCCTAGGGAGCCATTGGGTTTTTTGTAGATTAGGATGTCCAGAAAGGGAAGTTTGTTGTTAGCTTCTGTTTCCATAGTAAATTGTATTTTGGGGTGTAGGCTGTTGAGATGTGTGAGGAAGTTGTCCAGTTTTTCTTTCCCATGTGGCCAAATTACAAAAGTGTCATCTACAGATTTTTTTTTTAATTTGATTTATATGCCGCCCTTCTCCGGAGACTCAGGGCAGCTTATAATGCATTAAGCAATAGCCTTCATACTTTTGTATATTTTATACACAGTCAGCTATATATATATAGCTGAGATATATATATCTCAGCCAGAGTTTGGGTTTGTGTTCAGATTTATCTAAGGTGTTGGTTTCAAAGTGTTCCATGTACAGGTTTGCGATGACGGGTGAGAGGGGTGATCCCATAGGTGCTCCTTCTTTCTGTTTGTATCTTTGTCCATTGTGGATGAAGTATGTGTTGGTTAGGCAGCAGTTGGTCAGATCTAGGATGTGTTTAATGGGGTTGTATTTGTTTTGGATTGCTGTCAAGGCTTCTTTAATAGGCACTTGGGTGAAGAGGGATATGACATCGAAGCTCACAAGTAGGTTGCTGGGTTGTAGGTTTTGTTTCTTTATTGTTTCTATGAAGTGGAATGAGTTTTGTACGTATGAGTTGATGGATTCTGTGTACGGCTGAAGTTGTTTGGCAAGAAATTTGGCAAGATTCTGTAGAGGTGAGCCTATGGAGCTGACTATGAGTCTGAGTGGTGTTCCTTCTTTGTGTATCTTGGGGAGGCCATAGAGCTTGGGGCATCTGGATGATTTCTCTCTGGGAGTGAGTTTTTGCTGGATCTCTTCACTGATGGGAGAGGCTTTTATTTTGGATTTAGTGGTTTTTTCCAGGTAGGTGGTGAGGTCTGTGTTTAGAGGTTTGTAAGCGGGGTCTTGGAGTAGGTTGGATAGTTTGGCTTGGTAGTCAGATCACCACTGTGGCATTTGTCTGCTGGGAGAATGGGACTCCCAACCAATCAGAACAAAGAGGTGGGGCCATCCCAGCAAAGCAGACTACCAGCACCAGATTTGAAATAGTAATGGCAGTTGCTGCAAAAGACCCCTTGCATAAGCCTGATGATGGCAGATAAGATTCTGCCGAAACATTGCCAAAGTGCTCTCAATCTTACATGGGAGAAGACCCGCATAAACCAAGACTTGCATACACACACACACATACACACACACACTATATTTATTTAATTATTTATTGATATATTTATTTATATTTATTTTATATATATATATATATATATATATATATATATATATATATATATATATATATATATATATATATATATATATATATGTATGTATGTATGTATGTATATTATATATTTTTGCAATCAGGGTTTTTCCTATGTTTGAAAAAAGATGTTAAATGACCATGGTGGGATGAAATCTCTATTCATCGCTTTCAGGCCTGTCAGACATTTTATGTTGTTTCTTCTGAGACTTATGGGAGACTGGGATAGCACTATTTCGGCCTTCTTGGACCTCTTCAGCCAGACACACCCATATTTTATGACTCTTCCCTGTAGAGGTCAAATATTTATTCCTTTTAATTTTTTTTATTTCTTTCTTATTTATTTATTTATTTATTTATTTATTTATTTATTTATTTATTGATTAATAATTTCTTTTTTCAAACATAGGAAAAACCCTGATTGCAAAAATATCACATATTTATACCTATGAATTAAAAGGAATATATATATATATATATATATATATATATATATATATATATATATATATATATATATATATATTTGGGTCTTCTCCCACATAAAATTGGAAGTGTCTTGGTGACGTTTCGATGAAGTCTCATTCGTCATCTTCAGGCTGGTGTTCTCGGCTTCGTGCTTCCAGGAACACGAAGCCGAGAACACCAGCCTGAAGATGACGAATGAGACTTCGTCGAAACGTCACCAAGACATTTCCAATTTTACGTGGGAGAAGACCCGAATAACCAAAGACCTACATACAAACACCCGCAAAAACCTTAGAAAACACACACACACACACACATATATATATATGTGTGTGTGTGAGTGTGTGTGTGTTTTCGTAGATTTTCATGGGTAGAGGTATGCAAGTTTTGGTGTTTGTTTTGTGTGGGGATCGGAAGGGGGTGCAGCAGCTGGTGATGCTGCCATGGTCTGGCTTCTGGATGGTGGTTGTATTTCATCTATGGGATGGGTTTGGGTTTGAATCTGGTGAGGATGATTGGTGGTGGTGTCATGTGTTATCTTGGGTCCAGTGTTAATCTTTGTGGCTGGGACTCTTCTGTTGATTAGGTTTAGTTTCCAGTCAACAGAAGATATATATATATATATATATATATATATATATATATATATATATATATATATATATATATATATATATATATAGTAAAATAAAATACAATAAATAAAATTTAATTAAAATACAATATAAACAAATACAAACAACATCAAATGAATAAAAAATAAAATATCATCTACAAGCAAGGTAGTAATAAAATAATTACTAAAAATGGTATTGTAAGTGAGTTAAACATTACTGCAATGCTAAAGAACCTTCTATAAATCATAAAGGAGTTCAGTGACACATTATATCTTATTGGCACTTGATTCCAGTCAATGTTGTGACTCCGACCCCTGAGCCCGTCTTATCGGAGGGAGAAGACTCCAAAAGTGAAGGAGAGGAGTTGGCAAGGCCTCCCTCTCCAGGACCCTCCTCTCTGGCAATGCCTCAGGTGTCTGCCGAAGGAGAAGAGATAGGCCATGAGCCAGGCATCTCTGAGCAGCCGCAGTTAGACAGTGACGGAGATAAGTCTTGGCTGGATCCCCGCCAGCGTCGGAAAGACAAGCGCATGCAGCAGAGAAGGAGGCGTGCCAGGGATTAAGCTGAGTCACTGGACCACACCACACAGGGGATAAAAGGGGGTGTGGTGGCCATTCAGGCTTTGTGACAGACAAAACTGAACAGCTAGCAAGTCATACTGTGTCTCTGGAACTTCGTTATCTGCCTTCCTTGGATTTATTACGGACTGGACTTGACAATTCTTTGGCTTTGTGAATTTATTTTGGTTTATCTGAAGGAGGAGGAACACCTCCCTCTGTGAGTAAAGTTTTTGGCAAGCAGCTACTGGGTTGCTGCCAATTCTGTTATCGAATGAAATTATTGTCTGCAAGTTTATTTTAACTCCTGGCAGACTGTTTGTGTGCGTGTGTGAGACGGGGACAGAATAGTCCGATAGGCATATCTATCTATGACACCAGTGAGACTGATGGATAAACTCCCACCAAAGGTAACACTTTGGTGTTACCTTCCCACCAAAGGTGGCCCCTATTTTTCTACTTGCATTTTTTACATGCTTTCAAACTGCTAGGTTGGCAGAAACTGGGAGAAGTATGGGGTGCTCACCCATTACACAGCACTAGGGATTCACACTGCTGAACTTTTGATTGACAAGCTCAGTGTCTTATTCACTGAGCCACTGCGTCCCCTTTTCACAGCATATATAATTGCCATCATCAGTTTATTTATTGTATTTCCCCCAAATATTAGATGATATCTCCTGGAGGGGTCACATAAATTTAAAAGAATGAGAGCAAAAAGGACCAATTCCTGGCATAAATCAGTGGCCCCTTCTTACCTCCCACTACAACAGACAAGAATAATACACTGCAATAGGAGAAAAACCACCATTAGAAAGTTCTAATTCTAGACGCAGTCCAAGAAGATACCATGGTTGATGGTATCAATAGGTTTAAAAGGAGGAAAAATGGGGCATTAGACCCATTCAAGTCCTGATGTAGGTTATCCAGAAGAATGACCAAAGCTATCTCAGTGTGATACCTGAGCTGACAACTGGCTGAAAAGAATCTATATAACCAGCTTCTTCAGGGCACTATCATGGACTCAACAAGTTTTCCCAAAAAGGGAAAGATAGAAACTGACTGGCAGTTATCTGACTGCAGAATCCAGAAATAGCTTTTTCAGATGCGGAGACACCACAGGTTCTTTCAGAGATGTAGCTAGATCCTTCCTTCATTCAGAAGCCTTCCACAACCTCATGCGTCCAGATAGTCATTTTTCCACTGGCTCCTTGCAGAAGTTATGACAAAGGTCCAAACTATATGTGGTAGAGGAAAATCTAAAAAGAGTCTTATCCACTTAGTCAGAGATTATAGATGAAATAAGACTCAAATAATATGGCATGAGAGTTTCAATTGCTGCTCAAGTTTTGAGGAGTGAAGACTCATGTTATCAGTGATTTTCAGTGAACTAAACCTCCTTCCAAAGAGCCTTCTAGAACCCATAAAATTCATTAGGCACCTGGGGCAGATTATTTGAATTGGCTCTGCTACCCCACAGATAGTTTTCAACCACAAATGGATCAGGGCAACAGAGTTGTGAAAATCCCCATCATTCACAAATCACACACCTGCTCTGAGACACATACAAGGTTTAAACATATAGCTGAAGAAGCTTCTTGGATGAGAAGCAAAACATCTTCAGAGAAAAACCAGAAAGTCCAATTGCATCTTGAAAAAGCACCTTTGTGATTGGATTGGTTTGCTTTGTATGCATGCTTTTTCTATTTTAAAATTGATTGTTTGATCTAATAATAAACCTTTGCAAGTTGACACCTTTGTTATTTGTGTGCTTATTGTTTCTGGATCCAAAAGAATCAATTGCCTGTGCCTAAACACTGCCTGACAATTGGCAAAACACAGGCAGCTAAAAAAAGTACTAAGACATCAAAGATCAAAATTCTTAAGACCAACTCTTTTGAAATTGATCTGGCTATTAGAAAGAAATTAAAAAGAAAGAAGAAATACTATAGAGCAGGAGTTTCAAACTCACATCATCACAGTGGCATCACGTGACGTATAGGGACTATTTTTCCCTTTGCTAAACCGGGCATGGGTGTGGCCAGTGTGTGACGCATCCAGTCTGTGGGCCAGAATTTGACAGCCCTGTGATAGAGCAATTGCCCCAATTTACATCGTCAGGGTAGTGATTTAAGAGCTGACCAGCAATGGTGCCCTGATGTAATGATGGGAATGAGTCAGCAAGGTTTTTGGCTGTTATCCCTTTAAGCGCCTATATAATAAGAAGAGGCCCTATTAGGGTGTCTCTCTCTCGCCCTGTGTTTTTCCTTGCTGTAATTGCTGATTGTTTGACCTCTGCCTATAGTATATATTCTTTTGTAGATAAAACCACTATTTATTACAAACCTCTGTTTGCTGTTAATGCTCCTGAGTTACCTCATTTAGTAAAGCTGTGTGTACTGTGACATACATTATTGGAGACATATTGATGCACCTCTCTGTTCCATTTCATTTTGTTTCATTTCATTCTTACTTTATTTTTTCTATTTTAAAAGTACAATCTGTCTCCTAACATTTTATGGCTCAAAAGATTGGCATGTGGGATCAAACTGTAGGCATAGATTTTATTTTCAATTTTTGGGCTTGTTTTTTAGCACTCCAATCCTATATGCAATACTTTTCTAGTCAGGGTTTTTCCTACGTAAATCAAGATGTTTGTGTTGCCATAGTTGGGTGACATCTCAAATCACCACTATGGCAATACAAACATCTTGATTTACGTAGGAAAAACTCTGACTAGAAAAGTATTGCAGATATAATCCTACGAATAAAAGAACAAAATAAATATTTGACCTTTACAGGGAGGAGTTATAAAATAAGGGTGTGGATGGCTGAAGAGGCCTTATAGAAATAGATCTATCCCAGTCTCCCTTAAGTCTCACAGTAGACAACACAAAATGTCTGATAAAGCCTGAAAGTGGTGATTTGAGATGTCACCCAACTATGGCAACACAAACATCTTGATTTACGTAGGAAAAACCCTGACTAGAAAAGTATTGCACATATAATCCTATGAATAAAAGAACAATATATATATCAAAAAGCAGTAAAATATCTGAAAAGCTTTCCAAAGTTTATATTCAATTGAACACAATCAAAGTAATTGTACAAGAATTGCCATATATTTTTTTTCTTATAACTCATAAGAAAATAATTCTGGAGAATTCCTAAGAGATTACCTCTTGATAAGTGATATTAAATTATGTCATTGAGTATTTCTACTTTCCCAAAGGTAACATAACCTATTGCTTCTCTTTATGCTATTTTATGCAATTCTGTTATTTTGTCTTCTTAGCTGATCTTTGTTGTTCATATCAGGCCTCAAAACTATGATATAACATTTGGGAAAAAATATGCAAATCAGTAACCCAGCACTAGAAGCTATAATGGAAAAGATCTCCACAGCAACCATATATTTTCCTTTTGTGCTCAGATATGTTGGAACAAAGGACAACCACACACTGCAGAAGACCAACATACTGAAGGTTATAAATTTGGCTTCATTGAAGGCATCGGGCAATTTCCTTGCTAGGAAAGCCACCGTGAAACTAACTAAAGCAAGGAAGCCCAAAAAGCCCAAGACACAGTAGAAAAAGGAGTTTGAGCCCTCGTTACACACCAGAATTATTTCTTGCTCCATTGAATTCATGTCAGCATCTGGGAATGGGGGAGAGCTTGTCAGCCATGTAGCACAAATAATTTCTTGAATAAATGAGCAGCCTAACACTAAGAACATGGCTAATTTTTTCCCCATCCATTTGGTCATCATGGACCCTGGTTTAGTGGCTATGAAAGCTAGAATCACAATGAAGGTTTTCGACAAAATACAAGAAATGGCCACTGAGAAGATGATGCCAAAGGCAGTTTGGCGAAAAATACATGTCACTTTGTTGGGTTGCCCAATGAATAGAAAAACACAAAGAAATGATAACAAAAGAACCATAAGGAGAGTGTATGTGAGATCCCTGTTGTTGGCTTTGACAATGGGAGTGTCCTGATGCTTAATAAAGATCCAGAAGACACCAACTGTAACCAAAGAAAAGAAAAGAGCTGAACTGGTGAAAATGGTTCCCAAGGTTTCTTCATACTTCAAGAATGTTATAACTTTGGGGAGACATATATCTTGCTTGTCACTGGGGTACTGATCTTCTGCACACTGAAAACAGTCATCCAAGTCTAGAAAATAAAATAGTACTCTATAAATTACATAAAAATAATCAGAATTCAATAATACAATGTTCAAAAAAAGCTTTTAATATCTGAAAATCAAATGCATTCGTATAGTTGCCATAACTTCAGCATTGCAAAAGTATTTGTTCAGGGATGTACTACAGGGATAGGATCCTACCAGTTTAACAACTGATTTGCTGAGTGCATGCTTTGCATGCATTCTCTCACTGCTCTCTCATGCACACCAGACGTGCGCTATGCGTGCATGTGCAGTTTGGAGAAAACTTACCTTCCTCATTGCTGCCAGCAAGGAAAACAGCTGAGGCACGACAATCCACTCTGTCGCACCGATCAGCTGGGCTTTGGAAACGGAAATATAGGTGAGTATAATGCAGGGACAGGCAGGCGTGCCCACTTCAAAATCGGAGCAAACTGTTTCGCTCATGGCTGATAGTCGGAGCTAACGGTTTACCAAACTGGTAAAATCCCACCACTGATGTACTACTTATAATAAAAATCTTGGCAATTTATTTGTTTGTATCCATGTTCAATTTGCTATGTGGACTACTTAATCTTCTGCACAATTTTCTAAATGTTCTTCAGGCATATTCTTTACTCACAGATTGAATTAAATATATTTTAAGTAAAAAAAAAGAAAAAAGAAATTATATCTTACCCTCCTGGTTGGAGATTTTGCCTTGTGGACATTTATGACAATGATAGCAACAAAATGGCTTCCCTTCTATCTTGCTCTTACTGTAACCTAAATGGCACTTCCCATTACACAGAGAAAGTGGCTGGACCTGCTCATAAAATATAAAATAGAATGATTTGCTTTGGAGAAGTTTGTATCTGGTACCAATATATTAAAAAGGTAAACATTCCCCTCACACATATGTACTAGTCGTTCCTGACTCTCATCTCCGTTTCAAAGCCGAAGAGCCAGCACTGTCTGAAGACGTCTCCATGGTCATATGGCTGGCATGACTAAATGCCAAGAGAAGACCTGGTGGCCACCTGGGATAGTGCGGCTGCCGGGGCCTTGGACCGTGTCGTGCCTTTGCGGCCTCTGACCCGATGCCGATCGCAATTAGCACCTTGGTTCTCCGAGGAGCTGAGAGAGATGAAGCATCGGAAAAGATGCCTAGAGAGCATTTGGAGTCAATCCGATTCTGACCAAACACTGGTGAGGGCTTATATCAAGACCTACCTGGTGGCGATAAAAGCGGCAAAATCTAACTATTTTTCTGTTCTTATCACATCTGCAGAGAATTTCCCAGCTGCTCTGTTTAGGGTTATCCACTCCCTTCTTCAGGGGGAAGTGCAAGAAGATCCTTTGCAGGGTCAAGCTGAGGATTCCTGCATGATAAAGTCGCTCAGATTTGGGAAGGCCTGGACTCCGACTGGGTGAGTCCAGGGGAGGAGACCGGGGCAGGTCTTGAGAATGTTATCTGGGAAGGGTTTAATCCTGTGACTCCCAAGGATGTGGACAGGATTCTGGGCAAGATTACTGCTGCCACATGTTTATTGGACCCGTGTTCCTCCTGGTTGGTACCGGCCTCCCGGGAGGTTACACGAGGCTGGCTCCAGGGGATTATAAATGCTTCTTTGAGTGAGGGTGCCTTTTCTGCCACTTTGAAAGAGGCGGTGATGAGGCCCCTCCTCAAGAAGCCATCCCTGACTTCCGGTGGCTCCGCGTTTCTCGAATGGACGCTCCTTTAGGAGCTCCAGCCCCGCGATTCCGTTTGCCGCTAGAACAGAGAAAATCAGCTGTTCTAGTGGCTCGAAACTCTCCCCCAGGGAAAAAGGGGGACAGAAGAGCAGAAGGGTCTGGGTAGAGCTCCCCTAGACCTCCAGGCTTTTTTTTTTAAGCCTGGGGTTTGCAGGGTGAGAGCTCCCTGAAAGCCCTTCAGTGCTCCAGATCTGGGACGATTCTGCTTTAAGCAGAACAAGGGGTCGCGACCACACCAGCAGCGCAATTTTAAGGACTAAAATTCGAACCTGGATGTTGGCAGAGCAAATCAGGAGAACAAAAAATGCAAGTATTAAACTTTAACTCCGTTTAAAAGAAAAAGGAAAAAAAAAGATGGCGCTTAAGGGCGTTTCAAACAAAACTTATAAGTGAAAGTGATCATTAAAGCAACATTGTAACATTGTAACATTGCAACATTGTAAAAGCTAGCGGATTACGCAGCAAGAAAAAGATTTAAAGTGCTAGTGAAATGAAAAAGACTATGGTATTAACAACTACTTTATACCCCTAAATTGAGTGAAAAATTATTGGATTTATTGACTTGATAGCTGAACAAACTTAAACTGGGAATTGAAATATGGCTGACATCAAGGATGGAGGATCATTACTATATGAGCCAGCAAATTCACAAGTTGTGACTGTAGAGGTTTTACAAGAACTTTTAAATTTCTATACTTCTGCTATACTGGAATCAATTGAAAAGACTTTTCAAAATTATAATCTGGAGAACAAAAATGATTTGCTGATTGGAAAAGAGGAAGGAAATCAAATTAACTTATCTTTGGAGCAGGGAAAAGAGTCTGTCAGGGACACAATGGAAGTTACCTCATTGAAAACAGAAGTTTTGGCAGAGGCTTCTGCGCAGTTAATTGAAAAGCAGCAAATAGACTCTTTCCTGCAGACTGATAAACTTTATCATGACAATTCTTGGTTTTACAGACAGAATCAAATTTTAAGAGAGGAAGTGACTGATTATATAAGCAGGAAGAAATGGAGGTTTCAAAATGAAGGAGATAACTTTTAGGAGAGAGCGATCTTCAAAGATGCATCAGTCTCAAATCTACATCCAAAAATTTTCAAAAATAAAAGCAGGGGGAGGAGCAATGCTGAAGGAGAAAATATTATTGAAAATAACTTTACAAAAACTTTCAAAGTGACATCAACCTCAAATCCAAATTTTAAAATTTTCGAAAATAAAAACAGGAGGAGGAGCAATGCTGAAGAAGAAATAATTATCAAAGAAAAAGGACTGGAAAAAATACAGAAAGAAGGGAAGAATTGAAGATTAATTTTTTTGGGGGGGAGGATTTTGGCTATAGGTTGAGAAGCTTAATTAAATTTGTATTTTTAAAGTTTATTCTAAGATAATAATATAGTGTGTTATTACAATTGGTTTTGGATATAAAAATGATAGCTTTTAAAGAGTTATTGAGGTAAAAATGATAGCTTTTTAAGAGGTATCGAGGTATTAAAATGACTAATTAAAAATTTGAGGGATATTTTTCTGAAGGGCTTGAAATTTATATTTTGAGAAATGACTTAATGTCTTATTGATGTATTAAGAGATTTTTAAAATGTTTAATATAAGATTATAGTATTTTAAGAAGGTATATGAGATAAAATGTTTAAAATTTTAAAATGTTTAATTTTATGAAGGATTAAAGAGGATAAATGTCCAATTTAGAACATTATTAGGGAGCAATGTTGATTGAGGAAGAAGGACTGGAAAAATATAGAAATGGTTAATTAAAAATTTAAGGGATAGTTTCCTGAAGGTTTTGGAATTTATATTTTGAGAAATGAATTAAGAAGGTCTTATTGATGCATTAAGAGGTTTTTAAAATGTTTAATATAAGATTATATTATTTTAAAAGGTATAGGTGATAAAATGTTTAAAGTTTTAAAATGTTTAATTTAGAATTTTTAATGCTGAATAGTTAGAAATTGATAATTGGTTTATGAAGGAATAAAGAGGATAAATGTTTAATTTAGAATCTTATTAGGGAGCTATGTTGAAAAAAAAAGGTGTTTGAGGGATGAAAATGAAACTTATCAGTGTTTGTTAATGCTTGTAATACTGGTAAAGTTACTGGATTATATACCAAGAAAAAGGCTTTTATATTCAGCAAGAAAGAATTTAACCCATTAAATTCTTTTGAGAATTTACAAAAGGGAGGTTGATGAATTTGTAAAAGAGGAGTTAAAGAGTGTGAGGGAGTTTTAAACTTTGTAGTAGGTTAGTATATTTTAGCTTTTACTTGTTAAATGTTATACCCTGTTTTTGCTCTGGGAAGTCGGGGGATGGGGGGGTGGGGAGGGGGGAAGGGCTGGGTTGGGATAAAATTGTTGAATAGATAAAGGTACAAATATAAAAGTAAATGTGGGGGAAATGTTACAACAAATGAAATGATAATATTAAGATATGATAAATATTGGAGGAGTAAGAGGAAAAAAGATGTATTAAGATGATACACTGATTGATTGATTATATACTGTATGTATGTTTGTTTATAAAAAATTAAAAACTTTTCAATATAAAAAAAAAAAAAAGAAAGAAGCCATCCCTGGACCCGGCTATTTTAGCTAATTATCGTCCGGTCTCCAACCTTCACTTTGTGGTGAAGGTTGTTGAGAGTGTGATGGCACGACAATTTCCCCGGTACCTGGGTAGGCTACATATTTGGACCCGTACCAGTTGGGCTTCAGGCAGGGGTACAGCACGGAAACAGCATTGGTTGCATTGGTGGATGATCTCTGGAGGGCTCGGGACAGGGGTTGCTCCTCTGTCCTGGTCCTATTAGATCTCTCAGCAGCTTTTGATACCATCGACCATGGTATCATGCTGCAGCGGTTGAGGGGGTTAGGAATAGGAGGCTCCATGCTACGGTGGTTCTCCTCCTCCCTCTCCGACCGCTCACAGTTTGTGTTGACAGGGGGGCAGAGGTCGACCTCGAGACGCCTCGATTGGGGGGTGCCACAAGGTCAGTCCTCTTGCCCCTTCTGTTCAACATTTATGTGAAGCTGCTGGGTGAGATCATCCATGGTTTTGGGGTGAGAGTCCATCAGTACGCTGATGACACTCAGCTGTACATCTTCACCCCAGACCACCCCAACGATGCCCTTGACGTGATGTCCCACTGCCTGGAGGCTGTGCGGGTCTGGATGGGGAGAAATAGGCTCAGACTCAACTCTTCCAAGACCGAGTGTCTGTGGCTTCTAGCGCTCCGATATAGTCATCTGGCACCATCGCTGACTATTGGGGATGAATCTCTGCCCTCCACAGAGAGGGCTCGCAATCTGGGCATCCTCCTGGATGAATGGCTGTCTTTAGAAGAGCATATGATGGCCGTGGCCAGGAGGGCTTTTTATTAGGTTCGCCTGATCCGCCAGTTGCGACCCTTTCTGGATCGGGATGCCTTGCGCATGGTCACTCATGCCCTTGTCACCTCCCGGCTGGACTACTGTAATGCTCTCTATATGGGGCTCCCCTTGATGAGCACTCGGAGGCTCCAACTGGTCCAGAATGTGGCCATACGGGTAGTTATGGGCACAACCGGTTGCGCCCATGTAACACATCTCCTGTGCGAGCTGCACTGGCTCCCAGTGGTCTTCCGGGTGTGATTCAAGGTGTTGGTTACCACCTTTACAGCGCTCCATGGCTTAGGGCCTGGGTACCTCCGAGACCGACTTCTGCCTCCAGTAGCCTCCCACCGGCCAGTTCGCTCCCACAGAGAGGGTCTCCTCAGGGTGCCATTGGCAAAGTTATGTCAGCTGGCGACACCCAGGGGGAGGGTCTTCTCTGTGGGTGGTCCTGCCCTTTGGAACGAACTGCCCCCGGAAATACATAAGATTTCTGATCTCTGTGTATTTCACTGCACTTTTAAAATCCTACTGTTCCGTCAGGCTGGGCTATCTTTGTGAATGATTTTAAATTGGGTGTTTTAATTAGGTTTTAATTCTGAGCCAAAATTATTTATTATTTTTAATTGGTTTTTAAATCGATGTATATATATTATGTTTTAATTGGCTGTACACCACCCCGAGTCCTTCGGGAGGAGGGCGGTATAGAAATTAAATTATGAATTATAAATAAATAAATAAATTTTATCTTTTATTTCTGAATATTTTAATAAAATGTAAAAAAGATGTTGAGACTCTAGAAAGAGTGCAGAGAAAAGCAACAAAGATGATTAGGTGACTGGAGGCTAAAACATATGAAGAATGGTTGCAGGAACTGGGTATGTCTACTTTAATGAAAAGAAGGACTAGGAGTGACATGATAGCAGTGTTCCAATATCTCAGGGACTGCCACAAAGAAGAAGGAGTCAAGCTATTCTCCAAAGCACCTGAGGGTAGATCAAAAAGCAATGGGTGAAAACTAACCAAGAAGAGAAGCAACTTAGAACTAAGGAGAAATTTCCTGACAGTTAGAACAATTAATCAGTGGAACAACTTGCCTCTAGAAGTTGTGAATGCTCCAATGCTGGAAATTTTTAAGAAGATGTTGGACCATTTGTCTGAAGTGGTGTAGGGTTTCCTGCCTGAGCAGGGGCTTGGACTAGAAGACCTCCAAGGTCCCTTCCAACTCTGTTATTATGTGAATCTCAACAATAAACTCAGACCTTTAATGCAAAATAATATAATTTTCATGAGGGGAAAAATAGATTTATTTATTTTTTTTGTAACTGTGATAGAAATCTAAGGTCACTTCTTTACATATTTTTCTTTCTTTTTTTTTCCTATTTCTTTTTACATTTTTTTAACGTTTTCACGTCACATTAGTCTTTTGCTTTTCTTCAATCCTATCTTTATATTATTTCATCTTTTATTCTGAATATTTTAATAAAAATCATATAGGTTTTAAAAATAA
Organism: Arizona elegans; assembly: GCA_022577455.1. NCBI lineage: Eukaryota > Metazoa > Chordata > Lepidosauria > Squamata > Colubridae > Arizona > Arizona elegans. The sequence goes on along the minus strand of JAKOOJ010000021.1, from coordinate 5,791,161 downwards.
TAATTTTAATTTCCATTGATGTCTTTGAGAGGTTACTCCTTTTTCTATTCAGTGCAAACTGGCTGAAGTTTTTTTTTTTTTCCTTCATTGGTATTTTCTGTGAAAATCCCTTTTTGGACAGTTAGTTCAGAGGTGGGATTCACAAATGTGAGCATGTGGGTGTGTGAGTGCACTAGCTTTGCTCGCAAGCGCCACCTTCCACGCATGCTCGGCCTTCCGCGCGTGCTCACAGCCTACAAAATGTGGCTAGATAGGACGTCATTACATCATGGCAGGTGGGCGGGGCCTACCGCAGTTGACGCTATCGGTTCACCCAAACTGGACAGAACCGGTTGAATCTCACCACTGAGTTAGTTCCAATATAATATTTGGCAAACTTGTTTCAATAGGACAGAGCTTGCAATAGTGGAGCAACAGGCAGGAAAAAGAAAAAAAACAGAAATATTGATGAAGACTTGTAAAGGGGAGATGAGTGTTTTTGTCTCAAAGGGTAGATAGATCAAAATATTAATCTCCCTCACCCAAAGATTACCTCATAAGAAGTCAGATTGGCCAACTGTTCATTGACACATCTTTCGTTTTGCATTTTGATGTGGCTTTCTTCATTTAAAATGTTTTAAATGAAGGGAAACCTTTCATTTTGAGATCTGAGTCAACAAAACTATGTTGTTTCCTGATATCTCTAATACTCCTCTTGACACATTTATTAATCCTAGTATACCCCCATTGGATCTCTAATGGAAATGATTAGCTATGCCAATATTCAGGGACAAGTGTAGCACTCTGTTTCTGAATGTCAACCTGGCTTCCAAGATAATTTTCAAAACAGTGAAATGATGATTAAACATAGGCAACAAAAGATGAATCAAGGATACCTGATGAAAGTTATGTGGCCATACAATAGCATCATCAATGGTTAGCATTTTCCCTTCGGAACCAATAGGGTCTGTCTTCCCAACTCTGATTCTCAGGAAAGACAGATTTGAAAAGGTGATCCAGTTCATAATATCAAATCCAGTTTCTAACTCTCCATTTTGGTTGAAAGAAACTTTTTCCCCCGCACTGTTGTTAAATGAGACACTTCTCACAAAATGGTTGAGCTAAATTGGAAAAGAAGAAAAGTCAAAAATTATTTATCAGAATGAAGAATACTTGGAAATGTATAAATAACAAACTTTTCAAATGGTTTATGTAGGACAGTTGGTGATATTATAGTGTCATTAATTAATCCTTTCCATTGCCCAATAGACCATTATCATGATTATTATGCATCCAGAAAACAAAATATGGAATAAAACATTTAAAGGAAATACAAAGAAATAACAGAAAATAGATAATCAACATATTTTAATGACCCCATAATCCCTTGCAAGGTGCAGACTGGGCAATTGAATGGAGCTGAGTGATTACTGGCTGGATGCCCTTCCTGTCACCAATGCGGAGTTATATGCAGCACATATATTCTCATCATGCCCAGAGAGAGAAATATCTGTCTCTACCTAGGATCGAACTTACAGCATCCTGAATGTGAGGAGAGAGCTCCACCTCTAGGCCACCACACCACTCAACAGAAAATAGATAATAAAATGTATAAATTTCAATCTATTTTAAACAGGATAAAGCTATCAAACGGAACAATTCTATGATAGTGAAGGGATAGAAATTGCAAAAATGGTAGTTCTAATTACAAAAAAAAAATTCTAATTACAAAAATAAGATTTTCATATTAGCCTTTCAAAAGAAACTCAGTTCTGATTACTCAGCAAAGTGAACAGTTCTATTCTGTTGCTTCACAGCACATTATCTATTACTACTTTGTGATTCCAGCTTTTTCCATTTAAAAATAATCCCTAGAAAATAAGGGCCTATTAACTGACCATAGTTTAAAAACAATAGTAAAAAAAATATCAAAGAGTCATAAGAGTTTCTTTTTGCCTCATGAACCTGTGACCAATAATCTTTCACTTTTGTGTGGACAGAATAGATGTGTCTATTCCCACATCTTTAAAGTAACCAAGACAATTTTTCCAAGGACAAAATCTGTGTAATGAGAGTCGTATCTGAGATGTTTTCACATAATCATTTTTTAAATTAGCATGAAGTTGATATCTTTGCCTGGAGGATTATTTACATATGTTATCTGAATTATATTTCTTCTTCTTCTTCTTCTTCTTCTTCTTCTTCTTCTTCTTCTTCTTCTTCTTCTTCTTCTTCTTCTTCTTCTTCTTCTTCTTCTTCTTCTTCTTCTTCTTCTCCTCCTCCTCCTCCTCCTCCTCCTCCTCCTCCTCCTCCTCCTCCTCCTCCTCCTCCTTCTTCTTCTTCTTCTTCTTCTTCTTCTTCTTCTTCTTCTTCTTCTTCCCCCCCCTCTGCATTTCTTCTTCTTCCCCCCCTCTCTCTGCATTTCTTCTTCTCCCCCTCCCCTCTGCATTTCTCTGGGAAAGAGATTTGAGACAGATTATGTATTTACAAAGAGAAGCACAACCACTCTTCCCCCAGTGAGGAATACATAGATTTAACTTTAGACCACTCTGTAACTTTATACTACTTAATTCTCCTTTACAGATGATGGAATGAAAAAAAATGGCACCATATGAACCCTTATGAGATTTAAGACTAATCTATAGGGTTCCTGATCCCCTTCCAAATTCCATAATACTTGAGTCTGAATTTACCAGAGATAACATCAGTAGAGAACTGGCTGATGATACCTCTCATTCTACTGAAAGGTGGAAAAAGCAACATGATAATCAGGGGTGGGATTCAGACTATTCGGACTGGTTCAGGTGAACCAATAGCTCTGACGATCAACTGAGAGTGAACTAGTTCACTCCAACGGTCAGGTGGGCCCACCTGCCCACCCCTGTGCTATTCTGACCTATATTTCCTTTGTTTGAAGCCCAGCTGATAGGTGCGGCAGAGCGAATTGCCATGCCTCAGATATTTTACTCGTCGGAGCTGCAGTAGAAGGTAAGTTTTAGAGCTGTTTTGAAATGCACTGAGCCTGTGCGGAACACGTGTTTGGCGCACGCTCAGCTAACCGGTTGTTACACAGGTTGAATCCCACCACTGATAATAATATATTGAAATTATATTTTAAAATTCTTATCGGATACAACGATGGAAGGAACAGCCATATAAGATTAAATTCTAAAAAATAAAATTATATGTAGCATACTTTCACAACATGGCTCCCACCAACTATCACTACAGATATGGTGAACCCACCCTAGTGTAGGCTAGGACATTACCTTCCATAATGGTTGCTTCAGAAAGTTCAGTTTGGTTTCCTGGTCACCTGCTCTGTACTTTCTTACAGATGAATGGAAGTCATGCAAAGCATGTGCCACCACATGGGCTGCGTTATAGATGCTATAGCTGTGGCCAGTCATCTGCATTTCAAACACAGATGTAGGAAGGGTCTCCAGTTTCTCCTGTCCATTGCAGAGGACCTCATCTTCCTCTTCAACCCTGTTGATGCGGAATGAACATTCAAATGCATTTTTCCAGAAGACCCTGAAAAGGCCACCTTCTTTTTCCAAAGTAGGGTCTTTTGACTGAAGAAATTTCTGGAATCCTAAAATCTTCTCTGAATGAATTGCAAAGGATAAAGCGCCATGGAGAAAGACTAGGTCAATATTTCTTATAAAGGGAACTGATGTGAAATCCATTTGAGCTGTCATAATCCAGACTTTATCTTTGTTCCATAGCGGTACCTTCTCATCTTTCAACCTGTTGGAAAGTATTCGTAGAAGTATTATGTGATCAGTTTCACCATGAAGAACCACAACATTAACAGTGCTTCTCATAACTTCATAATATACTTTACTTCCTTCTTCCAGCGAGTCAACCAGACTATTGGAATAAGAACTTTTGGGAAATTTTTCAATAAAGGCAAAGCAGATGCCTCTCTTGGCAAACATGGGAACTACATTTTGCACAAACCTCTGCCCATTCTCATTATTTACAGTATATGCACCAATCCATGTCCATTTGAAATGAAGCAATAATTTGATTATACCCAGGTACTGATGTTCTGCACTTGGGAAAATCTGTTGGTAGAAAGCATTCTGATTTTTGACATCTGTTTCTGGAACAAACCCATATATGATCTAGAAATAATGAAGAAATAATATATATATATATTTTCAGATAGAATGTTGATAGTGACTTTCACTATCTTTCAATACTGTAGCTCCAAATTAAAAATTAAGTTGCAATTGATATTTCAAATTTTGAATCCAGTTATATTTCATGTTCGTATTGAGGAAGCCTTTGTGGACTAAAAAGATGCAGTATTTCCCCATGATTCTCTGAATGAATAGGTCTTGAAGAAATGGAATGAGTAGATATGTCATTTTAAAGCACATAAAGAGGGGAAAACAGCTGCATTAGCAAAATTGATCTTTCTTACCAGTGATTGATCAGCTTTTCCAAGCATTTGCATGAGTTTACATCTCATGGAATTAAGACTTCCCATATTAATGAAGCAGAATTTAGATAATTAGATAATTCCTATTGCAGGGGTTTACTGTGCCATTATCTCAAAATAAGGTATTTGACAGAATCTTCTTTATTGTCATTTTCAGTTCTAGTTACTTTGACAGACTATGATTGAATATTGATGTCATCTTAGTGAGACAGAGGACAAAATATATGCAACATTTATAACTGCTGTAAGGAAGATTGAAAGCCACTTATATAAGTTTTTTTTTTTTAATTGTTGTCTCTTTTCTCTCATTTCATTCCTGTTTACTTATCATTTTTCTATTACTTGATCTTTCATCTTTAAATTTATATTGCTTTTACTTTGCAAAAAAACTTTTTCATACAAAATAATTTTAAAAAATTAGGATTGCATATCAACATTTATTTTTATATACACATATAAAAAGAGGAGAGAAAGAAAGAGAGGGAGGGACAGAAAAAGAGGGAGGGAGAGGGCGGGTAGGGAGATTCATTTATCACCAAAGCTCAATTTCTATTTCTAAAACTGTCTGAGAACAGTTCCAGCATTCAGTGTTAATAATTCAAATATATCCTGTCCAGATAAAAATGCAATGCTGTGAAATCATCATCATCATCATCATCATCATCATCATCATCATCATCATCATCCTTAGAAAAAAATTGATAGGTGAACAAAAATGCCAAACCCAGTCTGAACATTTGGCTGACTGTGTAATGAACCATAATAATAACAAAAAGGATTCTGTCCATCTATTTGGCATCTCTTTTTAAGTTTGTATAAGACCATAAACCAAAACTAAAAGGGTCAGATCAAATCATTAATCTTCTACTCTGTTACTTCAACATAAGTTAAAGGTAAAGATTCCCCTCGCACATATGCACTAGTGGTTCCCGACTCTAGGTGGCAGTGCTCCTCTCCATTTCAAAACTGAAGAGCCAGCGCTGTCCGAAGACATCTCCGAGGTCAAGTGGCCAGCATGACTAAATGCCAAAGGTGCACAAAACACTGTTACCTTCCCACCAAAGGTGGTCCCTATTTTTCTACTTGCATTTTTTATGTGCTTTCAAACTGCTAGGTTGGCAGAAGCTGGGAGAAGTAACAGGAGCTCACCCCATTACACGGCACTAGGGATTCGAACCGTTGAACTGCCAACCTTTCGATCGACAAGCTCAGCATCTTAGCTACTGAACCACCGGGTCCCTTCAGCATACTTCAAAATGCTGCAGGACAAATATTTTATAGTTTCCAAAAGCCTTTATGCCAATCATAATATTTTTCATTCCTGTGTCACCTACTTCATAAACATTTTACAGTACCTGTGGCATCTTGTACAATGACAGAATTGTAGCCATATGCAGAGACACTTCAGAAGTTGGGCCTCCAATGACTGCTGTTGGTCTGTTTTGAATTTCACAATTGTAGTTAGGGATAAATCTGCTTTGTATAGAAAAGAGTTCCAATGAGGCACGGAAAGTCCAACCTGGAGAGAAATACGAGTTATAGATATGGAAGCCTAAGGTATAATTGGGTAAAATATGGGGATTCTCATTGATCTCCTTGATTGCAAACTCTAAGGCAAGGATGTGTTGGTAGAGTGGAGTCATAAACCTGAAATGAAAATTATACGCTATATCACAACCAATTCACTTCAAACTTTGATACATCATATAATTGAGTTTAATGGAATATTTCACATACACGGATATGACAAAATATTGCTAAAAGTCATTATTACTTTTCTAGATCCAGAAGTCTAATACTCAAGGTCTTTCAAGAAATAATTTAAGATTACTCATGTAAACTTGATTTTGCAACCAATTTTTTTCCAGTGAATGCTTTCACGAGGACACTAATATTTTTCTCTGCACGTTGGAGTAAGTTCCTCATAGACGGTCTTAAAAAAATGGCATTGAAGAGTATGGAGGAATGAGTTTAATATAAAATGCATGCAAAGTTTAGGAGTCTTTCATCAACTCTACCCTATTCAATATCCCAAATGCAAACATGAAAATATGCAACATTGACACTAGTGAAGGATCCACTTTTAAGATAATGGGATATACAGGGTTATGCCTATTAAAGTTTCTTTTGATGGAAAGTTAGATTTATGCCACTGTACATTTTTGTCTATTCCTTTTTTTAAGGGAAGAGAAATAGTGCACCATAGAAGACCATTTAAATTTCCTGTGTTTATATTTTTTGCCATACATAATCAGACAACAATAATATTCTAGGTTGAGAATCTCTTATTTTCTCACATATCAGCTAAGCATTTCTTTTGTGTTTGTGATCATTCCTTGCCTCCCTCTCAAATGCACATTTCTATTTATGCAATTATTTAATTATGGCCAAAAGTGTGAAGTAATCAAATGTTTATGGCTTCTTAGTTTAAAGACCTTACACAATGTCTTCAAAGATTTTCTTGGAGGGACGTTCTGTGAAGTTGATCATTGCATAAAAGATGTAGATCTGAGAGAGAATGTCCACAACAATAAGATCTCCTGACTGATATTCCTTGTGAAGAAAAGGTAGAGGGTCACTGATGCTGCATTTAGCACTGGAAATCATGCAAACTGCTCGGGGCAAAAACATTAAAAGAAAGGCTACAAATACCACCATCTTGAGTGAAAACATTTTTTTTTCTGAAACTCAATTCACCTGTCCTGACATCGTCCTTCTTTAGATAGCATGGCTTGATTGCAACAGCTTCTTGGCCAGTAGTGTAGTTTTCACTGGGCAGGAAAAATAACTTATGAACCCATTCCTGAAGACCAGTCACTGTAGCACAGAAATATATAAAAAAGTAAATTTGTACTTGTACTGTACTGCCAGCTAAAGGATCTCTCCTGGGAGAAGGAGGTGATAATTGCAGTGGAGAAATTACCAACATCAAAGGTCTTAGTAAAGAGGTCTTTGAGTAGAAAAACATATTTTTCACAACACTGTGTGACAATCAAGAGTACAGAAACACATCAAATTGTTTAAAAGGTATTCATTTTTTTAAAAAAAAAATCTAGGCCACGTAACTTTTTAAATTGCATGCTTATACGGAGAGCAAAAGAAAGATTTCTTAATGAGAACTTAAGGAAGAACTAGAACTTGTATACTGCCCAAAGTTACTCACGTGAGTGTAGAAATTTAATAACTAACTAAATTAGAGAAAGAAAGAAAGGAAGGAAGGAAGGAAGGAAGGAAGGAAGGAAGGAAGGAAGGTAGGGAGGGAGGAAGGAAAGGAAGGGAGGAGGGAGGGAGGGAGAGAGGGACGAAAAAAAGAAAGGAAGGAAGGAAGGAAGGAAGGAAGGAAGGAAGGAACAAAAGAAAGAAAGGAAGGAAGGAGGAAGGAAGGAAAGAGAGAGGGAGGGAGGGAGGGAGGGAAGGGGGGAAGGAAGGAAGGAAAGAAGGAAGGAAGGAAGAATTTACCAGTATTTGAATAGGAAAAGAAATTTTTGCTATTTTTGTTCCAGAAAGAAAGAAAAAAAAATGCACTGATATGCAGGATATTAGATAATACTATATATCTGAGTTGACCAAATTATGATAAAAGGACTGTACATGTCAAAAGATTTTTTTTTTAAAGGAACAAGTAGAAAAGGCATATGAAACAATCAACATCTTTAAAGGAATATAATTCATAAGGGAAGAAGAAAACAACACACTACCTTTCCTGGACAGGAAAGCACTAGCAGAGGAAGAAGCAGGAAATTAGAAGCAGAAATATTGAAAAACTATCCACAATAACCAAGAGGTCCACTACTAAAGTAACAATCCAACCTCCGCAAGAAGAGTTCTGGAAACACAAAGATGGAAAGCAGAGAAAATCCCTTTGGAAGAAGCAGAACAAGCTTACCAGACTTTTGCGAGATAGACAAGAATCGGGCTTATATAGGAGTTGGGAAAGGTGGTATGCTTGGTTGCAAAAAAAAAAGAAATATTAAGAAGAAAGTAAAATATTAATCTTAGTGTGAATGTGGGTAAATATTTATAGGAGCATTGCATGGCAGTTGAGAATTCTTTCTTCTGGATAATTTTTTTCTTTTTTTGATAATTTGGTTTAATGAAGGTTTGTAATATATACTAAGCGAAAATAGATGCTTTAAAACTCTATAGGTATTATATTACACTCTGAAATTCTATCCATATTGCTATATTTTTTTCTGTAATTTTTAATAATTTTCAATAAAAATTAATAAGAAATATAAAAAAAAACATCTTTAAAGGAATATATCGGGACTCCTTACGCACAGTCACTCAGGCACTCGTCACTTCCCGCCTGGACTACTGCAATGCTCTCTACATGGGGCTCCCCTTGAGGAGCACCCGGAGGCTCCAACTGGTGCAGAATGCGACCGTGCGGGGGATTATGGGAGCGATGGGGCGCTCCCATGTGACACCCCTCCTACGCAAGCTGCATTGGCTTCTGGTGGTCTTCCGGGTGCACTTTAAGGTATTGGTTACCACCTTTAAAGTTCTCCATGGCATAGGGCCTGGGTACTTATGGGACCGCCTTCTGCCGCCGATAGCCTCCCACCAGCCAGTTCGCTCCCACAGAAAGGGACTCCTCAGGGTGCCGTCAGCCAGGCAATGTCAGCTGGTGACCCCCAGGGGGAGGGCCTTCTCTGTGGCAGCACCTGTTCTCTGGAACGACCTGCCCCTGGAGATACGTAGGATACCAGATTTCCGTGCTTTTCGCCCTCAAAACTTTTCTATTTCATCAAGCTGGGCTGGCATAACCCCACCCCCCCCTTAGATATTTTTAATTGTAAATGGATTTTAGTTGGGAGGTTTTAAATTTTGGGCCAAAATTTGTTTAATTCTTTTAAAATTTAAAATTTTGTATTGGGATGTTTTTTATTCTTTGCTGTGCACCGCCCTGAGTCCAGCAGGAGAAGGGCGGTATAAAAATTGAAATAAATAAATAAATAAATAAATAAATAAATAAATAAATAAATAAATAAATAAATAAATAAATAAAACAAACAATACACTACCTTTCCTGGATAGGAAAGCACTAGCAGAGGAAGAAGCAGGAAATTAGAAGCAGAAATATTGAAAAACTATCCACAATAACCAAGAGGTCCACTACTAAAGTAACAATCCAACCTCCGCAAGAAGAGTTCTGGAAGCACAAAGTTGGAAAGCAGAGAAAATCCCTTTGGAAGGAGAAGTAATTAAAAAAAAATCTTAGATTGTGCAGAAATGAACAGATTAATTTTGATGATTAAAGAGAGAGAGGATATGGACTATTATAAGATATGGGGAAAATTTTATGGTTGGTTAAAAAACAGATATAGATAAAGATTGTGATAATTAAATAAGGAGAATGTTATATTAAATGTATTGTAATTTGGGGAAAATGTTTGCAACAGAGAAATGGAAACTATAAAGGAGAAATGAAGATAGGAGGAGTAATAAAAAGATGAAGAAGTCATGGAAGAAACACCGAGAAGACACATGGAAGGATTGATGTATTATGTGTTTGTTTTAAAAAAAAAAAAAAAGTATATGTGTTTGTTTGTTTTAAAAAAGTATGTATGTATGTATGTATGTATGTATGTATGTATGTATGTATGTATAAAGAAGAGTTCTGGAAGAAAATTATTCAGATCAGCAGTTTGGCAAATTGAATCTCACCAGACTCAAGGTTGACTCAGCCTTCCATCCTTCCGAGGTCGGTAAAATGAGGACCCAGATTGTTGGGAGCAATATGCTGACTCTGTAAACCACATAAAGAGGGCTGTAAAGCCCTGTGAAGTGGTATATAAGTCTAAGTGCTATTGCTATGTGCTATAACATAACCAACACAACCTGTGAAAAGTATAACACTGTCATACATAATAATAATAAAAAAATCTCAGAAACAACCAACAGATTAATTATAACTACATGATATTATCATAGCACATAAACCAACTAAAGCCTTCTGAAATATTTTAAGTAAACCAGAAGACTTAGGAAGAAGAAGAAGAAGAAGAAGAAGAAGAAGAAGAAGAAGAAGAAGAAGAAGAAGAAGAAGAAGAAGAAGAAGAAGAAGAAGAAGAAGAAGAGGAGGAGGAGGAGGAGGAGGAGGAGGAGGAGGAGGAGGAGGAGGAGGAGGAGGAGGAGAGGGGGAGGAGGAGGAGGAGGAGGAGGAGGAGGAGGAAGACATGATACAGTGTAAGGACTGTAATGACTATAATGCAAAGCAGGATGAAGATCAGAGATTGAGATATTATCAGTATACTGATGACACCCAGCTGTATATCTCAATCCATATTCAGTTAATGCTGAAGATGCTGTGATCTTCCTCTCATAGAGTCTAGAGGCTGTTAGGGGTTAGATTGGGAACAATAGGCTGATAATGAACCCTGGCAAGACAGCATGGCTCTGAATTAGGAGTTCTTTGGTCCATGGAGAATTGTCATCTCTGTTCTTGGGTGGGGTGGCACTACCCCCAGACAGATCCAATGCATAATCTGGAGGTCCTCCTGCACTCATAATTGCTGCTCAAGGAACAGGAAGCAGTTGTGCCTTTTCACAATTGTGGGTTGTGCACTGGTCATGTCATTTTCTGGACCAACAATCCCTGCTCATAGTTACCCATGCCTTAGACACATGCTGTCTTAACTATCGCAATGATATGTACATGGGATTGCCTTTAGAATGTATCCAGAAGTTTCAATTGGTTCAAAATAAAATGGCCTGCATGGTTTTGTTGAAGCTTAGATTTCACATGTGTCACCTCTCCTGAAGGAGCTGCATTGGCTGCTGATCTGGTTTGGGGTCCAGTTCAAGGTACTGGTTATCACCCTCAAAGCCCTCAACTATATGGCTTGGAACCATGTTTTTTGAAGCAATATCTTTTCAAAGTCATATCTACATGATCCACCAGGGTGGGGAGACAGGGAATGATATGGTACTCTCTCCTAAGGAAATCCAATTTGTGGGATCAAGAAGAAGGGCCTTATCTGTAGTGGCTCCCTCCCTGTGGAAAGTCGTCTCAACAAAGATAAGATTGCCCCCCACCCACCCACTTTGACACTCTTTTTCAAGGCCATGGATCTTCCATTGGGCCTGGGGATCTCAGGGTGATATGGATCCCATCAAGTGGATGGTCTGATAATTGTCTCCAGTAGGGGCTGAAGGTAGTTGGTTTTGTATTGGAGTTTTATTTTTGTAATCTGCCTGGAGTCACTGAGAGTGAATTGGGTGGTCATGTTAATTTTATTGATAAATAGATAAATATTTTCCTGTTGGAACTCCAAGACATGGGTGTTGTAGCTGTTATCCACTCCCAAAACACTTCACTTCTGCTCTGCCAAGTTTCTTTCAATTGATATCAATTTCACTGAATTTTGCTGTGAAGTTCTGTTCATATCTGACAATTTTTCATAATATGAGCTATGGTGGGTTAGAGGGTTGGTACGTTTTATAATTACAGACTGATTTGGAAATCAAATTATTGTTGAAGGAACACAGATCTGCTGTCAGAGAAGTGCAAATTAATTACACTGTTCCTAATTTTTCATTAGCAAATGAGGTACTCTAATATAATGGATTTTTTTCCAATTGAAAGATATCATTTTCCTCGGAAAAGTGATTTCTGCTTTTCTACTTTTTTTCTGAAGTGCATTTCCCCCTTCATTTATTTGATGGCCTTTTTATTCCTGGAGGTGCAACATTTGAAACTGCTAGCTTTTAACACATGTGTAAACAAGTTTAACATACTGGAAGGCAATAGTTTCTACTGCAATCTCTTTCACCTTTTCATTTGTTACATTATTAGACTTGGTTAAAACACATCCAAGCAATTATTTCAAGATCTTCTTGGTTTCCCTAGGAGCTATTCTTAATATCCTTTAAAAAACTAAAAGGATCAACATTCAAGTATCAATATAGCTTTTGAATGTTGAGATAATTATTTCTCCATCACCTAATTCAGTGACAATGCTTTTTATCTCAGTGAACAGAAGGTATTAAATACAATTTACATTATAAGTTTTATCCATGGATAGTAAAAGTAATCAAGACTATGCGCAACTGATTCCAATTAAATATATTAATTGTAAATGAACTGCAATGTTTTTTTTTTAAAAAAAAAACTATATATTGAATAGTAAGTACAGGTTATCCTTAAGGACTTATATTAAATACATGGATATAGAATTTTGGCCTAGAAAGATTCTGTTTTCTCAGTCCAATTTATATTAATGTTGTCTTATTTTTTAAAAGTCCTTTGTTGTTCAGATCAGGTCTTAGAATGATAATATAGCATTTGGGAGAAAAAATACAAATTAATAACCCCCCACTAGAGGCTATAATGGAGAAGATCTCCACAGCAACCATATATTTCCCTTTTGTGCTCAGGTACGTTGGAATAAAGGACAACCAGACACTGCAGAAGACCAACATGCTAAAGGTGATAAACTTGGCTTCATTGAAAGTATCAGGCAACTTCCTAGCTAGGAAAGCTACCATAAAGCTGATAATGGCAAGGAAGCCCATAAAGCCCAAGACACCGTAAAACATGAAGACTGATCCTTCATTACATTCTAAAATTATTTCTTCTGACATGGAATTTTTGTCTGGGAATGGAGGAGAGATTATCAGCCATAGAATACAAATATTACTTTGAATAAAGGAGCAGCAAAATACTATAGACATAGCTAGTTTTCTCCCCACCCATTTGGTCATCTTGGACCCTGGTTTGGTGGCCATAAAGGCCAGAACCACAATGATAGTTTTGGCCAAAACACAAGAAATGGCAACAGAATAGATGATGCCAAAGGCAGTTTGACGAAGGAGACATGTCACGTTGTTAGGTTTCCCAAGAAATAATGCAGTACAAAGAAAAGACAACAGAAGAGAAACAAGGAGAACATATGTGATATTTTGGTTATTGGCTTTGACAATGGCAGTGTCCTGATGCTTAATAAAGATCCAAAAGACTGCAACTGTGACCAAAGAAAAGAAAAGAGCAGAACTGGCTAAAACCATCCCTAAAGATTCTTCATACTTCAAGAATGTTATAACTTTGGGAAGGCACAAATCCTGCTTCTTATTAGGGTACTCATCATCTGGACATTGAAAACAGTCATCCATGTCTAGAAAACAAAGTAGAAGATTAGAAATCAGTTAGTCCAAACATTGTTTTGTAAATAAGTAAGATGGAACATACAGTGTAATGCTTAGAATATAGCTTGCTAGCTCAAAACTGAAAAGTAACCAAATTTATTCAGTACTTCTTAACTATATTTCTAACTCTCTGTGATCAAAAATGGCTCCCTGTTGTACAAAAGAAGATAGAGAGGATGTCAGATACGGGTTAATGTCAGGGTTCCAAGTAACACCCCCAACAAATAGAACTCTGAGGCCTGGATTTCCTCAAAGCTACAATTTATTGGAGATGTCATATTGGCACATCTGGGAAAACCCGAATCTGAAAGGTTCCAGGTTTTCCCCACTCAAGTCAAAGTACAAGTCCCTATCCAACACCCACATGTCCAACACATGGTCCAATCATCCAAACTGAAAACACTCCCCAATCATCCAACTCCAGGTGCCAGGACAATGCGTCCTTGACTCTCTGAGAAAGGAATGTTATTTTGATTATGTATCATCTATACAATCATCATCTCTATACAATCCCCCCTCCCATTTTTCGACTGAAGAAGGTGTGGCAGGCCTAAAGGCCCAAACATAAAAGATGGCTTCCAGGTCTGACAGGAGATTGTATTTATAAGGAATTAAATTTCTTTTTCATCACAGCACTCCTTTTTTTCTACATTATGTATCAATTTTACCTTTTCCTTCGGTTCTTAATTTCCTTGGGTTTTCATAATTTTAGATTTGTCTAAAACATTGGTCAATGATTACTAATCCTAAACATTTTTCCTGGACCTACCTATATATCATTTGAAAAAAAAAGTTATCCTTTGAAGTTTTATGAATATTTCAGTGCACATCCTCTCTTAAAGTCAGATGTCCTTTAATTAAATATGTCTACAAAATATGTCCTTGGAGTTTAAAAGAAATAATTCAAACAAACAGTAATTGAGGAAATGGATATGCAAATGTGAAAGTTAAAAAAAGAGTGAAAGTAGACATTGATGTCCATCATGATTAGGGATACAGATCATTAAATCAAAATTAGGTCAGTCATAAGTACAATTCTTACCTTGTTGGTTTGCAAACTTCCCTTCTGGACATTGAAGGCAATCATAGCAGCAAAATGGCTTCCCTTCTAACTTGCTCTTACTGTAGCCCAAAGGGCATTTGTTATTGCACTGTGAAAGTGGCTGGGTCTGTTCATAAATGAAATAAAAAAATGTTTTTGACAATATTGTACCTCAATATTTACCAAACATTTATTATTAGATTATATGTTGATTATTTTATAACTCAAGGTGGCATATATAGTGCTCCTACTTCTTATTTTTTCAATAGCAACACTATGAGGTGTTGTTGTTGTTGTTGTTGTTGTTATTACTTGTGAAGTTGTGTCCGACCCATTGCGACTCCATGAACAATGTTCCTCCAGGGCTTCCTGTCCTCTACCATCCCCCAGAGTCCATTTAAGTTCACACCAACTGCTTCAGTGACTCCATCCAGCCACCTCATTCTCTGTCGTCCCTTTTTTCTTTTGCCCTCAATCTTTCCCAGCATTAGGCTCTTCTCCAGTGAGTCCTTCCTTCTCATTAGGTGGCCAAAGTATCTGATTTTCATCTTCAGATCTGGCCTTCTAAAGAGCAGTCAGGGTTGATCTCTTCTAGGACTGACCGATTTGATCACCTTGCAGTCCGTGGGACTCGCAGGAGTCTTCTCCAGCACCATAGTTCAAAGGCGTCAATTCTTTTCCTATCTTATGGTCCAACTTTCACAGCTATACATTGCAACTGGGAAAACCATAGCCTTGACCATACGCACTTTTGTTGGCAGGGTGATGTCTCTGCTTTTTACTATGCTGTCTAGATTTGCCATAGCTTTCCTCCCCAGGAGCAAGCATCTTTTAATTTCTTGGCTACAATCCCCATCTGTGGTGATCTTGGAGCTCCGGAAAATAAAATCTGTAATTACTTCCATTTCTTCCCCATCTATTTGCCAGGAATTGAGAGGGCTGGATGCCATGATCTTAGTTTTCTTAACACTGAGTTTCAAGCCAACTTTTGCACTCTCCTTCTTCACCCGCATCAAGAGGCTCTTTAGTTCTTCTTCACTTGCTGCCATTAAAGTGGTATCATCTGCATATCTGATGTTGTTGATATTTCTCCCGGCAATCTTAATTCCAGCTTTTGATTCATCTAGCCCCGCCTTTCTCATGATGTGCTCTGCATATAAGTTAAATAGGCAGAACGACGGTATACAGCCTTGCCGGACTCCTTTCCCAATTTTGAACCAGTCAGTGGTTCCGTGTCCAGTTCTCACTGTCTCACACCATGAGGAGGCTTAGATAGATTGACTGGTTCAAAGTCACCGAGATAACTTTCATGCATAAGGGAGGACTAGAATTCACTGTCATCCAGTTTCTAGGTCAGTACCTTAACTACTTCAGAAAATTGGACTTTTAAATTTTTAACGTTATGTTTTCTAGTGTTATGGATGGTCTGCCTAATGTTTAAAAAAGGAAGAAGAAGATAGCCAATGATTTCATATTTGTAAAAAGGGAATTTTATTTTCTGTAAAGGTTAAGATGACAGGTTACCCCAGTGGAATGATTATCTACTATCATTTGGAATTTATTTAGACTTTACCTGGTTAAATATGCTTGGCCACACAATAGATTTCTCAGAAGAGGAGAACATTTCTTTCTGGGGATTCCTGGGGTCTATCCTTCCAACTTTGACCCTCTGGAAAGACTGGTTTGGAAAAGTGATCCAGTTTATAATATTAAATCCAGTCTCTAACTCTCCATTTTGGTTGAAGGAAACTTTTCCCCCTGCGCTATTGTTGAATGAGATCCTTCTCATAAGGTGGTTCAGCTGAATGGAAAAATAAGTGAAAAGAGAAATTCACGACAAGGAATTTATACAGTTGTACAAAATTCTGTTTGAAATATATAGAGAATGAACCTTTAAAATTCTTTGATATGACCAAAAGTTGAGAAAATACTAGTATTATTACTTAATACTGAATTATGTGATTATGGTTCTTTCATGTACAAAGGGAAACATTTAAAACTAAACATAGAAATTAAAGGATACTAATTAGCATACTTATGAATCTAATTTATTAGATCAATTAAAAAACCCTGTTTTACACTTCACTTGAAAAACATTAAAACAATTAAATGGGGAAAAGAATTGTACAGAATCCCACCCTTTCTAAATTTTGCATCTTGTATGAGTTCTCAGATTCAGAATTAGCTTTATAGGCTAAAATGTATAAAGAATGGTTGCTGAAATTGGGTATGTCTAGTTTAATGAAAAGAAGGACTAGGGGTGACATGATAGCAGTGTTCCGATATCTGTGGGGGATGCCACAAAGAAGAGGGAGTCAAGTTATTCTCCAAAGCATCTGAGGGTAGAACAAGAAGCAATGGGTGGAAATCAAGGAGAGAAGCAACTTAGAACTAAGGAGAAATTTCCTGATAGTTAGAACAATTAATCAGTGGAACAACTTGCCTCCAGAAGTTGTGAATGCTCCAATACTGGAAGTTTTTAAGAAGATGTTGGATAACCATTTGTTTGAAGTAGTGTAGGGTTTCCTGCCTAAGCAGGGGGTTGGACTAGAAGAGCTCAAAGGTCCATTCCAACTCTATTTTAATTAGGAAGTTTAGGAAACTGTTAAGGATGAATTGTCTTTTTATTAAGAAGATTTATACCCAAAGGTGATGGATGGCTACATGATGTGGTAAGAATGACGGAGTTGAGTAAGAAGAGAAATCTTAAATTCTTCCTTTCTTAAGTGGTAAGCTGCAAAGGAATAGCTATCCTACATGGAGAATTGAGTTGATTTCTTATAAAAGAATTTGAGGAAAAAATCCCATGAATTACTCCCATATTGTAGATCTTATAAAATGCTATTATGCTTAGGACATTTTGAGGGGAACCATAAATACATACTGTATTTTTCGGAGTATAAGATGCACCTTTTTCCCCAAAAAAAGAGGGTGAAAATCTGGGTGCATTTTATACTCCAAATGTAGCCCCACCCAGCTTCGCAAACAAAGATTTCAGAGGCTGAAAGAAGCCTCTGAAAGACGCTTCAGAGAAAAGGCTCTGAAAGACTTTTATTTAAAATAATATGGCAAGCAACTAAAGAAGAATCAGTAAAGGTTCTATGTTAACAAATCTGGAGAATGACACAATAACCAACAGACTGGAAGAGATTAAATCTACATACCAATACCAAAGAAAGGAGATTGAACAGAGTACAGAGGTAGTCCTTCAGAATAAAAGCCTCTGAAAGAAGCTTCATAAAAAAAGCCTCTGAAAGAAGCTTCAGAAAAAAAGCCTTTTTTTTCTGAAGCTCTGTTTCGGAGGCTTTCAGAGGCAGAAAAAAAATGTTTTTTTTTCTGAACCAGAGTTTCAGAAGTTTCAGAGGCAGAAAAAAAAGCAAGACACAGAGCTCACAACCAACCAACCTGTTGGTAAAGTTCACCTCTGGGAACAGCTGGTTGGTGGTATTCCGGGAGGCCGAGCCACCCACCAATCTTTTTCCTTATTTTCCTCCCCAAAAGTAAGGTGCATCTTATACTCTGGTGCATCTTATACTCCGAAAAATACGGTAGTTGATTTTTCTTTTTTTACTTTGTGTTGAAAAGCTAAAGAAGGTCTTTTGGGCAAGGTTTTTTTTGGGGGGGGGCGGGGGGAATAGCACTATTTAGTGTGAAGAACTAAAATATGACAACTATACAACATAATTCTACATATCTTTTAAAGCAAATTAAGTCACATTAAGTCCTTCCAAAATCTGCAAATTTAGAAATGGTATTACTAGCGTGAGTGGGAATGAGTTGTGTCTACAGTAAATTTTTTCTGCCGAAGTACCAAATTCCATACATCTTAGTTAATCAGGACATTACCTCCCATAGTTTTTGCTTCCTGAGGTTCAATTCAGTTACATGCTTCCCTGCTCTGTAATTCAGTACAGACGCAAAGAGATCACCCAAAGCATGTGCCACCACATAGACTGCATTGTAGACGTTGTAACTCTGACTGGTCATACGCATTTCAAATATAGATGTAGGAAGAGTCTCCAGTTTCTCTTGTCCAGTACAGGTGACCCTGTCTTCCTCAGGTGTCATGGAGTTAGGAAACGAGCATTCAAATGCATTTTCCCAGAAGACCTTCATAAAGCTATCTTTTTTTGCCAAGGTGGGGTTTTTCGTCTGAAGAAATTCATGAAATCCCAAGACTTCCTCTGTGTGAATTGCAAAAGATAAAGCGCCATGCAGGAAGTCAATTTTTACAGTCTTTAACAAAGCAAGTGATGTGAATTCCATCTGGGCTGTTAAAACCCACACTCTACTTTTTCTCCATACTGGCATTTTTTTAAATTGGGATATCAATGGAAAAAATCTCAGAAGAATCATATCATCCATTTCACCATGAACTATCACTACATTCGCTGTGCTGGTCATCGCCACTTTATATATTTCAACCGCCTCTTCTAACAATTCGTCAAAGCTGTTGAAGTAAGTCATTGCGGGGAACTTTGCAGTAAATGCAAAGCATATCCCTCTCTGAGAAAACATAGGCACAATATCATGTATAAACTTTTCACCATTCTCATTATGTGTATATAGTGCCCCTATCCATGTCCACCTGAAATGCCATAGTAATTGGAGAATTCCATTGTATTGGTAGTCCACATTTGGAAACATCCGTTGGATGAGACCCTGATGAGTTTCTGAAATTATCTCTGGAGCTGAACCATAAATAAGCTTATCAAAGAAAGACAGAAATAAGGGAAAGGGAAAAAAATGTAATTTACAAATATTTGCTTATAGTGCCTGATTTTCCAGAATAATCTCCTAATCCCATTTCCAATTTATATGTAGCTATGTTCTGGAAAAGGGATGCGGTGACTCAGTACCTAAGACACTGACCTTGTTGATCAAAAGGTCTGCAGTTCAGCGGTTTGGATCCCTAGTACCACATAATGAGGTGAGCTCCTGTTACTTGTCCGAGCTTCTGCCAACCTAGCATGTAAAAAATGCAAGTAGAAAAATAGGGACCACCTTTGGTGGGAAGGTAACAGTGTTCCATGTGCCTTTGGCGTTTAGTCATGCCAGCCACATGACCACAGAGACATCTTCGGACACCACTGGCTCTTCAAAAGCATGTAAAAAATGCAAGTAGAAAAATAGGGACCACCTTTGGTGGGAAGGTAACAGTGTTCCGTGTGCCTTTGGCGTTTAGTCATGCCAGCCACATGACCACAGAGACATCTTCGGACACCATTGGCTCTTCGGCTTTGAAACGGAGATGTGCACCGCCCCCTAGAGTCAGGAACGACTAGCACATATGTGCGAGGGGAAGCTTTACCTTTATGTTCTGGAAGCGTTAATGCAGAATTCTTCCATTCTAGTTTGAATATTGTGAAATTCAATAAAAATAAGAGCTAGGGTATAATGTAAATAAAATGTATACTACTGAAATTATCCACCCTACCACAAGAAAATCTGTGTGAACAAGTATGATTCATTGGTACAATATTTCCTTCAATAGCTGAAGCTCTTGTTTCTTTTAATCTTTCATGAAAATACCCTGATATCTGGGATATCCTTCATGGCATCTTTCTAAAATAGTGTTACACATGGAGACAGTCAGATACTGTACAGAGTCTGGCATAGAAAAAATGCATCTGCTGTTCTATACATGTCTATTCATTGATGGGGAACCTACAGCATGCATGTCGAAAGTGACACACCACAAATTTTGGCTTCACACACCAATATTCACACACCAACTAATGCAACTATTCTTGAAAGCATATTCTATTTTGATGAAATTTTCAGAAGCTGATGAGGTCATGTGTGAATGGGAGATGCCCTCACGTAAACTCTGTACTCTCCAATATGGCATGCTTTCACACTATTTCCCAAGGCTGCAGAGGCTTTGGAAGAGCATTCTCCAACATTATTTAGCATTCTCATACAACCCATATCAGCTTCAGATAGGCTGCAGGAGTCTATCAACAGAAAGAGAATATAACTTGAAGATAAATGGTACATAAGAGATCTTGAAGAGCACTGAGCCATGGAGGCAGTGATGGGTTGCCCCCAGTTCGGACGGGTTCTATAGAACCAGTAGTAAAACCAGTGGGAGGCTCCGCCCACCGATCCTGACATCAGGGAGTTTCTGTGCATGTGCAGAAGCGCACAATAGAGAGAGAGTGAGAGTGAAGCGAGCGCGCACACATGGCCCCATTGCAAACTGTTAGTAAAAATAGAACCCACCCCTGTGTGGAGGTAATTGTGTTGTTCCCTAAGAAGCAGTAGAAGTAGTAGTGCTAGGACTGAAGTCAAGGCTCAGCCTTGATTCAAAAATTCAGTATTGAATATACTAGTTAGACACATAGACAAACAGACAGACAACAGTGTTATGACCCAAATCTATGGGTCAACATCTGTTGACATGGGTATATTCATTGATAAAAAGATTTGCCATCTGCTGACTTTCTATACGTCTAATACAGTGGTGGATTGCTCGCGGTTCGGCCCAGTTTGGGCGAACCGGTAGTGGTGATGATGTGAACCGGTTCTCTATGACTGTGAGGTGGGCTCTCCCACCCGCCTCCGCATTATACCTACCTTTATTTGTCATTTTTTAACCCAGTTTATAGGTGCGGCAGAGTGGATTGCTGCGCCTCAGCTGGGCAGAAATCTAATGCGGTTGCGCGGAGTGCAAG
Organism: Arizona elegans; assembly: GCA_022577455.1. Classification (NCBI taxonomy): domain Eukaryota; kingdom Metazoa; phylum Chordata; class Lepidosauria; order Squamata; family Colubridae; genus Arizona; species Arizona elegans. The sequence continues at coordinate 5,769,863 of JAKOOJ010000021.1, read as the reverse complement.
ATCGGCGTGTGTGCGAGCGAAGCCAGCATGCACACGATGATCACACGAAAGCGTGTGTGCAAAGAGAACCGGTGGTAACACCAGTTGGAACCCACCACTGGTCTGATATATATGCACACACGCACACAATTCACATACACAATTGCTTACTTATTGTGGTATTTATTTCAAATCCAAGAAAACTAAGATCATGACATCCAGCCCTCTCAATTCCTGGCAAATAGATGGAGAAGAAATGAAGGTAGTGACAGATTTTATTTTCCTGGGCTCCAAGGTCACCACAGATGGGGACTACAGCCTAGAAATTAAAAGACACCTGCTCCTGGGGAGGAAAGCTATGGCAAATCTAGACAGCATACTAAAAGTCAGAGACATCTCCAACAAAAGTGCATATAGTTAAGGCTATGGTTTTTCCCAGTTACAATGCATAGCTATGAAAGTTGGACCATAAGATAGGAAACAAATTGACGCCTTTGAACTATGGTGCTGGAGAAGACTCCTGTGAGTCCCACGGACTGCAAGGCGATCAAACCAGTCAGTCCTAGAGGAGATCAACCCTGACTGCTCTTTAGAAGGCCAGATCTGAAGATGAAAATCAGATACTTTGGCCACCTAATGAGAAGGAAGGACTCACTGGAGAAGAGCCTAATTCTGGGAAAGATTGAGGGCAAAAGAAAAAAGGGACAACAGAGAATGAGGTTGCTGGATGGAGTCACTGAAGCAGTTGGTGGACTTAAATGGACTCCGGGAGATGGTAGAGGACAGGAAGGCCTGGAGGAACATTGTTCATGGGGTCGCGATGGGTCAGACACAACTTTGCAACAAGCAACAAATTTCAAATCCATGTAAATTAAAAACATAGTGAATGATTGATTTGCAAATATAAGCACTGTACCTGTGGTACTTTATAAAGGGACAGGATAGTAGCTGTGTGTAGGCAGACTTCAAAGGTTGGACCTCCAATAACTGCTATTATTCTGTTCTGGATGTCACAATTATAATTAGGAATGAATTCGTCTTGTGCAGAAAACAGTTCCAGTGATGCATGATAGGTCCAACTTGCACTAAAATAACTATTATAGATGTGAAATCCCAAGGTGAGGTTGGGTAAAATCTGAGGATCTTCATTGATCTCCTTGATTGCAAATTCCAAAGCCAGGAAATGCTGATAGATGGGAGTCATGACACTGAAAAGGGAATCAGATAATCTTTCACAGCACATTTACTGCAAACGTGAGATGAATTATATTTCAGTATAATATATTACAAAAGATTCGTTCAGGAGACATGACTATGAAAATATATTATAACTGGAAAACAGGAATGGTTTATTACCAATCGTAGGAAATGTAATCATTCTCCTTTATGAATTGTTAAAAGATTCTTCAGCTCTTCATTATATCAAAAGAAGGTACATTATCATTGTAACCACATTTTCAGTGGACTAAAATTAACGCCAGCCAAAATTCTCTAGGTCTTATTATACAACAAAATATTGTGTGTAAATATTGTACATGAACATGAGTTGAGCTTAATTTCAGCTGACTGTATCTATGCAGTTGTTGGTTGGTTAATTTTTTTCTTCAACATTATATATTCTTAAAAAAATCACCATTGCTTTTTCCGGAGCCCTTTTTATAACCACAAAAGCACCCTTTTCTGCTTGGTTATCTGTCTTGGAGTTTCCAAGTAAACCACACCCAATATTAACCAGGATTTCCAAGATCAGTCAAATAGACCTATGAGCCTTACCTGCTAAAACATTGTAAAGTGCATTTTAAAAACTTACAGAATTTCATCAAAGAGATCACTAGATGGTGCTTTCCTGAAGTCCATCATCTCGTACAATATGTAGATCTTAGACAGAATGCCTACAACGATGAAGTCCCCTGGTTGGTATTGTTTGTGAAGTAGAGGGAGAGGTTTACTGATGCTGCATTTAGCACTGGAAATCTTACCCACAACTTTGGGAAAAAGGACCAAGACCAGTGCTTCAAAGACCAACATACTGAATGAAGTTGTTCCTTATTTAAGTCATTTTGCCTGTCTTAGCATTGCCTTTCCTTAAATTGGACCGTTTGGAATAAGGAACCAGAGTGCTTTTTTTTACTGAATAGAATCACTGGTTGGATATTACCATTCTGGAGTGATTGTAACAACTCTGTATTTTTTCCAGTTCTTGTTATTTTGCTTTTGGTGAGGGGAGGGTTGTGTGCATGTACTTATTGCAAATCCTTTGAGAATTGATGACTCACAAGCTGTAATCATCTAAATAGATGATTACAGGTGAAATTAAATTCTTTTTTTTAAAAAAAATGCTTGTTATTTCTGGATAGAAAGATTACTTCATTCTCTTTGCGAAATAGTCAGAAATGCGAAAGATTATTTGCAGGTGTGCTAGTGGTTAAAGTTGTTGAGTTATGAGATGAAATTGAAATAAATGTAATTAAGCAGTTAATTATAGGGAAGACATTATCCACTTTGAATCAGACGTTCAAGGAAATGCTGAAGACAAAAATATATTGTTTTTTAAGTTCTAAGCACATATCAACAATGGTATTTTTTAGTGAAGTAGGAAAGTAAGATAGAAGCCTTTAATTATTTACGCAAGAAAAAAAGTTTTTTGTTGCAATTTGAGAAAGGTTTTTAATTTTCCTGAATTACTAATAGGCAATAAAGAATATTTTTACCATATTGTTCTTAGTGCTTCACATACAATTCTGAGAAATGGCGTTCTTCTAGACTAGGGATCTGAAACCTTAAACACTCAAAGAGCCATTTGGCCCGTTTCCCACAGAAAAGAAAACACCGGGAGCCACAAAACCCTTCCCCGTGCCTGACTATTCCTTGAGTGGCCACAAAACTAGCATATGTAGTTGAATTAAATGTTCTGTTTTCTTCTGAAATTTTCTTTTCTTGGATTATATCCATGGTTATTGAAAAGCTCAATAAATCGTGTGCTGGCGGGTATCGCACACTGGTGGTTTTGACGCATATTTTGAGTGACAGGGAGCCGCAGCAGAAGGGTGAAAGAGCCACATGTGGCTCCAGAGCTGCAGATTGCTGACCCCTGTTCTAGACAATCAATAACAGTCTGTCACAAGTTTGAACAACTTGAGGTTGTATGAATATGCATGGCTTCTGGGTTTGTGCATTATTTATTTATTTATTTATTTATTTTATTTGTTTCCATTTCTATACCGCCCTTCTCCAATAGGACTCAGGGCGGTGAACAGCCAGAGTAAAAAAAAAACAGAACATACAAAATTTAAAAACAGTTTAAAATGATTAAATATTTTTGGCCGTAATTTAAAAACAACCCAAATTAAACAGAACAAAAACAAAAATCGTTTGTTGCAACCAAGAATAGAGTGCTTTGTAAAATCGTTTCAGAGTAACCATAGCTAAAACTAAAATTAAACTGTTGGATTTGGTGATAGAAGAGACGGACACAGTTCTTCAGTAACAACAGCTCTTTAATAGTAGACCAGTACAACCCAACAACCTGCTTGTCTGGCAGTGTCCTCTTTTATAGAGAGCTGCCAGACGGCTTAGCTAATGAGATACAAATATTTTCCCACCTATTTGGTGGACCTGAGTGAAGCCTGCAGCACACTTCCTTACTTCCTTATATTGTATATAACACAAACCACCCATGACTGAAAGCCTGGTTATTTCCAAGCTTGCATGTCCTGATTTTGTAGGGTTTGAGGGAAACGTTCTGTTGAAGTTCCTGTTTCCAAAGGAATTCCATCTATTGGGGCTGTTGAAGACAGCCTTCTCTATCATGAGGCACTCCTGTGGAACAACTTGCCCCCCAAGTATGAGGACCATTTCCCCTCTACTGTGTGAAAACTGGAGTTTAGAACAGAGCATTTTATTTTTAAATGAAATGTGTTTTTTTTTTAAAGATTTACCCTGGTGGTTAATGCTACTCTAAATATCTATATCTATGTATGTATGTAGGTATGTATGTATGTATGTATGTATGTATACATGTAGGTCTTTGGTTATTCGGGTTTTCTCCCACATAAAATTGGAAGTGTCTTGGCAATGTTTCGACGAAGTCTCATTCGTCATCTTCAGGCTGGCGTTTTCAGCTTCGTGCTTCTAGGATGCTTCCATATATTTCTCTTTCTATCTCCATGTTCATCTCTCTCTCTCTCTCCCTCTCTCATCTATCCGTAAATATCTCCATATATACACATGCTTAAGGCCTCAGTCTACTGGTTTCTACTCTAGTATCTTATAAATTTAGTTGTTCTGGACTTACGATCCATATATCATTTGAAGGGTTCTGTAGAGGGATTTTTTTTTTTTAAAAAAAAAAGATTTTTCTTTCTCCTGCCATTATTCTTTTTTATAACTAATTCAAGGCAGCAAAAATATCTAATACTTCTCCCTCCTTCTATTTTTCTCCACAACAGCACATGTATGAGACAGGAGTAGAACTCACAATCTCCTAGTTTCTACCCTGGTGCTAAACCAAACTGGTTTTATACTTCCTGACACCTAATGCAAAATAGGAAACAGCAATTAAATTTATGGTACTCTGTTCTTTTCTCTTTTGAGCTGATCTTTTTTGTTCAAATTGGGCCTCAGCACAATGATGTACAATTTGGGAGAAAAGATACAAAGCAGTAATCCAGCACTGGAAGCTATAATGGAGAAGATTTCCACAGCAACCGTATATTTTCCCTTTGAACTCAGGTATGCTGGAACAAAGGACAACCAAACACTGCAGAAGACCAACATGCTGAAGGTGATAAACTTGGCTTCATTGAAAGCATCAGGCAATTTCCTTGCTAGGAAGGCCAGTGTGAAGCTGACAACGGCAAGGAAGCCCATATAACCCAAGACACAGTAGAACATGAAGGCAGATCCTTCGTTACACTCCAGAATGATTTCTTCTGCTATTGACTTCATGTCAGCATCTGGGAATGGGGGAGAGATGAACAGCCATATAATACAAATTTTAATTTGAATAAAGGAGCAGCAGGATACTAGAAATGTGCCAAGTCTTTTCCCCAACCATTTGGTCATCTTGGACCCTGGCTTGGTAGCCATGAAAGCTAGAACTACGATGATGGTTTTGGCCAAAACACAAGAAATGGCCACTGAGAAGATGATGCCAAAGGAAGTTTGACGAAGGAGACATGTCACCTTGTGAGGTTTCCCAATGAATAGCAAAGTACAAAGAAATGATAACAGGAGAGTAACAAGGAGTACATATGTGAGGTTTCGATTGTTAGCTCTGACAATGGGAGTGTCCTGATGCTTAATAAAGATCCAAAGGACTCCAACTGTGATTAAAGAGAAGAAAAGAGAAGAACTAGCCATAACTGTTCCCAGGGTTTCTTTGTAGTTCAAGAATGTTTTAACTTTGGGGATACACAAAACCTGCTTCTCATTGGGATACCGATCTTCTGGACATTGAAAACATTCATCCATATCTATGAAAGAAAATATTGATGTTGAAGTTGCATTGAAAGAATAAAAATTGACTCTACAATTGTTCAAAGCGATGACTGCCAAATAATTTCTGAAAAAATATATGTAGTACATGAAGTTAGTTGCCATCAAGGTATCTATATATATAAAAGTGAAAACCACTCTTGCCATAATCACAAAATCTCCAGAACCGTAAATCCTACAAAATTGAAATTTGCCACGTATGTTTCCCTTGGCTTCTAGGTGTTCAATAAGAAAGGATTTTTTGAAATGACCATCAGAGAGTTAGTATTTCCTATATTAGGATTAACACTCTCTGATGCTAAGGAGTTCTACTCCCCCTCCCCACCTGAAAAGAAATCTTTTCCAAATGCAAAACACAAGCAGAGAAGAGGAGTTTCAATTTCTGTTTTACTTTCACAGCAGCAACCAGGGGATAGGATAGGGGAGACTACTGTGGGGCAAGGCTGAGGGAGAGAAGGGGATAGAATAGTGGAGGCCTCTGTGGGGCAAGGCTAAGGAAGAGAAGGGGATAAGATAAGAGAGGCTTCTGTGGGGCAAGGCTGAGGGAGAGAAGGGAAGAGGAGAGGAGAGGCTTCTGTCCAGCAAGCATGAAGGAGAGAAGAGGATAGGATATGGGAGGCTTCTGTGGGGCAAGGTTGAGAGAGAGAAAGGGAGAGAAGATGGCGATCGTAACTACTCATTAATTTTCAAGCTGTGTCGATTTATCAAGGCCGATCACATAGTTTTGTAGCAAAGCACAGATATTCAGCTAGTATTTGCATAAATTCACTTCTTGCTACCAATAATGAACATGTTTGCAATTCAACTACTTATCCCTATTTTCTAGTCTAATCTGCCAAGTGAAAGAGTTGGCAGAAAACAGAAAATTCCCCATGGTACATTTGACAATCCCATTCATTTGATGAGGTAGCTATACAATATCTCTTACCCTCCCTGTTAGAAATCTTCCCTTCTGGACATCGAAGACAGTCATAGCAGCAAAATAGTTTTCCTTCTATCTTCATCTTACTGTAGCCTGAATCGCACTTCCCATTACACAGAGAAAGTGGCTGGGTCTGTCCATAAATAAATAATTTTTAAAAAGTTTATCTTTGGAAACATGGCATCTCAGTTTCTTTCAGTATTTTCAGAAATGTCTTTCCATCATATTTTTTCTTTTGATATAATAATGTGAGACAGCAAAGTCTGGTTTTGGGTGGAAAAGATTTGAACAACTTTTTGCCTCAGTGCAAACATGTAGGTCACAATAATTTGTTGCCAATAAAAAGATCACTTTACAGAGACATAAATTTACAAATGTTGCTTGCCTTTCTTTGCTTTTGAACATCAGTAAGGTTTTTAGTAAATGGCAAAGTTTTCACATAGAATTTACATGCAAGGTGTGAACTTTCTTTGTGGCCTACTCCATTTCTCTCCATTTACCCACCTTCTACCCTAGAAGGAATACTAGGAAACACCAGTGAATGACTTTCTCAGTCTATCAGCTAGGCTGAAACTGCCCAGAATATCATTTGATTGCAGCTACCAGCCCTGGATGACATCTTCGAATCTCACTGTTTGAGAAAGTTGCATAACATTCTGAGAGACTCATGCCATCCTGCTTACAATCTTTTTGAACTGTTGCCTCCTGACAGAAGATACAGAACAATTAAACCTCGGACCAAACATTTTCTGAATAGTTTTTATCTCAGAGCTATAATTGCTCTCAACAATGAACTAAAGGGCCACCATCAGTGAGCTGTTGGATAGCATTACTTGGCCTGTTGTGTGGATGTTTGGGTGGTTTAGGAGTGGGGAATTGTGGTGGGTGGGAGTGTGTTTGGGGATTGTTATGTGTGTTGGACCTGGTTTTTGGGTGTTAAGTGAATTTCGTTGTATGTGTATACTGTGTATACACGTACAATGATAATAAAGTTGTTGTTGTTGTTGTTGTTGTTGTTGTTGTTATTATTATTATTATTATTATTATTATTATTATTATTAGATACACAGAATGTCACAGGTGGAAATCAGCACTTCTCTATGTTTAGGATGCTTCTGGATTGAAAGGATTAGCCAGCTGTTGTCGAACGGACCCCCTAATGTCTAAACAGCAACATATATAGAGAAAAAGTCAAATAATATATAGACAAGACCCACTCTGTGGCTGATAACCAGCTCAGCAGAGAGTAAAATCCAGGAAAAGGTTAGTTAGGTGGATGGAAGACTTTGAAGAATTTCAAAGAGTGGACTTATGGAATGCTACAAAGAAGTAATAGTGGATGGGACCAATGGAGGAACTGGCACCTGAGTCTGACAAAAACTGAGAAGTATGGAAACCATTGAATAGACTGTGCATGGGTACAAAAAGATCCAGAAACACGCTGAATCTTGGGGATATTCAGTTGCTTCTACTCTTTCAGGTTGTGGTGACATTCAGACAACAAAACATATGTATGTCTGTCCTTTGTGCCCCTATCAGTGTACATTTCAGGACCTCATGGCAGCATGATGGAACACAATCAATGTTGCTAGTTTCTTGGGCCTGTTTAATTTGTACATATTTTAATCCTGCATTTTATATTTTTGCATGTTTTGCCTTATTTTAACTGTGATGCTACTGACATGGATAAACAAACAGCTAAGCTGGAGAGGCTTTAGGGAGAGAATATAATTCTGTTTCCAAGTTTCATTGCTATGGAATAGTTTGGCTCTAAGTGGTCTTTAGAAGTAGTGAAATCTGGACTGAACATAATGTGACTGGTCCATACCTGGTTAAACCTGCTTGGCCACACAATATCGTCTTCATGAATGGTAATCATTTTTTCATTGGAGTCCTTGAGGCCAATGCCTCCAACTTGGACTTTCTTAAAAGACAAATTTTCAAATGTGATCCAATTGATAATATCAAATCCAGTCTCCAATTCTCCATTTTCATTGAACCCAATTTTTTGCCCGGCACTATTATTAAATGAAATTCTTCTGATCATGTAGTTGAGCTAAATCAAAAAATAAGCCAAACAGTTTTAAGTTTTAAGTTTTCGTGGGTGTGCATATGCAAAAAATTAAAATCTCGGGTGTTTTCCCGCGTCATTATAAATAAGTTGGTTAAAATATTTAAAATCCTGGTGGGATTTTAACCAGGATTTTAAATATTTTAACCAACTTATTTATAATGATGCGGGAAAACACCCGAGATTTTAATTTTTTGCATATATATATATATATATATATATATATATATATATATATATATATATATATATATATGTGTGTGTGTGTGTGTGTGTGTGTGTGTGTGTGTGTGTGTGTGTTTACAACAGCACTCTTTTTCCCCTTTAAAGTATATAGACAAGAAATCCTTTCAAGGTTTGTAAAACATGAAAGATAATAATAACTGTAATAATAAATTACATTACTGATTGTAACTATGAATAGAGAATCTTCATAGCATCAGAAGAAATAAAATAAAATACTAGATCTGACTATTTAGAAATTTAAATCAAACTAATTATTTCTAGCTGATTTTTGTAAAAAATAATTGAGAAACAAGTTTATATTGAGGACAACATAGAAGAATTTAAGGGGGTGAATGTTGCAGAAGGCTTAAAAATGTTAAATTTGTAATGATGAGGACCTCAATATATGTTAATAAAGTTTCTAGTACTGAAATGAAAACCATCATTTTAGAAGAAAACCGATGGTTTTCTTCTAAAAGAAATTGAATTTTGAGTATGTTTTGAGCACTGTGAAACATTATATGAGTCTAAGTATTACCGCTATGTAGCTTATAGAAACGTTTTTGTTACATATGGATATATCATTGGTATACTGTATTTTACATTTACTTGGTCTTAGACTGTTAAAAAGTAAATAGTTAACTTCATATTTACCAAAACTTCTCAGTTTCACTTAAATTGGAGAAATGAATTATTGGAAGAATGTTTTTTTTTTGTTTTTTTTTTTTGAAATCTAGTAGGAAGATAGAATGAGACATCCATAATTTGTCTTTTGGGGTATTTTACCTTACATAAATGTTGATTCAAAAGTTTCCCCTTGATTTGCTTCCCTTCTCTGTATTTCATTATAGATGAATAGAAGCCATGCAAAGCATGTGCCACCACGTAGATAGAATTGTAGACACTGTAGCTGTGGCCACTCATTTCCATTTCAAAGACAGATGTAGGAAGAACCTCCAGTTTCTCCTTTCCAGTACAAGTGGCCCCATTTGCCTTTTGTGTTACAGAGGTGTGGAAGGAACATTCAAAGGCATTTTCCCAGAAGAGCTTGATAAAAGTGTCTTCCTTTTCCAAGTTAGGGTTTCTCATCTGAACAAATTGCTGGAATCCCAGTACCTTCTCTGAGTGAATTGAAAAAGATAAAGCACCATGAAGGAAAACCAGATCCATATTTTGGTGAAAGGGATTTGACGTGAAATCCATCTGGATTGTCATAATCCAGACTTTCCCTTTTGTCCATAGTGGTAAATCATTGTCTTTCAATTTACTGGAAAGAAACCTTAGAGTTATCATGTTACCACTTTCACCATGAACTACCACCACAGTGACATTACTTTTCATAACAAATCTGTACATGTTAAGTCCTATTTCAATCATCTTTTTCAGGTTAATTGAATGAATAGTTTTGGGAAATCTTGCAACAAAGTCAAAGCAGAGGCCATTATGGGTGGCCATGGGAAGCACCCTGCGCAGAAACATTTCACCACTCTCGTTATCTACTAGCAACATCCCAACCCATGTCCACGTGAAATATAGCAATAATTGAAAAATTCCCTTGTACTGACTGTCCATATTCGGCAACATCTGCTGGTAAAAAGCAGCTTGGTCTTTTGTGCTAATTTCAGGAGCAGAACCATACAATATCTAGAAACAAAGAGATAAACAATAAAAGGGGGAAAAATGACTGTAAAGTAAAATGTTGATGTGCAATCAGATTCTCTCCCTATTTTGTCTGCTAAATTAGAAACTGGAGCCGGATTCCATGTAAGTTTCATGTTCATATTCAAGATGAGCTAATGGAGCAGGAATGTTCAGCATTTCTCATGACTTAATTAAGCAAGTTCAATCAGCAGATCTCCATCGGTGCATGGAGAGTGCTATGCCATCACTTCCAAAACTGAGCTGCATCACCAAAATAGGTCAGTGGTTCAGAGTTGCATTAGAACACCAGTTCACAATTCAGAGATGAATCATATCATGTTAGGTTACCATAGAACAACTTACAGAATAAACTCCATGTCTGGGATTTCCAATATCATATCTTAAGACACAAGGTTTAGTTCAGAGAGCACAAACTGTATCACTTAAATATTTAAGTAATGCAATTTGTACACTCCAACTTAAATATCATTAAGATAAATATTAATTTACAATATATTACTTAATTGGTTAAAAAGATTATCCAATTGTTTTCAATACTATTGATGCAATATTTCAAGATAATTTTAGCTTATTTCCAGGGAGAATGTTAGCAGGCCAGAGAGAAATTGAAACAAAATCAATACTAACTCCTTTAAAAAATCCCAAATACTAGGTTGGGTGAATCTTGATTCTTTATCTTCTTTACCTTTATTTGATTTGTATACTGCCCTACTCCCAAAGACTCAGGGCAGTGAACAGCCAAACAGTAAAATACATAAATACAAAATTTAAAAAGCAGGATAAAATCGAATTAAACAATTTGGCCCAGACAAATTAAAACACCCCAATCATTTAAAAAACAGATTAAAATTTGCATATTAAAAAGAAAAGAGGGAAAAGATTATGCTCACTTTGGTGAATATTGATTTTGCTGAAAAATATCCCCAAACCTAGCCCCTTCAAACATCAAAAAGATGAAGAATTAAGGTTCTGTGGTGTAACCAAAACACACCAAAATTCACTTGTAGTCTTTAGAAGGATAAATTTCCTAAAATGTAAAGTTTTTATTACAATCACAATATTTTTTCCCTTGAAGATTTTTACAGAAAAAAAATATTATATGGATTTTTATCTCCTGCCTCTAAATTCCAAGGAAACAACATACCTGTGGCATCTTGTACAGGGAAAGGATATTAGCCATGTATAGATAGATGTCAGAGGAAGGTCCTCCAATGACTGCTATTGGTCTGTTTTGAGCATCACAGCTATAGTTAGGTATGAATTGGCCCTTTGTAAAGAAGAGCTCCAATGAGGCACGGTATGTCCAACTTGGATCAAAGTAGGCATTATAGATATGGAACCCCAAGGTATGGTTCGGTAAAATAGAGATATCTCTATTGATTTCCATGATGGCAAACTCTAAAGCGAGGATGTGCTGATACATTGGAGTTATGACCCTAAAATAAGCATTATATATTGTCAAAATACATACTTCCCAAAATATCATAGATGGTATAGGTCAACTCAGTTTAAAGTTTGTAATGTTTATCTAACCCATTTCTATCTGTCTGTCTGTCTGTCTGTCTGTCTGTCATCTATCTATTCATCTATCCATCTATCCATCCATTCATCATCTAATATTTACAAGCTATTGTCTATCTATATATTTTCCTACCTTACATACTCTCCCTCTCTCCCTCCCTCTCTCCTCTCTCTGCTCTATATCCTTTTCTTCTTTCTCTTTTCATGTCTATCTGTAAAACATCTTACAAAGTGGTACTAAAAAGCTCCTTAGATGGATGTCTCCTGAAGTCTATCATTCTACGGTAGATGTAGATCTGAGAGAAAATGCCCACAATTATGAAATCTCCTGACTGATATTGCTTGTGAAGAAAAGGCAGAGGGTCGTTAGTCCTACATTTAGCACTGGGAATCATGGACATTATTTCAGGCAAAAGCACCAAGATCAAGGCTGCAAGTATCATCATAATGTGTAAAAGTGTCTTATCGTAAGCCCAAACTCTGGCCCAAACTATCGTAAGCCCAAACGTTTACCCAAACTCTGCCTCATTAAGCGTATTTATACTTGCACTTGTCTCCACAACAAGTTCTTGCCCACTAGGAGATGAAGTTGAAACAATGATGTGGGAATTGATAATGACAATTGAAAGATCAACAATTCAAAATTCAAGACCTAGGAAACCATGGCCTGTAAACAATTGTACACCAGCCTGTAATTGCTGACAGCAATGAAAACTAAAAAGAAATACAGAACTTTTCCCCATTTGTACGAAAACAGGAGAAAAAGTTCTTCCATTTTAAAACAATATGGACTTACAGATTGCTTATTTGTTTGTTTGATATCCCATCATAGTCTCACAGCTGTTGAGGATGCACAAAATATTAAAAAGAAATAAACAATATGTTAAATTAAAAGTAAAATAAATTACAATCTACATAACAAGAATAAAAAATAAAAAAATGTCAGCCATATGCCACATAATAGTAAAATAATTATTTTAAAAATGATGCTGTACACACACACACACACACACACACACAATCTATATAAATAAAAATTTAAATGTTCGTTTGTAAATAACCACACATCTCCTAAAGTTCTTCACCGATTGCTTTCAAATTTTGACACAACATTGCATTCAACTACAGGCATGTTTTTATATACCTATGTTATATACATGTCACACCTGTGACAGGTAAAAACATGAAAAACATTGGAAAACATTGAAAGACATTGACAAACATTGAAAAACAGCTCCACCTGCTGGATGTAAAACCAACACACCAACATTTTACCACATGAATTTTGAAAATTAAATCACAAATTTTTCACTAGGTATAATTCCAAAATATATCAACCAAAAATATCAGCGGTCCAGATACAGAAGACTCAGGTAGCACATACATTTACATGTTTAAAAATGCTATAAAAATTGTTGCTCAGTTCTCTGAAGAAACATATTACACCACAGCTGCAGTTGTGTTTTTACTGAATGAAATGTCTAAAAATGGGCATTTGCACATATATACCTGAATACTTATAGGAAGCACAGATGAAGGGAATTTTGGGGAAAAGCAGACTGGTTATGAAATGTCACTCCATCAATAATTTCCAGGATAGATAAATTACTTAGTAACAAATGTTGGCAATGCCATGAAAGAAAATGAACATTTTGAAAATTAAATCACAAATTTTTCACTAGATATAATTCCAAAATATATCAACAAAAAATATCAGCAGTCCAGATACAGAAGACTCAGGTAGTCCTCGACTTGCAACAATTCACTTACTGACCATTCAAAGTTACAACAGTACTGAAAAAAGTGACTTATTACCATTTTTCATGCTTATGACCATTGCAGCATCCCCATGGTTATGTGATTTACATTCAGCTGCTTGACAACTGACTTACATTTATGATGGTTGTGCTGTTCCTGGGTCATGTGATCACTTTTTGCAACCTTCTTACAAGCAAAGTCAATGGAGAAACCAGATTCACTTAACAACAGGGTTACTAATTTAACAACTGCTGTGATTCACTTAACAAATGTGGCAACCAAAAAAAAGTGGGAAAATGGGGCAAAACTCACTTGGTTTCAGTTGTGGTTGTAAATTAAAGACTACCTGTATTAAAGATTGATTGGATTCGATTGGAAAGGTTTAAAGAGCTCAAAACTAGATAAGGAAAATATAGTGCTACAAACATAGCAATAGAAACTTAGATATAGAAATTCATAATTCTATAAAATATAAATAGTTGTAAATTAAAGTAATGGGCTCTTTCTTAAGATAGGTAGCAGATAGAAACAAATATTTTGTTAACATAACATGCTATGGTGAGGAGAGCTGCGAAGGCCTGATCTGAAAAGGTAAGGGCGATGGCGGGGGATGCAGAAGAGGCCAGGCCAGAGACAGAGATAAACAGAGAGAGAGGGGGAGAAATACATAGAGAAACATAGAGAGACCGGGGGGGGGGGGGAGAAACACATACAGAGATACAGAGAGAGAGGGTGGGAGAGAGAGAGAGACAGAGAGAGATACAGAGAGAGGGGGAGAGAAGGAGAGAGACAGAGAGAGATACCGAGGGCGGGAGAGAGAGACAGAGAGATACAGAGGGCAGGAGAGAGAGACAGAGAGAGATACAGAGAGAGGGGGAGAGAGACACACATAGAGAGATACAGAGGGGGAGAGAGAGAGAGAGATAGACAGATACAGGGGGGAAGAGAGAGACAGAGGGAGATACAGAGAGAGGGGGGAAGAGAGAGAGACAGAGATACAGAGAGATGGGGAGAGAGAGAGACACATAGAGAGATACAGAGGGGGGAGAGAGAGAGACATAGAGAGATAAATGGGGGAAGAGAGAGATACAGAGATACAGAGAGAAGGGGAAGAGAGAGAGACAGAGATACAGAGAGATGGGGAGAGAGAGACACACATAGAGAGATACAGAGGGGGGGAGAGAGAGAGACATAGATACAGACGGGGAGAGAGAGAGACATAGAGAGATACAAAGAGAGAGGGGGAGACAGAGAGGGAGGATTTTGTGGTTCCCATTGTTTTTTTAGTAACCAGTTCTCTGCCCTAATCACCAGCTGCGTAGGCGTGGCTTGGGGGCTGTCATATGACTGATGAAAGTGAGTGACGTTGAGTTGGTCACGCCCACCAAATGTTCATGGAGAGTTTGGAACTTCAGCCTCGCTCTTTTAGCCCAGCGGAAGCACCAGACTGGGCCACAGCAACGCGTGGCTGGGTACAGCTAGTATATATATATATGCCAGAAGAAAAAAAGCTAGGGCTGTAGAAAAATCTTGGCTACGTAGGAAAAATACATCTATGTATGTATGTATGTTTGTATGTATGCATGCATGCATGTGTGTATTTTTCTCTCAGCCGGGTTTTTCCTACGTAAATCAAGATCTGTATACAGCCATAGCTCAGTGAAATCCCATTCACTAATTTCTAGACTTTTTCAGACATCAAACCAGCATTTTGCTTTCTATTGGGAGATTAAAGGGAGAGTAAGATAGATCTATTTCAGACTAATTAATCCTCCTCGGTTAGCCACACCCTCATCTCATGTCTCCTCCCCGTGAACGTCAAAATAGAAATAGATCTATTTATCTATGTCTGAAAAAGCCTAGAAACTAGTGAATAGGATTTCACTGAGCTACGGCTGTATAAAGATCTTGATTTACGTAGGGAAAAAATCCGGCCAAGAGAAAAATACACATAAAGGCCTACGAAAAGACTATATATATATATATATATATATATATATATATATATATATATATATATATATATATATATATATATATACGTATGTCTTTTTCTTTTTCGTAGGCTTTTATGTGCATATTCTTTCTAGCCAGGTTTTACCTACGTAAACTAGGTTCTAGCCAGAGCTGCAGAACAACCTAGTTTACGTAGGTAAAACCTGGCTAGAAAGAATATGCATATATATATATATATGTGTGTGTGTGTGTGTGTGTGTGTGTGTGTGTGTGTGTGTGTGTGTGTGTTTAATATTTCGGGTTTCTTCCCGTGTAATTGTGGATATATCCCTAAAAGGGTAGAAGCGACGTTTCGACAGAATCCCATCTGCCATCATCAGGCTTATGTCAGCAGTCTGACATAGAAAGACTGCTGACATAAGCCTAATGATGGCAGATGGAATTCTGTCGAAACGTCGCTTCTACCCTTTTAGGGATATATCCACAATTACACGGGAAGAAACCCGAAATATTAAATATACACACATACATACCCGTGAAAACTTACATAAATATAAATATAAATATACATATAAATGTCACAAGTAAATGCCTTATTCTCCTTTATTTAAATAACATATGACCAGGGTATCAGGGGTTAACTTATTCTTCTCTATTTAATATATTCATATTTAACCACTCCTATATCTAGCTCCACCCCATGTATATATAAGGAGCTGTATGCTTTCCTTCTGGGCTTCTATCTGTGAATATTCAGTGAATATAGAATGCCTTCTGTAAATAAACAGTGCTTTATTTGAATATCTAATTCTTAATCTACTTATTGAGTCTGATCCTGAAAATATCATAACAATTTGGTAGCAGAGGATGGTTAAATTGACTCAATAAAACTTTAAATATGTCTGAGAGAGAAAACTCCAGAAATAAAAGAGAAAGACCCAACACCAGGGCATACAGCAAAGAAATGGAAGCAGATCAAGAAATAATCGATGAGTCCACGAATACAATATCGAGAGAATCTGAAGACTGCACTACTGACAATGAAGAAACGATGGATGAGACTGATGACCAAGAAGAAAACGAAATAGAAAACAACGAACTCAGGTCAGAGATACTAAAACTCTTAAAAAGCCAAAAGAACGATGAAAATCTCATCGCGAACCTCCAAGAAATATTAAAAAACAACGGAGCAGCGAAAGAGAAGCACATCGTTACGAATAAATCTAAAGACTCAAAAATGGTGAGCGATCTGCCTGAAAATAAAAATACAACGAAAAAGAAAACTAACAGTCCCGCGCAAAATTTTGAATGGCAGCCATCTTGGTTTCAACAGACCCCTAAGATGAGCAAAGCAGAGCCAATCAGAAAGCTAGATTCAAAATATCTGGCGCGAAAAGCCTTACTCGATGCAAGAAATGAAAAAGAGAAAATTTACACCTCAGAAGAATCAGACACAGAGATTGAAGAGACTTCGATAGATATGCAAGTAAAATCAGCAATGAAAACGCTCTTTGCTGCTTTTGGACCAAAATTGAAAATCACTAAAGAATCAATGAAAAGGCAAGCAAGCAAACAAACATCTCAGAATCCACCCACTTCTATTCAAACAACGAAAGCGCCGACGCCTGAACCCAGAGAGCCCTGAAGATACCACCCCACACCACAGACGATCCCAGGGACCAGCGTTCTCAACCAAAGAAAGCGAGCGCCTGCTATCACCAGGACTCCCAAGATCGAGCCAGAGACCGATTCCTCAGAAGAAGAATGATGCGAGGGAGCTGCGGCAGCGAGAACCTCTCACGACGGCTTCAGGAGCGAAATGAACAACGCGCATGTGCAAGATTACACAGACAACTTCGGGGGACATGAAGAACAGAGAGAACCATTCAGAATCGTCGCAAGCATACCCACGCCATTTTGTAACTTTCAACATTTGCAAGACCACGGACTACCTCCAGTTGTAAGTAATGGATCCAACAATATTGGGAATTTACCCAATGATTTCCCAAAACTGAGAATAGATGGCATTAATTTGCAAGAATGGTGTCAGCAGCTCCAGGTTGTCTTTCTAAAAGAAAACTTATTATTTTTTATCACTAATCCTCCAAAAAGACCTTGGACTATAAAATTAGACTGTCTGCACCATAGAGCATTTTTCTTATTAATTTCCAGTATATCTCCTGCCATGTACCACAGTATTAAGCAAAATCTAACTGTATCAGAAATTATTCAATGCATGTTTAAATTATTTCACAGTGAAAGTGTAGCCACTACAACAAGAATGTCTAAAGATTTCTTCTCAGCTAAGATAAAGCCAGGGGTTACCATAAGTGAACATTTAATATCTTTAAACAAAATTAGAGCAGAACTGCATTTAAGGGGGGAAATAATTTCAGATCAAACAATGTAGAGTGTTATCATTAACTCACTAGACCCATCGTGGGATAACTATATAACTCATTTAGACACAATCAATTTAGGATATTTATCCATAGAAAGTCTATCTAACAAGCTAATATCTGAAGATAATTCAAGGAGAAGTCATTGTAACAATCACATGGAACATAAACAATATAAGAGGGTAGTTTTTCAAGAAAGATATCATGAACCAATAGGATGCCACAACTGTGGATCCAAAGAACATAATAGGAGAGACTGTCCAAAACTCCTCAGAAATAGAAAAAATCCTGACTATAGAAATAGATATCAAAACAGACAGTCATCAATTGATAGACATAGATATAGAAGTCCACCCATCTATAGGGAACATAGAGGGGGCAGAGATAACTCAAAAGATAGAAAATCTGGCTCACTGAATGGGTTAAACAAACATGACAACACTAACATACAACAAACAGAGGACAATTATTGGCTTATCGATTCTGGAGCAACCAACCACACTACAAACAATAAAAATATACTATCTTCATTTGTAGAGGATAAATTCGTAATTAAGGTAGCTAATCAAGAGAAGGTTCAAGTCATAGGTAGAGGAAATATAACCTTACCTGGCCTAGGAAAAATAGAGGGGGTATTGTTAATACCTGAAATACCTCATAACATACTTAGTGCAATAAAACTAAGCATAGATTCTGGCATAAATATTGTGTTTTCAAAAGGAAAAGCAACATTAGAGAAAAACAGAACAATCATAGGTACTGTGATTATTAAAGGAGGTCTACCTTATCTAATGACAAAAGAAGAATGGTTACACAACATTGATTCCAACATGGAAGATAACAATAACATAGACAACGAAAGCAGTAGTAATAGTGACAATGAGGAACATGAGATTATTCATAATCACAAAGACACACCCAACAACAAAATACCTAATATTGGTAAACCAATTCATGATGAGTGTGCTCATGTCTTACATAGGAAATTAGGACATGCCAGTTTTCCTGTAGTTCAAAAGATGACTGAACATGCTGAAGGTGTTAAAATAAAAAATTGTAAAAACTATTTGGAATGCTCAGTATGTAAATCTACAAAACTCAAAACTAGCCCCAAACCCAAAAAATCAACAAGATCAACCAACAAAATTTTTGATTTAGTACACATGGACCTAGTTGGTCCATTAACACCATCAATCACATATAGAAAACGTTATTTCCTAACCATTGTGGATGACTATAGTCGTTATGGCTTCGTCTATACACTAAAGCACAAAGATGAAACTTTTCAGAAATTTAAGGAGTTTTACAAACGTATAGAAACACAACATAATATTAGAATAAAACAAATTATGACAGATAGGGGATGTGAATTCATGTCAAAAGAATTCTCCCAATGGCTTAAAGACAAAGGGATGTTACATTACACATCTAGCCCTTTCTCTGCATTCCAAAATGGAGTGGCAGAGAGAAAGAACTCGACATTACAAACCATGATTAGATGCACATTAGAAGATGCTGGCTTAGGAAAACAATTCTGGTCAGAAGCTTTACAATATTCCAATTATACACAAAATAGAACTTGGTCCAGCATTGTTAACAAGACACCATATGAAATGATGTATAATAGGAAACCCAAAATAGCTCATATGCACATATTTGGAGTCACTGCAGACGTACACATACCTAAGCAATTAAGACGTAAAGGTGAGAACGTATCTAGGAGACTCAGGTTCATGGGTTACGAAACAGGCACAAAAGGGTACAGATTTATCGATAATAATAACAGATTTATAGTTTCCAGAATGGCTGTATTTCATGAACAGGCCAACTAGTCTAAAATACATCTTAATGAAATTTTCCCAAACAACTATACAAACACTAAACACCAAGAGGAAAGAACTGGAGAAGAGTACAATCACAACATACATAAAAACAAAAACAAAACATGGACAAACAGTCAATACAAAATAAAGACAGATTCATTAACAAAAAAAGGAAGCTAGGTATTTACATGACAATGATAGTAAACCTAAAAGAACAATCAGGAATAACAGAAGCCAAATACCAAACAAATACAAAGATTATATAATGTATATGGATGGAGAAACATCAACACCAAACACATACGAGGAAGTGCTAAAACTTCCCCCTGAAGAAAAGGAAAAGTGGGAATCAGCCATGACTAAAGAGATGGATAGTTTGCAGAAATTAAATGTATTCACACCTACACATGCACCTAAAGATAAAACTGTTATTGGTACTAGGTGGATATATAAAATCAAAAACTTAGAAGGAGGCAACACCTTATACAAAGCTAGACTAGTTGCTTAAGGTTATGCACAAAAACATCCCGAGGATTACACGGATACATACTCTCCCACAGTAAGAATTCAGAGTGTTAAAACTGCACTGGTCATAGCATCAGCACTTAACCTTGATGTTAACCTCTAATACGACATACAGACTGCATATCTACATGCAAAATTAGATAAAGAGATATATGTAAGAGCGCCTCACAGTCAATATACAAACAAAAATGAAACGTGGTTACTAAATAAAAGTCTATATGGGTTGAAACAGTCTGGCAAAAGATGGTATGAATGTTTAGTCAATGTGCTCAAAACTATGAATTTTAATGCCACTACTGCTGATAACTGTTTCTTTGTTAAAAAAGAGGATGACTCTTTAGAATTTGTGTTAATTTATGTGGATGATATTTTGTATATAGGTAAACACAAAGAGAAGAGAGAAACATTTGTAACGAAACTAAATGAACATTTCTCTTTAAAATCATTAGGTAAGGTAAATAAGTATCTTGGAGTTCAAATTAGTAAAACAAAAAAGGGATTCAAACTTTCTCAAAGAGATAAAATTATAGAAGTCCTGAACAAATGTAACTTAAACAATGCTAAACCCTGTGATACTCCCATGCAAACTGATTTCCTGAGGAACACAGATGAGTCATCCCCTGAATTTAAAGATAATACACTTTACAGATCAGTCATCGGTTCCCTTCTATATATCTCCAATTGGACCAGACCCGATATTGCTTTGCCTCTCAACTTGTTGTCTAGACACGTCAACAAACCACTAGTATGTCATTGGGAAGCTGTCAAAAGAATATTAAGATATTTGAAAAATAGTTTAGATTTTTGTTTATTATTGGAACCCAATAGTGTCAAAGAGCCCATCCTCACATGTTACACCGACACAGATTGGGCTGGCGACACCACATGTAGAAAAAGCACATCTGGTTATATATTTTTTCTTAACAATTGTCCAGTTTACTGGTATACTGGTAAACAAGACTTAGTAGCCACATCAACGACTGAGGCAGAATATGTTTGTTTGTCTAAAGCCTCAAATAACCTCGTATGGTTTAATGACTTGTTGTCAGACACCTGGATGAAACCTTCATTACCATTCATCATACATGAAGATAATAAGGCTGCTATTGAAATATCTAGATCTGATGCCATTGGACAAAGATCCAGACATATAGATATAAAATTCAAACATGTGAGGCAGTTATCTCAAGATGGATTTATTAAAGCAGTCCATTGTGAAACGTCAGAGCAAATTGCTGACATACTAACAAAGCCTTTACCCTCTAAGCAGCACAAATATTTGACTTCTATGTTACAAGTTTTATATTGTTCAGAATCTGAATGTAATTATTGTTATATATCGAATCGGCATTTAGAGGGGGATTTGTCACAAGTAAATGCCTTATTCTCCTTTATTTAAATAACATATGACCAGGGTATCAGGGGTTAACTTATTCTTCTCTATTTAATATATTCATATTTAACCACTCCTATATCTAGCTCCACCCCATGTATATATAAGGAGCTGTATGCTTTCCTTCTGGGCTTATATCTGTGAATATTCAGTGAATATAGAATGCCTTCTGTAAATAAACAGTGCTTTATTTGAATATCTAATTCTTAATCTACTTATTGAGTCTGATCCTGAAAATATCGTAACAATATATATATATATATATATATATATATATATATATATATATATATATATATATATATATATATATATATATATATGTTTGTTGATTTTCACGGGTACAGGTATGCAAGTCTTGGTGTATTCGGGTCTTCTCCCATGTAAGATTGAGAGCACTTTGGCAACATTTCGGCAGAATCTCATCTGCCATCATCAGGCTTATGCAAGGGGTCTTCTGCAGCAACTGTTGTTACTATTTCAAATCTGGTGCTGGTAGTCTGCTTTGCTGGGATGGCCCCACCTCTTCATTCTGATTGGTTGGGAGTCGCAGTCTGTGTCTATTGGCTTGGCTTTGGGTGTATGGTCGGTTTTTCTCCACCAGGTGGCAGGCATGATCTTTGTGGCTGGCTGGAATGTGATTTGGCTGGAGGTCTCGGGGTGTGTGTCTGGCTTCTGGGGTGTAGATTTTTCTGTCTGTGGGTGCTGGGACTCGTTTGTTGACAAGGGCTAGTTTCCAGATGTCTGGTAGGTGGGAGGTATTGTCACATTTATTCATTTTATGGGGGCGTTTTTGTATTTCAATGGCTTCCATAATTATTCTCTTGTTGAGGTGTTCAGTTTTGGAGATTAATTTGGTTCCTTCAAAATCAATTTCATGTCCTGTAGCTTTAAGGTGCTGGAAAAGAGAGGAAGTTTTTTCTTCTTTTCTGACTGCATTCTTGTGTTCTGCAATGCGTGCATTTATTCTCCTATTAGTTTGTCCAATGTATGTGGCTGGGCAGATTTTGCATGGTATTTCATAGACTCCTTGGTTTTCTAGCTGGATCTTGTCTTTGGGGTTTCTTAAGATGTTGGCTATTTTTTGGTCAGTGCAGAAGGCTGTCTTGATATTGTGTTTGTGGAGAATTTTGCTGATTTTATCTGTGGTGCCTTTGATGTAAGGGAGGAGGACGATGTCATTGTCCTGTTCTGTGTCTTGGTTCTTGGGAGGTGTCTCCCTTTGGATTAGGTTGGTGATAGTGTTTCTTTGGAATCCATTAGAAATTAATACGTTTGTGCGAGTGTGTAATTCAGTTTTCAGGTGGTCTTTGTCGGCTAGGCGTTTGGTTCTGGAGATGCAAGTCTTGGCTATGGAGTTGATCTGTGCAGGGTGGTGATGTGATTGTGTGTTTAAGTAGTGGTTGCTGTGTGTTTTTTTCTTGTAGATGGTGTGTCCTAGGGAGCCATTGGGTTTTTTGTAGATTAGGACGTCCAGAAAGGGAAGTTTGTTGTTAGCTTCTGTTTCCATAGTAAATTGTATTTTGGGGTGTAGGCTGTTGAGATGTGTGAGGAAGTTGTCCAGTTTTTCTTTCCCGTGTGGCCAAATTACGAAACTGTCATCTACATATCTCAGCCAGAGTTTGGGTTTGTGCTCAGATTTATCTAAGGTGTTGGTTTCAAAGTGTTCCATGTACAGGTTTGCGATGACGGGTGAGAGGGGTGATCCCATAGGTGCTCCTTCTATCTGTTTGTATCTTTGTCCATTGTGGATGAAGTATGTGTTGGTTAGGCAATGGTTGGTCAGATCTAGGATATGTTTAGGGGGGTTGTATTTGTTTTGGATTGCTGTCAAGGCTTCTTTAATAGGCACTTGGGTGAAGAGGGATATGACATCGAAGCTCACAAGTAGATTACCTGGTTGTAGGTTTTGTTTCTTTATTGTTTCTATGAAGTGGAATGAGTTTTCTATGTATGAGTTGATGGATTCTGTGTACGGCTGAAGTTGTTTGGCAAGAAATTTGGCAAGATTCTGTAGAGGTGAGCCTATGGAGCTGACTATGGGTCTGAGTGGTGTTCCTTCTTTGTGTATCTTAGAGCTTGGGGCATCTGGATGATTTCTCTCTGGGGATGAGTCTGCTGGATCTCTTCACTGATGGGAGAGGCTTTTATTTTGGATTTGGTGGTTTTTTCCAGGTGGGGTCTGTGTTTAGAGGTTTGTAAGTGGGGTCATGGAGTAGGTTGGATAGTTTGGCTTGGTAGTCAGATGTGTTCATCACCACTGTGGCATTGCCTTTGTCTGCTGGGAGAATGATAATGTTATTGTCTTTCCTCAAGTTGGTGAGTGCTTTTTGTTC
This sequence comes from Arizona elegans, assembly GCA_022577455.1. Taxonomy (NCBI): domain Eukaryota; kingdom Metazoa; phylum Chordata; class Lepidosauria; order Squamata; family Colubridae; genus Arizona; species Arizona elegans. The sequence continues at coordinate 5,745,797 of JAKOOJ010000021.1, read as the reverse complement.
CTTTTGGTGTAAATTGTTTCTGGGTGGATTGCTGGAGCAGAGGACATTGGTGACTTCAAGTCTGATTTTATTGGCTTCAATAAAGGGGCGGGGGTTTAAGCCAGCCCAGCTTGATGAAATAAAAAAATTTTAAGGGCACAGTGAAAAGCACGGAGATCTGGGATCCTACGTATCTCCGGGGGCAGGTCATTCCAGAGGACAGGTGCTGCCACAGAGAAGGCCCTCCCCTGGGGGTCGCCAGCTGACATTGTCTGGCTGATGGCACCCTGAGGAGTCCCTCCCTGTGGAAGCATACTGGCCGGTGGGAGGCTATCGGTGGCAGAAGGGGGTCCCGTAAGTACCCAGGCCCTAAGCCATGGAGCGTTTTAAATGTGGTAACCAACATCTTGAAGCGCACCCGGAAGACCACTGGGAGCCAGTGCAGCTTGCACAGGAGGGGTGTCACATGGGAGTGCCCCATCGCTTTCATGAAGTCAGATTTTGATCTATCACATTTATATGGCCACACATTATATACCCCACATACGGGATTAGCTCCTGTTACTTGTCCCAGCTTCTGAAAACCAGGCAGTTCGAAAGCACATAAAAAATGCAAGTAGAAAAACAGTGACCACATTTGGTGGGAAGGTAACAATGTTCCATGCACCTTTGACATTTAGTCATGACAGCCACATGACCACAGAGACATCTTCAGTTTTGAAACGGAGATGAGCACTGCCCCCTAGAGTTGGGAACAACTAGCACACATGTGTGAGGGGAACCTTTACCTTATACCACATCATATGGGCGCCATAAAAACAACTTTAAAAAATATCAAGAAGTAAAAAAAATAATATTATGAAAGGCTATGAGGGGGCATCAAATGAATAATGGAGCCACCTGGTCCAATTGCCTCTCTATTGTGACCTCCCAGGTCTGTTGATAAAAGATTCCACAAAATTGGCAAAGAACAGAACAGAACAGATTTTTTTATTGGCCAAGTGTGATTGGAATTTGTCTCTGGTGCATAAGCTCTCAATGTACATACAAACTACAAACATAGAGTAAATATACAATGTACATACAAACATAAGCTCTCAGTGTACAGTACATAAGCATTTAGTGTATATACAAACAACAATGTGATAAATCATCATCATAAATCATAAGATACAATCATAAATCATAAGATGCAAAGAACAAAGTGAGAAATCAAAAGATACTAATAGGAGAAGGTAATAGAAGGAAAGATAAGAAAAATGGGAACAATCTCAACTGGGGGTGGGGAGGTCCTACATGATAGATGCTATGGCAGAAAAGACTTGTAATTCCTTAGCAAAACAGACCCACATATCTCTTCTATCAGATTTGATACTGTAGGATGGGCAGATGTTAAACCTGAAGAGGCAATGACTCAAATATTCCAGCCCCATGTTGAGAAATTAATGGGTATAGGATTGTAAATCAATGGTCAAATAAACAATAAACAAAGGATCATGAAATTATGATGGATTATGTCCCTACTTCTTGAAAAAGCTTTCCACTGCAATGGCCGAACCTCTAAGCACAATATATCAGGTGTCTTTCAGAACCATTTTCCTTGCCAAGACCTATGGTCATTGGCCACGATCATTCCTATCTTCAAACAGGAAGACCCCAGCCTAGTTGAAAATTACAGACCAATCTCAATGTGTTGTGTCACCTGCAAAGTCATGGAATCAATTGTAAACCAATCCATTACCCTCCACTGAGAGGCAATGAAGCTACTCTCTAACAAGTTTGCTCTCAGGAAAAAAATTGTCCTGTAATCTGCAACTCCTACACTGCAGAAACAGTTGAACCACACAACTTGAGCAGGGTAAAGCAATAGATGCAATTTACATAGATCTCTGCAATGCCTTCGATTCAGTGGTACACAACAAACTAAGCTCTTACCACATTTCAGACCCCTGTACAAGTGAATAGCCACATTTCTGTCAAACAGACAACAAGTAGTCAAAATAGGGAGCGCCCTATCAAACCCTACACCAGTTAAAATCAGTGGCGCCCAGCAGCATTTTAGCACTCACACTCTTTCTGCTTTACATAAATGACCTTTGCAATCATATTATAAGTAGTTGCATACTCTTCATTGATGATGTAAAACTATTCAACACCCCTGACAATACTGCTGCCCTACAAAGCGACCCTGATTATGTGACTGAATGGTTGAACAATTGGCAACTCCAAATCTCAATGATTAGTCATAATCATGTTTATACTTGTATCTATTATCTAATACATGCTTGATGAAAATAAATAAATAAAATATCTTGCTCTTAGTGCTTTACATAGAATTCTGAGAAATTCCACCAAGCTTGGGGGCTCAGCAGACTAAAAGCATTGTGATTAACACCAGCTGTCTGCAATTACTGTAAGTTCGAATCTCACCAGCCTCAAGGTTGACTCAGCCTTCCATCCTTTCTAAGGTAGGTAAATTGAGGACACAGTTTGTGGGGGCAATAAGTTGACTTTGTATAAATATACAAAAGTATGAAGGGTATTTCTTAATGCATTGTAAGCTGGCCTGAGTCTCTGGAGAAGGGCGGCATGTAAATCAATTTTTTTAAAAAGTGGCATTCTTCTAGACAATCAATACAGGTGTGAACAAATTGAGGTTGTATGAATATGCATGGCTTCTGGGCTTGTGCATTAAACAGAACAACAAAAATCATTGGATTGCAACCAAGAACAGAGTGCTTTGTAAAATGGTTTCAGAGTAACCACAGCTAAAACTAAAATTAAACCACCCACAACTGAAGGCCTGGTTATTTCCAAGCCTCCATTTCCTCATCTTGTAGGGTTTGAGGGAGAAGTTCTGTGAAGTTCCAGTTTCCAAAGGAATTCCATCAATTGGGTGTTTGGAGGACAGCCTATTCTATCATGATGCACTCCTGTGGAACATCTTGCTCCCACGTATGAACACCATTTCCCCTCTACTGGGTGAAAACTGGAGTTTAGAACAGAGCATTTTATTATTAGAGTTTTATGGTGTGTTTTTTTAAAGATTTACCCTGATGGTTAATGTTATTGTAAATATTTATATCTATATCTATGTATTATATATATCCATATAAATCCATATATTTCTCTTTCTATCTCCATGTTCATCTCTCTCTCTCTCTCCCTCTCTCATCTATCCGTAAATATCTCCATATATACACATGCTTAAGGCCTCAGTCTACTGGTTTCTACTCTAGTATCTTATAAATTTAGTTGTTCTGGACTTACGATCCATATATCATTTGAAGGGTTCTGTAGAGGGATTTTTTTTTTTAAAAAAAAATGATTTTTCTTTCTCCTGCCATTATTCTTTTTTATAACTAATTCAAGGCAGCAAAAATATCTAATACTTCTCCCTCCTTCTATTTTTCTCCACAACAGCACATGTATGAGGCAGGAGTAGAACTCACAATTTCCTAGTTTCTACCCTGGTCCTAGACACAAGAGGTTTTAACTTCCTGATACCTGATGCAAAATAGGAAACAGCAATTAAATTTATGGTGCTCTGTTTTTTTCTCTTTTAAGCTGTTCTTTTTTGTTCAAATCGGGTCTCAGCACAATGATGTACAATTTGGGAGAAAAAATACAAAGCAGTAATCCAGCACTGGAAGCTATAATGGAGAAGATTTCCACAGCAACCATATATTTTCCCTTTGAACTCAGGTATGCTGGAACAAAGGACAACCAAACACTGCAGAAGACCAACATGCTGAAGGTGATAAACTTGGCTTCATTGAAAGCATCAGGCAATTTCCTTGCTAGGAAGGCCAGTGTGAAGCTGACAATGGCAAGGAAGCCCATATAACCCAAGACACAGTAGAACATGAAGGCAGATCCTTCATTACACTCCAGAATTATTTCTTCTGCTATTGACTTCATGTCAGCATCTGGGAATGGAGAAGAGATGATCAGCCATATAATACAAATTTTAATTTGAATAAAGGAGCAGCAGGATACTAGAAATGTGCCAAGTCTTTTCCCCAACCATTTGGTCATCTTGGACCCTGGCTTGGTAGTCATGAAAGCTAGAACTACGATGATGGTTTTGGCCAAAACACAAGAAATGGCCACTGAGAAGATGATGCCAAAGGCAGTTTGACGAAGGAGACATGTCACCTTGTGAGGTTTCCCAATAAATAGCAAAGTACAAAGAAATGATAACAGGAGAGCAACAAGGAGTACATATGTGAGGTTTTGGTTGTTAGCTCTGACAATGGGAGTGTCCTGATGCTTAATAAAGATCCAAAGGACTCCAACTGTGATTAAAGAGAAGAAAAGAGAAGAAGTAGCGATAACTGTACCCAAGGTTTCTTTGTAGTTCAAGAATGTTGTAACTTTGGGGAGACACAAAACCTGCTTCTCATTGGGATACCGATCTTCTGGACATTGAAAACATTCATCCATGTCTATGAAAGAAAAGATCAATGTTGAAGTTGCATTGAAAGAATAAAAACTGATTGTGAAATTGTTCAAAGGCAGGACTGTTAATTAATTTCTGAAAAAATATATGTAGTTCATGAAGTTAGTTGCCATCAAGTTATCTATATATATATATAAATGAAAACCACTCACGCCATAATCACGAAATCTCCAGAACCGTAAAGCCTACAAACTTGAAATTTGCTACGTATGTTCCCCTTGGCTGCTAGGTGCTCACTAAGAAAAGATTTTTTGAAATGACCATCAGAGCATTAGTATTTCCTATATTATGATTAACACACTCTGATGATAAGGAGTTCTACTCCCCCACTCCACCTGAAAAGAAATCTATTCCAAATGCAAAACACAAGCAGAGGAGAGGAGTTTCAATTTCAGTTGTAATTTCACAGCAGCAACCAGGAGATAGGATACGGGAGATTTCTGTGTGGCAAATGTGAGGGAGAAAAGGGGATAGAATAGGGGAGGCTTCTGTGGGGCAAGGCTGAGGTAGAGAAAGGGAGAGGAGAGGCCGATCATAACTACTCATTAATTTTCAAGAAGAGTCAATTTGTCAAGCCAGATCAAATAGTTTTGTAGCGAAGCACAGATATTCTGCTAGTATTTGCATAAATTCACTTCTTGCTACCAATAATGAACATGCTTGCAATTCAATTACTTATCTCCATTTTCTAGTCTAATCTGCCAAGTGAAAGAGTTGGCAGAAAACAGAAAATTCCCCATTGTACATTTGACAATCCCATTCATTTGCTAAGGTAGATATATACAATATCTCTTACCCTCCCTGTTAGAAATCTTCCCTTCTGGACATCGAAGACAGTCATAGCAGCAAAATAGTTTTTCTTCTATCTTCATCTTACTGTAGCCTGAATCACACTTCCCATTGCACAGAGAAAGTGGCTGAGTCTGTCCATAAATAAATAATTAAAAAAAGTTTATCTTTGGAAATGTGAGATCTCAGTTTCTTTCAGTATTTTCTGAAATGTCCTTCCATCATATTTTTCTTTTGATATAATAATGTGAGACAGCAAAGTCTGCTTTTTGGTGGAAAGGATTTGAACACCTTTTGACCTCAGTGTGAGCTTATAGAGCACAATATTTAATTTGTTGCCAATAAAAAGACCACTTTATGGAGGCATAGATTTACAAATGTTGCTTGCCTTTCTTTGCTTTTGAACATCTGTAAGGCTTTTAGTGAATGGGAATGTTTTTGCATAGACTTTACGTATAAGGTGTGAACTTTCTTTGTGGCCTACTCTATTACTCTCCATTTACCCACCTACTACCCTAGAAGGTATCCTAGAGAACACCAATGAATGACTTTCTAAGTCTATCAGCTAGGTTAGATACACAGAGTGTCACAGGTGGAAATCAGCACTTCACTATGTTTTGAATGCTGCTGGATTGAAAGGATTAACCAGGTGTTGCCGAAGGAACACCCAAATGTCTTAACAGCAGCATATATAGAGAAAGACTCAAATAATATCTAGACAGGACCCTCTCTGTGGCCGATAACCAGCTCAGCAAAGACTAAAGTCCAGGAAAAGCTTCTTTAGGTGGATGGAAGTCTTTGAAGAATTTAAAGCAGAGTGGACTTATGGAATGCTACAAAGAAGTAATACTGGATGGGACCAATGGACGAACTGGCACCTGGGTCTGACAAAATCTGAGAAGTATGGAAACCATTGAGTAGACTGTGCATGGGTGCAACAAGATCCAGAAACACTCTGAACAAATGGGGATATCCAGTTTAACAAATGGGGATATCCAGTTGCTTCTATTCTTTGTAGTTGTGTTGACATTCAGACAACAAAACATATGTATGCCTGCCCTTTGTGCACCAATCATTGTATGTTTCAGGACCTCATGGCAGCATGATGGAACACAATCAATGTTGCTAGTTTCTAGGCAAGATCTATTTAATTCGTACATAATTTAACCTTGCATCATTTATTTTTAAATGTTTTGCCCTATTTTAACTGTGATGCTACCCACATGAATAAACCAACAGCTAGGCTGGAGAGGCTTCAGGGAGAGAATATAATTCTGTTTCTGAGGTTCATTGTTATGGAATAGTTTGCCTCTAAGTAAGCTTTCCAAGTATTGAAATCTGGACTGAACACAATGTGACTGGGCCGTACCTGGTTAAACCTGCTTGGCCACACAATATCATCTTCATAAATGGTGACCATTTTTTCATTGGAGTCCTTGAGGTCTATGCCTCCAACTTGGACTTTCTTAAAAGACAAATTTTCAAATGTGATCCAATTGATAATATCAAATCCAGTCTCTAATTCTCCATTTTCATTGAACCCAATTTTTTGCCCGGCACTATTATTAAATGATGTTCTTCTGATCATGTAGTTGAGCTAAATCAGAAAATAAACCAAACAGAGATATATATCAGGATGTACAACAGCACTCTTTCTCTCCTTTAAAGTATATAGACAGGAAATCCTTTCAAGGTTTGTAAACCATGAAAGATAATAATTACAGCAATAATAAATTACATTACTGATTGTAACTATGATTACAGAATCTTCACAGCACCAGAATGAAACAGAAGAAATAAAATAAAATACTAGATCGGATTATTCAGCAATTTAAATCAGAGTAATTATTTCTAGCAGATTTTTGAAAAAAATAATTGAGAAACAAGTTTATATTGAGGACAGTATAAAAGAATATAAGGGGAAGAATGTTGCAGAAGGCTTTAAAATTTATTTAAATATGTTAAATTTGTAATGATGAGGACCTCAATACATTTTAATAAAGTTTCTAGTACCGAAATTAAAACCGTCTCCATGGTTTTCTTCTAAAAGAAATTGAATTTTGAGTATGTTTTTGTATTTCAGAAACTTCTCCAAATGAGCAGGGCCAGTAAACATATAAGAAAAAACATTTACGGAAAAAAGTAATACCAAATGAGCAACATAACATATTGTTCTTAGACCAAATAAATATATTGAATAGAGTGTTTCAAAATAAATTATATGTATGTCATCTAGAAATAAATCATGTTTAGTCTTATTAAATTATTAATATCCAGGTGTTTGAAAGGAAAAGCAAACTTTTTATAACTAACTTTAGGACACAGATTGTTGGGGACAATATGCTGACTCTGTAAACCGCTTCGAGAAGGCTGTAAAAGACTGTGAAACAGGATATGAGTCTAAGTGCTATTGGTATTTAGCTTATAGAAACTTTTTTGTTACATATGGATATATCAATGGTATACTGTATTTTACATTTACTTGGTCTTAGACTGTTAAAAAGTAAATAGCTAACTTTATATTTACCAAAACTTCTCAGTTTCATCTAAATTGGAGAAATGAATCCTTGGAAGAATGATTTTTTTTAAAAAAAAAAAAAATCTAGTAGGAAAATAGAATGAGAATCTGTAATTTGTCTTTTGGGGGATTTTACCTTCCATAGATGTTGATTCAAAAATTTCCCCTTGATTTGCCTTCCTTCTCTGTATTTCATTATAGATGAATAGAAGCCATGCAAAGCATGTGCCACCACGTAGATAGCATTGTAGACACTGTAGCTGTGGCCACTCATTTCCATTTCAAAGACAGATGTAGGAAGAACCTCCAGTTTCTCCTTTCCAGTACAAATGGCCCCATTTGCCTTTTGTGTTACAGAGGGGCGGAAGGAACATTCAAAGGCATTTTCCCAGAAGATCTTGATAAAACTGTCTTCCTTTTCCAAGATAGGGTTTCTCATCTGAAGAAATTGGTGGAATCCCAATACCTTCTCTGAGTGAATTGCAAAAGATAAAGCACCATGAAGGAAAACCAGATCCTTATTTCTCTGAAAGGGATTTGACGTGAAATCCATCTGGATTGTCATAATCCAGACTTTCCCTTTTGTCCATAGTGGTAAATCATTGTCTTTCAATTTACTGGAAAGAAACCTTAGAGTTATCATGTTACCACTTTCACCGTGAACTACCACAACAGTGACGTTACTTTTCATAACAAATCTGTACATGTTAAGTCCTATTTCGCCCATCTTTTTCAGATTATTTGAATGAACAGGGTTGGGAAATCTTGCAATGAAGTCAAAGCAGATGCCACCCTGGGTAGCCATGGGAAGCACCCTGCGCAGAAACATTTCACCACTCTCATTGTCTACTAACAACATCCCAACCCATGTCCACATGAAATATAGCAATAATTGAGAAATTCCCTTGTACTGACTGTCCATATTCGGCAACATCTGTTGGTAAAAAGCAGCTTGGTCTTTTGTGCTAATTTCAGGAGCAGAACCATACAATATCTAGAAAGAGAGAGATAAACAATAAAAAGGGGAAAAAATGACTGTAAAGTGAAAAGTTGATGTCAATCGGATTCTCTCCCTATTTTGTCTGCTAAATTAGAAACTGAAGCTCGAATCCGTGTAAGTTTCATGTTCATATTCAAGATGAGCTAATGGAGCAGGAATGTTCAGCATTTCTCATGACTTAATTAAGCAAGTTCAATCAGCAGATCTCCATCTGTGCATGGAGAGTTCTATGCCATCACTTCCAAAGCTGAGCTGCATCACCAAAATAGGTCAGTGGTTCAGAGTTGCATTGGAACACCAGTTCACAATTCAGAGATGAATCATATCATGTTAGGTTACCATAGAACAACTTACAGAATAAACTCCATATCTGGGATTTCCAATATCATATCTCAAGACACAAAGTTTAGTTCAGAAAGCACAAACTGTATCACTTAAATATTTAAGTAATGCAATTTGTACACTCCAACTTAAATATCATTAAGATAAATATTAATTTACAATATATTACTTAATTGGTAAAAAAGATTATCCAGTTGTTTTCAATACTATTGGTGCAATATTTAAAGATAATTTCATCTTATGTCTAAGGAGAACACTAGCAGGCCAGAGAGAAATTGAAACAAAATCAATACTAACTCCTTAAAAAAATCCCAAATACTAGGTTGGGTGAAACTTGATTAAACTCATTTTGGAGAATATTGATTTTGCTGAAAAATGTCCCCAAGCCTAGCCCCTTGAAACATCAAAAAGCTGAAGAATTAAGGTTCTGTGGCATAACCAAAACACACCAAAATTCACTTGTAATCTCTAGCAGCATAAATTTCCTAAAATGTATCATTTTTATTACAATATTTTTTCCCTTGAAGATTTTTACAGAAAAAATATTATATGGATTTTTATCTCCTGCCACTGAATTCCAAGGAAACAACATACCTGTGGCATCTTGTACAGGGAAAGGATATTACCCATGTATAGATAGATGTTAGAAGAAGGTCCTCCAATGACTGCTATTGGTCTGTTTTGAGCATCACAGTTGTAGTTAGGTATGAATTGGCCCTTTGTAAAGAAGAGCTCCAATGAGGCACGGTATGTCCATCTTGGATTAAAGTAGTCATTATAGATATGGAACCCTAAGGTATGGTTTGGTAAAATAGAGGTATCTCTATTGATTTCCATGATGGCAAACTCTAAAGCGAGGATGTGTTGATACATTGGAGTTATAACCCTAAAATAAGCATTATGTACAGTATTCTGTTAAAATACATTCTTCCCATCATGCATGGCATAGGTTTACTCAGATTAATGTTTGTATGTAAGTATGTATGTAAGTCAGTCTATCTATCTATCTATCTATCTATCTATCTATCTATCTATCTATCTCTCTGTCTGCCCATCCATCCATCCATCCATCCATCATCTAATTATTCATAATTTATTGTCCATCTATTTTCCTACATAAAAATACTCTCTGTCTCTCCCCACTCCCACTCCCTCTCTCTCTCCCTCTCATCTCTCTCTTTCTCTCTCTCTCCTTTTCTTTCTCTTTTTCTGTCTGTCTGTAAAACATCTTACATAGTGGTGCCAAAAAGCACAACAATGCCAAAATCTTACATAGTAGTGCCAAAAAACTCCTTAGATGGATGTCTCCTGAAGTCTATTATTCTATAGTAGATGTAGATCTGAGAGAAAATGCCAACAATTATGAAATCTCCTGGCTGATGTTGCTTGTGAAGAAAAGGCAGAGGGTCGTTAGTCCTACATTTAGCACTGGGAATCATGGACATTATTTCAGGCAAATGCACCAAGGCTTCAAGTATCATCATAATGTACAAAAGTTTCATATCTTAAACCAATTGAGGTTTCCCCAAGCTCTGCCTCATTAAGAGTATTTGCAATTTATACTTGCACTTGTCTCCACAACAACCTCTTCCCACTAGGAGATGAAGTGGGAATTGATGTGGGAATTGATAATGACAATGGAAAGGTCAATAATTCAGAATTCAAGACCTAGGAAACCATGGCATGTAAATAACTGTACACCAGCCTGTAATTACTGACAGCAATGAAAACTTAAAAGAAATACAGAACATTTCCCCATTTGTATGAAGACTGAGGGGAAATAGTTGTTCTAGTATTAAAGCAATATGGCCTTACATTAATTTACAGATTGCTTATTTGTTTGTTTGATATCCCATCATAGTCTCACAGCTATTGAGGATGCACAAAATATTAAAAGGAAAGATACAATATGTTAAATTAAAAGTAAAATAAAATACAATCTACAAAGCAAGAATAAAAAATAAAAAAATGTCAGCCATATGCCACATAATAGTAAAATAATTATTTTAAAAATGATGCCGTAAATATATATATATATATATATATGTCATCCCCATCCGTCGATTCTTAGATGTACTTGGCGGCCGAGCTCCTTGCACTGTGAGACTCCCCACTCTCGCAGGCCTGGCCCTCCACACTATCAAGGGCCTACCTTGATGACGGGTTTTGGAACCGTGAGAGGTGGCATGTTGCAAGAAGGGGGTTGAGGGCTTTTTTGGGAAAGTTTTTAGAAAAAAAATTAAGGGGTTCTGGGAGGGGGGTAGTTGGTTATGTGAAGAAATCTGGGGGGATCCATATAGCCACAGGGCAGCATAGCCGGTCTGACGGTCGTGGCTGGAGGGATGGGGTTGGGAGCTCGGACGGGGTGCAGGGGGACGAGGATGAGGGCTGTTTGATTAGTATTGTGGGTGGGAGGGGCAGATATGGCGATAGCAGGGGGTCATATCAGGTTTCGGGAGTGCGCACTCGCTGTTGCGAGCGATTGCACACTCCGGCCCCCAATGCATCTCTCGTTCCCTGGGTTGTGCAGACCTTCAGGGCCTGGGCCTCTGGCTGATGTTGTGCAATGCCAGGTCCATGATAAATTAAGGCCCCCTCATTTACAATCTTGTTCAAGAGGGGGGTGCTGACCTGGCGGGTATTACGGAGACCTGGTTGTGCCGGGAAGGGAGGGTTGCCCTCGTTGAAATGTGCCCACCAGGCTTCCGTGCATTCCATCAGCTGAGGGCTCAGGGTAGGGGTGGGGGGGTGGCAGCTATTATTAAGGAAAGTCTCTGTCCGAGGAAGGCCACTGTACCTCAGATAGCCGGATGTGAGTCCCTCTTTGTGAAGTGGGGTTGTGGGATGCAGATGGGCTTGCTGATTGTGTACCTGGCTCCCTGCCACGTAGCGGTCCTGCCCAAGCTGCTCAACATAGTAGCCGGGGTGGCGGTGGATACCCCCAGACTTATGGTCATGGGGGATTTCAACCTGCCATCTGTTGGTGAAACGTCAGAGGCAGCTTGGGAGTTCATGGCTTCCATGATGGCCATGGACCTTACCCAGTTAATTCAAGGCCCCACTCACACGGGGGGACAGACTCTGTATCTGATTTTTGTCTCTGGTCAGTGGCTGAATGATCTAGAAATAGGGGATATAGACATTAAGCCCTTGTCATGGTCAGATCATTCACTCCTTTGACTAGACTTTCAAGCCACACCCTCCACTGCAGGGAGATGGAACTGACCAGGTGGTTCCGTCCCAGGTGCCTGATGGATCTGGATAGGTTCCTGACGGAGCTTGGGCCATTCCCTGAGGCTCTGGCTCATGACTTGACTGTAGAACTGGTGGCTGCCTAGGATTGGGCGGCCGCTGGAGTTTTGGACCTTTGCGGCCTCTGACCTGGTGCCGATCTCAATTGACTCCCTGGTTTTCCAAGGAGCTGAGGGAGATGAAGTGCCAGAAAAGATGCCTGGAGAGCGAATGGAGGGCCAGCCACTCCGAATCTGACCGAACACTGGTAAGATCTCATATTAAGATCTATCTAGTGGCGATAAGAGCGGCAAAGTTTAATTGTTTTTCCATTCTTATTGCATTTGCAGAGAACCGCCCAGCCGCCCTGTTTAGGAAGACCCACTCCCTCCTTCATTTGGGAGTGAGGGAAGACCCCCTGAAGGGTAGGGCTGAGGATTTTGTGCAATTCCTGCATGACAAAGTCACTCAGATTCGGGAAGGTCTGGACTCCGATTGGGTAGATTCAGATGGGGTGACGGAGGTAGGTCTTGAGAGTATTATCTGGGAGGGGTTTGACCTTGTGACTCCCGAGGACATGGAGAGGATTCTGGGTAGGCTTAGCATTGCCACATGTTTATTGGACCCGTGTCCCTCCTGGTTGGTGCTGGCCTCCCGGGCGGTCACACGAGGCTGGCTCCAGGCGATTATTAACACTTCTTTGAGTGAGGGTTTCTTCCCTCCCTCCCTGAAAGAGGCGGTGGTGAGGCCCCTCCTCAAGAAGCCTTTCCTGGACCCGGCTATATTCGTGAACTACCATCCAGTCTCCAACCTTCGCTTTGTTGCAAAGGTTATTGAGAGTGTGGTGGTACGACAACTTCCCCAGTACCTGGATGAAGCTGTCTATCTGGATCCGTTCCATTCGGGCTTCAGGCCGGGGTACAGCACGGAAACAGCATTGGTCGCATTGGTCGATGATCTCTGGAGGGCTCGGGACAGGGGCTGTTCCTCTGCCCTGGTCCTATTAGACCTCTCAACGGCTTTTGATACCATCGACCATGGTATCATGCTGTGCCGATTGGAGGGGTTGGGAGTGGGGGACACTGTGCTGCGGTGGTTCTCCTCCGTCCTCTCTGACCATACGCAGTTTTTGTTGGCAGGGAGACAGAGGTCGACCTCAAGGCGCCTTGTTTGTGGGGTGCCGCAAGGATTGGTCCTCTCGCCCCTTCTGTTCAACATTTATGTGAAGCCGCTGGGTGAGATCATCCATGGTTTTGAGGTGAAGTTCCATCAGTATGCTGATGATACTCAGCTATACATCTCCACTCCAGACCACCCCAATGATGCCCTTGACATGATGTCCCGGTGCCTGGAGGCCATGCAGATCTGGATGGGGAGAAACAAGCTCTGACTCAACCCTTCCAAGACCGAGTGGCTGTGGTTTCCGGCGTCCCGGTATAGCCAGCTGGCTTCATCACTGACTATTGGGGGTGAGATCTAGTCCCCCCCAGAGAGGGCTTACAACTTGGGTGTTCTCCTGGATGCATGGCTGTCTTTAGAAGATCATATGATGGCTGTGGCAAGGGAGCTTTCTATCAGGTTCGCCTGATCCACCAGTTGCGTCCCTTTCTGGACCGGGATGCCTTGCGCAAGGTCACTCATGCCCTCGCCACATCCCGTCTAGACTACTGTTATGCTCTCTACATGGGGCTTCCCTTAAAGAGCACTCAGAGGCTCCAACTGGTCCAGAATGTGGCTGCGCTGGTGATTATGGGGATGACTTGGCGCACCCATTTAACACCTCTTCTGCGTGAGCTGCACTGGCTCCCGGTGGTCTTCCGGGTGCAATTCAAGGTGTTGGTCACCACCTTTAAAGCGCTCCATGGCTTAGGACTGGGGTATGTACGAGATCGCCTTCTGTCACCGATAGCCTCCCACCGGCAAATACGCTCCCACAGAGAGGGACTCCTCATGGTGCTGTCAGCCAAACAATGTTGACTGGCGACACCCAGGGGGAGAGTCTTCTCTGTGGGGTCACCTGCCCTCTGGAATGAACTGTCCCCGGAGATTCGCATGATCCCCAACCTACGTACCTTTCGCCATGCCCTTAAGACTTTTTTGTTTCAGCAGGCCGGGCTAGCTTAGAAAATGAATGTTAATTGGGTGTTTGTAGTTTTTAATATAAGGGCCACATTTTTAATATATTTTAAACTGTTTTTAAATTTTTGGATACCTTTGGATACCTTTCTATCTGTCTGTCTAAAATCTATCTGTCTGTCTGTCTGCCTACCTGCCTGCCTGCTTTGCCTCCATGTCTACCTACCAATCTACCTATCTACCGACCTACCTACCTAATCTACAGTATCTATCATCTATCTATCTATCTATCTATCTATCTATCTATCTATCTATCTATCTATCTTTCTATCCATCCATCTGCTTTTAGTTGTACCCAAACCTGAATCGATAATCAATATAGGTGCTACAAAATTGCCATTATATCATCATAACATTAGAATTCCCTTATCTCAAAGACTACAGCATTTTGGATTTGGTGCAACTTTGGAGTAGTCTTTAAATGCTGTCCCATGTCAAATGCATAGAATTGTGTGTGTGGCCAGCTTCACCTGCATCAGATAAAGCAACAGTTGGTGCACCAGTCCTCTAGTCATGGCTTCCACCTACATTTCAAGTAGCAACTGTGAGTCCCTAATGAATCCCAAATGGCAAATATATTCTTTTTTTACCCATCCAGAGACAGTAGTGGTATTGATGGAGAACCTCAACATACAAATATCAAATCTATCTTCCTTAGCTTCGGTTCTCTCTTGTCTTGACCTTTACAGTCATCAGTGTTCTACATGATAGAACCCTGATAGCTTCTCCCTTAAGCCTATGAGATGGTATTAAATTGGGAATCATCAGCAACTCAAATATCAAATGCTATCTCCTGGAAGGGTCATATAGTTGAAAAAGAATAGGAGGAAAATGGTCAATTTCTCTAATAAGCCAAGCACCACCAAGAAGTCCTTTCATCTCCCACTACAACAGACTAGAATCATTCACTAAGGAAGGAGCAAAATACCTTCAAACAGTCCATCTTTTACCACAAGTGGTCAAAGAAAAGAAGTGTTGTTGTTTTTTTAAGGAAGAATTTGGGCACTAATTCCATGCAGGACCTAATAAAGGTCCTTCAGTACAATAACCAATGATCTCAGGCTAATATATGGGCTATTAATTGACTGAAAAGGGTCTAGATCAGTGTTGGTGAACCCAAGTGCTGAAACAGGAGCTCGCGCACATGCGCAGGAGCGTCAGAAACCAGAAGAGCTGAGCTTCCAGTTTTCAGCACGCGCTGAAAACTGGAAGCTGAAAACTTTTCAGCACGCGGTCACCTGGTCTTCCAATTTCTGGCACAAGAAGATCAGCTGGCCGGTGCTTGCATGGGCACCAGAAACCAGAGGAACAACAGATGATTGCTGGTGTGATTGGAGAGATAGCTCTGCATGCCACTTCTGTCATGTGTGCCATAGGTTCACGATCCCGGTTCTAGTTTATCTAGATAATCACTGTCTTTCGTGTATCAAAGTGCCTCATGGAAATTATTTTTTGTTTTGAAAAAAGTTTTTTATTTTTTTTTATTTTTTAAAACATAAACATAAAACACATCTTTTTCAAAATGAAGCATTGATCCGGTCACAAATTAATACAAATCATAAACAAATCTTATTTTCCAATTAACACAATTTAATATTTTCCTCAATTATTTCCCAAAATTCTATCCATTTAACTATGCCATTGTCCCAAAAAACCCGTTACTTAAATCTTAAATCCTAACCAAATATCATTCCATTTTTCTCTTTCTTTTTGCTTAGATGGATATATTTTAACAATATAAATCATTACAGTTTTTGTAAACATTTAAAAATATTTTAACTATTGCTCCCAGTATAATCAGCTTCATTACTATACTGTTAATCCTAGCACAATCATTTCATTTTAACTATTCCCAGCATAAACATAATTTCCAGCATAATCATTTTATTTTTACTGTTGAACCCAACATTATCATCTTAGTTTCTGTTATTAAACCTAACTTATTCACTTCATTTTTACTGTTAATCTGAACATACTTCACCTTATTTTGGCTGTCCTACCCAGCATAATAATTTTTATTTTTTGGCTGTTTGTCCCAGCATAGTCATTTTATTTTTACTGTTAAATCCAGTATCATTATCTTTGTTTTTGTTATTAAATTCATCATAATCATTTCATTTTTACTGTTACTCCCAGCAAAATCCTCTTTATTTTGCTGTCCTACCCAGCATAATCATTTTTGTTTTTTTTTATTTTGGCTGTTAAACACAGCATACTCATTTTTATTTTTGGCTGTTAAACACAGCATAGTCATTTTTATTTTTTGGCTGTTAAACACAACATAATCATAGTTAATATTACTATTAATCCCCGCTTGGTCCTGTTTTGATTGTTTCCATCCAATTATACATTGTTTATTTCAGTTAATCAAATTTGTCATTATCCCTTTTTTTTTGACAGTTTAACCTTGAGACATGATTCTTACTTAAAACATACCTTTGTATGTATTTATAAATCTCTTTTCAAATGCTTAATTTCTCTTATATTCTAATTTCCATCAATATTTCAATTTTATATATCTATGTCATATTCTTCTCATATTCTTATTCATCCATATTTGTCTATAAAAACCTTTCTATTATTACTATCCACCTATACATTGTTTCATTTTTAAACACATTGTTTCAATCTTCCAGCTGTGTATTCCTTATTTCTTCATTTTCTTGCCTGCTAGCATGTATTTCCTTCCATTTTCAAAGTCTTTGAATTTTATCCTCCATATGTCATATTAAATCTTTTTCTTAGTTTTATTCCAGATATAGTGCATCAAGTTCCCTTCTCTTGAGCCTGTGCTAGATCCTTCTTTTATTCCTGCACCAGTTTTTTCAATTATTTTTTTTTAATTAAAAAGTTTTATAAGAAATACAAACAATTTTCTCCCCCCCACCCTTCCCCTTCCCCACATAAATTATATATTTTCTTATACATAAGAAATCCTCCATATACATATTTCCCTTGAAGAAAGCATTACAATAAAACATTTTAATTATCTTCGGAGTTGCTCTTCTCCTTCTTCCCTCATTCCACAACAAACCTTCTTCTCCTCCTCCTTTCTTTCCCATCCCCCCTCCTCTTCCCTCCTACCTCTTCTCCCACCTCATCCTACTTCCTTTCCCTTTCCCCCACTTCTCTCTTCTTTTCCCCCTTCTCGCCTTCACTCCTACTCCTGTCCCCTTCCCTTCCCTTCCTCCTCTCCTTTCTTCCATTCCTCTCTCTCCCTCTCCTCTTCCTACCCCCTCCTCCTCTCTCCTTTCTGACTTCTTTGCTGTGAAATATTTTCCTCCTTTAGTATCTGAGCAACTCCTATATTCTAGAATACACTTTCTTCTGCTAAGACATTTCACTATTCATCACTTCCCCCCCTCCCTTATCCCCCCCTCCCCACCCCACCCCTGACTTCCCAGAGCAAAAACAGGGTATAGCATCTAACAAACATATGCTAAAATAAACTAACAAATTATAAAGTTCAAAGCTCCCACATGTTCTTTAACTCCCTTTGCTCCAATTCAACAACCTCCCTTTTATAAATTCTCAATACCAATTAAATTAAATTCATTCTTCCTACTTATATAGAAAAAAAAGAAAAAAAAAACCTTTTTCTTAATGCATAATCCGATACTTTAGCAGTCTTACAAACAATAAAAATCATGAATAAATTCCATTTCTATACCAGAAAAAAAATTTTCATCTTAAAATCCTGCACATTTTATCTCATATATCTTATTAAAATAATATAGTCTAATGTTAAGCATTTTAAAAATCTCTTAATACCTTTAAAAAAGTTATTTACCAAATATAAATTTCAGAATTTATAGGAGGGTATCCTTCAATTTTTCAGTTAACCGTCTTAATACCTCTAACTTTATTTTTAAAAAAAACAACCCTTAACTATCCAAAACTAATTATCAGTTTACAATAAAATTCTGAGTTTAACATTAATCCTCTTCGCTTCAAAGAGTTAGACATCCTAAAAACTTATACAATTTATCTCATATATCTTGTAGAATAATATAACCTTATGTTAAACATTTTAAAAATCTTTTAATACCATTAAAACACATATTTGCCCGTTGCCAATTTCAAGAATCCACAGGAGAATATCTTTCTTAATCTTCTGTTCTTCACTTCTTTTTGTATTTTTTCCAATCCATTTTTTTTATAAGTTCTTTCAACAATCCCCCCAGTTTTATTTTGGAAACTTTTAAAATAGTGATTTGAGGTTGATGTTTCTGAAATACTCGCTCTCTTCTTGAAGTCAGATTTTCTAACTTAAAATCCTCATCTCGTCTCTTCTGGTTTGTATAATCATTCAATCCATTTCTTTGTCCATATAACCAAAATTTGTTGCCATAAAGATTGTCAGCTTGCAATAAAGAAACCATTTGTTGCTTTTCTGTCATTGGAATGGAAACGTCCACCAAAACCTTTGTTTCAGCTGTACCAGCCAATCTCTTAATCCTGTCCATTTCCTGATCTTCCAAAAACAAATTCTCGTGAATAATTTCCTGCTTATAATTTCCCAAGCTATTTTTTGAAAAAGCCCTTTCGATTGTATTCAGCAGGGCTGAGGTAAAAAAGTCTAAAAGTTCTTGAAAAGCCTGGACAGTCACAGCTTGGGAATTTGCTGATTCACCAGCCCTGTTGTCAGCCATATTTCAGCTACTTTGTATTTATCCAGCTATCAGGACAACAATTCAATTTTTTTCCACACAGTATAAAGACCAGATTTTAGTTAAAATCAGAACCAAATTCTTTTCCTCGATACCAAATTCTTTTCCTGGCCGCTTCCATTTAAAACTTTCTCTTAGGGTGTAATCCAGTAGCTGTAAAGTGTTAACAAGCCTTAACGAGCACTTCCCCTGGTAGTTTCTTCCTCCCGCCCTCAGGCGCCATTTTCTGCATAATAAAGCAGAGTTAAAGTGTTACTTGCAAATTTCCTTTTGTTTTCTCCTGATTTGCTCCATCTGCGATCGAAGTAAAGCTGTTAAAAATTCCCCGTTGATTTTCTGCAGATTCTGGTCGCAGCTTCTAGCTCCGCTTCAGCGGAGTCGTTTCTGGTCCGGAGTGGCTTGACAGGCTTCAATAGGGAGCCCACACCCTTTGCACCCCAGGATTTCTCCTAGCGCACTTGGGGGGGCTCTACCCCCGCCTGTCGACTCTATTCTCTCCCCTTTGCCCGGGGAGAGGGTTCCAAGCCTCCAGACAGCAGTTTTCTGGCTGTTCTGGGGCTTTTACGGAACCAGAGAACGTGCGCTCAAAAGAGAGCGTCTTCAAAGCTGCGGAGCCAGGCAGGAAGTCCCAGTTTTTTCAATTATTATTGTTCCAATTATAGGAGTTCCATTATAGTTTCCTTTTCTTTTCAACAAAATCAAACTGCCTGCAGACAAGAAGAAAAATCTCCTCCACGAAATCCCGAGGCTGTTATCTGTACAGTTTAAAATTTTCCATAACAAAGACGAATTGCAATGTTCCTTTTTAAGCCAGAAGGTGTCCTTCTACAATCCACATTTTCCATTAGTCATGCACATATCCATTTAGTTTCAGTTATATAACAGTCCAATTTAATTACTCTTCTCCCTTTAATTTTAAGAATATCAAATTATCTTCTTTTTTTTTAAGATCCAATTCAAATTTTAAAATATCCAGTCTTTTCACCATGTCTCAATATTTAATCCCATTAGTTCTGTTCAAGAGTTAATTGTTTATTGGGTCTTTGTCTCTTTCAAGTTACAATTTAAACTTTCTATAGCCCCTTTGCTGTTCAGCCTCTGTTTTAAGGCTAGGGGTCTTATAGTTAAAAATAATGCTCTAAGTGTTGTTACAAGCCTGATTTGGTTGTCACTCACCTGGCTTCAAAAAGCTCCATTTCACTTCACTTTCCTCCTGTACAACTCTTAGTCCAGTTGTCCTAGTTTCATGGCAGCCACCATGGCTTCCGCCCCCCACCGTCGACTCACAGAGGGTTCCCTCTGACCTCCAAGGAGCTTGCCTGTTCCTCTTGCTCATCTGAGGTGCCCTTTTTCTTCCCTGTCCCTGCAGGACGGTTCCAATCCGACAACCCATCGGCAGCAGTTCGGCAGCCGGGATTTTCGCAGCGCTCATCGACGCCTGCTATTTTCCCAAACCGGAAGTCATGGAAATTGTTAATGTCATTTATCTTGCTTAAATTTGCTTCTCGGGTGTTAGTATTATAATAAAGACATGTCTTTATTTACACAGGTGTTATTCTACATTAATAAAAGTTTAAATCCAATGGAAAATATCAGTTCTGTAAGATTTAGTCTTAACTCATTCTCAGTAAATATCATGGAATAAGCCCATGAGAGTTTAATAGTGCTTACATGAATTCAGATTTTGATTTATCACATTTATATGGCCACATAGACCACATCATATACCCCGCGAAATGGGATTAGCTCCTGTTACTTGTCCAGCTTTTGCCAACCCACAGTCTGAAAGCACATAAAAAATGCAAGTAGAAAAATAGGGACCACATTTGGTGGGAAGGTAACAATGTTCCATGCAACTTTGGCATTTAGTCATGCCAGCCACATGACCATGAAGACATCTTCAGACAGCACTCGCTCTTTGGCTTTGAAACGGAGATGAGCACCGCCCTGTAGAGTTGGGAACAACTAGCACATATGTGCGACTGGAACCTTTACCTTATACCACATAATGTGGGTGTCATAAAAACAACTTTAAAAAACATCAAGAAGTAAAAAAAAATAATAATATTATGAAAGGCTATGAGGGGCCATCAAATGAATAATGGAGCCACCTGATCCAATTGCCTCTCTATTGTGACCTCCCAGGTCTGTTGATAAAAGATTCCACAAAATTGGCAAAGAACAGAACAGAACAGAATTTTTTATTGGCCAAGTATGATTGGAATTTGTCTCTGGTACATAAGCTCTCAATGTACATACAAACTACAAACATAGAGTAAACATACAGTGTACATACAAACATAAGCTCTCAGTGTACAGTACCTAAGCATATAGTGTATATACAAACAACAATGTGATAAATCATAATCATAAATCATAAGATACAATCATAAATCATAAGATGCAAAGAACAAAGTGAGAAATCAAAAGATACTAATAGGAGAAGGTAATAGAAGGAAAGATGGGGTAAGATAAGAAAAATGGGTTTAATTTCAACTGGGGGTGGGGAGGTTCTACATGATAGATGCTATGGCAGAAAAGTCTTGTAATTCCTTAGCAAAACAGACCCACATATCTCTTCTACCAGATTTGATACTGTAGGATGGGCAGATGTTAAACCTGAAGAGGCAATTATTCAAATATTCCAGCTCCATGTCGAGAAATTAATGGGTATAGGATTGTAAACCAATGATCAAATAAACAATAAACAAAGGATCATGAAATTATGATGGATTATGTCCCTACTTCTTGAAAAAGCTTTCCACTGCCATAGCCGAATCTCTAAGCACAATCTATCAGGTATCTTTCAGATAGATTTTCAAGACCTATAGTCATTGGCCATGATCATTCCTATCTTCAAAAAGGGAGACCCCAGTCTAGTTGAAAATTACAGATCAATCTCAATATGTTGAGACACCCTGCAAAGTAATGGAATCAATCGTAAAGCAATCCATTACCCTCCACTGAGAGGCAGTCAACCTACTCTCTAACAAGCTTGGTTTCAGGAAAAATTTGTCTTGTAATCTTCAACTCCTACACTGCAGAAACTTGAGCAGGGTAAAGTATTAGACACAATTTACATTGATTTCTGCAATGCCTTCGATTCAGTGGTACACCACAAACAAAGCTCATTTCAGACCCTTGTACAAGTGGATAGCCTGTACAGGACATTCCTTTCAAACAGACAACAAGAAGTCAAAATAGGAGAGCCCTATCAAACCCTGCACCAGTTAACAGCGGTGGCCCCCAAGCAGTGTTTTAGGACTCACACTCTTTCTGCTTTACATAAATGACCTTTGCAATCATATTATAAGCAGCTGCATCCTCTTCGCTGTTGAACTATCGTAAAAATATTCAACACCACTGACAATACTGCTGCCCTACAAGGCGACCCTGACTATGTGTCTCAATGGTCAAACAATTGGCAACTCCAAATCTCAACCAAAAAATTCTCTGTCTTACACATTGGCAACAAAAATCAGGAAACCAAATACAAGCTGGGCAAATACGACCTTGTTGACGACCCTCATTCTGTCAAGGACCGAGGAGTACTCATCTCAAATGATCTAAGCCCTAGAGTTCACTGTAGCAGCATTGCCAAAAAGGCATTAAGAGATCTTAACCTAATTTCGTGAAGCTGTTTCTCCAGTAACATCGAATTGTTAACTAGGGCATGCAAAACCTTTGCCAAACCAAATCTCAGATACAGCCCATCTGGCTGGAATCCACACTGTGTATTGGAGATTAATACAACTGAGCGAGTCCAGAGGTATTTCACAAGAAGAGTTCTCTACTCCTCTGCTCACAATAGAATACGTTATGCCACCAGGCTCAAAATTTTGGACTTGGACAACCTAGAACTACCCCGACTACAGTCTAACCTAAGTGAAGTACACAAAATTGTCTGCTACAATGTCCTACATGTCAATGACAACTTCAGCTTCAACCACAATAATACACGGGCAAACAATAGATACAAACTCATGGTAAACAAACTTGATTGCAGAAAATATGACTTCAGCAACAGAGTGGTCAATTCCTAGAATGCACTACCTGACTCTGTCATTACATCCTCAAACCCCCAAAACTTTAACCTTAAACTGTCTACTGTGGACCTCACACCATTCCTAAGAGGTCTGTAAGGGGGCGTGCATTAGTAGACCAGTGTGCCTACTGTCTCACTCCTAATGTTCCCATTTATTCATATCCATTCCATGTATTCATAATCAAGTTTATACTCGTATCTTTTATCTAATACATGCTTGATGAAAGTATTTTTTAAAAAAATCTTGTTCTTAGTGTTTCACATACAATTCTGAGAAATGGCATTCTTCTAGACAATCAATACCAGTCTGTCACAGGTGTGAACAAATTGAGGTTGTATGAATATGCATGGCTTCTGGGCTTGTGCATTAAACACAATGCACAACAAAAATCATTGGATTGCAACCAAGAACAGAGTGCTTTGTAAAATTGTTTCAGAGTAACCACAGTTAAAACTAAAATTAAACCACCCATGACTGAAGGCCTGGTTATTTCCAAGCCTGCATTTCCTCATCGTGTAGGGTTTGAGGGAGAAGTTCTTTTGAAGGTCCCATTTCCAAAGGAGTTCCATCTATTGGGGCTCTGGAGGACAGCCTTCTCTATCATGATGCACTCTTGTGGAACATCTCACCCCCACATATGAACACAATTTCCCCTCTACTGGGTGAAAACTGCAGTTTAGAACAGAGCATTTTATTATTAGAGTTTTACAGTGTTTTTTTTTTTAAAGATTTACCCAGGTGGTTAATGCTACTCTAAATATCTATATCTATGTATTATATATATCTATATAAATCCACTGAGTCCACTAGGAGAAGGGCGGTATACAAATTGAATAAATAATAAATCCATATCTCTCTCTATGTCTATCCCCATGTTCATCTCTCCCTCCCTCCCTCCCTCCCTCCCTCCCTCCCTCTCTCTCTCTCTCTCCCTCCCTCCCTCCCTCCCTTCCTCCCTCCCTCTTTCTCTCTCATCTATCCATATATATACATGCCCTCTGTCTCCTTGTTTCTATCCTAGTATCTTATAAATTTAGTTGTTCTGAATTTAAATGATAAATATATCATTTAAAGCAGCAGTTCTCAACCTGGGGGTCGCGACCCCTTTGGGGGTCAAACGGCCATTTCACAGGGGTCGCCAAAACCCTCTCTCCCCCCCCATGCCTTCACTCACCCTCACCCTCTGTTGGATCGCCCGGTCGCCGTTTGCTTGCCCCGCCACTCCCAATCTATTGCTGCCTCCGGAGTCCCAGCTGATGGCTAGAGGGAAAAAAAACTTTAAATTCTTGCCAAGGGCTTCAAAGAGCTAGCTGCAAAGAGGTAAATTCCTGGAGCAGATTTTTTTTCCCTCTAGCTATGCTGAAAAAGCGAAATTGAAAGTAAGCAGGCTGCAACGTAACAAAATGAGGCAGAGAGATTTCTTTTTCTTTTTCCTCACCCAAAAAGGTAAGTGCAAAACTGCAAACAATGGGAAATTTAGGGCAAAAGAGGAGAGTTCCAAGATTTTAAAACACAAAAGAAAAAAAGCTCTATTTAACTAGGGAATTGTAATAATTGAGATACTATTAATTAAGTTGTGGTTTGGAGGAATATATGGGGGAAATTATTTGGTTTATTATTATTGGTAAATATAATTAATTGATTTGTAAGAAATTGGATTGCATGGAAATAATTGGAATATTCATGTTCATATTGATTAATATACAAAAAAGATAGTTATGTAACTAATTGATTTATATTAAAATGTTGAATTTGTATTAAACAATTGTATTACATAATTAACCAATGTGAGGATGGATATAAAAATAGATGACAATGCGAAGGGGTATAATATAGAATAGAAGGGAAAAATTGAATTTGATTAAGATTAGAGATGAGGATGAAGGGTAATATTGTTTTTTTTAAAAAAAATAGATGAGGAATAAATATGGTAAAAAGGAAATATAGAAATTGTAAATTTAATTGAAATGACTAAATACTGTGTTGGAAGAAATATCCTTCTGGGTTCTGCTCCAAGTGGGGAAAAAGACACTGGAAACATGGAGACTGCTTGGAAAGATGGTTTAATAGTGGACTGGATCACATGGCTTGATGGGGCCCATTGTGTTAGTTTCTGTTGCTATTGTGTTGCAAATGTCCTTTGACAAACGATTGACTTTCTGCCTCTGGCCCATTAACAAAGAGTGGGGGGCAGGAAGGTGGGAGCTGCTTTGTCTGTAAAATATGGTTCTCCATTTCTCATCCAGGTAGGGAAATATAATATTCTGCCTTTTTAATATTTCCCAAAATATTTCATTCTTCTAGGAAAGGGATGGGTGCTAACCTTCCTACAACTGTTTAAATTTGTGAACCGGCCAAATATTCTGTTCAAAGAAAATATGTTGTATGTTTGTATGTGTGTTTCTAATTATTGCTATTTATTGCTGTTTGTTCTCTTTTATTCTTTAAAGTTTAACAATTCATTCTTTATCTTAATATCTTAATATTTGTTTGGGGTTGGCTTTCTTCCCTTTCGTCTTTTTTATTGTACAGCAATCTTTCTCCTCAAACCTACCACCTCTCTCTTTTCTTTCTTTCTTACTTTCTCTCCCCCCCTTCGTCTTCTCCCTACTTCCTCTTTCTTTCTCTTTCTCCTCCTCTCTTCCTCCCTCTCTTACCTTCACTCCTACTCTAATTTCCCTTCCCTTCCTTCATCCCTCTCTATTGCTATATCCTTTTATGCATACGGACTATTCAGAGGCCTGAAAAAGTTATTTTTGACTGGTCTTCGCACTTTTGACCAGTCCTCGAACTTACGACTGTCCCCACAATTTACGTATTTGCGCTATCTTGTCACCATGGTGAAGAGAAGCAGTTGTGAAATGAGTGACACGGTTGTTAAGAATGGTACAATGGGCATAAATGATGACCAGTCATAACTGCGAAGACCGGTCAAAAGTGCGAGGACCTGTCAGAAATCACATTTTTCAGCCCTCTGGGTAGTCCTTTTGTGCACAGGGACTACTCAGAGGGCTGAAAAAGTTATTTTTGACTGGTCCTCGAATTTACGACTGTCCTCACATTTTACTTTTTTGCCCTATCTTATACCATGTTGAAGAGAAGCAGTTGTGAAATGAGTGACATGGTTGTTAAGAATGCTGCACAGGCATAAATGTGAGGATGGTCATAAGTGTGAGGACCAGTCAAAAGTGCGAGGACCTGTCAGAAATGACTTTTTTCAGCCCTCTGGGTAGTCCCTATACATATAGCCATGGCCACCTGGTCATATGACCAGCTAGCCACGCCCACAAAATAAGCCACGCCCACAGAACCGGTAGTAAAAAAATTTAGAACCCACCCTTGGTTGGGGGTCACCACAACATGAGGAACTGTATTAAAGGGTCGCGGCATTAGGAAGGTTGAGAACCACTGATTTAAAGGGTTCAGTAGAGGGAATTTTTTTAAAAAAAGATGTTTCTTTCTCCTGCCATTATTCTTTTTTATAAATAATTCAAGGCAACAAGAATATCTAGTTCTTCTCCCTCCTTCTATTTTTCCCCATACACATTTTTGAGACAGTCTCCTACTTTCCTAGGACTCCTAGGAAACTATCTCTATCTACCCTGGTACTAGACAAAACTGGTTTTATACTTCCTGATACGTGATGCAAAATAAGAAATAGCAATTAAATTTATGGAACTCTGTTCTTTTCTCTTTTAAGCTGATCTTTTTTGTTCAAATCAGGCCTCAGCACAATGATGTACAATTTGGGAGAAAAGATGCAAAGCAGTAATCCAGCACTGGAAGCTATAATGGAGAAGATTTCCACAGCAACCATATATTTTCCCTTGGAACTCAGGTATGCTGGAACAAAAGACACCCAAACACTGCAGAAGACCAACATGCTGAATGTGATAAACTTGGCTTCATTGAAAGCATCAGGCAGTTTCCTTGCTAGGAAGGCCAGTGTGAAGCTGACAATGGCAAGGAAGCCCATATAACCCAAGACACAGTAGAACATGAAGGCAGATCCTTCGTTACACTGCAGAATGATTTCTTCTGCTATTTACTTCATGTCAGCATCTGGAAATGGGGGAGAGATGAACAGCCATATAATACAAATTTTAATTTGAATAAAGGAGCAGCAGGATACTAGAAATGTGCCAAGTCTTTTCCCCAACCATTTGGTCACCTTGGACCCTGGCTTGGTAGCCATGAAAGCTAGAACTACGATGATGGTTTTGGCCAAAACACAAGAAATGGCCACTGAGAAGATGATGCCAAAGGCAGTTTGACGAAGAAGACATGTCACCTCATGAGGTTTCCCAATGAATAGCAAAATACAAAGAAATGATAACAGGAGAGAAACAAGGAGTACATATGTGAGGTTTTGGTTGTTAGCTCTGACAATGGGAGTGTCCTGATGCTTAATAAAGATCCAAAGGACTCCAACTGTGATTAAAGAGAAGAAAAGAGAAGAAGTAGCCATAACTGTTCCCAAGGTTTCTTTGTAGTTCAAGAATGTTGTACCCTTGGAGAGACACAAAACCTGCTTCTCATTGGGATGCTGATCTTCTGGACATTGAAAACATTCATCCATGTCTATGAAAGAAAACATCAATGTTGAAGTTGCATTGAAATAATAAAAAGTGACAACAAGTGTTCAAAGTGAGGACTGCCAATTAATTGTTAAAAAAAAATATGTCGTACATTAACTTAGTTGTCATCAACCTGTATATGCATAAATCCATTTATTGCTACCAATAATGAACATCCTTGCAATTCAATTACTTATCCCTATTTTCTAGTCTAATCTGCCAAGTGAAAGAGTTGGCAGAAAACAGAAAATTTTCCATGGTATATTTGACAACCAGATTCATTTGGTGGGTACATATAGGGAGGGAGAGAAGGGGATAGGATAGGGGAGGCTTCTGAGGGGCAAGGCTAAGGGAGAGAAGGGGATAGGATAGGGGAGGCTTCTGTGGGGCAAGGCTGAGAGAGAGAAAGAGAGAGGAGAGGCCGATCACAACTACTCATTAATTTTCAAGCTGTGTTGATTTATCAAGCCTGATCACATAGTTTTGTAGTGAAGCACATATATTCAGCTAGTATTTGCATAAATTCACTTCTTGCTACCAATAATGAACATGGTTGCAATTCAATTACTTATCCCTATTTTCTAGTCTAATCTGCCAAATGAAAGAGTTGGCAGAAAACAGAAAATTTCCCATGGTATATTTGACAACCAGATTCATTTGATGAGGTAGATATACAATGTCGCTTACCCTCCCTGTTAGAAATCTTCCCTTCTGGACATCGAAGACAGTCATAGCAGCAAAATAGTTTTCCTTCTATCTTAATCTTACTGTAGCCTGAATCGCACTTTCCATTACAGAGAGAAAGTGGCTGGGTCTGTCCATAAATAAAGAATAATAATAAAAAGTTTATCTTTGGAAACGTGGCATCTCAGTTTCTTTCCGTATTTTCAGAAGTGTCTTTCCATCATATTTTTCTTTTGATATAATCATGTGAGAAAGCAAAGTCTGGTTTTGGGTGGAAAAGATTTGAACAGCTTTTTGCCTCGGTGCGAGCTCATAGAGCACAACACTTAATTTGTCACCAATAAAAAGATCACTTTACAGAGGCATAGATTTACAAATGTTGCTTGCCTTTCTTTGTTTTGAACATCTGTAGGGCTTTCAATGAATGACAAAATTTTCACATAGAATTTACATGCAAGGTGTGAACTTTCTTCGTGGCCTACTCCATCTCTCTCCATTTACCCACCTTCTATCCTAGAAGGTATCCTAGGGAACACCAATGAATGACTTTCTAAGTCTATCAGCTAGGCTACATACACACAGTGTCACACGTGGAAATAAGCACTTCACTATGCTTTAGATGCTTCTGGATTGAAAGGATTAACCAGCTGTTGTCGAAGGGACACCCGAATGACTTTACAGCAGCATATATAGAGAAAGACTCAAAGAATAGCTAGACAGGACCCTCTCTGTGGCCGACAACCAGCTCAGCAGAGACTAAAATCCAGGAAAAGCTTCTTTAGGTGGATGGAAGTCTTTGAAGAATTTCAAAGCAGAGTGGAGTTATGGAATGCTACAAAGAAGTAATACTGGATGGGACCAATGGACGAACTGGCACCTGGGTCTGACAAAAAATGAGAAGTATGGAAACCATTGAATAGACTGTGCATGGATGCAACAAGACCCAGAAATACTCTGAAGAAATGAGGATAT
Source organism: Arizona elegans (assembly GCA_022577455.1). Classification (NCBI taxonomy): domain Eukaryota; kingdom Metazoa; phylum Chordata; class Lepidosauria; order Squamata; family Colubridae; genus Arizona; species Arizona elegans. The sequence continues at coordinate 5,716,391 of JAKOOJ010000021.1, read as the reverse complement.
CCAGTTGCTTCTATTCTTTGTAGTTGTGTTGACATTCAGACAACAAAACATATGTATGTCTGCCCTTTGTGCCCCAATCAATGTACGTTTCAGGATCTCATGGCAGCATGATGGAACACAATCAATGTTGCTTGTTTCTGGGCAAGGTCTGTTTAATTCGTACATAATTTAACCTTGCATCTTTTATTTTTAAATGTTTTGCCCTATTTTAACTGTGATGCTTCCCACATGAATAAACCAACAGCTAGGCTGGAGAGGATTCAGGGAGAGAATATGATTCTGTTTCCGAGGTTCATTGCTATGGAATAGTTTGGCTCTTAGTGAGCTTTAGAAGTAGTGAAATCTGGACTGAATACAATGTGACTGGGCCGTACCTGGTTAAACCTGCTTGGCCACACAATATCGCCTTCATAAATGGTGACCATTTTTTCATTGGAGTCCTTGAGGTCTATGCCTCCAACCTGGACTTTTTTAAACGACAAATTTTCAAATGTGATCCAATTGATAATATCAAATCCAGTCTCTAATTCTCCATTTTCATTGAACCCAATATTTTGCCCAGCACTATTATTAAATGATGTTCTTCTGATCATGTAGTTGAGCTAAATCAGAAAATAAGCCAAACAGAGATATATATCAGGATGTACAACAGCACTCTTTCTCCCCTTTAAAGTATATAGACAGGAAATCCGTTCAAGGTTTGTAAAACATGAAAGATAACAATAACAGCAATAATAAATTATATTATTGATTGTAACTATGATACAGAATCATCATGGCACCAGAATGAAACAGAAGAAATAAAATAAAATACTGGATCTGACTATTGATTGTAACTATGATTACAGAATCTTCATAGCAATAGAATGAAACAGAAGAAATAAAATAAAATACTAGATCGGATTATTCAGCAATTTAAATCAGAGTAATTATTTCTAGCGGATTTTTGAAAATAATAATTGAGAAACAAGTTTATATTGAGGACAACATAAAAGAATATAAGGGGGTGAATGTTGCAGAAGGCTTAAAATGTTAAATTTGTAATGATGAGGACCTCAATATATGTTAATAAAGTTTCTAGTACTGAAATGAAAACCATCATTTTAGAAGAAAACCACTAACTTTATATTCACCAAAACTTCTCAGTTTCACTTAAATTGGATAAATGAATCCTTGGAAGAATGTTTATTTATTTATTTTTTCTGAAGTCTAGTAGGAAGATAGAATGAGAATCTGTAATTTGTCTTTTGGGGGATTTTACCTTCCATAGATGTTGATTCAAAAATTTCCCCTTGATTTGCCTCCCTTCTCTAGATTTCATTATAGATGAATAGAAGCCATGCAAAGCATGTGCCACCACGTAGATAGAATTGTAGACACTGTAGCTGTGGCCACTCATTTCCCTTTCAAAGACAGATGTAGAAAGAACCTCCAGTTTCTCCTTTCCAGTACAAGTGGCCCCATTTGCCTTTTTCATTACAGAGGAGCGGAAGGAACATCCAAAGGCATTTTCCCAGAAGATCTTGATAAAACTGTCTTCCTTTTCCAAGTTAGGGTTTCTTATCTGAATAAATTGCTCGAATCCCAGTACCTTCTCTGAGTGAATTGCAAAAGATAAAGCACCATGAAGGAAAACCAGATCCATATTTCTCTGAAAGGGATTTGATGTGAAATCCATCTGGATTGTCATAATCCAGACTTTCCCTTTTGTCCATAGTGGTAAATCATTATCTTTCAAATTACTGGAAAGAAACCTTAGAGTCATCATGTTAGCACTTTCACCATGAACTACCACCACAGTGACATTACTTTTCATAACAAATCTGTACATGTTAAATCCTATTTTGAACATCTTTTTCAGATTATTTGAATGAACAGGTTTGGGAAATCTTGCAATGAAGTCAAAGCAGATGCCACTCTGGGTAGCCATGGGAAGCACCCTGCGCAGAAACATTTCACCAGTCTCATTGTCTACTAGCAACATCCCAACCCATGTCCACATGAAATATAGCAATAATTGAGAAATTCCCTTGTACTGACTGTCCATATTCGGCAACATCTGTTGGTAAAAAGCAGTTTGTTCTTTTGTGCAAATTTCAGGAGCAGAACCATACAATATCTAGAAACAGAGAGATAAACAATAAAAGGGAAAAAAATGACTGTAAAGTAAAAAGTTAATGTGCAAATATATATTCCTATTTTGTCTGCTAAATTAGAAACAGAAGCTGGATTCCGTGTAAATTTCACATTCCTGTTCAAGCTGAGATAATGGAGCAGAAATGTTCATCATTTCTCATGACTTAATTAAGCAAGTTCAATCAGCAGATCTCCATCTGTGCATGGATATTGTTATGCCATCACTTCCAAGGCTGAGCTGCATCACCAAAATAGGTCAGTGGTTCAGAGTTGCATTAGAAAACTAGTTCACAATACAGAGATGAATTATATCATGTTAGGTTACCATAGAAAAACTTATAGAATAAACTCCATGTTTGGGATTTCCAATATCATATCTCAAGACACAAGATTTAATTCAGAGAGCACAGACTGTATCACTCAATCAAGTTCAATCACTTTGGAGAATATTGATTTTGCTGAAAAATATCCCTAAGCCTAGCCCCTTGAAACATCAAAAAGCTGAAGAATTAAGTTGCTGTGGCATAACCAAAACATGCCAAAATTCAGTTGTAGTCTCTAGCAGCATAAATTTCCTAAAATGTACCCTTTTTATTAAAATCAAGATCTTTACAGAAAAAAATATTATATGGATTTTTATCTCTTGCCTCTTAATTCCAAGGAAACAACATACCTGTGGCATCTTGTACAGGGAAAGGATATTAGCCATGTATAGATAGATGTCAGAGGAAGGTCCTCCAATGACTGCTATTGGTCTGTTTTGAGCATCACAGCTATAGTTAGGTATCAATTGGTCCTTTGTAAAGAAGAGCTCCAATGAGGCACGGTATGTCCAACTGGGATCAAAGTAGGCATTATAGATATGGAACCCCAAGGTATGGTTTGGTAAAATAGAGGTATCCCTATTGATTTCCATGATGGCAAACTCTAAAGCGAGGATGTGCTGATACATTGGAGTTATGACCCTAAAATAAGCATTATATATTGTCAAAATACATACTTCCCAAAATATCATAGATGGTATATGTTAACTCAGTTTAATGATTGTAATGTCTATGTAATCCATTTCTGTCTGTCTGTCTGTCTGTCTGTCTGTCTATCATCTATTTATTCATCCATCCATCCATTCATCATCTAATATTTATAATCTACTGTCCATCTATATATTTTCCTACCTTACATACTCTCCCTCTCTCCCTCCCTCTCTCCTCTCTCTGCTCTATATCCTTTTCTTCTTTCTCTTTTCATGTGTCTCTGTAAAACATCTTACACAGTGGTGCCAAAAAGCTCCTTAGATGGATGTCTCCTGAAGTCTATTATTCTATAGTAGATGTAGATCTGAGAGAAAATGCCCACAATTATGAAATCTCCTGACTGATATTGCTTGTGAAGAAAAGGCAGAGGGTCATTAGTCCTACATTTAGCACTGGGAATCATGGACATTATTTCAGGCAAAAGCACCAAGATCAAGGCTGCAAGTATCATCATAATGTGTAAAAGTGTCTTATCGTAAGCCAGTTGAAGTTTCCCCAAGCTCTGCCTCATTAAGCGTATTTATACTTGCACTTGTCTCCACAACAAGTTCTTGCCCACTAGGAGATGAAGTTGAAACAATGATGTGGGAATTGATAATGACAATTGAAAGATCAACAATTCAGAATTCAAGACCTAGGAAACCATGGCATGTAAACAATTGTACACCAGCCTGTAATTGCTGACAGCAATGAAAACTAAAAAGAAATAAAGAACTTTTCCCCATTTGTACGAAAACAGGAAAAAAAGTTCTTCCAGTTTTAAAACTGGCCTTACATTAATTTACAGATTGCTTATTTGTTTGCTTGATCTCTCACCATAGTCTCAGAACTCTTGAGGATGTACAAAATATTAAAAGGAAACATAAAATACATTAAATTAAATTAAAATACAATCTACATAATAAGAATTAAATTTATTTATTTATTTATTTATTTTAATCATTTTAAAAAAAATATCAGCCACATGCTAGATATTAGAAAAATGACCATTTCCTCTAATAAGCCAGGCACCACCAATAAATCCTTTCATCTCCCACTACAATAGACTAGAATTATTCACTCAGGAAGGAGCAAAATTCCATCCAAAACTCCTTCTTTTCCCACAAGTGGTCAAAGAAAAGAAGTGTTTTTTTAAAAGGAAGAATTTGGGCACTAATTCCATGCAGGACATGGTAAAGGTCCTTCAGTAAAATAACCAATGATCTCAGGCTACTATATGGGCTATTAATTGACTGAAAAGGGTCTAGATCAGTCTTGGTGAACCTGAGTGCTGAAACGGGAGCTTGCGCATGTGTGGGGGAGTGCTGGAAACCAGAAGAGCAGCTCCCAGGCACAAATGCACTGGAGTACTGGAAACCAGAAGAGCTGAGCTTCTGATTTCCAGCATGCACATGCATACCTGTCACCCGGTCCTCCGGTTTCGGGCATCCATGTGTGTGCAATGATCAGGTGGCCGGAGCCTGCATGGGCTCTGGAAACCAGAGGAGCAATGGGCGATGGCTGGTGTAACCGGAGAGATAGCTCTGCATGCCACTTCTGGGACACGTGCCATAGGTTCACCATCACAGGTATAGATTATCTAGATAATCTAGATAATCAGTATCTTTCATGTATCAAAGTGTCTCATGGAAATTCTTATTGTCATTTATCTTGCTTAAATTTTTTTCTCAGGTGTTATAATAAACATTATTTATACAGTTGTTATCCTACATTAATTAAAGTTTGAATCCAATGGAAAATATCAGTTCTGTAAGATTTATTCTTAACTCATTTTCAGTAATAAGACCATGAGAGTTCAATAGTGCTTTCATGAAGTTGGATTTTTATTTATCACATTTATATGGCCACATATACCAGATCATATACCCCACGTAACGGGGTGAGCTCTCATTACTTCTCCCAGCTTCTGACAACCTAGTAGTTCGATAGAGTGTAAAAAATGCAAGAAGAAAAATAGGGATCACCGTTGGTGGGAAGGTAACAACGTTCCATGCACCTTTTGCATTTAGTCATGCCGGCCACATGACCACAGAGACGTCTTCAGACAGTGCTGGCTCTTCAGCTTTGAATCCACCCCCTAGAATTGGGAACAACTAGCACATATGTGTGAGGAGAACATTTAACTTATACCATGCTAAGTTGGGCGATTAAGGAGGCAGAAGCAAGGTAGTGCATGATAACAGCTCTTTAATGTAGTGTGAACTTCAGCAAAGGTTATAGTAATATAGCTCCAGTGGTGGGATTCTGCCGGTTCTAGGCGGTTCGGCTGAACCGTTTGTTAAATTGCTGGCTCGCCCCGCCCCTTGCCCCGCCCCTTCGCACCACTGGGCGAGGGGTGGGCGAGCCAGCAATTTAACAAATGGTTCAGTGTTTTTTTATAATTTTATTGGCCTCGCAGCTGCCGCGGAGCTTCAAAGGGCCGCCCTACAGCTGATCAGTGTTAACAAAAAACAAATGAGTAGATCGGTGCCTGCAAATATAAATGTGTAGACCCAGTAGTGGGATTCTACTTTGGTAGAACTGGTTGTTAAGTAGTTAAGCCAGTGGTTGCCAAAGTGGGCAGTACCTCCCCCTTGGGGGCGGTGGGATGCCTTAGGAGGGCGGTAAGCGGCAAGGGGGGCGGCAGAGGGACGCTAGAGGCAAAGGGGGTGACAGGGGGGCTAAGTGGCAAGGAGGGTGGCCCCCCCTTTGACCTGTGTCTCGCAGCACTTACCTCCTTGCAAGCAAACAGCAAGAAAAAAACAGCCTCTTTCAGCTTCAGCATAGGTTAATTAGCATGATTAGATCGGCTTCCGACTCTCAGCTGGTTCGCTCTCAGCCTGCTTTACTTTCAGTTTCCTTTTAGCTAGGGGAAAAAAAAAAGAGTGCTGGAGCAATTTTTTTTTTCCCCTAGCTAAAAGGAAACTGAAAGTAAAGCAGGCTCTGCTGCAACATGACAAAATGAGGCAGGGAGAGAGATTTCTTTTTCTTTCTCCTCACCAAAAAAGGTAGGTGCAAACAATGGGAAATTTAGGGCAAAAGAGGAGAGTTCAAGATTTTAAAACACAAAAGAAAAAAAGCTCTATTTAACTAGGGAATTGTAATAATTGAGATACTATTAATTGTATATTGTGTTGAAAGCAAAAATGGTTAAGTTGTGGTTTGAAGGAATATATGGGGGAAATTATTTGGTTTCTTATTATTGGTAAATATAATTAACTGATTTGTAAGAAATTGGATTGCATGGAAATAATTGGAATATTCATGTTAATATTGATTAATATACAAAAAAGATAGTTATATAACTAATTGATCTATATTAAAATGTTGAATTTGTATTAAACAACTGTATTACATAATTATATAATTAACCAATGTGAGGATGGATATAAAAATAGATGACAATGGGAAGGGGTATAATATAGAATAGAAGGGAAAAATTGAATTTGATTAAGATTAGAGATGAGGATGAAGGGTAATATTGGTTTTTTAAAAAAAATAGATGAGGAATAAATATGGCAAAAAGGAAATATAGAAATTGTAAATTTAATTGAAATGACTAAACACTTTAAATTTGTGAACCGGCCAAGTACTCTGTTCAAAGAAAATACATTGTATGTTTGAATGTGTGTTTCTAACTATTTTTATTTATTCATATTTGTTCTTTTTTATTCTTTAAAGTTTAACAATTCATTATTTATCTTAATATCTTTATATTTGTTTGGGGCTGGCTTTCTTCCCTTTCATCTTTTTTATTGTACAGCAATCTTTCTCCTCAAACCTACCACCTCTCTCTTTTCTTTCATTCTTACTTTCTCTTCTCCCTCTCTTCTTCTCCTCCCTACTTCCTCTTCCTTTCTCCTTCTCCTTCTCCTCCTCTTTTCCTCCCTCTCTTACCCTCACTCCTACTCTAATTTCCCTTCCCTTCCTTCATCCCTCTCTATTGCTGTATCCTTTAATGCATATGGAGTGCTCAGAGGGCTGAAAAAGTTATTTTTGACTGGTCCTCACACTTTTGACCAGTCCTCGAACTTACGACTGTCCTCACATTTTACGTTTTTGCCCTATCTTGTCACCATAATGAAGAGAAGCAGTTGTGAAATGAGTGACATGGTTGTTAAGAATGCCGCAACGGGCATAAATATGAGGATGGTCATAAGTGTGAGGACCGGTCAAAAGTGTGAGGACCAGTCAGAAATGACATTTTTCAGCCCTCTGAGTAGTCCCTATGCACATAGCCACGCCCATCCGGTCACATGACCAACTAGCCAGGCCCACCCGATCACATGACCCCCCAAGCCACACCCCCAACTAAGCCACGTCCACAGAACTGGTTTTTAAAAAAATTGAATCCCACCACTGTATAGCTCCCTTTATATACCTTGCTGGCCAGGGAGCTGACCAATCACAATTGACCCATTGTATTTCAAAACTCCCGCCAAAACTTATATACATAACGTACCATATCATATGGGTGCCATAAAAACAAATTTAAAAAACTGGAGTTTAGAACAGAGCATTTTATTATTAGAGTTTTATAGTGGTTTTTTAAAAAGATTTACCCTGGTGGTTAATGCTACTGTAAATACCTATATCTATGTATTATATATATCCATATAAATCCATATATCTCTCTATGTCTATCTCCATGTTCATCTCTCTCTCACTCTCACTCTCTCCCTCCCTCCCTCCCTCTCTCTCCCTCTCAGCCTCCCTCCCTCTGTCTCTCTCTCATCTCTCCATATATATCTCCATATATATATACATGCCTAAGGCCTCAGTCTCCTGGTTTCTAGCCTAGTATCTTAGAAATTTAGGTGTTCTGCATTTAGGATCCATATATCAGTTAAAGACACACTGGGTCTTCGGAGAGGGGTGGCATATAAATTGAATAAATAAGTAAATAAATAAATAAATGGTTCAGTAGAGGGATTTTTTTAAAAAAAGATGTTTCTTTCTTCTGCCATTATTATTTTTTATAAATAATTCAAGACAGCAAAAATATCTAATTCTTCTCCCTCCTTCTATTTTCCCCCACAACACATGTATGAGGCAGGAGTAGAATTCACAATCTCCTAGTTTCTACCCTGGTACTAGACAAAACAGGTTTTATACTTCCTGATACCTAATGCAAAATAGGAAACAGCAATTAAATTTATGGTACTCTCTTTTTTTCTCTTTTGAGCTGATCTTTTTTGTTCAAATCGGGCCTCAGCAGAATGATGTACAATTTGGGAGAAAAGATGCAAAGCAGTAATCCAGCACTGGAAGCTATAATGGAGAAAATTTCTACAGCAACCGTATATTTTCCCTTTGAACTCAGGTATGCTGGAACAAAGGACAACCAAACACTGCAGAAGACCAACATGCTGAAGGTGATAAACTTGGCTTCATTGAAAGCATCAGGCAATTTTCTTGCTAGGAAGGCCACTGTGAAGCTGACAATGGCAAGGAAGCCCATATAATCCAAGACACAGTAGAACATGAAGGCAGAGCCTTCGTTACACTCCAGAATGATTTCTTCTGCTATTGACTTCATGTCAGCATCTGGGAATGGGGGAGAGATGATCAGCCATATAATACAAATTTTAATTTGAATAAAGGAGCAGCAGGATACTAGAAATGTGCCAAGTCTTTTCCCCAACCATTTGGTCATTTTGGACCCTGGCTTGGTAGCCATGAAAGCTAGAACTACGATGATGGTTTTGGCCAAAACACAAGAAATGGCCACTGAGAAGATGATGCCAAAGGCAGTTTGACGAAGGAGACATGTCACCTTGTGAGGTTTACCAATGAATAGCAAAGTACAAAGAAATGAAAACAGGAGAGCAACAAGGAGTACATATGTGAGGTTTCGATTGTTAGCTCTGACAATGGGAGTGTCCTGATGCTTAATAAAAATCCAAAGGACTCCAACTGTGATTAAAGAAAAGAAAAGAGAAGAACTAGCCATAACTGTTCCCAAGGTTTCTTTGTAGTTCAGGAATGTTGTAACTTTGGGGAGACACAAAACCTGTTTCTCATTGGGATGCTGATCTTCTGGACATTGCAAACATTCATCCATGTCTATGAAAGCAAATATCGATATTGAAGTTGCATTGAAAGAATAAAAACTGACTGTATAAAGTGAGGACTGACAATTAATTTCTGAAAAAATATATGTAGTACATGAAATTAGTTGCCATCAAGTTATCTATGTATATAAAAGCGAAAACCACTCTTGCCGTAATCACAAAATCTCCAGAACCGTAAAGGCTACTGAAGTGGTTCGGGAATGACGAGAGGCACAAGCAAGCAAGTGACAACAGCTCTTTAATATACGGTGAGACTTCAGCAAAAACTCAGAGGCTGCAGTCCTCCTTATATACAATCCTGGAGAGACTGTCAGCCAATCAGAAACGTAGGCAGGTTTGAAACTCCCGCTTGAAAGTATCAATACATAACACCCCTCCCTTCCCAGAAGGCACTAACACTCAAAAATTAACATATGTACAAACAAAGTCTCGCAGGTGCTTAGGCTGAGTTCTCGCCCTAGTTGACCTGCGCAGTTCAGTGTTTGGTGAGGCGTCGAGCTGGTCGGAGGGACTCTTTGTCTCTCCCGGCTCCGCCAATGGAACCTCCTGGATTTTGTCCGGGGCGTGGTTATTCCCGGCTGGGAGTGGCGACTCGCTGGGGCGGCGCTGGAACCAGGGCTTGTCAGCTAAGTATTCTCGCGGCCCCGGGCTTGAGTTAGCTGTTTTGGAGAAGTGGTCATAGTTAGGCTCGGACATGTCTGCGTTGATGTTTGCCTCGCCAACCACCCGTTTCCTCAGTTGGTCTATGTGGCGCTTCCAGAGTCTATCTACCCCCACATCCACCGTGTATGATTTTGGGCCTGTTATCCCCACTATGGTTCCTGCAACCCACAGAGGACCGCTGGCATAATTGCGAGCGAACACCGGGGACCCGACCTGAAACTGCCTTAAGCCACAGGTCTCTCCCTTAAAGTTTTCGTGCGAATAGTTAGGGTGAAGCCTGTCCAACACGCACCGGAGCTTTCTCCCCATGAGGAGCTCTGCTGGGCTTCTCCCAGTTGCTGTGCATGGTGATGCATGCTGAACCGCAAGGAATTGATCTATCCTGGCCTGCCAGTCCCCATTGTCTAATCTGGACAGTGCTTCCTTGGCTGTCCTGACAAATCGTTCAGCCAATCCGTTGGAAGCCGGGTGAAATGGGGCTGATAGGGCATGGCGGATCCCCAGGCCGGCCAAGTAGCCTTCGAAAAGGGTTGCTGTAAATTGGGGACCATTGTCCGATACCAAGGTATCCGGCAGGCCGTGGGTGGCAAACAACTTTCTTAGGGCCTTGATAACCGCTTCGGCCGTTGTGGATGGCATTAATACAATTTCGAGCCATTTTGAAAAGGCATCCACTACTATTAAAAACGTTTGGCCATGGAACGGGCCGGCAAAATCAATGTGGATCCTCCCCCATGGGCCTTTTGGTTTCTCCCACTCTCGGATGGGCGCTACTGGGGGATCGGGGCGAGACTCCTGGCAGGGTCTGCACTTCCCCACCCACTCGGAAATGACCTGGTCCATGTTGGGCCACCAGACATAGCTGCGGGCTAAGCACTTCATCCTAACGATGCCAGGATGCCCTTCGTGCAATAATTCTAAAACTCTATCTCGTAGTTTTGCTGGAATTACCACTCTGTCACCCCACAGTAAGCACCCCCCTTGCGTAAACAGTTCATTTCGTTTGTTGGCAAAACCTTGGTACTCCTCCCCGACCACCTTGTCCGGCCACCCTTTCAAAACCCAACCCATAACAGTCCGGATAACAGGGTCTCTATTTGATGCCTTCGCCACCTCGCCGGAGGAGATGGGCCCCAAGGTTAACGTGTCCAACAACAGGACGGAGGTTTCCGGTGTTGGGTTGTCCAGCAGGTCGGGAAGGGGGCAACGGCTAAGGGCATCCGCATGACCCAGGGTCCGCCCAGGCCGATGGACGAGCTGGTACGAGTAGGCCGATAAGAAAATCGCCCATCTAGTTAAACGGGGGGAGAGGGCAGCGGGGGTTGGCCTGTCGCCTGCTAGCAGTCCTAGCAACGGTCTATGGTCAGTCACAAGTTCGAATTTTCGGCCATAGAGGTATTCGTGGAACTTTTTAACCCCCGCAATCGCAGCCAGAGCCTCTCTGTCCAATTGGCTATAGTTTCGTTCTGTGCTGGACAGAGTTCGGGAGTAGAAGGCAATGGGTGCCTCTAGGCCGTTCGGCAGTCTATGGCCTAGGACGGCACCAACTCCTACGGGGGAGGCGTCGCAAACCAAGACGAGCGGCAGCTCTGCATTGTATTGGATCAGGAAACTGTCCTCAGATAGGAGTTTTTTTACTGCCTCAAACGCGGCCGCTTGCGGTTTCCCCCAGACCCATGGTACATTCTTCCCTAAGAGTTTGTGAAGGGGATCAGCGACCGTGGCCTTATCTCTTAGGAACATTGAGTAGAAATTTAGTAGTCCAAGGAAGGCTTGGAGCTCAGCTTTGGATTTGGGGGCTGGTGCGCTTTTGATGGCCCTCACCTTGCTTTCGGTAGGGTGGATGCCTGTGCCGTCCACCCTGTACCCCAGAAATTCTACCGAGGGGACCGCTATCCTGCACTTGTTCTTTTTAAGTCTTAGTCCCGCTTCTCTGAATCTGGACAGGACGTTCCGTACCCTGTCCCCTAGCTGGTGTTCGTCTTGGGCGCTGACTAAGACGTCATCGAAATAGGGGACTACTCCCGGAAGTCCTTGCAACAGGCGCTCCATGGTGCTTTGAAATAAGCCGGGTGCGACGCTCACCCCAAATTGGAGCCTGGTGCATTTAAATGCACCCCTATGAGTCACGATCGTTTGCGCCTCTGCCGTGGCGTCGTCGACCGGTAACTGTTGATAGGCTTGGGCCAGGTCTAATTTGGCAAAAATTTTTCCGGGGCCCAGGGAGTGTAGTAGATGGTGCACGATCGGCACCGGATAGGCGCTCGGCTGCAAGGCCTTGTTGATCGTGCACTTGTAGTCGGCGCAAATTCTGATTGAGCCGTCGGACTTAACTGGGGTGACTATGGGGGTCTCCCACTTGGCATGGTCAACGGGAACCAACACCCCTTGCTTAATCAGTTTGTCCAGTTCTGCATCGATCTTTGGTTTCAATGCGAACGGCACTCTTCTGGCCTTTAGTCTTACTTGGGCTACGTTGGGGTCTAAGTTTAGTGAAATAGGGGTCCCCACATACTTGCCCAATGTGTCCCCGAAAACGTCCTGGAACTCGGACAGGAGGCTGTCTTTCAGGGTTGACTTGGACATCAGGTGGACGCCGGTGAAGCCCATGCCAAGGGCTCGGAACCACCCCATGCCCAGGAGGCTCGGCAGCTGCTTCGTGACGATGGTCAGCGGCAGGTCTCTTTCGTAGTCTCCGTAGGTGACCCGGAACGTGCCCACGCCTTCGAGGGGGACTCGGTTCCCCTGGTAGTCTAGGATGCGCAGTCTCTGTCTGGAGAGTTGATCCTTCCGGAACGACGGCAGGAGGGTCTTTAGGGTTGTCCACGACATGATGGAGAGAGCTGATCCGGTGTCGATCTCCATCGAACACGGTCTTCCGTTGATCTCGACCACCGTGCTGACTTTGTCCTCGACCGTTGTGCTGGCCTGGTCGATGTGTATGCTGCGGCCATCTCGCGGTTCAAATTCGCGCCGTTTTTTCGCGCCGCCTTCTCTCGTTGGCTGCTTCTGGCGCGCTGATTCCGGTTGGCTGCGGCGCTCACGTGGTTTGAGTCTTCTGGGCAGAGTGGCTCTGCAGACTCGCGCCAAGTGCCCTTTCTTCTCGCAACGCCTGCAAATAGCCTCTCTGTATTTGCAGGACAGTCTATCATGGTGCCCGCCACAGCTGGGACAGCTTCGCCGGGGGCTGCCAGTGTCTTTTCTCCGGTGCTCTGTTCGGAAGACGTCCTCATCCGACTCGGACTCCGAGCTGGATCCGGCGTCTTCTCTGTGCACCGGGGCAGACTTGGGGCTGTCTTTGCTGGTCGGCGGACGCTGTAGCGTTTCAGCGGCCTTTGTGGAGGCTTCGTGAGCCCTGGCCTCATCAAGGGCTCCGGCAAGCGTCAGATCAGGCTTGGCGAGCAGACGCCGTTGCAGCCTAATGTCCCGAACACCACAGATCAGTTGCTCAAGCAACGCATCATCCAAGTCTCTGTAGTCGCAATGAGTTGCGGCTTTTCTCAGGCTGGCCATGTACGCGCTGACCGGCTCTCCCTCTCGTTGGACGCGCTGCCTTAGTTGGTATCGCTGCACGAACTTGGAGGGGACGGGAGCGTAGTGAGCCCGGAGAGTTGCCATCAAGGTGTCCCATGAGACTGTTTGAACCGGCGTTGGCTCACACAGTGACTCGGCCATCTCGAACACGTCCGGTCCGCAGTGGCTTAGGAATAGGGCTCTCTTTCGATTAGCCGAGAGGCCCTGCATGTCGCTGGCTTCTAGCGAGCATTCAAACCTTGTTAGGTACGAGACCCATTTTTCGCGGGTCGGATCAAAAGGCTTGGGCGGAACGTAGGCAGACATGTCCGGTATGTCTCCTGTGGTTCGCCTCGTCGCCTAGCTGAAGCTCGTGGTCTCACTGGTTGGCTTCTTGTAGCCTCAATCCCACCTTCGTCGCCAATGAAGTGGTTCGGGAATGACGAGAGGCACAAGCAAGCAAGTGACAACAGCTCTTTAATATACGGTGAGACTTCAGCAAAAACTCAGAGGCTGCAGTCCTCCTTATATACAATCCTGGAGAGACTGTCAGCCAATCAGAAACGTAGGCAGGTTTGAAACTCCCGCTTGAAAGTATCAATACATAACAGCTACAAATTTGAAATTTCCCATGTATGTTCACCTTGGCTTTTAGGTGCTCACTAAGAAAGGACTCTGACGTTAAGGAGTTGTACTCCCACTCCCCACCTGAAAAGAAATCTGTTCCAAATGCAAAACACAAGCAGAGGGGAGGAGTTTCATTTTTTTTACTTTCACAGCAGCAACCAGGGATAGAACAGGGGAGGCTTCTGTGGGGCAAGGCTGAGGGAGAGAAGGGGATAGGATAGGGGAGGCTTCTGTGGGGCAAGGCTGAGGGAGAGAAACGGAGAGGAGAGGCCGATCATAACTACTCAGCTAGTATTTGCATAAATTCACTTCTTGCTACCAATAATGAACATGTTTGCAATTCAATTACTTATCCCTATTTTCTAGTCTAATCTGCCAAATGAAAGAGTTGGCAGAAAACAGAAAATTTCCCATGGTATATTTGACAACCAGATTCATTTGATGAGGTAGATATACAATATCTCTTACCCTCCCTGTTAGAAATCTTCCCTTCTGGACATCGAAGACAGTCATAGCAGCAAAATAGTTTTCCTTCTATCTTAATCTTACGGTAGCCTGAATCGCACTTTCCATTACACAGAGAAAGTGGCTGGGTCTGTCCATAAATAAATAATTAAAAAAAAGTTTATCTTTGGAAACGTGGCATCTCCCTTTCTTTCCGTATTTTCAGAAATGATTTTCCATCATATTTTTCTTTTGATATAATCATGTGAGACAGCAAAGTCTGGTTTTGGGTAGAAAAGATTTGAACAACTTTTTGCCTCAGTGCGAGCTTATAGATCACAATACTTAATTTGTCGCCAATGAAAAGACCACTTTACAGAGGCATAGATTTACAAATGTTGCTTCCCTTTCTTTGTTTTTGAACATCTATAAGGCTTTTAGTGAATGGGAATTTTTTTGCATAGACTTTATATGCAAGGTGTGAACTTTCTTCATGGCCTACTCTATTTCTCTTCATTTACCCACCTGCTACCCTAGAAGGTATCCTAGGGAACACCAATGAATGACTTTCTAAGTCTATCAGCTAGGCTACATACACAAAGTGTCACAGGTGGAAATGAGCACTTTACTATGCTTTGGATGCTTCTGGATTGAAAAGATTAGCCAGCTGTTGTCGAAGGGGCACCCAACTGTCTTAACAGCAGCACATATAGAGAAAGATTCAAATAATATCCAGACAGGACCCTCTCTGTGGTCAGCTCAGCAGGGACTAAAATCCAGGAAAAGCTTCTTTAGGTGAATGGAAGTCTTTGAAGAATTTCAAAGCAGAGTGGATTTATGGAATGCTACAAAGAAGTAATACTGGATGGGACCAATGGTTGAACTGGCACCTGGGTCTGACAAAATCTGAGAAGTATGGAAACCATTGAGTAGACTGTGCATGGGTGCAACAAGATCCAGAAGCACTCTGAACAAATGGGGATATCCAGTTGCTTCTATTCTTTGTAGTTATGTGGACATTCAGACAACAAAACATATGTATGCCTGCCCTTTGTGCCCCGATCATTGTATGTTTCAGGACCTCATGGCAGCATGACGGAACACAATCAATGTTGCTAGTTTCTAGGCAAGGTCTGTTTAATTCGTACATAATTTAACCTTGCATCTTTTATTTTTAAATGTTTTGCCCTATTTTAACTGTTATGCTTCCTACACTAATAAACCAACAGCTAGGCTGGAGAGGCTTCACAGAGAGAATATAATTCTGTTTCCGAGGTTCATTCCTATGGAATATTTGGCTCTAAGTGAGCTTTAGAAGTAGTGAAATCTGGACTGAACACAATGTGACTGGTGCATACCTGATTAAACCTGCTTGGCCACACAATATCATCTTCATAAATGGTGACCATTTGTTCATTGGAGTCCTTGAGGTCTATGTCGCCAACTTGGACTTTCTTAAAAGACAAATTTTCAAATGTGATCCAATTAATAATATCAAATCCAGTCTCTAATTCTCCATTTTCATTGAACCCAATCTTTTGCCCAGCACTATTATTAAATGATGTTCTTCTGATTATGTAGTTGAGCTGAATCAGAAAATAAAACATAGAGATATATATCAGGATGTACAACAGCACTCTCTCTCCCCTTTAAAGTATATAGACAGGAAATCCTTTAAAGGTTTGTATAACATGGAAGATAATAATAATTGCAATAATAAATTACATTACTGATTGTAACTATGATTAGAGAATCTTCATAGCACCACAATGAAACAGAAGAATTAAAATAAAATACTAGATCTGACTATTCAGCAATTTAAATCAGACTAATTATTTCTAGTGGATTTTTGAAAAAAATAATTGAGAAACAAGTTTATGTTGAGGAGAGTATAAAAGAATATAAGGGGAAGAATGTTGCAGAAGGCTTTAAAATTTATTTAGAAACATTAAAATCATAACAATGATTTTACATTTTTAAAAAGTTTCTAGTACAGAAATGTCAATAATCTCCATAGATTTCTTTTAAAAGAAACTGAATTTTGAGTATGTTTTTGGATTTCAGAAACTTCTCAACATTAGCAGGTTCAATAAACATATAAGAAAAAAAAAATGTATAAGGAAAAATGTAATACAAAATCAGGAACATAACATATTGGTCTTGGACCAAATAAATATATACTGTAGAATACAATGTTTTAAAATAACTTATATGCATGTCATCTAGAAATAAATCATATTTAGTCTTACTAATTTATCAATATGCAGGTGTTTGAAAGGCAGAAGCAACATTTTTATATATAACTTTAGCTTATAGAAACTGTTTTGTGACTCTAATAAATTCCTAGTTTTATAGTATTTCTTCTTTTTTATATATTTCCAAAGAGTTACATATGGATATATCAACAATATTTTACATTTACTTGGTCTTAGACTATTAAAAAGTAAATTTTCACCTAAATTGGAGAAATGAATTCTTGGAAGAATTATTATTATTATTATTATTATTATTATTATTATTATTATTATTATTATTATTATTATTATTATTTGAAATCTAATAGGAAGATAGTATGAGACATCCATAATTTGGCTTTTGGGGGATTTTACCTTCCATAGATGTTGATTCAAAAATTTCCCCTTGATTTTCCTCCCTTCTCTGTATTTCATTATAGATGAATAGAAGTCATGCAAAGCATGTGCCACCATGTAGATAGCATTGTAGACACTGTAGCTGTGGCCACTCATTTCCATTTCAAAGACAGATGTAGGAAGAATCTCCAGTTTCTCCTTTCCAGTACAAATGGCCCCATTTGCTTTTTTCGTTACAGAGGTGCGGAAGGAACATTCAAAGGCATTTTCCCAGAAGATCTTGATAAAACTGTCTTCCCTTTCCAAGTTAGGGTTTCTCATCTGAAGAAATTGGTGGAATCCCAATACCTTCTCTGAGTGAATTGAAAAAGATAAAGCACCATGAAGGAAAACCAGATCCTTATTTCTGTGAAAGGGATTTGATGTGAAATCCATCTGGATTGTCATAATCCAGACTTTCCCTTTTGTCCATAGTGGTAAATCATTGTCTTTCAAATTATTGGAAAGAAATCTGAGAGCTATCATGTTGGCACTTTCACCATGAACTACCACCACAGTAACATTACTTTTCATAACAAATTTGTACATATTAAATCCTATTTCGATCATCTTTTTCAGATTAGCTGAATGAACAGTTTGGGGAAATCTTGCAATGAAGTCAAAGCAGATGCCATTCTGGGTGGCCATGGGAAGCACCCTGCGCAGAAACATTTCACCACTCTCGTTGTCTACTAACAACATCCCAACCCATGTCCACGTGAAATATAGCAATAATTGAGAAATTCCCTTGTACTGACTGTCCATATTCGGCAACATCTGCTGGTAAAAAGCAGTTTGTTCTTTTGTGCTAATTTCAGGAGCAGAACCATACAATATCTAGAAACAGAGAGATAAACAATAAAAGGGAAAAAAATAACTGTAAGGTAAAAAGTTGATGTGCAATCAGATTCTCTCCCTATTTTGTCCGCTAAATTAGAAACTGAAGCTGGAATCCGTGTAAGTTTCATGTTCATATTCAAGATGAGATAATGGAGCAGGAATGTCCAGCATTTCTCATGACTTAATTAAGTAAGTTCTATCAGAAGACCTCCATTTGTGCATGGAGATTGCTATGCCATCACTTCCAAAGCTGAGCTGCATCACCAAAATAGGCCAGTGGTTCAGAGTTGCATTGGAACACCAGTTCACAATTCAGAGATGAATCATTTCATGTTAGATTACCATAGAAAAACTTACAGAATAAACTCCATGTCTGGGATTTCCAATATGATATCTCAAGACACAAGATTTAATTCAGAGAGCACAAACTGTATCACTTAAATATTTAAGTAATGCAGTTTATATACTCCAACTTAAATATCATTAAGATAAATATTAATTTACAATATATTACTTAATTGGTTAAAAAGATTATCCAGTTGTTTTCAATACTATTGATGCAATATTTCAAGATAATTTTAGCTTATTTCCAGGGAGAATGTTAGCAGGCCAGAGAGAAATTGAAACAAAATCAATACTAACTCCTTTAAAAAATCCCAAATACTAGGTTGGGTGAATCTTGATTATGCTCACTTTGGTGAATATTGATTTTGCTGAAAAATATCCCCAAACCTAGCCCCTTCAAACATCAAAAAGCTGACAAATTAAGGTGCTGTGATGTAACCAAAACACACCAAAATTCACTTGTAGTCTCTAGAAGGATAAATTTCCTAAAATGCATCCTTTTTATTACAATCACAATATTTTTTCTCTTCAAGATTTTTACAGAAAAAATATTATATGGATTTTTCTCCTGCCTCTAAATTCCAAGGAAACAACATACCTGTGGCATCTTGTAAAGGGAAAGGATATTAGCCATGTATAGATAGATGTCAGAGGAAGGTCCTCCAATGACTGCTATTGGTCTGTTTTGAGCATCACAGCTATAGTTAGGTATGAATTGGCCCTTTGTAAAGAAGAGCTCCAATGAGGCACGGTATGTCCAACTTGGATCAAAGTAGGCATTATAGATATGGAACCCCAAGGCATGGTTCGGTAAAATAGAGATATCTCTATTGATTTCCATGATGGCAAACTCTAAAGCGAGGATGTGCTGATACATTGGAGTTATGACCCTAAAATAAGCATTATATATTGTCAAAATACATACTTCCCAAAATATCATAGATGGTATAGGTCAACTCAGTTTAATGATTGTAACATCTATCTAACCCATTTCTATCTGTCTGTCTGTCTCTCTCTCTGTCTATCATCTATCTATTCATCTATCCATCCATCCATCCATCCATCCATCCATTCATCATCTAATATTTATAAGCTATTGTCTATCTATATATTTTTGTACTTTACATACTCTCCCTCTCTCCCTCCCTCTCTCCTCTCTCCTCTATATCCTTTTCTTCTTTCTCTTTTCATGTCTCTCTGTAAAACATCTTACAAAGTGGTGCCAAAAAACTCCTTAGATGGATGTCTCTTGAAGTCTATCATTCTACGGTAGATGTAGATCTGAGAGAAAATGCCCACAATTATGAAATCTCCTGACTGATATTGCTTGTGAAGAAAAGGCAGAGGGTCGTTAGTCCTACATTTAGCACTGGGAATCATGGACATTATTTCAGGCAAAAGCACCAAGACAAAGGCTGCAAGTATCATCATAATGTGTAAAAGTGTCTTATTGTAAGCCAGTTGAAGTGTCCCCAAGCTCTGCCTCATTAAGAGTATTTATACTTGCACTTGTCTCCACAACAAGTTCTTGCCCACTAGGAGATGAAGTTGAAACAATGATGTGGGAATTGATAATGACAATTGAAAGATCAACAATTCAGAATTCAAGACCTAGGAAACCATGGCATATAAACAATTGTACACCAGCCTGTAACTGCTGACAGCAATAAAAACTAAAAAGATATACAGAACTTTTCCCCATTTCTACGAAAACAGGAAAAAAAAATCTTCCAGTTTTAAAACAATATGGCCTTACATTAATTTACAGATTGCTTATTTGTTTGTTTGATATCCCACCATAGTATCACAGCTGTTGAGGATGCACAAAATATTAAAAAAAAGAAACAATATGTTAAACTAAAAGTAAAATAAAATACAATCTACATAACAAGAATAAAAAAATAAAAAATGCGAGCCATATGCCACATAATAGTAAAATAATTATTTTAAAAATGATGCTGTACACACACACTATAGATAGATAGATAGATAGATAGATAGATAGATAGATAGATAGATAGATAGGTGATAGATAGATAGATAGAGATAGAGATAGAGATAGAGATAGAGATAGAGATATACGTATGTATGTATGTATATATATATGTATGTATGTATTTTTTGTCTCAGCCGGATTTTTTCCTACGTAAATCAACATCTCTATACAGCCATAGCTCAGTGAAATCCCATTCACCAGTTTCTAGGCTTTTTCAGACATCAAACCAGCATTTTGCTTTCTATTGGGAGGTTAAAGGGAGACTAAGATAGATCTATTTCAGACTAATTAATCCTCATCGGTTAGCCACACCCTCATCTCACGTCTCCTCCCCGTAAACGTCAAAATAGAAATAGATCTATTTATCTATGTCTGAAAAAGCCTAGAAACTAGTGAATGGGATTTCACTGAGCTATGGCTGTATAAAGATCTTGATTTACGTAGGGAAAAAACCCGGCTGAGAGAAAAATACACATAAATGCCTACGAAAAGACAAGAAAATTGGACTTGGAGTTTCTCGTTGGTCCTGGTTAGCATGAAGGTTTCCTCTCCGTAGAGGTAGATTTTCACGGGTACAGGTATGCATCTTGGTGTATGTGGGTCTTCTCCCATGTAAGATTGAGAGCACTTTGGCAACATTTCAGCAAAATCTCATCTGCCAACATCAAGCTTATGCAAGGGGTCTTCTGCAGCAACTGCCGTTACTATTTCAAATCTGGTGCTAGTAGTCTGCTTTGCTGGGATGGCCCCACCTCTTCGTTCTGATTGGTTGGGAGTCCCAGTCTGTGTCTATTGGCTTGGCTTTGGGTGTATGGTCGGTTTTTCTCCACCAGGTGGCAGGGCTTCACCTTT
Source organism: Arizona elegans (assembly GCA_022577455.1). NCBI lineage: Eukaryota > Metazoa > Chordata > Lepidosauria > Squamata > Colubridae > Arizona > Arizona elegans. The sequence goes on along the minus strand of JAKOOJ010000021.1, from coordinate 5,695,258 downwards.
GTGGCTGGCTGGAATGTGATTTGGTTGGAGGTCTCGGGGTGTGTGTGTCTGGCTTCTGGGGTGTAGATTTTTCTGTCTGTGGGTGCTGGGACTCGTTTGTTGACAAGGGCTAGTTTCCAGATGTCTGGTAGGCAGGAGGTATTGTCACTTTTATTCATGTTATGGGGGCATTTTTTTATTTCAATGGCTTCCATAATTATTCTCTTGTTGAAGTGTTCAGTTCTGGTGATTAATTTGGTTCCTTCAAAATCAATTTCATGTCCTGTAGCTTTAAGGTGCTGGAAAAGAGAGGAAGTTTTTTCTTCTTTTCTGACTGCATTCTTGTATTCTGCAATGCATGCATTTATTCTCCTATTAGTTTGTCCAATGTATGTGGCTGGGCAGATTTTGCATGGTATTTCATAGACTCCTTGGTTTTCTAGCTGGATCTTGTCTTTGGGGTTTCTTAAGATGTTGGCTATTTTTTGGTCAGTGCAGAAGGCTGTCTTGATATTGTGTTTGTGGAGAATTTTGCTGATTTTATCTGTGGTGCCTTTGATGTAAGGGAGGAGGGCGATGTCATTGTCCTGTTCTGTGTCTTGGTTCTTGGGGGGTGTCTCCCTTTGGATTAGGTTGGTGATAGTGTTTTTTTGGAATTCATTAGAAATTAAATACGTTCGTGAGAGTGCGGAATTCAGTTTTCAGGTGGTCTTTGTTGGCTAGGCGTTTGGTTCTGGAGATGAGAGTCTTGGCTACAGAGTTGATCTGTGCAGGATGGTGATGTGATTGTGCGTTTAAGTAGTGGTTGGTGTGTGTTTTTTTCTTGTTGATGGTGTGTCCTAGGGAGCCATTGGGTTTTTTGTAGATTAGGATGTCCAGAAAGGGAAGTTTGTTGTTAGCTTCTGTTTCCATAGTAAATTGTATTTTGGGGTATAGGCTGCTGAGATGTGTGAGGAAGTTGTCCAGTTTTTCTTTCCCGTGTGGCCAAATTACGAAACTGTCATCTACATATCTCAGCCAGAGTTTGGGTTTGTGCTCAGATTTATCTAAGGCGTTGGTTTCAAAGTGTTCCATGTACAGGTTTGTGATGACAGGTGAGAGGAGTGATCCCATAGATGCTCCTTCTATCTGTTTGTATCTTTGTCCATTGTGGATGAAGTATGTGTTGGTTAGGCAATGGTTGGTCAGATCTAGGATATGTTTAGGGGGTTGTATTTGTTTTGGATTGCTGTCAAGGTTTATTTAATAGGCACTTGGGTGAAGAGGGATATGACATCGAAGCTCACAAGTAGGTCGCTGGGTTGTAGGTTTTGTTTCTTTATTGTTTCTATGAAGTGGAATGAGTTTTGTATGTATGACCCTCGGAAACAGAATTATATTCTCTCCCTGAAGCATCTCCAGCCTAGCTGTTTGTTTATTCGTGTGGGAAGCACCACAGTTAAAATAGGGCAAAACATTTAAAAATAAAAGATGCAAGGTTAAATTATGTAAAAATTAAACAGACCTTGCCCAGAAAGAAGCAATGTTGATTGTATTCTGTCATGCTGCCATTTATTTATTTATTTATTTATTATTGAATTTCTATACCGCCCTTCTCCCTGAGGACTCAGGGCGGTGTACAGCCAGAATTAAAAAACATGCAGGACAAATATTAAAAAACAATTAAAAGATATATAAATTTGGCCCAATTAAAACTCACTACCAATTAAAACATTTAAAACATTTAAAAAACATTTAAAATTTCTTCTTAAGCAAGCCCGGCTTGCTTGAAAAAATGGGTTTTAAGGGCACGATGGAAGGCACTGAGGTCTTGGATTCTCCTTATCTCTGGGGGGAGCTGATTCCAGAGGGTAGGTGCCCCCACAGAGAAGGCCCTCCCCCTGGGGGTCACCAGCCTACACTGTTTGGCTGATGGCACCCCGAGGAGGCCCTCTCTGTGGGAGCACACGGGTCAATGGGAGGTCGTCGGTAGCAGCAGGTGGTCTTGAAGATAACTAGGCCCTATGCCATGGAGCGTTTTGAAGGTGATAACCAGCACCTTGAAGGGCACCCGGAAGACCACCGGGAGCCAGTGCAGCTCGCACAGAAGCGGTGTTACATGGGAGCGCCATGCTGCTCCCGTCACTACCCGCGCTATGAGATCCTGAAATGTACACTGATTGGGGCACAAAGGGCAAGCATACATACTGTATGTTTTGTTGTCTGAATGTCAACACAATTACAAAGAATAGAAGCAACTGGATATCCCCATTTGTTCAGATTGCTTCTGGATCTTCTTGCACCCATTCACAATCTATTCAATGGTTTCCATACTTCTCAGTTTTTGTCAGACCCAGGTGCCAGTTTGTCCATTGGCCCCATCCAGTATTACTTCTTTGTAGCATTCCATAAATCCATTCTGCTTTGAAATTCTTCAAAGACTTCCATCCACCTAAAGAAGCTTTTCCTGGATTTTAGTCTCTGCTGAGCTGGTTATCAGCCACAGAGAGCGTTCTGTCTGGATATCATTTGAGTCTTTCTCTATATGTGCTGCTCTTAAGAAATTTGGGTGCCCCTTCGACAACAGCTGGCTAATCCTTTCAATCCAGAAGCATCCAAAGCATAGTGAAGGACTCATTTCCACTTGTGACACTTTGTGTATGTAGCCTAGCTGATAGACTTAGAAAGTCATTCATTGGTGTTCCCTAGGATACCTTCTTGGGTAGAAGGTGGGTAAATGGAGAGAAATAGAGTAGGCCACGAAGAACGTTCACACCTTGCATATAAAGTCTATGCAAAAACATTCCCATTCACTAAAAGCCTTATAGATGTTCAAAAACAAAGAAAGAGAAGCAACATTTGTAAATCTATGCCTCTATAAAGAGGTCTTTTTATTGGCGACAAATTAAGTATTGTGATCTATAAGCTCGCACTGAGGCAAAAAGTTGTTCAAATCTTTTCTACCCAAAACCAGACTTTGCTGTCTCACATTATTATATCAAAAGAAAAAATATGATGGAAAGATATTTCTAAAAATACTGAAAGACATCGAGATGCCATGTTTCCAAAGATAAACTTTTTTTAAATTATTTATTTATGGACAGACCCAGACACTTTCTCTTTGTAATGAGAAGTGCGATTCAGGCTACAGTAAGATTAAGATAGAAGGAAAACTATTTTGCTGCTATGACTGTCTTCAATGTCCAGAAGGGAAGATTTCTAACAGGGAGGGTAAGAGATATTGTACATCTACCTCACCGAATGAATCGGATTGTCAAATATACCATGGGAAATTTTCTGTTTTCTGCCAACTCTTTTGCTTGGCAGATTAGACTATAAAATAGGGATAAGAAATTGAATTGCAAGCATGTTCATTATTGGTAGCAAGAAATGGATTTATGCAAATAGAAGTTGATGGCAACTAACTTAATGTGCAGCACATATTTTTTAGAAAGTATTTGGCAGTCCTCACTTTGAACACTTGCACAATTGGTTTTTTTCTTTCAATGCAACTTCAACGTCAATGTTTTCTTTCATAGATATGGATGAATGTATTCAATGTCCAGAAGATCGGTATCCCAATGAGAAGCAGGTATGCCAAAGTTACAATGTTCTTGAACTACAAAGAAACACTGGGAACAGTTATGGCTAGTTCTTCTCTTTTCTTCTCTTTAATCACAGTTGGAATCCTTTGGATCTTTATTAAGCATCAGAACACTCCCATTGTCAGAGCTAACAATCAAAACCTCACATATGTACTCCTTGTTGCTCTCCTGTTTTCATTTCTTTGTACTTTGCTATTCATTGGGAAACCTCACAAGATGACATGTCTCCTTCGTCAAACTGCTTTTGGTATCATCTTCTCAGTTGCCATTTCTTGTGTTTTGGCCAAAACCCTCATTGTAGTTCTAGCTTTCATAGCTACCAAGCCAGGGTCCAAGGTGACCAAATGGTTGGGGAAAAGACTTGGCTCATTTCAAGTATCCTGCTGCTCCTTTAATCAAATTAAAATTTGTATTATATGGCTGGTCATCTCTCCCCCATTCCCAGATGCTGACATGAAGCCAATAGCAGAAGAAATCATTCTGGAGTGTAACGAAGGCTCTGCCTTCATGTTCTACTGTGTCTTGGGTTACATGGGCTTCCTTGCCATTGTCAGCTTTACACTGGCCTTCCTAGCAAGGAAATTGCCTGATGCTTTCAATGAAGCCAAGTTTATCACCTTCAGCATGTTGGTCTTCTGCAGTGTTTGGTTGTCCTTTATTCCAGCATACCTGAGTTCCAAGGGCAAATATATGGTTGCTGTGGAAATCTTCTCCATTATAGCTTCCAGTGCTGGATTACTGCTTTGCATCTTTTCTCCCAAATTGTACATCATTGTGCTGAGGCCTGATTTGAACAAAAAAGATCAGCTCAAAAGAGAAAAAAAGAGAGTACCATAAATTTAATTGTTGTTTCCTATTTTGCATCTGGTATCAGCAAGTTAAAACCAGTTTAGTCTAGCACCAGGATAGAAACTAGGAGATTGTGAGTTCTACTCGTGCCTCATATATGTGTTGTTGTGGGGAAAAATAGAAGGAGGGAGAAGTATTAGATATTTTTGCTGTCTTGAATTATTTATTAAAAAGAATAATAGCAGGAGAAAGAAAGATTTCTTTTTTTAAAAAAAAAAATCCCTCTACAGAACCCTTTAAATCAGTGGTTCTCAACCTTCCTAATGCTGCGACCCTTTAATACAGTTCCTCATGTTGTGGTGACCCCCAACCAGGGGTGGGTTCTAATTTTTTTACTACCGGTTCTGTGGGCATGGCTTATTTTGTGGGCGTGGCTTGGAGGCCCTGTGACTGGGTGGGCGTGGCTAGCCGGTCATGTGACAGGGTGGCCATGGCTATGTGTATAGGGACTACTCAGAGGGCTGAAAAAAGTCATTTCTCACAGGTCCTCACACTTTTGACTGGTCCTCACACTTATGATCATCCTCACATTTATGCCTGTGCAGCATTCTTAACAACCATGTCACTCATTTCACAACTGCTTCTCTTCAACATGGTATAAGATAGGGCAAAAAACGTAAAATGTGAGGACAGTTGTAAATTTGAGGACTGGTCAAAAGTGTGAGAACCAGTCAAAAATAACTTTTTCAGCCCTCTGTGTAGTCCCTGTGCACAAAAGGACTACCCAGAGGGCTGAAAAATGTGATTTCTGACAGGTCCTCACACTTTTGACCGGTCTTCGCAGTTATGATTGGTCATCATTTATGTCCATTGTACCATTCTTAATAACCGTGTCACTCATTTCACAACTGCTTCTCTTCACTATGGTGACAAGATAGGGCCAAAACGTAAAATGTGAGGACAGTCATAAGTTTGAGGACTGGTCAAAAGTGCGAGGACCAGTCAAAAATAACTTTTTCAGCCCTCTGAGTAGTCCATATGCATAAAAGGATACAGCAATAGAGAGGGATGAAGGAAGGGAAGGGAAATTAGAGTAGGAGTGAAGGTAAGAGAGGGAGGAAGAGAGGAGAAGGAGAAAGAAAGAGGAAGTAGGGAGAAGAAGAAGAGGGGGGGAGAGAAAGTAAGTAAGAAAGAAAAGACAGAGGTGGTAGGTTTGAGGAGAAAGATTGCTGTACAATAAAAAAGATGAAAGGGAAGAAAGCCAACCCCAAACAAATATTAAGATATTAAGATAAAGAAAGAATTGTTAAACCTTAAAGAATAAAAGAGAACAAATAGGAATAAATAGCAATAATTAGAAACACACATACAAACATACAACATATTTTCTTTGAACAGAATATTTGGCCGGTTCACAAATTTAAACAGTTGTAGGAGGTTAGCACCCACCCCATTCCTAGAAGAATGAAATATTTTGGGAAATATTAAAAAGGCAGAATATTATATTTCCCTGGATGAGAAATGGAGAACCATATTTTACAGACAAAGCAGCTCCCACCTTACTGCCCCCCACCTTTTGTTAATGGGCCAGAGGCAGAAAGTCAATCCTTTGTCAAAGGACATTTGCAACACAATAGCAACAGAAACTAACACAAAGGGCCCCATCAAGCCATGTGATCCTGTCCACCATTAAAACATCTTTCCAAGCAGTCTCCATGTTTCCAGTGTCCTTTTCCCCACTTGGAGCAGAACCCAGAAGGATATTTCTTCCAACACAGTATTTAGTCATTTCAATTAAATTTACAATTTCTATATTTCCTTTTTACCATATTTATTCCTCATCTATTTTTTTAAAAAAACCAATATTACCCTTCATCCTCATCTCTAATCTTAATCAAATTCAATTTTTCCCTTCTATTCTATATTATACCCCTTCCCATTGTCATCTATTTTTATATCCATCCTCACATTGATTAATTATGTAATACAGTTGTTTAATACAAATTCAACATTTTAATATAAATCAATTAGTTATATAACTATCTTTTTTGTATATTAATCAATATGAACATGAATATTCCAATTATTTCCATTCAATCCAATTTCTTACAAATCAATTAATTATATTTACCAATAATAATAAACCAAATAATTTCCCCCATATATTCCTCCAAACCACAACTTAACCATTTCTGCTTTCAACACAATATACAATTAATTATTACAATTCCCTAGTTAAATAGAGCTTTTTTTCTTTTGTGTTTTAAAATCTTGAACCTCCTCTTGCCCTAAATTCCCCATTGTTTGCAGTTTTGCACCTACCTTTTTTGGAGAGGAAAAAGAAAAAGAAATCTCTCTGCCTCATTTTGTCACGTTGCAGCAAAGACCCTTCTTTACTTTCAATTTCACTTTTCAGCATAGCTACGGGGAAAAAATTTTCTCCAGGAATTTACCTCTTTGCAGCTAGCTCTTTGAAGCCCCGCGGCAAGAATTTAAAGTTTTTTTTTCCCTCTAGCCATCAGCTGGGACTCCGGAGGCAGCAATAGATTCGGAATGGGCGGGGTAAGCGAACGGCGACCGGGCGATCCAACAGAGGCAGAGGGTGAAGGTGAGTGAAGGTGTGGGGGTGTGTGAGAGAGGGCTTTGGCGACCCCTGTGAAATGGCCGTTCGACCCCCAAAGGGGTCGCGACCCCCAGGTTGAGAACCGCTGCCTTAGGAGATATATATGGATAGATGAGAGAGAGAGAGAGAGGGAGGGAGAGATGAACATGGAAATAGACATAGAGAGATACTGTATATTTTTTTTATATGGATATATATATAATTCATAGACATAGATATAGATATTTACAGTAGCATTAACCACCAGGGTAAATCTTTAAAAAAACACACCATAAAACTCTAATAATAAAGTGCTTTGTTCTAAACTCCAGTTTTCACTCAGTAGAGGGGAAATGGTGTTCATATGTGGGGGTAAGATGTTCCACAGAAGTGCATCATGATAGAGAACGATGTCCTCCAGAGCCCCAATAGATGGAACTCCTTTGGAAATGGGAACTTCAACAGAACTTGTCCCTCAAACCTTACAAGATGAGGAAATGCAGGCTTGGAAATAACTAGGCCTTCAGTCATGGGTGGTTTAATTTTAGTTTTAGCTGTGGTTACTCTGAAACAATTTTACAAAGCACTCTGTTCTTGGTTGCAATCAAATTCTGTTTAATGCACAAGCCCAGAAGCCACACCTTGTTCACACCTGTGACAGACTGGTATTGATTGTCTAGAGGAATACCATTTCTCAGAATTGTATGTGAAGCACTAAGAACAAGATTTTTTATTTATTTATTTTCGTCAAGCATGTATTAGATAAAAGATACAAGTATAAACATAAATATGTCTACATGGAATGGATACGAATAAAAGGGAACATTAGGACTGAGACAGTAGGCCCGCTGGTACACTTATGCGCGCCCTTTAAAGACCTCTTAGGAATGAGGTGACGTCTACAGTAGACAGTCTAAAATTAAAGTTTTGGGGGTTTGGGGAAGAAGTCAGAGAGTCAGATAGTGAATTCCAGGCATTGACAACACTGTTGCTGAAGTCGTATTTTCTGCAATAAAGATTGGAGCAGTTTACCATAAGTTTCCATCTATTGTGTGCTCTTGTATTGTTTTGGTTGAAGCTGAAGTATTCATTGACAGGAAGGACATTGTAGCAGATGATTTTATATACTGCACTTTGATCGGACTGAAGACGGCGAAGTTCTAAGTTGTCTAAGCCCCAAATTTCAAGTCTGGTACTTTGTTGTGAGCAGAGGAGTGGAGGACTCTTCTCGTGGAATATCTCTGGACTTATTTGATTGTATTAATATCGGATATGCAGTGGGGGTTCCAAACAGATGAACTGTACTCCTTGTAATCAAAGATGATAAAAATCTTCTGTATTACCTATTACTTATTCAGGAAAATAAAAAAAAAATTCTTAAATTGCAACAGAAACTTTTTTCTTGCAGTAAGTAATTAAAGGCTTCTATCTTACCTTCCTACTTCACTAAAGAACACCATTGTTGATATGTGCTTAGAACTTAAAAAACAACATATTTTTTTCTTCAGCATTTCCTTGAACCTCTGATTCAAAGTGGATAATGTCTACCCTATAATTAACTGTTTAATTGTGTTTATTTCAACTTCCTCTCCTAACTCTACAACTTTAACCACCAGCACACCTGCAAATAATCTTTTGCATTTCTGTCTATTATGCAAAGAGAATGAAGTAATCTTTCTATTCAGAAATAAAAAGCATTTTTAAAGAAAGAATTTAATTTCACCTGTAATCATCTATTTAGCGAAGGGAGCTTGTGAGTCATCAATTCTCAAAGGAATTGCAATAAGTACATGCACACAACCCTCCCCTCACCAAAAGCAAAATAACAAGAACCGGGGAAAAAATACAGTGCTGTTATAATCACTCCAGAAAGGTAATATCTGACCACTGATTCTATTCAGTAAAAAAGAATGCTCTGGTTCCATATACCAACTGTCCAATTTAAGTAAAGGCAATGCTAAGACAGGCAAGTTATTTAAATAAGGAACAACTTCATTCAGTATGATGGTCTTTGTAGCACTGGTCTTGGTCCTTTTTCCCAAAGTTGTGGGTAAGATTTCCAGTGCTGAAATTGACTGGAAGCATTGCGGCAAGACAGTCGGGGAATTTGTGGGCTCTGATGAGCTCCGCAAAAACCCGGACTGACGAACTGCTGCCAAGGGGTCTTCGGACCAGAACTGATGGGGATGGGGGTGAAGGAAAGGCACCTCAGAAGACCAAGAGGAACAGGCAAGTTCCTCGATGGTCAGAGGTAGCTCTCTATGACTTGCTGGCAGAGGTGGCAGCCATTGCAGCTGTCACAAAGGTGGGGCAACCAGACTAAGCATGGAGCAGGAGCAGTGATTTGATTGGAGTTTTTGGAGCTGGGTGAGTGTCAGCCAACTCATAAAAGGGATTTTTTTTAAAAAAAAAAACTTGAAACTCCCAGCGAGAAAATGGCGGCTAATAAGCATGGGGGGAAGAAAAGAGGACATTGGAGCATATTTTTAAAGAGACAAAAAAAAAAAAAGAACCCAAAATAGACCACGACTGTTGAGCTTGAGACATTACTAACTTCAAAGAAAATGCTGCAGCAAAGTTTTCTCTCTTCCTTCTCCTCCAGCTCACTTCCCCCCTCCCAAAAATTCCAATAGCTCCCCCCTCTCCCCCTTTCATGGCAGCCAAGCAAGTAAGCAATGAAAGAGCGTGAGCTGACATTCGGCCCTCCTGCAGAAGAGACATTATTCCTACAAGAAACCAAAATGGCATAAAACAGATGATCACAGAAATAAAGCATGACATTAAAAACCCAGATTAAGGTTTATCAGGATATTTGGAATGAAACAATTGTACTTTCCCAGGAGTTCAAACATCTCATTTATTCACCCATTCAGCCTTAGATAATGGAAAATTTTTCTAGGCCACCAAATATTGCACCTTACCACCGATGCTGGTGAGAATCCAATATTTCCTTGACTTCAAAATGCTGTTCCCCCTCAATTAGTATGGGGACAGGAGGAGGTTCTTGGTAAAGGGGTTGAATGCTCCTGTTTCAGCAAACTGACATGAAACACTGGATGAATTCGCCTCAAATTTTTTGGTAACTCCAATTGTACTGTGACTGGGTTAATGATCCAAACTATCAGAAAAGGACCCACATACTTGGGTCCAAGCTTTTTCAAATTTTGGGTAGTTTGCAAGTACTTGGTGGAAAGGTAAACCATATCACCAACTTTATAAGTCCGTCCTTGAACCCACTTCTTATTGGCCTGGACTTTATGAGCCCGATGTGCTTCATCCAGTGCCTTGCATGTTACTGACCAAGTGCCACATAACTGTTCGATCCACTCAACAAAGGAAGGAATTTGTGGGTTTTCCTGAGGCAACTCTGGAATGGGCACAAAACCTTGGTCAGAGACCACCTTGAAAGGGATAAACCCAGTGCTGCTATGTATGGAGTTATTATAGGCCACCTCTGCTAATGGCAGTAAATCTGCCCAGTTATCTTGTTGATAATTTATGTAACACCTCAGGTATTGTTCTAATATGGAATTGGTTCTCTCACACTTACGAGACTGCCTTCTGCCTCTGATAGCCTCCCATTGACCAGTATGCTCCCACAGAGAGGGTCCCCTAAGGGTGCCGTCGGTTAGACAGTGTCAACTGGTGACTCCAGGGGGAGACCCTTCTCTGTGGGGTCACCTGCCCTCTGGAACGAGCTGCCCCTGGAGATTCGTCGGATTCCTGACCTTCGTACCTTTCGCGGCACCCTTAAAACACTATTATTCCATCAAGCAGGGCTGGCCTAAAATATTATTTTAATTGGTTATTTTATTTTATTTTAGATTGTTGGCCAAACTAATAATTTTAAATTGTTTTTAACTGTTATATTGTTGGTTTTTTTATCTTGGCTGTACACTGCCCTGAGTCCTTCGGGAGAAGGGTGGTATAAAAATTTAATAAATAAATAAATAAATAAATAAACCTCATTAGTCTGAGGGTGGTGGGCGGGGCTTAATCCTTGGGTGGAGCCTAACAACCCTAGGAACTCTTTGCAAAAATGGGAGGTAAATTGAACTCCTCTATCCAATGTTATATGTTCTGGAGCACCATGTAACCTGTATACATGTTGGACAAACAATTTTGCCAGCATTTTAACAGAAGGGATCTTGGGATCATGTGAGATGTGGTACCGAGATAGTCAATTTTGGTTTGGTGGAATTCACATTTTGATAGTTTGGCATACAGTTCAGCGGCCTTAATTTTTTTCAGGATGGTCCTTACCAGCTTTACGCAGTCGTCCATGGTCTCGGTGTAAATAAGAATGTCATCAAAGTAGACCAGCACCCCCTTGTACAGGTGTTCATGCAGCACTTCATTAATTAATTGCATGAACACAGCAGGGGCTCCTTGCAGTCCGAAAGGGACCACCCGAAACTAGAAACATCCTAATGGGCAGTTGAAAGTTCCTTAATCCGAATTCTATAATATGCCTCCTGTAAATCCAGCTTTGTAAAGATTTTCCCTTTGCCTAGGTGGGCTAACATATCCTTCATGAGCGGCAGGGGGTAGACATTCTCTACGCAAATCACATTCAGATTTCTATAGTCGACCACCAAGTGAAAGGATCCATCCTTCTTCTCCCAGAACAGTACTGATGCTGCCACCCGTGGCCTAGCCAGTTGGATAAAACTGCATTTTAAGTTCTTGTCAATAAAGTCTTGTAGCTCCCCCAGTTCCCGGGTGATCATGGGGTAGATTTTTGGCTTAGGGAGTTTTACTCCAGGAAGGATTTCAATGATACAGTTGGCCGGTGGGGGGGGGGGGCAGCACGTCTGACACCTTCTCACTGAACATCTCCTGGAGGTCCCAGTACACTTTTGGGATCTTTTCCTCCCCCACAATGTGGTCCGTTGCCATTGCCGCCCCCTCATTCTCCACTCCGCCCACAAAGTTGGGTTCCTTCCCCTCCTTCCCTGCTTCTTTGGAGCGGATGCGCAAAACTCCCATTTTCCAGTTTATGCACGGGTTACATTTACGGAGCCAAGGCAGTCCAAGTAGAAGGGGCCATTCCATGCCCAGGGCCACAATAAAACTAAGATTCTCCAGGTGATCCCCCATTTTCATCTCGATTGGCTCGGTTACAAAATGGGCTGGGCTCCTGCCACCGATCCATCTAGTTGACAGAATGTGATGTCTTTTCATCATTTTTAGTCTTAGGCCCATCTGTTCAACCACGTCTCAGCTGATAATACACCTGGTGCATCCCGAATCTAGGAGGGCTGGCATCGGGCCATGGGCCCCGGTGGATGGTACCCTTAGTTCTACTAGGATGGTCATGGGGGCCCCTTTCTGACTCACCAGGCCGTCACCATCAGAATCGGTATTGGTCTCATCCTGTTTCAGGGGAGCAAACTCAACAACTTCTCCTTTCAGGGCAGTTTTGCGGGCTTTCGCTGGTGTTTTATCAGCCCTCTTTCCCCTGGTAGAGGTCACCTTAGGCGCTGGCTTGGAGAAACACTCATTGTCTTGGTACCCCTCCTTTCCACATTTGAAACACATGGAGGATTTTGGCTTGGGCCCTGCCTTCCCCACTGCGGCCTTTGGCACCCCCTGGTGGAATGAGGAGGGTGGCTGTTCCTAAGTGTACCCACCATGGAGACGGCTTTGGGCCAGGTCGATCTCCATGTCTGCTGCCAACATGTACCAGCTCTGCAGGTCGTCAGGAGCCCCCCATGAACGGCAATCTTTGTAGATGTCCTAATTCAACCCATCTTTATAATTCTCTAGTAGGGCCACTTCTGACCACGCTCTCATGTAGGGTGCCAACTTACGGAACTCCTGGGTGTACTCCGCCACCGATCTCCACCCCTGGTTCTGATTTTCATTCTGATTCTCACTCTTCGCTCAGCTAATGGGTCCTCAAACTGCGATCTGAGGGCTGTCATAAACCGATCATAATTTCTCAGCATTATGGAGTCCCACCATCCATTCAGCCCCCTCTAGGGATTTGGTAACGCACCTCACGCGGGCGGCATCTGAGAGGAAGACCTCTCACCAGTCCTGCATATAGTTCTACACTTGGTTCAGGAAAAATCCCAATTTCTTCTTCTTTCTGATATCAAGGAAAATTTTGGCTTTCTTTGCCTCTGGGGTGGTGCCTGTCTTGCTGGGGGAGGGAGCTGGGCTGCTGCATCAACCGCTTGAGTTCCAGAAGCTTGAGCTGTTCCTTCCCCAGCTTGCTCGCTCTCTCCCCCACAAGCAGCAGCCTCCGTTTCATCCCTGGAGCATTCATCCCCCCTCTCAGCGGGGTATGCATACCTTTCCCGGCTTCTACAGCTCTCCTCAGCTTCTCTCAAAAGTTGCAGGGCCTGTGTGACCAGGAAGTCTTCTTTCTGCTCCTGCATCCAGACAGATTCTCCCTTTCGGGGTCTGGTGCTTGTTACTCCGTGGGGGGTCTTTTCCAGCTCCGGTAGCCTCCCCACTCCCAGCAACCATCTGGCTTTCTCCGAATCTTCTTCCAGCCGTAAATTAGCCATCCAGTCCGAGGCTTCCTCGCTCAGGTGGGATGACGAAGCTGCTGAGCCCGCAGCTCCCATCTGGTCCTGATCGCTGTCTTGATCAGACATTGTTTGTTCAGCCCCCTCGGTAGTTTTCCTGGGATGGCTGTTAAAACAGACCTTGCTTTTTGTCCAGCATGCCTCCTTTCAACACTCAAGAAAAAAAACCTCTGACACCATTTTCATAGAGAAAGGTACTTTTACTGAGTGAGAACGGAATGCAACCAAAGAAAACCAAGGTCTGAAGCAAAGGCGCGAAAATCACATATAGAAAGCAACCCCCCAACTGTCCAGCATAAATCATCCAATCCACATTTTCTCCAGGGGTCATGTGGGTGCAAACATCTGGTAGTGTCATCCTCCTGCTATCAGCTTCAAAGAAAATGCTGCAGCAAAGTTTTCTCTCTTCCTTCTCCTCCAGCTCACTTCCTCCCTCTCCCCCTTTCATGGCAGCCAAGCAAGTAAGCAATGAAAGAGCGGAGGCTGACAGGAACTAATTGGAACAGCTATGTTTATATTTGTTTTTTTTTTCTTTTTCATTAAATGTTTGAATATATAAATAGAAAAGATACTTATAGAAGTAACCAATTATATTAAAATGTTGGACTGTATCACTTAAGAAAATATAAGTTATAAAATAAGTGGGCTCATTATTTCTGTAAGAATTGAACAATTGTAACATCATAAAATTATTTCTTTATTTATTCTATTTTATATCCAATTTATATACCGCCCTTCTCCCTGAGGACTCAGGGTGGTGTACAGCCGAATAAAAACATAAATTACAAACATTAAAATAGTATTAAAAGAATATATATAAATTTGGCCCCATAATTTAAGAAGAATAACAAACCCATTTAAAACATTTTAAAAATTAAAAAAAAAAAAGTTAAGCCAACCCGGCTTGCTGAAAAAAGAGGGTTTTAAGGGCACGGTGAAAGGCACCAAGGTCTTGAATTCTCCTAATCTCTGGGGGCAGTTGGTTCCAGAGGGTGGGTGCCCCCATAGAGAAGGCCCTCCCCCTGGGGATCACCAGCCTACATTGTTTGGCTGATGGCACCCCGAGGAGGCCCTGTCTGTGGGAGCGCATAGGTTGATGGGAGGCCATCGGTAGCAGCAGGCGGTCTCAAAGATATCTAGGTCCTATGCCATCACCTTTAAAGGTGATAACCAACACCTTGAAGCGCACCTGGAAGACCACTGGGAGCCGGTGCAGCTCACGCAGGCGAGGTGTTGTATGGGAGCGCCATGCAGCTCCCATAACTAACTGCGCGGCCGCATTCTGGACCAGTTGGAGCCTCTGGGTGCCCCTCAAGGGGAGCCCCATGTAGAGAGCATTGCAGTAGTACAGGTGAGAGGTGACGAGTGCCTGAGTGACTGTGTGCAGGGCATCCTGATCAAGAAAGGGCTGCAACTGGCGTATTAGGTGGACCTGACAAAAAGTCCCCCTGGCCACAGCCGTCAGATGTTCCTCCAAGGACAGCTGCATATCCAGAAGGAAACCCAGATTGTGGGCCCTCTCCGAGGGGGCCAAAGACTCGCCCCCAATAATCAGAGATGGAGTCATCTGACTATATCGGGATGCCGGGAACCACAGCCACTCAGTCTTGGAAGGGTTGAGATTGAGCCGGTTTCTCCCCATCCAGATCCGCACAGCCTCCAGGCACCGGGACATTACTTCAAGGGCATAGTTGTGGTGGTCAGGGGTGGAGATGTACAGCTGGGTGTCATCATTCCATCATCAAATTAATCAATTTGATGATGGATTGGGGTTTAATATAGAATAGAAGAGAAATTGGAATTTGGTTAAAATTAGAGATGAAAATGAAGGGTAAAATTGGTAAAAAAAAAAAAGATGAAAATGAACACTATGGCAAAAAAGAAGTATAGACATGGTAATTTTAGTTGTAAAAATTAAAAAAAAAAATTGTTAATCGGCCAAATACTCTGATGAGCAAAAATATATTGTATGTTTGTGTGTGTGTAAAAAATAAAGAAAAACTTTTTACAAAAAAAAAAAAAAAAGATTTCCAGTGCTAAATGCAGCATTGGCAAACCTCTACCTCTACTTCACCAAAAATACCAACCAGGGAACTTCATCCTTGAAGGCATTCTGTCAATGTGTAAGACAGAGCATTTGTTGTTTGAGATTTGGAGTTGCCAATTGTTCGACCATTCAGACACATAGTCAAGGTCACTTATTTGTCATTATTAGTCATTATCATATTATAACCAGCTGCGTCCTGTTCGCTGTTGACGTAAAACTATTCAACACCACTGACAATACTGCTGCCTTACAAAGCGACCTTGACTATAACACATTGACAACAAATCAGAACACCAAATACAAGCTGGGTAGATACGACCTCGTAAATGACCCTCATTCTGTCAAAGACCTAGGAGTACTCATCTCAAATGACCCAAGCCCCAAAGCTCACTGTAACAGCATTGCCAAAAAGGCATTAAAGGTCTTAACCTAATTTTGTGAAGCTGCTTCTCCAGTAATATCAAATTATTAACTAGGGCATACAAAACCTTTCTCAAACCAATTCTCAAATACAGCTCATCTTCCTTGAATCCACACTGTATCTCAGACATTAATACAATTGAGTGAGTCCAGAGGTATTTCATGAGAAGAGTACTCCACTCCTTTGCTCACAATAGAATACATTATGCCACCAGGCTCAAAATTTTGGGCTTGGACAACCTAGAACTATGCCAACTATGCTCTGACCTAAACGTAGTACACAAAATTGTCTGCTACAACGTCCTACCTGTCAATGACTACTTCAGCTTCAACCGCAATAATACATGGGCAAACAATAGATACAAACTCATGGTAAACAGTTCCAAACTCGATTGCAGAAAATACGACTTCAGCAACAGAGTGGTCAATGCCTGGAATGAACTACCTGACTCTGTTGTTACATACTCAAACCCCCAAAACTTTAACCTTAAACTGTCTACTGTGGGACTCACCCCATTCCTAAGAGGTCTGTAAGGGTGCGTGCATAAGTGCACCAGCGTGCCTACCTTCCCTGTCCCTGTCCCCATTTATTCATACTAATTTCCTGTGTTCCTGTCCATATTTACACTTATACCTGGTTTCTCGTACATGATTGACAAACTAAATAAAAAATAAATAAATATAAAAATAGATGAACATGAATTTAGCTTAATTTCAGATGACCGCATCTATGCAGTTGTTGGTTGGTTAATCTTTTCCCCAACATTATATATATTTTAAAACCTCACCACTGCTTTTTTCAGAGCCCTTTTTATAACCACAATGTCAGCTGACATAAGAAGGAGAAGCAGAGGCGTCTGGAAAGGGACATTTGACTTTTCACCTACTTATTTTCCCTGGAGATAATATCCCCTAGGAGATGGGATGGGAAGGGGGAAATTCCTTTGAGCTGGAGCAGTAGATTAGGGGTAGAGTGACTTGGAAGATGGCCAATGAGTGCAGGGGAGTGGGGAATGGAAAGGGAGGGTTTTGAGTCTGGAAGTCAGTGTTGGCGGCGATGGAGTCGGAATTAGAATGTTGTGCTAAATAAGTGGGAGTTTTCTTCAAAGACTTTGTTTGAAATGCAATTTATTTGAGACGACCTCGAAACCTGACACACAAAAGCACCCTTTTCTGCTTGGTTATCTATCTTGGTTAACCATGTTTTTTTTAAAAGTTTTACCATGGTGGTTAATGGACCATAAATATCTATATTTATGTATTATATATATCCATATAAATCCATATATCTCTCTATGTTTATCTCCATGTTCATCTCTCCGTCCCCCCCTCTCTCTTTAAAAAAAAAATCTTTCTTTCTCCTGCCATTTTTCTTTTTTATAAATAATTCAAGGAAGCAAAAATATCTAATACTTCTCCCTCCTTCTATTTTCCCCCACAACAACATATGTATGAGACAGGAGTAGAACTCACAATCTCCTAGTTTCTATCCTGGTGCTAGACCAAATGGGTTTTAACTTCTTGATACCAGATGCAAAATAGGAAACAGTGATTAAATTTATGGTTCTCTCTTTTTTTCTCTTTTGAGCTGATCTTTTTTGTTCAAATCAGGCCTCAGCAGAATGATGTACAATTTGGGAGAAAAGATGCAAAGCAGTAATCCAGCACTGGAAGCTATAATGGAGAAGATTTCCACAGCAACCATATATTTGCCCTTGGAACTCAGGTATGCTGGAATAAAGGACAACCAAACACTGCAGAAGACCAACATGCTGAAGGTGATAAACTTGGCTTCATTGAAAGCATCAGGCAATTTCCTTGCGAGGAAGGCCAGTGTGAAGCTGACAATGGCAAGGAAGCCCATGTAACCCAAGACACAGTAGAACATGAAGGCAGAGCCTTCATTACACTCCAGAATGATTTCTTCTGCTATTGACTTCATGTCAGCATCTGGGAATGGGGGAGAGATGATCAGCCATATAATACAAATTTTAATTTGAATAAAGGAGCAGCAGGATACTAGAAATGTGCCAAGTCTTTTCCCCAACCATTTGGTCACCTTGGACCCTGGCTTGGTAGCCATGAAAGCTAGAACTACGATGATGGTTTTGGCCAAAATACAAGAAATGGCCACTGAGAAGATGATGCCAAAGGAAGTTTGACAAAGGAGACATGTCACCTTGTGAGGTTTACCAATGAATAGCAAAGTACAAAGAAATGATAACAGGAGAGCAACAAGGAGTACATATGTGAAGTTTCGATTGTTAGCTCTGACAATGGGAGTGTTCTGATGCTTAATAAAGATCCAAAGGACTCCAACTGTGATTAAAGAGAAGAAAAGAGAAGAACTAGCCATAACTGTTCCCAGGGTTTCTTTGTAGTTCAAGAATGTTGTAACTTTGGGGAGATACAAAACCTGCTTCTCATTGGGATGCTGATCTTCTGGACATTGAAAACATTCATCCATATCTATGAAAGGAGATATTTATGTTAAAGTTGCATTGAAAGAATAAAAACAGACTACAAGTGTTCAAAGTGAGGACTGCCAATTAATTTCTAAAAAAAATATATGTCGTACATTAACTTAGTTGCCATCCACGTCTTGCTACCAATAATGAACATGGTTGCAATTCAATTACTTATCCCTATTTTCTAGTCTAATCTGCCAAGCGACAGAGTTGGCAGAAAACAGAAAATTTCCCATGGTACATTTGACAATCCCATTCATTCGATGAGGTAGATGTACAATATCTCTTACCCTCCCTGTTAGAAATCTTCCCTTCTGGACATCGAAGACAGTCATAGCAGCAAAATAGTTTTCCTTCTATCTTAATCTTACTGTAGCCTGAATTGCACTTACCATTACAAAGAGAAAGTGGCTGGGTCTGTCCATAAATAAATAATAAAAAATGTTTATCTTTGGAAATGTGGCATCTCGATGTCTTTCAGTATTTTTAGAAATATCTTTCCATCATATTTTTTCTTTTGATATAATAATGTGAGACAGCAAAGTCTCATTTTGGGTAGAAAAGATTTGAACAACTTTTTGCCTCAGTGCAAACATATAGGCCACAATACTTAATTTGTTGCCAATAAAAAGACCACTTTACGGGGGCATTGATTTACAGATGTTTCTTGTCTTTCTTTGTTTTTGAACATCTGTAAGGCTTTTAGTGAAAGGGAAAGTTTTTGCATAGAATTTACATGCAAGGTGTGAACTTTGTTACCCACTCCATTTCTCTCCATTTACCTACTTCTACCCTAGAAGGTATCTTAGGGATCACCAATGAATGACTTTCGAAGTCTATCAGTTAGGATATATACACAGAGTGTCACAGATGGAATTGAGCACTTCATTATGCTTTGGATGCTTCTGGATTTAAAGGATTAGCCAGCTGTTGTCCAAAGGACACCCAGATGTCTTAACAGCAGCATATATAAAGACTCAAATCATCAGAATAGAGTAGAATAGAATAGAATAGAATAGAATAGAATAGAATAGAATAGAATAGAATAGAATAGAATAGAATAGAATAATTTATTGGCCAAGTGTGATTGGACACACAAGGAATTTGGCTTTGGTGCATATGCTCTCAATGTACATAAAAGAAAAGATACATTCATCAAGAATCATAAGGTACAATACTTAATGATAGTCATGGGATGCAAATAAGCAATCAAGTCATATTAGGAAACAGTCAATATAAATCATAAGAATACAAGCAACAAGGGTGCAGTCATACAGTCATAAATGGGAGAAGATGGGTGACAGGAATGATGAGAAGATTAATAGTAGTGCAGACTTAGTAAATATTTTGACAGTGTTGAGGGAATTATTTGTTTAGCAGAGTGATGGCGTTCGGGAAAAAACTGTTTTATCTAGACAAGATCCTCTAGATATGTAGACAAGATCCTCTCTGTGGCCAATAACCAACTCAGCAGAGATAAAATCCAGGAAAAGCTTCTTTAGGTTGATGGAAAATTTTGAAGAATTTGAAAGCAGACTTATGGAAATCTACAAAGAATTAATACTTTTGCATTGCCAAAAAGGCATTAAGAGTTGTTAACCAAATTTTGCGAAGCTTCTTTTCCAATAACATTGTACTGCAAACTAGAGCACAATAGAATCCCTTATAGCACCAGGCTCAAAATTTTCAGCTTGGACAACCTGAAACTACTGCTACAATGTCCTACCTGTCAATGATTACTTCAGCTTCAATAATACACAGGCAAACAAAAGATACAAAGTCAAGATAAACCGCTCCAAATTCAATTACCGAAAATATGACTTTAGCAACAGAGTGGTCAACACCTGGAATGCTCTACCTGATCCATTGTTACATCCTCAAACCCTCACAGCTTCAACCTTAAACTGTCTACCGTGGACCTCACCCCATTTCTAAGAGGTCTGTAAAGGGGGCATGCATAAGTGCACCATCGTGCCTACCCTCCCTGTCCTACTGTCCCCATTTATTGTACTCATTTCCTGTGTTCATGTTCATGTCCATGTTTATACTTATACCTGTTATCTTGTACATGTTTGACAAACTAAATAAATGAATAAAATAAATAAATAAAGATAAAATAATACTGGATGGGACCAATGGAGGAGCTGGCACCTGGGTCTGACAAAAACTGAGAAGTATGGAAACCACTGAATAGACTGTGCATGGGTACAACACGATCCAGAAACACTCTGAACAAATGGGTATATCCAGTTGCTTCTACTCTTTGTAGTTGTGGTGACATTCAGACAACAAAACATATGTATGCCTGCCCTTTGTGCCCCGATCAGTGTACATTTCAGGACCTCATGGCAGCATGACCGAACACAATCAATGTTGCTCGTTTCTAGGAAAGGTCTGTTTAATTTGTACATAATTGAACCTTGCATTTTTAAATATTTTGCCCTATTTTAATTGTAATGCTTCTCACATGAATAAACAAACAGCTAGGCTGGAGAGGCTTCAGGGAGAGAATATAATTCTGTTTCTGAGGTTCATTGTTATGGAATAGTTTGCCTCTAAGTAAGCTTTCCAAGTATTGAAATCTGGACTGAACACAATGTGACTGGGCCGTACCTGGTTAAACCTGCTTGGCCACACAATATCATCTTCATAAATGGTGACCATTTTTTCATTGGAGTCCTTGAGGTCTATGTCTCCAACGTGGACTTTCTTAAAAGACAAATTTTCAAATGTGATCCAATTGATAATATCAAATCCAGTCTCTAATTCTCCATTTTCATTGAACCCAATTTTTTGCCCGGCACTATTATTAAATGATGTTCTTCTGATCATGTAGTTGAGCTAAATCAGAAAATAAGCCAAACAGAGATATATATCAGGATGTACAACAGCACTCTTTCTCCCCTTTAAAGTGTATAGACAAGAAATCCTTCAAGGTTTGTATAACATGGAAGATAATAATAACCACAATAATAAATTACATTACTGATTGTAACTATGATTAGAAAATCTTCACAGCACCAGAATGAAACAGAAGAAATAAAATGACTAGTCAGCAATTTAAATCAGACTAATTATTTCTAGCAGATTTTTGAAAAAAAATAATTGAGAAACAAGTTTATATTGAGGACAGTATAAAAGAATATAAGGGGAAGAATGTTGCAGAAGGCTTTAAAATTTATTTAAATATGTTAAATTTGTAATGATGAGGACCTCAATACATTTTATTAAAAGTTTCTAGTACTGAAATGAAAACCGTCTCCATGGTTTTCTTCTAAAAGAAATTGAATGTTGGGTATATTTTTGGATTTCAGAAACTTCTCCAAATGAGCAGGGTCAGTAAACATATAAGAAAAAACATATAAGGAAAAAAGTAATACCAAATGAGCAACATAATATATTGTTCTTAGACCAAATAAATATATAGAATACAGTGTTTCAAAATAAATTATTGCATGTCATCTAGAAATACATCATGTTTAGTCTTACTAAATTATTAATATCCAGGTGTTTGAAAGGAAAAGCAAAATTTTTATAACTAACTTTAGGACCCAGATTGTTGGGAGCAATATGCTAACTCTGTAAACAGCTTAGAGAGGGCTGTAAAGCACTGTGAAATAGTATATGAGTCTAAGTGCTATTGTTATTTAGCTTATAGAAACTTTTTTGTTACATATGGATATATCAATGGTATGCTGTATTTTACATTTACTTGGTCTTAGACTGTTAAAAAATAAATAACTAACTTTATATTTACCAAAACTTCACATTTTCACCTAGATTGGACAAATGAATTCTTGGAAGAATGATTTTTTTTAAAAAAAAAAAAAAATCTAGTAGGAAGATAGAGTGAGACATCTGTAATTTGTCCTTTGGGGGATTTACCTTCCATAAATCTTTTTTTTAATTGAAAAGTTTTACAGAAAAAAAATCCCCCCCAATATTCCCCCCACCCTTTCCCTCCCCTCATTCCACCCTCCCCCCCAGACTTCCCAGAGCAAAATACAAGGTATTTCAGTTAACAATCATAAGCTAAATTAACCTATCTATCCTTAGACTATTAAATCCCCAACTGGAACCTTAACTCCACTATAGATAACATAATACTTCTAATACTTAATATTCATTCATAAACTATTTGATATTTTCTTGTCTGATACTTATTTTGAATATACTCAATCCATCTTCTCCATTCCGATACATATCTTTCTTGTGTATACCTTCCATAAATGTTGATTCAAAAGTTTCCCCTTGATTTTCCTCCCTTCTCTGTATTTCATTATAGATGAATAGAAGTCATGTAAAGCATGTGCCACCACGTAGATAGCATTGTAGACACTGTAGCTGTGGCCACTCATTTCCATTTCAAAGACAGATGTAGGAAGAACCTCCAGTTTCTCCTTTCCAGTACAAATGGCCCCATTTGCCTTTTGTATTACAGAGGGGCGGAAGGAACATTCAAAGGCATTTTCCCAGAAGATCTTGATAAAACTGTCTTCCTTTTCCAAGATAGGGTTTCTCATCTGAACAAATTGGTGGAATCCCAGTACCTTCTCTGAGTGAATTGCAAAAGATAAAGCACCATGAAGGAACACGAGATCCTTATTTCTGTGAAAGCGATTTGACGTGAAATCCATCTGGATTGTCATAATCCAGACTTTCCCTTTTGTCCATAGTGGTAAATCATTGTCTTTCAAATGACTGGAAATAACCCTTAGAGTTATCATGTTACCACTTTCACCGTGAACTACCACTGCAGTGACATTACTTTTCATAACAAATCTGTACATGTTAAGTCCTATTTCGGCCATCTTTTTCAGATTATTTGATTCAGCAGGGTTGGGAAATCTTGCAACGAAGTCAAAGCAGATGCCACTCTGGATAGCCATGGGAAGCACCCTGCGCATAAACATTTCACCACTCTTGTTGTCTACTAGCAACATCCCAACCCATGTCCACATGAAATACAGCAATAATTGAGAAATTCCCTTGTACTGACTATCCATATTTGGCAACATTTGTTGGTAAAAAGCAGCTTGGTCTTTTGTGCTAATTTCAGGAGCAGAACCATACAATATCTAGAAACAAAGAGATAATAAAATAAAACATATGAAGAACGGTTGCAGGAATTGGATATGTCTAGTTTAATGAAAAGAAGGACTATGGGAGACATGATAGCAGTGTTCCAATATCTCAGGGAATGCCACAAAGAAGAAGGAGTCAAGCTATTCTCCAAAGCACCTGAGGGTAGGACAAGAAGCAATGAGTGGAAACTAATCAAGGAGAGAAGCAACTTAGAACTAAGGAGAAATTTCCAGACAGTTAGAACAATTAATCTGTGGAACAACTTGCCTCCAGAAGTTGTGAATGCTCCACACTGGAAGTTTTTAAGAGGATGTTGGATAACCATTTGTCTGAAGTGGTGTAGAGTTTCCTGCCTAAGCAGGGGGTTGGACTATAAGACCACCAAGGTCCCTTCCAACCATCCCATCCCATCCCATCCCTTCCCATCCCATCCTGCCCTATCCTATCCTATCCTATCCTATCCTTTCTTTTCCTTTCCTATCCTATCTAATAAGGAAAAAAAAATCACTATAAAGTAACAAGCTGATGTGCAATCAGATTCTTTCTCTATTTTGTCCACTAAGTTAGAAACTAAAGCTGAATTCCATGTACGTTTCATGTTCATATTCAAGATGAGCTAATAGAGTAGGAATGTTTAGCTTTTCTCATGACTTAAGTAAATAAGTTTAATCAGCAGATCTCCATCTGTGCATGGAGATTGCTATGCCATCACTTCCAAGGCTGAGCTGCATCAGCAAAATAGGTCAGTGGTTCAGAGTTGCATTAGAACACCAGTTCACAATTTAGAGATGAATCATATCATGTTAGGTTACCACAGAAAAACTTACAGAATAAACTCCATATCTGTGATTTCCAATATCATATCTCAAGACATGAGATTTAGTCCAGAGAGCACAAACTGTATCACTTAAATATTTAAGTAATGTGATTTGTACACTCCAAATTAAATATCATTAAGATAAATATTAATTTACAATATATTACTTAATTGGTAAAAAAGATTATCCAGTTGTTTTCAATACTATTGATGCAATATTTCAAGATAATTTCATATTATTTCCAAGGAGAACTTTAGCAGGCCAGAGAGAAACTGAAACAAAATCAATACTAAGTCCTAAAAAAATATCCCAAATACTAGGATAGGTGGACCTTGATTATATTCACTTTGGAGAATAATGATTTTGCTGAAAAATACAGCATAATATAACTGTATTATCATTACAATCATATTTTAAGTGAAGTTTGAAAAGTATAACCTACAAGGTTATACAAGTGTTCCCAGACCCAGTTTGCAATTCTGATCATGCTCCACCATGTGTTTAGCAACTCCTCTGAAATAATCAATAAAATATACATTACTTTTGGGCAATGTATAATATCCCCATTTCCTAGTACTTGAAACATCAAAATGCTGAAGAATTAAGGTGCTGTTGCATAACCAAAACACTCCAAAATTTCCTAAAATATACCCTTTTTATTACAATCACAATATTTCTTTTGTTGAAGATTTTTACAGAAAAAATATTGTATGGATTTTTATCTCCTGCCTCTTAATTCCAAGGAAACAACATACCTGTGGCATCTTGTACAGGGAAAGGATATTAGCCATGTATAGATAGATGTCAGAGGAAGGTCCTCCAATGACTGCTATTGGTCTGTTTTGAGCATCACAGTTGTAGTTAGGTATGAATTGGCCCTTTGTAAAGAAGAGCTCCATTGAGGCACGGTATGTCCAACTGGGATCAAAGTAGGCATTATAGATATGGAAACCCAAGGTATGGTTTGGTAAAATAGAGGTACCTCTATTGATTTCCATGATAGCAAACTCTAAAGTGACGATGTGCTGATATATTGGAGTTATGACCCTAAAATAAGTATTATATATTGTCAAAATACATACTTCCCAAAATATCATAGATGGTATAGGTCAACTCAGTTTAATGATCGTAACGTTATCTAAGCCATGTCTGTCTGTCTGTCTGTCTATCTATCTATCTATCTATCTATCTATCTATCTATCTATCTATCTATTCATCTATACTCTATTGAGCTACCATCTATCATCTATCCATCCATCTATCCATCCCTCCATCATCTAATATTTATAATCCATTGTCCATCTATATATTTTCCTACCGTACATACAAATACTCTCCCTCTCGACCCTCCCTCTTTCCTCTCTCCTCTCTCTGCTCTATATCCTTTTCTTTTTCTCTTTTCATGTAAAAAGAGAATTTCTGTAAAAATCTTACACAGCAGTGCCAAAAGGCTCCTTAGATGGATTTCTCCTGAAGTCTTTTGGTCTATAGAGGATGTAGATCTGAGAGAAAATGCCCACAATTATGAAATCTCCTGACTGATATTGTTTGTGAAGAAAAGGCAGAGGGTCGTTAGTTCTACATTTAGCACTGGGAATCATGGACATTATTTCAGGCAAAAGCACCAAGACCAAGGCTGCAAGTATCATCATAATGTGTAAAAGTGTCTTATCGTAAGCCAGTTGAAGTTTCCCCAAGCTCTGCCTCATTAAGCGTATTTATACTTGCACTTGTCTCCACAACAAGTTCTTGCCCACTAGGAGATGAAGTTGAAACAATGATGTGGGAATTGATAATGACAATTGAAAGATCAACAATTCAGAATTCAAGACCTAGGAAACCATGGCATGTAAACAATTGTACACCAGCCTGTAATTGCTGACAGCAATGAAAACTAAAAAGAAATACAGAACTTTTCCCCATTTGTATGAAAACAGGAAAAAAAGTTCTTCTAGTTTTAAAACAGTGGAAGTTTATACCACATTGACATTTGATGCCAGTCAGATTTGGATAACTGTCTGTCTGTCTGCCTGCCTGCCTGCCTCCCTGTCTATATGCTTTTAGTTGTACCCAAATCTGAATCGATAATCAATATAGGTGCTACAAAATTGCCATTATATCATCATAACATTAGAATTCCCTTATCTCAAAGACTACAGCATTTTGGATTTGGTGCAACTTTGGAGTAGTCTAAATGCTGTCCCATGTCAAATGCGTAGAATTGTGTGTGTGGCCAGCTTCACCTGCATCAGATAAAGCAACAGTTGGTGCACCAGTCCTCTAGTCATGGCTTCCACCTACATTTCAAGTAGCAACTATGAGTCCCAAATGAATCCCAAATGGCAAATATCTTCTTTCGTTACCCATCCAGAGACACTAGTAGCATTGATGGAGAACCTCAACGTACAAATATCAAATCTATCTTTCTTAGATTCAGTTCTCTCTTGTCCTGACCTTTACAGGCATCAGTGTTCTACATGACAGAACACTGATAGCTTCTTGCTTAAGCCTATGAGATGGTATTAAATTGGGAATCATCAGCCACTCAAATATCAAATGCTATTTCCTGGAAGGGTCATATAGTTGAAAAAGAATAGGAGGAAAATGGTCAATTCCTCTAATAAGCCAGGCACCACCAAGAAGTCCTTTCATCTCCCACTACAACAGACTAGAATCATTCACTAAGGAAGGAGCAAAATACCTTCAAACAGTCCATCTTTTCCTACAAGTGGTCAAAGAAAAGAAGTGTTGTTGTTTTTTTAAGGAAGAATTTGGGCACTAATTCCATGCAGGACCTGATAAAGGTCCTTCAGTACAATAACCAATGATCTCAGGCTAATATATGGGCTATTAATTGACTGAAAAGGGTCTAGATCAGTGTTGGTGAACCCAAGTGGTAAAACGAGAGCTTGCGCACATACAGGGGAGTGCCAGAAACAGAAAAGCAGCTCCCAGGCACGCATGCGCAGGAGTGCTAGAAACCAGAAGAGCTGAGCTTCTGGTTTCCAGCGTGCACATGCATACTGGTCACCTGGTCTTCCGGTTTCTGTCATACATGTGCACGTAAAGATCAGCTGGCTGGTGCCCGTGTGGGCGCCAGAAACCAGAAGAGCAACAGGTATGCCCAGAGAGATGGCTCTGATTGCCACTTCCGGCACGCATGCCATAGGTTCACCATCACAGGTCTAGATAATCAGTGTTTTTGTAGGTGCTACAATGGTCTCAACAACTTTTCCCCAAAAAAGAAAAGGTCGGAAATTGGCTAGCTTACATCTTTTTAGGGTAGAACAAATGATTTCTTCATGTATCAAAGTGCCTCATGGAAATTCTTAATGTCATTTATCTTGCTTAAACTTGCTTCTCGGGTGTTAGTATTATCATAAACACATGCTGTTATTTACACAGGTGTTATTCTACATTAAAAAAAGTTTGAATCCAATGGAAAATGTCAGTTCTGTAAGATTTAATCTTAACTCATTTTCAGTAAATATCATGGAATAAGCCCATGAGAGTTCAATAGTGCTTTCATGAAGTTGGATTTTGATTTATCACATTTATATGGCCACATATACCACATCATGTGGATGCCACAAAAACAACTTAAAAAAAAATTCAAGAAGTAAAAATAAAATAATATTATGAAAGCCTACGAGAGGGCATCACATGAATAATGGGGACATCTGATCAAATTGCCTCTCTATTTTGACCTCCCAAGTCCGTTGATAAAGGATTCCACAAAATTGGCAAAGAACAGAACAGAATATTTTATTGGCCAAGTGTGATTGGAATTTGTCTCTGGTGCATAAGCTCTCAGTGTACACACAAATTACAAACATACAGTAAACATACAATGTACATACAAACATAAGCTCTCAGTGTACAGTACATAAGCTTTCAGCGTATATATAAACAACAAAGCAATACATCATAATAATAAATCATAAGATACAATCATAAATCATAAGATGCAAAGAACAAAGTGATAATTCATAAGTTACCAATAGGATAAGGTAATAGAAGGAAAGATGGGGTAAGATAAGAAAAATGGGAACACTCTCAACTGGGGGTGGGGAGATTCTACATGATAGGTCAGTGATGGCTAACCTGTTCCAGACTGAGTGCCCAAAGCGCGTGCCTGAACCCAGAAAATGTGATGTGCCATGTATGTGTCCTGCCCCCGCGCATGCTCTCCCTATATTTGTCCCACCCATGCACGTGCCACACCACCATGCGTACACACCCCGCATGCACCCCCATGCATGTGCACATTGCCCCCCACATGTGCCCCACCCCTACCCATGCGCGGCTAGACCAGATGGCTAGTGGGAAGCATGCAGGTATGCACAGCACAGCTAAACTGGGGCGACAGCTCGCATGCCATCAGAGAGGGAGCTGCATGGCACCTCTGGCATGTGTGCCAAAGGTTCGCTATCACGGTGATAGGTGCTATGGCAGAAAAGACTTGTAATTCCTTAGCCAAACAGACCCACATATCTCTTCTGCTAGATCTGATAGGATGGGCAGATGTTAAACCTGGAAGAGGCAATTCTTCAAATATTCCAGCCCCATGTCCAGAAATTAATGGGTATAGGATTGTAAACCAATGATCAAATAAAGAATAAACGAAGCATCATGAAATTTTATATACTGTTATTGCTTTTTCTGTGTTAGGTGCTCTTTTTTGTTCAGATTAGGTCTCAATAAAATTATATAGCATTTGGGGAAAAAGATGCAACTTAGTAACCCAGCACTGGAGGTTATAATAGAGAAGATCTCTACAACAACCAAGTATTTCCCTTTTGTGCTCAGGTACGTGGGAATGAAGGACAGCCACACACTGCAGAAGGCCAACATGCTGAAGGTAATAAACTTGGCTTCATTAAAAGTGTCAGGCATTTCTTTCTTTCTTGCTAAGAAAGCCACTATGAAACTGACCATGGCAAGGAAACCCATAAAGCCCAAGACACAGTAGAACATGGAGACTGATCCTTCATTACATTCCAAGATGATTTCTTCTGTTATTGAATTCATGTCATCATCTGGGAATGGGGAGGAGGTTGTCAACCATGTAATACAAATCATGACTTGAATAAAAGAGCAACAAAATACGATGGACATGCCTAGTCTTTTACCCACCCATTTGGTCATCTTTGAGCCTGGCTTGGTAGCCATGAAAGCTACAACCACAATGATGGTCTTAGCCAAAATGCAAGAGATGGCTACTGAGAAGATGATGCCAAATGCCATTTGACGAAGAACACATGTCACCTTGGAAGGTTGGCCAATAAATAGCAAGGTTGATAGGAAAGACAACATGAGAGCAACAAGGAGAATATAGGTAAGATTCCGGTTGTTAGCTTTAACTAGTGGAGTATCCGTGTATTTAATAAAGATCCCCAGGACTGCACCCGTGATGAAAAAACAGAATAGAGCAGAACTGGCCAAAACACTTCCTCCAATTTCTTCATACATCAAGAAGGTTATAACTTTATTGATACACAAATTCTGATTCTTGTTTGGGTACTGATTTTCCGGACATTCAACACAGTCATTCATATCTAGAAAAAATAATAATAATAAGGTCAAGATGTTAAATTCCTGAAATTCCATTGAAATCATCAAAAGAAATTGAAATGTTTGCAACTTATATTTTGCCCATTTATATTTTCTCTGGAAGCTTTCAGATTCGGGTTTTCTCAGATGTGCCAATATGACATCTTTAACAAAATGGAACTTTGAGGGACTTCAAGCCTCGGAGTCTCCTTTCGTTGGGGGTGTTATTTGGAACCCTGACATGTCCAACATTTTGTGACCAGCAATGGCCAATTGGTTATTCTCTGTAAATATGATACTTAGTATTTCAGTTCATACAAATTAAAACTATGTATGTAATTTTTTTTCCTGAAGGAAAAAAAAATGAAACACTGGAATTGAAATGAAGAACAGAAAAAGTGAGTTTATCTATGAAAACTAAAATCATAAAAATAAAAAAAGAGAATCACTTCATGATTATGGATGATATGAATTTTGGGATCTTAGTCAAGAAAATATATTTCTTTCCTCAATATTGATAGGTAGATAGATATATGATAGATAGGTGATAGATAAATAGATAGATAGATAGATAGATAGATAGATAGATAGATAGATAGATAGATAGATAGACAGACAGACAGACAGACAGACAGACAGATAGGATGGTGATGGATAAACCATATGAATAGTGGTAGTTGTTCTTACTGTTTTCTTTTTATTCCTAAAACAACAAGTTTTTATTTATTTATTTATGTTTTTAACCTGTAGAGCACCTACTGAGGCTAAACAGTAGATGTACAACCATTCAAATACTTGATGTTTCAAATTGAAAAAGCAAGGATATCAATGCATTTTGTTTTTACAACATCTATTAGCTTTACGAATGAGATCTCTTACCTTCCTTGTCAGCCATTTTCCCATCTGGACATCGAAGGCAATCATAGCAGCAAAATGGCTTCCCTTCTATCTTTTTCTTACTGGAGCCTAAAGGGCACTTGTTATTGCACTGAGAAAGTGGCTGAGCCTGTAGGTAATGAAAAGAGAGACTCTAAACAATGACATTTCTCTAAACAATGGCAAAAAAAATGTTATGTGTATCTTCATTATATACATTATGTATATAATGTTTAAGAATTATAACATGTAGAGGTTGTGTCCCATTTGTTTAATGAAGGAATCACTCAGGGGTGGGCTTCAAAAAATTTAGCAAGGGGTTCTCTGTCCAGTTGCTGGGTGGGTGTGGCCATGGTGGGCATTGCCTAGTCAGCCTCCTGCACCATGGCTGGGGGGGGGCATTTTTGCCCTCCCCGGGCTCTGGAGTCTTTCCTCAAGCCTCCGGGAGGGGGAAAGGAGTCTCCACAGGCTCTGGAGGCCCTCTGGAGGCTGAAAATGGGGCCATTTCTAGCCTTCCTGAACTTCTGGTAGGCCCATTTTTCACCGTTCCAGAGCTTCCACACGTACCCTGCACTTACCTGCATCCAAAATGGGCTGTGTGGGGACTCCTGGGAGGGGTGGGTTGGGCAGGGATAGCCAGGAGTGGGATTTGGGAGTTCTCTGAACTGCACAGAATCTTAGCTAGAGGTTTTCCCAAACCCTGCGAACCCCCAGCAGCCCACCCCTAGATTCACTGGATAGTAATGTTTCATCTATTATTACTGTTCACTTACTCTATGTAATTCTTATTCACAGGTGATAAGAATACAACTGTTACATAAATACACATTGCAGAATCTTTTTTTTAAAGAACTTTTTAAAATTTTATTTCCAAAGTTAAAATCTATGTGCATATTTGGGCATATCTGGCATTTGTGCCTCTTGTGGGAATCAATATCATATTTTCTTCATACCAGATCTAAAGAAAACCTAAAATCATGTTTCTTTTCTCATGTATTCCCATACACTAGGACATATTCAACAGGTAAGCAAGAGGAAATATGTGTTAATGCCAGCCACATCATATTGACAATATTTGAAAGAGAGGGGAAGAGAAATTGAATTGATAGTAAGATATAGTTGGAAGATAGTTAGACCATACCTGGTTAAATCTCTGTGGCCATACAATATTAGCCTTATCAATGGTAAGCATCTCTTCTTGGGAATCCATCAGGTCTATCCTTCCAACTTTGACTCTCTGGAAAGACTGGTTTGGAAAAGTGATCCAATTTATAATATCAAACCCCACTTCCAACTCTCCATACTGATTGAAAGAAATTTTTTCTCCTGCGCTATTGTTGAATGAGATTCTTCTCATAAAGTGGTTGAACTTAATTGCAAAGTAAAATAAATGGAATACAGTAATTATTTATTTAGTATAAATAAAGCATAAAATAGCATAAATTTAGCATAAATAGCAGATGAGAATAAGACAGACAAGTAAATGTATACATGCAATTGGAACATTGATTACGTGCCATGGGTTTAATATTTGTACCCCACTCAGAGTCACTCCTGTGAGATGCGCAGCTCTATAAATAATTGAAATCAGTAAATTGAATTATTATTGCAGTTTAGCAGCCACACTGATAGACTTAATCCACAAACCACCAGGAACGTTAGTAATCATGGTAAATGTAGTCATGTAAGTTTCCCTGAAGATTAATAGATTACCAAATTGTGCACAGTTTTGGGTATAATTATATCAAAACACAGTAAAATAGACAACAGATGCTCCAGATAAAGGGATGGATCAGACTATCAGCTAGTTTATTACATCTTTTCTGGCAAAAAAGTTAAGACAAATGTATTAGAAGACAAAGAATTACTGTGAGATAAGTGAACAGTTTGGAATTCAGATACTGTGTGGTGAGCCCTCTGCTCTTTGTTTGATCAAGGCAGTACCTTCCAGAGTGGCTGTTCTAGAAGCTTCTGCTTGGCTTCCTGCTCTACTGTTCTGTATTTAGAAAGAGATGACTGGAAGTCATGTAATGTATGTGCTACGACATAGACTGCATTGTAGACACTGTAGCTGTGGCCGGTCATATCCATTTCAAAGACAGGTGAAGGAAGACTGTTAAGTTTTTCTTCTCCTGTGCAGATAGTCTTATCTTCTTCATCCATTATGGACTTGGAGAATGAACATTCAAATGCATTTTCCCAGAAAAGCCTAATAAAACTTCCTTCTTTTTCCAAGGCAGACTTATCTGAAGAACTCATCTGAAGAAATTTCTGGAATCTTACTACTTCCTTTGAGTGAATTGAAAAGGATAGGGCACCATGGAGGAAATTCATGTCCTCATTTCTCTGAAAGGGCAGTGAAGTAAAATCCATCAGTGTTGCTATAACCCACACCTTGATTCTATTCCATAGTGGCTTTCCTTCATGTTTGGATAAACTGGGAAACAATCTCAGAAGAATCATGTGTTCAAGTTCACAAAACACCATCACTACATTTACTGTGCTTCCCATAACAACATTGTACATTTCTAACCCAGATTCCACAGCAGATAGGATATTATTGGAATAAGTTATTTCTGGGAATCTTTCACTGAAAGCAAAGCAGATGCCATTCTGAGAAAACATGGGAGTTATATCCTGTATAAATTTTTCACCATAATCATTATTTGAATATAACACCCCAATCCAAGCCCATCTGAAATAGAGCAAGAGCTGGAGAATTCCTTTGTACTGATGGCCCACGTTTGGGAACATCTGTTGGTATATAGGGGCCTGTGTTTTTGCATTAATCTCTGGAGTTGAGCCATAGATGAGCTGAAGAAAACAAAGGGAAAGGAGGAAAAAATGGGATTGCATTTGGTGACATTTACTCATAACTGAATGGACCAAAACTAGAATTTAAGAACCAATGGCTTTGAAATTTCAAGTCCATGTTTCATATATGAATTAATGAAATGGTAAAAGAAATCTCAACATTGCTTTCAGGTTTATAGTTCAGTAGCTGTAAAAGGGTGAAAGACTTGGAATTCAGCAACAGAGTGGTCAACGCCTGGAATGCTCTATCCGACTCCGTTGTTACATCCTCAAACCCCCACAGCTTCAATCTTAAACTGTCTACTGTGGACCTCACCCCATTCCTAAGAGGTCCATAAAGGGAGCGTGCAAAAGCACCCCAGTGTGCCTATCATCCCTGTCCTACTGTCCCCATTTGTTTTCATTTCCTTCGTTCATGTCCATGTTCATGTTCATACCTGCTATCTTGTACATGTTTGACAAACTAATAAATAAATAAATAAATAAAATTGCATTATATTTTGGGGAAAATTAGCTTCAGAAATGCACCAGCAATACATCCATTACATTGCATGCATATTATATTTGATGGAGGTGATGTATCTCACAATATAGAATAATCCTGCAATATCTCTGAAAACATAGTATCCTGCAATATCTCTGAAAACATAGTATCCTGCAATATCTCTGAAAACATAGTATCTTCTGGGGAGGCAGATTATGCTGGATATGTTGTTAAACTCAAAATCCTTATCTTTCAAATCTGGGACTCTTTTGCCTATTTTTCAATCCATTCTTCATCTATTCCAGACATTGTTTTTGTGTGCATGAGATTACAAATGAACTGATCCTAAACTAATGTTTTAGTTCTTTCTGGGTCTAAATTCTACGTTATGAAAATATTTTATGTTTTTATTACTTTTTCAAAGAAATGTTGTCCATCTACTTGAACTATAAGTTTTGATATATTTTATCTGTCAGTCCTGGAAGCCATCTTTTCTGTTGGAGCTTCAGGGCTGCAACATTTAGTGCCTGGGCACATGGGAGAGGGGATTGCAAGGAGTCGGTGGAGGATTAGCCTTAACAACATCCTTTTCTATGGGAGTCAAGGACATTCAGCCTGCACCTGGATGGGAGTGATGGGGGATTGTCTCCAGCTGGGATGTTGAAATGATTGGACCATGTGATGGAGTTGTGGGTGCAGGGGATGGATCTTTGACTTTATTTTGGGTGGGGAAAACCTGGAACTCTCAGATTTGGGTTTTTTCAAATGTGCCAATATGATACCTCTAATAAAATGAAACTTTGAGGAATTGCTAGCCTCGGAGTCTTCTTTCGTTAAGGTTGTTATTTGAAACCTGGACATTATAGTTATATTTTGCTCTGGTTATACTATCCCATAGCTTTTTCTCTTCAGCTGGATAATAAAACTTCAAAACTAGCAATAATAACATTGATAATGATGAGAAGGGGAGTGGAGGAGGGGGAGGGGGAGGGGGAGGGGGAAGGGGGAGGAGGAGGAGGAGGAAAACTTCTTTGTTGAAAGATATGGATTGTAGAGTTCCAGATTGCTTACATGGGTTAGTAAGTATATATATATTTTCAGGGATGAAATGCTCCCGGTTTGGACTGAATTGCCTGATCCGGTAGCAATGACGGTGGGTGGTTCGGAGAACCAGTAGCAAAAATCTCTGTTCCCCGCCCCTCCTGCCCAGCTGAGCCATCATCAGAGGCTTTTTAAAATTATTTTTAAAAGAATTTTTTCTACAACCTCTTCGGCCTCTGATAATCGCAGCTGAGTTGCCTGATTGTCAGAGGCTTTTGAAAGCATTTTTTTTACAACCTCTTCAGCCGAAGAGGTTGTAGAAAAAATGGTTTTAAAAGTTTAAAAAAAAAAACAAGTTGGCCATGCCCACTCAGTCACATTTACCCCCCCAAGCCACGCCCACAGAACCGGTAGTAACAAATTTTACATTTCACCACTGTATTTTTCAGTTTCCATTCTAAATGTTTGAGAATGATTAATTTAAAACCTATCTAGACTCTTTCCCTCAAGGAGAACTGTAACCTGGGTCTCCTCATTTCTACTTCAACATTTTTGCCATTGCATTACAATGACTCACTGTCTATTTATCTGTCTGTAAGACATGTATGGATCATGTATAAACATATACACATTACTTGTTCTGGTCATAAGATAATGAATTCCTGTACCATTAAAAACACACACATTAAAAAGGGATTCCATGTATGAATGCAACTCTTATAAAATGCTTATGTTCCATGAAAGTATGGTACCTGTGGTGTTTTGTAGAGAGACAGGATGGTTGCCATATGGGCCTGAACTGCAGGTGTCGGTCCTCCAATGACAGCTATCGGTCTGTTCTGCCGGTCACAGCTGTAGTTGGGAGTAAATCTGTTCTGAGCAGAAAATACTTCTAACGAGGCACGATAAATCCAAATTGTGGTAAAATAACTATTGTAGATATGGAAGCCCAGGGTATGATTAGGTAATATATGAGGATCTTCATTGATTTCCTTGACTGCAAATTGCAAAGCCAGGAACTGCTGAAAGAGGGGTGTCATGACCCTAAAAGAAGAATAAGTAAATACATGGATAATTCCATATTTAGAATATTTCAATTCAGCAAACTCCAAATGATTTTTATGAAAATGCATGACCATCAGCAATTATTTTCAAATTCAATCCAACTTCTCTTATATCTTTTTACACAATATTTGAAAAGTTTGATTAAGAGAATGGTTTCTTTTACTACCTAAGGAATTATTGTTTTGGCAGGGTTTACTCAGAAAAATAAGTGAAAAGAAACTGTTAAAAGATCAAGAAACACAGGAAACAGAAAAAAATATCAGAGGAGACATTAGAGGAGGAGGAGGAGAAGGAGGAGAAGGAGGAGAAGGAGAAGGAGAAGGAGAAGGAGAAGGAGAAGGAGAAGGAATAGTAGTCAAACCCAAGAAACATAAACATCTCAGGAAGGAACTTAACAAAAAGTTCCAGTGAGCTGTTTGATGAGACAAGAGCAATATTACAATGATATCTGTAAAGGCATCCATGACAGAAAGGGAATGGAACACTGTGCAAAGATTTTCAAATGCAGAAGGAGATTCCAACCTCAAATGCCTATGCTAAATAGCACAAATGGACAGATAGTAAATACCGGTAGATTCAAGGAAGATAAAAATAAAAAGATGGAAATAAGAAATTCTCTGTTGTAGAAATGACAGACTTCAAGATCCCTTAGAAGAAATTCATCACTTCCAAAACCTCTAGTAATAGGAGATAAAGTACTCTGGTCATTACAAACTGAAGATGGTACAAATTGAATTTATTGGTTATCTATGCAAATATGGCAAGCAACATAAGAAGGATCTATAAGGTTAAAACCAAACAATGCCAGGACATCCAAAGAATAACACAATCGGCAACAGATTGGAGACTTAAGAAAGGAGGCTTAAGAGAATGTATAAACAATATATTTATTTTCATTTGCCAGCAAAATAATCCCTAGGATTATTCAATGCTGACTGGCATCCAATGTATAAAGGCAGATGCCAGATATTCAAGATGCTTTTGGAAAAGGCGGAGGAAATAATGATTGCTGATGCATCATAGATAAAGAAGAAACCCAACCCTCCACCAAAAAATGTCAGTATGTGATTCATTGATTATCCAAAGACATTTAATTGTGTTCACCATTAGAAGGTATGGAATATGTTTAGGCAACTAGGCATCCCCCCAAAAAGTTATTGTCATGCCAAAACCGAATATATAAGGAATCCCTAGTCTGGACAAGACATACATGTCCTGTATAAAATTAGAGGCTTGTATTACTTATGAAGAATACTGAAATAAACTTACAGAATTTCATCAAAAAGATTACTAGAGGGTGGTTCATTGAATTCCACCATGTTATAAAATATGTAGATCTTAGACAGAATGCCTACAATGTTGAGGTCTCCTGGTTTGTATTCCTTGTGAAGAAAAGGCAAAGGGTCACTGATGCTGCATTTAGAATTGGGAATCTTACATCCAACCTGACCCCAAATCATCAGACACATGGCTTCCAGCACCGTCACTCTGAACGTAGCAGTTCCTTTTTGAGATTCATCTCTCACAATCTTGGCCAGCATGCTACTAGTTGTTAGTGGCAAATATTCAGATTCAGAAACATGATTGTAAATAGTTCAGAAACCTGATGATAAATAAATAAGAGCCACAGTGGCATAGTGGTTAGAGTGCAGTACTGCAGGCTACTTCTGCTGCCTGCTGGCAGTTCAATTTGGCAGTTCAAATCTCACCAGGCTCAAGGTTGACTTAGCCTTCCATCCTTCTGAGGTGGATAAAATGAGGACCCATATTGTTGGGGCCAATATGCTGACTCTGTAAACCTCTTAGAAAGGGCTGTAAAGTACTGTGAAGCGGTATGTAAGTCTAAGTGCTATTGCTATCTCCAAGTTGAAATAGTAAAGGGAATGCTACTTTGTTCTTTCTCAGATACTTTTGCTTCATTGTGTGACATTTCTGAGACAGTGATTCCTGTACAGACATTCAGTGATTAGAGAAGGAATAGCTAGCTCAGGATTACAGATGAAATGAATTGTGAATGATGAAATCTCATGGTTTAATTCAATAGAAATATTGTTTATGTTTTTTTCCAGTGGAGCAACAAGGAATAAAAGAGAAACACCAGGCATCATGGTGGTTAGAAGAATTCTAGTGGGATTAGAGTAGGCAGTTGAAATATGTGTTGGTAATTGTAGTGGTGAAAAGTCCATTTCAGAAATGTAGGTCCTAGGGAACCATAAGAAGATAATATATCATTCACATCTTCTCAGCCCTGGTTTTCTTCATCATAGTAGCAATTGTATAAGGAAGGTGCAATTACTAAGAACAATTCATGGACATTATTCCAGTAGAATGTTAGAAAAAACAGCAAAAAAAAAAAAAAGTCTTATTAAGTCCCGAGTTTCACAATCTGCACATTAGAGAAAAATAAGAGAAAATAAACCCCACCCTATCTCCATGTATTTGTGTTTATGTATTTGCATGTATGCTTGTGTCTGTGTGTCTGTGTGAATCTGTGTGCATATTTAGAGAAACCTGGAGACGCTTCAATTTACATAATAAACAAAACCAGTTCACTAAAGCCCATTTGTCAAAATAGATTAATTTGATACAATAGTTTTTGCAACATACAAGACTTTTCTTCCCAGGAAAAAATGATTTTCCTACACGATATTCTGGTTCTGGAAAGGATCTTTGGTTTGTTTGTTTGTTTGTTTGTTTGTTTGATTCTTCTTATGCATGTTTGTGTTTCTTGAATTGTTTAATTATTAAAGTAGTTGGTTCCCATTACACATATTAAAAGATAATCCTCAAATTATGACTATAATTGGGACCAGAATAGCAATCTCTAAGCATTAAGTGAACAAGTTGCCAAGCTCCTAGATAGCAATCACATGACTTCCAGGTTGTAAAGCATTCCTTTTAAAGAATAGAATAGAATAGAATAGAATAGAATAGAATAGAATAGAATAGAATAGAATAGAATAGAATAGAATATATTTATTATTTATTATCGGACTTTCTCCACAAGGACTCAGGGCGGCTCACAGCAATAAACAACAACAAGTCCAGTTAAAATTCAACAATAAAACTAAAATTCCCATTAAAACCCCATTCAGTCCAGGATAGGACAGAATAGGATGGGATGGAATGGGATGGGATGGGATGGGGTGGGGTGGGGTGGGGTATGGCGGGGCAGCACGGCATGGCATGGCACAGAACGGAATGGAATGGAACAGAACAGAACAGAACAGAACGGAACAGAATAGAATAGAATTCTTTATTGGCCAACCACAAAACAAACAATTAAAGAAATCTCTTAAAAATAAGGAGGGGCATAATGAAGGTAAACGATTTCAATGGAATCTGGAAACAATTCCTAATATGTGTGTTTTCTGGAGGAAGAGGGATACCACCACCAGAAGAAGCTTTAAGATTCTGGAAGCAGGAATAATCCCGAGGGGTGGGGGAGCACTTGTTGATTGTATGTATTCTGTATATTGTTATATATTATATATTATGATTCATGTATGTTATGTATGTTAATTTCTTTTATTTTATATGTTAATAATAAAAAAATATGGAAAAAAGAGCAAATATCAGCAAAATTAACAATTTCAATTGCTGTAAATAAATTTATCCCCAAGGTAAAAAAAAAAATCTTTTAAATAGTAGCAGAAAACCCAGGTAAAATTGAATACTAATGTTTGATTCAGAAAGATTGTCAAAAAAATGAAACATTGGCTCCTCTCCTAGAAGTAACTACAGTTAGTCCTCAACTTACAATGACAATTGTAGTCGAAAGCAACTTTCTGTAGTCGAAAGCAACAATTGTAGTCGAAAGCAACTTTCTGTTGCTAAGTGAGATATTTATTAAGTGAATTTTGCCCCAATTTATGACTTTTCCTGCCACAACTTTTAAGTGAATCACTGTAGTGTTCAATTAGTAACATGGTTGTTAAGTGAATCTGGTTTCCCCATTGACTTTGCTTGCCCGGAGGTAACATAATGTAATCACATGACCCCGGGACACTGCAACTGTCAAAAATATAAGTCAGTTGCCATGTGTCTGAATTTTTTTTTATTTTTTATTTTTTTAAAAAACATAAACATAAAACACATTTTTTGAAAACAAAGCTTTTGATCTGGTCACAAATTAATACAAATCACTAACAAATCTAATTTTTAATTAACACAACTCATTATTTTACACAGTTATTTCCCTCAATTTTATCTATTTAACTATGCCATTATCCCCAAAAACCCGCTACTTAAATCTTAAATCCTAATCAATTATAATTCCATTTTTCTCTTTCATTTGCTTAGATGGATATATTTTAACAATATAAATCATCACAATTATTATAAACATTCATAAAGTAATTAATTTCAACATTATCATTTTATTTTTACTAATGAACTCAACATTTATAGTCTTTATTCCTGTTATTAAACCTAATTTATTCATTTCATTTTAACTATTAATCTCAACATACTCCTCTTTATTTGGCTATCCCACCTCATTTTATTTTGCTATAAAACCCATCATCTTTATCTTCATCTTTGTTGTTAAACCAATCATTTTTATTTCCTGGCTGTTAAACACAGCATAACCATTTTATTTTTGGCTGTTAATCACAGCATTCTCATTTTTGTTTTTTGACCGTTACACAGCATATCCATTTTTATTTTGGCTGTTACACAGCATAACCATTTTTGTTTGGCTGTTGAGACACAGTATGCTCATTTTGTTTTTTGGCCGTTACACAGCGTATCCTTTTATGTTTTGGCTGTTACACAGCATATCCATTTTGTTTGGCTGTTAAACACAGCATAGTCATTTTTGTTTTCTGGCTGTTACACAGCATATCTATTTTTATTTTTTGGCTGTTAAACACAGCATAATCATAGTTGGTTTAACTATCCCTACTTAATCCTTTCTTTGTTGTTTCCATCCATCTATACATTGCTTATTTTTAGTTAATCATATTTATCCTTATCCTTTTTCATAACAATTTAATATTGAGACATCGTTCTTGCTTAAAGTATACTTTTAAATGTATTTATAAATTCCTTTTAACATTTTAAATTAACCATATTTATCTTTATCCTTTTTCATACCAATTTAACATTAAAACATAATTCTTGCTTCAAACATACCTTTAAATATGTTTATAAATTCCTTTTAACATTCTTAATTTCTGTAAAAACCTCCTTTTTATTACTACAATCCATCTGTACATTGTTTTATTTTTAATCACATTGTTTCAATCTTCTTTTTTCTTTTTCCAGTCATGTTTATCTTATTTCTTCATCTCCTCACCTGCAAACATATATTTCCTTCCATTTTCAAAGTTTTCAATTTTGTCCTCCATAAGTCATATTATATCTTTTTGTTATTTTTATTCTGGATATAATATATCAAATCTTTTCTTGGGCCTGCCCTTATTCCTTCTTCTATCCCTGAGCTAATTTTTTAAGTTATTATTGTTTCAACTATAGGAGTTCCATTATAATTTCTTTTTCTTTTTACAAAAGTCAAGCTGTCTGCAGACAGGGGAAAAAAAAAACATCCTCTGTAAGATCTCATGACTTTTATCTGTAGGACTCAAAATTTCCCATAGCAGAAAAGAGTTACAAAGTTCCTTTTTGAACCAGATGGTGTCCCTCTACAATCCAAATTTTCCATTAGTCATGCGAGTATCGATTTTTTGCTATTATGTAACAATCCAATTTATTTCTTCTTTTAATTTTAAAAGTATCCAATCTTCTTTTTTAAAAAAAAAAAAAAATCCAATTCAAATTTTAAAATATCCAGTCTTTGTCCCATATCTCAATATTTAATTCCTTTAGTTCTATTCAAAGCTTAGTTGTTTATTGGGTCTTTGTTTCTTTAAGGTAACATTTTAAACTTTCAGCCCCTTTGTTATTCAGCCACTGTTTTATAGCTAGGGGTTTTATAGATGTTAATTTTGCTCTAGGCGTTATTCTAGCCTGGGTTGGTTGTCACTCACCTGGCTTCAAAGAGCTCTGTTTCTATCCATTTTCCTCCAGCACATTTCTTGTCCGGTTGTCCCAGCTTCATGGCAGCCACCATGGCTATCGCCCCCCCCGCCACCGACTCACAGAGGGTTCCCTCTGACCTCTGAGGAACTTGCCTGTTCCTCTTGGTCGTCTGAGGTACCCCTCCTTTTCTCCCGTCCCTGCAAGACAGTTCAGGTCTGAAGATCCATTGGCGGCAGATCGGCAGCCGAGGTTTTCACAGGGCTCATCAGAGCCCGCTATTTCCACAACTGTCTCACCGCGATGCCAAACCGGAGGTTCCAAGTGTCTGAATTTTGATCATGCGATCATGAGTTGTAAGGGTGAAAAATGATTTTTCACCCTCACTTTATTTCAATGCCATTGTAAATTTGAAGGTCACTAAATGAACTGTTGTAAGTCGAAACTACTTATACTTTGGGGGTCTGCACTTAGTGGATTTTATCTGAAGAATGCTACCTCAATTCCTTGTCTTTTCTCCTTTTTGATTAAGGGGACCATTAGCATTCCCTCTGGTAAACAATAGGCAGGCTGCTTAAAATCACCACAAAGGTAACCATGCAAAATGTAGCCAATATACAAGACATGTAGGTTTTTATACTTAATATCAGTACTTTGTGTTGTATTTGAGAACTATTAGAGATGAATGCAGTAATTGCAAGAAGGATGCAATACTGACTGAAGCAGAGAGCACAGACTTAAATAGGGTTTTCTCCAGGTATATGGACAGGGGTGAAATCCAGCAGGTTCTGACAGGTTCTGGAGAACTGGTAGCGGAAATTTTGAGTAGTTTGGAGAACTGGCAAATATCACCTTTGGCTGGCCCCAGAGTGAGGTAGGAATGGATGTTTTGCAATATCCTTCCCCCTGGAGTGTGGTGGGAATGGAGATTTTGCAGTATCCTTCTCTTGGAGTGGGGTGGGAATGGAGATTTTGTAGTATCCTTCCCCTGCCACATCCACCAAGCCACGCCCACCAAGCCACACCATGCCCACCAAGCCATGCCCACAGAACTGGTAATAATAAAAAACGAATTTCACCACTGTATATGGGTATATCACTACAATCAAATTTAAAATGATTAAAGGGCTATACATGTCCTTCTATATCTCTATGGATATTCTCAGTCATCCTGGTCATGGTTGTCCCAAAGGTGCTTTTTCAAGAGGCAAACTGAACTTTCTGGTTTTTCTTTGAAGATGTTTCGCTTCTCATCCAAGACCTGAAGAACCTTCCTGGATGAAAAGCAAAACACCTTCAAAGAAAATCAGAAAATCCAGTTGTCTCTTGAGAAAAGCACCTTTGGGATGCCCTTCTATAGTTTTGCCTTTGTTAGTTGCTGTTTCCTATTCAGGTCAGGTCTCAAAACAATGATAAAACATTTAGGAGAAAAGATGCAAATTAGCAATGCAGCACTGGAGGCTATAATAGAGAAGATCTCCACAGCAACCATATATTTCCCTTTTGTGCTCAGATAAGTTGGAAGAAACAATACCCAGACTGAGCAAAAGATCAACATACTAAAGGTAATATGCTTGGCTTCATTGAATGTATTAGGCAATTTTCTTGCTAGAAAAGCCACTATGAAACTGACAAAAGCAAGCAATCCCAAAAAGCCCAAGACACAGTAGAACATGAAAACTGATCCTTCATTACATTCCAAGATGATTTCTTCTATTATTGAATTCATGTCAACATCTGGGAATGGGGGAGAAGTTGTCAGCCATGTAGTACAAATCATAATTTGAATAAAAGAGCAGCAAAATACTATGGACATGCCTAATCTTTTCCCCACCCATTTCGTCATCTTTGAACTTGGCTTGGTGGCCATGAAAGCTGCAACCACAATGATGGTCTTGGCCAAAACACAAGAAATGGCCACTGAGAAGATGATGCCAAATGCAGTTTGACGAAGGACACATGTCACCTTGGAAGGCCGGCCAATGAATAACAAAGCACAAAGAAAACACAAAAGGAGAGCAATAAGAAGAATATAGGTGAGACCTTGGTTGTTGGCTTTAACTAGAGGAGTGTTCTTATTCTTCACAAATATCCAAAAAATTACTAGTGTAGTCAAAGAACAGAAAAGAGTGGAACCTGCCAAAATGGCGCCTAGTTGCTCTTCATACATCAGAAATGTTATAATTTTCGGGATACAGGAGTCCTGTTTCTTGTTTGGGTACTGATATTCTGGACATTGAACACAATCATCCATATCTACAAAAGATAAGTTAGATATAAATACTGAAATTGTACCAAAAGAATCAAAAGAAAACTTTTACTGTCTTCT
Organism: Arizona elegans; assembly: GCA_022577455.1. Lineage (NCBI taxonomy): Eukaryota > Metazoa > Chordata > Lepidosauria > Squamata > Colubridae > Arizona > Arizona elegans. Next base: position 5,650,786 of record JAKOOJ010000021.1, on the reverse strand, counting down.
GGCTTAAAATATGAAAAGCAAACTTACTTATATAGTTTGCTTAAAGCTATATTCCCAAGATTCCCTGCTCAGGATATTAAAAAAAATAAAAAAATAAAAATAGAATTTTGTTCTCATGAATTAATAGAACTGGAAACTTTATTTTTAATATTTTTCTGCAACATCAATGCAGTATTTAACTTTAAAAAAACCCAAACATTTAGAGGAAATTTACTGAAAAGCATATTCAAAAATGTATACTTGAAAAAAGAAAGAGTTTAAATGTATTCCATAAAGTAAGAGAATGAACATGTGATGTAAATGATGAAATGTAAAGAATATTCTAAATGGAAATTCAAAAGAGATTTTAATTTTCACTGTTATGAGTAAAATGGATTCTTTGCACCTATGTCAGTACTTTATTTCTTTTAATTAAAAGAGTGGTAATAAATAGAGCATTTATGAATTTGTTTTACAAATCCTTACAGTTCAAATTTCATTCAAATCATTCTCCATCTATCTATCTATCTATCTATCTATCTATCTATCTATCTATCTATCTATCTATCTATCTATCACCTTTCTATCCATGGTGGAATTCAAATAATTTAACAACCGGCTTTCTGTCCTAATCACTGACTGGGTAGGCGTGGCCATGGTGGGCATGGCCAGGGAGTGTGACAAGCAGTACTTGGCTTCCTGCACCACCACCCCTGAGAGCAAAAATGGGACATGGGGGGGGGGGAAACGTCGGCCTCCTGTGCCCAGTTTTGGGTCTAGGAGGCCTCCCTGAAGCCTCCTGGGAGCAAAAAAAAGCAAGGGGGGGGCCTCACCACCTCCCCCCCCCGTGCCCCATTTTGGGCCTAGGAGGCCTCCCTGTTGCCTCCTGGGAGCAAAAACAGGGTGCATGGGGACTCCTGGAAGGGGCAGGGCGGGGAGGGACATAGCCACCCAGCAATTTAACTACCAGTTTTCCCAAACCAGCTGAATGCCATCTCTCTCTCTCTCTCTCTCTCTCTCTCTCTCTCTCTCTCTCTCTCTCTCTCTCTCTCTCCCTCCCTCCCTCCCTCCCTCCCTCCCTCTCTCTCTCTCTTTCTATCTTCTATCCATCCATCATCTATCTATCTATCTATCTATCTATCTATCTATCTATCTATCTATCTATCATTATCAATCATCAAATTATCACCTATCATCTATCTAATTTCCAAAGCTATTGGGCACATCACCACTGAAATTATTATTATGATTTTTTTTTCCAATAACATCATCTTCATAAGCTTTACAATAGGTAAGAATATCTCTTACCCTCCTGATTAGCAATTTTTCCATCTGGACACTGAAGGCAATTGTAGCAACAAAACGGCTTTTCTTCTATTTTGCTCTTACTGTATCCTGAATGACACTTGTCATTACACCAAGAAAGAGGTTGGGTCTGTTCAGAAGTGAAAGAAGTGAATCCTTTTAATTAAATAAAACTGGACTTTTGTGATACCAAAACTTTTACAAGTATCATCCATATTTTCTATTGTTGTTTTTATTTTATTTTTATTTATTTATAATTAAATTTATATGCCGCCCTACTCCTGAAGGACTCAGGGCGGTGAACAGCCAAAAAAGTAAAATATACATAATACAAACGTTAAAAACCATTTAAAATACATTAAATACTTTGGCCAGATTTAAAACACCCCAATCTGTTGTTGGGGTGTCTAATGTTTGATGTTAATGAAAGAGGAAGTTTGATAACTAGAAATGTCTTAATTTAAAAATAGGGAGGGGGGACAGTGCAGTCATAGTGCACTGTGTAGAATTAGATAAATTTATGAAATATGTTAGTGATCTTTTTCCAGATATGAGAGGGCTCTTTATTTCTTTCTTTAAATACTTAGGATTGAGTTATATTTCTCCTTCTTCTAGACAAGGGGTGTCAAGCTCGATTTAATTGAGGGCCACATCAGGGTTGTGTTTGACTTGGGAGGGCTGGGGGGTGGGCATGGCCATGGAAGACATGGCCATGGTGGGTGTGGGCAATGCTGGGTGTGGGTAGGGGTGCCCATGGTGGGCATGACACGGGTCTCATGTCAGGGGCACCTGTGGTGGCCAAGTGCTAATGCAGGAGGACCCGGTTTGTGGGGGCAATAAGCTGACTTTGTATAAAATAGAACATTGCTTGGGGGTGGGGGGGCAAAAAGCCCTACTAAGCAGGTATATACAAAAGTATGAAGGCTATTGCTTAAAAGCATTGTAAGCCACCCTGAGTCTCCGGAGAAGGGCGGCATATAAATCAAACTAATAAATAAATAATAAATATCTTACTCTCATCATAATCTCCCTCCCACCCTCCCTCCCTCCCTTCTTCCTTCTCCTTCCTTCTTCCTTCCCCTCTTTCCTTATTTTTCCTTCCTTGCTCTCTTCCCATCTTCCCATCTTTTTCTTTGCCTTTCCTCTTTCCCTTTCTCCTTTCCTTTCCATGCTCACATGCAAAAGAGGAAACATTTCTCCTTTTGTTTTGTCTTTAGTTTGTTTTGATAGCCCCCTGCCAGCAAAAACGAAGCTCAGGGAGGTGCATGTACCCCCCCACACTTCTGATTCTTGGCTGCAATGGCCTCTTACAACCCTCTGCCAGCAGGGGGTGGTGTATATGCCCCCAGGCCCTGTTTTCACTGGCAGAGGGCCGCAGGAGCCCCCCAAGCTCTGTTTTTGCTGGCAGATACACTGTGGGCCAGTCCTTTGCTGTTTCTAGACTGGCCCCATGGGCTGGATCTAAGCACCCATGGATCTGGCCCACAGGCCTTGAATTTGACACCCTTGTTCTAGATCTTGAAATAAAGTCTTCCTTGACATTTGTTATTGAGATTTCAGTTGAATAAGGAAATCAGAGTTGTATGGCAGGCATATAAAAATGGAGGGAAAGCAGGACACAAAGCAAGGTTGTGGAGCTCATGGTTACTATGATGTGTATTGTCTCCTGCTGCATTTTATTGATGTAATATTCTTTTTCTTATATTCCAGAGAAAGAGGAAGTGAAAAAAAGAGTCCCAACATTTATTATTAATCTACTTTTCATTTACAGGAATGAAATTGGGCCATACCTGATTAAACCTCCTCGGCCATTCAATAAATTCTTCAGAAAAAGATAATATTTCTCCTTGGGAGTCCATTCTGTTTATTCCTCCAATTTTAAATCTCAGGAAAGACTGGTTAGGAAAAGTGATCCAGTTCATAATATCAAATCCCACCTCCAACTCTCCATTCTGGTTGAAGGAAACTTTTTCCCCCACACCATTGTTGAATGAGATTGTTCTCACAAAATGGTTGAGCTGATTAAAAGAAAGAAAGAAATTCAGAGGTGTAAATGAACATATGTTTTATTTGTAGAATTCAATTGTTAAATCCTTGAATAGATTTAAGAAAACTAGCAAGTAATGCAATGAAGGTAAAGTTTCCCCTCACACATATGCGCTAGTTGAGCCGAGGTGGCGCAGTGGTTAGAGTGCAGTACTGCAGCTACTTCAGCTGACTGCTAGTTCAGCAGATCAGTGGATCAAATCTCACCGGCTCAAGGTTGACTTAGCCTTCCATCCTTCCGAGGTGGGTAAAATGAGGACCCGGATTGTTGGGCGCAATATGCTATTTAGTATACTGTCTTTGGTGTAAGCCACCCAGAGTCCTCGGAGAGTGGGTGTCATAGAAATATGACTAATAAATAAATAATTAATAGCCGTTCCTGACTCTAGGGGGGTGGTGTCCATCTCCATTTCAAAGCTGAAGGGCCAGCGCTGTCTGAAGATGTCTCTGTGGTTATGTGACCGGCAATTAATAAATGCCAAAGGCACATGGAACACTGTTACCTTCCCCCCAAAGGTGGTCCCTATTTTTCTACTTGCATTTTTTACGTGCTTTGAAACTGCTAGGTTGGCAGAAGCTGGGACAAGTAATGGGAGCTCACCCCATTACGCGGCACTAGGGATTCGAACCGCTGAACTGCCGACCTTTTGATTGACAAGCTCAGCATTTTAGCTAGTGAGCCACCGTGTCCCTTTTAGTAATGCAATATTATTAAATAAATCTTATTGAAAATTAGTGCATGCTTTTGAAAGCATTAGATTACAAAAAGAGGTTATTTATTTAAGTTATGATTTCCAGTATATACAGTAAGGTCTTACTAGGGTCAAAAGATTGATATTGCAACATTGAAAAGATAAATCTGTGGCCCCTTTCACTCAACGTATTGAAGATCTAATTGTTCTTGCCACCTATGAGTGGATACCTATAGATATAGATTTTATATGGTCAAATACAATTAATTATGCGGCTCATTTATACAGAACAAGTAAATAAAAAGATTATGCAATAGAAATATATATGTAGTTGAATAATATTTTCATGAGAAAAGTATATATAGAATTGTACTGTTCATTGATATAATAACATACCATATATTTTTGTCATATTTTCACTTGTTTTTTAAAACATTTTTTGTATTCTTTTTTCTTCTTTTTAACAATTTATCACCAATTTTCTCCTTTTTATTATTAATTAAAAAAACAATTAAAAATAATTAAAAAGTTGTGATTTCCAACTTCCCATACTAAAAGATATGTTAGAGGAATATAGCAATTACTGTGTGGATAAAACTAGTGGGCAATATATTTTTGGAGGGACAAACTTGCAATTTAAATGCAGTCTAAAAAGAATTGAAATTGTAAAAAAAATAAAGTATATAGATTTTGGTAGCTGGAAGTACATACGTATAATACTGCTATATGAGAAAAATGAACTTATCAAGTAAAAATAATTTAGAAACATCACAATTTTGGGGCACTCTATCTCATATCAATATATAGTACATTAATCTAATTTTAAAAGTAATCTCAAATCAGTCAAATTAAAGAGAAAATGATTTTTAGATTAAAAAAAAAATCAACATATTACCTTCCAGAATTGTTTTTCTATTATGTTCAGTTGGGCTTCATGGTTTTCTGCTCTGAACATGAATGTAGATGACAGCATGGCATGCAAAGCATGTGCTACCACATAGATTGCATTGTAGATACTGTAGCTGTGGCCAGTCATGTCCATTTCAAACACAGATGTAGGAAGAGTCTCCAGTTTTTCCTCTCCAGTGCATATGACTTCTTCTTCACCATTATTTATCACAGAGTTGGAGAATGAACATTCAAATGCATTTTTCCAGAAGAGCTTGATAAAGCTATCCTCTTTCTCAAAGTCAGGGTTTCTCGTCTGAAGAAATTTCTGGAATCCCAACACCTTCTTTGAGTGAATTGAAAAGGATAAAGCACCATGGAGAAAGTCTATCTTCTCGTTTCTTTGAAAGGGAAGTGACATGAAATCCATCTGCGCAGTCATAACCCACACCTTAACGTTTGCCAATAGTGGTACTCCTTCCAAATTTGACAGGCCTGGAAATAGTCTCAAAACTACCATGTCATCAATTTCACCATGAATTATTATTACGTTTGCAGTGCTCCTCATGATAACGTTGAACAACTTAATCGCAGTGTCCATTGCATCAGTAATGTCATTGGAATAAGAAACAGTTGGTGACTTTTCAATGAAAGCAAAGCAGATACCTCTCTGGGAAAACATGGGAACCATATCATGTACAAACTTTTCACCATTCTCATTATCCATATAAACCAACCCAATCCATGTCCATCTGAATTTGAGGAGTAACTGGAGAATTCCCTTGTACTGAAGATCAACATCTGGAAACATCTGTTGATATGAAGCAATCTGCGTTTTTATATTCACCTCTGGAGCCGAGCCATAGATGAACTGAAGAAAATACGGGAATGAAATCAGGAGATAAATTACATAGAATTGAACAGGAATAAATGGCTTGAAGAAATTTAATAATGCATTTGACTATATAAGAAACAATCTTTTACTCAATTGACATCAGCAAAATAAACCCTATATTAGAATTTCGCAAGAGATCATCCACATAACACGACATCTTTTCTCACTTTATGTCCCTGGTGGAGAATATGGATACCATATTCCTGTGGTATCCAATTTGGTATATACTCAAATAATATTACATTTGAAGACAATTATGATAGTTTTACATTCTGAGAATTTATCAATAGCTTTTCAATATTTTCTTAAATTTATTAATTTCACATCCTGGTTTTATCCATCCATCCAGGATCCATAAATAAAGTAATGAACATTGAATACAAATTTAATGTAATTTGTAAAAAAATGTAAAAAAAAAAAAGATGTTGAGACTCTAAGAAAGAGGGCAGAAAGGAGCAACAAAGATAATTGGGGGACTGGAGGCTAAAACATATAAAGAACAGTTGCTGGAACTGGATATGTGTAGTCTTATGAAAAGAAGGACTTGGGGAGACATGATAGCAGTGTTCCAATATCTCAGGGGCTGCCACAAAGAAGAGGGAGTCAAGCTATTCTCCAAAGCACCTGACTCGTAGGGTTGCCAGGTCTGCTTCCAAAAAATAGCGGACAGTGCGGGGGGGGGGGGGTTGGGTTTAAGTAGTAAAAAAATAATGAAAAAAATTATAATTAAATTATTTTATTTATTTTTATTTTTTTATTTTAATTTGATTTATATGCCGCCCTTCTCCGGAGCCTCAGGGTGGTTTACAACGCATTATATATTTTCTTACAAACATTTTAACACGTATTAAAATAATCACTTCAAAACTTTACTTAAAATTCAAAACATCAAATATATTATAATAATATGTAAAATATTAAATTACATTTTAATTTCATCATAAAGCTTTTGAATAAAAAAAATGTCCACTATTTTGTGAAAAAAAATAGTGAACATAATGTGAAAAAAGCGAACTGTCCGCTCAAATAGTGGACACCTGGCAACACTACACCTGAGGGTAGGACAAGAAGCAATGGGTGGAAACAAATCAAGGAGACAAGCAACTTAGAACTAAGGAGAAATTTCCTGACAGTGAGAACAATTAATCAGTGGAACAACTTGCCTCCAGAAGTTGTAAATGCTCCAACACTGGAAGTTTTTAAGAAGATGTTGGATAACCATTTGTTTGAAGTGGTGTAGTGTTTCCTGCCTAAGCAGGGGGTTGGACTAGAAGACCTCCAAGGTCCTTTCTAACTCTGTTATTCTACATGCTTAATAAATAACAAAGACCATCTATATCCCAACTAAGATATCACAAAACCCTCTGGAAGACCTTTGTCTTGAATGCTTAAAGAAAGACACTGCAGATATATTTTGGTGCTAAGCCTTGTAAAACTTTTTATGTTGATGCTCTAAATTATACACAGATGCTTATTGACAGCATGATAAGAGGATGTCTCCATTGTTTAATCTTCAAGTATCCATTCCTAATTTCTAGCATTCCCCCCCCCCCCCTTCATTAAAGCCAAGAGCAAAAAGAATGTATCCAATGTTTGGAATCTGTAATTAATCTATTCAGTTTCTTAAACCCTCACTCCAAGTTTCCTAATCACAAGAGTGGAAGTTCCTTTGAAGCCCAGGTTCTTCTTTAAATCCTGACTAGGTGGCTCAGTGGCTAAAACATGTCGATCAGAAAGGTCGGTAGTTCGGAGGTTCAAAATCCTAGCACAGGTCTCCTGCATGAGCAGGGGGTTGGACTAGATGACCTCCAAGCTCCCTTCCAACTCTGTTACTGTTAAAGTCCAACCTCTTTATTCCAGTTATAGCATACATGGCATTCTTGTACTGTACAGTAGGCATGGCCATAAGGAAAAAAAGATGAATGAATGGAAGACTTACAAACGCCTATGTTCCGATAAAGCATTGTACCTGTGGCATCTTGTAAACAGACAGGAGGGTTGTCAAATGAAATCCAACAGCAGAGGTAGGTCCTCCAATGACAGCTATTGGTCTGTTTTGCACATCACAGTTGTAGTTAGGGATCAAGTTCCCTTTAGCAGAGAATAATTCTAATGAGGCACGATAAGTCCAACTTGCACTAAAGTAGCTATTATAGATATAGAAACCCAAAGTATGATTAGGTAAAATCTGGGGATTTTTGTTGATCTCCCGAATACTAAATTGCAACGACAGAAATTGCTGATAAACTGGTGTCATGACCCTGTAAAAGAAAAAGAACATGTCACATAATGTTTAATGCCAAATACAACATTGGTCTATTTCATTTCAGGATATTATAAAGGTTTCCCAACCATCTGTGCATAATTTAGCAAAATTTCCTATTCCTTCTATACACTCTTTTATTTTTACTTTTTTTATCACAATATTCAATTATGGGAATTTTCAAATATGACTGAAAATTCCAGTCTTAATTTTAATTTTTTTAATGAATCACAGATTAGTTGATGTGAACTGAGCTTTGATTTTCATCTACTAAAGACATGCTCTGTATATTATTAACCATAATATTAACCACAGGGGCCCCACAAGGATATGTGCTCTCTCCACTACTCTTCTCTCAATATACCAATGACTGCACCTCAAATGATCCATCTGTTAAACTACTGAAGTTCGCAGATGACACTACAGTGATCGGTCTCATTTGAGAAAATGATTAATCCGCATACAGATGGGCGGTTGAACAACTAGCCTTGTGGTGCGACCAGAACAATCTGAAACTGAACACACTCAAAACTGTAGAAATGGTGGTAGACTTTAGGAGAAACTCTCCCATACTTCCACCTCTCACAATACTAGACAACACAGTATCAACAGTAGAGACCTTCAAATTTCTAGGTTCTACCATATCTCAAGATCTAAAATGGACACCTGACATCAAAAACATCATCAAAAAAGCACAACAAAGCATGTTCTTTCTGTGCCAACTCAGAAAGCTCAAACTGCCCAAGGAGCTGCTGATACAATTCTACAGAGGAATTATTGAGTCTCTCATCTGCACCTCTATAACTGTCTGGTTTGGTTCTGCAACCCAACAAGACAGACACAGACTTCAGAGGATAATTAGGACTGCAGAAAAAACAATTACTACCAACTTGCCTTCCATTGAGGACCTGTATACTGCACGAGTCAAAAAGAGGGTTGTGAAAATATTTACAGACCCCTCACATCCTAGACATAAACTGTTTCAACTCCTATCCTCAAAATGACGCTATAGAGCACTGCACACCACTAGACACAAGAACAGTTTTTTCCTGAACAGTCTGCTAAAGAAATAATTCCTTCAACACTGTCAAACTATTCATTAAATCTGCATTACTATTACTATTAATCTTCTCATTGTTCCTATCACCCATCTTCTCCCACATATGACTGTAACTTGTTGCTGTATCCTTACGATTTATATTATTTCCTAGTATAATTTGGTTGCTTGATTGTACCCTATGACTATTATTAAGTGTTGTACCTTATGATTCTTAATGAATGGATCTTTTCTTTTTATGTACACTGAGAGCATATGAACCAAAGACAAATTCCTTGTGTGCCCAATCACACTTGGCCAATAAAGAATTGTATTGTGTTGTTATTGTTATTGTATATTATTAACCACAATCAGAAATACTTGCTTCTTTGAAAGCCCTTGGATTTGACTCATAGGAGCTTCCTTTAATAGAGGTTTTTCTGAGGTTAACTAAATCTTACTATGCTATCTTTCCTTCATGATGTAATCAGAAAGAATGTCATTACCCAGGCAGAGAGGAAACCATCTCAATTGGCATTAGAAAGGAATATGTGTGTGTTTTAAAATAAACTTACAGAATGTCATCAAAGAGATCACTAGAGGGTGCTTTACTGAAGTCCATCATGGAAGTCAATATGTATATCTTAGATAAAATGCCTACAATAATGAGGTCTCCTGGTTGGTATTGCTTATGAAGAAAAGGCAGTGGCTTACTGATGCGGCATTTAGCCCTTGGAATTTTGGATGCAACCGGATACAAAAGCACTAAAAATATTGTTCCAAATATCACCATTCTGAATGAAGCAATTCCTTCTTTAAGTCAGCTCAGCTTCCCAGCACTGTCCTTCATTAATTCTGATAAGTCTAATCTAAGTCCCCAGATAGTATATTACTAGATAAAAGGGACAATTATCAAAGTTCAGCACCTTAACTATCTTTAACCCCAGGTGGGACCAGTCCAGACAATGTTCTATTTTATTTTCCACAAATAATTTTATTTTGTTGCATTGCATTTCAGCGTTAGTGATTCTCACAAATCATTTGGGATCTATGCGGCTCTCAGACATTAACATGTTCAAAATTTATATAATTGCAGGGGAGGAACCAAGTAAAAAATAATAGATGAAATAAAACAATGGATAAGAAAGCATATGTTGTATCTTAATTGAGATCTTATATGTTCTTTACTGAAAAAACCACAAATGTAGATAATTTTTTTTTTAAAAAAAACTCTTTTGGGATTAGAACACATAGCTCAATTTACCTTATCTATATTGGGCTTATTGAAATTGGCGGGGAAAAAAATGAAGGAAAAAATGGTATTTACCACTGGTACTTCAGTGTGATAGCAAGATGATCAGAAACAGAAATATTCATGAAGATGGGAGGAATTTAAAAAAAAACACAAAAAAAAAAACAGTGTGTAACGCTGCAATTGCAGCACCAATATTTTTTTAATGGAAATTCAACATACAGTAAGAATTGGCTAAGAGGGCAGTAGGAAAGAACTATAAGTATATCCTTCTGAATTTTTCAAAAAAAGTTCACTGTATAGTAGAAGATTAAAATATATTCAATTGTATTGGTATTACTTCTATGTAGGTATTCTTTATAGAAAATTGGAGATTTTATTGAATACACATAAAACAAATTTCTTAGTGGCATAAAAGTTGCTCCTTTATTCATTTGAGATTTCTGGTTAATTGTATTTTTTTATGTGTCAGGTTTTTCATTGTAAGCAGCAGAGGTGGCTTAATGGCTTCATGACACTGGTGATGGTCTCTGCTTTGGTGGTTTGAGTCCTAGCACTGCATGGTGGGGTGAGCTCCCATCACTTGCCTCAGCTTCTGCCCACCTAGCAACTTGAAAGAAATGTTGTATGCAAGAAGATAAATAGGTACCACTTAGTTGGGGAGACAAACTGGTGCTTTGTGCAGATGGTCAGATTCCTGCCAGTTCTGAACCTTCCTGCTTGTGATGTTCATTTGCAAGGTGGCTCTGGTGAAAGGAGGGGGGGCTTAAGATGACTATGCAGGAAGAGCCGCTCATCTTTCATTCTGATGTGAACCTAGCTCACACTCCTGTAATGAATGCACCCTGGAAAGCACACAAGTATTTACCATAACAAAGCTAATAAATTGGCAGCCAAACTACTACTATGCATTAACGTTGTAGTCTCCTGGCTATGTAACAATGCCATAGGGCAGTGATGGTGAACCTTTTCAGCACCGAGTGTGCATCTGGGCCACAACCTGGAAGAGGAGCTGCCCAGGGTGAATGCGCGTGCCCGAAAATGAACGTCTGGTTTCAGCTACTATTCTGGGTTTCTGGTACGCATGGGCACACAATGATCAGCTGGCCGGCACGCATGCTCATGCAGGAAAACAAAAGACTGGCTCTTCTAGTTTCCGGCACTACCACATTCAAAAAGCTGATCATTGCATGTGCCTGCATGCCAGAAACCCAGGAAGAGGAACAGTAAATGCTGTGTGTGCCAGGCAACTTGGCTCCGTGTGCCACTTTGGGCATGCGTGACATAGGTTTGCCATCACAGCCATAGGGTAATAACAATAGTGGTTTTTTTTTTCTTGAAAAAGTTTTTATTTTATTTTATAATCAAACAAATATACAATATAAGCAATCATTCAATCTATCATCAACCGCCAACCCCACCTCCCCACCCCCAACTTCCCAGAACAAAAACAGGGCATAGACTTCAACAAACATTCACTAACATATGCTAACTTACTGCAAGATTTAAAACTCCCTGGACTCCCCTTCTACAAAGTCATCAACCTCCCCTTTCATTAACTCTAAGGGTTTTAAAAACATTAACAAACATTGATCATTCAAACCCTAAAAACTCTCTTAGTATATCTGTAAAGTATTCTTAATTCATTTACTTCAACGTTTTACTCTCCCTCCACTTTTCTCAAAATTCAGATATTTTAGAAGATCTTATAACAAAAAGTAAACCTTAATTAGTCAATAATTGAGTTTCTGCATTTTCCCCTCAATCTTTCTTCCTCCCTCTATCATTTAAATTTTAAAACATAATCATTTTAATTAGCCATTAATACATCAACTGCAAAACCAAAAAAAAGTTAATCTTACTTTCATGCTTTCAGATATTTTAAAAGTCTTATAACAAAAAGTCTTCCTCCCTCCAACTTTTAAATCTTAAAACATAATCCTTTTAATTAGCCATTAAAACATCAACTGCAAAACCAAAAAAGGTTAATCTTCCATTCTTGCTTTCTTTTTATATTTTTTGCAATCTTTCTTCATCCCTCCTAATTCTGTTTTGAGGAGGTTTTTAATTTTAATTTGAGGTTGATGTATCTGTAAAAATTGTCCCCTTTTTGAAAGTGTTTTCTCTGATTTAGAGCCACCATATCGCTTCTTCTTGCTTATATAGTCAGTCACTTCATTCATTGTTCTGTAAAACCAAAGATTATCATCAGTTCGCAAAGAAAAATTCAGTTGTTTCTTTTCATTTAGTTGTGTGAAAGCCGCTGGCAAATCTCCTTCTTCCTCCAAGACCTCGCAAGGTTTATCATTTTCTACTTTTTTCCTCTCCAAATCATCACAAAGAGCAGGAAGTAAGCTGGAAAGTTCTTGAGAACCAGCCAATTCCACCTTCTCTGCTTTAATCAAAATGTCTCCTGCATTGTCATTGTGCTCTGTATTTGCTTTTGTGTTCTCCAACAAATCTTTTAATTTCCATTCGAAGATTGCTATTTGGTTAATCATAGCTACAGTATGATTATTCATGGCTTCCTTTACAAATTTTGTAAATTCATTAATAAAATCCTTGTATCTCTGTGAATCAGTCGACTGTGTCATTTCTGACACCACTGGAGAGCTTCCAGCACTTTCAAAAACTCCTTTCTTGGAAGCCATCTTATTTTAAGAAAAAATTTCTTTTCACCACCATAAAGTCATAAAGTCACAGCCATAAAGTCTCTTGAACAGCTTTCAGCAATTTGTTTGTAAATCACCAAGCAAAATGATCTTTTTTCCAAGCAGCTCTTTAAAATCAAATCCAGCAACTTAAAGCCAGTCTCTGAGCACAAATCTGTTAACAAGCACTTTCCTTTCTAACGTTCCCTTTTAGACTTGCAACAAAGACACCATCTTCACTCCAGCTCAGAAAATTCAAATAGAAACATTGTATCCCCGGAGTTAAGCATTATACTTGCAAAAGCTTGTTCTCCTGCTTCCGTTCAGTCTGCTTTTTGGATTCAATCAATCTTCTTTTTGACAGCAGAGTTGGACACGACACCTAGCTCTGTTAATACAGAGTCGCACTTGATCCAGAGCTTCAGTGGGCTGACCGGGGGGCTCTCACCCTCCAAGTCCCTGGAGTTATTCCAGGGGCTTCCGGGGAGCTCTACCCTCACCCACCGGCTCTCCTCCCTTTCTTCTCTCAAAGGAGAGGTTTTCGAGCTGTCTGACAGCTGATTAGCGCTGTCAGGACGGCTCCAACGGAATCACAATGCCGGCGGTCTGAAAAGACCGTCCGCGGCGCCAGCGGTGCCAACCGGAAGTTATTGGGTAATAACAATAGTTGTAAGCATTAAAAAGTCATATAGAAATCTGTCAACCTATAAATAAAAATGGATGGATGGATGGATGGATGGATGGATGTTCAGGAAAACAAACAAACAAATAAACCCTGCAATTGTGAAAGGCTTTTGATGCAGACATTTTTGAAAGCTTATCTCAATCACAGGACTAAGCCATGTACAAAAACAAAAATGCAACAAGAATAATATTAAATTAAATCACTCTCCCTCTCTCTCCCTCTCTCTCCCTCTCTCTCCTCTCTCTCTCGCACACACACACACACACACACACACACAACCAGTGACTGGAAAAAGTTGCACTAAAGACAGTCCTGAGGCACTGATCAGAGCAACACAAGAACAGGCACTAAGCACCAGATACATAGAAGGAGGGATCTATCATACAGGACTCAAGCTACAGACTCTACAGAAAAGCCTCAGAGATATCCAACACATAGTGAAAGATGTAAAATGCAGGCAGGTACATTATACCTTGAGCGGCAAAATGAAGGAGTCCCACTGTGTATATTGATGGGCCGTCTATCAATAGTCCAGATTTTTTTGGGGGGTGGGATGTTCCATTCAATGTTGTGGAGAATAACATGACTAAGATTCTGTGAGACTTCCTGATCCAAACAGTCATGCAGGTACTAGCTAAACAGCAGACATTGTGATAGTAACCAGGGACCAGAAGACAGCAGTGGTGGTAGATGTAGTGACACCAACTGACAGCAACACCAGGAAAAAGGAGAACAAAAAGCTCAAGGAGTATCAGGGCTTAAAGGATAAATGAAAGGGGATACAGTAAATAAAAGGCAAAGTGGTCCCAGTGATGGTTCAAGAACTCAAGACTGTGACTCCTACAATGAGAGAGTAGCTCTAAAATATCTCAGAAACATCATCAGAACTTTCTGTGTGAACATCAGAAGAAAGCAGTCTAGGAATGATTAAGGCATTATGCAGAACCCTCAATTTCACACAATTGTTATAGAGGATCTGAGATTGGGCAAGACACATTCCGCTCATAGTATGAAAAAAGAGGTGAAATCCAGCAGGTTCTAGGAGGTTCTGGAGAACCGTAGCGGAAATTTTGAGTAGTTTGGAAAACTGGCAAATACCAGCTCTGGCTGGCCTCAGAGTGGGGAATGGAGATTTCGCAATATCCTTCCCCTGCCACACCCACCAAGCCATGCCCACAGAACTGGTAGGGAAATTTTTTGAATTTCACCCCTGATGAAAAGGGATATGTATTATATGTATAGGTACAAGTATAACCATACACACACACACACACACTCAACTCAATACATAGCTAAAACACTATTGACTAATTCAAAAGAATTAAGGGTCATCCAGGTTTATATTCTTCTAATGATTTTTGGTGCTTAGCTTTTCTTCCTTATTTAGATCAGGTCTCCATATAATAATAAAACATTTGGGGGAAAAGATGCAAATTAATATTCCAATACTGGAGGCTATGATAGAGAAGATCTCCACAGCAACCATATATTTTCCCTTTGAGCTCAGGTATGCTGGAACAAAGGACAACCAGACACTGCAGAAGACCAACATGCTGAAAGTGATAAACTTGGCTTCATTGAAAGCATCAGGCAATTTTCTTGCTAGGAAAGCCACTATGAAGCTAATAAAGGCAAGGAAACCCATGTAGCCCAAGACACAGTAGAACATGTAGTTGGATCCTTCATTGCATTCCAGAACTATTTCTTCTGCCATTGAACTCATGTTAGCATCAGGGAATGGAGGATATATTATCAGCCACACTGTGCATATAATCCCTTGAACAAAGGAGCAGCCAAACACTACAGACATGGCAAGTTTTTTCCCTACCCACTTGGTGATCTTGGTCCCAGGCTTGGTGGCCATGAAAGCCAGAACCACAATGACAGTTTTGGCTAAAACACAAGATATGGCCACTGAGAAGACAACTCCAAAAGCAGTTTGACGAAACACACAGGTCACCTTGGATGGTTGACCAATAAATAGCAAAGCACAAAGAAAAGATAATAATAGAGCACCCAGGAGAACATAGGTCAGGTTCTGGTTATTGGCTTTAACAAGAGGAGTATCCTGGTGTTTAATAAAAATCCAGAAGACCACAGCTGTAATGAAAGAACAGAAAATAGCAAAGCTGGCTAAAATGGTTCCCAAAATTTCTTCATACATCAAGAAAGTTAATGCTTTTGGGAGACACAGATCTTGGCTGTTGTTTGGGTACTGATCTTCTGAACAATGAAAACAGTCATCCATGTCTAGAAAAGAAAATATTAGTTTAGAAACAGGATAGTTCTGACATCCCATTCACTAATTAAATCAGAAACTAACAGTCAAATAATAATTGTTGATTTTGAATCTGAAAACCAAAGAAATTTCTATCATTTGCACATGTATCCAACATCAGTAATGGCTAATAAAGCAGGACATATATTGTATTTCAAATAAATGAAATTCCAGGATGACTGAAAATGTTTCCTTAGAAGCACTCAACATTATTCTATTTGCTTTTTGTGTATTAAAAAGAAGTCATGATGGGTAGGTTTGTGAACTTGTGGTATTTTTAACTGGAATTTGAATTTGTAATTCTTCATCACACCTTGGGAACATATGCCTACAGACCCGTTCTGATGAGGCTACCAGATGCAGGTAAACTAGATGGTGAATGAACTCCAAAAGTTATCTGGATAAAGTCCAGAATTCAGTGATGGGTCTTAACGCAAAAGGTAAGAATCACAACATTAAGAGTGATTTTACTATTTAGGAGTTCAGAAGATCAAATAATATAAGGATATCAAGAAGTCCAATGTGATCTCAGCTTTTATTTCAATTTGCAGTTGAAATTATTATTGTTGCTTGCATAGTCAGCCACATATTTTGATTTGATTTGATATTTTTGTCCATCTATTCAGGGATGTCAAATTCAATTTCATTGAGGGCCACATCAAGGCTGTGGTTGACCTTGGGGGGCTGGGCAGGCGTGGCTGACTGGGTGAGTGTGGCTGACTGGGTGGGTGTGGTCAGCTTGACCCCACTCACTGGGCGTGGCTGACTGGGTAGGCGTGGCCAGCTTGACACCACTCCCCAAACTGCTGGCATATTTCCTCTTGGCATTGGGTAGACCAGGCCAAAGCCACGCTGGCCCAATATTTCCTCTTCACATTGGGTAGACTGGGTTGAAGTGATATGAGTAGACCATGTTGAAGCAATGTGGTTTGGCCCCTTATATTTTCCAGGATCTCCCCACCAGCCAGATCCAACCACATTATGGGCCAGATCTGGCCCACAAGCCTTGTGTTTGATACCCCTGATCAATTGAGTATCTCCCATGGACCTGAAATAGGGAAATGTGATTTATATTATGGTTCATTGCACAGTCAGTCAGATGCTTAGACTGAATTTGCCATTTTCATCTATCTATTGAGTCCTTCACAAGAGCATGGGATAGGCAGATGTTAATTTTAATGGATTTAAAGGTGTCATTGGAGGATGTAAGCTGTTCTGAGTAAAGCTGGCATACTGGCTTCAATGTACCTCTTCCACTGTATTTCAGATATTCTTCCAATGCCCTTTTTTCTTCTTCACGTAACATTACATGCTTACCTATTTTCCTTGGTAAGTAGAATCAGTCAACATCACAGCATGCATGAAGCATGATTCATTGCCATCATTTTTCTGGCCTTTCTCTCTGGGATTTTTAGTTCTACTTACATCCAGTCCCTATTTCAGCTGTACATATGTTTGGGTCAGGGGTGAAATGCTCCCGGTTCGGACCGGATTGCCTGATCTGGTAGCGATGGCAGTGGGTGGTTTGGAGAACCGGTATCAAAAATTCCTGCCCCCTCCCATGCCCAGCTGATCCACGCAATCATCAGAAGCTTTTTTTTAATTTTTAAAAGCATTTTTTCTACAACCTCTTCAGCTGAAAAAAATGTTTTTAAAAGTAAAAAAAAAAAGGTTCTGATGATCGCGCTGCTCAGCTGGGATCATCAGAGGCTTTTAAAAGCTTTTTTTTTCTACAACCTCTTCAGCTGAAGAGGTTATAGAAAAAATGGTTTTAAAATTTTAAAAAAACACTTGGCCACGCCCACTCAGTCACATTACCCCAACCACCATGCCACGCCTACCCAACTCCATGGAAGGATGAAGTTTGCTGGCTGTTTTTATTTGCTTTATAACTTCTCCATGCATGGACGTCAGCTAGCTTGGTAATGAAATATCTACAACAAGTTGAAGGTAATATATATATATATATATATATATATATATATATATATATATATATATATAAATAGATATTTTTCTTATAACTTATCGAAGGCAAAGTCAAAGTTCTGAGTATTGAAATTTCAACTACTCGAGGGATCAGGGGAGAGAAAAGAAATAGAAGAATATCTATGAGGGATATGGTGAACTCCCAGTGTTAAGTCTTCGCTTCTTAGCTCTACTAAGTTCCAGCGCTTCTCAGTGGTAAAGCTCACCGCTAGAGCGTCTCTTTGTCAATCCTCTGCTGCTTCAATCTTGTGGCTCAATGGATGCACTTCCTGTTTCCCCAGAGCTCTCTAAAGCTTTCAAAAGCAGGTCACAAATTTCTCCTTCTTCTTTTTCACTTCAATCGTAAAAAACAACCCAACCGCCCCGATTGACTTTTTCAAATCTTTTCCCTTCTCACCACACTGTCTGGAGCTCTTTATAAAGGTCTTTATCCTCCCTCCGTGGATCTCAACCGCTCGTCAGGTTGTCGGGTCTTCGTAGATGTAGTCTCCTTGCACCCTCGCCGTCGCCGCCTGATTTCAGGTTGAGCACTCCTCTCCCGACTCCGCTGACCTCCTCTTTGCGCAAAATCGCTCCAAGGTAAAAAATGAGGCTTTAGATCAAGCACTGCGCCTCCGATCTCCTTTTAAGCTTCCCGTCTCTTGCCGGCTATTACAGCTTCAGGCCCGCCATTAGCGGCCGGCTCACCGCGTTGGATTGACAGAGCTGCCGGGTTCAGCGAGAAGTGGTCGCACCCCACTTTCCCACTTGCCTGGTTTCCCCTCTTGTCCGCGGGACTCTCCAGGTCCTACGCCCCTTAAGGGATCCCCAAAACGCGATGAAAAGAGGTGTGAAGGAGCAGCGAGCACTCACTCCACACCCTGTCGCTGCAAGTCACCAGCCGGAAGAATTTATATATATATATTTTACCTTCAACTAGATTTGCTTTAGGTTAGGAAATATTGAATATATAAACTTGAGTATTTAAGTATTGATCTTATTAAATAGTGATTGGATATAGTTTTATATAAGGTTTTAGATTTGCATTAATTGAATTGATACAGTATACATATATTTATCTAGGTATATTTATTCTACTTTTTGAATTTATTTAATCTCATATATCAAATAGCTTAAATCTTAAATATTTATTCTGGTTGGTAATAGCCTTTTATATATTTATTTATTTGATAGTAATATCGTATACTATAGTAAGGGTTCAATTTAGATACTTAGAAACTATCAAGAGAATTTATCAAGTTATTAATTTATTGATTACTGTTTAATTAACTTATTGATTAATTTAATCCTTCAACTGTCTAACCTATTAACGTATTAACATATTTATAATTAATAATTATATTAAGACTCTATTTAGTTCTATAAGAACCTTATCTGGACTTACTGCCTAGAATTCCCATATCATACTAATCTATAAACCAAGCTCTAGCTGAATCATATTAAGAAATTAGTGGGAATTAATTAAGGAGGAAGGGATTTAAGATAGTCTCTTCGAATACAAGGTGACAAGTCACATTGGATGATTATATGGTGTAAGATTGAGAATATAATTAGAGACCAAAAAGCACTCCTGAAAGAAATGGCAAGTTTGACATCCACAATCGCAAAAACTAACAAAAAAGGGCCATCCATTCCCACGATTGCAATGTCATCGCCAGCTGTCCAGAAAGTAGTAGAAGGTTCACAGAAAACTGACAAACCTCCAGCAACTCCAACGTTGCAAACATTACAATCGTCGCTACTAACGATACAAGAAACAATGCTTGCGATGCAAGAAAAGCTTTTAAATAGCCACTCCGAACTGAAACTCGATATACATGGACTGGATGCTAAAATGAACGAGATCCAAACTACGATTGCCAGCAACGAGAACAGAATCCAAAAAGTGGAACAAAGAATAGAAAAAAACGAGAAGAAACTGGACATGGTCGATCAAACCCTGTGGGCGCAGAATAAAGATACAGAAGATGCTTTAATTCAACTCGAGATGGACAAGGCCTCGTTTTATTTGCGATTCCAGAACATAGCGGAAGACAAAGAAGAGGACCTAGGAGATAAGATGGCCGAGTTGATTGCAGAGACGCTCCAACAGGACAAGCAAGATATAATCCGAGAGATTGACGAGGTCTACAGAGTTCAAACCAACTATGTGAGAAGGAACAGGCTCCCTAGAGAAGTCCATATTCGCTTCGCTAGGAAAAAAGTGAGAGACATTCTGTATAACATAGCTAGGGAGGAAAAAATCACATACGGGGGGAAAGAAGTGAACATCTTAAAACAAATTCCAAGGAGAGTGAGGGAGAGGAGGAAAAACTATAGGTTTTTGACAAACCAATTAAACAGGAGAAGCATAATATTTAGGTGGCTCCTCCCAGAAGGATTGCTAATATCGTGGCAAGGGAGGAAAATCAGAATTGATTGTGTAAGTGAAGCCCAAGATTTCCTAGAACAACTAAGGGGAGGTGAAGAGGAACAAACCAGTAAGGAGGAAAACAAAATACAAAATACGGAAGAAGAGACATCGCAAGAACAAATTACTAGAGAAGACATAGAAGAGGAGAAGAAAAAGGAAGACACAGAAGAAAAAGGGAAAAAATCTAGACCAGTGAGAGCAGTAACACTAAAAGGCAAATAAAAACCAGTTACTAGAGGACAGCTACAGCAATGAACGATACTAAGATCCTATCGCTCAATGCGAACGGTCTAAATGATTACAAAAAAAGGAGGATAATACTGTCGAATCTGACGAAACAAAAGCCTGATATAATTTGTATCCAAGAGGTCCATATAAAAAAGGACGAAGCCAACTATTTAAATTATACCAAATTCGGTAAAGTATTTTTCTCATTAGCGGAGAAAAGAAAAAGGGGGGTGGCTATCTATGTTAAGAAAGGAATAGAGGCAGAATGTAAATATAAAGATGAAAAAGGGAGAATACTGATAGTAGAGATAACAAGAGGCAATTCCAAGGTGTTAGTGGTGGGGGTTTACGCCCCGAATAAAAAACAAGGGAAATTTTATCGGAAATTACATGAACAGCTAGCAAAATGGGCAAACAATGAAATTTGTATGGTTGGGGATTTCAATGGAATTATAGACCCTAAATATGATTATAAATCTGATATAACTAAAAAGAACAAAAGATCTCCCCTACCAAAGACTTTTTTTGATTTAGTAGATGAGATTAACCTAATCGATTTGTGGCGCACTTTACACCCCCATGACAGACAATTCACTTTCTATTCAATGCCACATAACTCCTGGTCCAGAATAGATATGGTTTGGACTACCAGAAAACTGGGCCGTGAAATTAAAAACGTTAACATGTGCATAAACGCTTGGGCAGACCATAAATTCCTCGCGATTAGCTGGCACCACAATATAAAGAAAACACAATAGAGATGGAGTTTAAGGACTAAGTTGTTATACGAAGAAGAGTTTATTCGGAAACTGAACGAAGAAGTCAAACGCTTCTTCATAGAAATGGAAATCGAGAGACAGCTAAAGAAATTGTGTGGGACGCTATGAAGGCCTACGTGAGAGGAGTAGCCATATCATATACTGCCTTCAAAAACAAGGAAAAAAGAAAGATCACAGAAGAGCTCACCAATAAGTTATTGCAAGCCGAAGATAAACTCCAGCAATGCCCAGGAGATGAGGCGTCCAAACAACAGTGGTCGATGACGAGACATAGATTGAACTTATTGGACCAGGAGGAAATGGCACAGAAAATAAAAAGATCCAAACACTATTGTTTTGAGAACGCTAACAAATCGGGGAGATGGCTGGCGTATAAACTAAAAAAAGAGAAGGAAAAAAACCAAATACTAGTATTAGAAAACTCTAAGGGCAACTTGCTGACGAAGGAAGAGGACAAATTAGAGAGTATAAGAAAATTTATGAAGATTTATACAAAAATGAAGGAATAGCGTCAAGCAAGGTAGAACAGTATTTGTGTGAAGCTAAACTACCGCTAATTTCTGAAGAAGAAAAGGAATTGTTAAATGAAAAAATTACCATAGAGGAATTAAAAACGGCCCTTTCTAAAATAAAGAAGAATAAAACTCCAGGCCCAGATGGTCTCCCCGGGGAATTATATCAAAAATTTGATGACACCTTAAAATTAGAGCTGCTAGAAATATTAAACAAGGCCCTGGCGGGTATCACAATCCCAGATTCGTGGAGGGAAGCGTATTTGACGCTTATACTGAAAGAAGGTGCCGACCCGAAACAGATATCCAACTATAGACCTATCTCATTGTTGAATGCAGATTATAAACTGTTCAAGAATATAATTGCGGAGAGGTTCAAAAAAATATTAAATCGCTGGATTCATAAAGACCAAAATGGCTTTCTCCCAGGGAGACAGATTAGGGACAATTTGAGGACAGTTTTAAACACCTTTGAATATTACGAACAACATCCCGAAAAACAGCTGGCCTTAATGTTTGTCGATGCCCAAAAGGCATTCGACAATTTGAATTGGACCTTTATGATAAATCAAATTGATCTAATGGGATTTGGCACCAACTTTAGGAAGATGATTGAGAACATATATAAAAACCAGAGGGCAAACATTCTAGTGAATGGAGATAGAACCCAGTTGTTCCAGATCCAAAAAGGAGTGAGACAGGGATGTCCTTTATCTCCCTTACTATATATCCTGGCACTAGAGGTGCTACTCAGAAAGATAAGAACCAACAAAGAGATTAAGGGATTAAAGATTAGGAATGAAACCTTCAAAACCCAAGCTTTCACAGATGACGTAGCCCTCATAATGGAAGACCCACTAGAATCTGGTGTAAAATTAATGCAGGAAATCCAGGAGTATGGAGAGGTGGCGGGCCTAAAACTTAATAAGAATAAAACCAAAATTATAGTGAAAAACATGACAGATTTACAAAAGGAAGAATTGGAAAAATCATTAGGCCTCCAGATAGTTAGGAAAATAAAGTATCTGGGAATATGGATTACCACAAGATTTTCCTCACTAAAAGAGGATAATTACACTCCCTTTTTACAGAAAACACACCAAGACCTTGAAAGGTGGAAAAAGCTCAAATTGTCTCTGATTGGTAAAATCGCAGCGATCAAAATGAACATCCTACCAAAAATTCTGTTTCTATTCCAAAATATTCCGCTAACACTAGACAAGAAATTCTTTTTGGACCTGAACAAACACATCAGGAACTTTTTGTGGGAGGGTAAGAAATCGAGGATTTCTTTTAAGATACTCCAAGGGAAAAGGAATCTGGGAGGCTTTGGGCTCCCTGACTGGGAACTATATCAAAAGGCCGCAAAATTAATTTGGATCAAGGAGTGGATCAAGTTACAGGATAGGAGAACCCTGACTTTGGAAGGCCATGACCTCCTAGAAGGATGGCACTCTCATCTCTGGGATATAAAGAATAAGAAAAAATCCTATTTTCATAAGCATAAAATCAGGGAGACCCTCATCTGTACATGGACCGAAATTAGACAGAAGATCTATACTAAGGTACCCATTTGGCTCTCTATTATAGAATCGCTGGCGGCTCCAATCAGGAGAGATGATCAAAAATGGGGTACATATAAAGACATCCTCGATGAAGAAGGGAAACTAAAATCCCTGGAGCTATTGAGGGAGCAGGGCTTTAGCTTGGACTGGTGGAATTATATTCGGATCAATTCAAGATTTCAAAAAGACAGAGACAAATTTGGAATAGCAGCGAAACATGGAAATTTTGACAAAATAATTTGGGGACCAGAAAAAAAAATGTTAACAAAAATTTATCATTTTTTACTAGATGAAGATAAGGCAGAGTCTATAGCAAAAAGACAATTAAACATCTGGGAAAAAAAACTTAGGATATAGATTAAATTTCAATGATTGGGAGATAGCTTGGAATAGAAATTATAAAATAACTAAATCGACAATGTTTAGGGAAAACCATTACAAATTGCTTCATAAGTGGTATCTAGCCCCAGCGAAGCTAGCTAAGATGTTCCCAAATCTCTCTCCCACATGTTGGAAATGTGGAAAATCGGTCGGCACCTTCTATCATCTATGGTGGACTTGCCCTGAGTCTAGAAAGTATTGGTCCAAAATTCAACACTGGCTCTGTGAAATAACAGGACAGGAGGTAGCCCTACTCCCGGAACTTTTCCTCCTAGGCATAACTGAAGAGGGCTTAAACAACAACAAAACCCAATTGATAATTCAGATTATAACTGCGGCTAGATTAGCCTTCACAAAATGGTGGAAAAACAAACTTTTACCCTCAGAAGATACTCTAATAAATAAGATCTTAGAGTGCGCAGAAATGGCGAAACTGACAAGCGAGCTAAAAAATGAGGAAAACTCAAGATACTATGATGTATGGGGTATTTGGTACCATTGGCTTAAAAATAAGACGAAAACATGACTTATGAAATTTGACCTGGCACATGTAGTATAGTCATATTGTATAGTTCATGTATAGTTAAGACTGAAGCCTTATGTTTACCAATATTTGTTTCACTTTACTGTAAATACACTGTACCTCCGATAGCAGAGATTGATTGTATATTTTCTTTTTTTGTTTTGGAAAATCAATAAAATTTCTTTAAAAAAAAAAGAAATATCTACAACAAGATAAGCGAACTCAGACAACCTAACCGGTTTCCCCCCCCCACCCTGTTTTTTAATCCTGTGATATCCCTTGATGAATTAAAATATCATGATCATCATCTATTTTTGGATACTAAGAGAAGATACACCTATAATTATTGATGTCAGTAGATCCTTCAGCTTTCTGCACAACATCTCTTACCTTCCTTGTTAGCAATCTCCCCATCAGGACACCGAAGACAACCATAGCAGCAAAATGGCTTTGATTCTATCCTTTTCTTACTGTATCCTGAGTGGCACTTGTTATTACACAGAGAAAGTGGCTGGACCTATCCATTATGAAAGGAGAGAATGCTTTTGATTGGACAAGATTGTACCTTTATTGTCTATTTGTATATTGATTTATTTGTTACACTTTCTTGTGTCAAACCAAAAATGGAGAATCCCACCCAGAACATCAGAAACAAGATCAGGATCATGTCAGACTTCCCTCTCTCATTTACATAATCCAATCAGATATTTCCATTTTAAAACTAAGCCCCCTTAATCTGGTCTGGTCAGAAGAAAAGAAGTATGACTCATTGGGACTAAACCAACAGAAGATAATGAGGATTCAGCCTTTGCAAGTACTCATCAGCAGACCCATTAAACAAATTGCAACAGTGTAGCTAGGTGAAAATTCACAGACTTTCCAGTTCTAAATTAAGAGCATGCACCTAAATCTCCCATCACTCATTAGCATGGACAGACCATTTCCAAACACTGATTTATGAGCCACGGTGGCACAGTGGTTAGAGTGCAGTACTGCAGACTACTTCTGCTGACTGCCGGCTGATTGCAATTTGTCAGTTCGAATCTCACCAGACTCAAGGTTGACTCAGCCTTCCATCCTTCCAAGGTGGGTAAAATGAGGACCCAGATTGTTGGGGGCGATAGACTGACTCTGTAAACGGTTTAGAGAGGGCTGTAAAGCACTGTAAAGTGGTATATAAGTCTAAGTGCTACAGTATTTCTCCTTAGTAAAAATATGAACATCCCTCCTCCCATAAAGTAAAAATAATTTGACCCACCCTCTGTGGCCCAAGATAACTACCAGCAAATAAGACCCTATGAATTTCCTACTCCCCAAGTCACAATTCCTATCAAAGTCCTTCACTTTCTTTTGTTTTTGCTCTTGTTCCTGTTTCTCCTATGAACTGAAACTCAATGATCATGGCTAGTAATAAGGTGTGATCTTTTTCCTCAGCATTGTGTCAACCCTGAAGCTGTCCTGACCGAAGCCATTTTGTCTGCTTCAGTGTTGCCACTCTGGAATTGAGGGCCAGGGAGAGGGGGGGGGGATCTGAGATAGAGGGATTTTTGTAGCCAAAATAAAATAAATCTACTAAGCATAAAATCATGCTGTACCATAGGAATAACAAAGCAAGGATAATAAATTCTTCTACTTCCAGTTTCTTCCTCTTTTCTTAGCATTAATTCAGTACAAGTGTTTATTTTATATTTCCTAGACAATTTAAGCAATATTTTAATGGGTTAGCTAGAAACCTCACTAGTTTGGAAGAGTATCATGGCTGAAATAATAACTACTCATATGATGTAGGTATTACATCCCTTTCTCAACCCACTTGAATTAATATCAATTATCTTGTCAGTTTTTTCAATGGCCTGAAGATAACAATGTGACCTTGATTTATATAACGAAAAGTATACAATTTACTATTTTATCAAATATTCAATTTACTGAAAATGGTGGATACAGACAGATTGACAGACACTAGAAAGACCTAAACATCAAATTTACAATCTTTGACTATATGTATTTGCTTTCTATTTATGAACTGGTTGTTCATGAAGTAACAGAAAGGTAGAGTTATATTATTCAGTAATCAAAGTTTAATGGTTCGTTATTTCAAATTGGGATAAAATCAGTGGTGGAATTCAGCTAGTTCATACCGGTTCGGTAGGACCGGTTGTTAACTGCTCAGTTCAGTGAACCAGCTGCAGATTCGCCCCTCCTTCCCAGTCTCTCTTCACCGGGCAGTTTGTCTTGCAACTTGGCCAGTCGCCCAAGATTACTTACCACTTTGTGTGTTGATGTAACCCAAAGGGAAGGGAGCAGGAGCAAAGAAGCTTGCTTGCTTCCTTTTTCTACGCCTGCACAATTCGGCCTTTCATTTTTCTTTTCAGTGTCCAAGCCACGTGATTGTTGCCATGGGCCACCAGCAGCTGTACTGGAGCCAACCCAGGATGTTGGGCAGAGCTTGCACACCTGGTAGGTCTCCGATCCTCCCCAACTCCCTCTTTCAACCTCTGCTAGGAGTGGAGGGAACACAGGAGCGCCTGGCAGCTACACACATGGCTGCAAGAGGAAGAGAGGCCGGGTGAGCTGGACCCAGATATTTCCTGGCTCCCCTCATCCCAGAAGCACTCCCCTCTCTGCTAGTGGCCACCCCTTCTCCCTCCCCCTCTTTGCTGCCAGGTGATCCTATGTGAAGAAGGGGGCAGCCACATTTTTTAAAAAGGACTTTTAATGAAACCTCCAATGCAGCAGCTAAGATCCAATCCTGAGTCAAAAACAACAGCTCTCCCCTCCCCACCCTGCATGTCTGCTTTGCCTTACTAAATTGGGTCTAGAGCCGTGATGACGAACCTATGGCACGCGTGCCACAGGTGGCACACATACCAAATTGTGGCTGCCCCTTTCTTCACACAGGATTGCCTGGCAGCGAGGAGGGAGAGGGAGAAGGGGGCAGCCACTAGCAGAGAGGGGAGTGCTTCTGAGACAAGGGGAGGCAGGAAGAGAAAAGGCAGTGAAACGTTCAAGCGCGGAGGTGGGAGAACAAAGCAAGCAAGTGAGTGAAACTTCGGACTGCCGAGTGGCCTCTTTATTCCCCCTCTGCTCCCAAGGCAGCCTGGTAGCACCCATTTCCTCACATGAGATGCAACCGAAGGGCCTTCTCACCGGGAGGGCTGCCCTCATTCAGATTCCCCACCTCCCTCTGGCAGACCTTGGCTGAGCGCAGCTGCCCCACCAACTGAGGAGAGAAGCAGACCCGCTTCGGTGACACTACCACCACCTGCACCCAAAATCTTTAATCGTGAAATGTTTCTTGAGGTGAGCAAAGTAGGCTCCTTATCCTACATTCTCATTGGGGTAGTCCTCAACTTATGGTCACAACTGAGCCAAAGCTTTCATTGCTAAGCAAGATTTAAGTGAGTTTTGCTCCATTTTGTGATTTTCCTTGCCACCATTAAGTGATGTTCAGTAGTAGTAAATAAATAGAGATTGTATCTTGTTGAGGACTTTGAGGCGAGTGGCTGGGAAATGGGACCAGGCAGGGTGAGTGACGTTGAGTTGGCCATGCCCATCCAATCAATGCCCACCCAGCCATGCCTACCCAGCTGGTCATTAGGGCGGAGAACTGGTTGTTAAATTATTTGAATCCCACTGGATAAAATATTATCAACCAGCTATATTCAATATGTATCCTAGATTCTGATGTTCTGGGGTTTTTAAAGCAGGTATGGAAATGGAAAATAATTTATACAGAACTTGGAAGCTTGTATGAAAACCATGGGAATTCCACACTCCAGCAAGGTCCTTTCCAGAATTGCAAGTTACAAGGAATGTTTGAAAATGTGTTGCTGTTCAAATCTTCAAGGCAGTCTATTTAATTCCATTTTTGACATTTTGTTTACAAGCTAGGCAATAAATACTTCTAACATTCTTATTCACAAATACTGAGGAATATACTCCAAAAAGCTCAACAATGCTTACCGCAATACACAAGTATATAGGATTGTAGATTCTTTTTTTTTTTAAATGAAAGGCTATCCAGTATGATATTATTGCATTATTTTTTTACTCTTAGCTGCTCTTTCTTGTTGAGATCAGGCCTTAAGATAAGAATGTAGCATTTAGGGGAAAAGATGCAAATCAATAAACCAGCACTGGAAGTTATAATTGAGAAGATCTCCACAGCAACCATATATTTTCCCTTGGTGCTCAAGTATGTTGGAATAAAGGACAACCAGACACTACAGAAGGCCAACATACTGAGGGTGATAAACTTGGCTTCATTGAAAGCATCAGGCAATTTCCTTGCTAGGAAAGCCACTGTAAAGCTAACAAAGGCAAGGAAGCCCATATATCCCAAGACACAATAGAACATGTAGGTGGATCCTTCATTACATTCCAGAACTATTTCTTCTGCCATGGAACTCATGTCAACATCTGGGAATGGAGGAGAGATTGAAAGCCATGTGCCACATATAATACCCTGAATAAAGGAGCAGCAAGATACTATGAAGAAGCCTAGCCTTTTCCCCACCCAGTTGGTCATCTTGGAACCTGGCTTGGTAGATATGAAAGCTATAATCACAATGATGGTTTTGGCCAAAACAGAAGAAATGGCCACTGAGAATATAACGGCAAAAGCAGTTTGACGAAGGACACACATTACTTTGGAAGGTTGGCCAATGAATAGTAAAGAACAAAGGAAAGACAACATGAGAGCAACAAGGAGAATATAGGTGAGGGTTTGGTTGTTGGCTTTGACTATGGGAGTGTCTTGATGCTTAATAAATATCCAAAGTACTACAGCTGTGATTGAAGAAAAGAAGAGAACAAAAGTGGTCAAAACAATTCCCAAAGTTTCTTCATACATCAAGAATGTTACAGCTTTGAAGAGACATAAGTCCTGGTTCTGATTTGGATACTGATTTTGTTGACATTCCAAACAATCATTCATGTCTGCAAACAAAATCAGATTAGAAATATGATAGTCTTGGAGTTGCATTAAAACAAGCAAATGAAAGGCCTGTGATTAGGGCAGCTAATTTAAAATCTGAAAGACAAAGTTCTACAATTTTCCTAAACTTCTATTCTGCAGTTTCTGCACTCAGAAATGACTAAGAGGGGACTTGCCATTCAAGTATTTTAGGAGGCCAATGGGGGCAGGTTAAGTTTATTCATGAAAACAAAAAGAAAAAATAATAACTTGTCATTTAACATATGAATTTAGAATAGATTGTAGATAAACATTGATTTTAATCATTCTGGTTGACATGGACATGGATGTGTTCTGTCTATTTATGAATTTGTCCATATATATATATATATATATATATATATATATATATATATATATATATATATATATATATTGTTTTCTGAGGTTTTCGCGGGTGTTTGTATGTAGGTCTTTGGTTATTCAGGTTTTCTCCTGCGTAAAATTGGAAGTGTCTTGGCAACATTTCGATGAAGTCTCATTCGTCATCTTCAGGCTGGTGTTTTCAGCTTCGTGCTTCTAGGAGCAATGTGTGATCACAGCTGTTTCTTCCTTTTAACTGGGGGTGTGAACTGATTGGGTGGGAGCTTGGCTGTGTTCTGATTGGGTAGAGGTGTGTTCTGATTGGGTGCGGGCTTGGCTGTGCTCTGATTGGATGGGCACATCCAATGTGCTCCTAGAAGCACAAAGCTGAAAACACCAGCCTGAAGATGACGAGTGAGACTTCATTGAAACATCGCCAAGACACTTCCAATTTTACGCGGGAGAAAACCAGGTGTCTTGGTAAACACTATATATATATATATATATATATATATATATATATATATATATATATATATATATATATATATATATATATGTTTTTCTTCTAGCCAGGTTTTCCCTACGTAGCCAAGGTTTTTTTGTAGCTCCAGCTCAGTAGAATCTCATCTACTCGGTTCTGGGCTTTTTTCCTTTCTAACACCTAGCAAGCTCTGACTGCTAGGTGGGAGACCTAAATAGATCCATTTCTAGCTCGTTAGCTGTCGTCAGTAGGCCACACCCACCTCCTCCCTGTAAAGGCATAGTATCAATTTTCTTACTTCTTCGTAGGGTCTATGTGTGTTTTTCTTCTAGCCAGGTTTTCCCTACGTAGCCAAGGTTTTTTTGTAGCTCCAGCTCAGTAGAATCTCATCTACTCGGTTCTGGGCTTTTTTCCTTTCTAACACCTAGCAAGCTCTGACTGCTAGGTGGGAGACCTAAATAGATCCATTTCTAGCTCGTTAGCTGTCGTCAGTAGGCCACACCCACCTCCTCCCTGTAAAGGCATAGTATCAATTTTCTTACTTCTTCGTAGGGTCTATGTGTGTTTTTCTTCTAGATCCATTTCTAGCTCGTTAGCTGGGTTTTTATATCAAATATATTTTGCTGATAAAGAAATAAAGGGAGACTAGTATAGATCTATTTCAAACTTTTTAGCTTTCATCAGCCAGCCAGAATGGGAGCAGAATGCCCCCTCCCACATGTTGGCGTAGAGCAGGTGTCTCGGTAAACACTTAATCTTTTCCCTGGCTCAAGCTGATGAAGGGAGGAGAACTTGTGGCTCAGTGGTTAATACAACTGCCTAAGATGCAAGCAGCCTAAGTTCGAATCCAAGTAATTGTATGGCTGGCTGATGAAAGCTAAAAAGCTTGAAATAGATCTATACTAGTCTCCCTTTATTTCTTTATCAGCAAAATATATTTGGTATATATATATTTCTCATAAACATACTTAAATGTACAGTCTCTTATCCATAATTAATTGCCAGGATCATACTATCATATGTGGTTGTCATGTAAGGAAGCAAAGAATTATTGGGTTAAAATATGAACATGGTTAGAGGGAATTTTACAACAATGTATAGAGTTAAGACCAGAGATATTTTTATTGGCAATTTTACTGGAGAAATATAGTAAAGAAGGTACATATTTGATTATTCATATAATAACAGCAGCTAGAATAGTATTTGCACAAAACTGGAAAGCAGAAAAAATCCTGTCAGAAGGAGAGATAATAAAGGAAAGTTTAGAATGTGCAGAAATGAACATTAAGAATAAAAGATAAAGAGGAGTCAGTGTATTTCAAGACATGGGAATGCTTTTATGATTGGTTAGAAAAGGAATATGAATAAAAGATCAGAGATAAATTGGATAGGGAGAAGGCAAATGAGACAAAAGATAAAAAAGGAATAGAAATCCAGATGACACCTGGGTAAATGGAAAAGGGGGAAAACGGAAAAAGTGTTATTATATAAATGTACATGAATGATGATAAAGGTGTAACTATTAAATAAAAAAGAAATTGAAATGAAGATGTATGTACTGTAAATAGAAAATCGGGGCTCCTCGAATATCATTTTGAAAATATATTGAATTGAAAATGAAAACAATAATGGAGTGGGAGTGGAGAGAGGAGGAGAGGGATGGAGAGGAGGAGAGAGGAAAGGAAAGGAGAGAGGGGGTAGAAGAGCAACCCTGAATATACCTTAATATGTGCAATTTTTTTAGGATGAAGAATTAACTAATATGAAAGTTAAAGGATGTATGATTAATGATGGATAAGAGACTGTACATTTAAGTATGTTTATGAGAATTTGTGCTTTATTAGTCATCAATATTCCTAATTCTATTTCATGGCAGCTGGTGCTGCTAGAGAAAGTGCACAATTTTTAAAACGCAAATGAAATATTTAACAGGATTATATTTTCATTTCTAAATGTATTCCATTTTTATTATAAATTTTAACTTTTTTCATTGCACCTTTAGGCCATTTGCATTCAACTTATATTGCTATCACATAGAACTTAGCTAGAGAATAGGAAAATTCTTGAGTCAGTTTGGAACTGAGTGGCAGGTTTTACCTCCAACTTTAAAGAATGATACTGTTAGACTATTTATTCCATTTATATGTTCAAAAAGCTGAAATTATTTCCAATAATTCTGTATTTATTTATTTAAAACAGTTGAGAGGACAACATCTGCATGTTGCTGTATGTTTATGTTGCTTATGTTGCTATACTAGCATCATAAGCTAGTATATGTAGTTCAAGAAACTGCAGAAGGCAGAGAGGCAAAAATCAAAATTCATCTGGAAAACACTTTTTCTAAAACTAATCATTAACAGTAGTGCTATGTGCTATACAGTTCATAAGCAAAAATAATAATTTGTTTTCTACCTCCTTCAAGCAATATATTAGCTTTCTATAAGACAACTCTTACCTTCCTGGTTGGCAATCTTCCCTTCTGGACACTGAAGACAATCATAGCAGCAAAATGGCTTCCCTTCTAATTTGCTTTTACTATATCCTGAATGACATTTGCTATTACAGAGAGAAAGTGGACGGGACTGTCCATAATGAAGAAAAGAACATTTATGATTGTCAGAAAATGCTTCTGAATGGACCAGACTAGATAGACTAATATTTATAAAATTACCTCATATTGCTTTCCTATTGGTCATGGCATGGTCTAATATTTAGTGTTAATTAGAGAATATTTGGTGTTAATTAGAGAAACAGAATGGTGTGTGTGTGAGAGAGAGATATATAGCAAGACAGAGACAAAGAGAAAGAGTGCAGAGGAAGCATGGTGGTAGGATGTTAATGAAAACTTAAGGAATGAAAACTTAATAAAACTAAGAAATAATGCAGTGATTTAGTAGTTTGCAAGGTTAGACAATGGTATGAACTACTCTGTTTTTGTGTTAACTTTTTATTCTCCCAAAGGAATGATATGTCTGTTAAAGCTACAATGTTATGTTTCCTTCTTCTGCATTACAAATGTCCTCTGATATTGTTATTTCAGTTGAATAATTTACTTTATTAAGTCAAAGCTTGTGTGGTGTGAGGAAGGTGGACTGAAAACAACTCCACAAAAAGTGGAGCTGAGGATTATGATCAGCGGTGGGTTCTACTTACCTTTACTACCGGTTCGCAACGGGATCGCACACATGAGCCGAGCTTCATCACCTATGATGACATCTGGGGGGGTGGGCAGAGCCTCCAGCCGGTTTTACTACCGGTTCTTATGAACCGGTCCGAACTGGGGGCAACCCACCACTGATTATGGTGGAATGAAGAATCAGTGAGTAGACAGGATCTTTGATGATTCCTCTCCAGACAAGGAGAGGACTTGAGATCACCCATATTGTACTCATCAGAGACTGACTTGGATACTTTTTCCCGTTTCCTTGTATTTTATCTTGTTTTGAAATTTAATTAAGTTTAATTAAAATGTGAAATGATGCACCTTTATAGATTTATTATACTTGTGATGAAGAGGAAAGTCTCTTTATATATTTCTTATTTTTTCTTTACCATATATATCTTTTCATTTCTACTTCTATTGTTTCCCATACCTTCTACTTTTTTCATCTTCTACTTTTTAGTCTACTTTTAGTTTTTATTGTTTTAACTGTGATTTTAAAAGGAAAAGATGAATACATGTGCTATAAGATGAGGAAAAAAGACACAAAACAATGTTGACAAGCATTCTATAGAAGCTTTTTGGATTAAAAGAAGAATGCACTAGAATTTCTCACTGACCAACTTATGAAAAAACAATTTAGCATTAGACTGCATTCAACCACATATTCCTTAACCCCTTGTTCCCGTTTGACATCTGTCCATACTATAAGAAAACATGTCTAGTTATTACAACTAAATGACAAATTATGTAGGGTTATCCAAATGGGGAATAAGAAAAGTGGTTAATGATGTTGCATTAACTATTTCTACTCACATCCTAAACTTATTCTTAAATAATCAGAATGAGATATTGTATTGCAAATTCAAGTAAGAAAAACCATACCCTGATGTTTTCCTATAACTCAATCTGTCATTAACACAATATCACACTAGCTGATAATCATTAGATAGTTGGGAAAATTTTCTAAAGATAACCATATGGCCTAGATAGAAAATCAGAAACCATTTTGTTTCTCAATGTAAATATTGGTAAAATCAGTACTTCCTGTGTGGTTTTACTGTATTAATGGAATAATTATCAGACATAGTTGAATTTAACTTCCGTGGCATACCTGGTTAAACCTCCTTGGCCACACAATTGATTTCTCAGAAGATAATATTTCTCTTTTGGATATAATGGGATCTATCCCTCCAACTCTGACTCGCTGGAAAGACCGGTTTGGGAAAGTAATCCAATTTACAAGGTCAAATCCAATCTCCAACTCACCATTCTGATTGAAGGAAATCATATCTCCTGCATCATTGTTAAAGGAGATTCTTCTCACAAAGTGATTGAGCTAAGTTGAAAAACAAACAAATAAATTTAAATTAAAAAAAACAGATTAATATACCAAGAAGTACAAAAAATAATGTAATTTTCCCTTTGAGGAAGACAGGTAATAAATCCTTTCGAAGCTTTAAGAAGGTTATCAGTGTAACAATAGTTGACAAAGCATATCATAAGTTAATTCATCTTAATTGAGTTATTTTTTAAATACAGTAAGACGTACAGTTACAAAATAATAAAAAGCCATGGGACTACCTAAAAACAGATTAAAATTAAGACTTTAAAACATCCATGATTTGAATTGTGTTTGAGGAAGTATTAATATTGGATAATATTTGGGGTGAGATGGGGAAACATTTTTAAATAAAATTACGCATGAACTAAACTGCAAGAAATTAGAATATGTCAATTTTATAGACACAAATACATTAGGTTATTTTAAGTGCACAAATATATTAGGTTATATTAATGGATTTCTCAAAAGTATATTATAACTTTTTATACTCTTACTTATATTAATAAGCAGTAGGTAAATCTAATTAGACAGACAGACAGACACACAGGTAGGTAGGTAGGTATAGATATAGATGAGATATAGATATAGATTTAGATATAGATAGATATAGATATAGATATAGATATAGATAGATATAGATATAGATATAGATATAGAAATAGATATAGATATAGATATAGATATAGATATAGATATAGATATAGATATAGATATAGATATAGATATAGATATAGATATAGATATCTACTGTCCAAAGCAAGGAACAGTACTTCCAGATCTGGACGCATATGAAGGAGCACAACCACACATTTGATTTTTAAGAAGCTGAGGTTATTGCCCATGATAGGACTAAAGGAGGATTCCTACTGAAAGAAGCCTGGTTCTCCAATAACAATTCCATCAACAGGCATATCGAACTGCCACCGGTCTACCAGGCTTTGAGACACCAGGAAAGACCCTGCAGGAGGAGCAGAGATGGTTTTCCACCCACCCACCCACCCGCCTCTGGGTATGCAGACTCAGCCTGTGAAGGCATAGTTAGTCCTGACCAAACACAGAGCAACCCAGCAGGGCTGTCTCAAACTGTAACAAATAGGATTAATGAGAAACAAACCTGGCTGACCACGAGGTCACGGACAAGGCAGCAAATTGCAATGGCTGACAGGCTAACATCATCCCCCACTAATAAGCAAGCTAGGAGGGAGGAAAGAGTAGGAATCAAGCTTCCATCATCCAGCAAGACGACAGCAAAAACAACACAGCTGATTACAAGTGGGAGATGGCTGGAAGGGCCTATTACACACACAAGGGCCAAATTGATTAATGGCATATAAAGGCAGAGATCTCTGTAATGGTAGTTTAATACTCTGACGATGTCAGCAGATAGCTGATGAAAGCTTAGTAAAATAAAATTTTAATTCTTTTCAAATTTTCAAATTTTATGTTCTGGAGTTCGCAGGATGTCTGCTTCTTTCTTTACTAATATACCTGGGACTTGTATTTTTAGAATAGTTTGTAAAGA
Source organism: Arizona elegans (assembly GCA_022577455.1). NCBI lineage: Eukaryota > Metazoa > Chordata > Lepidosauria > Squamata > Colubridae > Arizona > Arizona elegans. The sequence goes on along the minus strand of JAKOOJ010000021.1, from coordinate 5,614,634 downwards.
TAGATAGATATAGATATAGATTTAGATATGTATTTCTCTTTAGCCAGGTTCTACCTACGTAAACCAAGATATTATGCAGCCCTAGTTCAGTGAAATGACAATTCACTAGTTTCTGGGCTTTTTTTCTTCTGGCAGCCAGCAGACCCTTTGCTGCCCATTGGGAGACTAAGATAGATGTACCTTTACAGGGAGGATACATGAGATGAGGGTGTGGCTAACTGATGAGGCCTTATAAGGCCAAAATAGATCTATTAGTCTCCCAATGGGCAGCAAAGGGTCTGCTGGCTGCCAGAAGAAAAAAAGCCCAGAAACTAGTGAATTGTGATTTCACTGAACTAGGGCTGCATAATATCTTGGTTTACATAGGTAAAACCTGGCTAAAGAGAAATACACATAAAACCTACAAAAAAGAAAGAAAAGCAGATATAGATATAGATATAGATATAGATATAGAGATAGAGATAGAGATAGAGATAGAGATAGAGATAGAGATAGAGATAGAGATAGAGATAGAGATAGAGATAGAGATAGAGATAGAGATAGAGATAGATAGAGATAGAGATAGATATAGATGGATGTAAATCTGAAAAAGCTTTTGAATTCTATTGGTTTAGGACAGTGGTGTCAAACTCAAGGTCCGGGGGCCAGATCCAGTCCATGGGGTGCTTAGATCTGGCCCATGGGGCCACTCTGAAAACAGCAAAGGACCGGACTGCATTGCCTATGCCAGTGAAAATGGAGATCGGGAGGGCCGCAGGCAGCCCTTGCAAGCTCCGTTTTCATTGGCAGAGGGTTGCAAGAGACTGTTGTAGCCGAAAATGGAGCTAGGGAAGCCCGTTTTTGCTGGCAAAGCACTCGGGCCACCACGTGTCCCGACATGAGTGATGTCAAACTGGCCACACCCACCTTGGCCATGAACACCCCGGTCCTCCAAGGTCAAACACAATCCTGATGCAGCCCTCAATGAAATCGAGTTTGACACCTCTGGTTTAGGACTTTACCTTCCAGAATTGCTGTTTCACAACGGAAAGTTTGGCTTTGTGGTTTTCTGTTCTGAATGTGACTGCAGATGACAGCATGGCATGCAAAGCATGTGCTACCAAGTAGACTGCATTGTAGATGCTGTAGCTGTGGCCAGTCATGTCCATTTCAAACACAGATGTCGGAAGAGTCTCCAGTTTCTCTTTTCCAGTGCACATGACTACTTCTTCTTCATCATTTATCACAGAGTTGGAGAATGAACATTCAAATGCATTTTTCCAGAAGACCTTGACAAAGCTATCCTCTTTGTCAAGGTCAGGGTTTCTCATCTGAACAAATTCCCTGAATCCAAACAATTTGTTTGAATGAATTGCAAAAGTGAGAGCACCATGGATGAAGTCTATGTCCTCATTCCTTATGAAGGGAAGTGAAATGAAATCTAGTTGTGCTGTCATAACCCAGACTTTAACTTTTGTCCATAGCTCTATTCCCTGCAATCTGGAAATAATGGGGAATGTTCTGAAAAGAATCATGTCATCAATTTCCCCATGGATTATTACTACATTAGTGGTGCTTCTCATAATCACCTTGTATGTTTTAATTCCATCTTCCATAAAGTCAAAAATGCTATTTGAATATGTTGTTTCTGGAATGCCTTCAATGAAATCAAAGCAAATACCTCTTTGGGAAAACATGGCAACTACATCATGTACAAAATTCTCACTATTCTCATTCTTTGAAGAAATTATACCAATCCATGTCCATTTAAAGTGCAGTAGCAATTGGAGAATTCCTTTGTACTGATAGTTGATATTTGGGAACATTTGTTGGTATAAAACAGCTTCCTTTTCCCCTCTTCTCTCTGGAGTATAGCTATATATGATCTAAACACATAGAAATAATGAGTTGGGAGGATGCATGCTCAGTCTCATATTTTTTAAGTGTCCCAAGAATATAACTTAAACTCAAATTCCAATTTCAAAGTTTGAATCCAGCCATACTTTATTTAGGAATTTAGGGCATGTTAATGGACCAGAATGTTCCCACATTCTTTCTAAGCTTTGATGATTTGGAATTCACCTGGAAAACAAATGTTTTACTAGACCTAGTCTAGTTTGTTTTTGCATTGGAGAATTTACTGTACAATAGTGCATTGCTCCTTAGGCAAAACTGAATCAACAAAACTAATCTTCTAGATAGTTTGCCCCAGACAATCTATTAAATTGTCCAATATGCATTTCATGAACGTAATTTTTTTTTGCATTATACGAATAAGGCAGAACACACACACACACACACACACACACACACACACACACACACATTCTTTCTAGCCAGGTTTTACCTACGTAAGCTAAGATGTTCCACAGCCCTAGTTCTGTGAAATCTCATTCACAAGTTTCTGGGCTTTTTGTATCTTGCTGAAAAGCAACAACTCTGTGCTGCAATTTGGGAGACTCAAATAGCTATTTCTGCCTTATAAGGCATCATCAGTGAGCCACACCCTCTTCTCAAGTATCCTCCCTGTAAAGGTACAATGTGTCTTTTTCTTTTTCGTAGGCTTTTAAGCTGGGGGTAAAGCAGCACTCCTTAAAACCTTCCTTTTCCAACAAGCTGGGCTGGCCTAATTCTTTTTAAGTATTTTTAATTGTTTTGTTTATCATTTTAATTAATGGGCACAAATTTATATATATTTTTAACTGTATTTTAATATTTGTATTTGATGTTTTTACTTGGCTGTTCACCGCCCTGAGTCCTCAGGGAGAAGGGCGGTATACAAATTCAAAATAAAATAAAATAATACAATAAAATAAAATACTTAGGAGTGGCTGCTTTGCAGTCCAAGGAAACAACAGCCAATAACTTAATAGTCAGCAACAACTCGATCTACATCTAAAAAGCTACACACAATAGCCACCATATAAATACCACACAAAGAACAGCTCAAAGCAGCCAAATAAATTCCTTGAAGATGGGCTCCAGCATGAGTCCAAAAGCTCAGAAGACAAAATCTCTGGTCCCGGTCACCAACCCAGATTGTGTCCTGCATCATAAAATAACTATATCCATTTATATACTGAATGAATAAATACAAGTCCAATGTTCCAAGCAAGCAGTATACCTGTGACATCTTGTAAAGGGACAGGATGGTTGACTTTTGAGCCCCAACTGCAGCAGTTGGTCCTCCAATGACAGCAATTGGCCTATTCTGCATGTCACAGCTGTAGTTAGGGATGAATCTGTCCTGAGTAGAGAACAGTTCCAATGAGGCACGATAGGTCCAACTTGGACTAAAATAGCCATTGTAGATATGGAAGCCCAAGGTATGGTTAGGTAAGATTTCAGGATTTTCATTGATTTCCTTGACTGCAAATTGTAAAGCCAGAAATTGCTGATAGATTGATGTGATTACTCTAAAAAGAGCAGTACATATTATTTTACAGCATTCATAGTTTAAAATAAAATACTTGGCGTATTGATGAATGTCTGAATTAGTGAGATTAATAAATCCCATGAATAGAAGAGAATAGAATTCTTTATTGGCCAGGTGTGATTGGACACACAAGGAATTTGTCTCTGATGCATAAGCTCCCAGTGTGCAAACAAGCAACAAGGCTCATTTTGATGAACTAAAGCAGAGTTTATGAGTTTATTATCCTTATAATAATAAACTTAATCATAATAAAAATGCATTCATCATAAATCATAAGATACAACACTTAGTGATAGTCATAGGATACTAAATAAGCAATCAACATAAATCATACTAGATACAAAATAAAACAAATAATATAAATTGTAAGATACAAGCAACAAAGTTATACTCATAAGTTATACTCATAAGTTATACTCATAAGAAGATAAGAAAATAGGTAATAGGAAAGATGAGAAAGATAATAATAATAATACAGCCCTCCTAGGTAGTTTGACAGTGTTGTAGGAATTAGTTGTTTAGCAGAGTGATGGCATGGGGGGGGGGGAAGTGTCCTTGTGTCTAGTTGTCTTGGCATGCAATGCCCTATAGCAGGGATGGCTAACCTTTTTGCCATCGCGTGTCAAAAGTGGGGTGAGCCTGGGGAGGGTGAAAACAGCCTTCCCCACCCCCTTGGAGGCCCTCCGGAGGCTGAACACTGCCCATTTCCCGAGTTCCGATGAGACCAGAAGGGCCGTTTTTCACCACCACCACCCAGGCTCCAGAGGCTTTCTAGAAGCCTGGGTAGGGCGAAAACAGTCTTCCCCACCCCCTGGAGGTCCTCCAGAGGATGGAAACAGTGTGTTTCCCGACTTCATTGGGCCCAGAAGGCCTGAAAAGCAGTTGGCCGGCATGCGCATGCATGCTGGAGCTGAGCTAGGACAATACTCATATGCCCACAGATATGGTTCCATGTGCCACCTGTGGCACACGTGCCATAGGTTTGTCATCACGGCCCTATAGTGTCATCTTGAAGGAAGAAGTTGAAACAGTTTATATCCAGGATGTGAGGGGTCTCTAGACATTTTCACAGCCCTCTTTTTGACTCGTGCAGTATACAGGTCCTCAATGGAAGATAGGCTGGTAGAAATTGTTTTTTCTTCAGTTCTAACTATCCATTGAAGTCTGTGGTCACTTTATTTACATTTGCACTATTTGAAGTGATATTTCTATGGAAAAATAGGCTAATTCGTTCCAGTTTCATTGAAATAGGCAATGAAGAATTTTAAGCCGAATTTTTATATTTCATTAATGAACTATTACAGTAATTCAAATTTATTGCAGTCATAGAAAACTAAATAGCTGTACTGAAATTGAAACTATTACAGTAAAAGATTAAAAGACATTTACAACCTAAATTTATTTTTAACAGTCACAGAGCACTTATAGAAAGCAAAATAAAAAGAAAACTATTCCAAACATTATTCCTATCTATCTTCTCAATATATAGAACTCATAAATATTTAAAAATAAATAAAGTGAACAAAGGGCAAGTTGAAGGATAATAAACTCATAAACTCTGCTGTAGTTCTTCAAAATGAGCCTCTTCCTTTTTTTGAGCTTTCCACAAATAGAAACTTCCTCTTCTCCATTTTGCAAACACAACAATTGACATCTAAAATCCCATCTGTGCCTATACTAGCCTCATACTAACTGAATTTTGACTTACATTATAAACAATTTGGTATCTGCATTAATATCACCCTGTTCAACAAGTGATTATTATCTACTTATACTGTTTTGTTCTTTTAAAAAATGTATATTAACGCAAGCAAATAGGATTCTGATTCTCATTTAAAAGCTATTTATAAATTTTGAAACATAGAGAGACACTACCTATTTTGGAGAAATCAGTGTTTATCTTTAATGCTATTCCCTTCGGATTATGGAAATAAATTTCAGATAACATTGCAAATGTCTTATTTCTATTCTATTAGTTGCATAATTTCTTTAAGATTTGACCTAATAGATTCATCATTATACACATGACATGATTTTTTGCAGGTAAGAACCTTATTAGGAGAAAAATCTTGTTATGGGAATAAAATCAGAAATTGAGAATCAAGAGGAGAATTTTTATCACTGCTTTTTGTCAGTAGAAATTCTAATCCTTTTTCAGAAGATTTGGTCGAATAAGATGACCATCTTACTCAACCCAGCTCTCTCCTTAACTCAATATCAGAACCAGATACATGGAGTTTTATGATGTACAATACTACTAGTTCTATCATTCCTTCTTAGTCCAGGTTTTAGACATTTCAGCATAATATTACCCCACACTTGAGAGAGTGTGTCACTCTCTTGTCTCACTTTTCCTATGGATGTGTTGTCTTCTAAAGAAATGTTAGCATATGTGCTAATAAAATACTTAAAAGAAAATAAAATGTTTGTTCTCGACCTATAGGTGTTTAAAATGTACTGCCTAATTAATTATTCTGAAGAAAGTGGTAGAAAAAGAACACAAATGTATAGGATATCATTCAGAAAAGACTGGATAATACTCAACAATGATTTAATTTTTTTTAATGGAATACAGTTAACAGCAAACAAAGACAGGTCTGTCAATACAAATTATTATGTGACACATATGAATCATACAGTATCTTAAATTGAGCTTAACTTTGAGTGATTGCATTCATGCAGGGTTTTTTTCAAAACCTTACATGGATTGAATCTTCTATGATTTTGATTTATATTTTGCTCCTCAATCTAGTCAATAGCCACAAAATTCTCAGGTTGCCCCAAATCAAGTTAGATCCTGCTTAGATTCCTGGATCAGACAAGGCTGGCTTGGTGCTGCCAGATATATTTGTTGGTATGTATGTTTGAAAGAAACTTACAGAATGTCATCAAAAAGATGACCAGAGGGTGCTTCACTGAAGTCCATCATGGAATAGAATATGTAGATCTTAGATAAAATACCTACAATGATCACGTCTCCTGATTGGTATTGCTTATGAAGAAAAGGCAGAGGCTCACCAATCCTGCATTTAGCACTGGGAAATTTGCATACAATTTGGGGCAAAAGCACTAAAACCAATGTCTCAAACACCACCATCCTGGATGAAACAGTTCCTTTTTAAGCCATTTCTACTGTGCCAGCATCCCCCATCAGTCAGTTTACAGAAAAGCCCAGGTGCTGACTGAGTAAATAACTCTTTGAACTAAAAACTGTCAGGTGATGAGACTCACATAATCCTTTCTAGCTTATTCCCAATTTAGAATACTTCAGGGAATATTAATGGCACTGTATTTTTTTTTCAAATACTTTTGCTTTTCTCGTGGTGTGTTTCCATTCTAGTGGCTCTAGAATTCATGTGGGATACATTTCAGAATAACGCAGAAGTTATTCTGCTTAAATGAATAATTGCAATTAGTATAAAAGGGGTGGGGGGAACCCTAAATCATAAATAAGGAAATTTATTAATGTTGTTGATCACATAGGCCATTGGTCTTGTAGAAATGTTTTACACGTTTTAGAAAAATAACAAGAATTATAAGAGATTATTGATGTTGTCAGAATGAGTACAAGTGTTCCCTTTGCGTTATGAGATGTAGTGGAAATAAACCTAGTCAAATTGCTAAGTACAATGGAGAAATCAAAAAGCCGAATGGAATAGGCTGTTTACATTTATGCAAGCATTGTACCAAGAGTTTCAGAAATTGGTTGTTTACTGAGAGCATGATAGTGATCCACAATCTAGTTGTAACTTCAAAAATAAAGGGAGAGGAAGAGAAAATTTCTTCAGATTTCTTTGCATGAATATTGCTTTTACTATATATTCATTATGACTTGGAAATGAGATTCTTTTGAAAATACACAAAACTGACATGAAGCAACAAGAGACAAATCAGCTTTCCCCAACCTTCACTGCCCAATAAAATATATCTACTTTTTCTAAAACCTTAGCACATTGAGCAATGAAAAGATCAAGAACACAAATTTTTAAAGACAGAAATAACATTATTGATACCTAAAATATATAGTTAATAAGTAAAAACTATAAATATTGGAACAATTTTTTTCTTATCTCTTTATTTTCCAATTTGCTTACTCACAAAATTTGACTAAGTTCAAGAATGTCAGTGTTTGGGTCAAATTTTGGAGAAATTCCAAGCACATTGTTTTGGTTTCCTTTTATAACAAATTTTAGATTTCTTAACATTACATAAAAAATAAAGAACTAAACTTTTCAGTGACACCTAAAGGGAAATTTTGCTTTCATTATTGTTTTATTCTCGAAATATCTTGAACAGGTAGAATTTTCCATAGTGCTGTTGTATAAATAAATAAATAAATAAATAAATAAATAAATAATCATTAAACATTTCAACTAAAGACAAAAGAGGTATTATCTTCTTATAGGGATTTGGCTTTAGGTCATCAGATTTTTCAAAAACTGAACAAAAATACCCCAGGCACTTGTTTTTCTTTAATTAAGAAATTCTATTCCTTTTCAGTTATAGAGGATGGAAATTATTCTTATGGCAAACTGTTTACTCCCCCCCCCCTTTTAGCTGTTCCTTTTTATTTAAATCAGGCCTCAACAGAATAATGTAACATTTTGGGAAGAAGTTGAAAGACAGTAACCCTCCACTGGAGCACAAAATGGAGAAGATCTCTACAGCCACCATATATTTCCCCTTTGTGCTCAAGTAGGTTGGAACAAAGGACAGCCAGACACTGCAAAAGACCAACATGCTGAAGGTGATAAATTTGGCTTCATTAAAGGTGTCCGGTAACTTCCTGACCAGGAAAGCCACCACGAAGCTGATAATTGCCAAGAGACCCATAAAACCAAGGACACAGTAGAACATGATGGTTGACCCTTCCTTACATATCAATACAATTTCCTTTGGCATGGAATACATGTCAACATCTAGGAACGGGGGAGAGGTTGATAGCCATACTGTACAAATAATGGTTTGAATAAAAGAGCAAGAAAGGACAATAGAAAGACCCAGTCTCTTCCCCATCCATTTCCTAATTCTGGATCCTGGTTTGGTAGCCATGAAAGCAAGAATTACAATGATAGTTTTGGCCAAAATGCTAGAAACTGCCACGGAGAAGATGATGCCAAAAGTAACCTGCCAAAGAAGGCATGTCCATTGATGAGGCTGGCCAATATATAGCAAAGCACAGAGAAATAAGAGCAGGAGAGAGATGAGAAGAATGTAGGTGAGGGTCTCATTGTTGGCTTTCACAATAGGGGTGTCATTGTGTTTAATGAAGAGCCAGAGCAGCAAAATAATAATAATAGAAAAAGTAAGAATAAAGCTGGTAAAAATGTTCCCCAGCATTTCTTCATAGGATAAAAATGTTACATATTTTGGAAGGCAGAAATTTTGCTCCTCGTTTGGATAATGATCTAGTGGACACTGAAAGCAGTTGTGGGGAAAGAGAAACAGGCTTTTATTCTATAGTGTATATAGCTTTCATGAAAATGATACTGGAATAATCAGATCTGTTTTAGTTGTTAATCCCTATAGACAGCTGCATGATGGACAACCTGAGCACCTCAGCAGATCATCAGTCATGATCCCAGACCACAATTGGGGCACCACATCTCTGGGTAGTATCTTTTACCCTTCTGATTAGTAATCTTCTCTGTTGGACAAGGAAGGCAATCAAAGCAGCAAAATGGTTTCCCTTCCTTTTTAGTCTTCTAAATTTGATAAGAATTTGATAAGGGCCATGTTACTTGGTTTTACTGTTAATTGGTTCATTATGAGTCGAGGTGGCACAGTGGTTAGTGTGCCAGTACTATAGGCTACTTCAGCTGACTGCTGGCTGCAGTTTGGCAGTTCAGCAATTCAAATTCCACTGGCTCAAGGTTGACTCAGCCTTCCATCCTTCCCAGATGGGTAAAATGAAGACCCAAAATGTTGGGGGCAATAAGCTGACTCTGTAAAACCACTTAGAGAGTGCTGTAAAAGCACTATGAAGTGGGAAATAAGTCTAAGTCCTATTGCTATCACAGATGCTGTTCATACTTATTTATTTTATGGATGTTTTAATTGTTTTAATGTTTTCTAACTTTTTTTTAATTTTTTTTTTAATTTTAGAATTGTAAGCCACCAGAGTCACTTGGTAGCGGAAATTTTGAGCAGTTCAGAGAAACGGTAGTGGAAATTTTGAGTAGTTCGGAGAACTGGCAATACCACTTCTGGCTGGCCCCAGAGTGTGGTGGGAATGGAGATTTTGCAATATCCTTCCCCCAGGAGTGGGGAGGGAATGGGGATTTTGCAGTATCCTTCCCCTGGAGTGGAGTGGGAATGGAGATTTTGCAGTATTCTTCTTCTGCCAGGCCCACCAAGCCACGCCATGCCCATCAAGCCATGCCCACAGAACCAGTAGTAAAAAATATTGAATTTCACCACTGATACACACAAATACATAAGGTATTCCTTAGTGTTCCTTATGAAATTGTTGGGGGAAAAAATCTGGGAGAAACATTCTGTCCATTAGATGCAAGCTAACATAGGATTGAATGATTGGATTTTGTTGTCTGGCCTCTGTTCTTGGGGCTGACAAGGAAAGGTATTTGAAAGACTGTGACACTTCAAACTGGTGTGCGTTTGCCAAAATTTCAATTGAAATGTACAATTTTGCAAAATATATCTATCAGTTTTTGCCTCTGTGGTCTTCGAATATACATTTAAAATGTGGCAGGAATGGAATACCATGAACTTTGATGTGATGGACACAATTGTACAGTTACAATGAGCAGGATAATTAATGGATTGTGTGCCATGAAACAAAGTAATCCTCAATTTATGACAACAATCTCTTCTGCTGCTAAATTATGTAGCTGCCATGCTCAATTTTAATTCCTTTTTTTTTTTACCACAGTTGTTAAACAAATCACATAAATGTTTGTTTGTTTATTTATTTTATTTTATTCATTTGTCAATAATGTAGTAGGTAATATATATAAGTATAAGCATGGATTGGATACATAAAATAGATACAAATAGAGGAAACATTAGGACAGGGACAGTAGGCACGCTGGTGCACCTATGCATGCCCCTTACAGACCTCTTAGGAATGGGGAGAGGTCAGGGGTGAAATGCTCCCGGTTTGGACCGGATTGCCCAATCCAGTAGCGATGGCGGCGGGTGGTTCGGAGAATCGGTAGCAAACATCCCTGCCCATCCCCCTATGCCCAGCTGAGCTGCACAATCATCAGAGGCTTTTTTTTAAAGCACTTTTTCTACAACCTTTTCAGCTGAAAAAATGCTTTTAAAAGTAAAAAAAAAAGCCACGCCTCTGATGATTGGGCGGCTCAGCTGGGATCGTCAGAGGCTTTTAAAACCATTTTTAAAAATGCCTTAAAAAGCCTCTAATGATCCCAGCTGAGTTGCCTGACCATCAGAGGCTTTTAAAAGAGGTTGCAGAAAAAAATGCTTTTAAAAGCCTCTGATGATCCCAGCTGAGTTGCCAGATGTTAAAAGCTTTCAAAAGCATCTTTTTCTTCAACCTCTTCAGCCCGAAGAGGTTGTAGAAAAAATGCTTTTAAAAGGAAAAAAGGCATCTGACGATCAGGCAACTCAGCTGGGATCATCAGAAGCTTTTAAAAACATTTTTTTTTTACAACCTGTTCGGCCAAAGAGGTTGTAGAAAAAATGCTTTTAAAAGTAAAAAAACCCAAAAAGTTGGCCATGCCCACCCAGTCACATTACCCTCCCCCCATCAAGCCACACTCACACAATCGGTAGTAACAACTTTTACATTTCACCATTGGAGGTCAATAGTAGACAGTCTTAGGTTAAAAGTTTGGGGGTTTCGGGAGGAAACCACAGAGTCAGGTAGTGCATTCCAGGCATTGACCACTCTGTTGCTGAAGTCATATTTTCTGCAATTGAGTTTGGAGTGGTTCACTTTAAGTTTGTAGCTATTGTAGGCTTGTGTGTTGTTGTGGTTGAAGCTGAAATAGTCATTGACAGGTAGGACATTGTAGCACATAATTTTATGAGCTATGCTTAGGTCATACCAAAGGCAGTGTAGTTCTAAGTTTTCTAAGCCCAGAATTTCAAGTCTGGTGGCATAAGGTATTTTGTTGCGAGCAGAGGAATGGAGGACTCTTCTTATGAAATATTTCTGGACACGTTCAATTGTATTAATGTCCAATACGCTAAGAAAATATGTTAAGAAAATATGGTTTTTCCCATTGATTTGGCTTGTCAGAAGCCCAATGGGAAGCTTGCAAATGACAGTCATGTGACTCTGGGATACTGCAAGTATCATAAATACATCCCAGTTGCCAAGCACCCAATTTTAATTACATGATTGTGGGGCTGCTGTTATGATTATTACGTTCAAGGACCGGTTGTAAGCCATTTTTGGAGGACTGAGAACTTTACTATTTTTACTGCTAATTATTTCAGACTGCTAAATGATAGATCTTCTGTGTTCATTTCAGTGTTCCTAATTGATAATCCTGGATAATAGGTTTGGTCAGGGTTTGCTTTTATTTTATTTTTGGAGACTTGTAATAAAGGATTGGATCCGATTCCTTTTTACTGCTGGAGGTGCAGTTTCAGCATTAGAGCATACATTTATACCGTCCTGACTTATTCTACAATTGTAATATTTTATGCTAATGACATCATTGATTTAAAATATATGGTCTATTTTTGCTAGACCTTTGGCACTTCAAGCAATCAAAAAATCAAGAACACTAAATATTGCAAACACAGAAATGACATTATTCATTCTTAAAGGAAAGTGAATACAATTGATAGGTAAAAACTGTAAACCAGAGGTGTCAAACTCAAGACCTGGGGGCTGGATCCCACCCTCGGGTTGCTTAGATCTGGCCCACGGGGCTGCCCTGGAAACAGCAAAGGACTGCCTCTGCCAGTGAAATTGAAGCTTGGGAGGGCTGTGGGTGGAAGGTTGCAGGAAACCATTGCAACTTAAAACAGAGCTTGGGAGGGCTGCGGGTGACCCTCCTGAGATCTGTTTTGGCTGGCAGAGGGTTGCAGGAGGCCATCACAGCTGAAAACGGAGATCGGGATTTCATTTTCTCTGGCAGAGTGCTTGGACCACCACAGGTGCCCCCAACATGAGTGACATTGAGTTGGCCATGCCCACTCTGCCCCTCCCCAGGTCAAACACAGCCCTGATGTAGCCTTCAATGGAATTGAGTTTGACACTCCTGCTATAAACATTAAATTGGAGCATATTTTTTTCTTAAATCCTTACCTTCCAATTTGCTTACTCACAAAAATTGACAAAGTTGAAGATTTTGGAGAAATTTAAAGAACATTGCTTTGGCTTCCCTTTTAAACAAACTAGATTTCTTAACATTATGTTTTTAAAAAAGGAACATCAAAACTGACACCAAAACAAAAATGTTGCTTTCATTCATATTTTATTCTTGAAATATATATTGAACAGATAGAATTTACAATAGCGCTTCTGCTTAAATAAATAAATAAATATTTATTATTAAATATTTCAACCGATGGCAAAAGAGAAACCATGAGCCATGGTGGCACAGTGCTTAGAGTGCAGTACTGCAGGCTATTTCTGCTGACTGCTGGCTGCCTACAATTTGGCAGTTTGAATCTCAACAGGCTCAAGGATGACTCCTCCTTCCATCCTTCCGAGGTGGGTAAAATGAGGACCTGAAATTGTTGGGGGGCAATTTGCAGACTCTGTAAACTGCTTAGAGAAGGCTGTAAAGCACTGTAAAGCAGTATACAAGTCTAAGTGCTATTGCTACTGCTATCTTCTTATTAGTATTTGGCTTTAGATCATCAAACATTTCAAGGATTGAACAAAAATCCCACAGACCTAGGGTGGACAGTTTTTTATGTAATTAACAACTTTAATTCCATTTTAGTTGTAGAGGAGTGAAATAATATAATGGGAACAAAGAAACCAAGCTGTATAAAATACAAAGTGGTTACTTGAAAATGAAAAATCTTGGTGCAAACTATTTACTTACTTATGGTTAACTTTTAACTCTTCAGTTTTTCCCCCTTTTTAGCTGTTCCTTGTTATTTAAATCAGGCCTCAACAGAATAATGTAACATTTTGGGAAGAAGATGAAAGCCAGTAATCCCCCACTGGAGCACAAAATGGAGAAGATCTCTACAGCCACCATATATTTCCCCTTTGTGCTCAAGTAGGTTGGAACAAAGGACAGCCAGACACTGCAAAAGACCAACATGCTGAAGGTGATAAATTTGGCTTCATTAAAGGTGTCCGGTAACTTCCTGACCAGGAAAGCCACCACGAAGCTGATAATTGCCAAGAGACCCATAAAACCAAGGACACAGTAGAACATGATGGTTGACCCTTCCTTACATATCAATACAATTTCCTTTGGCATGGAATACATGTCAACATCTAGGAACGGGGGAGAGGTTGATAGCCATACTGTACAAATAATGGTTTGAATAAAAGAGCAAGAAAGGACAATAGAAAGACCCAGTCTCTTCCCCATCCATTTTCTAATTCTGGATCCTGGTTTGGTAGCCATGAAAGCAAGAATTACAATGATAGTCTTGGCCAAAATGCTAGAAACTGCCACGGAGAAGATGATGCCAAAAGTAACTTGCCGAAGAAGGCATGTCCATTGATGAGGCTTGCCAATAAATAGCAAAGCACAGAGAAACGAGAGCAGGAGAGAGATGAGAAGAATGTAGGTGAGGGTTTCATTGTTGGCTTTCACAATAGGGGTGTCATTGTGTTTAATGAAGAGCCAGAGCAGCAAAATAGTAATAATAGAAAAAGTAAGAATAAAGCTGGTAAAAATGTTCCCCAGCATTTCTTCATAGGATAAAAATGTTACATATTTTGGAAGGCAGAAATTTTGCTCCTTGTTTGGATAATGATCTAGTGGACACTGAAAGCAGTTGTCCATGTCTGTGGGGAAAGAGAAACAGCCTTTTATTCTATACTGTATATAGCTTTCATGAAAATGATACTGGAATAATCAGATCTGTTTTAGTTGTTAATCCCTATAGACAGCTGCATGATGGACAACCTGAGCACCTCAGCAGATCATCAGTCATGATCCCAGACCACAATTGGGGCACCACACCTCTGGGTAGTATCTTTTACCCTTCTGATTAGTAATCTTCTCTGTTGGACAAGGAAGGCAATCAAAGCAGCAAAATGGTTTCCCTTCCTTTTTAGCCTTCTAAATTTGATAAGAATTTGATAAGGGCCATGTTACTTGGTTTTCCTGTTAATTGGTTCATTATGAGCCGAGGTGGCACAGTGGTTAGTGTGCCAGTACTATAGGCTACTTCAGCTGACTGCTTGCTGCAATTCGGCAGTTCAGCAATTCAAATTCCACTGGCTCAAGGTTGACTCAGCTTTCCGTCCTTCCGAGATGGGTAAGATGAGGACCCAAACTGTTGGAGGCAATAGGCTAACACTGTAAAACCACATAGAGATTTCTGTAAAAGCACTATGAAGTGGGAAATAAGTCTAAGTGCTATTGCTATCACAGATGCTGTTTGTACTTATTTATTTTATGGATGTTTTTATTGTTTTTATGTTTTCTAACTTTTTTATTTTTATTTTTTTAATTTTAGAATTGTAAGCACCAGAGTCACTTGGCTGAGTTGGGCAGCTATAGAAATTGACTCCATCAATCGATCTATCAATTCGAGTAACTCAACAGATAATCAGTTGTGACCACAGCTACCAAATGGGCAACCATTCCTCTAAGTATTACCCTGTTTTCCCAAAAATAAGCCTCCCTAGATAATAAGCCCAATCAGGCTTTTGAATGCATGCGCTAAAATAAGCCACCCTGAAAATAAGCCCTCCCTGAAAATAAACCACCACCACCCCAAAAATATTAATATGCATGCGTAGATGGCTGCCATTTCCTCTGGTTAGGGTTAGGGAGACAGAGCTGGAAATCAGGTAAGATGGCAAGGGGAGCCCCACCTTGTTCCATGTACTCCAAAATAATAAGACCTCCCCGAAAATAAGGCCAAATGCTTATTTGGGGGTTCAAAAAATATAAGACAGAGTCTTATTTTCAAGGAAACACAGTATCATTTACCCTTCTGATTCGAAATCTTCTCTGTTGGACAAGGAAGGCAATCATAGCAGCAAAATGGTTTCCCTTCCTTTTTGGCCTTCCTGTAACCTGGATGACAATTTTCATTGCAAACAGAAAAAGGCTTTGTCTACAGAGAAAAGAAAGAGAAGGTTCACAATCTTGCAAATGTATATATCTACAAATAACCATAGAAACATGTGCTTTCATAGATGAATAATTCAGAAAAAAAATCATATATGACAACTTATTGTGAAGACTCATCTAGGGGAAAGTTGTTTTTCAATTGTTTTTGAAGGCTTTGGAAACATCCAAGACTTACGCATATTCCGCCGTGCCCTGAAAACGTTTCTATTCCAACAAGCTGGTCTGGCCTAACTCTCCCTTTTTAATTGGCTTTTTAATTGGCTTTTAAATTGGGTTTTAGACCTCTTTTAGATAAATTTGGATGTTTTAATCTTTGAGCCAAATTACTTAATCTGTTTTTTTACTAGTTTTTAACTTCTATATGTATTTGTATTTATTATGGCTGTTCACCGCCCTGAGTCCTGGGTTGGTATACAAATATGAAAAATAAATAAATAAATAAATAAATTTTGCTTATGTGTATCCAGAAATTCATATAGAGAGTGATAGCTAGGCAATGAGTCAGATTAAAAGAAAAGTGACATGATGTATTTCTGCACCAATCAAATGTCATTTAAATGTCATACTTTGAATTTATTTGCATTTCACAGTGATATTTCATTTATTATTGATTTTCCTCTTACATGTTTTCACTTAGAAATACTTCAATTTGAGATATAACTCAAATGAATGAATATAGCTCCCAAATATATTTAAGTCATGATTTTGGATGGAAACCATGGTATAAATGAATGCAATCAAATAAATATGGTATTAACACATGAACATATTAAGGAAGAAGAGATGACATACTTGTCCTGGAATATATGATTCCTGAATATTGATATTCTGTGTAAAATGAAATATTTGAACATTTCATGTTTTGTTGGATTCTTTCTCCTATATCTTGTGATTTGACATTTCTTTCTACATTTTCTCTGTATTTTCTGAGGTAGTTGAAGAGAAGTTAATTCAAAACATAAATATTTTTAAGTTTGAATAGAACTCTTAAGATGTATAGGTCCTACCTGGTTAAACCACTTTGGCCAAATTATGGTTTCCTCTGAAATAGTAAATGTATTTTCTGCTAGAGACAAAGGTTGTATGTCTCCAACTTTGACTCTAAGGAAGGAAAGGTTTGGGAATATTACCCAATTGATAATATCAAATCCAGTTTCCACTTCTCCATTTTGATTGAAGAAAATTGTTTCCCCAACACTGTTGTTAAATGAGATTATTTTCACAAAATGGTTGAGCTGAAGAGAGGAGATGAGATTGCAATTCATCAGGATATATTTAAGGATACTGCTGTTTTCCATTTAAGTTTTTTTTTCCATGTATAACAAATAGACATAGACATAAAATAGCGTTCTAGAGAAAAAGGAGAAATTAGGATAAATAGATTCATTTTCTGAGAAGGCCTCAAATATTTGTTTGCTGGACACATGTTGCTATGCAATCTCATGCCTATTTGTAAATGGGTGTGATCTGTGCCTGTATGGTTAGGTCTCAATACAGAGTAACTCTTAGGCAAATAGCCTATGAGAACCAGGGGTGCTATTCAGCAGGTTCTGACAGGTTCTGGAGAACCGGTAGAGGAAATTTTGAGTAGTTCAGAGAACCGGCAAATATCACTTCTGGCTGGCGCCAGAGTGTGGTGGGAATGGAGATTTTGCAATATCCTTCCCCTGGGAGTGGGGAGGGAATGTGGATTTTGCAGTATCCTTCCCCAGACACGCCCCCCAAGACATGCCCACCAAGGATAGTGCGGCTGCCGGGGCCTTGGACCATGTTGTGCCTTTGCGGCCTCTGACCCGGCAACGAACTCACCTAGCTCCTTGGTTCTCTGAGGAGCTTAGGGAGATGAAGCACCGGAAAAGATGCCTGGAGAGTAGTTGGAGGACCAGTCACTCCGAATCCGACCGAACACTGGTGAGGTCTCATATTAAGACCTACCTAGTGGCGATAAAAGCGGCGAAATCTAGTTATTTTGCCGCTCTTATCACGTCATCAGATAATCGCCCGGCCGCCCTGTTTAGGGTGACCCGCTCCCTCCTTCATCTGGAGGTGCGGGATGACCCCTTGCAGGGCCGAGCTGAGGACTTTGTGCAATATCTGTATGACAAAATCGCTCAGATTCGGGAAGGGCTGGCCTCTGACTGGGTATGTCCGGACGGGATGACTGAGGCAGGTCTTGAGAGTGTTATCTGGGGGGAGTTCGATCCTGTGGCTCCCGAGGACATGGACAGGGTCCTGGGACGGCTGAACGCAACCACATGTTTATTGGACCCGTGCCCCTCCTGGCTGGTACTGGCTTCCCGGGAGGTGACACGAGGCTGTCTCCAGAAGATTGTTAACGCTTCTTTGAGTGAGGGGGCCCTGCCGGCCGCTTTGAAAGAAGCAGTTGTGAGGCCCCTCCTCAAGAAGCCCTCTCTGGATACGTCTGTTTTGGCTAACTATCGTCCAGTCTCCAACCTTCGCTTTGTTGCGAAGGTTGTTGAGAGTGTGGTTGCGCAACAGCTTCCCCGGTACCTGGATGAAGCTGTCTATCTAGACCCGCCCCAGTCTGGCTTCCGGCCTGGGCACAGCACGGAAACGGCATTGGTCGCGTTGGTGGATGATCTCTGGAGGGCTCGGGATAGGGGTTGTTCCTCTATCCTGGTCCTGTTAGACCTCTCAGCGGCTTTTGATACCATCGACCATGGTATCATGTTGCACCGGTTGGCGGGGTTGGGGGTGGGGGGCACCGTTCTGCGGTGGTTCTCCTCCTACCTCTCTGACCGGTCGCAATCCGTGTTGACAGGGGGGCAGCGGTCGACCCCGAGGCACCTTGCTTGTGGGGTGCCACAAGGGTCGGTCCTCTCGCCCCTTCTGTTCAACATTTATGTAAAGCCACTGGGTGAGATCATCCGTGGCTTCGGGTGGTGTTCCATCAGTATGCTGACGACACCCAGCTGTACATCTCCACCCCAGGCCACCCCAACGATGCCCTTGAAGTGATGTCCCAGTGCCTGGAGGCCGTGCGGGCCTGGATGGGGAGAAACAGGCTCCGACTCAACCCCTCCAAGACCGAGTGGCTGTGGCTTCCGGCGTCCCGATATAGCCAGCTGACACCATCGCTGGCTATTGGGGGCGAATCACTCGCCCCCACGGAGAGGGCTCGTAACTTGGGCGTCCTCCTGGATGCACGGCTGTCGTTAGAAGATTATTTGACGGCCGTGGCCAGGGGGGCTTTTTATCAGGTCCGCCTGATACGCCAGTTGCGCCCCTTTCTAGATCGGGACTCCCTACGCACAGTCACTCAGGCACTCGTCACTTCCCGCCTGGACTACTGCAATGCTCTCTACATGGGGCTCCCCCTGGGGTGCACCCGGAGGCTCCAGCTGGTCCAGAACGCGGCCGGGCGGGGGATTATGGGGGCGACGAGGCGCTCCCATGTAACACCTCTCCTGCGCGAGCTGCACTTGCTCCCGGTGGTCTTCCGGGTGCGCTTCAAGGTGTTGGTGACCACCTTTAAAGCGCTCCATGGCTTAGGGCCGGGGTACTTATGAGACCGCCTTCTGCCACCAATAGCTTCCCACCGGCCAGTACGCTCGCACAGAGTGGGCCTCCTCAGGGTGCCGTCCGCCAGACAATGTCGGCTGGCGACCCCCAGGGGGAGAGCCTTCTCTGTGGCGGCGCCCACCCTCTAGAACAACCTCCCCCCAGAGATACGTACAATAACAGACCTCCGGATTTTTCGTCGGGCCCTGAAAACCCATTTATTTCAACTAGTTGGGCTGGCTTGAGTGAATTTTAAATCGATTTTAAATTGGGTTGTTTTAATTTTCGGCCAAATATTTAATTATTTTAAACTGCTTTTAAATTTTGTATGTATTGTTTTTTACTTTGGCTGTTCACCGCCCTGAGTCCTATTTTGGAGAAGGGCGGTATAGAAATTTAAATAAATGAAAAAGCCACACCACGCCCACCAAGCCACGCCCACAGAACCGGTAGTAAAAAAAAATTAAATTCTACCACAGATCAGAGCTCTTTGGGAAGATGTATCAGTGACTTGTCTTTCTACAACTGATCCAACATATTTCTAATTGTAAAATTGTGGTTGTTTGGAACATATAAAAATCACTATGCACAGAATAGCCATGAAAGAATTAAGTAGAAATGCAGCCTATTTAGGAAGGCACATCCCACCATTGTGAAAAAAGTGATCACTTGACAAAGGTGCTTTTTCAAGAGGCAACTGGACTTTCTGGTTTTCTTTGAAGAAGTTTCACTTCTCATCCAAGAAGCTTCTTCAGCACCTTTGGGACAAGCATGACCTAGATGATTGAGACATTGATCAACTGACAGTTTATGAACCAGTACTAGCTTTCATAGTTCACATTTTTGGGGGTAATATTAGGCTTCAGTGATTAGTAACTATGTTCAAGACAATAGAGTTCCTGGTGTTTCACCAACAACTGCTATGAATTAGACACAACGTGCCTCTCAAGATACAGTCTATATTAGTTAATCAGCTTCCATTCTTGCTTAGCCGATATATACTTTTGAAATTTTAAACCATGTGAGCTATAGTGGTATCTTTGTACTCGACTACTTTGAAACTCATCAGATTTGGTACTCATTGCATTTTCATGCAAAAAAAAAAAAAATGTCCTGATACTCATTGTTTGTTTAGTACTCAATGCACAAACTAGAACTTCTTGTTGTCTGCTGCCTTGTGACACACTACATTATTTATTATGGAAAAAATTGTTTCCCATTGATTTTGGTGCTCATCACGCCTCCTAGAATCAATTAACAAAATAATTCCAGGTAAAAAAGAAATATAACACAAAGCAATATGTTGACATTACCTCCCATAGGTGTTGAGCCAGCAAGCTATGGATTTCTTCAATGACACTCTCTGTTTTTTTCAATTGAAATGAAAGCAAGTTGTGCAAAGCATATGCCACAGCATAGACTGCATTGTAAATGCTGTAGCTATGGGAAGTCATGCTCATTTCAAAAATAGATGCTGGAAGATTCTCCAGTTTCTCCTTACCAGTGCAGGAGACCCTTCCTTGCCTGTCTATCGTGGACTCAGGAAAGCAACATCCAAAGGCCTCTTCCCAAAACCCAGCCAGACACTGCAAAAGACCAACATGCTGAAGGTGATAAATTTGGCTTCATTAAAGGTGTCCGGTAACTTCCTGACCAGGAAAGCCACCACGAAGCTGATAATTGCCAAGAGACCCATAAAACCAAGGACACAGTAGAACATGATGGTTGACCCTTCCTTACATATCAATACAATTTCCTTTGGCATGGAATACATGTCAACATCTAGGAACGGGGGAGAGGTTGATAGCCATACTGTACAAATAATGGTTTGAATAAAAGAGCAAGAAAGGACAATAGAAAGACCCAGTCTCTTCCCCATCCATTTTCTAATTCTGGATCCTGGTTTGGTAGCCATGAAAGCAAGAATTACAATGATAGTCTTGGCCAAAATGCTAGAAACTGCCACGGAGAAGATGATGCCAAAAGTAACTTGCCGAAGAAGGCATGTCCATTGATGAGGCTTGCCAATAAATAGCAAAGCACAGAGAAACGAGAGCAGGAGAGAGATGAGAAGAATGTAGGTGAGGGTTTCATTGTTGGCTTTCACAATAGGGGTGTCATTGTGTTTAATGAAGAGCCAGAGCAGCAAAATAGTAATAATAGAAAAAGTAAGAATAAAGCTGGTAAAAATGTTCCCCAGCATTTCTTCATAGGATAAAAATGTTACATATTTTGGAAGGCAGAAATTTTGCTCCTTGTTTGGATAATGATCTAGTGGACACTGAAAGCAGTTGTCCATGTCTGTGGGGAAAGAGAAACAGCCTTTTATTCTATACTGTATATAGCTTTCATGAAAATGATACTGGAATAATCAGATCTGTTTTAGTTGTTAATCCCTATAGACAGCTGCATGATGGACAACCTGAGCACCTCAGCAGATCATCAGTCATGATCCCAGACCACAATTGGGGCACCACACCTCTGGGTAGTATCTTTTACCCTTCTGATTAGTAATCTTCTCTGTTGGACAAGGAAGGCAATCAAAGCAGCAAAATGGTTTCCCTTCCTTTTTAGCCTTCTAAATTTGATAAGAATTTGATAAGGGCCATGTTACTTGGTTTTACTGTTAATTGGTTCATTATGAGTCGAGGTGGCACAGTGGTTAGTGTGCCAGTACTATAGGCTACTTCAGCTGACTGCTTGCTGCAGTTCGGCAGTTCAGCAATTCAAATTCCACTGGCTCAAGGTTGACTCAGCCTTCCGTCCTTCCCAGATGGGTAAAATGATGACCCAAACTGTTGGAGGCAATAGGCTGACTCTGTAAAACCACATAGAGAGTGCTGTAAAAGCACTATGAAGTGGGAAATAAGTCTAAGTGCTATTGCTATCACAGATGCTGTTCATACTTATTTATTTTATGGATGTTTTTATTGTTTTTATGTTTTCTAACTTTTTTAAAAAAAATTTTAGAATTGTAAACCACCAGAGTCACTTGGCAGAGTTGGGCAGCTATAGAAATTGACTCCATCAATCCGAGTAACTCAACAGATAATCAGTTGTGACCACAGCTACCAAATGGGCAACCATTCCTCTAAGTATTACCCTGTTTTCCCAAAAATAAGCCTCCCTAGATAATAAGCCCAATCAGGCTTTTGAGTGCATGCGCTAAAATAAGCCACCCTGAAAATAAGCCCTCCCTGAAAATAAACCACCACCACCCCAAAAATATTAATATGCATGCGTAGATGGCTGCCATTTCCTCTGGTGAGGGATAGGGAGACAGAGCTGGAAATCAGGTAAGATGGCAAGGGGAGCCCCAGCTTGTTCCATGTACTCCAAAATAATAAGACCTCCCCGAAAATAAGGCCAAGTGCTTATTTTGGGGTTCAAAAAATATAAGACAGAGTCTTATTTTCAAGGAAACACAGTATCATTTACCCTTCTGAATCGAAATCTTCTCTGTTGGACAAGGAAGGCAATCATAGCAGCAAAATGGTTTCCCTTCCTTTTTGGCCTTCCTGTAACCTGGATGACAATGGTCATTGCAAACAGAAAAAGGCTTTGTCTACAGGGAAAAGAAAGAGAAGGTTCTCCATCTTGCAAATGTATATATCTACAAATAACCATAGAAACATGTGCTTTCATAGATGAATAATTCAGAAAAAAAATCATATATGACAACTTATTCTGAAGACTCCTCTAGGGGAAAGTTGTTTTTCAATTTTGCTTATGTGTATCCAGAAATTCATATAGAGAGTGATAGCTAGGCAATGAGTCAGATTAAAAGAAAAGTGACATGATGTATTTCTACACCAATCAAATGTCATTTAAATGTCATACATTGAATTTATTTGCATTTCACAGTGATATTTTATTTATTATTGATTTTCCTCTTACACGTTTTCAATTAGAAATACTTCAATTTGAGATATAACTCAAATGAATGAATATAGCTCCCAAATATATTTAAGTCATGATTTTGGATGGAAACCATGGTATAAATGAATGCAATCAAATAAGTATGGTATTAACACATGAACATATTAAGGAAGAAGAGATGACATGCTTGTCCTGGAATATATGATTCCTGAATATTGATATTCTGTGTAAAATGAAATATTTGAACATTTCATGTTTTGTTGGATTCTTTCTCCTATATCTTGTGATCTGACATTTCTTTCTACATTTTCTCTGTATTTTCTGAGGTAGTTGAAGAGAAGTTAATTCAAGACATATATATTTTTATATATATTTTCAATATATATATATTTTTAAGTTTGACTAGAACTCTTAAGATGTATAGGTCCTACCTGGTTAAACCACTTTGGCCAAATTATGGTTTCCTCTGAAATAGTAAATGTGTTTTCTGTGAGAGACAAGGGTTGTATGTCTCCAACTTTGACTCTAAGGAAGGAAAGGTTTGGGAATATTACCCAATTGATAATATCAAATCCAGTTTCCACTTCTCCATTTTGATTGAAGAAAATTGTTTCCCCAACACTGTTGTTAAATGAGATTGTTTTCACAAAATGGTTGATCTGAAGAGAGGAGATGAGATTGCAATTCATCAGGATATATTTAAGGATACTGCTGTTTTCCACTTAAGTTTTTTTTTTATGTATAACAAATAGACATAGACAGAAAATAGCGTTCTAGAGAAAAAGGAGAAATTAGGATGAATAGATTCATTTTCTGAGAAGGCCTCAAATATTTGTTTGCTGGACACATGTTGCTATGCAATCTCATGCCTATTTGTAAATGGGTGTGATCTGTGCCTGTATGGTAAGGTCTCAATACAGAGTAACTCTTAGGCAAAGAGCCTATGAGAACCAGAGCTGCTATTCAGCAGGTTCTGACAGGTTCTGGAGAACCGGTAGAGGAAATGTTGAGTAGTTCGGAGAACCAGCAAATATCACTTCTGGCTGGCCCCAGAGTGTGGTGGGAATGGAAATTTTGCAATATCCTTCCCCCGGGAGTGGGGAGGGAATGTGGATTTTGCAGTATCCTTCCCCAGACATGACCCCCAAGACATGCCCATCAAGCCACACCACGCCCACCAAGCCACGCCCAAAGAACCGGTAGTTTAAAAAAAATGAATTCTACCACAGATCAGAGCTCTTTGGGAAGATTTATCAGTGACTGGTCTTTCTACCACTGATCCAACATATTTCTAATTGTAAATTGGTGGTTGTTTGGAACATATAAAAATCACTATGACACAGAATAGCCATGAAAGAATTAAGTAGAAATGCAGCCTATTTAGGAAGGCACATCCCACCATTGTGAAAAAAGTGATCACTTGACAAAGGTGCTTTTTCAAGAGGCAGCTGAACTTTCTGGTTTTCTTTGAAGAAGTTTCACTTCTCATCCAAGAAGCTTCTTCAGCACCTTTGGGACAAGCATGACCTAGATGATTGAGACATTGATCACCTGACAGTTTATGAACCAATACTAGCTTTCATAGCTCACATTTTTGGGGGTAATATTAGGCTTCAGTGATTAGTAACTATGTTCAAGACAATAGAGTTCCTGGTGTTTCACCAACAACTGCTATGAATTAGACCCAACGTGCCTCTCAAGATACAGTCTATATTAGTTAATCAGCTTCCATTCTTGCTTAGCCGATATATACTTTTGAAATTTTAAACCACGTGAGCTATAGTGGTATCTTTGTACTCGACTACTTTGAAACTCATCAGATTTGGTACTCATTGCATTTTGATGCAAAAAAAAAATATTGTCCTGATATTCATTGTTTGTTTAGTACTCAATGCACAAACTAGAACTTCTTGTTGTCCACTGCCTTGTGACACACTACATTATTTATTATGGGAAAAAATGTTTTCAATTGATTTTGGTGCTTATCATGCCTCCTGGAATCAATTAACAAAATGATTCCAGGCAAAAATGAAATATAACACAAAGCAATATGTTGACATTACCTTCCATAGGTGTTGAGCCAGCAAGTTATGGATTTCTTCAATGACACTCTCTGTTTTTTTCAATTGAAATGAAAGCAAGTTGTGCAAAGCATATGCCACAGCATAGACTGCATTGTAAATGCTGTAGCTATGGGAAGTCATGCTCATTTCAAAAATAGATGCTGGAAGATTCTCCAATTTCTCCTTACCAGTGCAGGAGACCCTTCCTTGCCTGTCTATCGTGGACTCAGGAAAGCAACATCCAAAGGCCTCTTCCCAAAAACCCCGAATGAAGCCATCTTCTCCTTCAAAGCTAGCATTTATCAACCGAAGAAAGTCAGTGAATCTCGGGACCTCTTTTGAATGAACTGCTAAGGACAGGGCACCATGGAGCAAGTCTATGCCTTCCTTCCTTTGAAAGGAGAACGATGTGAATTCCATCTGAGCCGTCATAAGGTAAACCCTTCCTTTTGCCATTATTGATACATCCTCATATTTTGACAATGTGGAACACATTCTGAAAAATATCATGGTCTCAATTTCACCATAAACAATGGATACATTAGCAATGCTTTTAATTATAACATCATACTGATTTATTCCCTCTGTCACCATCTTATCAATTTCAGTAACTGATGTCATTATTGGGAATCCTTCTATATAATCAAAGCAGATTCCTCTTTGAGAAAACATAGGAAGAGCTTCTTGAACAAATCTCTCTCCATTGTTATTATTGTCATAGAGTACCCCAATCCATGTCCACTGGAAATGCAACAGTAACTGGAGAATCCCTTTATATTGTCTGTGTACATCTGGAAACATCTGGTGATAGAAAACAGCTTGAGTTTTCCTATTCATTTCAGAAGCAGAGCCATAAGTGAACTATAGCACATAAACAAAAATTGTTTTAGAAAATTAGTAACTAGATAAATCGATTTTTTTATATCTTTTTCCATGTGTGAGTAAAATATCATTTCTTTCTTACACACAGGAGTTTATGAAATCAAATTCCCTAATCCCATAGAAAGAATGTGCTGAAAAGCAGCTGCCTTGCTATGTAACAATGAGAACTTACCACAGAAATGTGAAAATATGCTTTGGAAAAAGTTAAACAAAGAATCTCCAGTAGATGAAGACTGAACTCAGTTCATGTAATGTCAGTAATGCCATTTTTTGGGATGAGTTCAGTCAGTATAGCATGTGTTCATGTTAGAACATCATACAAAACTATTCCCCTACTATTTTCATTTCTCCGGAAAGGGAAATCTGGATTCTTCACAGCTTTTCATTAACAGTTTGTAGTAAAGAGAAAGGGAATTACTATATATTTTTCAAAACTATTTTTTCCCCAAAGGGAGAAACTTAAACTTAAAGGAAAACCTAGACCCGTGATGGCGAAACAATGGCACACATGCCAGAGGTGGCATGCAGTGCCCTCTCTGACGGCATACGAACCATCACCCCAGTTCAGCTCCACTATGCATGCGCACATGCCTACTACTGGCCAGTTGGTCTTCAGGTCTCTGCCACGCATGCACTGGGGGTGGGGCGCATGCATGCACAGGGGCGCATTCGAGGGTGCATGCAGGGGGTGCATGCACAGGGGGAGGGGCATGTGTGGGAGGCCGTGTGAGCATAGGTGGTGGTGGAGTGCATGCAGGGGGCTGCACGTGTATTGTATTTTGGTGGTTCGGGCACACACATTCGCACGCATTTGCACACGCATGTGCACACTTTGGGCACTCGGTCCGGAAAAGGTTAGCCATCAGTGATTTAGACAGATAGCTATAGATTTAAAATCTGAGAGGAAACTCTTACTTGTAGAATCTTGTAAATAGAGAGAATAGCTGCCATGTGGATACAGACTTCAGAATTAGGTCCTCCAATGACTGACACTAGATTGTTCTCAGTTTCACACTCGTAGTTAGGGATTAACTTGCCTTCTGTTGAAAATACTTCCATTGAGGCATGATATGTCCAGCTTGCAATAAAATTGCTGTTATAGATATGGAAGCCCAGAGTGAGATTGGGCAAAATCTGGTGATTTTTATTGATTTCTTCTATAGCAAATGCCAAAGACAAAATATGTTGGTAGAGCTGAGTCACCACCCTGAATTGAAATGAAATGTTGATTACAGCTCATTGGTTTCAGGACATTTGTTCAACTCATAGCTTTAAATATATTGTTCTCAAAGATACCCTCAGGTGAGATTGCATTGATTAGATGAGACTGTATCAAAATTGCTGCTAAGAAAAATTTTTCCTGTCCACAGAAGTATTGCAAGACTAAAATAACTAAGCAGTATATTATTGTGAATAACTGAAGTTCTGGGAAATCAAAACTTTAATTATTCATAATAACACAGAGATAATCAGTTTCTCTGTTGATATTCATTTTAGAAACAGTAAAAATAAGAACAGCTTATACAGTAGTGGCCAAAATTGTGGAAACCTTTTGAGAAAAGTGTATTTTCTAAAACTAGCTAATAACACCACTTTTTTTTTTTTTGAGTAGTACCATAAAATTATATATCAATGGAAAGATAATTTAATCAAGAATGTAATGCAATAACCTTTATGAAGGATTTGCTATTAGAATAGCATTTACAGTATAAAGAAGTAAAGTGAAACACATAGAAAAGAACAAGATATGCAAAATTATCACCATACAAAATATGAGATATACCAAAATTATCACCATGTCAGTTAATACTTAGTTGGGTAAACTTTAACATGAATTATGGCCTTCCAACATCTTCCAATGGAGTAAACCAAGTCTTTTAGTTCGGCAGCTGTTATAATATGAAACCAAGATTGAATGATTGCTTCTATTAACTGGGTTTTATTGCTGGGTCGCGTCTGACTAACAAATTTCTTTAGTCGGCTCCATAGATTTTCAATTGGGCTATTCCCAGGGGATTTCAGCAGTGGAATATGATTACCTTGAAACTCCAAAAACAAGTGGTGTTATTAGCCATCAAACCTCAAAAATATACTTTTCCCAAAAGGTTTCCACAATTTTGGCCACTACTGTGAGTACAAAGGACTAGATAATTTTTTTAAAAATGGGGAAACTCTTATCTTACATTATATACAGGCATTTTGCAATTCAAAAAAAAAGATGAGTTTTTTTTATGAGTTGACCAAAATAAATTCAGTTTGCCATGCCATTGAATTACTCCAATTCTTTTTAAGGAATAGAGGGATCTTGAAATATAATGGGACATTTCTTTACTTAAAAACAAAGAAAAAGAAAAAAAATATTGTAAGAAAGATTTCAGGAAAGAAATTTAGCAAATGGATTTATGACTATCCTTCATGAAACTTTATTAAAAATAAATATTTCATCAACATATCATCCTCATGCAACAAGCTACAAATACAGTACAATACAGTATTTTATTAGGTGGGATTCGTAAAGCTTCCGCCAAAGTAATTTACAGATAAGTTAGTTAGTAAACTGCAGAAAAGTAGATACATATAAAACATGTATCTTAAACAGAATTAATTGAGAATATGATCTGCCAAAATCATGAACTCAAAATCATGAACTCATCCATATAAATGAGATTAAGTAGAACTGCTGATTCCCAATGCATTGTTAATGGACCTTGATATCCAAGACATCCTTGAACAATTCCAGTCTTCATGGGAAAAGGGATAATATAATACAGACCCAGCACCAGACATCAAACTCAGTTCTGAATAATTAGTTTTAGATTCATGAGTATCTTACTCAGTATCATAGAAAAGGTCAGTAGAAGGCTTTTCATGAAAGTATATTGTGTTTGAAAATATATAGATTTGGGACAAAATAGCAGCAACAATGACATCTCCTGATTGATAGTATTTATGTAGAATTGGAAGAGGTTCACCAACAATGCAGTTCATGTTAGGAATCTCTGAGAGTACCCTAGACAAAAGCATTAAGACAAATACAAAAAGCTTCATCAATTTGCATGATAGAATTCCTTCTTTGCAGTCTTTCATTTGTCCTATTTTTTCTTTTAATGAATTCTTGGCTGAATAGCACAGCCTAACTTGAATGACCACTTGCTTAGATTGTGGCACCAGCCAAGAATATTAAGAACAACACCATCAAATATATATACAGTAGTCTGCTTCTTTGCATTATAGAGCTAATAATGACTGAATTATTTCTGTCTTAGGTTTTCGTTTTGCTGGTGGTTAATGAAGCTCCCTTGAGACAGGAAGATGAAAGGAAAATAACTGGGGTTAATTTGATAATTGCCTGAAAAAATAACCTCCTGTTCAGGATTACAATTTTTACTGACTTATCAAAGGAATATATTCAATATCTTTCATCGAAACTCACCTCCATCCATATACAGGCTTCTTTGCTAATAAAAAGCCTCAAGTTTGTGTGTGTGTGTGTGTGTGTGTACACAAATAGACACCAAAGGCGAAGTCCAGCAGGCTCTGACAGGTTCTGGAGAACCGGTAGTGGAAATTTTGAGTAGTTCGGAGAACCGGCAATACCACTTCTGGCTGGCCCCAGAGTGTGGTGGGAATAGAGATTTTGCAATATCCTTCCCCCAGGAGTGGGGAGGAATGGGGATTTTGCAGTATTCTTCTTCTGCCAGGTCCACCAAGCCATGCCCACCAAGCCACGCCACGCCCACCAAGCCATGCCCACAGAACCAGTACTGAAAAATATTGAATATCACCACTGATACACACACATACATAAGGTATTCCTTAGTCTTCCTTATGAAACTGTTGGGGAAAAAAATGTGGGAGAAACATTCTGTCCATTAGATGCAAGCTAACATAGGATTGAATGATTGGATTTTGTTGTCTGGTCTCTGGGCTTGGGACTGACAAGGAAAGGTATTTGAAAGACTGTGACACTTCAAACTGGTTTGCATTTGCCAAAATTTCAATTTTAATGTACAATTTTTTAAAATAAATCTGTCAGTTTTTGCATCTGTGGTCTTCGAATATACATGTTAAAATGTGGCAGGAATGGAATACCATGAACTTTGATGTGATGGACACAATTGTGCAGTTACAATGAGCAGGATAATTAATGGATTGTGTGTCATGAAACAAAGTAATCCTCAATTTATGACACAATCTTTTCTGCTGCTAAATTATGTAGCTGCCATGCTCAATTTTAAGTCCTTTTTTTTGCCACAGTTGTTAAACAAATCACATAAATGTTTGTTTATTTATTTATTTTATTTATTTGTCAATAATGTAGTAGGTAACAGTAGGACAGGGACAGTAGGCATGCTGGTGCACTTATGCATGCCCCTTACAGACCTCTTAGGAATGGGGTGAGCTCAGGGCTGAAATGCTCCCGGTTCGGACCGGATTGCCCAATCCAGTAGCGATGGCGTTGGGTGGTTCGGAGAACCGGTAGCAAACATCCCTGCCCACCCCTCCTATGCCCAGCTGAGCCGCATGATCATCAGAGGCTTTGTTTTAAAACAACCTCTTCAGCTGAAAAAATACTTTTAAAAGTAAAAAAAAAAAGCCTCTGATGATTGGGCGGTTCAGCTGGGATTGTCAGAGGCTTTTAAAAGCATTTTTAAAAAATGCCTTAAAAAGCCTCTAATGATCCCAGCTGAGTTGCCTGACCATCAGAGGCTTTTAAAAGAGGTTGCAGAAAAAAATGCTTTTAAAAGCCTCTGGTGATCCCAGCTGAGTTGCCTGATTGTCAGAAGCTTTTAAAAGCATTTTTTTCTTCAACCTCTTCAGCCGAAGAGGTTGTAGAAAAAATGCTTTTAAAAGGAAAAAAAAAAGCCTCTGATGATCAGGCAACTCAACTGGGATCATCAGAGGCTTTTAAAAGCATTTTTTTTACAACCTGTTCGGCCAAAGAGGTTGTAGAAAAAAATGCTTTTAAAAGTAAAAAAACCCAAAAAGTTGGCCATGCCCACCCAGTCACATTACCCTCCCCCCATCAAGCCATGCCCACACAACCGGTAGTAACAACTTTTACATTTCACCATTGGAGGTCAATAGTAAACAGTCTTAGGTTAAAAGTTTGGGAGATTCGGGAGGAAACCATAGAGTCAGGTAGTGCATTCCAGGCATTGACCACTCTGTTGCTGAAGTCATATTTTCTGCAATTGAGTTTGGAGTGGTTTACTTTAAGTTTGTAGCTATTGTAGGCTTGTGTATTGTTGTGGTTGAAGCTGAAGTAGTCATTGACAGGTAGGACATTGTAGCAGATAATTTTATGAGCTATGCTTAGGTCATACCAAAGGCAGTGTAGTTCTAAGTTTTCTAAGCCCAGAATTTCAAGTCTGGTGGCATAAGGTATTTTGTTGCAAGCAGAGGAGTGGAGGACTCTTCTTGTGAAATATTTCTGGACACGTTCAATTGTATTAATGTCCAATACGCTAAGAAAATATGTTAAGAAAATATGGTTTTTCCCATTGATTTGGCTTGTCAGAAGCCAATGGGAAGCTTGCAAATGGCAGTCATGTGACTCTGGGATACTGCAAGTATCATAAATACATCCCAGTTGCCAAGCACCCAATTTTAATTACATGATTGTGGGGCTGCTGTTATGATTATTACGTTCAAGGACCGGTTGTAAGCCATTTTTGGAGGACTGAGAACTTTACTATTTTTACTGCTAATTATTTCAGACTGCTAAATGATAGATCTTCTGTGTTCATTTCAGTGTTCCTAATTGATAATCTTGGATAATAGGTTTGGTCAGGGTTTGCTTTTCTTTTATTTTTGGAGACTTGTAATAAAGGATTGGATCTGATTCCTTTTTGCTGCTGGAGGTGCAGTTTCAGCATTAGTGCATACATTAGAGCACCCGAAGGCTCCAGCTGGTCCAGAATGCAGCAGCGCGGGTAGTGACGGGAGCAGCATGGTGCTCCCATGTAACACTGCTCCTGCGCGAGCTGCACTGGCTCCCGGTGGTCTTCCGGGTGCGCTTCAAGGTGCTGGTTATCACCTTCAAAGCGCTCCATGGCATAGGGCCTAGCTATCTTCGAGACCGCCTGCTGCTACCGACGATCTCCCATCGACCCGTGCGCTCCCACAGAGAGGGCCTCCTCAGGGTGCTATCAGCCAGACAGTGTAGGCTGGTGACCCCCAGGGGGAGAGCCTTCTCTGTGGGGGCACCTACCCTCTGGAATCAGCTCCCCCCAGAGATAAGGAGAATCCAGGACCTCAGTGCCTTCCGTCGTGCCCTTAAAACCAATTTATTTAAACAAGCCGGGCTGTCTTAAGATGAAATTTTTAACTGTTTTAAATGTTTTAAACGTTTTAATTGGTAATGAGTTTTAATTGGGCCAAATTTATATATCTTTTAATTGTTTTTTAATATTTGTCTTGCATGTCTTTTTAATTCTGGCTGTACACCGCCCTGAGTCCTCAGGGAAAAGGGCGGTATAGAAATTCAATAATAAATAAATAAAATTTATACCGTCCTGACTTATTCTACAATTGTAATATTTTATGCTAATGACATCATTGATTTAAAATATATGGTCTATTTTTGCTAGACCTTTGGCACTTCAAGCAATCAAAAATTCAAGAACACTAAATATTGCAAACACAGAAATGACATTATTCATTCTTAAAGGAAAGTGAATACAATTGATAGGTAAAAACTGTAAACCAGAGGTGTCAAACTCAAGACCTGGGGGCTGGATCCCACCCTTGGGGTGCTTAGATCTGGCCAACAGGGCCGTCCTGGAAAAGTAAAGGACTGGCTCGCAGTGCCCCTGCCAGTGAAAATGGAGCTTGGGAGGGCTGTGGGTGGAGGGTTGCAGGAAACCATTGTGACTTAAAACAGAGCTTGGGAGGCCTGCAGGTGGCCCTCCTGAGATCCGTTTTCGCTGGCAGAGTGTTGCAAGAGACAGTCACAGCTGAAAACGTAGATTGGGATTTCATTTTCTCTGGCAGAGCGCTCGGGCCACCACAGATGCCCCCGAGATGAGGGACATTGAGCTGGCCATGCCCACTTTGCCCCTCCCCAGGTCAAACACAGCCCTGATGAAGCCTTCAATGGAATCGAGTTTGATACTCCTGCTATAAACATTAAATTGGAGCATATTTTTTCTTAAATCCTTACCTTCCAATTTGCTTACTCACAAAAGTTGACAAGGTTCAAGATTTTGAAGAAATTTCAAGAAGATTGCTTTGGCTTCCTTTTTAAACAAACTAGATTTCTTAACTTTATGTTTTAAAAAAAGGAACATCGAAAGTGACACCAAAACAAAAATGTTGCTTTAATTCATATTTTATTCTTGAAATATATATTGAACAGATAGAATTTACAATAGTGCTTCTGCTTAAATAAATAAATAAATATTTATTATTAAACATTTCAACCGATGACAAAAGAGAAACCATGAGCCATGGTGGCGCAGTGGTTAGAGTGCAGTACTGCAGGCTATTTCTGCTGACTGCTGGCTGCCTACAATTTGGCAGTTTGAATCTCACCAGGCTTAAGGATGACTCATCCTTCCATCCTTCCGAGGTGGGTAAAATGAGGACCTGAAATTGTTGGGGGCAATATGCTGACTCTGTAAATTGCTTAGAGAAGGCTGTAAAGCACTGTAAAGCAGTATACAAGTCTAAGTGCTATTGCTATTGCTATCTTCTTATAAGTATTTGGCTTTATATCATCAGACATTTCAAGGATTGAATAAAAATCTCACAGACCTAGGGTGGACAGTTTTTTATGTAATTAACAACTTTAGTTCCATTTTAGTTGTAGAGAAGTGAAATAATATAATGGGAACAAAGAAACCAAGCTGTATAAAATACAAAGTGGTTACTTGAAAATGAAAAATCTTGGTGCAAATTATTTACTTACTTACTTATGGTTAACTTTTAACTCTTCAGTTTTTCCCCCTTTTTAGCTGTTCCTTGTTATTTAAATCAGGCCTCAACAGAATAATGTAACATTTTGGGAAGAAGATGAAAGCCAGTAATCCCCCACTGGAGCACAAAATGGAGAAGATCTCTACAGCCACCATGTATTTCCCCTTTGTGCTTAAGTAGGTTGGAACAAAGGACAACCAGACACTGCAAAAGACCAACATGCTGAAGGTGATAAATTTGGCTTCATTAAAGGTGTCCGGTAACTTCCTGACCAGGAAAGCCACCAGGAAGCTGATAATTGCCAAGAGACCCATAAAACCAAGGACACAGTAGAACATGACGGTTGACCCTTCCTTACATATCAATACAATTTCCTTTGGCATGGAATACATGTCAATATCTAGGAACGGGGGAGAAGTTGATAGCCATGCTGTACAAATAATGGTTTGAATAAAAGAGCAAGAAAGGACAATAGAAAGACCCAGTCTTTTTCCCATCCATTTTCTAATTCTGGATCCTGGTTTGGTAGCCATGAAAGCAAGAATTACAATGATAGTCTTGGCCAAAATGCTAGAAACTGCCACGGAGAAGATGATGCCAAAAGTAACTTGCCGAAGAAGGCATGTCCATTGATGAGGCTTGCCAATAAATAGCAAAGCACAGAGAAACGAGAGCAGGAGAGAGATGAGAAGAATGTAGGTGAGGGTTTCATTGTTGGCTTTCACAATAGGGGTGTCATTGTGTTTAATGAAGAGCCAGAGCAGCAAAATAGTAATAATAGAAAAAGTAAGAATAAAGCTGGTAAAAATGTTCCCCAGCATTTCTTCATAGGATAAAAATGTTACATATTTTGGAAGGCAGAAATTTTGCTCCTCGTTTGGATAATGATCTAGTGGACACGGAAAGCAGTTGTCCATGTCTGTGGGGAAAGAGAAAAAGGCTTTTATTCTATATATAGCCATGATGTCAAACCTATAGCACATGTGCCCAAAGTGGCACATTGTTGTGGAATTAATAAAATCAATGAACCATGAACCTTTATCTCTATGAAATTCTACTTAAACAAATGAGCCTCTGAAGCAGTTAAAAGTAAATGTTTTTATTTACATAATAAAAACATAGCAATATCTATTCAGCTATATAGTCAGCTGGTGCCATCGCTGACTATTGGGGGTGAATCATTGGCCCCCACGGAAATTGCTCGCAACTTGGGCGTCCTCCTGGATTCACGGCTGTCTTTAGAAGAGCATTTGACGTCCATGACCGGGATGATTTTTCATCAGGTTCGCCTGATCCGCCAGTTGCGTCCCTTTCTAGATCAGGACTCCCTACACTCAGTCACTCATGCCCTGGTCACCTCTCGTCTGGACTATTGTAACGCTCTCTACATGGGGATCCCCTTGAGATGCACTCGGAATACATTCTATTCTATTCTATTTAATATTTAAAATTCTATTTAAACAAATGAGCCTCTGAAGCAGTTAAAAGTAAATGTTTTTATTTACATAATAAAAACGTAACAATATCTATTCAATTAATAAACAGCACTTTGTTACTATGATAAATTATACTGTCATCTATCTATCTATCTATCTATCTATCTATCTATCTATCTATCTATCTATCTATCTATTCTTTCTAAGCTATTTTATCTATGACTATTGTTCCTCAGAAGAAATATTATTATATACCACAGAACTGTTCTTCTAACGAACTTCCAAACTGCTCACAGTTATCTAACGGAAGATCTTAGAATACAATACAGTATTAGACAGAAGAGCAAACTGAAGAGTAAACTGAAGATCCAGAGCCAGAGTCAGAGCAGGGGTTTCTGTTAAGAATATCCTTTTACACTGCTAACTGTGACAGTTAGGGGAGGACCCTGGAGATTCAAACATATTAGCTGCCCTCTGATTGGCTTATGTATCTGTACATTCTAAAAGCCATTAATAGGCACAGCTATAGAGAAATAATTTTTTTTTAACAATCCCCTTCTCTGTGTCTATTGATGCTAATTATATATCCTTTACATACAATGTATCATACATAAATACATTCTTTACATCACCAAACTTATTTTATCCAATAGATATTGGTGTTGTTCCCAGGGCAATGGTTTAGTTAGTATGTCTGCTATCTGTTCTTTTGTCTCACAAAATTTGGTTTCAATAAAACCCAATATTCTTAGCTGTCTCACATGCTTGTATTTAATATCAATATGGCGTGAGCTTTGCCCGACAGCGTCAGCCTTTGATATTTTAATTGTTCTATATTATCTTTGTGAATTCTTACTGGATATACAGGTTCTTCCCATAAATTCATTAAAAGATCATCAAAACATACTAAATTGTTTAAAGCCTTAGATAGGCATATGTATTCTGCCTCAGCAGTAGAAGTGGCAATCAACTTCTGTTTCCCTCAATACCAGTGGACTGGGCTTCCATTCAGTAATATTACATACCCCAAAGTACTCTTTCTGGATTTGAAGTCCCCTGCTCAATCTGCATCTGTATAACAATATAATTTAGGTTTTTCTGATACATAAGGTTCTAAAATAAGTGAGCAATTTACAGTACTCTTCAGATACCCGAGGACTCTTTCTATCCCATTCCGGTGAAATTGAGTGGGGTTTTCAGAATGTCTGGACAATACATTTACAGCTAGACTAATGTCTGGCCTTGTCCATCCTGCAATGTACAATAGTGATCCTATTACAGATTTGTAGAATGTCTTCTGATCAAATTTGGCACTTTCAGTATACACATATTTGTATGTTTGCATGGGAGTGTCACAGGGCTTGGCCTCTGCCATGTTGCATCTTTCAATTAACTCTAATATTTTATCCCACTGAGAAAGCTTAAACCCCTTCTCAGTCTTAACAAATTTAACCCCACAAAATTTGTCAATTTGGCCTAGAGCCTTCAGGGCAAAATTCTGGCCTAATTCTTCAGAGAACATCTTACATCTGCTCTCTGATTTACATACTTACAAAATGTCGTCTACATAAACCAAAATGGTTTCTTTCGTGTCCTGGTTACTTTTGATAAATACACATTCATCTGCTTTAGATGTTTGGTAAGACATTCATACCACCTTCTGCCTGATTGTTTAAGACCATAGAGGTTTTTATTTAATAGCCAAACATCACCTTCCTTATGATCTACGCCTTGAGGAGCCTTGACATATATCTCTTTGTCTAATTTAGCATGTAAATACGCAGTTTGTATATCAAACTGGTATACACTCTCCCCTTTTATGGCAGCTATGGTGAACGCAGTTTTAACGCTCTCAGGTCTAAGTGTAGGTGAGAAGGTATCAACATAGTCATCAGGTAATCTCTGAGAAGCCCTGTGTAACCAACCTTGTTTTATAAATAAATTCACCTTTTTCAATTGGCTTCTTCTTGAAGACCCATCTAGTGCCAATTACCTTTTTACCTTTTGGTAATTTTGTGGTTGTGTATACATCTAATTTCTTTAGACTTTTCAATTCTGTATCCATTGCACTACGCCAATTCTCCTGCTCTTTTTTAGATAGCTTTAACACATCCTCATATCTTTTAGGTTATATAGTCATTTGATAAATAAAATAAAATAAAATAAAATAAAATAAAATAAAATAAAATAAAATAAAATAATAAAATAAAATAAAATAAAATAAAATAAAATAAAATAAAATAAAATAAAATAAAATAAAATAAAATAAAATAAAATAAAATAAAATAAAATAAAATAAAATAAAATAATAAAATAAAATAAAATAAAATAAAATAAAATAAAATAAAATAAAATAAAATAAAATAAAATAATAAATAAATAAAATAAATAAATAAATAAATAAATCTGTAACCCCTCTTTTCTTGGTTACACTCAGTCTCATCATCTGATTCAGGCTTAGATTCATCATCACTATTAGAATCAGTGACCTGGTTGCTGGTATCATATTCATTATCTCTTATAATTGGTGAATAATAAGGCAGACCATTAATTTTTAAAACTTCCCCAATTACTTGGTTATCATTTGCTACAATGGCAATATCTTTTTATATAGTACCTCTATCTTAGAGTTTTCGCTTATTTTTTACTGTGCTGAGCAAATTATAATCAATTTCAGGTACATACAAAACACCATTTACTTCCCCAATCCCAGGGATTAATACCTTTCCAATTCCAGTTACCTTAGCCCTTATGCCATTTGCAACCTTGACCATAGAATTATGGTATTTTAATTCATAAAACAGTTTTCTGTCACTCACAATGTGTTTATTAGCCCCACTGTCCAACAGCCACAGTTGTTCATGTTATTTCTTAGATATTTTGGATTCTGCAGTCTCTATTACAGTAGCAAAATTATTATTAAAGTTGAATTTGTCCTTTTTTTCATTTTTCTTTGACCATTTACCCCTTCTCTGGCTGGAAGGTTTATCTTGTGGCTATCTATTTAATTTATTTTAATTTAATTAATTCAATTTATATGCCACCCCTCTCCGAAGACTCAGGCCATCTATGTGGTGTAGGTGATCTCCTTCTGTACCTGTCACCAGAAGGTGCCATTTGACTTGCCCTGGCATTGACATTACGTGGGCAGTCTCTTTTGTAATGGTCCCTGGACCCACAATTAAAACATTCCCCAACAGTGTTTACCCTTTCAGGACTATTAGACCTCCTAGTTGGTCTTTCCTTCCTGTGGAAGGCTGCCCTGTCTTTTCTCAGATTGTCCTTTGCAATAAGTTTATCAGACAGGACTTCCAGGGACATACCCTCATAGCTGGTGTTATCCAATTGGGAAATAAAATTATTCCAGCTAGAGTCTAATGAATTAATAATTATGCTTATTAAGCTCTATTCTGACACAGGCTCCCCTCTTAAAATTATTTCCTCCCTCAATTTATTGAGCTCACAAAGATTCTCATTCATATTCACCCCTGCCCTCAATTTAACGGAATGGAATTCTCTGGAAATCCTTCTAGTTGCATTATAATTCTTCCAACAAAACAAATTAAATAATTTTTCCCATACTTCACTTATAGTTAAATTATGTGGAATACTAGGATACAATGCTGGGTCAATAGTTAGTAATAAAATACAAAAAGCCTTATGATGTAACAAATTAATTTCCAGAGTCCAGGGCTTAGGGGGAGGTTCTAATAATAAAGACAATACATTTTCCTTCATTAGTACCACCTGTACCCCTTTCACCCACTCTTGTAAATTCTTT
This sequence comes from Arizona elegans, assembly GCA_022577455.1. NCBI lineage: Eukaryota > Metazoa > Chordata > Lepidosauria > Squamata > Colubridae > Arizona > Arizona elegans. Next base: position 5,575,518 of record JAKOOJ010000021.1, on the reverse strand, counting down.
CCGTTTAAATTTAACATTTAAAACCAGGCGGCAATACACTTGTATTTGCAGATCCTGAAAAAGATAGCTGTTGCTGTCCATGGTGCTGCAAATTCTTAAAGGAACAGAAAGGCATGTGTATAGAAGCAGCCATCTTGAATCCCATTGGCCGGCTGTTTGACAGTTGCTCCTCCCTTATGAGAGGGGTTGAGACACCGAACTGCGCAGGGGCACAGCTCATTTTCGTTGGGACTCTGAGGATCTCTTCGTCTGCTCCTCAGCAGAAGGCCTCGGCCCTGCCTCTGGGACCTCAGCCTCGGCTGGAGTAGTCCCAGAAATGTCCCCAAAGACTAGATACACCACAGAAGAGTCCACCATCATGGAAGCAGTTAAGTAGTGGGCCGCAGTCGTCAGAATGGTTTCGGGTCGGGCTGCTTTCGCACGATAGTTGTGAGGGAGCTGGAAGTTGGATCCGAAGGCTGCTGTCAATATTTTGACTGGTTCTTCTGTCTCAAGCTCGGTAGGTGAGCTTCTTGTCATTGTTGCTTGGGCCTCTGCAATGGGGCTGGTCGCCTGGGCTCGGGTCCATTCGGCCAGTGCCGGTGTCATGCTCGGCACGGCTGGGACCAGTGGTGCTGCTGATGCCGGCAGAGCTAGCTCTTCAGCTGGCTGGTCTCTTTGTGTCACCGCAGCATTGTATGCTGACAATTGGGTGTCTTCGATGCCGGTGCCTGCTTGCCATTGCGGGTTGCCAGTAGCTGTCAGTTTGACAGGTGACACCATTTTATTTTGTTGAATTTCAATTGTTAACTGGCTTGGTGCCATTTTTGTTATTTGAAGTAGTGCATTTAGATCTACCACCAGGTCTTCGCTTGCTGCCTTCAAGCCGAATGCTTGTAATATTGCAGACCTCATTTCGTCCCTCTCTGCAGAATTTAAATTTGATGGCAGAAGTGGCGTTCTTTTGCTCTCAACATCTGCACGTGGATTACTGTCACTAGTGACTGCGAGGTTTTCTAGTACTGGCATACATTCTTTAGGACCTGTCATTATCCTAGCCTCCTGTGTTATAGAATCATGGTGCGCTTCAGTCAAATTCGCCCTGATCCTTGGTTCTGTTAATCTGCTTTTGGTTGCCATTCACCTGGTGAAGGCTCTGGTTGAGACCCTTGCTTTCCTAGTAGACTTTAGCGTGGGCATATTTGTTAAGTAGATAGAGATAAGGTTCAATAAACAACCATCTTCTGCTACCAATTGTTGTGGAGGTTAATAAAATCAATGAACCGTGAACTTTTATCTCTATGAAATTCTATTTAAACAAATGAGCCTCTGAAGCAGTTAAAAGTAAATGTTTTTATTTACATAATAAAAACGTAACAATATCTATTCAATTAATAAACAGCACTTTGTTACTATGATAAATTATACTGTCATCTATCTATCTATCTATCTATCTATCTATCTATCTATCTATCTATTCTTTCTAAGCTATTTTATCTATGACTATTGTTCCTCAGAAGAAATATTATTATATACCACAGAACTGTTCTTCTAACGAACTTCCAAACTGCTCACAGTTATCTAACGGAAGATCTTAGAATACAATACAGTATTAGACAGAAGAGCAAACTGAAGAGTAAACTGAAGATCCAGAGCCAGAGTCAGAGCAGGGGTTTCTGTTAAGAATATCCTTTTACACTGCTAACTGTGACAGTTAGGGGAGGATCCTGGAGATTCAAACATATTAGCTGCCCTCTGATTGGCTTATGTATCTGTACATTCTAAAAGCCATTAATAGGCACAACTATAGAGAAATAAATTTTCTCTAACAAACATGAAGCCATGACCATTAGCATGTGTAGTGTCGCCCGATCCTCTTTCGGGTTTCTGGTGTGCATGCAGTATGGTAGTGCTGGAAACCGGAAGAACTGGTGCCAAAAAGATTCCCTATTACTGATATATAGCTTTCTTGAAAATGATATTGGAATAATCAGATCTGTTTTAACTGTTTATCCATATAGACAGCTGCATGATGGACAACCTGGGTACCTCAGCAAATCATCAGTCATGATTTCAGACCACTAGTGGGCAACCATTCCTCTATGTACTATCTCTTACCCTTCTGATTTGAAATCTTCTCTGTTGGACAAGGAAGGCAATCATAGCAGCAAAATGGTTTCCCTTCCTTTTTGGCCTTCCTGTAACCTGGACGACAATGGTCATTGCAAACAGAAAGAGGCTTTGTCTACCGAGAAAAGAAAGAGAAGAAGGTTTTCCATCTTGCAAATATGCATATCTACAAATAACCATAGAAACGTGTGCTTTCGTAGGTGAATAATTCAGGAAAAAAAAATCATATATGACAACTTATAATGAAGAATCCTCTAGGGGGCATATTGTTTTTCAATTTTACTTATAGGTATCAAAAAATTCATATAGGAAGTGATAGCTAGGCAATGAGTCAGATTAAAAGAAAAGTGACCTGATGTATATCTGCACCAATCAAATGGCGTTTAAACCAGGGGTGGGTTCTACTTATCTTTACTACCGGTTTGCACATGTGCAGATCATCCATTATGATGTCTGGGCGGGTGGGTGGAGCCTCCTGCCACTTTTACTACTGGTTCACAAGAACCGGACAGAACCGGGAGCAACCCACCACTGATTTAAACGTCGTATTTTGAATTTATTAGCATTTCTCAGTGACATATAGAGAGTGATATCTAGGCAATGAGTCAGGTTAAAAGAAAAGTGACATGATGTATATCTGCACCAATCAAATGGTGTTTAAACGTTGTATTTTGAATTTCTTAGCATTTCATAGTGACATTTTCTTTATTATTGATTTTCCTCTTACAAGTTTTCAATTAGAAATGCTTCAATTGGAGATGATAACTCAAATGAATGAATATAGCTCCCAAATATATTTAAGTCATGATTCTAAATGGAAACCATGGTATAATTGAATGCAATCGAATAAATATGACATTCCTGCATGGGGATATTAAGCAAGAAGAGATGGCAAGCTTATCCTGAAATATATGATTACTGCATACTGATACTTTATGTAAAAGGCCATACTTGAACTTTTCATGTTTTATTGGATCCATTCTCCTATGTCTCATGATCTGACATGCCTTTCTAAATTTTCTCTGTATTTTCAGACAACTTTCTGAGTAGTTGAAGAACAGTTACTCCAACAAATTATTTTCTTAAAGCTTTTTAAGTCTTGAATAGAACTCAAAGATTTACAGGACCTACCTGATTAAACCACTTTGGCCAGATTATGGATTCCTCTGAAATAGTAACTGTTTTTTCTGCGAGAGACAAGGGTTGTATGTCTCCAACTTTGACTCTAAGGAAGGAAAGGTTTGGGAAGGTTACCCAGTTGATAATATCAAATCCAGTTTCCACTTCTCCATTTTGATTGAAGAAAATTGTTTCCCCAACACTGTTGTTAAATGAAATGATTTTCAGAAAATGGTTGAGCTGAAGAGAGAAGAGGAAATACAGGATATATTTAATGACATTGTTCTTTTCTATTTAAGATTGTTTCATGTAAAACAAATAGGCAGAAAACAGGACTTAGAATAGTGTTGTAGGAAAAAAATGAAGAAATTAGGATGAATAAATTCATTTTCTGAGAAGGCCTCAAGTTTTTGTTTGCTTGATACATGTTACTATGCAAGCTCATGCATATCACTAATTGGTTGCGAATTGTGCCCGTGTGGTTAGATCTCAGTACATAGGAACTCTCAGGCAAATTTCCTATTGCTGGCCAGATGCCTTCCCTGACACCACATGGAGTCTGCAACATATTTTTTTTCTTTGCTCCCTAGGAGAGAATCATCTGTCCTATCCAGAGGTGGTATTCAGCCGGTTTGGACTGGTTTGGGCGAACCGGTAGTGGCAATCTGCGGGTGGGCAAACCCCCCCAGCCCCCTGATTGGGTGCAATCCCGTCCTATATCGCTGTGTCTTTGATGCATCATGCATGTGTGGACGGCAGGTGTGAGTGAATTGCTGTGTTTTGTGATGCCGCATACATGATATGCATGCTCACATTTCTGGTGCTGCGCGAACTGGTTTTTTTCCCTATTTTCCTCCCCAAAAGGTGGAATCTTATACTAAGATGTATCTTATTCTCAGTGCATCTTATACTAAGGTGCATCTTATACTCGGGTGTGTCTTATACTCTGAATAATATGGTACTTTAAAAATGGTCCTTGTCACAAAGGAACTATAATACAAAACAATATTTCTATGTTTAGTATAGAATGTCTCTCATGAGACACATTGATCTAATTGAAATCAGTTTGTCCAAGACATTACCTCCCATAGATGTTGAGCCAGCAAGCTATGGATTGCTTCAATGACACTCTCTGTTTTTTTCAATTGAAATGAAAGCATGTTGTGCAAAGCATATGCCACAGCATAGACTGCATTGTAGATGCTGTAGCTATGGGAAGTCATGCTCATTTCAAAAATAGATGCGGGGAGATTCTCCAGTTTCTCCTTACCGGTGCAGGAGACCCTTCCTTGCCTGTCTATCATGGACTCGGGAAAGAAACATCCAAAGGCCTCTTCCCAAAAACCCTGAATGAAACCATCTTCTCCTTCAAAGCTACCATTTATCAACTGAAGAAAGTCAGTGAATCTCGGGACCTCCTTTGAATGAACTGCTAAGGACAGGGCACCATGGAGCAAGTCTATGCCTTCCTTCCTTTGAAAGGGGAGTGATGTGAATTCCATCTGAGCCGTCATAAGGTAAATCCTTCCTTTTGCCATTATTGATACATCCTCATATGTTGACAATGTGGAAAACATTCTGAAAAATATCATGGTCTGAATTTCACCATAAACAATGGATACATTAGCAATGCTTTTAATAATAGCATGATACTGATGTATTCCCTCCGCCACCATCTTATCAATATCAGTAACTGATGTGATTATTGGAAATAGTTCTATATACTCAAAGCAGATTCCTCTCTGAGAAAACATAGGAAGAGCTTCTTGAACAAATCTCTTTCCATTGTTATCATTGTCATAGAGTACCCCAATCCATGTCCACTGGAAATGCAACAGTAACTGGAGAATCCCTTTATATTGTCTGTGTACATCTGGAAACATCTGGTGATAGAAAACAGCTTGAGTTTTCCTATTCATCTCAGAAGCGGAACCATAGGTGAACTATAGCACATAAACAAAAACTGTGTTACAGAATTAATAGCTAGATAAATCTATATATCTATATATATCAGTGATGTGGTGGCTCAGTGGCTAAGATGCTGAACTTGTCAATTGAAAGGTCGGCAGTTCAGCAGTTCGAATCCCTAGTGCTGCATAATGGGGTGAGCTCCTGTTACTCGTCCCAGCTTCTTCCACCCTAGCAGTTTGAAAGCACGTAAAAAATGCAAATAGAAAAATAGGGACCATCTTTGGTGGGAAGGTAACAGCGTTCTGTGTGCCTTTGGCATTTAGTCAGCCACATGACCACGGAGATGTCTTCAGACAGTGCTGGTTCTTCGGCTTTGAAATGGAAATGAGCACCGCCCCGAAGAGTCAGGAACGACTAGCACATATGTGTCAGGGGAATCTTTACCTTTACCTTATCTATATCTCTATATCTCTATGTCTCCATGTCTCTCTCTCTCCATCTCTCTCTCTCTCTCTCTCTCTCTCTCTTTCTCCATCCATCTATCATCTCATTTCTTTCCTATATGAAGGACATTATGAAATCAAGTTCCCTAATCCTGTAAACTGAATGTACTGAGAAGCAGATGCCTTGCTAAGTTAAAAGAGAACATACAACAGAAATGTAAAAAAAATGCTTTGGAAAAAATAAAGATAACCTTTATTGACATTTTTTTTTTCTGTGAACACATTGGTACATATTAAAAAATGAAATTCTGATGGCCATTCTCAAAAGAAAATAATGAAAGATAAACCAAGAATGTCCAGCCGACTGAACTGAATTAAAAATGAACGTTTTATTTGGGATGAGTTCAGTTGGTATAGCATTGTGTGTGCTGAAAATGAATCATGTAATGGTTTTCTTTGCATGTTGGAAAACAAAAACAAAACTTCTCCATACTATTTTACATATTTGTTCGTTTCTCACTAAAGAAAAATCTACGTTCTTCACAGGTTTGTATTAACTGTTCATAGTAATAAGAAAGAGAACACACACACACACACACACACACACACACGTGTCTCTCTGTGTGTGTATCTATCTATCTATCTATCTATCTATCTATCTATCTATCTATCTCTGTATATCTAGATCTAGATCTGTATATCTAGATCTAGATAGATAGATATAGATATATTTTAACCTATTTGTTCTCAAAAGGATAGAATTTGAACTTAAAGGCTAGATAGATACAAATTTAAACAATGGGAAGAAACTCTTACTTGTGGAATCTTGTAAATAGACAGGATGGCTGCCATGTGGATACAGACTTCAGAATTAGGTCCTCCAATGACTGACACTAGGTTGTTCTCTGCTTCACACTTGTAGTTAGGGATTAATTTGCCTTGTGTTGAGAATAGTTCCATTGAGGCATGATATGTCCAGCTTGGAATAAAGTTGCTGTTATAGATATGGGAGCCCAGAGTGAGGTTGGGCAAAATCTGGGGATTTTCATTGATCTCCTTTATAGCAAATGCCAAAGACAAAATGTGTTGGTAAAGCTGAGTCACCATGCTGAAATGAAAATTACACATTGATTTGAGCTCATTGATTTCAGCACAAAAGCTGCAGGACTTTTGTTCAACTCATAGCTTTAAATATATTATACTCAAAGCTTCCACTGTACTAATGAATGTTGTTAAATAAAATACATCTATTTCAGTCTTCATCACATAGTAATGGTACTACTTTAAAGGATACTGTTTAATATTAGAAAATACCAAGAATGCAAGTGTACAACTAATCCTGTACAGAATTCAATAGCAATCATATTATTGTCTTTGTGCCTCCTGGTGTGATTATATCTTCATTCTACAGAACCATTCTGCACGTGTAGAAAAAAATAATAATTATAAATTCAGGGGTAACCTCCATGAGGTTGTTGGTTCCCTCACCCCTTAATTTAGTTCATTGATTAAAATTTAGCACCATAATTCTCAAGATTGTATTTTAACAAGGGTTTTCCTGTCCATAGAAGTCTTGCAAAACTGAAATAACAAAGCACCATGTTATTGTGACTAATTGGATTTCAGAGAAATTATTGACAATCAGTTCAACTATTGATATTCATTTTAGAAACAGTGAAAATCAGAACTTTAAATGAAAAAATAACTTTAAGAAAATGGGGAAATTGTTATCTTCCCAAATATACAGATATTTCATTACTCAAAACAAATTTATTTAGTTGTGCAGCTGAATTATTCCATTTCTTTTTAAGGAATAGGAAAATCTTGAAATATAACAGAATACTTCATTAATTTAAAAAATGCTGTCATGAAGATTTTAATTAAAAAAACTAGGATATGAATTTATGACTATCCTTGGTGAAATTTAATTAAAAATAAATATTGGATCAACATCTCATTCTCAGGCAGCAAACATGGAACATAATAGAAATCAGTGTTTTATTTTATGGAATTCCAAAAACTTCCTCCAAAGTAATTTACAGATAACTTAATTAGTAAATTGCAGAAAAATAGATACATGTAAAGCATTAAACCTCTTCCACAGTATTAACTGAGAATTTGACCTGCCAAAATCATGAAGTCAGAATCATGAACTCATCCCTATGAACAAGATTAAGCGGAACTGTTTATTCCCAATGCATTATTAATGGACCTTAACATCCAAGGCATCCTTAAACAATTTCAGTCTTCATGGATAAAGAGATATACAATATAGACCCAGCACGAAACATCAAACTCATTTCTGAATAATTAGTTTTAGATACATGAGCATCTTACTCAGTATGATAGAAAAGGTCAATAGAAGGTTTTTCATGAAAGTTTATTGTGTTTGAAAATGTATAGATTTGAGACAAAATGCCAGCAACAATGACATCTCCTGATTGATAGTATTTATGAAGAATTGGAATAGGATCACCAACAATGCAATTCATGTTAGGAATCTCTGAAACTGCCCTAAACAACAGCATTAAGAGCAATAGAGAGAGCTTCATTAATTTGCATGATAGAATTCCTTCTTTGCAGTCTTTCATTTGTCCTATTTCTTTCTCTTAATAGATTCTTGGCTGAATAGCACAGCCTAACTTGAATGACCCCTTGGCTGATTTACAGTACCAACCAAGAGCATTAAAGAAAAACACCAACAAATATATATATATATATATATTCTGCTTCTTTACATTGTAGAGCAAATAAGAACAAGGTCCTTCTATCTTACATTTTAGTTTTGCTGGTGGTTAACAAAACACCCTTGAGACTTGGAGATGAAATGAAAGTAATTGGGGCTAATTTGATAATTGCCAGAAAAACAACTACCTGCTCAGGATTACAAGTTCTATGAGATACAGAATAGAATTGTTTAATGGCCTAGTGTGATTGGACACGCAAGGAATTTGTCTCCACTGCATAAACTCTCAGTGTACATGTAAACAAGTGATAGGTGATAGATCATAAATCATAGTCACAATCCTTAATCATAATTAATAATTAATTAATTAATTTTCATAATTATTCATTAATCATAAGATACAAACAAGGTACCAAATAGGAGAAGGGAACTAATAGAATAGAATAGAATAGAATAGAATAGAATAGAATAGAATAGAATAGAATAGAATAGAATAGAATAGAATAGAATAGAATAGAATAGAATAGAATAGAATTCTTTATTGGCCAAGTGTGATTGGACACACAAGGAATTTGTCTTGGTGCATACGCTCTCAGTGTACATAAAAGAAAAGATACGTTCGTCAAGAATCATAAGGTACAACACTTAATGACAGTCAGAGGGAACAAATAAACAATACAGCAATCAGGCCTGGAAGCCATCTTTTTCATTGGAGCTTCAGGTCTACCACATTTACTACTGTGGGAAACTGGGATGGGAGAATTGTGTGGAGCTAGGGTGATATATAATAGTCATAATAACATTCCTTTTTCAGAGAGTCAAGGACATCTTACCCTGCACCTGGAAAGCTGGAACTGGGAGGCATCTTCAGTTGGGATGGTGCTTTAATTGGACCATGTCATGGACTTGTGGGTCTTGGGCAGGGACTTGAACTTTCCTTTGGGTGGGGAAAACCTGGAAACTTTAAGATTCGGGTTTTCCCAGATGTGCCAATATGACATCTCTAATAAAATGGAACTTTGAGGAACTTCAAGCCTCAGAGTCTTATTTCGTTGGGGGTGTTACTTGGAACTCTGACAACACCTATTACATGGGTAAATATGTTTAGGCCTAATTAGGTGTTTAGCAGAATGATAGAATATATCACAGAGTGATATAGTCATGGAGTCAATATATCTCAGGAATATATTCATCATCTTTCATAAAAAACCATCTCCATCCATGCTCTCTCGATAAGGAAAAGACCCAAAGGTCCTTAGAAATAAATAAAAATACAAAGTGTTCCATAGTGTTCCATATCAAACTTTTGAGATTTTCATTTCTTTTCAATTGGATTGGAGTGAAAACAGAATGTATCATCATGTAAAGTGTGATAGAAATGACACATTGAGCTCTAACTGTTGGCCATAGCCAGTAGCAAATCAAGTATGTAGTCTATAAGGAATTGGAGAATGTGGCCAGGATTTCAGCTTTAATCTTTCAAAATCCACCAGGACATTTCTCATTATTTGCTGTTTTTAATCTGTATATTAAAAAACTATATTAGTAATCTGATCCTTTGTTTATTCTATAGCTCTTTGTGTTACTTTATTCAGTTAAAAGGAAGGAAATACTTTGTGGAAAATATATCTATCTCAGGATTGGTGTCAACATGCAAAACATCCCTAGCCTGCTCTTAAGTTGCCATAGGCAAGGGAGATGGGAAAATGGCGAAGCAGAACGGCAGCAAAAAACAAAAGCACATTCCAGACATATCTCTCTCAAGACTGTCTCCCAGGGTTACCCACAGCGGCCAGACGGAAGTGATCTCTACAACCTGCAAAATTGCTCCATTGATGAATGTGACTGATGACACACCCTGGGTGGGGGGGGAAACAGGGTCAAGCCAGGGCTGTAAATTATGTGGGGTCAGAGTTGGTTTCACTTGGAACATGCCGACATGAAGCTCCTAATAAACAACTGGATTTCTTTTGAAGCTTGGCTCGAGACTCATGATTTCATTAAGGCATCTGTCAGAACCCTGACAATTAGATTATCTGAACTTCTTTCTTTTCCTGCAGATAAAGATTTGGATGCTCTGTCTCAGTCTAGAACAACAACAAAGGTTTGACGACAATCGCACAAGACATCACCACCGAGAAAATCATGTACTATGCAAAGAAAGAAGATGTGTTTATCCACACATGAAGGAGGGGGATATTGAAGCACAGAGAAAAGACATATCTGGGGCACCTATCGGTTTGGAGGATCTGAAGTTTTGAAATGGATTAATGACTGGCAGTATAAAATTATAATAAATTCAGCAGGAAGGAGATGTAGTTTGACAGTAAGCCGGCATCATGTATTGAATATACAGTAGATAATGATTATCACAGCTATGGCATAATGGTTGCTGTAGCTATAGCCTAGTATGTCTAAATGGTATATTGTGAAAAAAAAATGGATACAAGTCACTGTGAGTTGAGAAGACATTAAATTTGTTTAATAAATGAATAATAGCATATGGATTGTTTTTCGTTTTTTTCCCCAAAATCAAAGTTTAAAGTGAGAGAAAGCTCAGAACACACGAGAAGACACATGACCTTGAATATATCAACAACATCTCCAGTAATAATTTAAAGGAGAGCAATTCACCTGGTCCCCAATGTGTAAAGTGATTTGATTGTGTAAAATACAGATCTATGCTTTTCAAGGAATTAAAAACTAAATTCTCATATTGGAGGTTAAAGCTAGAAGGCAGAAAAATGCAATAATGTTCTCTTCCCTACATGTCCACATAACTGCATTTTTTTTTTTTGAGGTTTGCTTAATACCCAAAGAGCTAAATTAATGGAAAAAGACTCTCAAGCAATGACTACATAAGTAGCTTTATTGCAGCCAAAAATAAAATCATATAATAAAAATTATTTTCCTATTGCAATGCATAAATATCACAGATATACCTCACAAATTCTGCACAAATTCCTCCAATATTTCAGGCCCAGAAAATAAAAGTTTTTGTGCAGCACAACGTCTATAGTGACATGAGAATTCAGTCAGACCCGGAAAATACCTTACTATCTTCATTACTTGTGAGAGGGCAGTGAACCAGCTCCTGATATGAAGATCTACTTTGACCCAGTATTATTGGACGATCTGGTGAAGCCCTGACCAGTTGACTCTCCATCTCTGTTTTGTGCGATGTTTACGGCTGCTGACCTGCTTGCGCTGCGAGACTCCCCCCTCTCGCAGGTTTGGCCCTCCTCACTATCGAGGGCCTACCTTGATGATGGATTTTGGAATCCCGAGAGGTGGCATGCGGCGAGGAGGGGGTTGTGGGGTATTTTGGGGAAATTTTTAGATAAGGTTTTAAAGGTTTCTGGGAGGGGGTGTGTTCGGTGGGTTTGGGGGAGAACCTGTCGGGGAGGAGGCCAGAGCCGGCTGAAGAGCACGGCACTAGAGATGCGGGAACCGGGGTCAAGGAGGGGGTTAGAGCTTGTGTTATGGATGGTCATTACATCAGTACTGTGGGTGGGAGGGGCAGATATGGCGGGAGCAGGGGGCCATATCAGGTTGTGGGAGCGCGCGCCCGCTGGCTCCAAGCGGTGGCGCACTCCGGCCCCCAATGCTCCCCTCGTTCCCCAGGTTGCACAGACCCTCAGGCCCTGGGCCTTCGGCTGATGCTGTGCAACACCCGGTCCGTGGTAAATAAAGCCCCGCTCATTTGTGATCTTGTTCAGGAGGGGGGAGCGGACCTGGCGGGTATTACGGAGACCTGTTTGGGCCAGGAGGGGGGTCCCCCTCGTTGAGATGTGTCCACCCGGTTTCTGTGCATTCCATCAGCTGAGGACACAGGGGAGGGGCGGGGGGGGTGGCGGTTGTCATTAGAGAAGGTCTTGGTCCGAGGGAGGCCACTGTTCCTCAGACGGCTGGTTGTGAGTCCCTCCTTGTGAAGTGAGGTCATGGGGTGCAGATGGGTGTGCTGGTTACGTACCTGGCTCCCTGCCACGTGACGGCAGCCCTGCCCGAGCTGCTCAACGTTATAGCCGCGGTGGCGGTTTACACCCCCAGGCTTATGGTCATGGGGGATTTTAACCTGCCATCCGTCGGTGAGGCATCTGAGGTGGCTCGGGAGTTCATGGCTTCCATGACAGCCATGGACCTGACCCAGTTAGTTCATGGCCCTACTCACACGGGAGGAAACACGCTAGACCTGGTTTTTGTCTCTGGTCAGTGGTTGAGTGATCTTGAGATAGGGGATATAGTGATCGAGCCCTTGTCATGGTCAGATCACTCCCTCCTTCATTTTGACCTTCGAACCGCCGCACCCCGCCACAGGGAGGCGGAACCATTGAGGTGGTACCGCCCCAGGTGCCTGATGGATCCTGATAGGTTCCAGACGGAGCTTGGGCCATTTTCTGAGGCTCTGGCACACGGCTCGACTGAGGAGCTGGTGGCCGCCTGGGATAGGGCGGCCGCTGGAGCTTTGGATCGGGTCGTGCCTTTGCGGCATCTGACCCGGCGTCGATCTCGCCTGGCTCCTTGGTTCACCGAGGAGCTGAGGGAGATGAAGCGCCGGAAAAGATGCCTGGAGAGTGGTTGGAGGGCCAGCCATTCTGAATCTGACCGAACACTGGTAAGGTCTCATATTAAGACCTACCTGGTGGCGATAAAAGTGGCAAAGTATAACTATTTTGCCACTCTTATTGCGTCATCAGATAATCGCCCGGCCGCCCTGTTTAGGGTGACCCACTCCCTGCTCCACCAGGAAGCACAGGAGGACCCCTTGGAGGGTAGAGCCGAGGATTTTGTACAGTATCTGTATGACAAAATTGCTCAGATTTGGGAACATCTGGACTCTGACTGGGTAGATTCAGCGGGGAGGACAGAGGCAGGTCTTGTGAGTATTATCTGGGAAGAGTTTGATTCTGTGACGCCCGAAGACGTGGACAGGATACTGGGTAGACTGAGCGCAGCCACATGTTTACTGGACCCGTGTCCCTCCTGGTTGGTGCTGGCCGCTCGGGAGGTTACACGAGGCTGGCTCCAGGGGATTATAAATGCTTCCTTGAGTGAGGGTGTCTTCCCTGCCGCCTTGAAAGAGGCGGTGGTGAGGCCTGTCCTCAAGAAACCTTCCCTGGACCCGGCAGTGTTGGCAAATTATCGTCCAGTCTCCAACCTTCGCTTTGTTGCGAAGGTTGTTGAGAGTGTGGTAGCGCGACAGCTCCCCCAGTACCTGGATGAATCATCGTATCTGGATCTGTTCCAGTCGGGCTTCAGGCCTGGGTACAGCACGGAAACGGCATTGGTCACATTGGTTGATGATCTCTGGAGGGCTCGGGACAGGGGTTGTTCCTCTGTCCTGGTCCTATTAGACCTCTCAGCGGCTTTTGATACCATTGACCATGGTATCATGCTGCACCGGCTAGAGGAGTTGGGGGTGGGGGGCACCGTCCTATGGTGGTTCTCCTCCTTTCTCTCTGACCGGTCACAGTCTGTGTTGACAGGGGGGCAGAGGTCGACCTGGAGGTCCCTTGTATGTGGGGTGCCACAAGGGTCGGTCCTCTCACCCCTTCTGTTCAACATTTATGTGAAGCCGCTGGGTGAAATCATCCGTGGTTTCTGGGTGAAGTACCACCAGTACGCTGATGATACTCAGCTGTACATCTCCACCCCGGACCACCCCAATGATGCCCTTGAAGTGATGTCCCGGTGCCTGGAGGCCGTGCGGATCTGGATGGGGAGAAACAGACTCAGGCTCAACCCATCCAAGACCGAGTGGCTGTGGTTTCCGACATCCCGATATAGTCATTTGGTGCCATCACTGACTATTGGGGGCGAGTCATTGGCCCCCACGGAGAGGGTTCGCAACTTGGGTGTCCTCCTGGACTCACGGCTATCTTTAGAAGAGCACATGACGGCCGTGGCCAAGGGGACTTTTTATCAGGTCTGCCTGATTCGCCAGTTGCGTCCCTTTCTGGATCAGGACTCGTTAAATACGGTCACTCATGCTCTCGTTACTTCCCGCTTGGACTACTGCAATGCTCTCTACATGGGGCTCCCCTTGAGGAGCACCCGGAGGCTCCAGCTGGTCCAGAATGCGGCCGCGTGGGTGGTTATGGGAGCGACATGGCGCTCCCATGTGACGCCCCTCCTGCGTGAGCTGCACTGGCTCCCGGTGGTCTTCCAGGTGCGTTTCAAGGTTTTGGTTACCACCTTTAGAGCGCTCCATGGCATCGGACCGGGGTATCTATGAGACCGCCTTCTGCTACCAATAGCCTCTCACCGACCAGTACGCTCCCATAGAGAGGGGCTCCTCAGGGTGCCGTCGGCCAAACAGTGTCGACTGGCGGCCCCCAGGAGGAGAGCCTTCTCTGTGGGGGCACCTACTATCTGGAACGAGCTCCCCTCAGAGATACGGAAGATCCAGGACCTGCGCACGTTTCGCCGTGCTCTCAAAACTTTTCTATTTCAGCAAGCTGGCCTGGCCTAACTCCCATCTTTTAAATTTTAAAAATTTTTTAATTTGTGATTTTATAAATTGGGTATTTTAATCTGTGTTTCGGCCAAAATATTTAATAATTTTAAGAGATTTTTTAATATTTGTATTATCTGTATTTTATCTTGGCTGTTCACCGCCCTGAGTCCTTCGGGAGTAGGGCGGTATAGAAATTTGATTAATAAATAATAAATAATAATAATAAATACTTAAAATATGGCAAATAAATTTAAACACTTTTAAAGCAGTCACATTATTCTACTTAATAACAGAGCTGATCCATATTTTCTAAAAGCACTTTGGTTTGTATTGATAAGATACTTTGTGCCATGATGACAAGGTGATGGACTTTGAGTTGTTTGACCTCATCCCATTCCAACAGAATCTGCAGTAGTTACTGGGAATAATTTTTTAGGATTTAAAAATTATCTCTTCATGAGCAAATGTTTGCTGTTCAGTTCAGATCTGAACAGGATGATAAAACATTTGGGGCAGGGGTGAAATCTAATTTTTTTTGCTACCGGTTCTGTGGGTGTGGCTTAATTAGTGGGCGTGGCTTGATGGTAAGGTGAATGGGTGGGCGTGGCCAAGTCAATGTCACTTCTTTGCCCATTTTTAACCTACAAAACACAATACAACACAACTGGCTCACCCACAATGTAAAAGCAGAGGTGTTGGACTCAAAATGGCCCTGCAACAAGCAGGAACCTCACACAGCCACAAAAAGCCCAAAAAAACAACTTTTACACTTTACACACACACAACACAACACAACACAACTGGCTCACCCACAATGTAAAAGCAGCTGTGCTAGACTCAAAATGGCCCCTGCAACAAGCAGGAACCTCACACAGCCACAAAAAGCCCAAAAAACCAACTTTCACACTTTACACACACAAAATTCCACATACAGCTGTGTGAGATTTTGTGTATTTGTGTAGTTAGAGTGAAACACTACAGAAACACACTAAATCTCAGAAAGCTGCACAAATATTATTTTATTTTAATTTATTTTTATATAAAAGCAGCTAAATTTAAAACTTCCTAAACTTTAAATGGCTAGGTCTAAAAAAAGAACAACTAAAAAAAACCCAATTAACTATTTTTTAAAAAAGCTTCCAAAGGGGAAAAAAAGCTTACCAAATAGAACAGGGGTCTCCAACCTTGGCAACTATAAGACTTGTGGACTTCAACTCCCAGAATTCCTCAGCCAGCTTTGCTGGGAGTTGAAGTCCACAAGTCTAGGCAGAAAGGCAGGCAGGCAGAAAGAGCTGCTCACCGATGAGCTTGATTGCAGGCAGGGAGATTCAGTTGCTTGCTGATGCATGGATTGCAATTGTCATGTGATCAGCAGCTAAGGTAAGCAAGCTGGAGGCTGGGAGAGGGGGGGAGAAAAAATGATTTTTTTTTTCTTTTACATGGCTCTGGTGATCCAAGCTGAGTTGCCTGATTAGCAGGCAACTCAGCTGGGATGTCAGAACTTGGCTGGTCAGAGCCATTTAAAAGGGAAAAAAGGCTCTGATGATTGCGGGGCTCAGCTGGGCATGGGCGGCGGGGGCAGGGATTTTTGCTACTGGTTCTCCGAACTGCCCGCCACCATCGCTACCTACTCGCCCGAGCCAGTCCGAACCGGGAGCATTTCACCCCTGGTTCACCCCCAAACCAGTGCTGGCCAACAAGCCAGCACTGGAAGATAAGATGGAGAAGATCTCCACAACCACCATATATTTTCCTTTGGTACTCAAGTAATTTGGGACAAAAGATAACCAAACACTGCAGAAGACAAACATGTTGAAGGTGATGAAGTTGTCTTCATTGAAGCTGTCAATAATTTTCTGGCTAGAAAAGCTGCAGAGAAGCTGATAATGACCAAAAAGCCCATAAAACCCAAGATGCAGTAAATCCTTTGTTGCATTCTAGTACAATTTCTTGAGAGACTGAATGCTTATCATAATTTGGGTACGGTGGGAATGCCATCAACCATGAGGTACAAATGATGACTTGAATAAGAGAGCAGGAAAGTACAATGGAGCTCATCCATCTCCTCATTTTGGACCCAGGCTTGGTGGCCATGAATGCTAAGACAACCACAATGGTTTTGGCCAATAAACAGGAAACTGCCACTGAGAAGATAATGCCAAAAGCTGGTTGTCGAAGAAGACACACAATTTCATTTGGTCTCATAATAAATAACAAAACACAAAGGAAAGAGAGCAGAAGGAAGATGAGAATAATGTAGGTGAGATTTCTGTTGTTGGCTTTTACAATGGGAGTGTCCTGGTGTTGAATGAAGATCTGGAGCACATAAGATGTGATGAAAGCCAAAGAAAGAGCGCAAACAGCCAGACTGATTCCCAGAGCATCTTCATATGATAAGAAGATTATTACTTTTGGAATGCAGGAATTTTTGTTGTGGTTTGGGTATTGATCTTCAGGACACTGAGAACAGTCATCTTTATCTAAAACCAATCAGCAAAAATCAATTTATAATCAGTTCCACTAATAAATACATTTACAAAACGAACATGAAAACAAAGCAAAAGAACCAAGTTAATTAATACAAAGCAATTCAAGTAGGCCTATATTGGGATCTGTTGTGATATGGGAAATAAACTATCAGCTTACTAATATCTCTGGGAACCTCTGGGAGAAATAAAAATAGTCATGCTAATTTATTTCATTGTCGCAAACTGTACACAACCACACATGGAGGTAGTTCAATTGGCAAGGGATCTCTAACAATGAAACTCTCTGATTCGAAGACATTTTGGCTAGGGATGATTGAAAAAAGTCTGTAGTATTAGAAAGCCATGCCCACTCTGCCTCTCCCCAGGTCAAACACAACCCTGATGCAACCCTCAATGGAATCGAGTTTGACACCCTTGCTATAAACATTAAATTAGAGCATTTCTTTTTCTTACATCCTTACTTTCCAATTTGCTTACTCGCTAAAATTGACAAATGTTCAAGATTTTGGAGAAATTTCAAGAACATTGCTTTGGCTTCCTTTTTAAACAAATTAGATTTCTTAACATTATGTTTTTAAAAAAAGGAACACCAAAAGTGACACCGAAACCAAATTTTTGCTTTCATTCATATTTTATTCTCCCCCTCCCACATTTATTAATTATAAAAACACACAAAATATACATACACATACACATACAAGTACAAGTAAACCAATACACAACATTAATAACATTAATGACATCTAAACGTAATGTCAGATTTCTTACGACATCGATAACCTATATTCCTCAATATATATTCCTTCCTCTCGCCTTATATAACAATATTATTTTATTGATATTTAGTTATTTGTCATCTCATTTGGTACAGAATTCTATTTTACTCTTTTAGGATCCTCTTTTTGTTTGGTTTCTTTATCTCCAACCATTGATACCACCTTTGCCAAACCAGATAGTAGTCAGATTCTTCCTTTCCTTGGATTTCCTTGTTGAGTCTGTCCATCTCAGCATGTTTCATGACTTTGGATATTATTCTGTCTTGTGTTGGGACTTCTTCCAGTTTCCAATTTTGTGCATAAGTGATCCTTGACACAGTCAGAATATGTGTGATTAAATATATTATTTCTTTTTCATAATTACGTGTAAATATGCCTAATAGGTATGTTTCCGGTTTTAATGGTACTTTTTGAGTTGTTATTTCTTCCAATTGGGTTTTAATATTGTTCCAGAATTGTTTGGCTTTGGGACACGACCACCACATGTGGTAGTATGCCCCTTTTGGTGCTTTGCATTTTCAGCAGAGTGAGAATGTATTGGGAAACATTTTTGAGATCCATGCCGGTGGGAGGTGCCATCTATAAAACATCTTGTAAGCATTTTCTTTGTACGGTACTGATAGTATTAGTTTGCTGTTAATTTTCCATAATTTTTCCCATTTATTTAATTCTATAGGGTATCCGAAATTCGTCGCCCACGTGATCATGTTTTCTTTAACTATTTCCTCTTCTAATTTATATGCCAATAGGAAGTTATAGATTTTTGTTATTAATTTCTCATTGGGGCCTAATAAAATTTTGTCTAACTGATTTAGTTCTTTTTGGATTCCAAATTTTTCCATATCTGTTTTATATCTGGATTTTAATTGTAAGTATGGCCACCAGTCCATTTCCATACCTTGAGTTCTTAATTCTTCTATTGTCTTTAGTTTTCCTTCTTCATTTAAGAGATCCTGGTATGTTTTCATTTTATTTGTGTCCATTATATGGAGTCAGCGAAGAAATATAAGGCTCAAGCCGACAAACATCGGGGTCTCCAGCCGCCTTTCCTAATAAGGTGTATTTGTCAACCAAGTACCTAAAATTGAGAGTGCCCAGCAAGAAGTTTGGACCCAAATTCATAGGTCCCTTTCCTATAGTGAAAGTGATTAACCCAGTGACTGTCAGACTTAGGCTCCCTCGCATATTAGGGAAAATACACCCTGTTTTCCACAGCAGCTTATTGAAACCTGTCAGAAAATCCACCCTCAGACCTTTGTCAACTGCTCCACCCCCTCCTTTAGTAATACAAGGGGAGACTCATTATGAGGTGAAGAGAATCTTGGACTCTAGACTTTACAGGGGCCGATTGCAATATTTGATACACTGGAAAGGCTACCCTTTGACTGAAGCTACTTGGGTTAAGAGTTGGGATTTGAAAGCTGATGCGCTCGTGAAACAGTTTCATGAACACATTTCCTGACAAACTGAAAGGTCCTCCTGGGCGGGGGAGGGGGGTTAAAGGGATTGGTGCTAAATGTTGACCCCTTCTTTTGTGTTTTGCCTGTTTTGTTTTCAGGATGTGATTCTTTCTGCGGGGGGATGCCTATCAGCCTTGGAAGCCATATTAGGTCAGAATCTTCAATGCTGCCACCTCCTCATGTGTGGGAAAGTAGGAGTGGGGAGTTAGGAGAGGGGAGTTAGTCGACATAATAGCGTTCTTCCTATTGGTCAAGGTCAGGGTGAGCCAGCACCTGGAGGAGGAGTGGTCAGGGGTGGCTTGAGGTGGAACGGACGATGATTGGAGCATGTGACCGAAAGGGGAGAAAGGGGTTGGTTTTGGAAGCTTTGTATTATTGAAGGAAAGCCCAGGTTTTTCAGATTCGGGATTTCCCAGATGTGCCAATTTCCCTATTGCTAATAAAGAGAACTTTGGAAAATGCCTGCTTCAGTGTCTTTACTGGGAGTCGGGGGGTTTCTGGAATGCTGACACTAAGTGCTATTGCTATTGCTATCTTCTTATAGGTATTTGGCTTTAGATCAGCAGACATTTCAAGGATTGAACAAAAATCCCACAGACCTAGACAGTTTTTTATGTAATTAATAACTTTAATTCCATTTCTGTTGTAGAGGAATGAAATAATATAATGGGAACAAAGAAACCAAGCTGTATCAAATACTTGAAAATGAAAAATCTTGGTGCAAACTATTTACTTACTTATGGTTAACTTTTAACTCTTCAGTTTTTCCTCCTTTTTAGCTGTTCCTTGTTATTTAAATCAGGCCTCAACAGAATAATGTAACATTTTGGGAAGAAGATGAAAGCCAGTAATCCCCCACTGGAGCACAAAATGGAGAAGATCTCTACAGCCACCATATATTTCCCCTTTGTGCTCAAGTAGGTTGGAACAAAGGACAGCCAGACACTGCAAAAGACCAACATGCTGAAGGTGATAAATTTGGCTTCATTAAAGGTGTCCGGTAACTTCCTGACCAGGAAAGCCACCAGGAAGCTGATAATTGCCAAGAGACCCATAAAACCAAGGACACAGTAGAACATGATGGTTGACCCTTCCTTACATATCAATACAATTTCCTTTGGCATGGAATACATGTCAACATCTAGGAACGGGGGAGAGGTTGATAGCCACACTGTACAAATAATGGTTTGAATAAAAGAGCAAGAAAGGACAATAGAAAGACCCAGTTTCTTCCCAATCCATTTTCTAATTCTGGATCCCGGCTTGATAGCCATGAAAGCAAGAATTACAATGATAGTCTTGGCCAAAATGGTAGAAACTGCTACAGAGAAGATGATACCAAAAGTAACTTGCCGAAGAAGGCATGTCCATTGATGAGGCTGGCCAATATATAGCAAAGCACAGAGAAACGAGAACAGGAGAGAGATGAGAAGAATGTAGGTGAGGGTCTCATTGTTGGCTTTCACAATAGGGGTGTCATTGTGTTTAATAAAGAGCCAGAGCAGCAAAATAGTAATAATAGAAAAAGTAAGAATAAAGCTGGTAAAAATGTTCCCCAGCATTTCTTCATAGGATAAAAATGTTACATATTTTGGAAGGCAGCAAATTTGCTTCTCATTTGGATAATGATCTAGTGGACACGGAAAGCAGTTGTCCATGTCTGTGGGGAAAGAGAAACAGGCTTTTATTCTATATATAGCCGTGATGGCAAGCCTATAGCACGTTTGACTGAAGTGGCACATGGAGCCATGACCGCTGACATGCATAGCGTCACCCGATCCTCTTCCGGGTTTCTGGCGTGCATGCAATGTGGCAATGCTGGAAACCGGAAGAGCTGGTCTTCTGGTTTCCATTGTGCGCATGCGTGCTGGGCAGCTGATCATTGTACATGCATGCGTGCCAGTAACCAGAAGACAAGCTGAAACCGGAAGTTCATTTCCTGGCATGCGCATGCCTACTATGTAGCTTTTCTTCTGGGGTGCATCGGCACTCAGTGCCAAAAAGGTTCCCTATCACTGATATATAGCTTTCTTGAAAATGATATTGGAATAATCAGATCTGTTTTAACTGTTTATCCATATAGACAGCTGCATGATGGACAACCTGGGTACCTCAGCAAATCATCAGTCATGATCCCAGACCACTGGTGGGCAACCATTCCTCTATGTACTATCTCTTACCCTTCTGATTTGAAATCTTCTCTGTTGGACAAGGAAGGCAATCATAGCAGCAAAATGGTTTCCCTTCCTTTTTGGCCTTCCTGTAACCTGGATGGCAATGGTCATTGCAAACAGAAAGAGGGTTTGTCTACCGAGAAAAGAAAGAGAAGAAGGTTTTCCATCTTGCAAATATGTATAACTACAAATAACCAGAGAAACGTGTGCTTTCATAGGTGAATAATTCAAAAAAATTTAAAAAAAAATAAAATCATATATGACAACTTATAATGAAGAATCCTCTAGGGGAAAATTGTTTTTTAATTTTGCTTATGGGTATCCAGAAATTCATATAGGGAGTGATAGCTAGGCAATGAGTCAGATTAAAAGAAAAGTGACATGATGCATATCTGCACAAATCAAATGGCGTTTAACCAGGGGTGGGTTCTATTTATCTTTACTACCGGTTTGCACATGTGCAGATCATCCATTATGATGTCTGGGCGGGTGGGTGGAGCCTCCCGCCACTTTTACTACTGGTTCGCAAGAACCGGACAGAAATGGGAGCAACCCACCACTGGTTTAAACATCATATTTTGAATTTATTATCATTTCTCAGTGACATCTAGAGAGTGATAGCTGGGCAATGAGTCAGGTTAAAAGAAAAGTGACATGATGTATATCTGCACCAATCAAATGGTGTTTAAATGTTGTATTTTGAATTTATTAGCATTTCATAGTGACATTTTCTTTATTATTGATTTTCCACTTACAAGTTTTCAATTAGAAATGCTTCAATTGGAGATGATAACTCAAATGAATGAATATAGCTCCCAAATATATTTAAGTCATGATTCTAAATGGAAACCATGGTATAATTGAATGCAAGCGAATAAATATAACATTCCTGCATGGGCATATTAAGCAAGAAGAGATGGCAAGCTTATCCTGAAATATATGATTACTGCATACTGATACTTTATGTAAAAGGCCATACTTGAACTTTTCATGTTTTATTGGATCCATTCTCCTATGTCTCATGATCTGACATGCCTTTCTAAATTTTCTTTGTATTTTCAGACAACTATCTGAGTTAGTTGAAGAACAGTTACTCCAACAAATTATTTTCTTAAAGCTTTCTAAGTCTTGAATAGAACTCAAAGAGTTACAGGACCTACCTGATTAAACCACTTTGGCCAGATTATGGATTCCTCTGAAATAGTAAATGTTTCTTCTGCGAGAGACAAGGGTTGTATGTCTCCAACTTTGACTCTAAGGAAGGAAAGGTTTGGGAAGGTTACCCAGTTGATAATATCAAATCCAGTTTCCACTTCTCCATTTTGATTGAAGAAAATTGTTTCCCCAACACTGTTGTTAAATGAAATGATTTTCAGAAAATGGTTGAGCTGAAGAGAGAAGAGGAAATACAGGATATATTTAATGACATGGTTCTTTTCTATTTAAGATTGTTTCATGTAAAACAAATAGGCAGAAAACAGGACTTAGAATAGTGTTGTAGGAAAAAAATGAAGAAATTAGGATGAATAAATTCATTTTCTGAGAAGGCCTCAAGTTTTTGTTTGCTTGATACATGTTACTATGCAAGCTCATGCATATCACTAATTGGTTGCGAATTGTGCCCGTGTGGTTAGATCTCAGTACATAGGAACTCTCAGGCAAATTTCCTATTGCTGGCCAGATGCCTTCCCTGACACCACATGGAGTCTGCAACATATTTTTTTTCTTTGCTCCCTAGGAGAGAATCATCTGTCCTATCCAGAGGTGGTATTCAGCCGGTTTGGACTGGTTTGGGCGAACCGGTAGTGGCAACCTACGGGTGGCTTGGGTTTTTGGGGTCTGCACGTCGCATTTTCAGCCTCCAAATGCTCCATTTGAGAGGCCTTCAAGGCTGCGGGGATTACCAAAGCACATCACGGCCAATCGCCGCCCAAAAACGCAATGCGTTTGGAGGATGTAAACGTGATGTGCAGTGCCCAAAATGGCTACCCGGAACAGCTGCTCCCTTCTCTTACCCCTTCTGCGCTTTGCCTGCTTTAGTCACTGGAGCTCCCTCTGACAATCAGCTGTTTTTTTGAAGCTGTTTTTCAGCCCCAACATGAGCAAAGTGATCTTCTGTGTTTTGCCTGCTTTTCTAATTGCTGCTAACTCCGACGATTAGCTGTGCTTTAGAAGCTGTTTTTTAGCCCCAACCAACCCCAACCTCAAAACTAGCAAGCAAACTAATGTGCTGAAGCTGACCAGGCTAAGAACGCTAGCTAGATGAATACCTGGTAGGCAGATTTTTTTTCTTATTTTCCTCCCCAAAAACTAAGGTGCGTCTTATACTTAGATGTGTTTTATACTCTGAATAATATGCTACTTTAAAAATGGTTCTGGTCACAAAGGAACTATAATACAAAACAATATTTTTACATTTAGTATAGAATGTCTCTCATGAGACACATTGATCTAATTGAAATCAGTTTGTCCAAGACATTACCTCCCACAGGTGTTGAGCCAGCAAGCTATGGATTGCTTCAATGACACTCTCTGTTTTTTTCAATTGAAATGAAAGCATGTTGTGCAAAGCATATGCCACAGCATAGACTGCATTGTAGATGCTGTAGCTATGGGAAGTCATGCTCATTTCAAAAATAGATGCGGGGAGATTCTCCAGTTTCTCCTTACCGGTGCAGGAGACCCTTCCTTGCCTGTCTATCATGGACTCGGGAAAGAAACATCCAAAGGCCTCTTCCCAAAAACCCTGAATGAAGCCATCTTCTCCTTCAAAGCTACCATTTATCAACTGAAGAAAGTCGGTGAATCTCGGGACCTCTTTTGAATGAACTGCTAAGGACAGGGCACCATGAAGCAAATCTATGCCTTCCTTCCTTTGAAAGGGGAATGATGTGAATTCCATCTGAGCCGTCATAAGGTAAACCCTTCCTTTTGCCATTATTGATACATCCTCATATGTTGACAATGTGGAAAACATTCTGAAAAATACCATGGTCTCAATTTCACCATAAACGATGGATACATTAGCAATGCTTTTAATAATAGCATGATACTGATGTATTCCCTCCGCCACCATTTTATCAATATCAGTAACTGATGTGATTACTGGGAATCTTTCTATATAATCAAAGCAGATTCCTCTCTCAGAAAAAATAGGAAGTGCATCCTGGACAAATCTCTCTCCATTGTTATCATTGTCATAGAGTACCCCAATCCATGTCCACTGGAAATGCAACAGTAACTGGAGAATCCCTTTATATTGTCTGTGTACATCTGGAAACATCTGGTGATAGAAAATAGCTTGAGTTTTCCTATTCATCTCAGAAGCGGAACCATAGGTGAACTATAGCACATAAACAAAAACTGTGTTACAGAATTAATAGCTAGATAAATCTATATATCTATATATATATCAGGTATGTGGTGGCTCAGTGGCTAAGATGCTGAGCTTGTCAATTGAAAGGTCGGCAGTTCAGCAGTACAAATCCCTAGTGCCGCATAGCTCCCATTACTTGTCCCAGCTTCTTCCACCCTAGCAGTTCGAAAGCACGTAAAAAATGCAAATAGAAAAATAGGGACCACTTTTGGTGGGAACGTAACAGCATTATGTGCGCCTTTGGCGTTTAGTCATGCTAGCCACATGACCACGGAGATGTCTTCAGACAGTGCTGGTTCTTCGACTTTGAAATGCAGATGAGCACCGCCCCCTAGAGTCAGCAACAACTAGCACATATGTGCGAGGGGAACCTTTACCTTATCTATATCTCTATAATCTCTATATCTATCTATCTATCTATCTATCATCTATCTATCTACCTACCTACCTACCTACCTATCTAATTTCTTTCCTATATGAAGGACATTATGAAATCAAGTTCCCTAATCCTGTAAACTGAATGTGCTGAGAAGCAGATGCCTTGCTATGTTAAAAGAGAACATACAGGTGAAACTTGAAAAATTAGAATATCGTGCAAAAGTTCATTTATTTCAGTAATGCAACTTAAAAGGTAAAACTAATATATGAGATAGACTCATTACATGCAAAGCGAGATAGTTCAAACCTTGATTTGTCATAAAAAAAAATTGATGATTATGGCTTACAGCTCATGAAAACCCCAAATTCACAATCATAGAAAATTAGAATATTACATGAAATCAATAAAACAAGGATTGTTCACGGAACAATATCGGACCTCTGAAAAGTATAAACATGCATATGTACTCAGTACTTGGTTGGGCCCCTTTTGCATCAATTACTGCCTCAACGCGGCGTGGCATGGAGGCTATCAGCCTGTGGCACTGCTGAGGTGTTATGGAAGACCAGGATGCTTCAATAGCGGCCTTCAGCTCTTCTGCATTGTTTGGTCTTGTGTCTGTCATCTTTCTCTTGGCAATGCCCCATAGATTATCTATGGGGTTCAGGTCAGGCGAGTTTGCTGGCCAATCAAGCATAGTAACCCCATGGTCATTGAACCAGGTTTTGGTACTTTTGGCAGTGTGGGCAGGTGCCAAGTCCTGCTGGAAAATGAAGTCAGCGTCCCCATAAAGCTTGTCTGCGGAAGGAAGCATGAAGTGCTCCAAAATCTCCTGGTAGACGGCTGCATTGACCCTGGACTTAATGAAGCACAGTGGACCAACACCAGCAGATGACATGGCTCCCCAAATCAACACAGACTGTGGAAACTTCACACTGGACTTCAAGCATCTTGCAATGTATGCCTCTCCATTCTTCCTCCAGACTCTGGGTCCTTGGTTTCCAAATGAGATGCAAAAGTTGCTCTCATCAGAAAAGAGGACTTTGGACTCTTTTGGACTGAGCAACAGATCAGGTTTTTCTGTCTTTAGTCCAGGTAAGACGCTTCTGACATTGTTTGTTGTTCAGGAGGGGCTTGACAAGAGGAATACAACATTTGAAGCTGATGTCCAGGATCTGTCTGTGTGTGGTGGCTCTTGATGCACTGACTCCAGCCTCAGTCCACTCCTTGTGAAAGTCCCCAACACTTTTGGATGGCCTTTTCCTGACAATCCTCTCCAGGCTGCAGTCACCCCTGCTGCTTGTGCACCTTTTTCTTCCACACTTTTCCCTTCCACATAACTTTTATTTAAGTATTAATGTGCTTTGATACAGCACTTTGGGAACATCCATCTTCTTTTGCAATTACCTTTTGAGGCTTTCCCTCCTTATGGAGGATGTCAATGACGGTTTCCTGCACAACTGTCAGGTCAGCAGTCTTTCCCATGATTGTGATTCCCACTGAACCAGACTGAGAGATCATTCAGCCAGGTGTTATGGCTTAATTAGCTGATTAGAGTGGGAAACTTTGAGCCTAGAATACTGAACCTTTTCACAATATTCTAATTTTCTGAAATTGTGAATTTGGTGTTTTCATGAGCTGTAAGCCATAATCATCAAAATATGACAAATCAAGGCTTGAACTATCTCGCTTTGCATTTAATGAGTCTATCTCATATATTAGTTTCACCTTTTAAGTTGCATTACTGAAGTAAATGACCTTTTGCATGATATTCTAATTTTTCGAGTTACACCTGTACAACAGAAATGTAAGAAAAAATGCTTTGGAAAAAGTAAAGATAACCTTTATGGACTTTTTTTTTTTCTGTGAACACATTGGTACACATAATGAAAAAATGAAATTCTGATGGCCACTTTCAAAAGAAAATAAAGACAGATAAACCAAGAATGTCCAGCCAACTGAACTGAATTAAAAATGAACGTTTTATTTGGGATGAGCTCAGTTGGTATAGCATTGTGTGTGCTGAAAATGAATCATGCAATGGTTTTCTTTGCATGTTGGAAAACAAAAACAAAACTTCTCCATACTATTTTACATATTTGTTCGTTTCTCACTAAAGAAAAATCTACGTTCTTCACAGGTTTTCAATAACTGTTCATAGTAACGAGAAAGAGAACACACACACACACACACATGTGTATGTGTCTATCTATCTATCTATCTATCTATCTATCTATCTATCTATCTATCTGTATCTAGATGTAGATCTAGATGTAAATGTAGAACAATCTATCTATCATCTATCTATCTATCTATCTATCTATCTATCTATCTATCTATCTATCTATCTATCATCTATCTATCTATCATCTATCTAGATCTGTATAGCTAGATCTGTATAGCTAGATCTAGCTAGATAGATATAGATATATTTTTAACCTATTTGTTCTCAAAAGGATAGAATTTGAACTTAAAGGCTAGATAGATACAAATTTAAACAATGGGAAGAAACTTTTACTTGTGGAATCTTGTAAATAGACAGGATGGCTGCCATGTGGATACAGACTTCAGAATTAGGTCCTCCAATGACTGACACTAGGTTGTTCTCTGTGTCACAGTTGTAGTTAGGGATTAACTTGCCTTGTGTTGAGAATAGTTCCATTGAGGCATGATATGTCCAGCTTGCAATAAAGTTGCTGTTATAGATATGGGAGCCCAGAGTGAGATTGGGCAAAATCTGGGGATTTTCATTGATCTCCTTTATAGCAAATGCCAAAGACAAAATGTGTTGGTAGAGCTGAGTCACCCCGCTGAAATGAAAATTACACATTGATTTGAGCTCATTGGTTTCAGCACAAGAGCTGCAGGACTTTTGTTCAACTCATAGATTTAAATATATTGTACTCAAAGCTTCTATCGTATGATTACTAATGAATGTTGTTAAATAAAATACAGCTATTTCAGTCTTCATCACATACCGTGTTTCCCCGATAATAAGATCCTGTCTTCTATTTTTTTGAACCCTGAAATAAGTATTTGGCCTTATTGTCCTGCGCTCAAAAGCCCAATTGGGCTTATTATTAGGGGATGTCTTATTTTGGGGAAAACAGGGTAATAATGGTACTACTTTAAAGGATACTGTTTAATATTAGAAAATATCCAAGAATGCAAGCGTACAACTAATCCTTTACACAAATCAGTAGCAATCAAATTATTGCCTTTGTGCCTCCTGGTGTGATTATATCTTCATTCTACAGAACCATTCTGCATGTGCAGAAAAAAAATCAATTATAAATTCAGGGATCACCTCCATGAGGTTGTTGTCTCCCACACCCCTTAATTTAGCTCATTGATTAAAATTTAGTACCATAATTCTCAAGATTGTATCTTAACAAGGGTTTCCCTGTCCACAGAAGTCTTGCAAGACTGAAATAACTAAGCACCATGTTATTGTGACTAATTGGATTTCAGAGAAATTATTGACAATCAGTTCAACTGTTGATATTCATTTTAGAAACAGTGAAAATCAGAACTTTAAGTCTGTGTATAAATGACAAAATAACTTTAAGAAAATGGGGAAATTGTTATCTTCACAAATATACAGATATTTCATTACTCAGAACAAATTTATTTAGCTCTGCAACTGAATTATTCCATTTCTTTTTAAGGAATGGGGAAATCTTGAAATAAAACAGAATACTTAATTAATTAAAAAAATGCTGTCAGAAAGATTTTAATTAAAAAAACCTAGGATATGAATTTATGACTGTCCTTGGTGAAATTTAATTAAAAATAAATATTGGATCAACATCTCATTCTCAGGCAGTAAGCTTGGAACATAATAGAAAACAGTGTTTTATTTTATGGAATTCCAAAAACTTCCTCCAAAGTAATTTACAGATAACTTAATTAGTAAAGTGCAGAAAAATAGATACATGTAAAGCATTAAACCTCTTACACTGAAAAAACTGAGAATTTGACCTGCCAAAATCATGAAGTCAGAATCATGAACTCATCCTTATAAATGAGATTAAGTAGAACTGTTTATTCCTAATGCATTATTAATGGACCTTAACATCCAAGACATCCTTAAACAATTTCAGTCTTCACGGATAAAGAGATATACAATATAGACCCAGCACAAAACATCAAACTCATTTCTGAATAATTAGTTTTAGATACATGAGCATCTTACTCAGTATCATAGAAAAGGTCAGTAGAAGGTTTTTCATGAAATTTTATTGTGTTTGAAAATATATAGATTTGAGACAAAATACCAGCAACAATGACATCTCCTGTTTGATGGTATTTATGAAGAATTGGAATAGGATCACCAACAATGCAATTCATGTTAGGAATATCTGAAACTGCCCTAAACAACAGCATTAAGAGCAATAGAGAGAGCTTCATTAATTTGCATGATAGAATTCCTTCTTTGCAGTCTTTCATTTGTCCTATTTCTTTCTCTTAATAGATTCTTGGCTGAATAGCACAGCCTAACTTGAATGACCCCTTGGCTGATTTAGAGTACCAACCAAGAGCATTAAAGAACAACACCAACAAAAATATATATATTCTGCTTCTTTACATTGTAGAGCAAATAAGAACAAGGTCCTTCTATCTTACATTTTAGTTTTGCTGGTGGTTAACAAAGCACCGTTGAGACTTGGAGATGAAATGAAAGTAATTGGGGCTAATTTGGTAATTGCCAGAAAAACAACTACCTGCTCAGGATTACAAGTTCTATGAGATACAGAATAGAATTGTTTAATGGCCTAGTGTGATTGGACACGCAAGGAATTTGTCTCCGCTGCATAAACTCCCAGTGTACATATAAACAACAAGTGATAGGTGATAGATCATAAATCATAGTCACAATCCTTAATCATAATTTATAATTGATAAATAAATAAATAATCATAATTATTCATTAATCGTAAGATACAAACAAGGTACCAAATAGGAGAAGGGGAATGGAATGGAGTGGAGTGGAGTGGAGTGGAGTGGAGTGGAGTGGAGTGGAGTAGAGTAGAGTAGAGTTGAGTAGAGTAGAGTTGAGTAGAGTAGAGTAGAGTAGAGTAGAATAGAATAGAATAGAATAGAATAGAATAGAATAGAATAGAATAGAATAGAATAGAATTCTTTATTGGCCAAGTGTGGACACACAAGGAATTTGTCTTGGTGCATACATTCTCACTGTGTATATATAAAAAGATACATTTGTCAAGAATTATAAGGTACAACACTTAATGACAGTCAGAGGGAACAAATAAGCAATACAGTTATCAGGCCTGGAAGCCATCTTTTTCATTGGAGCTTCATGCCTGCCACATTTACTACTGTGGGAAACTGGGATGGGGGAATTGTGTGGAGCTAGGGTGATATATATCTTCAGTTGGGACAGTGCTTTGAGTGGACCATGTCATGGATTTGTGGGTCTTGGGCAGGGACTTGAACTTTCCTTTGGGTAGGGAAAACCTGGAAACTTTCAGATTCGGGTTTTCCCAGATGTGCCAATATGACATCTCTAATAAAATGGAACTTTGAGGAACTTCAAGCCTCAGAGTCTTATTTCGTTGGGGGTGTTACTTGGAACTCTGACAACACCTATTACATGGGTAAATATGTTTAAGCCTAAGTAGGTGTTCAGCAGAGTGATAGAATATATCATAGAGTGATATAGTCATGGAGTCAATATATCTCAGGAATATATTCATCATCTTTCATCAAAAACCATCTCCATCCATGCTCTCTCGATAAGGAAAAGACCCAAAGGTCCTTAGAAATAAATAAAAATACAAAGTGTTCCATAGTGTTCCATATCAAACTTTTGAGGTTTTCATTTCTTTTCAATTGGATTGGAGTGAAAACAGAATGTTTCATCATGTAAAGTGTGATAGAAATGATACATTGAGCTCTAACTGTTGGCCATAGCCAGTAGCAAATCAAGTATGTAGTCTATAAGGAATTGGAGAATGTGGCTAGGATTTCAGCTTTAATCTTTCAAAATCCACCAGGACATTTCTCATTATTTGCTGTTTTTAATCTGTATATTAATAAACTATATTAGTAATCTGATCCTTTGCTTATTCTATAGCTCTTTGTATTACTTTGTTCAGTTAAAAGGAAGGAAATACTTTGTGGAATATATATTTATCTCAGGATTGGTGTCAACACGTAAAACATCCCTAGCCTGCTCTTCAGTTGCCATAGGCAAGGGAGATGGGAAAATGGCGAAGCAGCATGGCAGCCAAAAACAAAAGCACATTCCAGACATATCTCTTTCAAGACTGTCTCCCAGGGTTACCCACAGCAGCCAGACGGGAGTGATCCCTACAACCTGCAAAATTGCTCCATTGATGAATGTGACTAATGACAAACCCTGGGGGGGGGAAGGGGGGGAAACAGGGTCAAGCCAGGGCTGTAAATTATTTGGGGTCAGAGTTGGTTTCACTTGGAACATGCCGACATGAAGCTCCTAATAAACAACTTGATTTCTTTTGAGGCTTGGCTCAAGACTCATGATTTCATTAAGGCATCTGTCAGAACCCTGACAATTAGATTATCTGAACTTCTTTCTTTTCCTGCAGATAAAGATTTGGACACTCTGTCTCAGTCTAGAACAACAACAAAGGTTTGACAACAATCGCACAAGACATCACCACCGAGAAAATCATGTACTATGCAAAGAAAGAAGATGTGTTTATCCACACATGAAGGAGGGGGATATTGAAGCACAGAGAAAAGACATATCTGGGGCACCTATCGGTTTGGAGAATCTGAAGTTTTGAAATGGATTAATGACTGGTAGTATAAAATTATAATAAATTCAGTAGGAAGGAGATGTAGTTTGACAGTAAGCCGGCATCATGTATTGAATATACAGTAGATAATGATTATCACAGCTATGGCATAATGGTTGCTGTAGCTATAGCCTAGTATGTCTAAATGGTATATTGTGAAAAAAAAAATGGATACAAGAGTCACTGTGAGTTGAGAAGACATTAAATTTGTTTAATAAATGAATAATAGCATATGGATTGTTTTTCGTTTTTTTCCCCCAAAATCAAAGTTTAAAGTGAGAGAAAGCTCAGAACACATGAAAAGACACATGACCTTGAATATATCAACAACATCTCCAGTAATAATTTAAAGGAGAGCAATTCACCTGGTCCCCAATGTGTGAAGTGATTTGATTGTGTAAAATACAGATCTATGCTTTTCAAGGAATTAAAAACTAAATTCTCATATTGGAGATTAAAGCTAGAAGGCAGAAAAATGCAATAGTGTTCTCTTCCCTACATGTCCACATAACTGCATTTTTTTTTGAGGTTTGCTTAATACCCAAAGAGCTAAATTAATGGAAAAAGACTCTCAAGCAATGACTACATAAGTAGCTTTATTGCAGCCAAAAATAAAATCATATAATAAAATTTATTTTCCTATTGCAACGCATAAATATCACAGATATACCTCACAAATTCTGCACAAATTCCTCCAATATTTCAGGCCCAGAAAATAAAAGTTTTTGTGCAGCACAACCTCTATAGTGACATGAGAATTCAGTCAGACCCGGAAAATACCTTACTATCTTCATCACTTAAAATATGGCAAATAAATTTAAACACTTTTAAAGCAGTCACATTATTCTACTTAATAACAGAGCTGATCCATATTTTCTAAAAGCACTTTGGTTTGTATTGATAAGATACTTTGTGCCATGATGACAAGGTGATGGACTTTGAGTTGTTTGACCTCATCCTATTCGAACAGAATCTGCATTAGTTATTGGGAATAATTTTTCAGGATTTCAACATTATCTCTTCATGAGCATATGCTTGCTGTTCAGTTCAGGTCTGAACAGGATCATAAAACATTTGGGGGCAAAGCTACAACCCAACAAGCCAGCACTGGAAGATAAGATGGAGAAGATCTCCACAGCCACCATATATTTCCCTTTGGTACTCAAGTAACTTGGGACAAAAGATAACCAAACACTGCAGAAGACAAACATACTGAAGGTGATGAATTTGGCTTCATTGAAACTGTCAGGTAATTTCCTGGCTAGAAAAGTTGCAGAGAAGCTGATAATGGCCAAAAAGCCCGTAAAACCCAAGATGCAGTAAAATATGATCACCGATCCTTCGTTGCATTCTAGTACGATTTCTTGAGAGACTGAATGCTTATCATAATCTGGGTATGGTGGGAATATCATCAACCATGAGGCAGAAATGATGACTTGAATAAGAGAGCAGGAAAGTACAATGGAGCTCATCCATCTCCTCATTTTGGACCCAGGCTTGGTGGCCATGAATGCTAAGACAACCACAATGGTTTTGGCCAATAAACAGGAAACTGCCACTGAGAAGATAATGCCAAAAGCTGGTTGTCGAAGAAGACACACAATTTCACTTGGTCTCCAATAAATAACAAAACACAAAGGAAAGAGAGCAGAAGGGAGATGAGAATAATGTAGGTGAGATTTCTGTTGTTGGCTTTTACAATGGGAGTGTCCTGGTGTTGAATGAAGATCTGGAGCACATAAGATGTGATGAAAGCCAAAGAAAGAGCGCAAACAGCCAGACTGATTCCCAGAGCATCTTCATATGATAAGAAGATTATTACTTTTGGAATGCAGGAATTTTTGTTGTGGTTTGGGTATTGACCTTCAGGACAGTGAGAACAGTCATCTTTATCTAAAACCAATCAGCAAAAGTCAATTTATAATCACTTCCACTAATCAATACATTCACAGAACAAAACAACAGATTGCTTAATTAAAAAGGATGAGATCTGGACTTGGGACCCTAAATTGCAAGTATTTTTAATGATTTTATAAGCGTTTCTAAGCGAAGGGGAAAAAAAGCTTAAAATGGCGACCGCTGAGGCTTGAGAAGTAGCCAAAAGTGAAAGTCCTTCCATAATAAGCTACAAAGTAGCAGAGCAAACAGTGCTTGCTAGAATAGAGAAAAGAAAAAATCTCTATTCTAAGTTTCTTTTTTTTTCTTGGAGATCTGATATTGATCTTGTTGGAGAGAAGTCCTCTTTCTTTAAAAAGAGTTTGTCTGTGTGGCAGGATGGCGTTAAAACTAACAAAGCCAGACAAACAAGCAGTGGGGGGGGATTTCCCCATTTACAATTGTGTGAGCAAGTTTCGAGTTTACAGACTCAGAAGGATGGTTTTAATTTAAAAGAATTTGTTTTGAAGAAAATGGTAAGACATGATGAGATTGTGAACCAGAATTTTGAAAAATTTAAGCAGGAAATTAAAGAATTCATACAATTAAGTATGATAACTTACAAAGAAAGATTGTAACAGTGACTAATGCTTTTTCAGAAATAGTTATAAAGATGGATACAAATATCAAGTTATTAGAGTCTAAAATGGAGGAAGTTGATGATAAGATTTATAATTTGAACAATAAAATACAAAGAATGGAAAATGATTTAATAAATATTCAAGACAAAAGCTCTGAAGTAAAGTCTAAAAAGGAAGCTGATCACGAGATTTACAATACAAAAAATATAAAACAAGGGATTGAAAGAGAAGTTACAATGATGCAATACAGGCTCACAGAATTTGCGGTTAGAATGAGAGGGTTACAGGAAAACAGTAGAGATGATTTAAGAAAAATATCTGCTGAAGTTCTGGCTGGGATTTTAAAGATTCATCCAGAGGAGGTATCTTGTAAGATCGACAAGGCCTATAGAGTAAATTCTTGGATTGCAAAGCAAAGGCAATTGCCTAGAGATGTGGTGATTTACTTTACAGATAAAGAAATAAGAAATGATATTGTGCAAAAAATATTTTAATTCTACTCTACAATGGTATGGAAGAAAGATTTGGATATATAAAGAGTTGCCGCCCAAGATATTAAAAGATAGAAAGAAATTTGGATTTTTGGTGACTGAGCTAAACAAACAAAACATCTCATTCAGGTGGGATGTTCCAGTTGGCATAATATTGAGATATCAAGGAGAAAGATATCAACTAAATAATTTTACTATAAGGTTCTTAAAATGGGTTCAACATCTTCATGTATAATACATGAGTGGAATAAAGAAAAGCAAAATCAACAAGAGATAGAAATTCAGGATAAGCAGAAAGAGATGGAAGTAATGGAAAGACAACAAGTTACAGAGGACTTTGTAGACGAGCAGCTTCTGGATTCTCCTTCAGAGGTTACAGCTGGACTATTTATAAATACAAGAGAGGCGGCTTTGGATTCTAATTTAATGATTCATCAAGTTACAGACCAGCATAGAAATCAATCAGTTGACAAACAACTTAAAGAAAAGAAACCAGAATGGAGACTTAAGCCACAAAAGTAAAACCAACAAGATCAAGTTATAGATCAGCATGAAAACCAAATAGTTGATACACAATTTATAGAAAAGAAATCAGGATAGAGATCTAACCCACAAAAAGTCAAGAAAAGAAGAAGTAGATCACACAAAAACAGAAACTTTTAAACCAAACAACAGTGTAATGCCAGTTATTTAAGAGATGATTGAATACATGAAAAGATAGTTGAGGCGAAGTATTGGTTTATATTATCCTGAGGAGAGTGACAGACTTCTGCAGTGCTGTACTTTTGGGATGTGAAGAGGGCCTTAAACTGAAATGATTGGAACTATCTTTTTTTTTTTTTTTTTGGACTTTTTGATAAATATACTACGTTTATGCTGAGCTACAAGGCGAGAGAGTTATGGAAGTGGGGCACACAGATGATCTGGCTGTTACCCTATTACGGTGTTGGAATTAATAATCTGGATAAAAGACACCTCTACAGACACTATATGGAATACAAATATAAAGTCACTCGGGTGGTTGTTGGTTTTTTTTTTTTTTTTATGAAGATATTTGCTATTGATGGGGGCAGATGGTAATTGAAGATACCGAACATACTGTTGGCATTAGGATGTGATGTTACCCTAATATGGGTGATGGAGTTATCAATCCAGCTGAAAGACACTACAGAAGATATTATATGGATTACAAGTTTAAAGTCATTTGAGGATTTTATTTATATAAGGGAATACTTCTTAGTGGTGTGGGCAGAGGAATAAAGAGATCAAGAACTATTATGTATGGTAGTTCTGTGGGAATGTGGGTGGAGATAGGTTAGCTTACTGATTGTTTAGTTGAAGAAAAGGGATATTATGTTTAGATATGAATACATGTAAAAGATTTGAGTTAAGAGATATATCTATGGGGTGGAGGAATAAATGTTAAATTAGGATTTATTATATAGTTTTATAGTGGAAGGTTGCTTTGAAATGTCATATTAATATACAAAAAAAGATTTGATTTAAAAGATATATGTATGGGGGAGGAGTAAAAGAGTAGATCATGAGTAGAAATTGTTAAATTGGGGGATATAATAATATTACTATGTTAAATTAGGAGTTATTATATAATATTATAGTAGAATGTTATTTTGAAATGTATAGTATAAGGGGGATATAATAATATTATTAGAAAGAAAGGGTCAGCATATGGGGGATGGAGTAAGGGTATGGTAAAGTATTATATAATCTGTTATGAATTTGGGTTGTACCTTGAAGAAGCCACAGGGGGAGGGGAGGGGGAGGGGGGTTAGGGAGGAGGGGGGAAAGGGGGGAAATTTGTATTTGAAAAACTTTTTCAATAAAAAAAATACATTCACAGAACGAACATGAAAACAAAGCAAAAGAACCAAGTTAATTAATACAAAGCAATACAAGTAGGCCTATATTGGGATCTGTTGTGATATGGGAAATAAACTATCAGCTTACTAATAACCCTGGGAACCTCTGGGAGAAATAAAAATAGTCATGCTAACTTATTTCATTGTCGCAAACTGTACACAACCACACAAGGATCTCTAACAATGAAGCACTCTGATTCGAAGACATTTTGGCTAGGGATGATTGAAAAAAGTCTCTAGTATTAGAAAGCTCTGATGCTGATACTTTACACTGAAGATCAGATACAAACTTATTCGTTTAATATTAAGAGACCTTTGATTTTGCTGCCATTTAGTCTAGTGCAGGGGTGTCAAACTCAATTTCATTGAGGGCTGCATCAGGGCTGTGGTTGATCTTAGGGGACAGGGTCAGCATGGCTGACTGGGGGTGTGTGGCCAACTGAATGGATGTGGCCAGCATGACACCACTCACTGAGCATCGCTGTCTGGATGGGTGTGGCCGAATGGGTGGGCATGGCCAGCTTGAAGCCACTCCCCAAACTGCTGGAAACAGTGTTTCCTCTTCGCATTGAGTAGACCGGGCCGAAGCCACACTGAACCGATGTTTCCTCGTCGCATTGGGTAGACCAGGCCAAAGCCATGTTGGCCCAATGTTTCCTCTATGCATTGGATAAACCAGGCAAAAGTGACACGGGCTGGCCCCTTAACATTTTTCATAATGGGCCCGTGGGCCGGATTTGACCATATCCAGCCTGTGGGCTTTGTGATTGATACCCCTGGTCTAGTGCTTAAAGGTTCTTGCCTAGGAGTATGGGAAATGTGATATTCATTCTGCCCTTTAGAGATGAAAATGATTTGGTTGACTTTGGTCCACTCACTCTTTCTCAGCCTCAAGAAAAAGGTATTGGTAATTCACTTCATATATGTTGCCAAACAAATATGCATTTGATTATGCAGTCAGCAGGAGTAAAGGTGGATTAGAATTATATATATATATATATATATATATATATATATATATATATATATATATATATATATATATATATATATATATATATATATATATATATATATATATATATATATATATATATATATGGCTAACAATATGTTAAGCAATAGCCTTCATACTTTTGTATATTTATACAAAATCAGCTTATTGCCCCCATAATCATTTTACCTACCTTAGAAAGGATGGAAGGTTGAGTCAACCTTGAGCCTGGTGAAATTTGAACTTGCAGTAATTGCAGGCAGCAGATGTAAGTGGATGTTAATAACAGTGCTTTAGTCTGCTGAGCCACCAGAGTTATTGAGGCTGGAATGTTTCTTGTGTTTCTTCAAACATGAGAGGATAAGAACATACATTTTTGTATTGTACATTTTTGCCTGAGTGTGAACCAGTGGTGAAATTCAATTTTTTTTTTACTACCGGTTCTGTGGGTATGGCTTGGTGAGTGTGGTGTGGCTTGGTGGGTGTGAGTTGGTGGACATGGCAGGGGAAGGATACTGCAAAATCTCCATTCCCACCCCACTCCAGGGGAAGGATATTGCAAAATCTCCATTCCCACCCCACTTTGGGGCCAGCCAGAGGTGGTATTTGCCGGTTCTCTAAACTACTCAAAATTTCTGCTACCGGTTCTCCAGAACCTGTGAGAACCTGCTGGATTTCACCCCTGGTGTGAACTCAATCTTCTGATTGATCTTTCAATGACATTTTTCCTCCATAGATGGTTTTCACTCTTTCTTCTGCACATCTGTATCCCTTCCAACCCTATTATTCTATGTTCTATGTTTTCACATGAAAGCATTGCACTGGGAATTTACAAATATAAACACTATAGATTTTTTTGATGTTCTCTGCTCCAGACATTACCTGCCATGATTGTCTGTCCTGAAACTTCTCCAAATCCATCCCATTTCTTCTCTTGGATTTAGAGGAATACATTGACTGCAAGGCATGTGCTACAGCATAGACAGCATTGTACATATTGTATCTATGGCCACTCATGCTAATTTCAAAAATGGAAATAGGAAGAGTCTCCAGTTTCTCCTCTCCAGTACAGATGTTCTCAGGCCTTTGGTTTTTTTTTTTTTTTAGAGTTGGGAAATGAGCAATCAAACACCTGCTCCCAAAAGTCTCTGATAAAGCCATCATCTGGTTCTGTGGTTGGATTTCTGCTCTGAAGAAATTTCTGGAATCCAAAAACCTCTTTTGAGTTAACAGAGAAGGATAAAGCACCATGAATGAAATCTATATCACAAAGCCTAAGATAGGGGATTGATGCAAAATCCATTTCTGCTGGCATTACCCAGATGTTTTTCTTCAATCCTGAATCTTCTACTTCTGAAAAATGGAGAACTGTTCTTAAAAGTAACATGGTCTGAAGTTCACCAAACACAAGTGTCACATTGGCCGTACTCTTCATGACAATTTTGTATATTTCAAATCCTTATCCATCCCTTCCATAAAATCACTGTAAAAAGCTACATTTAGGAACCATTCCTTAAAATCAAAGCAGATTCCATGCTGAGAGAACTTGGTGACTATATCCCATACAAAGTTCTCTCCTGCTTCATCTTTCATGGAAAGAAGTCCAATCCAGGTCCACCTGAAATGTAATAGCAACAGAAGGATCCCTTGGTGTTGTAAGGACTCATTGGGGAACATCTGTTGTAAAAACATTTCTTGGGTTTCTTTATTCATTACTGTAGCAGAGCCATATGTGAGCTAGAAAATTTTGTAAAGAAAAAAACAAAACAAAACAAAAGAAACATGGTTAGTATGTTCTCTCTTGAATTGAATAGAGTAGAATAACAGAGTTAGAACGGATCTTGGAGATCTTCTAGTCCAACCCCCTGCTTAGGCAGGAAACCCTACACCACTTCAGACAAATGGTTTTCCAACATCTTCTTAAAAACTTCCAGTATTGGAGCATTGACAACTTCTGGAGGCAAGTTGTTCCACTGATTAATTGTTCTCACTGTCAGGAAATTTCTCCTTAGGTCTAAGTTGCTTCTCTCCTTGGTTTGTTTCCACCCATTGCTTCTTGTCCTACCCTCAAGTGCTTTGGAGAATAGATTGACTCCCTCTTCTTTGTGGAAGCCCTGAGATATTGGAACACTGCTATCATGTCTCCCCTAGTCCTTCTTTTCATTAAACTAGGCATACCCAGGTCCTGCAACTGTTCTTCATATGTTTTAGCCTCCAGTCCCCTAATCATCTTTGTTGCTCTTCTCTGCACTCTTTTTAGAGTCTCCACATCTTTTTTACCTTGTGGCGACCAAAACTGAATGCAGTAATCGAAGTGTGGCCTCACCAAGGCATTATAAAGTGATATCTTGGTTTGAATAAAAGTAAATTCTTATATTATATTGCTTTTTTTCCCTAAACATCAAGCAAGCTCAAATCCAGATTTCATTTTGTGATTTTTCTAGTATTTATATGATTGGATATGTATGTCCATTAGTCAATTAACAGTCCTGGATGTACTGTTGATTTCTGACACATAAACATTCATGCTATTTCATATCTTATGAATTGTCCTCTGTTCAGGAACAGATGAGCCTTTAGAATTATTAAAACTATTTTAGGGATAGTAGCCTTGTTTCTCTGGAATAAGAACAATAAGCTACGGTATGTTCAAAGCCACTCAGACTGTCTAAGTGCATTTTAGGCACTGCAGCAACTTTTACTACTTGCTATCACTCTCACAACCAAGCTTCATTTTCCTAAAATTCTCCCTGGGGTTAATATATCATCCTGTATTTTACCCACATCTGCTGCCTCTCCATTCTCCTGTCAATACTATGTAGTATGAAAATCTAAATTATCTTTTATATCCAATTCCTCATCAGAAAGCATAATAACAAAAATTACCACATAACGTCTGTGTTACAGTACACAAATTTTGTGCAGGAGGCTTCATAATCATTTATGATGCAAATATGTCTGCAAGCAACCAGACAAATGATACCTGGGCATGTTATATGTATTCTTAATTGGTCTTTTGGTAGAGGAATACTTTTGATGGTTTCCACTGGCTGAATTATCTAAATTCCTGACTAAACTAAACTTTCATCAGCAGACAGATTCTTTCTTCTGTTAAAAAAAATCCTTTAGATTTGGAGACTAACAGCTACAACTTGAAGTGGAAGACCAGCTAATATTATAATAGCTATTGTAAGCTGTAAAAGGGATGCAGTGGCTCAGTGGCTAAGCCGCTGAGCTTGCCAATCGAAAGGTCGGCAGTTCAGCAGTTCAAATCCCTAGTGCCGCGTAATGGGGTGAGTTCCCATTACTTGTCCCAGCGTCTGCCAATTTAGCAGTTCAAAAGCATGTAAAAAATGCAAGTAGAAAAAATAAAGACCACTTTTGGTGGGAAGGTACCAGAGTTCCATGTGCCTTTGGCATGCCGGCCACATGACCACAGAGATGTCTTTGGACAGTGCTGGCTCTTCAGCTTTGAAACGGAGATAAGCACCACCCCCTAAAGTCGGGAACAACTAGCACATATGTGCAAGGGGAACCTTTACCTTTACCTTATTGGAAGCTGACTCACAAATGGGGTCATTCAATCAATCATGCAAAATATGCCATAAGGGGGATAGCCATCCTTTCATGCTTCCCTGAATTCCTCTGAGAAGCTGACAGTAATGGTTGTGAGACCCTTTTTGCAAAAAAATACATAAGGAGATTTTAGTTGAAAAATGACCATCTTCTGGATTGCAAATGACTAAGGCCATTTCATTCCAAAAAATCCCTTTCCCATGTTTTCCAAACCAGTTTTTAAAGGGAAACTAAAGCTGCTTCCAGATGCCCTGCCCATATTTAAAAAATAATGCTTTGGAATGCACATATCTTCCAGCAAACAGATACTTTGAAGATACTGCCTTGAGCAGTTTTCACGTGAGCTATAAGAGTCTGGGAAAAGATGGAGTTGTTTTAACGATTTGTAAAGAGGCATTTTTTATCCTTTCTGTTACACCCTCGTATGAAATATTTCCCTTGGTATTTGAATTAACCTTTTCCCATATCCCAAACACAGTGCTTCTAAAGAATTGCAACTGGATGTAATGGGAACCTGAGAGAATTTTTTTTTGTATGATTCTGGGAATACCTGTGGAATTTTGTAGATAGACAGAAGGTTCAACATGTGGAGACAGATGTCAGGTCCTCCAATTGCTGCTTTAGGAATGTTCCCCAAGTCACATATGTAGTTGGAATGAATGTGCGGTGCATGAAAAGAAGTTTCATCGAGGCTAGGAAAGTCCAGCTTGGACTGTAATTACTATTATAGATGTTAAAGCCCAAGGTGACATTGGTCAAGATCTGGAGACTTTCACTGATCTGCTTTACAGCGAAAACCAGAGCTAGAACATATTGGTAGCTGTGAAATACAACTCTGTCGTGAAAATTAAAATCTTGGTTAAAGATCAAAACACATATTACATTTCAATTTTATATCATGTTATTTCATAAAGATTACTAGAATAAATTATTTGGCTATATTAAAAAATAACATTGGCAAACATGCCCCAATGATGCCTTTTTCAAGAAGCAACTGGACTTTCTGTTTTTTCTTTGAAGACTTTTTTTTTTTAATTTGATTTATATGCCGCCCTTCTCCAGAGACTCAGGGCAGCTTACAGTGCGTTAAGCAATAGCCTTCATACTTTTGTATATTTTATACAAAGTCAGCTTATTGCCCCCACAAACTGGGTCCTCAATTTACCTACCTTAGAAAGGATGGAAAGCTGAGTCAACCTTGAGCCTGGCAAGATTCGAACTTACTTTAATTGCAGACAGCTGGTGTTAAATTACAGTGCCTTGTGTGCAGAGCTATCCAGGCTCTTTTTCAGTTCTTCTCAGTCACTTCTCAGCCAAGAAGCTTCTTCAGCTCTGACTGGATGGTGGGGGAATGGAAGGATTGATTGGATGGATCCCCCACCAATTCCCCCAGAGCTCCTCCAGAGCTGAACTGGAGTTCAGCTCTGACTCCAGTCAGAGCTGAAGGAGCTTCTTGGATGAGAAGCCAAACATCTTCAAAGAAAAAACAGAAAGTCCATTTGTCTCTTGAAAAAAGCATCTTTGGGACAACCATGACCTGGATGACTGAGAATCTCCATAGACACTGGAAAACATGACATTTTATTTCTTTGTATTCCTAAAATATACTGACTGCCATTTGGATACTACTTTTTTATTTCCCAAAACAATATCAAGCAGTAATATTCATCAAAGGGAGAGACACTATTTTGCTTAATGCAAAAAAAAAATGACTTCTGAATGCGGATTTTTAGATTTCAGCAAGATTTAAACCCAAGCAACTAAATCTTGAGCCACATGAAACATTCCAATAAATCTTGCTTAGGAATTGTGAGATCTTGATCTTTATTCATTCATAGTTTAGCAAGGCATTAGCATGTCCCTTAGAATCTTGAGCTTTGAGAGGAAATCATATTTGAATAACCATAAAAATTGAATAAGAAAATAGAAAGTAATACAGAGATCAACTATCGCATTAAAGAAGATGAATATATATGTGAATACAATGTATTATAGTAAATTGTCCTTTGTGTCAGGTGAATTAATGCTGGTGCAGAAATCTTATATGGGTAGAAATGAACAATTTACATCACATCATCTTGAAGTTCCCTGGAAGAGTGACAGTCAAAGGGAATTGGACTGGAAAAAGTATAGATTTGAGAAATAATGCTAGCAATGATCATATCTCCAGACTGAGAATACTTATGACGAATAGGAAGAGTATTCATAACATTGCAATTAACATCAGGAGCCTTGCATTCTGCTGGGGGCATTGATGCTATTAATGACACTAGGAAAACCACTAACTTGCATAAATATCTTGTCCTATATTGACCATTTTGCATTGGCATTTGGCTGCTTTGAAGTGATGCAGCTTGATATGGCTTGCTCAACTGTTTTAAAAGCAAAAGTCGACAGTTTGATACATCAACAATCAAAATGACAGGTTGTTTGTCCATTTGCCTTTTCTTATTATCATCAGAAAATTCGATTGCAGTTTTACAACTAACCATTGTCTAAAGACCCTAGATTTTTACTGTAGACAATCCAGTTGGATGGCAAAACAAGCCAGAAACTAATGCTACAGCCAGAGTCTGAACGTGCCTGAATAAAATGCCCTGATGAAATTGTTCACCTCTATTAAGGCAAGTTGTTATTGTCCATTTATCAACAATAAACTTGACAAATAGCATGGATGGCCATGGTGAATGGTAATCACATTTTACCACATGGGTTCCTGGGTCCTATGGGATTTTGAATAGATGTGTGGATAATCATAGTTAACTCTGTAATTATAGATAAGCATATGCTCAACTTTTTCCAACTTTCCAACTAATAAAATATTTAATGCAATAGTCATCAAAGGTTCTCAGATCAAACTAATATATTAAAAAAATCATTTCTTAAAAAGGTTAGGCACCAATACTGAAAAATTTGAGACATCTTGATAATCTGTAAAAGATACATTAATGTAAAATTATGTAAAAAAAAATAATCTAATTATTTATTAACTAAGTAAGTAATATTTAATTAACTTTATTTAACCCTATAGGTAGTCCTTGATTTACAATCCCAGTTGGGATTAGAACTTCTATAAATAAGTGTTCTGTTGATTAAGTGAGTCGCTCCCAAGGTTATGAACTTTCTTGCAGTAGTCATTAAGTGAATCATATGGTTACTAAGCCATTCCAAATTTCTCCATTTACTTTGCTTGACAGAAGTGGGTTGGGAAGGTCACAAATGGTGATTAAATGACCCCAGCAAGCTGCAATTGTCATAAATACATGCTAGTTAGCAAGCACCCAAATTTTGATCATGTGACCTATGGACACTGCAACAGTTGTAAGTATGAGGACTAGTCATAAGTCATGTT
The DNA here is from genome assembly GCA_022577455.1 of Arizona elegans. Lineage (NCBI taxonomy): Eukaryota > Metazoa > Chordata > Lepidosauria > Squamata > Colubridae > Arizona > Arizona elegans. The sequence goes on along the minus strand of JAKOOJ010000021.1, from coordinate 5,530,527 downwards.
TTTCAATGGCTTCGTAACTTTGAACACTGATTAAACAAATGGTTGTAAACCAAAGACTTCCTGTAAAGATAACCTAGGGAAAATGTTAAAAATAAAAGTATTCTAACACCTAAATGGAAAGGACTCTTTAGAAACAGAGATAGTCTATCCTTTAAGAAATGTAAATGTGAATTTAAATTATGCTTCATCGTTTGGGTAATCAACCCCGTGACTGTGGAACTGAAGCTCCCACCCTTGCTGGGGAGGGTTCATCCTGTGTTTCACAGCAGCCTGCTGAAACCTGTGGAAGCAACTAACATTCGGCCCCTTCCTGAGCCACCAGGCCCAGTGGGAACAGATCAATATGAGATAGATGGGATATTAGGTCCACGGTTACACAGAGGTAAACTCTGATACCTGGTACAGTGGAAGGGATACCCCTCCACTGAGGTGTTATGGGTAGCGGGGCAAGATGTAAAGGCTGCATGATTGCTGGGTGGTTCCAGCAATGGTATCCCCACAAACCGGGAGGGAGGAGAGTTGCATGTCATAGTGCCATATCTAACACCTCTGTCTCCTGTCTTCCAGGTGGACCCCTGGTAGGGGGAGCTGCCTGTTGAGCCCTGGCCCGGGGCTCACAATAATGGGGTGGGGGGAGGAATGCAGCAGGAGCAACGAGCGAGATGGTGGCTCGCCGGCAGCAGCCTGACATCTGATAGTGCCAAATAGCTAAGGCATTCCCCGCAAAACTTGCGCCACCCAGCTGATCAGTCCCAGCAGCTTTCCACAGCGGCCACACACCATCCGGTGGGTCGTTCCAGCCAGTGAGGAGAACTATTGCCACCGGATGGGTGTTGGCCCAGGCAGCTACCGCACCAGCTGGACATGTGCAGCCCCAACACCGCCAGCCGCTGGATGGTGGTTCCCAGTCGGCATGGGCAGCCAGATGGACATGGAGTGGGATCCAGAGACTTGAAAAGGCACTGGGAGGTGGACGCTCCCAGAAATGACTTTACAAGGGACATGTTTCCTACTCATCACATTCTGAGGCTCCAGCCTGTTTGTGGGGATTAAAGCTAAATTTTGCCGCATTTGAGTGCATGTCTTGGGTCCTTTTGTTCCTAACCAGGTTCGGCCTAGACCAGCTGAGAGATTGACCACATGACTACATAAATACGCATTATTCTAACAAAAAACTTTAAATGGCAAATCCCTTGAGTACATATTGCAACCATAAATGAACATCATCCACAAGCTTTTTCAAAGCACCTATTAACCAAGATTCCACTTGCTAAGGTGCAGATCAAAAGAGCCATCACTGCACAATTGTATAGAAGTAGTCTTCAACTGATAATCACATTTGGGAGTAGAATTTCCATTGCTAAACAAAGCAGTTGTTAAGTGAGTTGCATCTATTTCTATGCCATGATTGTTAAGTGCATCATGATTGTTAACTGCATCACCTGGCTTCCCCAATTCACTTTGCTTGCTGGAAGCTGGCTAAGATGATTGCCAATACTGATCACATGACCCAGATGGTGGAACTGGTGGAAATATATGTCAGTGCCAAGAACCCAAATTTTGATCCCATAACCAGGGGGATGTTGTAATGGTCATAAGTATGAGGACTGGCTATAAATCACTTTTCTCAGTGTCATTGTAATTTCAAATTATAGCTAATCAAGTAGTAATAAATCAAATGTGACTTGTATAGTTTAATAATTATCTCTTTTGCAATTATCTGTTTTCTGCATCTCTCAAAAAGGTCATCTGGAATTAGGAGAGTTTAAAATGGAAATGAAGAAATCAGGAGATATTTCATAACATGCAATTGGATTGGATCAGGTACAGGATTCATTTCAAAGAGAGCTTTCAATCTCTCCCAGAAAAAGGAATAAGCCAATAGCATAGGTTGATCGTTGTTTCAGAACCAAGAGTTAGGCATATTCTGTCAGAGAATTCATGACTGGCAGAGACATGGTAACAAGGTCAGCCAATGAATAGGCATAGCAACTGGGTCAGACAATGGGGACTGTTTAGAAACAGAAACTTAAGCAAGAAGTCTGGGCGTGGCTTAGCTGTGTTAAGCTCTGAGCTCTGAAGCTGCAAACAAGCTGCTAGTCTGTCTGCTGAACTGAACTGAAACTGTTCTCTCTTCTGCCTGTGTGTTTTGCTTGTAACTACTACCACATTGGAAGAACCACTATTGGTATTGTACATTTACTCTTGTGTTATTATGTATATAAAGAGAAGTTAATGAATCCTGCTGCATCAGTTATCTGTGTGTGCCTTCTGGATGTGATTTCTGCAACAAACTCTGACATATTCAGTAGTATCTCAGTACTCACCATTAATTGGTTTTGGGAGTGCCAAACAAACCAAGTGTCTTCCCATGTGAACCTTTATTTTGGCTGGGAAGGCCTTCCTGTCTGTCCCTTTTCCTATGTCCACCACCTTCCCAGCATGGTCGACTTCCTGTCTGCCCTCTGCGGCCATCTCCTCTTGCTTCCTGGTATGGCTGACTTCTGTCCTTTCTCCATGACTGTCCCTATTTTCATATCATAGCACATCGAGTACCAAACAAACAATGGGACAACATTTTTGTGTCAAAATGTATCAAGTACCAAATTTTGAAGCAGTTGATTACTGAGGGACCACTGTATATTAATTTTTTTCTTATGCTGTTTGAACAGATAAGGAAGATAGCTATGGAATAGATAGATATGGAATCCATATAAAAATGATATGAAACCTGCTCTTCCTGATAAAGTAACCCATTAGATGCTGGAATGGTAATGCAGGGCCAAAAAAAAGAAAGAAAGAAAGAAAGAAAATTACGAAAGGTGGGCTGTAAAAAGCTTCATTTGAGTTTGATTCAAAGGTCAAAGGCTAAAGGGTGGGGAAATCTACCATAACTGAACTGGGAAAAAGAATAAAAAAGAACATTGTCCATCATGTACAAAGTCTTATAATCTTAGACTGTCCAATACTTTCTACCTTTATTGTAGAAAGTCCAGTTGCCTTTATTGTGGGTTTTTTTAAACTCATCCATTTGACTTTGTAAATGTTATTCTACATTTGTAAATGTTATTGACAAATAACATTTGTAAATGTTATTTGTAAATGTTATTCTACATTGAATCAAGTTGGGGAAAAGCCACCCAAAAAGTCTCAAAAGGAATGCAATTTTGTTTCAGAGTCTTCTCGATCCTGAGAATAACAGGCTAAATATGAATATATTGTTCCCATGTGTTGGCTGCATTGAATTTTCAGGTTTTCAAGTCTCTAAACTTTTGGTATCTGGTATTTCCCTGTGATGTAGATCCATAGCATTTTGGACATTTTTTTTTTCCAAAATTGTTCCATTCTCACAACTATAATACTTTGTTGATTTATTGGAAAGGGAAAAAACCAACTTAATACAGGTGAAACTCGAAAAATTAGAATATGGTGCAAAAGTTCATTTATTTCAGCAATGCAACTTAAAAGGTGAAACTAATATATGAAATAGACTCATTACATGCAAAGCGAGATAGTTCAAGCCTTGATTTGTCATACTTTTGATGATTATGGCTTACAGCTCATGAAAATCCCAAATTCACAATCTCAGAAAATTAGAATATTACATGAAATCAATAAAACAAGGATTGTACATAGAACAATATCGGACCTCTGAAAAGTATAAACATGCATATGTACTCAGTACTTGGTTGGGCCCCTTTTGCATCAATTACTGTCTCAATGCGGCATGGCATGGAGGCTATCAGCCTGTGGCACTGCTGAGGTGTTATGGAAGACCAGGATGCTTCAATAGCGGCCTTCAGCTCTTCTGCATTGTTCGGCCTCATGTCTCTCATTTTTCTCTTGGCAATGCCCCATAGATTTTCTATGGGGTTCAGGTCAGGCGAGTTTGCAGGCCAATCAAGCACAGTAATCCCATGGTCATTGAACCAGGTTTTGGTACTTTTGGCAGTGTGGGCAGGTGCCAAGTCCTGCTGGAAAATGAAGTCAGCATCCCCATAAAGCTTGTCTGTGGAAGGAAGCCTGAAGTGCTCCAAAATCTCCTGGTAGACAGCTGCATTGACCCTGGACTTAATGAAGCACAGTGGACCAACACCAGCAGATGACATGCCTCCCCAAATCAACACAGACTGTGGAAACTTCACACTGGACTTCAAGCATCTTGCAATGTATGCCTCTCCATTCTTCCTCCAGACTCTGGGTCCTTGGTTTCCAAATGAGATGCAAAAGTTGCTCTCATCAGAAAAGAGGACTTTGGACTCTTTTGGACTGAGCAACAGATCAGGTTTTTCTGTCTTTAGTCCAGGTAAGACGCTTCTGACATTGTTTGTTGTTCAGGAGCAGCTTGACAAGAGGAATACAACATTTGAAGCCCATGTCCAGATCCGTCTGTGTGTGGTGGCTCTTGATGCACTGACTCCAGCCTCAATCCACTCCTTGTGAAAGTCCCCAACACTTTTGAATGGCCTTTTCTTGACAATCCTCTCCAGGCTGCGGTCATCTCTGCTGCTTGGGCACCTTTTTCTTCCACACTTTTCCCTTCCACATAACTTTCTATTAATGTGCTTTGATACAGCACTTTGGGAACATCCATCTTTTTTTGCAATTACCTGTTGAGGCCTTCCCTCCTTGTGGAGGGTTTCAATGATGGTTTTCTGCACAACTGTCAGGTCAGTAGTCTTTCCCATGATTGTGATTCCTACTGAACCAGACTCAGAGACCATTTAAAGGCTCAGGAACCCTTTGCAAGTGTTATGGCTTAATTAGCTGATTAGAGTGGGACACTTTGAGCCTAGAATATTGAATCTTTTCACAATATTCTAATTTTCTGAGATTGTGAATTTAGGATTTTCATGAGCTGTATGACATAATCATTAAAATTATGACAAATCAAGGCTTGAACTATCTCGCTTTCCATGTAATGAGTCTATCTCATATATTAGTTTCACCTTTTAAGTTGCATTACTGAAATAAATGAACTTTTGCACGATATTCTAATTTTTCGAGTTTCACCTGTAGGTCATTAATGCATAACACAAAAATTGTAACATTGCACACAGAGACCTTCTACTCATCAGCACAGTAATTCTAATTTTTTTTCAGATTTGGAGTTTGAGGCTGCAGATAGGGAAAAAATTGAAACAATACCATCTTCCTGTCAACAACAAAACCTTCAGATCTGTCCTTATCCATGCAGATCTGAATTAATATTGGTATTGGGCTTTCAGATAACTTGCCTAAATAAATAGCTTTATTGCAGTCAGAACAAAACCATACAAGAATTATGATTTTTACAGTGCAGTGTGCCTTGCATAGATGCATGCTTAATATATACACTTTTTTTTTGACACAACAGAGATTAGAAATCACCCTGAATAGCTTTTGAGACACTGGTTTTATGAAGGCATAACAGTATTATCTTCAAGTTGCCTTAAACAGCTCTATTCCTTAAAATATTGGAAACAAATTTTATATATCAGGCAGCATATAGTCTAAAAATTATTCAGCTGAAAGAACAAATATGAAAGGGTTAATCAAAATGGAAGAAGCATTTGTTTTCTTCTATTATAGATTCTTTGTGACATGATGGCAGGGAAATAAAGTTTGTGTCAGTGTTCCAATTTATGATCTCCTCCAGCGCTGACATGAATGAGAGAGGGAGAAGCTTTGCTTTAATGCTGAGATGAACTTCTACCTAGTTTCCTGCTCCTTAGTAGATAGCGTTACCTGGGTGATAGAGGGAGGGGGGAATTCCTGTGAATAGAAAGTGCTTGGGACGAAGAGATGGATCTGCATGATGGCCAATGTGACATTGGGGTTGAAGAATAGAAAGGGAGGGGTTTGGAAGGAGGTGCCAGTTTTGGCTGCACAAAGGGTTCAGGGATGTTGTTCTTTCTATTCTTAAATAAAGAAAAGATTCATTAGAGACCTTGCATTTGAGAATGAAGTTTATTTAAGATAGCAGCGAAACCTGACAGATTGAGGAAAAGTTTATGATTTCTCATTTCTTCTCACCTCACTCACATTTTCACTGGCATTTGCATTTGTTATTTTTTTTTTTATTGGATTTATAAAGCACCCTACTCCCGAAGGACTCAGGGCAGTGAACAGCCACAGAATAAAACACATAAATACAAAAATTTAAAATAGAATAAAAACGAATTAAATAATTTGGCTGAGACAAATTTAAAATACCCAATAATTTAAAAACAAATTAAAATTTACATTTAAAAGGGGAAAAGATTTAGGCCAGGCCAGTTTGATGAAATAAGAAAGTCTTGAGTGCGTGACGGAAGGTGTGCAGATTTGGGATCCTCCATATCTCCGGGAGGAGCTCGTTCCAGATTGTAGGTGCCCCCACAGAGAAGGCTCTCCCCCTAGGGGCTGCCAGTCAACATTGTTTGGCTGATGGCATCCGGAGGAGCCCCTCTTTATGGGAGTGTACTGGCCAGTGGGAGGCTATTGGGGGTAGCAGGTGGTCCTAAGCCATGGAGCACTCTAAAGGTGATAACCAAAACGTTGAAGCGCACCTGGAAGACCACCAGGAGCCAGTGCAGTTCGCGCAGGACAGGTGTTACATGGTGGGAGGCTATTGGGGCTAGCAGGTGGTCCCATAGATAACTAGGTCCTAAGCCATGGAGCGCTCTAAAGGTGATAACCAAAACCTTGAAGCGCACCCGGAAGACCACCAGGAGCCAGTGCAGCTCATGCAGGAGAGGTGTTACATGGGAATGCCATGTCACTCCCATAACCATCCACGCGGCTGCACTCTGCGCCAATTGGAGCCTCCGAGTGCTCCTCAAGGAAGCCCCATGTAGAGAGCATTACAATAGTCCAGACGGGAGGTGACGAGGGCATGAATGACTGTGCGTAGGGAGTCCCAATCTAGAAAGGGACACAACTGGCGGATCAGGCGAACCTGATGAAAAATCCTCCTGGTCACAGCCATCAAGTGCTCTTCTAAAGACAGCCGTGAATCCAGGAGGACACCCAAGTTGTGAGGCCTTTCCGTGGGGGCCAATGATTCGCCCCCAATAGCCAGTGATGGCACCAGCTGACTATATCGGGACGTCGGAAACCACAGCCACTCGGTCTTGGATGGGTTGAGCCTGAGCCCGTTTCTCCCCATCCAGATCCGTACAGCCTCCAGGCACCGGGACATCACTTCAAGGGCATCGTTGGGGTGATCCGGGATGGAGATGTACAGCTGGGTGTCATCAGAGTACTGGTGGTACTTCACCCCAAAACCACGGATGATCTTGCCCAGCAGCTTTACATAAATGTTGAACAAAAGGGGCGAGAGGACTGATCCTTGTGGCACCCCACATATGAGGGGCCTCGGGGTCGACCTCTGCCCCCCTGTCAACACAGACTGTGACCGGTCAGAGAGAAAGGAGGACAACCACCGTAGTACGGTGCCTTCCACCCCCAACTCTTCCAACCGGTGCAGCATGATACCATGGTTGATGGTATCAAAAGCCGCTGAGAGATCTAATAGGACCAGGACAGAGGAACAACCCCTGTCCCGAGCCCTCCAGAGATCATCCACCAACGCGACCAATGCCATTTCCATGCTGTACCCAGGCCTGAAGCCTGACTGGAATGGATCCAGATATGTTGTTACATCCAGGTACTGGGGCAGCTGTTGTGCAACCACACTCTCAACAACCTTCGCCACGAAGCAAAGGTTGGAGACTGGACGATAATTAGCCAATACTGCCAGGGCCAGGGAAGGCTTCTTGAGGAGAGGCCTCACCACCGCCTCCTTCAGGTTATTAGTAGCAATCTTTTAGGATTTCAACATTATCTCTTCATGAGCAAATGCTTGCTGTTCAGTTCAGGTCTGAACAGGATGATAAAACATTTGGGGGCAAAGATACAACCCAACAAGCCAGCACTGGAAGACAAGATGGAGAAGATCTCCACAGCCACCATATATTTTCCTTTGGTACTCAAGTAACTTGGGACAAAAGATAACCAAACACTGCAGAAGACAAACATGCTGAAGGTGATGAATTTGGCTTCATTGAAACTGTCAGGTAATTTCCTGGCTAGAAAAGCTGCAGAGAAGCTGATAGTGGCCAAAAAGCCCATAAAACCCAAGACACAATAAAACATGGTCACTGAACCTTCATTGCATTCTAGTACAATTTCTTGAGAGACTGAATGTTTATCAGAGTCTGGGTATGGTGGGGATGTCATCAGCCATGAGGCACAAATGATGACTTGAACAAGAGAACAGGAAAGTACAATGGAGCTCACCATTCTTTTCCCCACCCATCTCCTCATTTTGGACCCAGGCTTGGTGGCCATGAATGCTAGGACAACTACAATGGTTTTGGCCAATAAACAGGAAACTGCCACTGAGAAGATAATGCCAAAAGCTGGTTGTCGAAGAAGACACACAATTTCATTTGGTCTCCCAATAAATAACAAAACAGAAAGGAAAGAGAGCAGAAGGGAGATGAGGATAATGTAGGTGAGATTTCTGTTGTTGGCTTTGACAATGGGAGTGTCCCTGTGTTTAATGAAGATCTGGAGCAGTAAAATTGTGATAGCAGAACAAGACAGAGCACAGATAGTCAAACTCATCCCCAGGAGTTCTTCATATGATAAGAAAGTTATCACTTTGGGGAGACATGAATCCTTGTTGTGATTTGGGTATTGATCTTCGGGACATGGAGAACAGTCACCTGTATCTAAAAGCAATCAGCAAAAATTTCTGTTATACTCATCAATACAACACCAACACCACCCCCCATTACAGAATATGGCTAGGAGGAACTCAACCTGAGATGAAATGAGATCAAAGAAACAAATCTGTTAAATTGAAAGGATTTTATTTTCCCACAGATTATTCCTAGTGGTACATTGAATTTAATATCAGCCCCTGATCATCGTTTGTATCATCTGGAAGGAATGAAAATACCTTTGCCTAATTATCTCATTATCCCAAATAATTCAATAATTCAATATTGAATAATTATTTATTTTATTTATTTTATTTTATTAGATTTATATACCGCCCTACTCCCGCAGGACTCAGGGCGGTGAATAATAATGCATTGAATAATAATGAATTATTCATTATTGAATAATGAAAAAATAATAATTCATTATTGAATAATTGATCAATTAGCTACAATTAGGGAACAGGGCCTACTTTTTAGATAGCCCTGATGCAGATATCTTACAATTAAATTTAGATGTAAGCTTATTCATGTACTACTAAATGGTGTATAGTTTCACCCAGTTTGAAATAGTGGTTAAAGGCTTTCAACTAGGATTTGGGAGATTGTGAGGCCCCTTTTATCTGACAATGGTCTTGGTAGCAGCTCCTCCACCTGTCTCTTAAGAACATCACTCAACACTTATGAAGCATTTTACTTAGTCCCTTGTCTTACATGTTTATATCTGAACTCAGTGTATCTTTATTCATTCATATTGCTTTCGTCTTGTAAATACTTTCACAACTGAAGAGTTTACATATCCAGGAACCAACTCTTCACCAGCAGATTCATTCTCATTACTTTGTTTTGTTTTGTTTTAGAAAACCTCTGTGCATAGAACTTCTTACCATCTTCAGTTGAAATCTTCCCTTCTGGACATAGAAGGCAATAATAACAACAAAATGGCTTCCCTTCCTTTTCGGCCTTCCTATATCCTCTCTGGCAATGATTATTACACAAAGAAATGGGGAGTGACTGATCCAGAAGTAACAAGGAATGAGAGAGAGGGGGGGGGGGAGGGAGGGAGGGAGGGAGGGAGAGAATAGATTTACTTCATGCTGAAAAATAAAGTTTTGATAGAAGATAATATTTGTAACTAAGGGTTGGACTCAGGGATCCTTGGTGCTCTGTGAATCTGGTTGTTTTCTTGCAGATGTTTCTTTACCAGACTAAGATAACATTATCAGTTCTAGCAGGGAGTGGGTTTGATCTCATTTTATATCTTAATGGCTTGCCCTATCAGTTTTGTGGCGAGTGGTCTTTGTGGTTCCTTGATTGGGCTGTTTACTATTAGCTTATTTGTCTGAGTTTTTGTTTGCATCTTAGTTGTTACTCTAACGTTAATCTTGGTGTCAGTCTCTGCTCATCTGGATGTTGATTGCTAGGAAAGGAATGTTTGGGTCTTTGTTTCCTTTTTGGCTCTTTTGAATGATATGTAGATGTTGTTCATCTCTATTTGCCTATTGATAGTCAGTTTGTCCAAGTGCCAGGCTTCCAGGAATTCTCTTGTGTTTTTGCACTCAATTTGGTCTAAGATGCTCATAGTTTCCCAATTGAAATTATGGTTTCACAGTTACTATGAAATTAATGAGTTTTCATCATGTCTTCTGACTGCTAGTTGGTATTCATGGATTTCAAGTCCAAAAGCACTGGAAGATTTTAGTCTGGAATTATGGCTATAAATGCCCTTATCTGAGGGGATCAGAGATATTCATGTTTATTTGCAGACTACAAAGTTTACAGATTACTGAGGAAGATCTACTCAGAGACAACCACCATATTGATTTTGAACTTTACTCCTGTCTATCTGGAAATACAAATCCAAGAATCACTCTTTAATCTTTAGAAGTTTTTTCAAACAAAAGAATTAAGAAGTAAGATGATAGACTACAATAAAGCACGAGTCTATTTTTTTCTTGATAAGGATATAAATACATAAAAAGTAATTGAATGCAACTCAGAAATGAAAAACTTTTCCAGAAGTTTGCTTTCCCCCCCAACCCCCGATGTTGATTAACTGAATCAAGACAAAGACAATATCACTGACCTGATTAAAGCTTTCTGGCCATGTGATGGAATCCAGATGAATACTGAAGGCTTTGTCTGGAGAAGCAAAGGGATCTATGCTTCCTACTTTCACTTTAGAAAATGATTGGTTGGGAAAAGTGACCCAGTTTATAATATCAAATCCTCCAATAAATTCTCCATTTTTGTCAAAGGAAATCTTTTCACCCACACTATTGTTGAAGAAGACACTTCTCAGAAAAGGATGCAGCTAAATTTGAGAGGCACAAAGAGAAAATTTGTAAGGGGTGGGTGAAATCATTATTTGTTTATTTGTTTATTTGTTTATTTGTTTATTTGTTTATTTGTTTATTTGTTTATTTGTTTATTTGTTTATTTGTTTATTTGTTTATTTGTTTATTTGTTTATTTGTTTATTTTTACCTTGCCTTTATTATTTTCTATATACTTCTTCCAGTGGTGGGTTCCAACCAGTGTTATCACTGGTTCTCTTTGTGCATGCATTTTACGCACGATCCCCAAACTTGCACTCTGCGCAAGCGCGTTAGATGCGGCAATCAACTCTGTTGCGCCAATCAGCTGGGCTAAAAAACAAAAAATAAAGGTAGGAATAAAGTAGGGATGGGCGGGAGGGCCCAGCTCCCAGTCAAAGAGAATCGGTTCGGTGACATCACATCGTCACCACTACCAGCTCGGCCAAACCGGGCCAAACCAAGAGCAACCCACCACTGACTTCTTCCTCCACCTATTCTCCCCATAACAACACAACAATTGAGAAAAACAGACCCAAGGTCACTCAGCTGGCTTTCATGCCTAAGGTAATACTACAACTCTCCTGGTTTCTAGGCAAGTGCTTTAACCACTACACCAAATACCTTCAGAAGATATTTTATAGTTCTGCACAGTGATGGTATTCACTTACCTTCACTACCAGTTCACAAATGTGAAACGCATGTGGGTGTGCGCTTGCTTTGCGCGCCACCTCTGTGCATGCACAGGGCCTTCTGCACATGCACAGAGCATCTAAAATGGGATGTGATGATGTCCAGGCAGGTGGGCAGAGTCTCCCGCAGCCGCTGCTACCAGTTCACCTGAACCGGATAGAACCGGCTGAATACCACCACTTGTTCTCCATCATAAACAGTGCTCTCCCATTCAGGTAGAAATTGAAGGTTTTCTAATTTAACAATTGGCACATGACTGGCTTGCTGTCAGAGAGCTATAGCTAAAACCAACACTTTCGTAGAATTTCAGAGGGTATACCATGGTTTGCATGATTTTGATTTTTTTTCTAGATATAGGCACATCATAACATTTGAATACATTTTCCAATTTCTTCATTGTTACCCTACCGAGTGCTGCTCACTTCTTCCGTCTCTAGGCTACAAGAAGTAAGGAGGAGAGAACCCAGTCAGTCTTTCAAGCAGTAGTGAAATGTAAAATTTGTTACTACCGGTTCTATGGGCGTGGCTTGGGGGGGTAATGTGACTGGGTGGGCATGGCCAACTTTTTTTTTTTTAGTTTTAAAAGCATTTTTTCTACAACCTTAAGAAGTTGCAGAAAAAAAATGCTTTTAAAAGCCTCTGACGATCGCAGCTGAGCCGCATGATCATTAGAGGCTTTTCTTTTTCTTTTAAAAGCATTTTTTTTACAACCTCTTCGATCTATAGGGACAGGGAAGAAAGAGAGGCATCTCGGAAGACCAAGAGGAACAGGCAAATTCCTCGGAGGTCAGAGGAAATTCTCTCTGACTCTGCAGCGGGGGTGACGGCTATTATGACTGCCAGGAAGCTGGGGCAACCAGACCAAGCACTGTGCAGGAGTTGAGAATTGAGCAGAATATTGATGCCTGATGAGTGATATTTAACTCATAGGCAGAAAGAAAAAAAAGAGGATTTTTAAAACAATTGTAAATGCCCTGGCGTGATAACAGCGGCTAATAAACATGGGAAAGGACGGAAAAATAGATTAAGGCAGAAATTATAAAGTGATAAAACCCGATCTGAATTTTTATTTTTTTATTTTTTTGGATTTAAGTATTTGGAGAACTTTAAAAAAAATCAGAAGAATTAAGAACCTGAAAAGACCCTTTTTTAATTTTGGAATTTTAAAAGGAGGAAGGATAAAGAAGGAAGAAAAACTTGTAACAGAAAGGACCAGTTAATGACTTTAAATTGAAACTAAATTGGAATGTAACGTTGAATTTGGATTATGCAAATCTGGACTGAATTTTAAACTGATTTGGTGCATATAAATGTGAAAAAAAAAAGAAAAATTAAATAAGTAAAAATTGTTTAAAGCTGACAGCAAACAAAATGGATACTTTTCCAGCTTGTTGATTTTAATAGTGGATTGCAGAGAGCCATCTCCAGGAGAAAAAAAAAATATTGCAACACTGAATCCTTGTTTTGGAAAAGAAAACAAAACTTGGATCTTGAAAGGGATAACAGCATGTGAGAATTTTTTAAGGAGGCTTTGTTCACAAGTGTCTTGGCTTTGGAAACAAAAGAGGATTACAACGTAACTTCAATTGGAATAATTTTAACCTAGAAAGAATAAAATGGTGCAGAAACTTAAAGAAATGATGAAAACGATGTGCTTATCATTGAAAATGGAAATAAGGGAAGTGACCACAATCTTGCATGGAAAATTGAAACTTGATAATTTAGGATACATTCAAGTTGACAAAGAAACAACTAATGAGAAGCAAGAAAAAGAGACTGACAATAAAGAAGAAGGCAAAGACAAGGAGATTGATTATGGAAAATTAAATGATTATGTGGGTAGCAATAATAAAAAGGAGAATTTCAAAAATTACATTGGGATTAACAATAGAAGAAATAGAAAAAGGGAAAACAAACAAAGAAAAGAGGGAGGAATAGAAAGAATATAAAAAACATAAATGATTACACAGGGATTATCAGTGAGAACATAAGAAAAAGAGAAAAGGGTTGGAAAAGAATGGGAAAGATACAGCAAAATAGAAGAGTGTATGCTGTTAAAAAACAAAATGATTGTTTTGGGATTAACAGTGGAAAGATAAGAAAAAGAGAAAAGAGAGTTCAGGACTTTAAAATACAAAAGAAAAGTAGGGGAAAGAAAAAGAAAATATAAAGATAGAAAGGGAGAGAGAAATGGAAGAGGAATATGGTAACTGAAATGAATCTTAGAGAAAAGATGAAATTCTATTTTTAATGAAATGATTTCAAACTATATGCATGTATGATGAATGTAATAATTGGAATATTTTTAATTAATGAAGGGGATTGTAATAACTGGAATATTTTCAATTGTATATTTGGAATATAACTAAATAAGTTAAGAAAGTTGAAATGATATTGGATTATGAATTAATTAGATATAATTAACTGGTTTTTATAAAAATGTTGAAGTGTACTATTTGGAACAGTTGATAAAGAAAAAATTATTTGAGACTGGAATAGGAGATTCTAAGAAAATAATTAGGAATTATATTATGTTGTATGAGTTTAAATTTAGGGATACTGGAGTAAGATTGATATTTAATTGATTTTTCATTGAATATGTTTCATTAATTAGTGAAATTATGATAAATGGATTACTTTTAAAATAAGAGATAAGAATATAAATAATTGATAAAATAATATAATGGTAATAATGAATTATTTAAGTCAATATGAAGACATGACAAAATGTAGGGATGTTTAAGACTTGAAAATAAGACCCAGAAATAAGAAGTTTAATACATGAAATTGCAGCAGTCGGAACATTTGGGTTAAGATATATAGTTAATTGGTCTCTACTAATATGTTGAATTGTATTATTTGGAATAGTTGATAAAAGAATCATTGGTGATTAGAAGAAGTGAATTTAAGGAAATAATTGGGGATTGTACTATGTTATGTGAATCTAAATTTAGGGGTTCAGATTTTAAGGAGGTAAAAGAAAAATTGAGCTATAATAGGATGAGAAATCAAGATGAAGGGTAATATTGGTTTCTTAAAATTAAAGAGAATAAATGCTATGAGAAAAATTGAACATATAAAATTGTGTTAAAGATGAACAAAAATCTGTACAAATTTAAGACCGGGCCAATATTCTGTTCAGAAAAGATGTATTGTATGTTTGTTTGTGTGTGTGTGTGTGTGTGTATGTGTGTGTGTTTGTTTTTTTTTAAAAAAAAAACTTTACCAAAAAAAAATGCAAGTAGAAAAATAGGGACCACCTTTGGTGGGGAGGTAACAGTGTTCTGTGTGCCTTTGGTGTTTAGTCATGCCAGCCACATGACCACAGAGACGTCTTCGGACAGCGCTGGCTCTTCGGCTTTGATACGGAGATGAGCACCGCCCCCTAGAGTCGGGAAAAACTAGCACATATGTGCAAGGGGAACCTTTACCTTTACCTTACTTATATAAGTTTACTGTGTTCTTTGAGATTGTTCTATAAATACTGGAGGTCCCTGCTCTCTCTAATTCTCTCTCCTTTATATACAGTAGCCTTCCATATACTAGTGGAATTCTTTTGCAGATGAAATATTACAAAATTGACCATGTAAATACTATTGCACCCTGTTGTTTAGGAGGAAAATGTTTTCTAATTTAGAATTGACAACCATAGAGAATATAAGTTTTCCTGAAGTTCTCTGCTCTAGATATTACCTGCCATGATTGTAGGTCCTGAAACAACTGTTTCCCAAAGTTCATCCAATTTCTTTGCTGGGATTTAGAGGAGTGCATTGACTGCAAAGCATGAGCCACAGCATAGACAGCATTGTACATGTTATAGCTGTGGCCACTCATCCTAAGTTCAAAAGCAGAAGTAGGGAGTCTCTCCAGTTTCTCTTCTCCAGTACAAATTCTCTCAGTGCCTTTACTCTTCTTAGAGTTGAGAAATGAGCAATCAAACACCTGCTCCCAGAAATCTCTAATAAAGCCATCGTGCCTTTCTGTGGTTGGATTTCTGCTCTGAAGAAACTCCTGAAATCCCAATACTTTCTTTGAGTTAACAGAGAGAGATAAAGCGCCGTGGATGAAATGTATATCCCAGTGTAGGTTAAAGGATACTGTTGCAAAATCCATTTGTGCTGGCATAAACCAGATTTTGGGGCGCAAGGGTATGTCTTCCACTTCTGCAAAACGGAGAAACGATTTTAAAAATGTCATCGTCTGGATCTTGCCATACACAATGATTACGTTGGCCATGCTTTTCATGATGATTTTGTATACTTCAAGTCCTTTATCCATCACTTCCATAAAATCACTGTAAAATGCCAGGTTAGGGAACATTTCTATAAAATCAAAGCAGATTCCTAGCTGAGAAAACATGGGGAGTATATCCCGGACGAACTTCTCTCCTGCATCATCTTTCCCAGAAAGAACACCAATCCATGTCCACCTAAAATGCCGCAGTAACTGGAGGATGCCTTTGTGTTGCAGGGCCTCATTTGGGAACATTTGTTGTAAAAAAACGCCTTTATTTGTTACTGGAGCAGAGCCATATGTGAGCTAATGGAATTTAAAAACAACAAACAACAAGAACAACTGTGCCTCTTTGTCCCTCTCCTTTGGTTTCAATAATGATGCACTTTCCAGATTCTAGTAGTTTTTCCCTAAATATTAGGCATATTCCAACCACCAGGGTTTCAAATAGTAATCTTTTAATAAGTACATATCAGGATTGTACGAGGCCACAGACAAGAGTTCAAGGATTGATTTGATTGAAAGATTTAGGAGCCAACAAATTTCTAGGCTTGGCTCCTCCCCACAGCATGCTTTTTTTCTCTTTCTCTTTCTCTTTCCTGCCCTCAATCCTTATAAATTTGAATAGAATAGAATAGAATAGAATAGAATAGAATAGAATAGAATAGAGTAGAACAGAGTAGAGTAGAGTAGAGTAGAATAACAGAATTGGAAGGGACCTTGGAGGTCTTCTAGTCCAACCCCCTGCTTAGGCAGGAAACCCTATACCACTTCAGACAAATGGTTATCCAACACCTTCATGTTCCACTGTTGGAGCATTCACAACTTCTGGAGGCAAGTTGTTCTACTGATTAATTGTTCTAACTGTCAGGAAATTTCTCCTTAGTTCTAACTTGCTTCTCTCTGTGATTATTTTCCACCCATTGCTTCTTGTCCTACCCTCAGGTGCTTTGGAGAATAGCTTGACTCCCTCTTCTTTGTGGCAGCCTCTGAGATATTGGAACACTGCTATCATGTCTCCCCTAGTCCTTCTTTTCATGGTGTTGCCTTCTAGTTCATAGCCTGACATAGTCATTAAAAGCAGCAAACGTTTTTTAGCTCTCTAATTTGTAGACTAAGAACAAATCGAAATGAATCTGAGTTAATCAGCGATGATATGAGTTGAAAATATATGTATTAACTAGCACATATGCATCCCTCTATATTGTTTAATGCTATACCTACTATTCCAGTTGAGTGGATTTACTTATGATCTCAGAAAGATCAATTTTTGGCATTCTTTCTTCCATCTATCTTCTGACACCCTCTGTATGTTACCTTTGTTGATGAATTCTTGCAAAGCTTTTTCTCCAGAAATATTGTACTGCAAACTAGGGCATACAAAACCTTTGCTAGACCAATTCTCAAATACAGCTCATCTGCCTGAAACCCGCATTGTACATTGGAAGTTAATACAATTGAGCGAGTCTAGAGGTATTTCATGAGAAGAGTACTCCACTCCTCTGCTCACAACAGAATACCTTATGCCACGAGGCTTGAAATTTTGGGATTAGACAATTTAGAACTATACCACCTTTGATCTGACCTAAGTGTAGTACACAAAAGTATCTGCTACAACGTCCTACCTGTCAATGGCTACTTCAGCTTCAACCACAATGATACATGAGCACACAATAGATACAAATTTAAGGTAAACTGCTCCAAACTCGATTGAAAACATAACTTCAGCAACAAAGTGGCCAATGCCTCCCATAACTTTAAACTTAGACTGTCTACTGTTGACCTCACCCCATTCCTAAGAGGTCTGTAAGGGGTGTGCATAAGCGCACCACCGTACCTACCGTCCCTGTCCTACTGTCCCTATTTATTTATATCCTTATCCTGTATTCATAATCATGTTTATACTTATATCTATTATCTTATATGTGTTTGACAAATAAATAAAAAAAATTGTTCTTCACTTAGTACTCTCCTATGCCTTTCCATCCAATAACTTAGTAGTTTCCAGGAATAGATGAGCCTTTGTCTTATAAAAATTCCAAGAAATTTTAGGAACATGATCCTCACTTTATCTGGATTTAGAGAAAGGCTACAGTGAAAGCAACTAGAACTGTATAAGTCCATTGCAGCCATCTACTAGTCATTCGCATTACAGCCAAACTCTTTCTCTTTGAATTGTCCCCAATGATAATTAAGTCAACACAGATGTTTTAGGGAGCTGGAGGTTAAAACATATGAAGAACAGATGCAGGAATTGTTTATCTGGTCTAGTGAAAAGGAGGACTAGGGGTGGCATGATAGCACTCCAGTATTTGAGGGGCTGCCATAAAGAAGAGGGGATCAACCTATTTTCCAAAACACCAGAAAGCAAGACAAGAAACAATGAATGGAAACTAATCAAGGAGAGAAGCAACCTAAAAGTGAGGAGAAATTTCCTAACAGTGAGAATAATTAACCAGTGGAACAAGTTGTCTTCAGAAGTTGTGAGTGTTCCATCACTGGATGCTCTTAAGAAGATACTGGACAGCCATTTTTCTGAAATGATATACGGTGTCCTGCTTGTGCAGGGCATTTGACTAGAAGACCTCCAAGGTCCCTTCCAACTCTGTTATTCTGTTAAGGTTTCTCTTCTTTTGCCAATTTCACATCTGCTGCCTATGAATCTTTAGAACTATTTCCTACAGGAATCTAAGTCATCACTTATCAGTTCCTGATCAGCAAACCACATAGTAGAGATTTAGTAAAAAGCTTGTTGTGGTGTCTCCATAGATGTAGGAATACATAAAAATCCAGTGAAATGCTATAGCAAAGTTTCATCACAAGAATGCTTCAGAATGATACTATTTATTATGAACTTGAGTGTTTTACATTATACATATTGATTGCAGCATGTTTTAAAATTAGAGGGGGGGCAAATGCAGTATGTGTAACCCAGGTAGGAACCAATTGTTAATCTGACATTTTACAGATATTCTAAATGTCTTCTGACACTTAATCTAAATTCTTGGGGAAGTCACTCCCTCTGAAACAGGTGCTGAGGATGAAAGAGGAAAAAGGAGCACCTCTAGACTTGTAGATACCAAAGTCATTCTTCACATACAATTCCTAATCACCTTTTTCGAAAGCTCCCTTCTCCTGTCACAGAGAGGCAGACATGTGGTCTATCATATACTTTAGATTAATATTTACCTTACCTTACTGTATAGATTCAGTAGAAATCTTTCAAATCTTACTTTTTCAGATGGCAGGATCTCTAAACCCTTAATGCCTATCATCATATTAAAACATTTCCCATGCTCCTTTACTTCCCCATTTTCCAAACACAAGAGGGCTTCCAAAGAATGACAATCTCATGAAAACTGACATTTAATATTCTGAATCTTGGATTACCTGTGGAATTTTGTAGGTGCTCAAAATGCTTGCCATGTGAAGGCAGATGTCAGGTCCTCCAATTGCTGCTACAGGAATGTTTCCAAAGCCACACTTGTAGTTTGGGATGAATGTGAAGAGAAGCTCCATTGAGGCCAAGAAAGTCCTGCTTGGACTGAAATTACTGTTATAGATATTGAACCCAAATGTGAGGTTAGGTAAGATCTGAAGGCTTTCATTGATCTGATCCACAGCAAACACCAGGGCTAGAATATTTTGGTAACTCTGAAAGAGAACCCTGTCATGAATAGAATAGAATAGAATAACAGAGTTGGAAGGGACCTTGGAGGTCTTCTAGTCCAATCCCCTGCCTAGGCAGAAAACACTATGCCACTTCAGGCAAATAGTTATCCAACATCTTCTTAAAACTTTCCAGTGTTGGAGCATTCACAACGTCTAGAGGCAAGTTGTTCCACTGATTAATTTTTCTCATTGTCAGGAAATTTCTCCTTAGTTTAAGTTGCTTCTCTCCTTGATTAGTTTCCACCCATTGCTTCTTGTCCTACCCTCAGGTGCTTTGGAGAATAGCTTGACTCCCTCTTCTTTGTGACAGCCCCTGAGATATTGGAATACTGCTATCATGTCTTCCCTAGTCCTTCTTTTCATTAAACTAGACAATGAAAATTAAGTAACATTTTATTAAGTACTTTTATTAAGTAAATGTAATACTTGTTTCAATTTAGTTTCAGTATTGTTTGATGAAGTGTGTTTTACTATGCTATGAACATATAAAATTAAAATATGAAAAGAAAATATTGGTATGATTCCAGGAAATAAATAAAATATAAATAAATAAAATCAGCAAAGATGATTTTTGTTTTCTCTGCATTCCAGGAAAAAAATGACTTTGCCTTGAATTCTACACTTTGCTTTAGATGCATTCATGTTCCCCAAACCAACTTCAAAATGGAGATTTCTGTTTAAAGTATTTGGTAGCTTGTAGTTAGAGAAAAAAGTGACTTCTGACAATGGGATTTTTAGATTACAGTGACTATTACAGTTAACTTCAGCTGACCACATTTGTTCACTGATTATTCTAAAATTAAACATATCACTTAGTAACCTGACATTTGTTAATAATAAAAAGTCACACTGCAAGTTGGGCAGCTAGAAATCAATAATGAATAAGTCAATAAGAATTAGCTAACCAACCAAATGAGAAAAGAAGATATTTTAAAGTAGATGAAGGCCCATGTGAATGTAATATATTCTGACCGTTTAAAGTAAATTACCCTTGATTGTGTGAATGACTGTTGGAGCAGAATTCATTTCTCAGAATAAAGGAGACACTTACATCACTTCATCTTGAAGTTCATTTGAAGGATGACGGTCAAAGAGAATTGGACTGGAAAAAGTGTAGACTTGAGAGATAATTCCAGCAATGATGATATCTCCAGGATGAGTGTACTTGTGAAGAATAGGGAGAGGCTTAATAATGTTGCAGTTAAGAAGAGGAAGTTTGCATGTTGCTTCAGGCATTGATACTAATATTGACACCATGGTCATCACCATCTTGCGTGACATTCTTCTGTTGCATACTAACTTTATCTTTTGCATTGACATTCAATTTTTGTGCCTTTGTGTCTGCTGTCACTCGGTGCTGTTATAGAACCTTACTTGACTTGTTTGCCTTTTCTAAACATCTGGCAGAAATTGTTGCAACTGGAAGTTGGGTATAGAAGAACACCAACAACCAGTGTAGAGGAGAGTTTTATAAACGACATAACCCGATATCTACAATTTGAGCATCACCAAATACAATGTCATGACCAGCTTGGTTGAAAACAGAAGGTTACTGTCTTCTTTATAATTGGTGAAACTGGTAGAGCATTCAGATCCAGGGTTGATTTTTGTTGTAAAGAATAGACTCAACTTGGCACCTGAATAATCTGGAGAAGATCTAGTGGGAATCATAGTTAATTTGATAATTATAGAGAAGATAATCATATGTAGCTCTTCAGCTAAAGGAAATAAGTAACATGAAAAGAAATTTCTCAGGTCTGCTTTAGATTGGCAGAGAATGGTCTATAAAAAGTAGGGAAATATTTTAAATATATACATGCTTAGATAAAAGCTCAGAGATAGTAAAAATTAAGAAATAGAATGTGTGATTATTTGTTAATTTAATACAGGTGAACCATGATTAGTGTGAGTTCAAATAATCCGATAAATGAATTAGTGTGAATTATATTTTTAAAGCATTTCTATTAAAGTTCATTATAGGACAAAATACAAATAGAAACTAAAGTCAAGACAAATAGACAAAGAAAAAGAAAAGGTGTTAAGATTAAAAAAAAACAGTGACTACCAATTTTTTGCAGTGCAGTAGAATTAAAAAAAAAACTTCGACATTTTGCTTTACATTTGTAGTTAATTCAAACCATTTGTTTAACAATAAAGTCAACCTAATTATCAAAACTTTAAAAAGTTTCTGATTTAATGGAGGAATTTACAAAATGACACAAATAGAATTATATTTTTTTTTATTGGCCAAGTGTGATTGGACACACAAGGAATTTGTCTTGGTGCATATGCTCTCAGTGTACATAAAAGAAAAGATACGTTCGTCAAGAATCATAAAGTACAACACTTAATGATAGTCATAGGGTACAAATAAGCAATCAGGAACAATAGCAATATAAATCGTAAGGATGCAAGCAACAAAGTTACACTCATACAGTCATAAGTGGAAGGAGATGGGTGGTGGGAACACCCACTGAGAAGATTAATAGTAGTGTAGACTTAGTAAATAGTTTGACAATGTTGATTGCACTTACTCCAATGCTGACATATTTGTTTAGCAAAGTAATGGCGTTCGGGAAAAAACTGTTCTTATGTCTAGTTGTTCTGGTGTGGAGTGCTCTATAGCATCGTTTTGAGGGTAGGAGTTGAAACAGTTTATTTCCTGGATGTGAGGGGTCGGTAAATATTTTCATAGCCCTCTTTATTATTAGGACATTTGAAATACTCTAAGAAATTTTTGAAGACTGGAGTCAGAAATTAGTAAGTATAGTGTCAGCAATGATGTCTTTTTCTATGACTATACGACATCCAAAAGATATTAACAAAATAATGAAACTGCAAAAGAGAATATTTTGAGAGATTTACATGATAAAGTGGTGAAATGAATTTTGCCTGATGTAGAAATATTAGAATCAGAAATACTGGACAATTTCAAATGTATGATTATAAGACAGAGAGAACCATTTATTTTATTTTATTTTTTAAAATTTTTATTTTGATTTATATGCTGCCCTTCTCCGGAGATTCAGGGCGGCTTACAATGCGTTAAGCAATAGCCTTCATACTTTGATATATTTATAGGATGTCAGCTTATTGCCCCCCACAATCCGGGTCCTCATTTTGCCTACCTTAGAAAGGATAGAAGGCTGAATCAACCTTGAGCCTGGTGAGATTTGAACTTGCAGTAATTGCAGGCAGCTGATGTTAATAACAGTGCTTTAGTCTGCTGTGCTACCAGGGTGCTACCAGTTGGAAACACAAATGATCTGGATAAAGACTTCATACAAATTAAGTCTTGAAAAATAAATTGAAAATACAAATGATAAACCAAGAGAATGGCCTGGATAGTAACTTTATTGGAGATGCAAAAGAGATTTGTTAAATCCTCAAAGAAGTTCTTGTGATAGGAAATTAAAAGTTGAGAGATCAAATCCTATAAAAATGTCTGAAAGCACCAAAGGCCAAAGTTTTTAAAAGTAAAAAGAAAGACTATAAATTTGATTTGTTTGACCAAGGTTAAAATAAGATCTCTAGTAAATATTTATAGATTTTTTTGCTAACAGCTGGACTGAAATGTTGATGATTTCTGGATTTATTCCAGTAGTGGGTTTCAAATCCCAGTGCTACAGGTTCACTATCGATAGCCTATGGGCACGGCACTTCTGCACATGCGCAGAGCATTTTTGTTTTTGTTTTTTTTTAAAAAAAATATCTTTATTAAATATTTACAGTAAAATTAACACACAATAATGATTGGAAAGCAATATAAGAAATGAAATATAGAAACACATAAACACAAGACTAAAACGCAACAACAAACATGACTAACCGAGAGTTAAGCTCACTCTCCAATTAATATTAACTAATATCATCCTAGCCAAACATTTCAATGCAATCAAGTTCTTTTAACTATCTGCAAAACAAGTGGCCTGTTTTTATCAAAATTATAAAGAATTATATAGCCTAGTAAATATCTAGTTAATCTAATTAGACGATCTTATCACCCTTCTCCTAGGTTCAACCTTCTTTTGAGCCAGACAAAGCATCTGTCCCAACTTCTATTATATACTGAATCTTTCTTGTCTTTTAAGATATATGTTAGCCTGTCCATCTCAGCACATCGGAGAATCTTGTTTATTATCATATGGTCAGGGGGAGTATCTGCAAATTGAGGTCTGGGTGAAGGGGAAAGCTCACACCTGTTATTTCCAGCAGCCACTGCTGTATTTTCTCCCAATAGCGTCTAGCTGACAGACAAATCCACCACTGATGGAAGAAAGTACCCTTGGCTGACCCACATTTCCAACATCTATCAGAGGATCCTGGGAACATCTTAGCGATCCTGGCGGCGGGGGGAAGATACCAATGGTAGATCATTTTATAAAAGTTTTCTTTGAACGGGGAAGAAAGGGTCAGTTTCATAGTTTTGTTCCATACATTTTTCCATGCATCAAGCTGAATTGTTGTTCCAATATTTCTCCCCCAGGCAATCATCGTGTCCTTTACAATCTCTTCTGCCATAAAATTGGACAGAAGAAGATTGTAAACGTTGGTAATAAATTTCCTTCGGCCACTTAGGAGAAGCTTGTCAAAAGTTTGTAAATGAAGGGAAATACCCTGTTCCTGTTTATCCCTAGCAAATCTAGTTTGAATTTTCACATAGGACCACCAGTCTATGTCTAATCCTCTAGTTTGGAGATTGGTTCTAGGTCTAAGTCTCCCGACTTCATCCAACAAGTCACCATAAACCCAGTTCCTCTTTATATTGTGCACAGTCGGAAGGGTCTCTGCCTCTAACGGAGACACCCACTTAGGAATCTGTGTGTAAACTTGCTTCTTCACCATTTCCCAAACCCTTAATAAAATTCCTCTGATATAATGATTAGTAAAATGTTCGGATTGTTTGTCTTTCTGAGACCACAAGAAGGAATGCCATCCCCACTGCAAATCATATCCTTCAATTGCCAAAATGTGCTTTCTTGAGAGGATCACTCAATCTTTTATCCAAACCAGGGGTGAAGCTTGGTAATAAAGCTCCCACATAGGGAGCCCCAAGCCACCCCTTGTTTTGTGCTCTTGCAGCATCTTTCTTTTTATATGGGTTTTTTTACTCTGCCAAATAAATTTACTTAGAATTTGGTCTAATTTCCTAAAAAAAAAAAAATTATCCAATCTTGCAGGAGCCATTTGGAATAAAAAGATCCATTTCGGTAAAACATGGGCTTTTATCGTGGCAATTCTACCCAAAAATGAGATCTGAATATGTTGCCATCTCTCCACTTCATTCGCTGTGTCAATTAATAATTTGGAATAATTGAGCTCTTTGATAGAAGAACATCTATTTGTAAGCCAAATACCTAAATACTTAAGTTTTTTGACACAATTAATCCCCATAATACTTTGGATCTGTTCCTTTTGAGCACCTGACAAATTTTTGTTAACATTTTGGTTTTATCCTTATTGATTTTTAATCCCGCTACCTCCCCGTATTCATCTAATTTAGTAAGTAATTTTGGTCCCATAATAAGGGGATCTTCTAATATGAAAACCAAATCGTCGGTGAATGCTTGAAGTTTGTATTCTTCCCCTTTAACTTTTAAGCCCTTAATTTCCAAATCCTGCCTGATCGTCTTAAGAAGTGGTTCAAGTGTTAAAATAAATAGCAGCGGTGAAAGAGGGCATCCTTGTCTGGTACCTTTATAAATCTGTATCTCATCTGATAATGATCCATTAAACAGTAGCCTTGCCAACTGTTTAGAATAGATGGCTTGAACTGCCCTTGTAAATTGAGGCCCAAAACCCATCACTTCCAATTGTTGTATTATAAAATTCCAGTTGACTCTGTCAAAAGCCTTTTGGGCATCCAGAAAAATCATTACCATTGGTTTATCAGAGTGTGTCTCATAGTATTCTAAGGCATTCAATACCACCCTTACGTTATCTCTTAGGTGCCTATGAGGCAGGAAACCATTCTGGTCTTGGTGGATAAATCGGGACAGGAACACCCAGAGTCTCTCAACTAGTATTGTCACAAAAATCTTGTAATCCACATTCAGGAGCGAGATTGGCCTATAGTTCTGGATCAGAGTTTTGTCTGTTTCGGGTTTCGGGATTAGGGAAATGTAGGCTTCCATCCAGGACCGGGGTATTTTAGAGTATAATAAAACCTCATTATAATAGATACATTATGTACATGTTTGTACATTAAATAGATCTTTAATGTACAAACTAAGTGAGTCAAAGACTCCTTTATAAAATCTACTAGGAATTCCATCCGGTCCCGGAGTTTTTCCATTAGCTTGTTTCTTGATAGCTACTGCTATTTCCCCAACTGTAATTTCTGCATTTAAAATTTCTTTACAGTAATCTGGAATCATCTCCAATTGTAGATTCTGCAGAGCATTTTTGATTGACATCTGGGCAGGTGGGTGGAGCCTCCAGCTGCCACCACTACCGGTTCTCCCAGGAAGCAACCCCCCATTGATTTATGCATACAGAAAAGAAATAGGTTATGAAACAAAGAGTAGCCTTCTAGGGGCTGAAAAGTTATTAAGTTTGCTTATACTGTGATGGAAATTGGAAGTCATTTCATTTCTTTTACTTGTTCTTTTTTTCTTGCTCTTTCCTTGTGCTTTTGATAGTTTCTTTCCCTCTCTCTTGCTCTCTCTGAGTTTAGTTGATATTTGCTTTTACTGTTGAAATCAAAATCTTAAATATATATATTTATTTTTTTTTTTAAAAAAAAGAAGAAGATTGTGATCTTCCTAAATTGATTAGATGGGCAAAGAGGAAAAGACAAACCAAATCAAGCCAGTTTTGTACAATTACCAAACATTGGAAGATTGACAATCTAATGCTTCCTTGGAATTGAAGGGCAATAAACGCAAATATTTCTCTTCCGCTACATAACATAACTCTATATAACTGAAGACAGATCCAGACTCCCTTTCCCCCTATATCTGGGCATTAAAGTGACTCTTGAAAGCCCCACTCATCACAGCTTTCCCTTGCAGCCCTCTTCCAAATGGAAATATTAGCAAAATATTATTGGCAGTCTATATATCAATTGGCATTGATATTTCTATCAATGAAACATTTGTTTTGTTCCATAGAACTCTACATCTTATATTTGTTGCTGTGACCACACAAAGAATAGTTTTCTACATGTTGCAATTGTCATCTAGTGTTTACCCAGAAAAATTAGAATAATTTCATCTGCTGGCATTCTGAATTACTTCTTTCCCCTCTTAATCAAGTGTTTCATAGCCATAAATACACCAAACAGATTTATGACCATGCAACGTGCTGTGAGTTGTTGATGTGATCTGTGATATTTTCAGTGATCATACTCCAGCATATTGACCAGAAAGGGGAAAGCATGTAAGTTGGATACTACTGGTATCATGGATTGGACCGCAATTCAATGTATTATCCTTTGCCTTATAAAATATGTCATTGGCTCACTGATGTTTGCTAGAGAGACAAGGTCAGCTGGCTTCCTAGCCAATTTCAATTTGTCCCTCTGACATCCACACATGAAGTTGCCTGGGAATTCTCAGTGCCACATTGCTTCAGAAACAATTCAGAGATCTCTTTGTTTAAACCCCAAGGTTCTTTGTGTAATATCTCCACTCCTTTAGACACATTCTAATCTTCATATGAAATAAGATGAGCAGTAAAGCCAAATTTATAATTCTCATTAAATTGTATAGCTTGTTTATATTTATCATATTATGATAGGCATTGATCGAGAAAATGAAAGAAAGAAATTATAGCCAAATAAATATAAATTAATTATGCTAATCAGTTAACCAAAGTATGTAGGAATCACACCACAGTAATAAAGGGCGATTTTAATTACCTGATATCAACTGGAAGACAAACGCTGCATCAAGTAGGAGATCAACACATTCCGGACCAACTAACCGACAACTTTGTCATCCAAAAGATAGAGGAGGGAACTAGAGGGGCTGCTATAATGGACCTCATGAGCCACAGTGGCGCAGTGGTTAGAGTGCTGTACTGCAGGCCACTTCTGCTGACTGCCAGCTGTCTGCAATTTGGCAGTTCAAATCTCACTAGGCTTAAGGTTGACTCAGTCTTCCATTCTTCCAAGTGGGTAAAATGAGGACCCAGATTGTTGGGGACATTATGCTGACTTTCTAAACCACGTAGAGAAGGCTGAAAAGCACTGTGAAGTGGTATATCAGTCTATGTGCTATTGCTATTGCTAATTCTTACTAACAGAGAAAAAGTCATAGAAAGGTTGAAATTATCAGAACTTTGGGTGAACATGACGGTGTCTTGTTGGAATTTAATATAATGCAAACACAAGCAACAGAACATAAACCATTGTCTTAGACTTTAATTCAATATAAAGAAAAAATCCAAGGTACGCATGCAATAAATATATGTAACAAATTAACATCTAGGAGAAAACTCAGTTCTTCACATCCTTGAAGAAGATAAAAGGATCAGAGCCATCTAAATCATACTGAGAAAGCTTTTTCATAAAATAGACACTGAAACATAGAAGTCCTATGTAATGGGCTAGAACCAATTGCCACAGCCAGCTTGCCGTGGCCAATTCACCACAGCTAACTTGCCACAGACAACTTGATGCATGGGAAAACTCACAGCAGAACAAGAATTGCACTAATATTGAAGAAAGAGTGGAATATAATCATTAAAGAAAGGAGGGATAAAATGAAATGTGAATGATAAAAATTAAAATATTTTAAAATTATTTTAAATATTGAAATTGAATAGTTGAATTGCCCCAATGAACTGTCCTGTGGTGAGTTGATCATGGTGAGTTCTCTGACGATGAGTTGATTGTAATGAGTTGGCTGTGGTGAGTTGGCTGTAGCTACTTTTTTTTTTTTTTAATTGATTTATATGCCGCCCTTCTCCGGAGACTCAGGGCAGCTTAAAATGCATTAAGCAATACTTAACCCATTCTGCTATGTAATTGAATATGTTGTATACTCTCTGGCTTAAATGTTTACTTGGAAAAATAATTAGACAGGTATATAAAGAAAGATCATTTACAATTTTCTTTTCATTAGCTGATGTTTGTTGTTCAGTTCAGGTCTAATCACAATGATAAAACACTTGGGAAGAAAGATACACACTAATAAGCCAGCACTGGAGGAAATCATAGAGAAGATCTCCACAGCCAACATATATTTCCCCTTTGTGCTTAGATAAGTTGGAACAAAGCAAAGCCAAACACTGCAGAAGACCAACATGCTGAAGGTGATGAATTTGGCTTCGTTGAAGCTATCAGGTAACTTCCTAGCTAAAAATGCAGCAGAGAAGCTAACCAGAGCAAGAAAACCCATAAAGCCCAAAACACAGTAGAACATGATTGATTCCTCATTGCATGCCAGGATGACTTCTTCAGACATTGACTTTGTATCAAAATCTGGGTATGGTGGAAAAATTGTCAACCATACTATGCAAATAGTGGTTTGGACAAGGGAGCAGGAAAAAAGAATAAAAATGACCATTCTCCCACGCACCCATTTCCTCATTTTGGAGCCAGGTTTGGTGGCCATAAATGCTAGAACCACTACAAAGGTTTTGGACAATACGCAAGAAACTGCCACAGAGAAGATGAGTCCAAAAGCTGGTTGACGAAGGAGACAAAGAATTTTGTTGGGTCTCCCAATAAATAGAAACACACAAAGGAAAGATAGGAGGAGAGAAACAAGGAGCGTGTAGGTGAGATTCTGGTTGTTGGCTTTGACAATGGGAGTATCTTTATACGTAATGAAAATTATAAGCACCAAAATTGTCTTTAAACAAAAACAAAGAGAAAGGGCAGTAAGACTGATCCCCATGGGTTCTTCATAGGATAAAAAGCTAACCTGCTTTGGAAGGCATGTATTTCTGTCAGGGTTTGGATAATGATCATCTGGGCACTGAGAACAGTCATCCATGTCTGAAAAAAGAACAAAAGAGAGATTTATATTCTGCACACAAAAATCTCATGACACCAAAAGGCAGAGCAAGAGCTGCCTGGAAGAAGCCAGTCGGACTGGGAGTTCGTAATTCATCCCCTGCCCAACCTCTCTCCACCTTCCACACTCCCAAGTTGCATCAAAATAGGGGTGGGTTGCTAAGTGAGAGGCAGGAAGCCTCTCCCTCCCTGGAGAGGGGGAAAAAAGAGACAACAAAAGGAACTCTGTCTCACTCCATGTGCCCCAATGATAGGCAGCGGCAGCCAAGCCTCTTCTTTTTCCTGCCCTCTCCGGCACTGGAAACCAAGCATCAGCCACATGCCCAGTCACCCATGGAGAGATCAGCTGGGCTGTGGTACCAGGTGGGAAGCCACAGGAATGGCAGGCAAGTGGGCTGGGCTGTGTGGCCTACATGGGAAGCCACAGGGAAGGCACGCAAGCAGGATTGGACGTGCACTATATGGGAGGCCACGGGGCAAACAGGTGATAGGCCTCAGGGAAGACAGGCAACCAAGCTGGGCCATGGGGACAGTGTTGGAGGCTGTGGGGAAGGCAGGCAAGCAGGCTGGGCCATGGGGCTGTGTGGGAGACTGTGGGAAGGCAGGGAAGCGGGATGGGCTGTGGAAGCCCCATGGGAGACCACGACGAAGGCAGGCAAGTGGGCTGGACTGCAGGGATTGTGTGGGGGACCGCAGGGAAGGTGGGATGGGCTGAGGGCTATGGGCTGAGGGCTAAGACTCACTAGGCAGAGATCAACTGAGCCACATAATTGAGGCAAGTGAGGGAATCAAAGAGCAGCAGCTCTAGCAAGCAGGCGAGGCAAGAAAAGAAGTGACTGGGAAGGGAGGCATGGGTGGGGCCAGCCAGTGGTGGGATCAGCCAGTTCTCTGAACTGTGCAAAAACTTAAAAACCCATTCACTTGAACCAGTGTGAACCGGTTGAATCCCTCCTCTATATAATAGGTACTATATGCTTAGCCCCATTATATCTTTAATCTCCCTACCCTTCTCCTCTGATATTTTCCCTTCTGGACATGGAAGACAATCATAGCAGCAAAATGACTCCCCTTCTTGCTTGACCTTGCTGTATCCTGCCCTACAAGGATCATTACATAAAGACCAAGGTGGTGCCTAACAAGAAATTTAAAAAAATAATAATATCTTTGATATAGGAATTTCAAGCATTATAAAAATTACAATGCAAAGCAGGCAAGAAATATATATAAACCTATATCATTCATACATGTAAGTAGGATTTCCTTTTACACAGTAAGAGCCCCAACCCTGGTTGTAGTGCCAGGTTTTAGAGTCTCACAAAAGGTGAGCATGTTTGTGGCCATCTTGACCTCCAGAGAAGTTCAAGTCAAAGTGTTCTAGTGCATAAAAGGAACATTTTATAAACTTTAAGCATTCTTTGGCAGGTGGAACCTGAAGCATATTCCACCTGCCTGCCTGCCTGCCTCCCTGGAAGGGAAGGGAAGAGGAGAGAAGAGAAGAGAAGAGAAGAGAAGAGAAGAGAAGAGAAGAGAAGAGAAGAGAAGAGAAGAGAAGAGAAGAGAAGAGAAGAGAAGAGAAGAGAAGAGAAGAGAAAAGAGAAGAGAAGAGAAGAGAAGAGAAGAGAAGAGAATGACAGAGTTGGAAGGGACCTTGGAGGTCTTCTAGTCTAACCTTAGGCAGGAAACTCTACACCACTTCAGACTGGCAACCTATTTAACACAGAGAATAGTCATATTACATATGCTAAATAACCTAGTAGTCATTTACTAGATGGTGTGTTGAATTCCACACTAGTTAAAACTTCTGAACTCTCTTCAAAGGCAGCTCCATGTCGATACATAATCCATATTAGAAGTCATGAGGAAAACTATGACAATTATTTCTATACCAAATATTTCAAATGTAAACATTCATAAAGGTCTTTTTTTCCTTTCCCCATGAGATTTCTACAGAGGTTAACCAAGAGAAGATGCTATGGATTTTCTATCAATAGAGAGACATTTTTATGCTGTATAAACGAAGACAGACAAACCTACATTCATACATCTAACCTGAGGAAATCCTACTGGCCAAGCGATGGAATCCCCAGAGATATTGAAGAATTTGTCAGATGGAGCTGTGGGGTCTATTCTCCCAACTTTGACCCTAATAAAGGACTGGTTTGGGAATGTGATCCAGTTGATAATATCAAATCCACCAATGAATTCTCCATTTTTGTCAAAAGTGATCTTTTCACCAACATTGTTGTTGAATGAGACACTTCTTAGAAAGGAATTAAGCTATAATAGTGGAATAGAGATATAAAGAGGGAGGGAGGGAGGGAGGGAGGGAGGGAGGGAGGGAGGGAGGAAGGAAGGAAGGAAGGAAGGAAGGAAGGAAGGAAGGAAGGAAGGAAGGAAGGAAAGATGGAAGGATGGATTTATACTGGATCTTGCTTGTTTAGAAGCAAAGAATAGAAGCAAAATATCATATTAATACAATAAAATGAAAATGTATAAATATTGTGTGTGTGTTTACACAGACACAAACTTACATACAGTATATACACATACACACACATACACACACACACACACATATCTTGATTTAGCTCACAATCACCTCACTTAGAGATTATTTGTGTTCAATCATAATTCAGATATAGGAGGTCAGGTTCAGCTAGTAAGAATATAGGTATTTCTAATTCTAGAAACAGGTGTTTCTAATTCTTTCTATTGCCTGGCTATGGTGTTATAAGTGGGAAATATATATCTACACCTCAGTGGTGAAATGTAAAATTTGTTACCACTGGTTCTATGGGTGTGGCTTGGGGTGGGAGGTTAATGTGACTGTTTCCTTTTAAAAACTTTTTTTTTTTTTTTGCTTTTAAAAGAAAAAATAGCCTCTGATGATCAGGCAACTCATCTGGGATCATCAGAGCTTTTTAAAAGCATTTCTTCTACAACCTCTTTGGCTTTTAGAAGGCTCTGACGATCCCAGCTGAGCCACGTGATCATCAGAGCCTTTTTTAAAAAACTTTTAAAAGCATTTTTTTGGCCGAAGAAAAAATGCTTTTAAAAGTTTTAAAAAAAGCCTCTGATGATCATGCGGCTCAGCTGGGCATGAGGGGCGGGCAGAAATTTTTGTTACTGGTTCTCCGAACCACCCACTATCATCTCTACCAGATCAGGTGATCCAGTCTGAACCGGGAGCATTTCACCCCTGCTACATCTCAGAGATGACCCAAAGTGATCCAAAATTTCCATTTACTATGTCAGAGAACATTCCCTACAAATGGTTAGAAAGGACGACATTATAACAGGCAAACTCTTCTAGTGCCTTTAGGGACTATCTGTATTGATAAACTGCATAATTTGAAGATGGTTCTGTTGTATTAACAAAAAAATTTCATTACAATAATCATAAGTTTAACAATTAATCAGGATTTTTTCAGGTTGCAATTGGAGCAAATATGTATAAGCATTTGAAATAATCAGATAAATCAATATTTTCCATGAATTTCCTAACTCTTATCCATAAATTATAATCTTAAAACATGGTTGTTTTTTTCCAATGTATCCCACTACCTCCTTCATTCCCACATTGAGGTATTGTTCAAGGGAAAATAAGAGTAGTAGTTACTAAATACATTATAATAATGAGAACAGAAAATGTGAAAGGAACACATACAACTTATTTTATGTTTCATTCTAGAATAAACAGGAGTTAACAAGGAGTTAACTCTAGAGTAAACAAGATATCACAATGGATTTGAGTGCCATAAAAGCAGAGTTTGATTATTTTTTAAAAAAAAATGACTTCTGAGTGTAGAATAACCCTGGCAGTGAGAAATAAAGCAGAACAGCAATGCAAGTGAGCCTTAATAGAAGGTCTATGATGAAATTCATGAAGAACGTCATCAGGATATGCCTTGAAACTTGGGCATACAAAAAGGTCTGTATTATTCATTGCAAACATTGCAATCAAATCATCTAGAAAAAAAGATTACCAAGCCTCTGATCCAGCCCACAATGGAGATAGAGTGGACCATCTACATCCATCTGCTTGTAGACAAATTTTTATGATTGTTAATTTGATGAATTGAAGAATATTCAAAAGGTTGTTGTAGGAGTTTTATACGAGCATATAAATATTCCAGTTCAATAAGTCACAAGTTTATTTCACTTTTATAATCATATCAATGTCCTAAAAATATTATTCATTAAGGTTGATGGACAGATGTTGGTATTACATATATGGTACATTTCTCTGCTTTAGATCTTACCTGCCATAACACTTGGTTCGGAAACTGTTGCCTTCTTTCTTTCGCTACGATCTTTTGCCTGGACTTTGATAAATTCAGAGATTGCAAAGCATGTGCCACAGCATAGACTGCATTGTAAATATTATAGCTCTGGCCACTCATGTGTGTTTCAAACACGGATGTAGGAAGGGTCTCAAGCCTCTCCAGCCCAGTACATTTGTTCTCAGACGTTTCTGTTTCAGGATTGGTGAAGAAACAGTTGAATGCCTGTTCCCAGAAATCTTTCCTAAAATAATCGTGCTGGTTGTTGATTGGACTTATATTTTCAAGAAACTTTGGAAAGTTTTCAATGTCCTTTGTGTGAACCGCAAAGGATAAAGCACCTTGCAGGAAATGGATATCCCACGATCTATGAAAGGAATTGGAAGTGTAATCTGTCTGAGCTGTTGTAACCCAGATTTTTGTCTTCTTTGGTATATCCTCCACTTCTGACAGTTGCAAATACATTCTCAGAAAAGTTATGGACCTACTTTCACCATATAAGACTACGACATTGGCTGTGCTGGTCATGAGAACTTGGTATACATGGAGTCCTTCAGCTATTTGAACATTAAAATCAATGTAAAACGCTACATAAGGAAAGTCTTGTATGAAATCAAAGCAGATGCCATGCTGGGAAAACATGGGAAGCACCTCCTGGACAAATTTCTCTCCATTGTCATCATTCACGGCCAGAACTCCAATCCAGATCCATCTAAAATGCAACAAGAGCTGGAGAAGAGCACTATGCTGGTGGGATTCATCTGGAAACATTTGTTGGAAGAAAATGGCTTGAGTCTCTTTATCCATGACTGGTGCAGAGCCATAGGTCAGCTAAAGGAAGCAAAAAACAAATATTGTTGGGAACCCCTGAAAATGTGTACATGCAATTGAATCTTTGGATGTCTAGATTCAGCAGTCCATCTGCATTTAAAAGACAAAGGCCACTCTTTTGAAAACAACAAAATCCACATTTTGGACAAAGAGAACCACTGATTTGAAAGAGGGGTCAAAAAGGCCATCCATGCCAAAACTGAACAGCCCTCTCAACAGAGGGGAGGAGGG
The DNA here is from genome assembly GCA_022577455.1 of Arizona elegans. NCBI lineage: Eukaryota > Metazoa > Chordata > Lepidosauria > Squamata > Colubridae > Arizona > Arizona elegans. Next base: position 5,495,616 of record JAKOOJ010000021.1, on the reverse strand, counting down.
ATGCAACATCATCTGTCTCCAGTCTACACACAGTCCTTTCAACAGTTCCAAGAAGGCTCCACACCCACATTAAGGTCACCTTAATGACTCACGAAAAGAATGAAAATGACCAGCTGTCTGCAAGGAGTATACATCCTTTCATTCCCCAGCATGCAGTAAGAGCTGAAGAAGCTTCTTGGGTGAGAAGAAAAATGTATTTTAAAAAACCCAGAAAGTCCAGTTACCTCTTGAAAAAATAACTTTGGGACATTTATTTCCAAACATATCCAGGATACAGGAGTGAAAGCAATATTTTATGGAAGAACTCTCATTGTGTTTGTTGTCTTTGTAAAGAAATGCAAAACACATGCAGGCACACACACACACATAGCAGAACTGTACTAGAAAAGGAAAAATTAATGCTGAATTTAAATTTGGTGTATGGAATTGAAGAATATTTACATATTGTGAACACATTCTGGGCAAAGTTGTTTTTAGTCATTCTAAATTGCCTATCCAATCAAACAAAGATGAATGTCTCTTTCAAGTCCAAAATCTCTTTCCCTTCTTCCTACTCCAATCTTTCCAGAATATTTTGGAGATGCTATTGGCCTACAGAAGGAAGCATCCATGGATGCCCAAGACACTTAAAACACCATAGCTATTGTCTTCTTCAAAATGTCAAATTTCTCTGCTTTTCTACTGGAGAAGAATACAGGCTTGTTGGATTAGAAATGAAGGGAGGTTTCTCAATGTTTAGAGGACATAGAGACTTTATTACAACTGGAGGAGGATCCCTAAATACTGATTTTAAGCAGGTTGATTTCCTTATTATTTTGAAATAAACATACAGGCCAGTTCTTCTCTCTACTTACTATTTAGATAAATCTTCAAAACTTCCTCAATGGGTATCTATCAAAAAGTTGTATACAATCTGAACATGCTCTTCATCATAAAATCTATCACTCTAAACTTGTTCAGGTAGTCAGTCATCACTCTTACCTGAGGAACTTTGTAGATGTTTAGGACAGTTCCCACATGAAGACAGATGTCAGGTCCCATAAGGACAGCAGCCAGGTTTTGGGGGACCCCACATTTGTAGTTAGGAACGAATCTACCCTGGGTGAAGGGAAGCCCCATGGAAGCAAGGTAAGTCCAACCTGGACTAAAATTGCTATTATAGATGTGAAAGCCCAGTGTGACATTGGGCAGGATCTGAGGATTTTCATTGATCTCCTTGAGAGCAAACACTAAAGCCAGAATGTGCTGGTAGTTTTGATAACATATTCTGTAACAAGAATTACATAACACATTTAAAAGAGTCTGCTTCAGATGATGGCATGTCCAATCTTCCAGACTTATTTCTCGAAGAAAGAAACTCTATTTTCCTACAGTAATAGCAATTTAAATATTAATCATAGGTAATACAGTTCCCTCAGATGTTACTTGTACTTGCATCATGTACACAAATCTGTATTCTCTACCTAGAATGAATTAGATATAATTTGTCATAATGGACTTTTGATCTGCTTTCATGTGGCAGCATTAAAATGTACATTGAAAATAAATCCAGGTATCCTATGTTTGAAAAAATGGTGTTTCTGTGTTTTGTTATTACAGCTCAGAGGAAAGATTTTTGAGCATTGTATAATTAAACAGCTGGAAAAAATCAATCTATTAGGAACGTACATAAGTCCGTCTTGAAGCTCCTCAGAAGGATGTCGACTGAAATCAGTGGGATCAGAAAATGATGAGAACACAGAAATAATGCTACCAATGCTAACTTCTCCAAGCTGATGATATGTGTGATGAATAGGAACAGGCTCATCATGGTCACATTGAACATTAGGATTTTGGCATGCCACTTGAGGTATTACTGTCAACAGTGATGCCATCAATGCTAACATCATCCACAGAAGTCTTCTTTTGCTATACAAATGTCCCTGTCTGCAACATGATTCTTGAAGGTGCCCAAGTAAAACAGTCTGACATGACTTCATCAGTTGTTTTTCAGGCAACATAGACAGTAATATCTACCACTGTTTATACTCATAGAGTTCTAAGGGCTTCTAGTTTGAATGTCATGGGAAACATTAACAATGCTGTCATGGTCAGGTTATTGTTTTGCCTTGGAGTCCCATAGGATTTGGAAGATAGAAACAGGCTAATTTCATAATGATAGCGAGACAAGCTCCTCTATAGAGATTTTTTTACATTCACAACTAAAAAAAAAGTGAGGGCTTTCTGAGAGAAGAAGTGATGGAAAAAATTGAAATCACTATATATTTCAGTGTAGAAATACGGAAAGAGAAATAGAAGTATATAATAATAAAAGTAGATAAAAACATGATAATCCACCAGATGGATTCATAACTGGCTGACCAACCACATTCAACGTGTAGTCCTCAATGGGACTGCATCTACATGGAGTGAGGTATGCAGTGGGGTACTCCAGGGCTTTTCCATTCATCTCCCTCCTTTATGCGGACTCATTAGTAGGCTTCCCTTAGATCTAGCTTGCTGAAGATCTTGCCTTTTGACAAGTGGTTCAGCAAGTCCTTCATTAGGGGTAGGGGAGTGTAGGTATTTTGTATGCAAATGGCGTTCGCACCCCTAAAATCAACACATAATCTCAGCCCCTCCTCTTTCTTCTCTTTGAACAGTACAGGGGCTGCCACTCTAGATTTTGCAGTGTTGATGAATCCTCTAGCTAAGTTGGTATCAATGTACTTCCTCAACTCTGTCATTTCCGCAAGCGTCATGGAGTACATTCTGGGTTTTGGTAACTTGGCCCCATGTTCTAATTCAATGGCACAATCCATGGCTCGATGAGGGGGGAGGATGTTACATTCCTCCTCACTAAATGGCTCGGCTATGTTTCCATATTCCTTAGGAATCTGGGGGTCGCCTGGAGGTAAGTCTGAATTGGCGGCTGCTGTTTCTGGAGGTTGGCAGTCTCTTGGGAGGAGGAACCAGGGGAAGTGGACTGATGCCAATTATGATCTTCCTGTATCTATCTCCCCATTTAATGGTAGGGGCCCATTTTTCAAGCCACACAAAGCCTAATATGATGGATTCGGACATCTTGGGCACTACTATAATTTGTATAAGTTCATGATGCATTCCAATTTCTAATTTAACCCGTTCTGTAATTTGGGTGGCTGGTACCACTCCAATTAATGTTCCATCCACATGTTCGAACTTAATTGGGCATTTCAGGGCTCTAGTTTGTATCCTTAATTGTTCAACAATTGGATGCCCAATTAGATGTCTGGTACAACCTGTATCTATTACTGCTGATACCTCTCCTTGCTCTCCAGTCTCAGGCACCACCAATCTCACTTTAATTGAAAAGGGGTGGTGGCTGCACTCACCATCAGTCATCTTCATCGATAGCCTCGCTGGGAGGGGCTCCTTTGGCCAAAGGTTCCTCACTCTCCTCGGTGGGGAGGGGAACCTCTATGGCTTGTTGGGCAAATCGGCTGGTGTCTGGGGGCTTTCGTGAAGCCCTACTGCCTCTGGTAGCCGTGATAGGACATTGTTGTGGAACTGGTGCAGGTGCCAGGCGCTTGGAAGCTCGATGACCCATTTGTCCAAAATGGTAGCATTTGATAGTTCTTGTAGGTTGAGAAGGAGGGGCCTCAACTGGCTTTAGCAGAGGACATCTAGCCAAAATCCTCTGAGGTGGCTTCTCTGCTGAGGGTTTGCAGTGTGGGTTGATTTCTCTATCCAGAACTATGGACATAGTATACCAGTCCTTAGCCACTCTGGCATTCCTCGAATACTACATGCTTTTCTGACTTCCTGATAAATGGCTTCTTTAAAATAGTGTAGGACTATGCAGTCCGGCCAATGGCCAAGGTTCACTGCGACCCATCTAAAGTCCCATACAAAGTCTTTTATGGGTCGATTACCTTCCTTCATCACTTTTAATGTGGCTTCATTCTCATTGATTCAATCAGGGTCTTCAAATCTGGTATGGAACAGCTCAACAAAACCTTCAGCATCAGTTCAGCAGTTCCCTCATTGTGCAGCTGGACCATCCAGTGCAAAGCATCTCCTTCATTCATCCCCTCTGAAACTGCAGATACTAAGTTGCAATCTGTTTCATATTGTTCTCCACACTGCTCTATATGGGCCCAGACTTGGCTGAGGAAGTAAGCCAGGCTTACCATCAAATGTGGCTCTAAAATGGGGTGGTGGCGGCCTTTCTGTGGAACGGCCATGGCAACAGGCAGTGGGGCTGGGACCGGTTGTTCAGCTGCGGCAGGCGATAGGGTGAATGTCGGAGGTTGAGTTGGAAACTGTGGTGGCACTGTTGCTGGCTGCTGGATTGCGGTTGGTGGTAGGACAGGGCCAGCTGCTATCCTGGTTGTTGAGCTGCAGAAAGGAGGGGAGCTCCAGCCGGCTTCTGGATCAAGCCCCACTGCTGTGTCGGGATTATTGGGGCATATTGAGCACATGGGGATCCCAGAAAAATTGGAACAGAAGGTGCTGGCATCCACTGGCACTGGACCCATCCCCGGTCTTGATAGAATCCCCAGCTTGGGGGGATATATTCCACAGGGGGTAGCATGAAGGCAGGTTGGTGAGGGGGGGCAGCGGTCCCCATGCTGGGTGCATCTGCTGTCTCCCTCCTGCCGCATGGCCTGGTTGTGCCGATCCGATCCCCCGGTCATCGCTGGCTGCGTGGAGAATTGCCAGTGCCACCCTAGTTCCACTGCCGGGTCCTGGATGAGGAAAAGTCTCTGCAGCTTCAAGGGCTTGCACCACTTCTTCAGAATACCGGGTCTCGATGAGTCCTTTGGTATTCGGGATTCGGTATCAGCAATCTCTTCTTTTTCCATCTTTGCTGAGTCTTCGTGTCACCCGAGGTTTAGGTTGGCACTGGGATCAGCACCCAGACAGCCCCCTCTCAGGGTGCCATTAAATTTTTGAGGGATTTGGGTTAATGTCACCATTGCAGAACAACCCAACTCCAATTAAAAACTCCAAGACAGGCATTTTCTCAAAGTTCCCATTTATTAGAGTAGGTATACTGGCAAATCTAGGAAAACCCGAATCTGAGAGTTCCAGGTTTTCCCTCAGTAAATCAAAACCCCAAATCCAGCCTCCCTGCACCCATCAGTCCATCACATGGCCTAATCACCATCCATCCCATTGTGCCATCACTGCAACCAGTCCTCATCCAGATGCAGGAACACCATGACCTTGACTGAGGGGAAGAATGCTATTATGTCTAACTACAAACACTCTACTAAATCCCCCCTCCTACTTTCCCAAGCGCAAGAAGTGGAAGTGAGGAAGCTTCTGGTGTTAATAATGGATTCATTGTGACCAACTACACTCAATGTGTAATCCTCCACGGGACTGCATATACATGGAGTGAGATATGCAGTGGGATACCCCAGGGCTTTGCTTTAGGCCCAGTACTCTTCAACATCTACTTCAATGATTTGGATGAGGGGATAGATGGGCAAGTCATCAAATTTGCAGATGACACCGAGCTATCAGGAATACCCAACACTCCAGAAGATAGGCTTAAGAGACAGAAGGATTTTGACAGACTTGAACATTGGGCGCTATCTAACAAAATGAAATTCAATAGTGAAAAAAGTAAGGTTCTACATTTAGGCAAGAAAAACGAAACGCACAGGTACAGTATATGAGATACCTTGCTCAATAGTGGTGACTGTGAGAGAGATCTTGGAGTCCTACTGGACAATCACTTAAATATGAGCGAGCAGTGTGCAGCAGCTGCCAAAAAAGCCAACACAGTTCTAGGCTGCATAAACAGAGGGATAGAATCAAGATCACATGAAGTTTTAATATCATTTTATAATGTCTTGGTAAGGCCACATTTGGAATTCTGCATCCAGTTTTGGTTGCCAGGATGTAAAATATATGTTGAAACTTTAGAAAGAGTGCAGAGAAGAGCAACAAAGATGATTAGGGGACTGGAGGCTAAAACATATGAAGAACAGTTGCAGGCACTGGATATTTCTAGTTTTATGAAAAGAAGGAGTAGGGGTGACATGATAGCAGTGTTCCAATATCTCAGAGGCTGCTACAAAGAAGAGGGAGTCAAACTATTCTCCAAAGCACCTGAGGGTATGACAAGAAGCAATGTATATATAATTCTTACTTTTTCGTAGGGTTTATGTGTGTTTTTTCTTCTAGCCAGGCTTTCCCTACGTAACCAAGGTTTTTCTGCAGCCCCAGCTCAGTAGAATCACATCCACTCGATTCTGGGCTTTTTTCCTTTCTAGCAGACAGCAAGCTCTTCCTGCTAGGTGGGAGACCTATATAGATCTATTTCTAGCTTGTTTGCTTTCATCAGTAGGCCACACCCACATCTTATGTATCCTCCCTCTAAAGGTATAGTATCTATTTTCTTACTTCTTCGTAGGGTTTATGTGTGTTTTTCCTCTAGCCAGGTTTTACCTACATAACTAAGGTATATATATATTATATTTATTATATATAAATATATAATAACAACAACAACAATTATTATTATTATTATTATTATTATTATTATTATTATTATTATTATTATTATTATTTCAATTTATATACCGCCCTTCTCCTATTGGACTCAGGGCGGTGCACAGCCAAGGATAAAAAACATACCAATACAAAATTTAAAATCAATTAAAAGACTTATACAGCTTTGGCCCACAATTTAAAAAAATCCAATTAAAACCCAATTTACACTTAAAAAGCTAAAAAGCTAAAAAGAGCTAAAAAAGAGCTAAAGAGCGGGGGGGGGGTTTCACGCCAGCCCTGCTTGATGGAAAAGAAAAGTTTTTAGGGCACAGTGAAAGGCCCGGAGATCTGGTATCCTTCGTATCTCTGGGGGCAAATCGTTCCAGAGGGCAGGTGCTGCCACAGAGAAAGCCCTCCCCCTGGGGGTCGCCAGCCAACATTGCCTGGCTGACGGCACCCTAAGGAGTCCCTCTCTGTGGTAGCGTACTGGTCGGTGGGAGGCTATCGGCGGCAGAAGGCGGTCTCACAAATACCCAGATAGAAAGTCACTCATCCACCTTATCTGTTGAAGTGAAGTGACTCTTCAGTAACTCTTCCAGCTTATAATGTTATATATTTAGAAAATTAGAAAATTATTTATTTATTTATTTATTTATTTATTTATTTATTTATTTTATGTATTTTGTCAATCATGTATTTGGTAACAGATACAACTGTAAACATACTTATGAATACATGAAATGGGAATGAATAAAAAGAAACACGAGGACAGTGACGATAGGCACGCTGGTGTGCTTACGCATACCCCCTTACAGACCTCTTAGCAATGGGGTGAAGTCAACAATAGACAGTCTAAAGTTAAAGTTTTTGGGGTTTTGGGATGAAACCACAGAATCAGGTAGTACATTCCAGGCATTGACAACTCTGTTACTGAAGTCATATTTTCTGCAATCTAGTATAGATCAGTTTACCATGAGTTTGTATCTATTGTTTACCTGTGTATTATTGCGGTTGAAGCTGAAGTAGTCATTGACAGGTAGGATGTTGTAGCAGATGATTTTATGTACTACACTTAAGTCAGACCGAAGACGGTGAAGTTCTAGGGTGTCTAAGCCCAAAATTTCAAGTCTGGTGGCATAAGGTATTTTGTTGCAAATAGAGGAGTGGAGGACTCTTCTTGTGAAATATCTCTGGACTCATTTGATTGTATTTCTGTATTATATGTAATGTGGGTTCCAGTCAGATGAGCTGTATTCAAGAATTGGTCTGGGAAAAGTTTTGTATGCCCTTGTTTGCAGGGCAATATTACCAGAAGCTATGTAAGATTAGGTTAACAATTCTTAGTGCTTTTTTAACAATGCTAAAAGTGCTAAAGTTACAGTGAGTTCTGGCCCTTAGATCATTTGAGATGAGTACTCCAAGGTCTTTGACAGAGTGAGGGTTGTCTCCTAGGTTGTATCTGCCCAGCTTGTATTTTGTGTTCTGATTTTTTTTTTTTTTTTTTTTTTGCCAATGTGTAAAACAGAGCATTTGTTGGTTGAGATTTGTAGTTGCCAATTGTTTGACCATTCTGACACACAGTCAAGGTCTTTTTGTAGAGTAGCAGTATTGTCAGTGGTGTTGAATCATTTTACATCATCAGCGAAGAGAACGCAGTTGCTTATAATATGATCGCAAAGGTCATTTATGTAAAGTATAAAGAGTGTGGGTCTAAAACACTACCTTGGGGGACACCGCTATTAACAGGTTCAGGGTTAGATAAGGCGTTCCCTATTTTGACAACTTGTTGCCTGTTTGATAGGAATGCAGCTATCCACTTATGCAGGAACCCAGAAATGTCATAAGATTTTAGTTTTAGAAATAGTTTGTCATGTACCACTGAATCGAAGGCTTTACAGAAGTCTATATAAATTGCATCAATTGATTTACCCTGGTCGAGTTTTGAAGTCCATATGTTTTTGCAGTGTAAGAGTTGCAGATTGATTGACAATTTTTTTCTAAAGCCAAATTGCTTGTTAGACAGTAGGTTGTTAGTCTCTAAGTAGAGTGTAATGGATTGGTTTATGATTGATTACATGTCTTTGCAAGTGACACAACATAATAATCAACTAGGCCATGGTCACCCTTTTTTAAAATAGGGATGACTGTGGCTAGTGACCATAAATTAGGTAAGGATTTTTATGATAGGCATTGATCAAGAAAAAGAAAGAAAAAATTATAGCCAAATAAATATAAATTAATTTTGCTAGTTTGTTAACCAAAGTATGTAGGAAACACACTACAGTAATAAAGGGTGATTTAATTACCTGATATCAACTGAGAGACAAATGTTGCATCAAGTGGAAGATCATTCCAGACCAACTGACAACTTTGTCCTCCAAAAGGTAGAGGGCTATAAGGGCTGCTAAAATGGACCTAATGAGCCACAGTGGTGCAGCGGTTAGAGTGCAGTACTGTGGGCTACTTCTGCTGAGTGCCAGCTCCCTGCAATTTGGCAGTTCAAATCTCACCAGGCTCAACTGGTGTGGCCAGGGCCAGTGACGATTCAGCAAATTCCGGAGGCTCCTGGATATCTCAGCTGCTTTAAGGGATCCGCAGGATCATAGCTGTTCTGGAGGAACAGTGAAGAACGAATGCACAGGCAGTCATGAACAGAGAAGCTGCAATTTCTCTGTAGTGTCTGCATCTGCCCTCGACCTAGCAGCGTGGGAAGGCAGCCATTAGGAGTTGCCAAAAGCCAGGCGGTCACATGCAAGAAGATAAAGGAAAAAGAAGAAGGTGATTATCTGGGGAAGACGGTGGTCTTGTAACAAGATTCCTCTATATATTTAACTCCTGAAATTTTAAAACTATTTACTCGAGAAAATTGACAAAGAGAGAGGGGAGGAAAAAGGCTACCTCCCCACTTCTGGAACAGCGGCAAAGAAGTGGAAGCCATTGATAAAAGCTAATTAACAAAAGCTGAAAAAGCAATTTAATAAACTGAAAGCAGATTGGGAAAAGAGGCACTTTTGGCTAAAGAACTGTAATTTGCAAATCAGAGTTTGGAGTTTTGAAGCTGGGGGTTTATTTTTTCCTTTAAGACTTTTTTGGATTGCAGAGGAATTTAAAGAGATAAATTGGACAAAGGAAAAGATGAGAAGGGACCTTGGGATGTTTTGGAAACTGGCAAGAGGATTTTGATAAGAAGTGGTCTAGTGATTTTGTAATAGAAGGGGAAAGATATAGAAGAAAAAAAGAAGAAGGAAAGCTTTTTGCTGTTTCCTTTCGTTTGATGGGGCTATAAATTCTGGAAGATTTTGGAATAGTGGTACTTTGGAATATTATTTTTTTCTTTCTGGTTTTTCTCTTTTTGTGCCTTTTCCTCTTTTTTTTTCTTTTTTTCTTTTCTTTTCTTTCTTTCTTTCTTTCTTTCTTTCTTTCTTTCTTTCTTTCTTTCTTTTTTTTGTAGAAATTCCCTCTTCCTGGACTTAAGAGAGTTCATTGGCAGGGTATTATTATTATTATTATTATTATTATTATTATTATTATTATATTTTTAAAGCTTTTTGGGGGAGATATATACATTTTTTTCATCTTTTTATTGCCTGGTTGGGTATTTTGGGCAAACACCTGAGTTTTGGACTAGTGAATTTCTGTTTCTTTTTTGGCACTGATCTGGTTCTATCTTCTCTCCCCTCGTCCCATCTTTTTAATTTTTATTTTTTTTCTCTTCATTTTAGCCCTTTTGGGCTGTTTGATTGTTCTTGGCTTTTTATTTAGTATATGGATTAAATCTACGTGGATTAGGGTAGCAAGAACCTGAAGAATCTGATTGGGCATTTTGAATTTAAAAAGATTGAGTATTTGGATTATAAAACTGGGTAGTAAAATTTTAAAAATCTTTTCTCTCTTTTGCTTTTCTTTTTTCCTTCTTTTTCCATTTCCTTTTTCCTTTTTCTTTTTGCCTTTTTGGGGCATCTTGTCTGTTTTTGATTTTTCATTGTTTTTGGTGTTGTTTTTTCAGTTACAGTCATTCTACCTTTTTTTTATCTTATATGGATTAAATCTGTGTGGATTAGGGTAGCAAGAACCTGAAGAGTCTGAGTGGGCAGTTTGAATTTGAAGAAATCGAATATTTGGATTATAAATTGGACAGTAAGATTTGGAAAAAAAACAACAAGATGAAGAAAACAACACAACATTCATCATCCCATCAATATCTGCAGCATCTGGTACTATTGGGCAACAGAAACAACAGAACCCATGCCACAGCAAGAGAAAATAAACATAGAATTAAAAATATGCTACAGACTATATATGAAGATCTTAAGACAAGATTAGACAAGGTAGATGGGAGAATGAAAAAAATGGAAGGAGAATTGAAAGAAGTTAAAAAAATGATAGGGAAAAATGAACAATGATTGCAGCAAATGGAAGAAAAAGCAGAAGCAACGGAGAAAAAAGTTGAAGAGATGGACTATAGACTTACAATTACTGATAAAAATCAGGAAAAAACAATTATAACCCCGGAAATAGATAAAGCTGATTTTTATCTAAGATTACAAAACATTGAAGAAGAAAAGGGAGAAAATTTAGCAGAGAAAATTGCAGAGATACTAGAAGAAGCAATGGAAGAAAGTAAGGAAGGGATATTAAGTGGAATCGATGAGATATACAGAGTGCACACAAGATATGCAATGAGACATAATCTACTTAGAGAAATTCATGTCAGATTCACCAAGAAAACACTGAGAACAGAGATATTGCAATTGATGAGAAATACGATGATAAAGCATAAAGGGAGAGAAGTAGTGGCACTGAAACAAATTCCAAGAAGAGTGAGAGATTTGAGAAAAGAATATCAATTTATTATGAAATGTTTGATAAAGAGAGGAATACATTTTACATGGTTGATTCCAGAAGGAATATTGGTGACCTGGGAAGAACAAAGATACAGACTAGATTCAGTAGAGAAAGCAAAGTTATTTTATAAACAATACATACATGTCCAAGAGGAAGGAAGGTTGAGGGAAGAAAAAGGGGATGAACAACAGGAGGAGAAGAAAGAACAGCCAAGAGAGACAACAGAAGAACAAGAAGAGAGAGCATTAAGAGAAGGAGCAAGGGCGAAAGAAGTTAAGGAACTAAGGGAGATAAGAATGACTAGATCAACAAAGCAAATAAATAAATAAGAAATAGAAGAAGACATTAAAATAACATCATTGAATATAAATGGATTAAACTCAGCAATAAAGAGAATAAAAATATTCAATAGATTAGAGAAGTTAAAATTAGAAATGATATGTTTACAAGAAGTGCATATTAGAAAGCAACATAAAAAATTTGGAGCAAATAAAACTACGAACATTGTATACAACTTTGGCTGGTCAAAGCAAAAGAAGAGTAGCATTTTACATCAAACAGACAATACAATCCTCATATACAAATATATGAGGATGAGGAAGGAAGAGTATTAATGGTAGAAATTGTAATGAACTATAAAAAATATTACTTGTGGGTATATATGCTCCAAATGAAAATCAAGAAGAATTTTATGCAAACATTATATGGAAGTACCAATGTGGCTTTCAACAATAGAAGTGTTGACACATTCAAATATGATTAACATGGACAAGATTGTAAGATATAAAGACATTTTAACAAAGAAGGGAGAATTAAAACAGAAACAAGACTTAGAAAAACAAGGGATTGAGACTGACTGCTATACATGGCTGCAGATACAATCAAGATATGATAAAGACTTGAAACAATATGGTTTTAATTTGGGGAAATCAGAGTTGGATAAGATAATGATTGGAAAGGATGAAAAATGATTAAAAGACTGTATACTTATTTGTTGCAAATTAGATTGGAAGATGAAGAGACAATGATAACATGGGTAAAAAATTTTGGATATGCAATAGAATTAGAGAAATGGCAACAACTATGGGAAAGGAATTATAAATTGACAATGGCAATTGCATATAAAGAAAATCTATATAAAATGTTTTATAAGTGACATATGCCACCAGAAAGATTAGCAAAGATGTTTAAGGATAAATCAGCATTTCCAAATGTTGGAAATGTTTGCATTTGCTGGGATCATACTATCATATGTGGTGGTTATGTTTAGAAGCAAAAAATATTACATAAATCTATAGAATTAAAACCAGAGGTTCTTAATTGGGTATTCTCCCAGAGAGATATAGTAAAGAAGATGTGTATTTAACTGTACAAATAATAACAGCAGCAAGAATTGTGTTTGCACAAAATTGGAAGACAGAAAAAATTCGGTCAGATGGTGAAGTAATAAAAAAGATTTTAGACTGTGCGGAAATGAATAGATTAACTCTAAGAATAAGAGATAAAGAGGAATCAGTGTATTTCAAGACATGGGGAAGATTTTATATATGGTTAGAAAAGAAATATGAAGATAAGAAGATGGATAAATGATTTAGATAATAGAAAGTTAAACGAGGGAGAGGATAAAAAAGAAATAGAAACCCAGATGACACCAGAGTAAATTAAAATGGGGATGGGAGAGGGAAAAGAAAGAAGATAATAAGAATAAGTGTACAATTATGATGATAATACTGATAGAATAAATCTGAAAAGAAACTGAAAGAAAATATATACTATTAGAATACAGGAGTTGTTTGGATACTAAACAAGGAGAATATTCCACAGCAAAGAAGGTAGAAAGGAGAAGGAGGAGAGGGTAGGAAGAGGAGAGGGAGGGAGAGGAATGGAAGAAAGGGGAAAGGAGAGGAAGGAAGGGTAGGGGATAGTAGTAGGAGAGAAGGTGAGTAGGGGGAAAAGAAGAGAGGAGTGGGAGAAAGGAAGGGGAACTAGGATGAGGAGGAGAGGAGGGAGGGAAGAGAAAGAGGAGAAGAAGAAGGGTTGTTGCAAAATGAGGAAAGAAAGGATAGAAGAGCAACTCCGAATGTAATTAAAATGCCTTATTTTAATGCTTTCTTTAAGGAAAATAAAGCATTAAAAAGAGAACATGCTATATGTAGGATTAATTATGTATAAGAAAATGTACATTTTATATTATGTGTATAAGAAATAAAACTAAAAAACTTTCCCCCGCCAAAAATATATATATATCTCACCAAGCTCATAGTTGACTCAGCCTTCCATCCTTCTGAGGTGGGTAACATGAGGACCTCAAATTGTTGGGGGCAATATGCTGACTCTGTAAACTGCTTAGAGAGGGCTATAAAGCAGTATATAAGTCTAAGTGCTATTGAAAATTCTTACTAACAGAGAAAAGGTGATAGAAGGGGTTGAAGCTACCAGAACATTGGATGAACGTGACCATGTCTTATTGGAAGTTAATATGATGCAAACACAAGCAACAGAACAAAAACCATTGTCTTCGACTTTAATCCAATCTAAAGGGGAAAAATCCAAGGTACCATGCAATATGTATGTATGTATGTATGTATGTATGTATGTATGTATGTGTATATGTATATGTATATGTATATGTATATGTATATGTATATGTATATGTATATGTATATGTATATGTATATGTATATATGTATATATATAAATTAACATTTAGGAGAAAACTCAGTTCTTCACATCCTTGAAGAAGATAAAAGGGTCAGAGCCATCTAAATCATACAGAGGAAGCTTTTTCATAAAATAGACACTGAAACATAGAAGTCCTATATAATGGGCTATGACCAATTGCCACAGCCAACTTGCCGCAGCCAACTTGCTGCAGCCAACTCACCATGGGAAAACTCACAGCAGAACAAGAATTGCACTAATAATGAAGAAAGAGTGGAATAGAGTCATTAACCAAAAGAGGGATAAAATGAAATGTGAATGATAAAAATTAAAATATTTTAAAATTATTTTAAATATTGAAATTGAATAGTTGAATTGCCCCCAATGAACTGTCCTGTGGTGAGTTGACCATGGTGAGTTCTCTCACAATGAGTTGATTGTAATGAGTTGGCTGTGGTGAGTTGGCTGTAGCTACTTTTTTCTTTTAAAAAAAATGATTTATATGCCGCCCTTCTCCTCTATGTAATTGAATATGTTGTATACTCTCTGCTTAAATGTATACTTGGAAAAATTATTAGACACATATATAAAGAAAGATAGTTTACAATTTTCTTTTTATTAGCTGATGCTTATTGTTCTGTTCAGGTCTCATCACAATGATAAAACACTTGGGAAGAAAGATGCACACCAATAAGCCAGCACTGGAGGAGATCATGGAGAAGATCTCCACAGCCAACATATATTTTCCCCTTGTGCTTAGATAAGTTGGAACAAAGCAAAGCCAAACACTGCAGAAGACCAACATGCTGAAGGTGATGAATTTGGCTTCATTGAAGCTGTCAGGTAACTTCCTAGCTAAAAAAGCAGCAGAGAAGCAAACCAGAGCAAGAAAACCCATAAAGCCCAAAACACAGTAGAACATGATCGATTCCTCATTGCACTCCAGGATGACTTCTTCCGACATTGACTGCATATCAAAATCTGGGTATGGTGGAAAAATTGCCAACCATACTATGCAAATAGTGGTTTGAACAAGGGAGCAGGAAAAAAGAATAAAAATGATCATTCTCCCACCCACCCATTTCCTCATTTTGGAGCCAGGTTTGGTTGCCATAAATGCTAGAACAACTACAAAGGTTTTGGACAATACGGAAGAAACTGCCACAGAGAAGATGAGTCCAAAAGCTGGTTGACGAAGGAGACACAGAATTTTGTTGGGTCTCCCAATAAATAGAAACACACAAAGGAACGAGAGGAGGAGAGAAACAAGGAGCATGTAGGTGAGATTCTGGTTGTTGGCTTTGACAATGGGAGTATCTTTATACTTAATGAAAATTATAAGCACCAAAATTGTCTTTAAACAAAAACAAAGAGAAAGGGCGGTAAGACTGATCCCCATGGGTTCTTTATAGGATAAAAAGCTAATCTGCTTTAGAAGGCATGTATTTCTGTCAGGGTTTGGATAATGATCATCTGGGCACTGAAAACAGTCATCCATGTCTGAAAAAGAACAAAAGAGAGATTTATATTCTGCACACAAAAATCTCATGACACCGAAAGGCAGAGCAAGAGCTGCCTGGAAGAAGCCAGTCGGACTGGGAGTTGATAATACCCTTCATCCCCTGCCCAACCTCTCTCCACCTTCCACACTCCCAAACTGCATCAAAATAGGGGTGGGTTGCTAAGTGAGAGGCAAGAATCCTCTCCCCGCTTGGAGAGGGGGAAAAAAGAGACAGCAAAAGGAACTCTGTCTCGCTCCATGTGCCCCAATGATAGGCAGCGGCAGCCAAGCCTCTTCTTTTTCCTGCCCTCTCCGGCACTGGAAACCAAGCGTCAGCCACATGCCCAGTCACCCATGGAGAGATCAGCTGGGCTGTGGTACCAGGTGGGAGGCCACAGGAATGGCAGGCAAGTGGGCTGGGCTGTGTGGCCCACATGGGAAGCCACAGGGAAGGCACGCAAGCGGGATTGGACGTGCACTATATGGGAGGCCACAGGGCAAACAGGCAAGCGGTCTGGGCCATGGGCCCCTGTGGGAGGCCGCAAGGAAGGCAAGCATGTGGGCAGGGCCATGGGCACATGTGATAGGCCTCAGGGAAGACAGGCAACCAGGCTGGGCCATGGGGCCTGTGTGGGAGGCTGCGGGGAAGGCAGGCAAGCAGGCTGGGCCATGGGGACTGTGTGGGAGACTGCGGGGAAGGCAGGCAAGCAGGCTGGGCCATGGGGCTGTGTGGGAGATGGTGGGGAAGGCAAGCAAGCGGGATGGGCTGTGCAAGCCCCATGGGAGACCACGGCGAAGGCAGGCAAGTGGGCTGGACTGCAGGGACTGTGTGGAAGATTGCAGGGAAGGTGGGCTGGGCTGGGGGCCATGGGGATGGCAGCAGGGTGAAGGGTGAAGGAAGGCTCACTAGGCAGAGCCACATGGTTGAGGCAAGTGAGGGAACCAAAGAGCAGCAGCTCTAGCGAGCGGGCAAGGCAAGAAAAGGAGTCACTGGGAGGGGAGGCATGGGTGGGGCCAGCCAGTGGTGGGATCAGCCAGTTCTCCGAACTGTGCAAAAACTTAAAAACCCATTCACTTGAACCACTGTGAACCGGTTGATTCCCTCCTCTGTATAATAGGTACTATATGCTTAGCCCCATTATATCTTTAATCTCCCTACCCTTCTCCTCTGATATTTTCCCTTCTGGACATGGAAGACAATCATAGCAGCAAAATGACTCCCCTTCTTGCTTGACCTTGCTGTATCCTGCCCCACAAGGATCATTACATAAAGACCAAGGTGGTGCCTAACAAGAAATTAAAACAATAATAATATCTTTGATATAGGAATTTCAAGCATTATAAAAATTACAATGCAAAGCAGCCAAGAAACATCAAACCTATATCATTCATACATGTAAGTAGGATTTCCTTTTACACAGTAAGAGCCCCAACCATGGTCATGGTACCAGGTTTTAGAGTCTCACAAAAGGTGAGCATGTTTGTGGCCATCTTGACCTCCAGAGAAGTTCCAGTCAAAGTGTTCTAGTGCATAAAAGGAACATTTTATAGGCTTTAAGCATTCTTTGGCAGGTGGAACCTGAAGCATATTCCACCTGCCTGCCTGCCTGCCTCCCTGGAATGGAAGGGAAGGGAAGAGGAGAGGAGAGGAGAGGAGAGGAGAGGGGAAGGGAAGGGAAGGGAAGGGGAGGGGAGAGGAGAGGAGAGGGGAGGGGAGGGGAGGGGAGGGGAAGGGGAGGGGAGGGGAGAGGAGAGGAGAGGAGAGGAGAGGAGAGGAGAAGAGAAGAGAAGAGAAGAGAAGAGAAGAGAAGAGAAGAGAAGAGAAGAGAAGAGAAGAGAAGAGAAGAGAAGAGAATGACAGAGTTGGAAGGGACCTTGGAGGTCTTCTAGTCTAACCTCCTGCTTAGGCAGGAAACTCTACACCACTTCAGACTGGCCACCTATTTAACACAGAGAATAGTCATATTACATATGCTAAATAACCTAGTAGTCATTTACTAGATGATGTGTTGAATTCTACACTAGTTAAAACTTCTGAACTCTCTTCAAAGGCAGCTCCATGTCGATACATAATCCATATTAGAGGTCATGAGGAAACTATGACAATTATTTCTATACCAAATATTTCAAATGTAAACATTCATAAAGGTCTTTTTTTCCTTTCCCCATGAGATTTCTACAGAGGTTAACCAAGAGATGATGCTATGGATTTTCTATCAATAGAGAGACATTTTTTTTACAGTTTTT
Source organism: Arizona elegans (assembly GCA_022577455.1). Taxonomy (NCBI): domain Eukaryota; kingdom Metazoa; phylum Chordata; class Lepidosauria; order Squamata; family Colubridae; genus Arizona; species Arizona elegans. The sequence goes on along the minus strand of JAKOOJ010000021.1, from coordinate 5,477,894 downwards.
TATTATATTTTTATTGTTAAGGAATAACAAAAAGGAAAAAAAAATCAATACAAAAAATCAATAGTAAGGAAAGAAAAAAAAAATTCTCCCAACGTGCTATACAAACGGAAAGGAAGTTTTAGGAACTTGAAGTCTTCAATTCTTCCAGAAATCTCTTTGATAAGGTACTGGTGCCGATTCATCCAATCTCCCAAGTGCAAAGTCCACAAATGGTTGCCAAGTGTTCCAAAAAACATTAATATTAAAATTAGAAGTGGTATATATAAAGAAAATGTTTTTTCTTTATATATACCACTTCTAATTTTAATATCACAAGTCAATTTATCATTTAATGCAAATTTCCATGTTTCATTATACCATTCTTCTAATTTTAAGTCAACATTTAATTTCCAATATCTAGCAATTATAATTCTCCCCATTATAACCAAAATCCTCACCAATTCTCTTTCTCCAGTTGTTAATGTTGTTTCATTCAATATTAATAATAATATGGTTTCCAATTTCAATTTGACCCTCTTCTTAATTATTTCAAATATTTCATTTTCTATCCTAGACCAAAAAAGTTCAACCCCATTACATTTACACCACATATGAGCATATGTCCCGAGTTCCACTTTACATCTCCAACACATTTTATCCACTTTATTATCCATTTGAAAAAGTCTTATTGGGGTCAAATACCACTTCCAAATAACTTTATAATTATGTTCTTTAATCCTTATTGATAATGTCCTCATTATTCTGCTAACCCAATTCATATTCCAATTTTGATCAGAAATTTCAATACCCAGTTCTTTTACCCAATTCTCTTTCATTACCCTTTGTGAATTATTATCAGAGTTAATAATTTTATAAATTTTACTAACTAATCCCTTTGGCCCAATTTCATCTTTTATTATTCGAGATGTCAAATTTTCAAATTCCGTTTCCTTTCTACTCTCATCGTTCCTTTCTTTGCATTTCCTATTCCATTTATTCATTTGAATTCTTTCAAACCAATTAATGTTTAATTTTCCATAAATTTCCTCTTTCCTCATTTCATTTTCTATAAATTTCAACCATTCACTAATTGTTTCCACTTTCTCTTCTATTATAATCCTCTCTCTGTTACTATTCAATTTCATTGGGCAATTCTCTTTCAGCTTACCTAAATACAATGCGTCTGGTATTAATTTTTTTGCTACTCTGTCCCAATTTTTAGTCAAACTATTTAACCAATAATTGCAAATTTTAACCTTACCTTTAAAATTTTCCAAAAACCATTTGTAACCAAACTTCTTTATTTCCTTCATTTCCAAATTACCCCAAAGTTTAACATCTCCTTTTAAAAAAGAGAGACATTTTTACGCTGTATAAACGAAGACAGACAAACCTACATTCATACATCTAACCTGAGGAAATCCTACTGGCCAAGCGATGGAATCCCCAGAGATATTGAAGAATTTGTCAGATGGAGCTGTGGGGTCTATTCTTCCAACTTTGACCCTAATAAAGGACTGATTTGGGAATGTGATCCACTTGATAATATCAAATCCGCCAATGAATTCTCCATTTTTGTCAAAAGTGATCTTTTCACCAACACTGTTGTTGAATGAGACACTTCTTAGAAAGGAATTAAGCTATAATAGAGGATTAGAGATAAAAAGAGGGAGGGAGGGAGGGAGGGAGGGAGGAAGGAAGGAAGGAAAGAAAGAAAGATGGAAGGATGGATTTATACTGGATATTGCTTGTTTGCTTTAATTTTAGTTTTAGATTAGGACCAAACAAATATTACAACAATCATTTGAAAACAAGAATAGAAGCAAAATATCATATTAATACAATAAAATGAAAATGTATAAATATTGTGTGTGTGTTTACACAGACACAAACATACATACAGTATATATATATACACACACACACACACACCTTTCATGCCAAATTAGGATTTATTATATTATTTTACAGCTGAATGTTGCTCTGAAATGTATAGTATAGGGGGGATATAATAATAATGTTAAAAAGAAATGGTTAGTATATGGGGGGGTGTAAAAGGATGGTAAAGTATTATATAATGTGATATTAATTTGGATTTTATTTTGGAGAAGCCATGGGGGGAGGGGAGGGGGAGGGGGGTTAGGGAGGAGGGGGGAAAAGGGAGGAAAATCTGTATTTGAAAAACTTTTTCAATAAAAAAAAAAGCATTTTTTCTACAACCTCTTTGGCTTTTAGAAGGCTCTGACGATCCCCGCTGAGACGCGTGATCATCAGAGCCTTTTTTAAAAAACTTTTAAAAGCATTTTTTTGGCCAGAGAAAAAATGCTTTTAAAAGTTTTTTAAAAAGCCTCTGATGATCATGCAGCTCAGCTGAGCATGGGGGGTGGGCAGAGATTTTTGCTACCGGTTCTCCGAACCACCCACTATCATCGCTACCAGATCAGATGATCCAGTCTGAACCGGGAGCATTTCACCCCTGCTACATCTCAGAGATGACCCAAAGTGACCCAAAATTTCCATTTACTATGTCATAGAACATGCCCTACAAATGGTTAGAAAGGACGACATTATAACAGGCAAACTCTTCTAGTGCCTTTAGGGACTATCTGTATTGATAAACTGCATAATTTGAAGATGGTTCTGTTGTATTAACAAAAAAAAATCATTACAATACTCATAAATTTGACAATTAATCAGGATTTTTTCAGGTTGCAATAGGAGCAAATACGTATAAGCATTTGAAATAATCAGATAAATCAATATTTTCCATGAATTTCCTAACTCTTATCCATAAATTATAATCTTAAAACATGGTTGTTTTTTCCAATGTATCCCACTACCTCCTTTATTCCCACATTGAGGTATTGTTCACGGAAAAATAAGAGTAGTAGTTACTAAATACATTATAATAATGAGAACAGAGAATGTCAAAGGAACACATACAACTTATTTTATGTTTCGTTCTAGAATAAAAAGGAGTTAACAAGGACTCCTAGAGTAAACAAGATAGCACAATGGATTTTAGTGGCATAAAAGCAGAGTTTGATTATTTTTTTAAACAAAATTGACTTCTGAGTGTAGAATAACCCTGGCAGTGAGAAATAAAGCAGAACAGCAATGCAAGTGAGCCTTAATAGAAGGTCTATGATGAAATTCATGAAGAACATCATCAGGATATGCCTTGAAAATTGGGCATACAAAAAAGTCTGTATTATTCATTGCAAACATTGCAATCAAATCATCTAGAACAAAAGGTTACCAAGCCGCTGATCCAGCCCAAAATGGAGATAGAGTGGACGATCTACATCCATCTGCTTGTAGGCTCATTTTTATTTGATGGATTGAAGAATATTCAAAAGGTTGTTGCAGGAGTTTTATACAATATGAGCATATAAATATTCCAGTTCAATAAGTCTCAAGTTTATTTTATAATCATATCAATGTCCTAAAAATATTATTCATTAAGGTTGATGGACTGATGTTGCTACTACATATATGGTACATTTCTCTGCTTTAGCTCTTACCTGCCATAACACTTGGTTTGGAAACTGCTGCCTTCTTTCTTTAACTACGATCTTTTGCCTGGACTTTGATAAATACAGAGATTGCAAAGCATGTGCCACAGCATAGACTGCATTGTAAATATTATAGCTATGGCCATTCATGCGTGTTTCAAACACGGATGTAGGAAGGGTCTCAAGCCTCTCCAGCCCAGTACATTTGTTCTCAGATGTTTCTGTTTCAGGATTGGTGAAGAAACAGTTGAATGCCTGTTCCCAGAAATCTTTCCTAAAATAATCATGCTGGTTGTTGATTGGACTTATATTTTCAAGAAACTTTGGAAAGTCTTCAATGTCCTTTGTGTGAACTGCAAAGGATAAAGCACCTTGCAGGAAATGGATATCCAATGATCTATAAAAGGAAACTGAAGTGTAATCTGTCTGAGCTGTTGTAACCCAGATTTTGGTCTTCTTTGGTATAGCCTCCACTTCTGACAGTTGCAAATACATTCTCAGAAAAGTTAGGGACCTACTTTCACCATATAAGACTATGACATTGGCTGTGCTGGTCATGAGAACTTGGTATATATGGAGTCCTTCAGCTATTTGAACATTAAAATCAATGTAAAATGCTACATAAGGAAAGACTTGTATGAAATCAAAGCAGATGCCATGCTGGGAAAACATGGGAAGCACCTCCTGGACAAATTTCTCTCCATTGTCATCATTCACAGCCAGAACTCCAATCCAGATCCATCTAAAATGTAACAATAGCTGGAGAAGAGCACTATGCTGGTGGGATTCATCTGGAAACATTTGTTGGAAGTAAATGGCTTGAGTCTCTTTATTCATGAGTGGAGCAGAGCCATAGGTCAGCTAAAGGAAGCAAAAAACAAATATTGTTGGGAACCCCTGAAAATGTGTACATGCAATTGAATCTTTGGGTGTCTAGATTCAGCAGTCCATCTGCATTTAAAAGACAAAGGCCACTCTTTTGAAAACAACAAAATCCACATTTTGGACAAAGAGAACCACTGATTTGAAAGAGGGGTCAAAAAGGCCATCCATGCCAAAACTGAACAGCCCTCTCAACAGAGGGGAGGAGGGATGCAACATCATCTGTCTCCAGTCTACACACAGTCCTTTCAACAGTTCCAAGAAGGCTCCACACCCACATTAAGGTCACCTTAATGACTCACGAAAAGAATGAAAATGACCAGCTGTCTGCAAGGAGTATACATCCTTTCATTCCCCAGCATGCAGTAAGAGCTGAAGAAGCTTCTTGGGTGAGAAGAAAAATGTATTTTAAAAAACCCAGAAAGTCCAGTTACCTCTTGAAAAAATAACTTTGGGACATTTATTTCCAAACATATCCAGGATACAGGAGTGAAAGCAATATTTTTGTGGAAGAACTCTCATTGTGTTTGTTGTCTTTGTAAAGAAATGCAAAACACATGCAGGCACACACACACACATAGCAGAACTGTACTAGAAAAGGAAAAATTAATGCTGAATTTAAATTTGGTGTATGGAATTGAAGAATATTTACATATTGTGAACACATTCTGGGCAAAGTTGTCGTTAGTCATTCTAAATTGCCTATCCAATCAAACAGAGATGAATGTCTCTTTCAAGTCCAAAATTTCTTTTCCTTCTTCCTACTCCAATCTTTCCAGAGTATTTTTGAGATGCTATCGGCCTACAGAAGGAAGCATCCATGGATGCCCAAGACACTTAAAACACCATAGCTATTGTCTTCTTCAAAATGTCAAATTTCTCTGCTTTTCTACTGGAGAAGAATACAGGCTTGTTGGATTAGAAATGAAGGGAGGTTTCTCAATGTTTAGAGGACATAGAGACTTTATTACAACTGGAGGAGGATCCCTAAGTACTGATTTTAAGCAGGTTGATTTCCTTATTATTTTGAAATAAACATACAGGCCAGTTCTTCTCTCTACTTACTATTTAGATAAATCTTCAAAACTTCCTTAATGGGTATCTATCAAAAAGTTGTATACAATCTGAACATGCTCTTCATCATAAAATCTATCACTCTAAACTTGTTCAGGTAGTCAGTCATCACTCTTACCTGAGGAACTTTGTAGATGTTTAGAACAGTTGCCACATGAAGACAGATGTCAGGTCCCATAAGGACAGCAGCCAGGTTTTGGGGGACCCCACATTTGTAGTTAGGAATGAATCTACCCTGGGTGAAGGGAAGCCCCATGGAAGCAAGGTAAGTCCAACCTGGACTAAAATTGCTATTATAGATGTGAAAGCCCAGTGTGACATTGGGCAGGATCTGAGGATTTTCATTGATCTCCTTGAGAGCAAACACTAAAGCCAGAATGTGCTGGTAGTTTTGATAACATATTCTGTAACAAGAATTACATAACACATTTAAAAGAGTCTGCTTCAGATGATGGCATGTCCAATCTTCCAGACTTATTTCTCGAAGAAAGAAACTCTATTTTCCTACAGTAATAGCAATTTAAATATTAATCATAGGTAATACAGTTCCCTCAGATGTTACTTGTACTTGCATCATGTACACAAATCTGTATTATCTACCTAGAATGAATTAGATATAATTTGTCATAATGGACTTTTGATCTGCTTTCATGTGGCAGCATTAAAATGTACATTGAAAATAAATCCAGGTATCCTATGTTTGAAAAAATGGTGTTTCTGTGTTTTGTTATTACAGCTCAGAGGAAAGATTTTTGAGCATTGTATAATTAAACAGCTGGAAAAAATCAATCTATTAGGAACGTACATAAGTCCGTCTTGAAGCTCCTCAGAAGGATGTCGACTGAAATCAGTGGGATCAGAAAATGATGAGAACACAGAAATAATGCTACCAATGCTAACTTCTCCAAGCTGATGATATGTGTGATGAATAGGAACAGGCTCATCATGGTCACATTGAACATTAGGATTTTGGCATGCCACTTGAGGTATTACTGTCAACAGTGATGCCATCAATGCTAACATCATCCACAGAAGTCTTCTTTTGCTATACAAATGTCCCTGTCTGCAACATGATTCTTGAAGGTGCCCAAGTAAAACAGTCTGACATGACTTCATCAGTTGTTTTTCAGGCAACATAGACAGTAATATCTACCACTGTTTATACTCATAGAGTTCTAAGGGCTTCTAGTTTGAATGTCATGGGAAACATTAACAATGCTGTCATGGTCAGGTTATTGTTTTGCCTTGGAGTCCCATAGGATTTGGAAGATAGAAACAGGCTAATTTCATAATGATAGCGAGACAAGCTCCTCTATAGAGATTTTTTTACATTCACAACTAAAAAAAAAGTGAGGGCTTTCTGAGAGAAGAAGTGATGGAAAAAATTGAAATCACTATATATTTCAGTGTAGAAATACGGAAAGAGAAATAGAAGTATATAATAATAAAAGTAGATAAAAACATGATAATCCACCAGATGGATTCATAACTGGCTGACCAACCACATTCAACGTGTAGTCCTCAATGGGACTGCATCTACATGGAGTGAGGTATGCAGTGGGGTACTCCAGGGCTTTTCCATTCATCTCCCTCCTTTATGCGGACTCATTAGTAGGCTTCCCTTAGATCTAGCTTGCTGAAGATCTTGCCTTTTGACAAGTGGTTCAGCAAGTCCTTCATTAGGGGTAGGGGAGTGTAGGTATTTTGTATGCAAATGGCGTTCGCACCCCTAAAATCAACACATAATCTCAGCCCCTCCTCTTTCTTCTCTTTGAACAGTACAGGGGCTGCCACTCTAGATTTTGCAGTGTCGATGAATCCTCTAGCTAAGTTGGTATCAATGTACTTCCTCAACTCTGTCATTTCCACAGGCGTCATGGAGTACATTCTGGGTTTTGGTAACTTGGCCCCATGTTCTAATTCAATGGCACAATCCATGGCTCGATGAGGGGGGAGGATGTTACATTCCTCCTCACTAAATGGCTCGGCTATGTTTCCATATTCCTTAGGAATCTGGGGGTCACCTGGAGGTAAGTCTGAATTGGCGGCTGCTGTTTCTGGAGGTTGGCAGTCTCTTGGGAGGAGGAACCAGGGGAAGTGGGCTGATGCCAATTATGATCTTCCTGTATCTATCTTCCCATTTAATGGTAGGGGCCCAATTTTCAAGCCACACAAAGCCTAATATGATGGATTCGGACATCTTGGGCACTACTATAATTTGTATAAGTTCATGATGCATTCCAATTTCTAATTTAACCCGTTCTGTAATTTGGGTGGCTGGTACCACTCCAATTAATGTTCCATCCACCTGTTCGAACTTAATTGGGCATTTCAGGGCTCTAGTTTGTATCCTTAATTGTTCAACAATTGGATGCCCAATTAGATGTCTGGTACAACCTGTATCTATTACTGCTGAAACTTCTCCTTGCTCTCCAGTCTCAGGCACCACCAATCTCACTTTAATTGAAAAGGGGTGGTGGCTACACTCACCATCAGTCATCTTCATCGATAGCCTCGCTGGGAGGGGCTCATTTAGCCAAAGGTTCCTCACTCTCCTCGGTGGGGAGGGGAACCTCTATGGCTTGTTGGGCAAATCGGCTGGAGTCTGGGGGCTTTCGTGAAGCCCTACTGCCTCTGGTGCGCCATGACAGGACATTGTTGTGGAACTGGTGCAGTTGCCAGGCGCTTGGAAGCTCAATGACCCATTTGTCTACAATGGTATCATTTGATAGTCCCTGTAGGTTAAGAAGGAGGGGCCTCAACTGACTTAGACAGAGGACATCTAGCCAAAATCCTCTGGGATGGCTTCTCTGCTGAGGGTTTGCAGTGTGGGTTGATTTCTCTATCCAGAACTATGGACATAGTATACCAGTCCTTAGCCACTCTGGCATTCCTCAAATACTACATGCTTTTCTGACTTCCTGATAAATGGCTTCTTTAAAATAGTGTAGGACTATGCAGTCCGGCCAATGGCCAAGGTTCACTGCGACCCATCTAAAGTCCCATACGAAGTCTTTTATGGGTCGATTACCTTCCTTCATCACTTTTATTGTGGCTTCATTCTCATTGATTCAATCAGGGTCTTCGAATCTGGTATGGAACAGCTCAACAAAACCTTCAGCATCAGTTCAGCAGTTCCCTCATTGTGCAGCTGGACCATCCAGTGCAAAGCATCTCCTTCATTCACCCCCACTGAAATTGCAGATACTAAGTTGCAATCTGTTTCATATTGTTCTCCACACTGCTCTATATGGGCCCAGACTTGGCTGAGGAAGTAAGCCAGGCTTACCATCAAATGTGGCTCTAAAATGGGGTGGTGGCGGCCTTTCTGTGGAACGGCCATGGCAACGGGTGGTGGGGCTGGGACCTGCTGTTGAGCAGTGGCAGGCAGTAGGGTGAACATCAGCGTCTGAGCTGGAAACTATGGTGGCACTGCTGCTGGCTGCTGGATTGTGACCGGTGGTAGGACAGGGACCAGCTGCTGTGCTGGTTGTTGAGCTGCAGAAAGGTGGGGAGCTCCAGCCAGCTGCTGGATCAGGCCCCACTGCTGTGTCGGGATTATTGGGGCATCTTGAGCACATGGGGATCCCAGAAAAATTGGAACAGAAGGTGCTGGCATTCACTGGCACTGGACCCATCCCTGGTCTGGATAGAATCCCCAGCTTGGGGGAATATATTCCACAGGGGGTAGCTTGAAGGCAGGTTGGTGAGGGGGGGCAGCTGGAGGGGATAGCGGTCCCCATGCGGGGTGCATCTGCTGAATCCCTCCTGCCGCATGGCCTGGTTGTGCCGATCCAATCCCCCGGTCATCCCTGGCTGCGTGGAGAGTTGCCAGTGCCACCCTAGTTCTGCCAGGTCCTGGATCAGAAAAGTAGGTTGTGTTAAGCTCCATCACACTTGAGGATGTTGGGGCCGTGGGGCATAACTTCCACTTCAAGTCACGCAAAATGCTCTGGGAGCCAGGTCAACAATTGGCTCAAAGACAAAGGCAACAGTTTCCAGTCTCAGGAGTTTATAGACCCAAAGCTATCACATCTCTCCATTCTGGCTCATGGGGTGACTTCATTGGGCTGGAAGTGGCACAATATTCAGGTAGTCTTTCTTCCAGTCCCATTTCTGGAGTTGGATCAGATTGTCAACTTTTCCAGGAATCTGACTCCTTGGTCCGAGTGCCCAGCCTTCATGTCGGCTCTGCAGCTTCAAGGGCTTGCACCACTTCAGAATACTGGGTCTCAATGAGTCCTTCGGTATTGGTGGCTCCCTCAGCAATCTCTTCTTTTTCCATCTTTGCTGAGTCTTCGTGCCACCCGAGGTTTAGGTCGGCACTGGGCTCAGCACCCCTCTCAGGGTGCCATTAAATTTTTGAGGGATTTGGGTTAATGTCACCGTTGCAGAACAACTCAACTCTAATTAAAAACTCTAAGACAGGCATTTTCTCAACGTTCCCATTTATTAGAGTAGGTATACTGGCACATCTAGGAAAACCTGAATCTGAGAGTTCCAGGTTTTCCCTCAGTAAATCAAAATCCCAAATCCAGCCTCCCTGCATCCATCAGTCCATCACATGGCCTAATCACCATCCACCCCATTGTGCCATCACTGCAACCAGTCCTCATCCAGATGCAGGAACACCATGACCTTAACTGAGGAGAAGAATGCTATTGTGTCTAACTACAAACACTCTACTAAATCCCCCCTCCTACTTTCCCAAGCGCAAGAAGTGGAATTGTGGAAGCTTCTGGTGTTAGTAATGGATTCATTGTGACCAACTACACTCAATGTGTAATCCTCCATGGGACTGCATATACATGGAGTGAGATATGCAGTGGGATACCCCAGGGCTTTGCTTTAGGCCCAGTACTCTTCAACATCTACTTCAATGATTTGGATGAGGGGATAGATGGGCAAGTCATCAAATTTGCAGATGACATCGAGCTATCAGGAATACCCAACACTCCAGAAGATAGGCTTAAGAGACAGAAGGATCTTGACAGACTTGAACATTGGGCGCTATCTAACAAAATGAAATTCAATAGTGAAAAAAGTAAGGTTCTACATTTAGGCAAGAAAAACAAAATGCACAGGTACAGTATATGAGATATTTTGCTCAATAGTGGTGACTGTGAGAGGGATCTTGGAGTCTTACTGGACAATCACTTAAATATGAGCGAGCAATGTGCAGCAGCTGCCAAAAAAGCCAACATAGTTCTAGGCTGCATAAACAGAGGGATAGAATCAAGATCACATGAAGTGTTAATACCATTTTATAATGCCTTGGTAAGGCCACATTTGGAATTCTGCATCCAGTTTTGGTTGCCAGGATGTAAAATATATGTTGAAACTTTAGAAAGAGTGCAGAGAAGAGCAACAAAGATGATTAGGGGACTAGAGGCTAAAACGTATGAAGAACAGTTGCAGGAATTGGATATGTCTAGTCTTATGAAAAGAAGGAGTAGGGGTGACATGATAGCAGTGTTCCAATATCTCAGAGGCTGCTACAAAGAAGAGGGAGTCAAACTATTCTCCAAAGCACCTGAGGGTATGACAAGAAGCAATGGGTGGAAACTAATCAAGGAGAAAAGCAACTTAGAACTAAGGAGAAATTTCCTGATAGTGAGAACAATTAATCAGTGGAACAACTTGCCTCCAGATGCTGTAAATGCTCCAGTACTGGCAGTTTTTAAGAAGATGTTGGATAACCATTTGTCTGAAGTGGTGTAGGGTTTGCTGCCTAAGCAGGGGTTTAGACTAGAAGACCTCCAAGGTCCCTTCTAACTCTGTTATTCTATTCTAAGATTGATTCTATTCTAATAAAGCTGACACAGTTTTAAGAATAGAACTGAGAATTATAAGGGTAGAAACAGGATATTTATTGAAATATGTTTGAATATTAATAGCTTCATTTGGTCGTTAGGCTGTTGGTTTGAGCTCTGAGCTTGGCAATTTGGTTACAAACATTTCATCACCATTACAGGAGACATTGTTATTGCATTTTCAATTTTGAATTCAAAATTGAATTCAAAACGCATTGATGTAGCCCTCAAGCAGTCACATTCACGACAAACCATTTTATACCAATTTTATGGAATATATATGTTGTAGGAAAAGACGGGACCAGACCAAGCTCTTCAATGCAGGAAAGGTTTATTATGCATAAGGTTCAAACAGCAGTTAACACAGCAAATTGTCTGAATCCCGAAGGGTGTACAGAGGTGTTGCTTTTATACTCTAAATTACATATACATTGTCTGACGGTTACATTTAGACATATTTGGCCTTAGAGGAAATGAAAGATGCCTACTCCAAATGTTTAGGAATAGATTACAGTAAGAAGGAAATCACATGAATATATTGGGGGTTAATTATACGCATAAAATGTTATACATGACATTTAGGGTGAAATGCAGACGTCAGCAACAGGATGCATCTGTCTGGGTCAGTCTGCTCTTTTAAGATAAAAATACTCTTTGTCATCTCAGCAACTCCTTACTGGCATAAAGAGAAATATTTAACCTTGACCAAAGTTTCAGGCCTTTATGTTGAGGCTTTTGGGTTTTGACCAAAGAATATGCATGTACCCTGAATCTACTCCTCTTCATATATATATAGAAAGTCACTCTTCCAGCTTATCTGTTGAAGTGAAGTGACTCTTCAGTAACTCTTCCAGCTTATAATATTATATAATTAAAAAATTAGAAAATTATTTATTTATTTATTTATTTTATTATTTATTTATTTATGTATATTTTATTTATTTATTTATGTATTTTGTCAATCATGTATTTGGTAACAGATACAACTGTAAACATACTTATGAATACATGAAATGGGCATGAATAAAAGTGGGTTAGACTAGAAGACCTCCAAGGTCCCTTCCAACTCTGTTATTCTATTCTAAGATTGATTCTATTCTAATAAAACTGACACAGCTTTAAGAATAGAACTAAGCATTATAAGGGTAGAAACAGGATGTTTATTGAAATATGTTTGAATATTAATAGTTTGGTTTGGTCGTTAGGCTGTTGATTTGAGCTCTGAGCTTGGCAATTTGGTTGCAAACATTTCATCACCATTACAGGAGACATTGTTATTGCATTTTCAATTCTGAATTCAAAACGCACTGATGTAGTCCTCAAGCAGTCACATTCACGACAAACCATTTTATATCAATTTTATGGAATATATATATATATATATATATATATAGTTAGAGCTTGCTAGGTGTTAGAAAGGAAAAAAGCCCAGAACCGAGTAGATGAGATCCTACTGAGCTGGAGCTACAAAAAAACCTTGGCTACGTAGGGAAAACCTGGCTAGAAGAAAAACATATATATATATATATATATATATATATATATATATATATATATATATATATATATATATATATATATGTAGGTCTTTGGTTATTCGGGTCTTCTCCCACGTAAAATTGGAAGTGTCTTGGCGACGTTTCGACGAAGTCTCATTCGTCATCTTCAGGCTGGTGTTCTCGGCTTCGTGCTTCCAGGAGCAATGTGAGATCGCAGCTGTCTCTTCCTTTTAACTGCTAGTGGGGGTGTGAGCTGATTGGGTGGGAACTTGGCTGTGTTCTGATTGGGTGGAGGTGTGTTCTGATTGGTTAGGGGCTCGGCTGTGCTCTGATTGGATGGGGGGTTGGTTGTGCTCTGATTGGCTGGGGGTGTGTTCTGTTTGGGTGGGGGCTTGGTTGTGCTCAGCTTAGTCTGAGTTGCAGGGGGATTTGAGCTGGTGAGCTGCGTTGTTGTTGTTTGGCTTCGTGTTTGTGGCCGTGCGAGCTCTTCATGGTGGGTGTCAGTCTGCTTCATGTATGGATTGGAGAGGTTTAAAGTGGCTAATGATGCAGCTGCAGTCTGGCTTCTGGTCCTTGGTCGTGGCTCATTATCAGTGTGGGTTTGAGTCTGTTTTCTGCGTGGATGTGTGGTGGTGACATCCTGTGTGGCTCTCGTGAGTGTGGGTCTGGTGTCATTCGTCGTGTTAGGGACCCGTTTGTCAATAAGGGCGGGTTTCCAAATGGCTGGTAGGCGGGAGGTATCGTCTCGTTTGTTCATGCTGTGTGGGCGTTTTTCTATCTCGATGGCTTCTCTGATTATTCTGTTGTTAAAGTGTTCAGTTTTGGCGATAGTTCTGGTCTTTTTAAAGTCAATATCATGTCCTGTGGCTTTAAGGTGTTGGACCAGGGAAGAAGTTGGTTCTTCTTTTCTGACTGAGTTCTTGTGTTCTTCTATGCGTGCACTTATTCGTCTGTTGGTTTGTCCGATGTATGTGGTGGGGCAGGTGGTGCATGGGATTTCATATACTCCTTGATTTTCTAACTCAATTTTGTCTTTGGGGTTCCTTAGGATGGTGGATATTTTTCGGTTTGTGCAGAATGCTGTCTTGATGTTATGTTTGTGGAGGATTTTGCTTATTCTGTCTGTGGTGCCTTTTATGTATGGGAGGAGGGCTTTGCCGTTTTCTTGTTCTGTGTCTTGGATTTTAGTGGGGGTTTCTTTTTGGATTAGGTTGGTGATCTTATTTCTTTGGAATCCATTGACTTTAAAATATATTGACTTTAAAAAGACCAGAACTATCGCCAAAACTGAACACTTTAACAACAGAATAATCAGAGAAGCCATCGAGATAGAAAAACGCCCACACAGCATGAACAAACGAGACGATACCTCCCGCCTACCAGCCATTTGGAAACCCACCCTTATTGACAAACGGGTCCCTAACACGACGAATGACACCAGACCCACACTCACGAGAGCCACACAGGATGTCACCACCACACATCCACGCAGAAAACAGACTCAAACCCACACTGATAATGAGCCACGACCAAGGACCAGAAGCCAGACTGCAGCTGCATCATTAGCCACTTTAAACCTCTCCAATCCATACATGAAGCAGACTGACACCCACCATGAAGAGCTCGCACGGCCACAAACACGAAGCCAAACAACAACAACGCAGCTCACCAGCTCAAATCCCCCTGCAACTCAGACTAAGCTGAGCACAACCAAGCCCCCACCCAAACAGAACACACCCCCAGCCAATCAGAGCACAACCAACCCCCCATCCAATCAGAGCACAGCCGAGCCCCTAACCAATCAGAACACACCTCCACCCAATCAGAACACAGCCAAGTTCCCACCCAATCAGCTCACACCCCCACTAGCAGTTAAAAGGAAGAGACAGCTGCGATCTCACATTGCTCCTGGAAGCACGAAGCCGAGAACACCAGCCTGAAGATGACGAATGAGACTTCGTCGAAACGTCGCCAAGACACTTCCAATTTTACGTGGGAGAAGACCCGAATAACCAAAGACCTACATACAAACACCCGCGAAAACCTGAGAAAACATATATATATATATATATATATATATATATATATATATATATATATATATATATATATATATATATATATATAGTCACTCTTCCAGCTTATCTGTTGAAGTGAAGTGACTCTTCAGTAACTCTTCCAGCTTATAATATTATATATTTAGAAAATTAGAAAATTATTTATATTTATTTATTTATTTATTTAATTTATGTATTTTGTCAATCATGTATTTGGTAACAGATACAACTGTAAACATACTTATGAATACATGAAATGGGAATGAATAAAAGGAAACATGAGGACAGGGACGATAGGCATGCTGGTGCGCTTATGCACACCCCCTTACAGACCTCTTAGAAATGGGGTGAGGTCAACAGTAGACAGTCTAAAGTTAAAGTTCTGGGGGTTTTGGGATGAAACCACAGAATCAGGTAGTGCATTCCAGACATTGACAACTCTGTTACTGAAGTCATATTTTCTGCAATCTAGTATGGATCAGTTTATCATGAGTTTGTATCTATTGTTTACCTGTGTATTATTACGGTTGAAGCTGAAGTAGTCATTGACAGGTAGGATGTTGTAGCAGATGATTTTATGTACTACGCTTAAGTCAGACTGAAGACGGTGAAGTTCTAGGGTGTCTAAGGCCAAAATTTCCAGTCTGGTGGCATAAGGTATTTTGTTGCAAATAGAGGAGTGGAGGACTCTTCTTGTGAAATATCACTGGACTCATTCGATTGTATTAATGTCTTATATGTAGTGCGGGTTCCAGTCAGATGAGCTGTATTCAAGAATTGGTCTGGGAAAAGTTTTGTATGCCCTTGTTTACAGGGCAATATTACCGGAGTAGAAGCTATGCAAGATTAGGTTAACAACTCTTAGTTTTTTAGCAATGCTAAAAGTGCTAAAGTTACATTGAGTTCTGGCACTTATATCATTTGAGATGAGTATTCCAAGGTCTTTGACAGAGTGAGGGTTGTCTCCTAGGTTGTATCTGCCCAGCTTGTATTTTGTGTTCTGATTTTTTTTGCCAATGTGTAAGACAGAGCATTTGTTAATTGAGATTTGTAGTTGTCAATTGTTTGACCATTCTGACACATAGTCAAGGTCTTTTTGTAGAGTAGCAGTATTGTCAGTGGTGTTGAATCATTTTACATCATCAGCGAAGAGAACGCAGTTGCTTATAATATGATCGCAAAGGTCATTTATGTAAAGTATAAAGAGTGTGGGTCTAAAACACTACCTTGGGGGACACCGGTGTTAACAGGATCAGGGTTAGATAAGGTGTTCCCTATTTTGACCACTTGTTGCCTGTTTGATAGGAATGCAGCTATCCACTTATGCAGGAACCCAGAAATGCCATAAGATTTTAGTTTTAGAAATAGTTTGTCATGTACCACTGAATCGAAGGCTTTACAGAAGTCTATATAAATTGCATCAATTGATTTACCCTGGTCGAGTTTTGAAGTCCATATGTTTTTGCAGTGTAAGAGTTGCAGATTGATTGACAATTTTTTTCTAAAGCCAAATTGCTTGTTAGACAGTAGGTTGTTAGTCTCTAAGTAGAGTATAATGGATTGGTTTATGATTGATTACATTTCTTTGCAAGGGACACAACATAATGAGATTGGTCTGTAATTATCAACTAGGTTGTGGTTACCCTTTTTTAAAATAGGGATGACTGTGGCTAGTGACCATAAATTAGGTAAGGAGCTGGTTTTATGATAGGCATTGATCAAGAAAAACACGCAAATTCGTGAAGCGTTCCATATTTTTAAAAAGAGCCTTGGTAGCACAGTGGTTTAATGCACCCTGTAATTAACACAGCTGCTTGCAGTTTCTGCAGGTTCGAATCTTACCAGGCTCAAGGTTGACTCAGCCTTCCATCCTTTCTAAGGTAGGTTAAATGAGGACCCAGTTTGTGGGGGCAATAAACTGACTTTGTATAAATATACAAAAGTAGGAAGGCTATTGCTTAACGCATTGTAAGCCTCCCTGAGTCTCCGGAGAAGGGCGGCATATAAATCAAATTTAAAAAAAAAAAAAGAAAGAAAAAATTATAGCCAAATAAATATAAGTTAATTTTGCTAGTTTGTTAACCAAAGTATGCAGGAAACACACTAAGTAATAAAGGGTGATTTAATATACCTGATATCAACTGGGAGACAAATGTTGCATCAAGTGGAAGATCATTCCAGACCAACTGACAACTTTGTCATCCAACAGGGAGAGGGCTATAGGGGCTGCTATAATGGACCTAATGAGCCACAGTGGTGCAGTGGTTAGAGTGCAGTACTGCGGGCTACTTCTGCTGACTGCCAGCTCCCTGCAATATGGCAGGTCAAATCTCACCAGGCTCAACTGGTGTGGCCAGGGCCAGTGTTGATATAGCAAATTCCAGAGGCTCCTGGAAAATGCTGATATCTCAGCTGCTTTAAGGGATCCGCAGGATCATAGCTGATCTGGAGGAACACTGAAGAATGAATGCACAGGCAGTCATGAACAGAGAAGCCGCAATTTCTCTTTAGAGTCTACATCTGCCCTCGACCTAGAAGCATGGGAAGGCAGCCATTAGGAGTTGCCAAAAGCCAGGCGGTCACATGCAAAAAGATAAAGGAAAAAGAAGAAGGTGATTATCTGGGTAAGACGGTGGTCTTGTAAACAAGATTCCTCTATATATTTAACTCCTGAACTTTTAAAACTATTTATTCGAGAAAATTGGCAAAGAGAGAGGGGAGGAAAAAGGCTACCTTCCCACTTCTGGAACAGCGGCGAAGAAGTGGAAGCCATTAATAAAAGTTAATTAACAAAAGCCGAAAAAGCAATTTAATAAACTGAAAGCAGATTGGGAAAAGAGGCATTTTTGGCTAAAGAACTGTAATTTGCAAATCAGAGTTTGGAGTTTTGAAGCTGGGGGTTTATTTTTTTCCTTTAAGACTATTTTGGATTGCAGAGGAAATTAAAGAGATAAATTGGACAAAGGAAAAGACAAGAAGGGAGTGACCTTGGGATGTTTTGGAAACTGGCAAGAGGATTTTGATAAGAAGTGATCTAGTGACTTTGTAATAGAAGGGGAAAGATATAGAAGAAAAAAAAAAGAAGAAAAGCTGTTTGCTGTTTCCTTTCATTTGATGGGGCTATAAATTCTGGAAGATTTTGGAATAGTGGTACTTTGGAATATTATTTTTTCTTTCTGGTTTTTCTCTTTTTGTGCCTTTTCCTCTTTCTTTTCTTTTCTTTCTTTTTTTTTTCTTTTTCTTTCTTTTTTTTTTCTAGAAATTCCCTCTTCCTGGACTTAAAAGAGTTCATTGGCAGGGTATAGGGTAGCAAGAACCTGAAGAATCTGATTGGGCATTTTGAATTTAAAAAGATTGAGTATTAGGATTATAAAACTAGGTAGTAAAATTTGAAAAATCTTTTCTCTCTTTTGCTTTTCTTTTTTCCTTCTTTTTCCATTTCCTTTTTCTTTTTGTCTTTTTGGGGCATCTTGGCTGTTTTTGATTTTTCATTGTTTTTGGTGTTGTTTTTTCAGTTACAGTCATTCTACCTTTTTTTTTTATCTTATATGGATTAAATCTATGTGGATTAGGGTAGCAAGAACCTGAAGAGTCTGAGTGGGCAGTTTGAATTTGAAGAAATCGAATATTTGGATTATAAATTGGACAGTAAGATTTGGAAAAAAAACAACAAGATGAAGAAAACAACACAACATTCATCATCCCATCAATATCTGCAGCATCTGGTACTATTGGGCAACAGAAACAACAGAACCCATGCCACAGCAAGAGAAAATAAACATAGAATTAAAAATATGCTACAGACTATATATGAAGATCTTGAGACAAGATTAGACAAGGTAGATGGGAGAATGGAAAAAATGGAAGGAGAATTGAAAGAAGTTAAAAAAATGATAGGGAAAAATGAACAATGATTGCAGCAAATGGAGGAAAAAGCAGAAGCAACGGAGAAAAAAGTTGAAGAGATGGACTATAGACTTACAATTACTGATAAAAATCAGGAAAAAACAATTATAACCCCGGAAATAGATAAAGCTGATTTTTATCTAAGATTACAAAACATTGAAGAAGAAAAGGGAGAAAATTTAGCAGAGAAAATTGCAGAGATACTAGAAGAAGCAATGGAAGAAAGTAAGGAAGGGATATTAAGTGGAATCGATGAGATATACAGAGTGCACACAAGATATGCAATGAGACATAATCTACTTAGAGAAATTCATGTCAGATTCACCAAGAAAACACTGAGAACAGAGATATTGCAATTGATGAGAAATACAATGATAAAGCATAAAGGGAGAGAAGTAGTGGCACTGAAACAAATTCCAAGAAGAGTGAGAGATTTGAGAAAAGAATATCAATTTCTTACGAAATGTTTGATAAAGAGAGGAATACATTTTACATGGTTGATTCCAGAAGGAATATTGGTGAACTGGGAAGAAAAAAGATACAGACTAGATTCAGTAGAGAAAGCAGAGTTATTTTATAAACAATACATACATGTCCAAGAGGAAGGAAGGTTGAGGGAAGAAAAAGGGGATGAACAACAGGAGAAGAAAGAACAGCCAAGAGAGACAACAAAAGAACAAAAAGAGAGAGCATTAAGAGAAGGAGCAAGCGCGAAAGAAGTTAAGGAACTAAGGGAGATAAGAATGACTAGATCAACAAAGCAAATAAATAAATAAGAAATAGAAGAAGACATTAAAATAACATCATTGAATATAAATGGATTAAACTCAGCAATAAAGAGAAGAAAAATATTCAATAAATTAGAGAAGTTAAAATTAGAAATGATATGTTTACAAGAAGTGCATATTAGAAAGCAACATAAAAAATTTGGAGCAAATAAAACTAGGGACATTGTATACAACTTTGGCTGGTCAAAGCAAAAGAAGAGTAGCATTTTACATCAAACAGACAATACAATCCTCATATACAAATATATGAGGATGAGGAAGGAAGAGTATTAATGGTAGAAATTGTAATGAACTATCCAAATGAAAATCAAGAAGAATTTTATGCAAACAATATATGGAATTACCAATGTGGCTTTCAACAATAGAAGTGTTGACACATTCAAATATGATTAACATGGACAAGATTGTAAGATATAAAGACATTTTAACAAAGAAGGGAGAATTAAAACAGAAACAAGACTTAGAAAAACAAGGGATTGAGACTGACTGCTATACATGGCTGCAGATACAATCAAGATATGATAAGGACTTGAAACAATATGGTTTTAATTTGGGGAAATCAGAGTTGGATAAGATAATGATTGGAAAGGATGAAAAATGATTAAAAGACTGTATAATTATTTGTTGCAAATTAGATTGGAAGATGAAGAGACAATGATAACATGGGTGAAAAATTTTGGATATGCAATAGAATTAGAGAAATGGCAACAACTATGGGAAAGGAATTATAAATTGACAATGGCAATTGCATATAAAGAAAATCTATATAAAATGTTTTATAAGTGACATATGCCACCAGAAAGATTAGCAAAGATGTTTAAGGATAAATCAGCCAAATGTTGGAAATGTTTGCATTTGCTGGGATCATACTATCATATGTGGTGGTTATGTTTAGAAGCAAAAAATTATTGGTCTAGAACACAGAAATGGTTGGAAGAAATATTACATAAATCTATAGAATTAAAACCAGATGTTCTTAATTGGGTATTCTCCCAGAGAGATATAGTAAAGAAGATGTGCATTTAACTATACAAATAATAACAGCAGCAAGAATTGTGTTTGCACAAAATTGGAAGACAGAAAAAATTCCGTCAGATGGTGAAGTAATAAAAAAGATTTTAGATTGTGCGGAAATGAATAGATTAACTCTAAGAATAAGAGATGGAGGAATCAGTGTATTTCAAGACATGAGGAAGATTTTATATATGGCTAGAAAAAAATATGAAGATAAGAAGATAGATAAATGATTTAGATAATAGAAAGTTAAACAAAGAAGAGGATAAAAAAGAAATAGAAACCCAGATGACACCAGAGTAAATGAAAAAGGGGAATGAGAGGGGTGGAAGAAAGAAGATAATAAGAATAAGGGTACAATTATCATGATAATACTGATAGAATAAATCTGAAAAGAAATTGAAAGAAAATATATACTATTAGAATACAGGAGTTGTTTGGATACTAAACAAGGAGAATATTCCACAGCAAAGAAGATAGAAAGGAGAGAGGAGTAGAGGGTAGGAAGAGGAGAGGGAGGGAGAGGAATGGAAGAAAGGGGAAAGGAGAGGAAGGAAGGGTAGGGGATAGTAGTAGGAGAGAAGGTGAGTAGGGGGAAAAGAAGAGAGAAGTGGGGAAAAGGAAGGGGAAGTAGGATGAGGGAGGAGAGGAGGGAGAGAAGAGAAAGAGGAGAAAAAGAAGGGTTGTTGCAGAATGAGGAAAGAAAAGGTAGAAGAGCAACTCCGAATGTAATCAAAATGCCTTATTTTAATGCTTTCTTTAAGGAAAAGAAAGCATTAAAGCATTAAAGCATTAAAAAGAGAAGGATTATGTAGGATTAATTATGTATAAGAAAATGTACATTTTATATTATGTGTATAAGAAATAAAACTGAAAAACTTTTCCAATATCTATCTATCTATCTATCTATCTATCTATCTATCTATCTATCTATCTATCTATCTATCTATCTATCTCACCAAGCTCATAGTTGACTCAGCCTTCCATCCTTCTGAGGTGGGTAACATGAGGACCTCAAATTGTTGGGGGCAATATGCTGACTCTGTAAACTGCTTAGAGAGGGCTATAAAGCAGTATATAATTCTAAGTGCTATTGCAAATTCTTACTAACAGAGAAAAGGTGATAGAAGGGGTTGAAGTTACCAGTACTTAGGGTGAACATGATCATGTCTTATTGGAATTTAATATGATGCAAACACAAGCAACAGAACAAAAACCATTGTCTTAGACTTTAATCCAATGTAAAGGGGGGGGGAATCCAAGGTACCATGATAGATAGATAGATAGATAGATAGATAGATAGATAGATAGATAGATATAGATATAGATATAGATATAGATATAGATATAAAATTAACCTCTAGGAGAAAACTCAGTTCTTCACATCCTTGAAGAAGATAAAAGGGTCAGAGCCATCTAAATCATACAGAGGAAGCTTTTTTCATGAGGTAGGCACTGAAACATAGAGGTCCTATGTAATGGACCACTTGCCGCAGCCTACTGGCCATGGCCAATTCACCACAGCCAACTTGCCACAGCCACCTCAGTGTGGGAAAACTCACAGCAGGGCAAGAATTACACTAATATTGAAGAAAGAGTGGAATAGAATCAATAAAGAAAGGAGGGATAAAATGAAATGTGAATGATAAAAATTATAATGAGTTGACTGTATTGAGTTGGCCGTGGTGAGTTGTCTGTACCATGGTGAGTTGTCTGTAGGTACATTCTGCTATGTAATTGCATATACTGTTACATATGGCTTAAATGTATACTTGGAAAAATTATTAGACACATATATAAAGAAAGATAGTTTACAATTTTCTTTTCATTAGCTGATGCTTATTGTTCAGTTCAGGTCTAATCACAATGATAAAACACTTGGGAAAAAAGATACACACTAATAAACCAGCACTGGAGGAAATCATGGAGAAGATCTCCACAGCCAACATATATTTTCCCCTTGTGCTTAGATAAGTTGGAACAAAGCAAAGCCAAACACTGCAGAAGACCAACATGCTGAAGGTGATGAATTTGGCTTCGTTGAAGCTGTCAGGTAACTTCCTAGCTAAAAAAGCAGCAGAGAAGCTAACCAGAGCAAGAAAACCCATAAAGCCCAATACACAGTAGAACATGATCGATTCCTCATTGCACTCCAGGATGACTTCTTCAGACATTGACTTTGTATCAAAATCTGGATATGGTGGAAAAATTGTCAACCATACTATGCAAATAGTGGTTTGAACAAGGGAGCAGGAAAAAAGAATAAAAGTGACCATTCTCCCACCCACCCATTTCCTCATTTTGGAGCCAGGTTTGGTGGCCATAAATGCTAGAACTACTACAAAGGTTTTGGACAATACACAAGAAACTGCCACAGAGAAGATGAGTCCAAAAGCTGGTTGACGAAGGAGACACAGAATTTTGTTGGGTCTCCCAATAAATAGAAACACACAAAGGAAAGAGAGGAGGAGAGAAACAAGGAGCGTGTAGGTGAGATTCCGGTTGTTGGCTTTGACAATTGGAGTATCTTTATATTTAATGAAAATTTTAAGCACCAAAATTGTCTTTAAACAAAAACAAAGAGAAAGGGCGGTAAGACTCATCCCCACAGGTTCTTCATAGGATAAAAAGCTAATCTGCTTTGGAAGGCATGTATTTCTGTCAGGGTTTGGATAGTGATCGTCTGGGCACCGAGAACAGTCATCCGTGTCTGAAAAAGAACAAAAGAGAGATATATATTCTGGTTTATACACAATGTCATACTGGACCCTCAATTCATTCTCCATTGAAATTATCCAATTTGTTCTTCATAAATTTGATGCTTTCATCAGGGCCATTAGAGGTGGCAATTGGTGTAACTATAACAGCAGTGGTGGGTTTCAAATAATTTAACAACCAGTTCTCTGCCCTAATGACCGACTGAGTAGGCATGGTCATGAGACTGGATGGGCGTGGCCACCTTGACTCACTCACATCGAAGGGGCCTGGCCTCCCCACTGCTTGCCTCACCTCCAAAATGTTTATGCAAACAGGAGGATCAGGGAGAATAGAGGGCCAATTTGTTGCCCATTTTGCCATTGCTGCTCCGCAGAACCCACCACCACTCAGATCCCTCACTTCTCCCAAGCATTTCTTTGCCCACCTATTTTCCAACTCCATCGTGTTTCTCGCCATCATGTGCAGGCAAACAAAAGTTTGTGGAACTAAAAAGAAAATCAATCAATTCCAACTTTGTGAGATCTTTTTCTTACATGAGAAGTTGAAATTGATTGATTGAACTTTTTTTTTAGTCCCACAAACCTGCACATATCAGGGAGAAATGTGATGGAGAAATGTGATGGAGCTGAAAATCAGGTAGGCAAAGAAGTTTGGGGAAAGCGAGGGCCTGGGTGTGGGTGGGTTGGGGAAGCTCTTCTGCCCACAAAAATCTCGTGACACCAAAAGCCAGAGCAAGACCTGCCTGGAAGAAGCCAGTCAGACTGGGAGTTGGTAATACCCTTCATCCCCTGCCCCACCCCTCTCCACATGCCACACTCCCAAATTGCATCAAAATATGGGTGGGTGGCTAAGTGAGAGGCAGGAAGCTTTCTCCCCTGATGAGGGGGGAGAAGAGACAGCAAAAGGAACTCCATCTCGCTCCACGCACCCCGATGAAAGGCACCGGCAGCCAGGCCGCTTTCCTTACCCGCCCTCTCCAGCGCTGAAGCTGAGTGTCAGCCACATGCCCAGTCACCCATGGAGATATCAGTTGGACTGTGGTGCCAGTGGGAGGCCACAGGAATGACAGGCAAGTGGGCTGGGCTTTGTGGGCCATGTGGGAAGCCACGGGGAAGGCAGGCAAGCAGGATTGGACATGTGCAATATATGGGAGGCTGTGGTGCAAACAGGCAAGTGGGCTGGGTCATGGGTACCTGTGGTAGGCTACAGGAAAGACAGGCAACCAGGTTGGGCCACGGGGACTGTGTGGGAGGCCATGTGGAAGGCAGGTAAGCAGGCTGAGCCATGGGGACCATGAGGATGACAGCAGGGTGAGGAGTGAAGGAAGGCTCACCAGGCAGAGATCAACTGAGCTGTGTGGTTGAGGCAAATAAGGGAACCAGAGACCAGCAGCAGTTATGCCACGGGCATGACTCCAGCAAGTGGGTTAGGCACATAAGGAGTGACTGGGAGGGGAGGGGCAGGTGGGGCCAGCCAGTGGTGGGATCAGCCAGTTTTCTGAACTGCACAAAAAGTTAAAAACCCATTCGCCCAAACTGGGTCAAACCGGCTGGATCCCACCTCTGTATAATAGGTATTATGCGTTATTGCTTAACGCATTGTAAGCCGCCCTGAGTCTCCGGAAAAGGGTGGCATATAAATTGAACCAATAAATAATAATAAATATGCTTAGCCCCATTATATCTTGAATCTCCCTACCCTTCTCCTCTGATATTTTTCCTTCTGGACATGGAAGACAATCATAGCAGCAAAATGACTCCCCTTCTTGCTTGACTTTGCTGTATCCTGCCTTACAAGGATCATTACATAAAGAACAAGGTGGTGCCTATCAAGAAATAAATATATATATATATATCTTTGATATAGAAATTTCAAGCATTATAAAAATTAAAATGCAAAGCAACCAAGAAATATCAAACCTATATCATTCATAAATGTAAATAAGTTTTCCTTTTACACAGTCAGAGCCCCAACCCTGGTCATGGTACCAGGTTTTAGAGTCTCACAAAAAGTGAGCATGTTTGTGGCCATCTTGACCTCCAGAGAAGTTCCAGTCAAATGTTCCAGTTGTTCCAGTTATGTTCTAGAGCATAAAAGGGACATTTTATAGGCTTTAAGCATTCTTTGGCTGATGGAACCTGATGCATATTCCTCCTGCCTGCCTGGTATGAATTGAAATAACTGGGGAGAGATGATACTTCCATGAATCTTGTTCTAACACATGAAGGGCTTTAAAGGTTGACAGGTTGACACCAGCATCTTGAATTGCACATGATAACAGACTAGCAACCTATTTAACACAGAGAATAGTCATATTGCTTATGCCAAATAACCTAGTAGTGATAATAACCTAGATGCTCTGTTGCATTCTGCACTAGTTAAAACTTCTGAACTCTCTTCAAAGGTAACTCCATGTCAATACATAATCCATAGAGGTCAGAAGGAAAATTGTGACAAATATTTCTATACCAAATATTTCAAATGTAAACATTAATGCAGGCCTTTTTTTTTCCTTTCCCCATGGGATTTCTCCAGAGGTTAACCAAGAGATGATGGTATGAATTTTCCATCAATAGAGAGAGATGTTTATGCTTTATAAATGAAGGAAGACAAACCTAGATTCATACATCTAACCTGAGGAAATCCTACTGGCCACGTGATGGAATCCCCAGAGATATTGAAGAATTTGTCAGGTGGAGCTGTGGGATCTATTCTTCCAACTTTGACCCTAATAAAGGACTGGTTTGGGAATGTGATCCAGTTGATAATATCAAATCCGCCAATAAATTTTCCTTTTTTGTCAAAAGTGATCTTTTCACCAACACTGTTGTTGAACGAGACACTTCTTAGAAAGGAATGAAGCTATAATACAGTGATAAAAGAAGGAGGGAGGGAGGGAGGAAGGGAGGGAGGGAGGGAGGAGGGAAGGAAGGAAGGAAGGAAGGAAGTTAGGAAGGAAGGATTTATAGTGGATATTGCTTGTTTGCTTTTATTTTAGTTGTAGATTAGAATCAAACAAATAATACAACAATCATTTGAAAAAAAGAATAGAAACAAAATATCATATTAATACAATAAAATGAAAATGTTTAAATGTAGTATATATGTAATATATAAGGTATTTCTAATTCTCAAAACAGGTGTTTCTAATTCTTTATATTACCTGGCTGTGGTGTTACAAGTGGGGAACTTCTCAGATATGACTCGGTGACCCAAAATTTCCATTTTCTCCTCACCAAGTTATTTTTTTTTAAAAAAAAATTATTAAACATTTAAAAAAAAAAAACAAGAAGAGAACTTTAACAATTTTTCCTTTTCAACAGTTTTGCATCAGTAAAAAAGAAAATACTCATAAATTTTTTCACCCTTATTCTAATGTATCTTTTGTACATATACTTCTAATATTAATTTAGTTATTTACATATATACATATAAATACCTGTGTACACAATTTCATTTCTACAGTTTTTGTTGCCTCATATTTGTTATTGTACTTCTACTTCTATTTCAACCATTATTTAATTTTTCACCAAGTTATTTTACTATGTCATAGAACATTCCCTACAAATGGTTAGAAAGGAGGACATTATAACAGGCAAATTCTTCTAGTGCCTTAAGGGACTATCTGTATTGATAAAGTGCATAATCTGGAGATGTTTCTGTTCTCTCTTAACAAAAGAAAAAAATCATTATGATATTCATAAATTTGACAGTTACATCAGGACTTTTTCAGTTGGCAATTGGAGCAAATATATTATATATATATATATGTAGGTCTTTGGTTATTCGGGTCTTCTCCCACGTAAAATTGGAAGTGTCTTGGCGACGTTTCGACGAAGTCTCATTCGTCATCTTCAGGCTGGTGTTCTCGGCTTCGTGCTTCCAGGAGCAATTGCAATTTTACGTGGGAGAAGACCCGAATAACCAAAGACCTACATACAAACACCCGCGAAAACCTGAGAAAACATATATATATATATATATATATATATATATATATATATATATATATATATATATATATATATATATATATATATATATATATGTTTTTCTTCTAGCCAGGTTTTCCCTACGTAGCCAAGGTTTTTTTGTAGCTCCAGCTCAGTAGAATCTCATCTACTCGGTTCTGGGCTTTTTTCCTTTCCTTTTAGAAAGGAAAAAAGCCCAGAACCGAGTAGATGAGATTCTACTGAGCTGGAGCTACAAAAAAACCTTGGCTACGTAGGGAAAACCTGGCTAGAAGAAAAACACACATAGACCCTACAAAGAAGTAAGAAAATTGATACTATGCCTTTACAGGGAGGAGATGGGTGTGGCCTACTGATGACAGCTAACGAGCTAGAAATGGATCTATTTAGGTCTCCCACCTAGCAGTTACAGCTTGCTAGGTGTTAGAAAGGAAAAAAGCCCAGAACCGAGTAGATGAGATTCTACTGAGCTGGAGCTACAAAAAAACCTTGGCTACGTAGGGAAAACCTGGCTAGAAGAAAAACACACATAGACCCTACAAAGAAGTAAGAAAATTGATACTATGCCTTTACAGGGAGGAGATGGGTGTGGCCTACTGATGACAGCTAACGAGCTAGAAATGGATCTATTTAGGTCTCCCACCTAGCAGTTACAGCTTGCTAGGTGTTAGAAAGGAAAAAAGCCCAGAACCGAGTAGATGAGATTCTACTGAGCTGGAGCTACAAAAAAACCTTGGCTACGTAGGGAAAACCTGGCTAGAAGAAAAACACACATAGACCCTACGAAGAAGTAAGAAAATTTATATATATATATATATATATATATATATATATATATATATATATATATATATATATATATATATATAGGCATTTGAAATGATCAGATAAATCAATATTTCCCATGAATTTCCTAAACCTTATCCATAAATTATAATTTTAAAACATGATTGTTTTCAGGCAAACTCTTCTAGTGCCTTTAGGGACTATCTGTATTGATAAAATGCATAATTTGAAGATGGTTCTGTTGTATTAACAAAAAAATTTCATTACAATACTCATAAATTTGGCAATTAATCAGGATTTTTTCAGGTTGCAATAGGAGCAAATACGTATAAGCATTTGAAATAATCAGATAAATCAATATTTTCCATGAATTTCCTAACTCTTATCCATAAATTATAATCTTAAAATATGGTTGTTTTTTCCAATGTATCCCACTACCTCCTTCATTCCCACTTATTGAAGTATTGTTCAAGGAAAAATAAGAGTAGCAGTTACTAAATACGTTATAATAATGAGAACAGAGAACGTGAAAGGAACACAGTTTCATTCTAGAATAAACAGGAGTTAACAAGGACCCTTAGAATAAACATATCACAATGGATTTTAGTGGCATAAAAGCAGAGTTTTATTTCCACCAATTGACTTCTGAGGGTAGAATAACCCTGGTAATGAGAAATAATGAACAGAACAGCAATGCGAGTGAGCCTTAATAAAAGGTTTATGATGAGATTCATGAAGAACATCTTAATCAGGAAATGCCTTGAAAAGTGGGCATGACAGTCCTTTGAATAATTAAAAAAGTCGGTATGATTCACTAGAAACATTCCAATCAAATCTTCTAGAACAAAATGTTACCAAGCCTCTGATCCAGCATATAACACAGAGGTGAGGGGGGGAGGGGACCAGGGGTGAAATGCTACCAGTTTGGATCGATTTACCGGTACCGGTAGTAATAAATGCTACCGGTTCAGGAGAACTGGTATTTCCAACGATCAGCTGTGCCACATGAAGTCCTGCTTTCTAGGGAATCTAAATTGTGCAGCACAGCTGTTTCACCCCCTCATTGTTCTACTTACCTTTGTAGACTCAAAAAAGACTTCTTAATCCTCCTTTTACAGCACTGCACCGTAGCATCTGTGGTGTACATGTGCGTGAAGGATGCATTTGGCATGCACCGTGCATGCATGTGTGAAGCAAACCGGTAGCGAAGTGAACCAGTACAAACTTCAGAGCATTTCACCCCTGTGGGTGGGTGGGGGGACCATGTCCTTCCATCTATTGATAGACTCATCTTTATAACAGTTAATTTGAGGGACTGAAGAACATTCAAAAGGTTGTTGCAGGAGTTTTGTAAAATGCCTATTATACCATATGAGCATATAAATATTCCAGTTCAATAAGTCAGCAGTTTATTTCACTTTTAGAATCATAACAATGTCCTAAAAGTATTATTCATTAAGGTTGATGGACACATGTTGCTACTATACATATGGTACATTTCTCTGCTTTAGATCTTACCTGCCATGACACTTGATTCGGAAACTGCTGCCTTCTTTCTTTCACTAATATTCTTTGCCTGGACTTTGATGAATACAGAGATTGCAAAGCATGTGCCATGGCATAGACAGCGTTGTAAATATTATAGCTCTGGC
The DNA here is from genome assembly GCA_022577455.1 of Arizona elegans. NCBI lineage: Eukaryota > Metazoa > Chordata > Lepidosauria > Squamata > Colubridae > Arizona > Arizona elegans. The sequence continues at coordinate 5,448,240 of JAKOOJ010000021.1, read as the reverse complement.
CACTCATGTGTGTTTCAAACACAGATGTAGGAAGGGTCTCAAGACTCTCCTGTCCAGTACATTTGTTCTCAGACTTCTCTGTTTCAGGATTGGTGAAGAAACAGTTGAATGCCTGTTCCCAGAAATCTTTCCTAAAATAATCATGCTGGTTGTTGACTGGACTTATGCTTTTGAGAAACTTTGGAAAGTCTTCAATCTCCTTTGTGTGAACCGCAAAGGATAAAGCACCTTCCAGGAAATGGATATCCCATGATCTATGAAAGGAAATTGAAGTGTAATCTGTCTGAGCTGTTGTAACCCAGATTTTGGTCTTCTTTGGTATATCCTCCACTTCTGCCAATTGCAAGTACATTCTCAAAAAAGTTATGGACCTACTTTCACCATATAAAACTACAACATTGGCTGTGCTGTTCATGAGAACTTGGTATATTTGGACTCCGTCACCAATTACTTCATTAAAATCAACATAAAAAGCTACATAAGGAAAGTCTTGTATGAAATCAAAGCAGATGCCATGCTGGGAAAACATGGGAAGCACCTCCTGGACAAATTTCTCTCCATTGTCATCATTCACAGCCAGAACTCCAATCCAGATCCATCTAAAATGCAACAATAGCTGGAGAAGAGCACTATGCTGGTGGGATTCATCTGGAAACATTTGTTGGAAGAAAACGGCTTGAGTCTCTTTATCCATAACTGGTGCAGAGCCATAGGTCAGCTAAAGGAAGTAAAAAATAAAGATTGTTGGGAGTCTCTGAAAATGTGTACATACAACTGAATCTTCGGGTGTCCTTGAGCTTAGATACTAAAACATGTTCCAAATATTTGCATTTATTTCAAAATGTCTATGGAGATTCTCAGTCATCCAGGTCATGGTTGTCCCAAAGTTGCTTTTTCAAAAGGCAACTGGACTTTCTGTTTTTTCTTTGAAGACATTTCACTTTTCAGCCAAAAAGCTTTTTCAACTCTGATTGGATGGTGGGGCCTGGATGGTGGGGAATATACTCCTTGCAGACAGGTAACACATGGGACAACATAGGAGAACAAACCCATCAGGACTAGATTCTGCAGTCCATCTTCTTTTGAAAGATAGAGGCCACTCTTTTGAACACAGCAAAGTCCACATTTTGGACAGAGAGAACCATTATTTTGAAATAGGCATCAAAGTGTCCATCTATGACAAGATTTGAACAGTCCTCTCTCAACAGAGGGGGAGGGATATGACATCATCTGTCTCCAATCTACAACACAGTCCTCTCACCAATTACAAGAAGGTTTGACACCTATTTCCACCAGCCAGGTGGTCTTAATACCTCACTAAAAGAATGCAAATGACCAGCTGTCTGCAAGGAGTATAAATCCTAGTCAGTCATCACTCTTACCTGAGAAGAAGAATACAGACTTGCTGGATTAGAAGTGAAGGGAGGTTTCCATGGCTTAGAGGACATAGAGACTTTATTACAACTGGAGCAGGATCCCTAAGTACTGGATTTAAGCAGGTTGATTTCCTTCTTATTATTATTTAACTAGACATACAAGCCAGTTCAGTGGTGAAATCCAAATTTTTTTACTACTGGTTCTGTGGTCGTGGCTTGGTGGGTGTGGCAGGGGAAGGATACTGCAAAATCTCCATTCCCACCCCACTCCAGGGGAAGGATACTGCAAAATCCCCATTCCCTCCCCACTCCTGGGGGAGGATATTGCAAAATCTCCATTCCCAGCCCACTCTGGGACCACCCAGAGGTGGTATTTGCCAGTTCTCTGAACTACTCAAAATTTCCACTACTGAGTCTCCAAACTGCTCAAAATTTCCACTACCAGTTCTCCAGAACTTGTCAGCACCTGCTGGATTTCACCCCTGAAGTCTTTTCTCTACTTACTATTTAGATAAATAGTTAAAACTTCCTTAATAGGTATCTATCAAAACGTTATATAAAATATGAGCATTTTCTTTATTGTAAAAGCTAAATACTCTAAGATTGTTCAGGAAGTAAGTCATCACTCTTACCTGTGGAACTTTGTAGATGTTCAGAACAGTTGTCCCGTGGAGACAGATGTCAGGTCCCACAAGAACAGCAGCCAGATTTTGGGGGACCCCACATTTGTAATTAGGAATGAATCTGCCCTGGGTGAAGGGAAGCCCCATGGAAGCAAGGTAAGTCCAACCTGGACTAAAATTGCTATTATAGATGTGAAAGCCCAGTGTGACATTGGGCAGGATCTGAGGATTTTCATTGATCTCCTTGAGAGCAAACACTAAAGCCAGAATGTGCTGGTAGTTTTGATAAAATATTCTGTAACAAGAATTACATAACACATTTAAAAGAGTCTGCTTCAGATGATGGCATGTCCAATCTTCCAGACTTATTTCTCGAAGAAAGAAACTCTATTTTCCTACAGTAATAGCAATTTAAATATTAATCATAGGTAATACAGTTCCCTCAGATGTTACTTGTACTTGCATCATGTACACAAATCTGTATTCTCTACCTAGAATGAATTAGATATAATTTGTCATAATGGACTTCTGACCTACATTGAAAATACATCAAGATACCATATGTTTGAAAAAAAGGTGTTTCTTGGTTTTGTTATTATAGCTCAGAGGAAAAAAATTTGAGCATTATATAATTAAACAGTTGGACTCAGATCTGCAAAAATCAATCTATTAGGAACATACATAAGTCCATCTTGAAACTTCTTAGAAGGATGTTGACTGAAATCAGGGGGATCAGAAAATGACAAGAACACAGAAATGATGCTACCAATGCTAACTTGTCCCAGCTGATGATATGTGTGACGAATAGGAACAGGCTCATCATGGTCACATTGAACATTAGGATCCTGGCATGCCACTTGAGGCATTACTATCAGCAATGATATCATCAATGCTACCATCATCCATAGAAGTCTTCTTTTGGTATACAAATGTCCCTGTCTGCAACATGATTCTTGAAGGTGCCCAAGTAAAACAGTCTGACATGACTTCATAAGCTGTTTTCCAGGCAAGATAGACAGTAATATCTACCACTGTTTATACTCACAGGCTTCTAAAGGCTTCTAGTTTGAATGCCATGGGAAACATTAACAATGCTTTCGTGGTCAGGTTATTGTTTTGACTTGGAGTCCCATAGGATTTGGAAGATACAAATAGGCTAATTTCATAATGATAGAGAGACCAACATCTATATAGAAATTTTTTACATTCACAACTAAAAAAAAAAGTGAGGCCCTTCTGAGAAAGGAAGTGATGAAAAAAATGAAATTACTATATATATCTCAGTGAAGAAATATGGAAACAGAAATAGAAGTAGATAATAATAAAAGTAAATAAAAGTTGATGATAATCTACCAGATGGATTCGTGCCCGGCTGACCAACCACACTCAATGTGTAGTCCTCAATGGGATTGGATCTACATGGAGGGAGGTATGCAGTGGGGTAGTATTTTTTTTCCCCCAAGGTTTATTGGGTTTTTATTTTTAAACATATATCAAGATCAATACATGAACAGTGTGGCCTCTGGGTATGGTTCATGTTAATACAAATAGCAACAGTCAATTGTTACATTAATCAAACTTATATAATCCTAATATAAATGTACTTTATTATTTTAAAGTAATTATTCAATATTTCAGTGTTCCATTCTAATGTCAATAATCTTCTTGAACATACATTGTAATACCATCTTTCAACCTCTCATCTTTCCATCTAATTATTACTTATATTCAATTTATATAGAAATTATAACTACTAATATTCTCCCTAATTCTTATTTCTACCTCTATTCTGGCTTCTAGTCAGGTCACTCTTACTAAGCCTAATGTTAATACATATTTATGTTAACATAAATATGTTAACATATTTATGTTAAGACATAATCTTTTATATAAAGGTGTATATTCTTATTTCTACCTCTATTTCTAGTTTTTAATCAGGCCATCATTATATTAGAAAAAAGAAGAAAGAAACAAGGGGGGAAATGTTATTGCCCATTTTATTACTTAAATTCTTATTCGTTTTTTTGGCCTTCCTCCCATATTCCTCTTTTGGATCTTTGTCACTGTCAGCATCTTTATCTTCATTATTCCATCTCTATCCTCCTAAACTCGCAAATCTCCAGAATATTCACCCATACTCTTATCTCCCTTTCAGAAACATCTTCCAGATTATCCAATTCCAATTCCAATTCCAATTTTATATCTCTCAAAAAGTTTTTCTCATCCTCTTGTTTTATTTGGTGATTTGCCTGTTCTATATTTTCTTCCATTCTTTCCGCTGCCTCCTCTCTTTCCTGGCCTCTTTAATCTTCATTCATTGCCAGTTGTATCATATTTTCTACTTTGTCACTTATGTCTTGGATTAAGTCTTTTATCTCTCTTTGGTTCTTTGTCATGGTATTCCTAATGCTTTGAAACATCCATGCCATTTCTCTTGAAATCTCACTCATTTTCCCCTGAAAGGGCATCTTGTCTTAGTTTAATAAATCCACTTTTAGTCAGGACCACAAACAATATATTTAGTTTTAGTTTGGTCATCAAAGAGATCAATAACCATAGCACTTTACATCTCAGGGTTATTAATCAATTCCATATAAATAGTCCAGACAGTTTCCACACAACAAAAGTCACTTTACTTCACTTAAAAGTCATACTTATCCTCACAATAGTAAAACAATTAATCATAGGACAGTTAGTATCACCACAATCCTTCAAAAAGATGTTGCTTGTTTTTTTCTGTCAAAGTTTTCCTAGATTTGTACCGGTGTAGTATATTCCATTCACCAGTAGATGGCAGCATCAACAGAGGTTTCAGCTTTGTTTCAAATGTGGTAAACTATAATCAAAATTTAATTCAGTTTATAGAGACAAAATTAAATACTCAAATCAATTCAGGTACATAGTTCCAGCATGTTATAATGCCTTTCCATAACAACGTCTACCCAGTTTAAAATCCAATTTTCTTTGATTAAAAGGTCTTTAGCTTTTCTCCCCTCAGTTCCTTTTATTCAGGTCTAGGATTTTTCTCTCTATGATAGTTCACCACTTTGAAAAAGGTAATTCTAAGAGTCTCTTTTCTTCTCTGGATTTTCTTCTTTTTTCCTTTAACTTTAGGGACTAAATGCAAAAAAAAATAAAAAATAAAATAAATAAAAATAAAAAAGAATCTTCTCACCCAGTTCCAATCAACTGTTCACTAACTCCGCTCCAGCACCAGTTTTAGGTATTACTCGGTGGTCCTAGCTTTGTGGCAGCCATGTTTAGACTGCCTCTTTTCCTTGTCATGGCTGAGAGGGAAAGAAAAAACACGGTGTCAGGCAGGAGAATTGTGATTCTCTGCAACCTTGCAGGGCACCCCTCCTTGCTTCATCTCTCCTACAGGGTGGCTTTGGCTCCTTTCAGAGCCCACTGATGGAGAGAACTCAGCATGGGACCATGGAGACCTGCTCGACGTGTCCGATCCTGCTGCAACTTCAACCAGAAGTCTGTTTCAGTACTCTTCAATATCTTCATAAATAATTGGACAAAGGAATAGATGGGGAACTCATCAAATTTGCAGATGACACCAAGCTAACAGGAATAGCCAACACTCCAGAACATAGGCTTAAGATATGGAAGGATCTTTTACAGATTTGAACATTGGGCCCTATCTAACAAAATGAAATTCAATGGTGAAAAAAGTAAGGTTCTACATTTAGTCAAGAAAAACAAAATGCACAGGTACAGTGTTTGTTTGTTTGAATTTGTCAAACAAAAATGAGAACAAGAATAAAAGAATAAAAATCCAGTGACAGGGATGATAGGCACGTTAGTGCACTTATGCACGCCCCCTCCACTAACCACTTAAGTATGATGTAAGGTCCACGGAAGTCAATTTGTGACTGAAACTATGAAAATTTGTAGCTGAAACAACTGAATCAGGTAGAGCATTCCAGACTTTGACAACTCTATTACAGAATCATACTTTTTACAGAACGATTTATATTACGTTTGAAGCAGTTGTTAGTGCATGTATTATTGTGATTAAAAGAAAAAGAGTCATTTACAAGTAAAACATTACTACATATAATTTTGCATGCAATACCTAGGTCTGACTGCAAGTGACACAGTTCTAAGTTATCCAAATTGAGAATTTTGAACCTAGTAGCATAGGGAATTCTTTTGTGTACAGAATAGTGCAAGACTTTTCTTGTATATGGCAGGGATTCCAAACAGTTGAACAATACTCTAAGATTGGTCTAGAATAAGTTTTATAAGTTCTAATTAGCAATTCAATGTTTACAAAAAAAAAAAATTGTGCAAAATTAAATTTACAACTTTTAAATTCCCTCCATCACAGGGAGGCAGAGCCGATTAAGTGGTTCCTCCAAAGGTGCCTAATGGACCCTGAAGGGTTCCAGAAGGAGCTTGGGGAGATACCTGACTCCCTTACCCACAGTCCAGCCGAGACCGTGGTGGCTGCCTGGAATAGAGTGGCATCCGGAGCACTGGACTGGATTGTGCCTTTGTGACCTCTCAATGGCGGTGGATCCAGGAAAGCTCCCTGGTTTACCGAGGAGCTCCGGGAGATGAAACACCAGAAGAGACATTGAGAGTGATGCTGGAGATCCAGTAACTCTGAATCTGACTGAATACTCTTAAGAGCCTTTATTAGGACTTATTTAGTGGTGATATGGGCAGCAAAATGTTTGCATTTTTCTGCACTTATTGCATGTGCTGATTCTCGCCCAGCTGCCCTGTTTAGGATGACGTGCTCCCTCCTTGATGTAGGGGGAGTGGAAGAGCCCTTGCAGGGTAGAGCTGAGGAGTTTGTGCAGTTTCTGTCAGATAAAGTCGCTCAGATTCGGATGGACCTGGACTCTGATTGGGCAATTCCTATTGAGATGATGGGGGCAAGTCTTAATCCTGTTGTGTGGGATGAGTTTGAGCCTGTGACTCCTAAGGAAGTGAACAAGGCTGCAGGAGGCACCGTGTTACGGTGGTTCTCCTCCTATCTCTCTGGTCAGTCACAGTCGGTGTTGGTAGAAGGACAGAGGTCGACCCCTAGGCCCCTTGTTTGTGGGGTGTCTCAGGGCTTGGTCCTCTCTCCTCTCCTATTTAACATCTGCATGAAGCCTCTGGGTGAGATCATCCAATGATACGGGGTGAGATATCAGCAATATGCTGATGATACCCAGCTGTATATCTCTACCCTGCGTCAATTCAGTGATGCAGTGGATGTGATGTGCCAGTGCCTGGAGGCTGTGAGGGTCTGGATGGGAATCAACAGGCTCAGACTTAACCCAGACAAGACCGAGTGGCTGTGGGTATTGCCTCCTAAAGACCATGTTGATTGTCCATCCTTGGTTCTGGGGGGAGGGAGAAATTGTCCCCCTCAGAACGGGCTCGCAATTTGGGTGTCCTCCTAGACTCACAACTAAGATTAGAGCAACATCTGACATCTGTGGCTAGGGGGACCTTTGCATAGGTTCGCCTGGTGCACCAATTGCGATACTACTTGGATCGGGAGGCTCTCCTCACAGTCACTCATGTCCTTGTCACCTCATGGTTAGATTATTGCAATGTGCTCTACATGGGGCTACCCTTGAAAAGTGTTCGGAGACTACAGTTGGTCTAGAATACAGCCGCGCGAGCTATCGTGGGTGCGCCTAGATACACCCACATTACACCAATTCTCCGTGAACTGCACTGGCTCCCTATTGGTCTCCGGGCAAAATTCAAGGTGTTGGTTATTACTTTAAAGCCCTACATGGCTCAGGGCCAGGCTATCTCCGAGACCGCCTTCTACCGCATAGCTCCCAGCGACCAGTAAGATCCCACAGAGTTGGTTTCCTCCGGGTCCTGTCAGCTAAACAATGCCGGCTAGCGGGCCCGCAGGGGAGGGCCTTCTCTGTGGCTGCCCCAGCTCTCTGGAACCAATTACCTCCTGAGGTCCAGACTACCACCACCCTATTGGCGTTCCAGAAAGCGGTGAAGACCTGGCTTTTCCGGCAGGCCTGGGGCCATTGATCTTGCTGTTCAATCTTGCGCGATCCGGCCATGGATGGTGTGCATGTGTTTTTAATGTTTTTAAAATGCCTATATATATATTAATTTTATGTTCACTGTTTGTATTATTTCTGTTGTAAGCCGCCCAGAGTCTCTTGGGAGTTGGGCGGTATAGAAATATGATTAATTAAATTAAATTAAATTAATGCTTCTTAAGCAACACTGTTACAGTGAACTTTGCAGCATAGATTGTCAGAGATAAGTACACCTAGGTCCTTGACAAAGTGAGGGTCATCAGGTAGTTCAATCCCGCCTACCATATTTTTCAGAGTATAAGACACACTCCCCCCCAAAAGAGAGTGAAAATTTGGGTGCCTCTTATACACTGAATGTAGCCCTGCCCACCCGCTGGCCCCCACCCTTTGGCCTCTGCCTCCCAGCAATTTACCTCCTTGCAGCAAGCAGCAAACAGCCTGTTTCAGCTTCAGCACTGCCTGATTAGCACAAGCTGTTTGCTGCAAGGAGGCAAATTGTTGGGAGGCAGATTTTTTTTCTTGTGCTAATCAGACTGTGCTGAAAATGAAACTAAAGCAGGCTGTTTGCTATTTACTGCAAGGAGGCAAATTGCTGGGAGGCAGAGGCAGATTTTTTTTTCTTGTTTTCTTCTCCAAAAAAGGTAGGAGTATCTTATAGTCTGGAGTGTCTTATACTCCAAAAAATACGGTAGCTTATACTTGACATTCTGATTATGTTTACCAATATGTAAGACAGAGCATTTATTGATTGAAATTTGAAGTTGCCAAATAGATGACCATTCAGACACATAGTTGAGATCATTTTGCAAAACAACAGAATTATCTGTAGTATTGAATAATTTTACATCATTAGCAAAAAGGACGCAATTGCTTTTAAGTTGATCACATAAATTGTTGATATAGAGCAAGAAAAGTGTGGGACCTAAGACGCTGCCTTGCGGAACACCACTGTTAATTGATGGAGGATTAGACAGCGAGTTTCCTATTTTGATTTTCTGCATTCTATTAGACAGGAAAGCAGCAATCCACTTGTGCAAAGGACCAAAAATGCCTTAAGGGTTTAATTTCAACAACAGCTGTACTACTGCCTTACAAAAATCTATGTAAATTGCATCTACAGCTTTGCCTTGATCAAGACATGTAGTCCAGATGTTTTTACAATGGAAAAGTTGTGGGTTACAGAATGAGTTTTTTCTAAAGCCAAACTGTTCGTCGGGTAACAAGTTGTTTGTCACTAAGTAGTGAACAATGGATTGGTTTATAATTGATTCCATAACTTTGCATGTAACACAACACAAAGAGATTGGTCTATAATTTTCAACTGAACTTGGGTCAGCATTTTTAAAAATTGGTATAACTATAGCTGATGACCATAGATCAGGCAGATAATAGTTTGAAATAATACTTTGAAAATTATACAGAAAGGTTCAGCTAAGACAGTAGCAAGCTTTTTCAAGAAAAAAGCACTTAAAACATCTGGTTCTGTGGATAATGATGATTTTAGATTACATAATGCTAATTCAACATTATCTACCCTAAATTTAATATTCAGTAATTTGCTACAATTATTTGTGATTTGACTTGTGAATGAGGGACTGCAACCATTGTTATCCACAAAAACTGAACTAAAAAATGAATTGAAGAGATTGGCCTGACCAACATTGTCATTACAATCAACCCTGTTTTGCCATTTTAAGGGTGGAATCACTTGTGAGTCTTTTAAGTTTCAAGTTAACGAAGTTGTAAAAGGCTCACCTAGAATTTGAGATTAACAGCTTTTCCTCCTGTTTGCAGAGTCGGTGCATTCATCTTTCATTTGATGACATTAGGTTTTGCAGTGGCTTTTGAAGTTGGCAACGTAACCTGTCTTATTGTTCCTCCAAAGAGATTTTTTTCTTTGATTGTAATTTTCTTATTGTTTGGGGTAATTTATTCTTTATAACTTTTTTGGTTTTTCATGGTACATATAAATGTATGGCTCAATTAATTTCAAGCAAACAATGTTATAAAATCTTCTACATTTTTACAACTTGAAAACAGATGGTGCCAATTTAAAGATACAAAATCAGCAGCTATTAAATCATAGTTTGCCATTTTAAAATTATAATTCAAAGAATAGTCATTAAGACCCAGGAGGATGCAGATTAATGCAAAAGGCAATCATATTATGATCACTGTTAGAAAAGGGTTCTTTAATGTGTAAGCCATAAATTAAATTTAAGCTATTACAGAGAATTAGATCTAGACAATTGTTTAGCCTAGTGTTATCAACAACTAACTGCCCCAAGGTTGTAACAGCATTGTAAAAAGTTACATGTATCAGTTTATTTGTTGATTTGTTTAAGGCCCGATTAAATAATGGCAAATTAAAATCACCAAGAAGAACAAAGGGATGTGGGCAAGGAACTGCCCAGGTTAATAGTTCAATTAACTTATTCATATGGCCAAGATCATAATCAGGGGCTCTGTAACATAACAAGAAGTGAACTGTAGTATTTAGAGTCAGGTCGCAAACAATGGACTCTGGGAAAGCAAGCTCAGGAATAGCATTAATCTTTTTCAATCCTAGGGACTTTATGTAAAAAAATTGCAACACCACCACCTCTATGATTTTCACAGTCAGATTGAAAAATGTGATAATCACTTGAGATTTTAAAAAAGTGTCTAGAAAAAACGCATTCAACCAAGTCTTGCAAAAAAAAATGAGATCAAAAAGAGACATGCTCAAGAGCAAAAGTAATTCAGACATATTGTTGTGAGGCTTCTTGCATTAAATAGTTTACACGTTAGACCAATAGAGTGGACGTTAAGAAGATGGAGGGCATGCATACCTAACATTGGTAAACAGGAGCATGAATGTTAGGCATGGGCCAATGTTCTTATGTTTAATACAGTCAGCACAGTAGTCAACATATAGATTTGTTTCACCTTTGTCCAAACGTACTTTAAGCTCTGCAAGGAGGTCTCGGGCATGGATACGTTGTAGGACAGAAAAATCAGGCCACAAACATAATTTTAAAAACATAATGTTTTTGGCAAATGAATTTATCATGGATATGAACTCCCATTTTCAGGCTTCACTCTTGCAAAGTACTTTGCAAAAACGTGGTGACACTGAGCTATTGTTATTCTAATACTTGGGGCCTGCACAGAAAACATCTATAATTTTACCAATAGTGGTGACTGTGAGAGGGATCTTGGAGGCCTAGTGGATAATCACTTAAATATGAGCCAGAAGTGTGTTGCAGCTGCCAAAAAAGCCAACACAGTTCTAGGCTGCATAAACAGAGGGATAGAATTAAGATCATGTGAAGTGTTAATACCATTTTATAATGCCTTGGTAAGGCCACATTTTGGAACACTACATCCAATTTTGGTGGCCATGATGTAAAAAATATGTTGAGACTCTAGAAAGAGTGCAGAGAAGAGCAACCAAGATGATTAGGAGATTGGATGCTAAAATATATGAAGAATGCTTGCTGGAACTGGATATGTCTACTCTTATGGAAAGAAGGACTAGGTGTGACATAATAACAGTGTTCTGATATAACAGAGGCTGCTAAAAAGAAGAGGGAGTCAAACTATTCTCCAAAGCACTTGAGGGTAGGACAAGAAGCAATGGGTGGAAACTAATCAAGGAGAGAAGCAACTTAGAACTAAGGAGAAATTTCCTGACAGTTAGAACAATTAATCAGTGGAAGAACTTGCATCCAGAAGTTGTAAATGCTCCAACACTGGAAGTTTTTAAGAAGAGATTGGATAACCATTTATCGGAAGTGGTATAGGGTTTCCTGCCTAAGTAGGGGGTTGGACTAGAAAACCTCCAAGGTCCCTTCCAACTCTGTTATTCTATTCTAAGATTGATTCTATTCTAATAAAGCTGACACAGCTTTAAGAATAGAACTAAGAATTACATGGGGAGAAGACAGGATGTTTATTGAAATGTGTTTGAATATTAATAGCTTGGTTTGGTCATTAGGCTGTTGGTTTGAGCTCTGAGCTTGGCAATTTGGTTGCAAACATTTCATCTCCATTACAGGAGACATACAATGTAAAGAAACTCAAATGGTGATGAAACATTTGCAATTAAATTGCCAAGCTCGGAGCTCAAACCAACAGCCTAAGGATGATTATTTTAATTATGAACTAAAACTACTCTTTCACCTCCCCAGACCTGACAGCTCATATTAACAGAGATAACTTTCAATTTAACTGCCACATATACATAGAAAGTCATTCTTCCAGCTTATCTGTTGAAGTGAAGTGACTCTTCAGTAACTCTTCCAGCTTAAAATATTATATATTTAGAAAATTAGAAAATTATGATAGGCATTGATCAAGAAAAAGAAAGAAAGAAATTATAGCCAAATATAATTAATTTTGCTAGTTGGTTAACCAAAGTGTGTAGGAAACACACCACAGTAATAAAGAGTGACTTTAATTACCTGACATAAACTGGGAGACAAACTCTGCATCAAGTGGGAGATCAACACATTCCTGACCGGCTGACAACTTTGTCATCCAAAAGGAAAAGGAGGGAACTATAAGGGCTGCTATAATGGACCTAATGAGCCACAGTGGTGCAGTGGTTAGAGTGCAGTACTGCAGGGAACTTCTGCTGACTGCTGGCTGAAATTTGTCAGTTCAAATCTCACCAGGCTGAAGGTTGACTCAGCCTTCCATCCTTCCAAGGTGGGTAAAATGAGGACCCAAAATTGTTGGGGACAATATGCTGACTCAGTAAAGTGCTTAGAGAGAGTTGTAAAGTGATATATAAGTTTAAGTGCTATTGCTATGGCTAATTCTTACTAAGAGAGAAAAGGTGATAGAAGAGGTTGAAGCTACCAGAACTTTGGGTGAACGTGACCATGTCTTATTGGAATTTAATGTTATGCAAACACAAGCAACAGAACAAAAACCATTGTTTTAGACTTTAATCCAATGAAAAGGGGAAAAAAATCCAAAGTACCATATAAAAATTAACATCTAGGAGAACATCAGTTCTTCACATCCTTGAAGAAGATAAAATGGTCAGAGCCATCTAAATCATACAGAGGAAGCTTTTTCATAAGATAGACCCTGAAACATAGAGGTCCTATGTAATGGACCACTTGCCGCAGCCTACTGGCCATGGCCAATTCACCACAGCCAACTTGCCACAGCGAACTCAGCGTGGGAAAACTCACAGCAGGACAAGAATTGCACTAATATTGAAGAAAGAATGGAATAGAATCATTAAGAAAGGAGGGATAAAATGAAATGTGAATGATAAAAATTAAAATATTTTAAAATTATTTTAAATATTTAAATTGAATAGTTGAATTGCCCCCAATGAACTGTCCTGTGGTGAGTTGACCATGGTGAGTTCTCCCATGATGAGTTGACTGTAATGAGTTGGCTGTGGTGAGTTGGCTGTAGCTACTAATCCCATTCCGCTATGTGATTGCATATGCCATATACTTTCTGGCTTAAATTTATACTTGGAAAAATTATCAGACACATATATAAAGAAAGATGATTTATAATTTTCTTTTCATTAACTGATGCTTATTGTTCTGTTCAGGTCTAATCACAATGATAAAACACTTGGGGAAAAAGATACACACTAATAAGCCAGCACTGGAGGAAATCATGGAGAAGATCTCCACAGCTAACATATATTTCCCCCTTGTGCTTAGATAAGTTGGAACAAAGCAAAGCCAAACACTGCAGAAGACCAACATGCTGAAGGTGATGAATTTGGCTTCATTGAAGCTGTCAGGTAACTTCCTAGCTAAAAAAGCAGCAGAAAAGCTGATCACAGCCAAGAGGCCCATAAATCCCAAAACACAGTAGAACATGACGACTGATCCCTCACTGCACTCCAGGATGACTTCTTCAGACATGGAGTGCACATCAAATTCTGGGTATGGTGGAAAAATTGTCAACCATACTATGCAAATAGTGATTTGAACAAGGGAGCAGGAAAAAAGAACAAAAGTGATCATTCTTCCACCCACCCATTTCCTCATTTTGGAGCCAGGTTTGGTGGCCATAAATGCTAGAACAACTACAAAGGTTTTGGACAATACACAAGAAACTGCCACAGAGAAGATGAGACCAAAAGCTGGTTGACGAAGGAGACACAGAATTTTGTTGGGTCTCCCAATAAAAAAAAACACACAAAGGAAAGATAGGAGGAGAGAAACAAGGAGTGTGTAGGTGAGATTCTGGTTGTTGGCTTTGACAATGGGAGTATCTCTGTGTTTAATGAAAATTTTAAGCACCAAAATTGTCTTAAAACAAAAACAAAGAGAAAGGACAGTAAGACTGATCCCCATGGGTTCTTCATAGGATAAAAAGCTAATCTGCTTTGGAAGGCATTTATTTCTGTCAGGGTTTGGATAATGATCATCTGGGCACCGAGAACAGTCATCCATGTCTGAAAAAGAACAAAACAGAGATGTATATTCTGGTTTATAAACAATATCATACGGAACCCTTAATTCATTCTCTAATGAAATTTCCCAAATTTGACAACTTTTATCTGGGCCATTTGAGGTGGCAATTGGTATAACTATAATAGGTACTATATGCTTAGCCCCATTATATCTTGAATCCCCCTACCCTTCTCCTTTGATATTTTCTTCTCTGGACATGGAAGACAATCATAGCAGCAAAATGAGTCCCCTTCTTTCTTGACCTTGCTGTATCCTGCCTTACAAGGATGATTACATAAAGAACAAGGTGGTGCCTAGCAAGAAATGAAAAAAAAAATATTTTTGATATAGGAATTTCAAGCGTTATAAAAATTAAATTGTAAAGCAACCAAGAAATATTAAACTTACAGGTATATTGCTCATACAACAAAGTAGGGTTTCCCTTCACACAGTCAGAGCCCAAGCATGGGCATGAAATCATAGTTTTAGGGTCTTAGAAAAGGCCAGCATAATTATGGCCTTCTTGACCTCTAGAGAGAGACATTACAGTTGAGGGTTACTAAAAGGAGGAAAGGGACATTTTATAGGCTTTAAGCATTCTTTGGCTGATGGAAGCTGAAGCATATTCCTCCTGCCTGCCTGGTATGGATTGAAATAATTGAGGAGAGATGATATCTCCATTAATCTTTTTCTAAGGCATGAAGGACTTTAAAGGTTGACACCAGCATCTTGAACTGCACATGATAGCAGACTGGCAACCTATTTAACACAGAGAATAGTCATATTGCATATGCCAAATAACCTAATAGTCACTTACTAGATGCTCTGTTGCATTCTGCACTAGTTAAAACTTCTGAACTCTCTTCAAAGGTAACTCCATGTCAATACATAATCCATATTAGAGGTCAGAAGGAAAACTGTGACAAATATTTTTATACCAAATATTTCAAACGTAAACATTAATGCAGGTCTTTTTTTCTTTCCCATGGGATTTCTACAGAGGTTAAGCAAGAAATAATGCTATGAATTTTCCATCAATAGAGAGAGATGTTTATGCTTTATAAATGAAGGAAGACAAATCTAGATTCATACATCTAACCTGAGGAAATCCTACTGGCCACGTGATGGAATCCCCAGAGATATTGAAGAATTTGTCAGGTAGAGCTGTGGGGTCTATTCTTCCAACTTTGACCCTAATAAAGGACTGGTTTGAGAATGTGATCCAGTTGATAATATCAAATCCGCCAATAAATTTTCCGTTTTTGTCAAAAGTGATCTTTTCACCAACACTGTTGTTGAATGAGACACTTCTTAGAAAGGAAATAAGCTATAATACAATGATAAAAAGAGGGAGGGAGGAAGGAAAGAAGGAAAGAAGGAAGGAGGGAAAGAAGGATTTATACTGGATATTGCTTGTTTGCTTTTATTTTGGTTGTAGACTAGCACCAAACAATACAACAATCATTTGAAAACAAAAGGAGAAGCAAAATATCATATTAATACAATAAAATGAAAATGTATAAACATAGAATTACAAAATAAGCAAAATCAGTGAAAAATCTACAAAATTACACTTTGTAGTGTAAATAATATATACACAGTAACACTCTGTGCACAATTATTAGGCATGTTATATTTTGGAGGATTAATTTCATTATTGAACAACTACAGTGCTCTCAGTCAATCCAAAATGTTAATAAACCTCAAACCTGAACATTTAAGAAAGTAAAAGTGAGGTTTTGGCTTTCTTGGGAGAATACCTACTGTATGTGTGCACAATTATTGGGCAACTATTAGTGTGCAAAATTATGATGCAACTAAATGAAAAATGAAAATTTGCCCATCTCACTCGTTTATTTGCAGTGAGAATAATAAACAAACAACTCAAAATGTACCATTTCTGACAGTTGACAAAAAAAAAAAATCAATGACCAATATACAGTAGCTACTCTTCTTTTCAGTAACAGTCATAAGCCTTCCATTCATGGAATCTGTCAGTTTCTTGATCTGTTGACAATCAACATTTGTACAGCAGCAACCACAGCCTCCCATACACTGTTCAAAGAGATGTACTGTTTTCCTTCATAGTAAACTCCCATTTAAGAAGGTCCCACAAGTTCTCAATAGGGTGTAGGTCAGGTGAGGAAGGGGGCCATGTCATTATTCTTTCATCTTTAAGGCCTTTTCTGGCTAGCCATGTAGTGGAGTACTTTAATGCATGCAATGGAACATTGTCATGCATAAAAATCAAGGTATTTTGAAAGATGCAGACTCTTTCCTGTACCACTGCTTGAAGAAAGTGTCTTCTAAAAACTTGCAGTAGGTTTGGGAGTTGATTTGGAGTCCATCTTCAACCCGAAAATGTCCAACTAGCTCATCTTTAATAATACCAGCCCATACTAGTACCCCACCTCCACCTTGCTGGCTGAGTCAAAGTGGAACTCTGTCCATTACTGATCCAGCCACGGGCCCATCCATCTCGTCCATTGAGTCACTGTCATTTCATCAGTCCATAAAACCTTTGAAAAATCTGTCTTCAGATATTTCTTGGCCCAGTCTTGCCATTTCAACTTATGTGTCTTGTTCAGTGGTGGTCGAGTTTCAGCCTTCCTTACCTTGCCCATGTCTGAGTACTGAACACCTTGTACTTCTGGGAACTCCAGGTAGGTTACAGTTCTGGAATATAATAGTACTGGAGGATAATGGATTCCTGTTAGCTTCACATTTGATTCTTCTCAAATCTTTGGCAGTTAATGTGCATCTTTTTTTCTCAACACGTTTCTTATAACCCTGTTAACTATTTACTTATTTTATTTATTTATGTATAATTGAGATTTATATGCCATTCTATCTCCAGCTGGACTCAGGGTGGCTCACAACAGTAAAAAAAACATCTAATGAAAAAGTTAAAAAGAAATTGAATCCAAATCTCATAATTTAAAATTTAAAATTTAAATTTAAAATTTAAAAGTGCAATTAAGACTAACAAGTTAAAAATTAAAACCCCATCAGTCCAGACCAGCCAAATGAAACAGCTACGTTTTCAGGTCACGATGGAAAGAGTGGAGGTCAGGGGCCACCCAGAGCTCCAGGGGCAGTTGATTCCAAAGGGTAGGTGCGCCCACAGAGAAAACTCTCCCCCTGGGAGTCACCAGCCCACACTGTCTGGCCAATGGCACCCTGAGGAGGCCCTCTCTGTGGGAATGCACCGGGCGATGGGCAGCTGTTGCTGGCTGTATATGGTCCCCCAAATATCCTGGGCCTAAGCCATATAGGGCCTTATAGGTAATCACCAGCACTTGGAATCTCACTCGGAGGGCAACCGGCAACCAATGCAAGTTGCGTAGGAGAGGTGTAACATGGGAGTGTCAAGATACTCCCATCACAACCTGTGTGGCCGCATTCTGCACCAGTTGAAGGCTCTGAGTGGTCTTCAAGGGAAGCCCTATGTAGAGGGCATTGCAGTAGTCAATATGGGAGGTGACAAGTGCATGAGTGACCGTGCATAGGGCATCTAGGTCCAAATAGGGGCGCAACTGGTGCACCAGATGAACCTGGGCGAATGCCCCCTGGTTACGACCGTTACATGATCTTCCAAGTTTAGCTGCGAGTCCAGGAGAACACCCAATTTGCGCACTATGTCTACAGGGGGCAACACCTCATCCCCTATGACCAAAGATGGAATCTCTTGATCAGACCGGTACCCACAGCCACTCGGTCTTGGCAGGGTTGAGCCAAAGCCTGTTCCTCCCCATCCAGATCCGCACTGCTTCCAGGTACTGGGACATCACGTCGAGAGTATTGCTGGGTTGGTTTGGGGTGGATATAAAAAGCTAGGTATCATCAGCATACTGATGATACCTCACCCCAAAACCCTGGATGATCTCATCCAGCGGCTTCGTATAGATGTTGAACAAAAGAGGAAAGAGGACCCCACAAGTGAGGTGCCTCAGGGCTGACCTCTGTCCCCCAGCCAACACCACCTGCGAACGTTCTGAGAGGTAGGAGGAGAACCACCGTAAGACAGTGCCTCCCATTCCCAACCCTTCGAGGCGTCGCAGCAAGATACCATGGTCGATGCTATCGAAAGCCTATTAGAGAGATCTAATAGGACCAGGACAGAGGAATAACCTCTGTCTCAGGCCCTCCAGAGATCATCCACCAGTGCGACCAATGCCGTCTCCATACTGTACCCTGAAACCCAATTGGTATGGATCCAGGTACTCCGCTTCATCCAGGGCCATCGGGAGTTGACGTGCCACCACGCTCTCAACAACCTTCACAACAAAGCGAAGGTTGTTTAAAATAGCTGGGTCCAAAGCAGGTTTCTTGAGGAGGGGCCTCACCACCACCTCTTTCAAGGTGGTAGGGAAGCTACCCTCACCCAAGGATGCATTAATCACTGCCTGGATCCAGCCTCACGTAACCTCCCCAGCCGAATAAATGAGCCAGGAAGGACATGGGTCCAATACATACGTGGCAGCACTCAGCTTACCCATGATCCTGTCCACTTCTTCCGGAGTAACAGGGTCAAACTCCTCCCAAATAACATGACCGGTCATCTCCCCCCCGTCCGACCCTGCCCAGTCAGAGTCCAGACCAGCCCGGATCTGAGCGATCTTGTCCAGCAGATGTTGACTAAACTCCTTGGATCGGCCCCACAGAGGATCATCCCCTGCTCCCTGATTCAAAAGGGAGCAGGACACCCTAAACAGGGCGGCTGGATGATTATCCGTGGATGCGATGAGGGCAGAGAAGTAAGAATGCTTCGCTGCCTCCATCATCACGAGATAAAACCCCGTAAAAGATCTTAGCTGTGCATGGACTGAATCGGAACAACTGGATCTCCAACAGCTCTCTAGGCCTCTCCTCCAGCGCTTCAACTCCCGGAGCTCCTGAGTAAACCAAGGGGCCAACCAGGATCTGCACTGGGTCAGGGGCCTCAAAGGCACGACACGGTTGAGAGCCCTGGCGGCTGCCATTTCCCAGGCCTCGACTGGGGCGTGGGAAAGGGAGGCAGGCATCGTCCCAAGCTCCATCTGAAACCTATCAGGGTCCATCAGGCACCTGGGGCGGAACCAGTTGGTCGGTCCCGCATCCCAGCGGCTAGGAGTGGCATAATGGAAGCCCAACCAGAGGAGATAATGATCAGTCCATGAAAGGGGATGAATAATTGGTATTCCCCCACCGAACTCATCATGCCACTGTCCCGAGATAAAAACTAGATTGGGCGTGTGTCCCCCCCATGAGTCAGGCCTTGAATTATCTGAGTTCTGGTGTAACACCCAGAAACCTGGCAGGCAAAGTTCAGTCAGAGGGACACCTCCGTCTGAGCCCAACCAAGTCTCCGTAATGCAAGCCAGGTCCGCATTTTCCTCCTCTATCAATTCACACATGAGGGGAGCTTTCTTAACCACAGATCTGGCATTAAAATAAACCAGCCTGAGCCCGGGGGCCTGCTCTCCCAAACCCCCAGGTAAGCAGATGGAACCAAGAGGGTTGGAGCACACCACCGCTTGGAGACAGCGGGGCGTGCTCCCAGATTCTGATATAGCCCTCTGTTCATCCACCTGCCGCCATTCCCAATTGCCCTAGGGATCAGAGCCCCCACCCTCTCCCTCGGAACCCCAGGGGACCCCAACCCTGCTCCAACCCTGCCTCCAATGGCCTGGACTGCAATTGACCCGTGGAGCCCCCCCAGCAACCAACCGGATATCACAACCCACCCCACTCCCCAGTCGCCTAAAAAATCTAATTAGAAAAGAATACAATGAACGCCTTTTACAACCCATAACAAACTTAGAGACCTTATTTGCGCTATGCCACCTCTTGGGATCCCAGGACCCGTCATTAAGCCTATTTGCAACAAAATGTTTGATCATGCCCCAATATCTTAGCAATTTCAAGGGCGCTGCATCGCTCTGAAAGACTTTTTTTACAATTGTTTTCAGAGTCACTTAAATCTCTTTTTTGGTCTATTTTGCCTGAGCAAAAGAAGCCCCTCATTACCCAAAAACACATCACCTGATATGTTTATATCCACTAAGTATTCAAATGTATACAACTTGGAGGTAGAAATTATGAATAAAATAAAAATGATGATATGGTCAAAATATTCACTTACCTAATAATTGTGCACACAGTGTATATAGAAACAGTTATTTTTAATTCTTTCTTTTGAATGACTATGGTGTTACAAGTTGGGAAATATATACCTACATCTCAGAGGTGACCCAAAGTGACCCAAAAATTTCAATTTCCTCCTCATCAAGTTATTTTACTATGTCAAAGAACATTCCCTACAAATGGTTAGAAAAGAGGGCATTATAACAGGCAAACTTTTCTAATGCCTTTGGGGACTATCTGTATTGATAAAGGGCATAATGTGGAGATGTTTCTGTTCTCTTAACATAATTTTTTCATTATGATCTTCATAAATTTCACAATTTTACAGGTGGCAATTGGAGCAAATATACAGGACTTTTACAGGTGGCAATTGGAGCAAATATATATCAGATATACTAAAGTATTTGAAATATTCAGATAAATTAATACTTTCCACGAATTTCCTAAATCTTATCCATAAATTATGTTCTTAAACCATGGTTGTTTTCTCCATTGTATCACACTACCTCCTTCATTCCCACTTACTGAGGCATTATTCAAGGAAAAACAAGAGTAGCTCTTACTAAATATAATAAGGATAATAGAGAATGTAAAAAGAACACATCCAACATATTTTCTGTTTCTTTCTAGAATAAATGTCAGGGTTCCAAGTAACACTCACAATGAAAGAAGACTCCGAGGCTTGAAGCTCCTCAAAGTTCCATTATTCAAGGAAAAACAAGAGTAGCAGTTACTAAATGCATACAACATATTTTCTGTTTCATTCTAGAATAAACAGGACTTAAAAAGGACCCCTAGAGTAAACAACATAGCACAATGGATTGTAGTGGAACAAAAGCAGAGTCTGATTAAATTCTACAAAAACTGACTTCTGAGTGTAGAATAAGCCTAGCAGTAAGAAATAATGAGCAAAACAGCAATGCAACTGATTCTTAATAGAAGGTCTATGATGAGATTCATGTAGAACATTTTCATCAGGAAATGTCTTGAAAAGTGGGCACCATATTTCTTAGAATAATCAAAAAAGTCTGCATGATTCACTAGAAACATTCCAATCAAATCTTCTAGAACAAAATCTTCTAGAACAAGAACAAAACCTTCTTTCGGGTGCGCTTCAAGGTTTTGGTTACCACCTTTAAAGCGCTCCATGGCTTAGGACCTGGTTATCTACGGGACCGCCTACTACCACCAATAGCCTCCCACCGGCCAGTACGCTCTCATAGAGAGGGACTCCTCCGGGTGCCGTCAGCCAAACAGTGTAGGCTGGCGACCCCTAGGGGGAGAGCCTTCTCTGTGGGGGCACCTACCGTCTGGAATGAGCTCCCTCCGGAGATACGGAGGATCCCGGATTTGCGCACCTTCCGCCGCGCTGTGAAGACCTTTTTATTCCATCAGGCGGGCCTGGCCTAATCTCTTCCCTTTTTTAAATATGTAAATTTTAATCTGTTTTTAAATTATTGGGGTGTTTTAATTCTGTCTGGGCCAAAATGATTTAATTTGATTTTATCTGTTTTTTTAAATTTTTGTATCTATGTTATTTTATTGTTTGGCTGTTCACTGCCCTGAGTCCTTCGGGAGTAGGGCGGTATACAAATCAAATAAACTAAACTAAACTAAACTTGTTCTAGAAGAAGGTCCAGCATTATGTGCTGGACCTTCTGATTCAGCACATAATGGAGGGGGAAAACTATCTCCTTCCATATACTTATAGACTCATCTTTATAACATTTAATTTGAGGGACTAAAGAATATTCAAAAGGTTGTTGCAGTTGTTTTGTAAAATGCCTATTATACCATATGAGCATATAAATATTCCATTTCAATAAGTTAGTAGTTTATTTCACTTTTAGAATCATATCAATGTCCTAAAAATATTATTCATTAAGGTTGATGGACAGATGTTGTTTCTACACATACGGTACATTTCTCTGCTTTAGAACTTACCTGCCATAACATTTGATTCGGAAACTGCTGCCTTCTTTCTTTTACTAATATTCTTTGCCTGGACTTTGATAAATACAGAGATTGCAAAGCATGTGCCACAACATGGACTGCATTGTAAATATTATAGCTCTGGCCACTCATACGTGTTTCAAACACAGATGTAGGAAGAGTCTCAAGCCTCTCCTGTCCAGTACATTTGTTCTCAGATGTCTCTGTTTCAGGATTGGTGAAGAAACAGTTGAATGCCTGTTCCCAGAAATCTTTCCTAAAATAATCATGCTGGTTGTTGATTGCACTTATATTTTCAAGAAACTTTGGAAAGTCTTTGATCTCCTTTGTGTGAACCGCAAAGGATAAAGCACCTTGCAGGAAACAGATATCCCATGATTTATAGAAAGAAATTGAAGTGTAATCTGTCTGAGCTGTTGTAACCCAGATTTTTGTCTTCTTTGGTATATCCTCAACTTCTGCCAATTGCAAGTACATTCTCAGAAAAGTTATGGACCTACTTTCACCATATAAGACTATGACATTGGCTGTGCTGGTCATGAGAACTTGGTATATATGGAGTCCATTACCTATTATTTCACTATAATCAACATAAAAAGCTACATAAGGAAAGACTTGTATGAAATCAAAGCAGATGCCATGCTGGGAAAACATGGGAAGCACCTCCTGGACAAATTTCTCTCCATTGTCATCATTCACGGCCAGAACTCCAATCCAGATCCATCTAAAATGCAACAATAGCTGGAGAAGAGCACTATGCTGATGGGATTCATCTGGAAACATTTGTTGGAAGAAAACTGCTTGAGTCTCTTTATCCATGAGTGGAGCAGAGCCATAGGTCAGCTAAAGGAAGCAAAAAACAAAGATTGTTGGGAGTCTCTGAAAATGTGAACATGCAATTGAATCTTTGGGTGTCTAGATTCAGCAGTCCATCTGCATTTAAAAGACAAACACCACTCTTTTGAAGACAGAAAAGTTCACATTTTGGACAGAAAGAACCAATGGTTTGAAAGAGGGGTCAAAGAGGCCATCTATGTCAAAATTGAACAGCCCTCTCTCTGTTCGGAGGGATACATTATCATCTATCTCCAGTCTACAACAAAGTCCTTTCAACAGTTCCAAGAAGGCTCCATACCCATTTGCACTGCTCAGGTGACCCTGATGACCACAAATAAAACTCCAGGTGGTCTTAACACCTCCACTAAAAGAATGCAAATAACCAGCTGTCTGCAAGGAGTCTGAAAGGACCATCTGCAAACCCCTGATGGGTTTGTTCTCCTATGTTGTGCCATGTGTTAGCTGTCTGCAAGGAATAAACATCCTTTCATTCCCCACCATCCAGTAAGAGCTGGATGATGAAGCTCTTGGGTGAGAAGCAAAATATCTTTTAAAAACTAGTTCAGCAGATCAGCGGATCAAATCTCACCGGCTCAAGGTTGACTCAGCCTTCCATCCTTCCGAGGTGGGTAAAATGAGGACCCAAAATGCTATTTAGTATACTGTCCTTGGTGTAAGCCACCCAGAGTCCTCGGAGAGTGGGTGGCATAGAAATATGGCAAATAAATAAATAAATAAATAAATAAATAAATAAATAAACAAACAAACAAACAAACAAACAAACAAACAAACAAACAAATAAATAGGACACGGACGGTAGGCACACTGGTGTGCTTATTCACGCCCCTTACAGACTTCTTAGCAATGGGGTAAAGTCTACAGTAGACAGTCTAAGATTAAAGTTTTGGGGATTTGGGGAAGAAACCACAGAGTCAGGTAGTGCATTCCAGGCTTTCACAACTCTGTTATTGAAATCATATTTTCTGCTGTCTAGTTTGGATCAGTTTACCATGAGTTTGTATCTATTGTGTGTTCTTGTATTGTTTTGATTGAAGCTGAAGTATTCATTGGCTGGTAGGACATTGTAGCAGATGATTTTATGTACTATGCTTAGGTCAGACCGAAGATGGTGAAGTTCTAAGTTGTCTAAGCCCAAAATTTAAAGTCTGGTAGCATAAGGTATTTTGTTGCGAGCAGAGGAGTGGAGGACTGTTCTTGTAAAATATCTCTGGACTTGTTCAATTGTATTAATATCCGATACGCACTGCAGGTTCCAGATAAATGAGCTGGTCTGGCAAAAGTTTTGTATGCCCTAGTGTGCAGTTTAATATTACCAGAGAAGAAACTACGCAAGATTAAGTTAACAACTCTTAATGCTATTTTAGCAATGCTGAGACAGTGAGCTCTGTCACTTAGATCATTTGAAATGAGTACTGCAAGGTCTTTGACAGAGTGTGGGTCATCTGTTAGGTCATATCCGTCCAGCTTGTATTTTGTGTTCTGATTTTTTTTGCCAATGTTATTGGTTGAGATTTGGAGTTGCCAATTGTTTGACCATTCTGCCACATAGTCAAGGTCTTTTTGTAGAGTAGCACCATTGTCAGTGGTGTTGAATAGTTTTACATCATCCGCAAAGAGAAGGCAGTTGCTTATAATATGATCGCAAATATAAAAAATAAAGAGTGTGGGTCCTAAAACACCCTAGCTATTGTCTTCTTCAAAATGCCATTTTTTTTCTGCTTTTCTACTAGAGAAGAATACCAACTTCTGGATTAGAAGTGAAGGGAGGTTTCCATGGCTTAGAGGACATAGAGACTTTATTACAATTGGAGGAGGATCTCTAAGTACTGGTTTTAAGCAGGTTGATTTCCTTATTATTATTTTGAAATAGACATACCAGTCAGTTCTTTTCTCTGCCTAATATTTAGATAAATCTTCACAACTTCCTTAATGGGTATTTATCAAAAAGCTGTACACAATTTGAACATGCTCTTCATCATAAAATTTAACACTCTAAGCTTGTTCAGGTAGTGAGTCATCACTCTTACCTGAGGAATTTTGTAGATGCTCAGAATAGTTGACACGTGGAGACAGATGTCAGGTCCCACAAGAACAGCAGCCAGATTTTGGGGGACCCCACATTTGTAGTTAGGAATGAATCTGCCCTGGGTGAAGGGAAGCCCCATGGAAGCAAGGTAAGTCCAACCTGGACTAAAATTGCTATTATAGATGTGAAAGCCCAGTGTGACATTGGGTAGGATCTGAGGATTTTCATTGATCTCCTTGATAGCAAACACTAAAGCCAGAATGTGCTGGTAGTTTTGATAATATATTCTGTAACAAGAATTACATAACACATTTAAGAGTCTGCTTCAGATGGTGGCATGTCCAATCTTCCACACTTATATCTCGAAGAAAGAAACTCTATTTTCCTACCAGTAATAGCAATTTAAATATTAATCATAGGTAATACAGTTCCCTTGGATTTTAATTGTATGTATGTCATGTACAGAAATCTCTATTCTCTACCTAGAATGAATTAAATATCATTTGTCATAGCAGACTTTTGATCTGTTTTCATGTGGCAATTAAAATGTACATTGAAAATCAAACAAGATATCCTATCTCTGAAGGAAAGATGTTTCTGTGTTTTTATTTTTAAATTATGGCTTAGAGAAAAAAGTTTTGAGCATCATATAATTGAGCAGTTGGACTCAGAGCTGAAAAATCAATCAATTAGGAACTTACATAAGTCCATCTTGAAGCTCCTGAGAAGGATGTCGACTGAAATCAGGGGGATCAGAAAATGACAAGAACACAGAAATGATGCTACCAATGCTAACTTCTCCAAGCTGATGATATGTGTGATGAATTGGAGGAGGCTCATCATGGTCACATTGAACATTAGGATCCTGGCATGCCACTTGAGGCATTACTGTCAACAGTGATGCCATCAATGCTACCATCATCCATAGAAGTCTTCCTTCGGTATACAAATCTCCCTGTCTGCAACATGATTCTTGAAGGTGCCCAAGTAGAACAGACTGACATGACTTCATCAGCTGTTTTTCAGGCAGAGATAGACAGTAATATCGACCCCTGTTTATACTCACAGACTTCTAAAGGCTTCTAGTTTGAATGTCATAGAAAACATTAACAATGCTGTCATGGTCAGGTTATTGTTTTGCCTTGGAGTCCCATAGGATTTGGAAAATACAAACAGGCTAATTTCATAATGATAGAGAGACCAGTGTCTGTATAGAGATTTTTTACATTCAGAGCTCAAAAAGAAAAAGAAAAAGAAAAAGAAAAAAGAAAAAAGAAAAGGAAAAAAAGTGAGGGACTTCTGAGGAAGGAAGTGATGGAAAAAAGAATGAAATCACTTATGTAGCTATATCAGTGTAGAAATATGGAAACAGAAATAGAAGTAGATAATAAATCAGACACAGCTTTAAGAGTAGAACTAAGAATTACAAGGGTAGAAGACGGGAAGTTTATTTTTAATTATTAGCTAAAACTACTCTTTAACCCAACAGGCTTCATATTAACAGAAATAACTTCCAATTTAACTGTAGTATATACATAGGAAGTCACTCTTCCAGCTTATCTGTTGAAATGAAGTGACTCTTCAGTAACTCTTCTAGCTTAGGAGTTGAAACCACAAGTGCTCCTATCACGACTGAACCATGTCGACCTTTAATTTTCTCATGCTTTCTAATTCCTTCTTCAGGCCCTGGTACTTCTGCAGCTTCTTTTACTCCTTCTTGATGTTGCTGCTATTTGGCACTGCTACATCTATCACCATTGATCTCTTCTGGCCTACGTCTGTTACCACAGTGTCTGGCCAGCACCTACATGCCTCCTGTACCCTGTAATTATCCAATTAGACATGATCTTCATTTGTTTTTCAAATTCTTGAGAGTATCAGAGGGAAAAAACATGAACAAAGGCTAAGGATGTTAATATTCCTTCAAACATTTAGATTTGGAGCTATAGACAGACATATGTTCCACCCCTTGAACACTAATACATTACAATGTCCAGTTTGGTCTTTGAAAGAATTGAAAGAAACATGGCAGACTCTGCCATTTGGAAATATCCATTTGCAATAATCAACCGTTTAGCAAGCAAATATGCACTTGTCAAAGTGGAAGCAGACTCATTTGTATACAGAATGAAAACTATCAGTCAATATGGTCATATTTATTCTTTGTGTAAGTCCCCAATCATAATTGCAATGTTACTAAACCTCTCCCTATTCATCATAAATATGTTCAGTCTGGAGATCTCAGAATTGTTAGCATTATTTCTCTGCTCTTTGTCTTCTCCAGTCCCATTACTTTCATTCAACATCCTATTCTGGGACCTCTTGATGATTTTGTGTAAATCTTATATTTTTACCCCAGTATTGAATCAAATGATTCTCAAGGCAATCCCTGCTACAGCAACCATCACCCAGTAATGAACAAGGTACCTTAATCTTTTTAATCATTTAATCCATTTGTTTAATAATTAACATTCTGCTGTGAAAACTCTCTGTCTGAGCATACGATCTTCTGTGAATGATAAGGAATGACATCAAAACACTTTGCTAACAGTGTTTTGTGTTAGTGTTGATAAACAATCAAAGGATAGCAGAAGGGCCCAACAACAACTATGCTTCTTTGTTCCTCTCCTTTGGTTTCAATAATGATGCACTTTCCAGGTTCTAGTATTTCTTCCTAAATATTAGGCATATTCCAAGCAGGGTTTCAAATAGTAATCTTTTAATAAGTACATATCAGGATTGTAGGAGGTGATATACTGTTAGTATGAATTTAAATAGCAATAGCACTTAGACTTATATACCACTTTACAGTGCTTTACAGCCCTCTCTAAGCAGTTTACAGAGTTAGCATATGGTTCGCAACAATTTTGGTCCTCAATTTACCCTCCTTGGAAGGATGGAAGGCTGAGTCAACCTTGAGCTTGGTGAGATTTGAACTGACAAATTGCAGTCAGCTGGCAGTAGATGTACCCTTCAGTACTGCACTCTAACCACTGCACCACTATAGCTCATTAGGTCTATTATAGCAGCCCCTGTAGTTCCCTTCTTTACCTTTTGGATGACAAAATTGTCAGATAGTCAGTCCAGAATGATCTCCCACTTGATGCAGAGTTTGTCTCCCAGTTGATATCAAGTAATTAAAGTCACCCTTTATTACTAGGGTATGATTCCTACATGCTTTGGTTAACCAATTAGCAAAATTAATTTATATGTATTTGACTATAATCACTTACTTTCTTTTTCTTAATCAATGCCTATCATAATTTTCTAAATATAAATAAGCTGTAAAATTTAATAAGAATTATAAATTTGGCTTTACTGCTCATCTTATTTCATATGAAGATTAGAATGTGTGTAAAGGAATGAAGATATTACTTAAAGAACTTTTGAGTTTAAACAAGAGATCCCTCAATTGTTTCTGAAGCAATGGGGCACTGGGAATTCCCAGGCAACTTCATGTGGTCAGGGAGAGAAACTGAAAAGATCTTCCAGCTGGCCACCTAGCTGACCTTGTCTCTGTAGCAAACACCAATGACTCAATGACATCTTTTGTTCTATGGAACACAACAAATGTTTCACTGATACAAATTAGATTTAAATAAATAGAAGCTACAGTGCTTGCCAATAAAGTTGTGCCAATATTTCCATTTGGAAGAGGGCTGCAAAGGAAGGCTCTGAGGAGTGGGGCTTTCAAGAGTTACTTTATTTGTTTTTTTAAAACATTTTATTGAATATTTTACATTTTTAAAAACCAAAAACATAATAGAAAAAGAGAAAAAAATGAAAAAAAGAAAAAGAAAAAAGAAAAGAGAAGAAAAAAAAAAAAAAAAAAAGAACATTCACATACACCAAACGGTAAAATACAAAACATAAATAACAACATTATATAATATTTTACAACTTTCTTTTTTAAAAAATATTTTATTTTGATTAAAAGACAAAACAAAAACAGCAAACACAAATATGACAATATAATATACACAACAAATAGACATATATCAAGTCTTATGACTTGTATTTTAGACATTCACATCAGTAAACTATATTCCTCTAAATATATCTCTACACCTTTTCCTATATAACAATATCTTAAATTCCCTTTTTGATTTATTGTTTTCTTATTTGGTATTTAATTTCTGTCTAACTATTTCCTTCCTTTTTTTTAATGTTCCTAGTTCTATTTTATTTTCCTTTTCTCCAGCCAGTCGTACCATCTTTGCTATATTAGGTAATATTCAGTATCTTCTTTTTCCTGCATTTCCTTTGTGAGTTTATCCATCTCTGCGCACTCCATCACTTTTAAGATTATTTTATCTTCTGGTGGTGTATCTCCCAATTTCCAACTCTGGGCAAAAGCAATTCTTGCTGCAGTTAAAATATGGGTAATTAGATATTGTATTTCTTTTTCATATTGGGTTGTAAATATTCCTAATAAATAGGTTTCTGGTTTCATTGATACTCTCTGACTTGTGATTTCTTCTATTTGTTTTTTGACCATTTTCCAGAACTGTTTCGCTTTGTGGAAGGACCACCACATGTGGTAATATGTTCCTTTTTGTATTTTACATTTCCAGCAGTCTGAGGAAGTGTTGGGGAACATCCTTGCTAGGCACGCTGGAAGGAGGTGCCACCTGTAAAACATTTTATAGATGTTTTCTTTATAGGGTAAAGACATTATTAGTTTACTATTTACTTTCCATAGTTTTTCCCATTTATCCAATTCGATACTATAACCAAATATTTTTGCCCACATAATCATATTCTCCTTGACCACCTCATCTTCTCATTTATAATTTAATAAATAGTTATAAATTTTGGTTATTTATTTGTCATTTGTTCCCAATAGAATTTTATCTAATTCATTTGGTTCTTTTTGAAATCCAAATTGTGTCAAGTCCATTTTATATCTAGATTTTATTTGTAAATACGGCCACCAATCAATGTCTGTACCCTTTTCTTTCAATTTTTCTTGTGATCTTAGCTCTCCTTTATTGTTCAATAATTCTTTGTAGGTTCTCATTTTATTTATTTGGTTATTGGGGGTGAATCACTGGCCCCCACGGAAAGGGCCCGCAACTTGGGCATCCTCCTGGACACACGGCTGTCTTTAGAAGGGCATATGACGGCCGTGGCCAGGGGGGCTTTTTATCAGGTTCGCCTGATATGCCAGTTGCGCCCCTTTCTGGATCGGGACTCCCTACGCACAGTCACTCAAGCACTCGTCACCTATCATCTGGACTATTGTAACACTCTCTACATGGGGCTCCCCTTGGGGTACACCCAGAGGCTCCAACTGGTGCAGAGTGCGGCCTCGCGGGGGATTATGGGAGCGACCGGGCACTCCCATGTGACTCCTCTCCTGCGCGAGCTACATTGGCTTCAGGTGGACTTCCGGGTGCACTTCAAGGTGTTGGTGATCACCTTTAAAGCGCTCCATGGGTTAAGGCCAGGGTACTTACGGGACCGCCTTCTGCCACCAATAGCCTCCCACCAGCCAGTTCGCTCCCACAGAGAGGGCCTCCTCAGGGTGCCGTCGGCTAGACAATGCCGGCTGATGACCCCCAGGAGGAGAGCCTTCTCTGTGGTGGCACCTACCCTTTGGAACAATCTACCCCTAGAGATACGAGTGATCTCCGACCTCCGGACTTTTCGTCGGGCCCTAAAAACTCATCTCTTTCATCTCATCTCTCGGCTCTTTCAGTAGCCGGTCTCTCTTGATTTTATGATTTTATGGTTGGTTTTAAATTTTGATATGGATTTTAAATTGATAAATTTTAAACTATGGGCCAAATTTAATTATTTTAAATCTATTTTTAATTGTACTTTATGCTTTTATTTTGGCTGTTCACCTGAGTCCGAAAGGAGAAGGGCGGTATAGAAATTCAAATAATAAATAAATAAATAAATAAATTTATATCCATTGCATTGGGGTATATTTGCAGTTCCATTGTTGAGAGCCATTCTGGAATTTTGTCCTAATGGTTTTTTCTGATCTCTAATCAGGTCTTTAAGAGCGCTTCTCTAATGAAGTGTCTCCGGAAATAATCCTGCTGTTTATCTCTCTCCTCCCATAAAAATGTGTGCCACCCTTTCAGTAAGTCAAACCCTTCTATTCTCAGTATCCATCTGTTTTTAAGTTCCATCCAGTCTTTTATCCAGATGAGTGATGCTGCTTTATGGTATAATTACCAGTCTGGTACTCCTAGTCCTCCTTTTTCTCGTGTGTCCTGGAGATGTTTTAATTTAATTCTTTCTCTTTTCCCTTGCCAAATGTAGTCCGCGATCATTTTATTGAAATCTTTGAAAAAGGCTCTTCCTGGGTTTATTGGAATTACTTGAAATAAGTATAGTATTCTTGGTAATATATTCCTCTTGGATGCTTGATAATATATTCATCTTGGATGGATGCGATCTTTCCTAAAAGTTTTTTTACAATAAAAAAATATTTTACAATTTTCTGCATCAACAATTAACTTTACTTGAAAATAATGCAGGATATACGAGAAAGAGGGGGACTGAAAATGCCCAATTTAAAATTATATTATGAAGCAGCTATCTTATCAGCAAATTTAAATAAATAAAATAAATAATTATTGATTGGATTAATTTAACAAATGGAAGGATTCTGAACATTGAAGGGCATGATTTCGTTTACGGTTGGCATGCTTACTTAGTGTATGATAAAAAGGTGGATAGAGCATTTAAGAGCCATATATTGAGGAATGCTTTACTGCGTGTCTGGAAGAAATATCAATATAACTTAAATGAAAAGATACCTATATGGACAGTACCCAGGCATGCAATAGAGAACACGAGTATAGAAAGCAGACAGGATGTAATTACATATACAGATATTCTTGATATGGAGGGAGGTATATTAAAATTAAAACTTTTGAATGTGTTGAAAGAGGAGAAAATAACTCAAACTTGGTTTCAGTATGTACAACTTCAAGCTAGATGGAGAAAAGATCAGAAAATTGGTATTATACAAAGCAATGAAAATTTAATAAAGCAAACTAGAGACCAAAGTTCAATGCATATAAAAAGATTATATAATATATTGATAGAGATAGATTCGGAAACAGAGCTAGTTAAAGATTGTATGATAAAATGGGCGCAGAATTTTGAAAAACCAATAATGATGGAAACATGGAAAAAAATATGGATAAGAAATGTGAAATTTACACAAGCGCAAAACTTAAGGGATAATTTTTATAAAATGTTTTATAGATGGTATCTAGATCCAAAAAAATATATCTTTTTTTTATTAAAAAAGTTTTACAATTACATTTTCTCCCCAATTTCCCCCCCAACCCTCCCTGACCTCCCTAACCCTCCCTGACCCCCCTAACCCTCCCCTCCGCCCCAGACTTCCTCAAAGTGTAATCCAAATCAAAATCCCCTTTTTATAAAACTTGAACCCGTCCACCCCCTGTATATTTTTCACATCTTCACAAAGTTCTATTATTATTCTATCCCTATATAATACTTTCAGTTAAAAGCTATCTTTTAACTTTTATGGGTAACGGGGTTCTAAATTGGAGAAGCCTAAGATAATTTAATTTTGTTTTAATGTATTTTAATATTTGTATTGTGTGTTTTTAATTCTGGCTGTTCACCGTGTCGAGTCCTTTGGGAGAGGGGGCGGTATAAAAATTTAATTAATAATATTATTAATAATAATAATAATAATAATAATAATAATAATAATCTGATATTTCCTAGTTTGATATTTATTCTGCACATAATCTATCCACTTTTTCCACTCCCATACATAAGTCTCTTGTGAACGATCTTTTAAATATGCTGAAATCTTCGCCATCTCTGCAAAACTGGCCATCTTCAAAGTCCATTCTTCAATAGTAGGCATAGCTTCATTTTTCCAATATTGACCTATCAGTAATCTCGCTGCAGTTATCATATACAATATCAACTTTGTTTCACCCAATGTAAAACCCTTAGCTATACCTAATAAAAACAATTATGGAGAAAACTTAACTTTTTTCTTCAAAACATTCTGCATAACCCACCAGATTTTTATCCAAAAAGCCTTCACTTTCTTACAAGTCCACCACACATAATAATATGTGGCATCTAGACAGTCACATCTCCAGCATTTTGGTGAACATTAGGGTATGTGCACGACAATTTCTTAGGATCTAAATGCCATCTATAAAACATTTTATAAAAATTTTCCCTCAAATTCTGCGACTGTGTGAATTTAACATTCTGAACCCATATTTTTTCCCATGTTTCCAACATCACCGGTTCTGCAAAATTTTGTGCCCACTTTATCATGCAATCTTTAACCAATTCAGTTTCTGAATCCCTTTCTAGCAAAACATTATAAACCCTTTTGATATGCATTGGACCTTTCTCTTTTATATGTCTAACCAGTTCTTCCTCATGCATCATTATACCAGTTTTTTGGTCCTCTTTCCATCTCAATTGAAGTTGATTATACTGTAACCAAGTTAGATTAATCCCTTCTTCCAACAGCGTTTCTAAAGTCTTCAGTTGCCATCTGCCCGCATCTGCAAAAAGAACTTCTTTATATAAACCCCCCCCGAGTGACATTATATTTGTATTCCACATGATATGACCAAGATCCAGCCATAACGGTATTTTGTAATCCCATTTGAAACAGTGCTTCTTCCAAACTCTCATCAAAGAATCTCTAAGTATGTGGCTTTTGAATACTTTATCCACTTTGTTGTCATAAAATAAGTAAGCATGCCAACCAAATTCAAGATCAAAACTTTCTATATTCAATATTCCAGTCTTTTTCCTTCCAAACCAATCACTTGCTTGCGTCAAAGCTGCTGCTTCATAATATAATTGTAGGTTTGGAAGTTTAAGGCCTCCCCTTTCTGGAACATCTTGCATAATTTTCAGTTTAACTCTCGGCTTTTTCTCATTCCAGACAAACTTATTCAGTCCTCTTTGCCATTCTCTCAGTTGTTTATCACTTTTAAGCACCGGAATCATTTGAAACAAAAAAAGAAATCTTGGAAAAATGTTCATCTTAACTGCTGCTATTCTTCCAAGTAGAGACAGCTGCAGTTTTTTCCAGGTCTCCATATCTTTCTGTACGTCTCGCCACAACACCTCATAATTATTTTGAAACAGTTTCGTATTTGATTCTGCAACCTGAACTCCTAGATATTTAACCTTTGGTACTATCTCAAAACCTGCCTTGCTTTCAAGTTCCTGTTTTCGAACTTGTGTCATATTTTTAACGATCATCTTAGTTTTTTTCTGGTTCAGTCTAAATCCTGATACTGTACCATATTGTTCTATAATGTCTTTCATCTGGATTATTGATTCCATCGGCTGTGTTAGGGTAACAACCAGATCATCTGCAAATGCCCTTATTCTGTAT
This sequence comes from Arizona elegans, assembly GCA_022577455.1. Taxonomy (NCBI): domain Eukaryota; kingdom Metazoa; phylum Chordata; class Lepidosauria; order Squamata; family Colubridae; genus Arizona; species Arizona elegans. Next base: position 5,413,454 of record JAKOOJ010000021.1, on the reverse strand, counting down.
TCCTCTTGCCTTATCACTATTCCTTTCAAAGTACTCGAGTCCCGTATTGTATTCAACAAGACTTCTAATGTTAAAATAAATAACAATGGGGATAACGGACAGCCTTGTCTTGTTCCTTTTTCAATATTAAAGTCTGTTGTCAAACTTCCATTAATAATAATCTGTGCCTTTTGTTCTTGATAAATTGCTGAAACCGCCTGTATAAATTGATCCCCAAAGTCCATCTTTTTTAAAGTCTTTAATAGAAAGTTCCAATCCACTCTATCAAAGGCCTTCTCAGCATCCAAGAAGACCAGCACTGCAGGGATCTGTTTATTCTTCTCGAGATATTCCAATAAATCTATAACTTGCCTTACATTATCCTTCATGTATCTGCCTTCTATAAATCCCACTTGATCACAATGAATCACCTCTTGGATAACTGGCATCAACCTGTTGGCTAATACTTTTGCAAATATTTTATAGTCATTATTCAGAAGAGATATTGGTCTAAAGTTCTCAGGTTTTTTAGGACCTATTTGCTCTTTCGGTATCAATGAAATATAAGCTGTTTTCCATGATGGGGGTGTTTTACCCCCTTGTTGTATACTACAAAATAGATCTTTAAGATGTTCAATCATTTCTGCTTGTAAGGTTTTATAGTACACCGCAGTTAAACCATCCGTCCCAGGAGCTTTAGCTGTTTTCAATTGTTTAATTGTGGCAATAATCTCCTCAACTGTTATAGAATGATTCATTCTCTCCTTTTGTTGATTAGTAATTTTTGTAACTTTTTTATTTTCTAGATAATAAAGTCCAATTCTTTTGGGTTATGTATTCTCCAAATATCTTTTAATTCCAAATCTTCTTTCATATAAAAAAAAGTCTGTGGTAGTCTAATCCTTGACTTCGCCGAACTCTTTTTATCTATTTTAGAGTCAATTACTCCATTCCAATATCCCATAATTAAAATTAATCTATAGTCCCATTGCAATATTTTAGAATGAAAAGTTTTGTAAAAGTTGTCCTGTTGTTGATTAGGAGCATAAATTCCAATCACTAAAATTAGCCACTTGCTGTGTGCAGTTCAATTGCTATAAACCTACCACATTCATCTGCTTCTATAATTTTAGCTGATAGTCTTTTATTTATATAAATAACCACACCATTCTTTTTTTCCAAATTTGAAGCTATAAAATGTGTTCCTAATCTTGAATTTATCAGATATTTTTAGTCTTGTGTTCTAACATGAGTTTCTTGTAAACAAATTATATCATTGTTAAATTGTTTCAAGTATGTAAATAATTTCTTCCTTTTCTGTGGTGAATTTAATCCATTCACATTCCAAGATAAAAACTTAATCGTCATGTACACTTTTTTGAAGTGACAAGCACATTTGCCGAAGATTTTCCGAGTCGGTAGTCTTTGGCTTTGCTCCCCCCATGGCTTCACATTCTTGTATATTACCCTTGACTCCTTTCTTATATTGCTGTGGCTTGGGCCTTTCCTGTTGTTGTTTTTCTTTGAGTTGTTTAGAAATTGCTCGAGTTATACGCTGATCTTTAGCTTCACACATCTGGGCTAGGTCCAAAGCCACTTCTCTTGTAGTCTTAGGTGGTTCAGTCACAATTTTCGAAGGAAGATCTAGCAGGGGCTCATCCACAAAACCTCCGGTAGCTCCCTGCATTTCCATTGCCTCTAATTCCAACTGCTTAGGCTGCTCTTCCATCTCTCGCTGAAATTGCTTCCCCTTATTGCTCTCCTTTATATCCAACACAGAGGATGTATGTGGGAATGGAGAGCTCTCTTTAAAGACATTAGAATAAAATTCTTCCTCCTTCTCAATAGTATTTAATCGGTATCTTTCTCCCTTATACCTCAAGATTATACCAGTTGGAGCATCCCACCTAAATGGAATTTCTTGTTTTTTTAATTCATTCACTAGAAATCCAAAATCCTTTCTGTCTTTTAACATCTTAGGTGGTAGCTCTTTATGAACTACAATCTCCTTTCCCTCCACTTGCACAGCAGAGAGAAAAGACTTTTGCAAAATATCATTTCTCATTTTTCTATCTGTAAAGTATATCACCACATCTCTGGGCAATTGTCTTTGTCTGGCCACCCACGAATTCACTCTGTACACTTTATCCATTTTGCAAAAAATCTCTTCAGGGCTAATCTTTAACAGCACAGCTAGAGCGTCAGCACAAGTCTGTCTCAGGTCTTGTCTATCATTCTCTTTTAAGCCTCTCAGCCTTATGGCAAATTCCATAGACCTGAACTGCATCATTGTAATCTCATTTTCAAGTTTCTGCATTTTATTGTCAAAAATTTTATAAACAGTCTCCTTCATTTTGACATCCATTTCTGATCTAAATTCTTCCACCTTAGTATCAGTTTTAATAATTGCTTCTGACAATCCAGTCACCACTGTCATTAATTTTTTGGTCACCTTGTCATATTTTTCTTGCACCACCTCTTTAATTTCTTTAATCTCCTGCTTGATTTCCTGTTGTGACTTTTTAAACTTCTCATCCAAATTTTCATCTTGCCTCATCAAAGCCTGAGTAATGAAATCCTTTAAACTTTCAAGATCAATCTCTTTTTTCTGGCTCTGCTGACTGGGAGGCTGCTGTTCAGGTTTATGTGTGGGGGATCCCCCCCCCGCCACCTTCACTTCCTGTTAGTCTGCTTAGAAGCCATCCTGCCACGTAGCTTAGCTTTTCCAAAAAAGGAAATCCTTTTTCCCTTTCCTCCACTACAAAGTCCTCTAAAAAATTCCCCCAGGTTTAGTCAAATTAAAAGTGAAATTGAAGCAAAATCAGGCTTGTTTTTAAAAAAGATTTTCTTTTCCTCCACTTGTTACAGACAGTGCTACTTTGTAACTTGTTGAAATGACTTTGCTAATCCACTCTCGCTTTCAGCTTGTTAACGCTGAAGCCGGGCGCCATTTTTAAGAGACTTTCACTCATTCATTCTTCTGTTTTAAAATTAATCACAGGGCTAGTAATACTTGCAGTTTCGTGGTTCAAGTTGTTATTCCACCCAAATTGTTTGAATTTGCTTTGTTTTCAGTAGAAAGGTTGCTCCTGCCGCCTTGTTCTACACTGGGTAGTCTCGTCCCATGCTGTCCGGAGTCTCGGCGAGCTGAAAGGGAGCCGCGCCTGTTTCCTCCCCAGAAGCAAAGGATAGCTATCTGGGGGCTCACAAGGGCTCAACCTGCTTCTCACCAACTCTATTCTGCTAATTCTTCAGGATTCGGGAACTTCCGAGCCGCTTCTCTTGATCGAAGCAGCTCTGACAGGCAGTGGGGCTGGCGGTCCAAAAACGGGACCGTCTTTCGGCGACAGGAAGCAAACCAGAAGTCAAAAAAATTATCTTGTATGTACCCGAATGTACAACCAAAATGTTGGAGTTGTGATTGTGAGGATGCTACATATTTCCATATTTGGTGGACATGTAAAAAGGTTAAAGCGTTCTGGATAAAAATTTGGTGGATCCTACAAAACATTCTTAAAAAGAGGTTAAAATTTATACCACAGTTGTTTTTGTTGGGTATAGTTATGGACTGTACAGTTATAGAGACTAATTTGATTTTGAATTTAATAACTGCAGCAAGATTGTTGGTGGAACAATATTGGAAGAAGCAAGATCTATCTACAATCCAAGAATGGGCAATGAAAGTAACAAACCTAGCGGAGATGGCAAAAATTTTGGCGTACATGAAGGAACATTCAAATGAAAGATATTTAAGGGACTGGAGAAGATGGATAGATTATATCCAAAGCAAACACTGGAATAAGAAGTTGCAAATAGGTTATGAATAAATATGTAGATATTTGATGTGTTTTTAGGTAATTAAGCTAGCAGGGTAATTAGGGAATTGAAGGAATAAGAGATGCTGAATGTTATAATTATTTAGACTAGGATGGATTATGTTTGTTGAATGTTATATCCTGTAATTTGTTCTGGGAAGAGGGGGGAAGGTGGGTGGAGGGGAAGGGGGAGGGGTGGGGGGAGGGATGGTGGGGGTAAGGAAGGGGAGGGGGTGGGGGGTGGTAGGGAAAGGGGGGAATATGTAAACCTCTTGTAAAACTTTTTAATAAAAAACAAAACAAAAAAACAATTATCTTTACTTTTGAATTCAATCTTCCTAATCATTCTCTTATTCTTGTGTAACCTTATTGAGCATTCTTATTGAGAGTAGTCAACAATGAACAAATGGGCCATATGTTCACCAACAAAGGTGACATACAGAGAGTGTCAGAAGATAGATGGAAGAAAGCATGCCAAAAACTTATCTTTCTGAGATCATACGTAAATCCACTCAACTGGAATAGAAGAAATAGAATTAAACAATAGAGGGATGCATATACGTGACTTACATACATATTCTTCAACTCATATCATCACTGATTAAGTGAGATTCATTTGGATTTGTTCTTCGTCTAAAAATGTAGAGAGCTGAAAACGGTTTGCTACTTTTAATGACTATGTCAGGCTGTAAACTAGGAGGCAAAACTATTTATAAGAATTGAAGGCAGAAAAGAGAGAAAAAAAAAACCTACTGTGGGAGGGAGCCAAGCCTAGAAATCTGTTGGCTCCTAAATCTTTCAATCAAATCAATCCTCAAACTAAGGTACCATGCAATAAATATATGTAAGAAATTAACATCAAGGAGAAAACTCAGTTCTACACATCCTTGAAGAAGACAAAAGAGTCAGAGCCATCTAAATCATACAGAGGAAGCTTTTTCATAAGATAGACCCTGAAACATAGAAGTCCTATGTAATGGGCTAGGACCACTTGCCACAGCCAACTTGCCATGGCCAACTCACCACAGACAACTTGCTGCAGTCAAATCACCATGGGAAAACTAGCAGCAGAACAAGAATTGCAATAATATTGAAGAAATAGTGGAATAGAATCATTAAAGAAAGGAGGGACAAAATGAACTGTGAATGATAAAAATTAAAATATTGAAATTGTTTTTACAATTTTCTTTTCATTAGCTGATGCTTATTGTTCAGTTCAGGTCTAATCACAATGATAAAACACTTGGGAAAAAAGATACACACTAATAAACCAGCACTGGAGGAAATCATGGAGAAGATCTCCACAGCCAACATATATTTTCCCCTTGTGCTTAGATAAGTTGGAACAAAGCAAAGCCAAACACTGCAGAAGACCAACATGCTGAAGGTGATGAATTTGGCTTCGTTGAAGCTGTCAGGTAACTTCCTAGCTAAAAAAGCAGCAGAGAAGCTAACCAGAGCAAGAAAACCCATAAAGCCCAAAACACAGTAGAACATGATCGATTCCTCATTGCACTCCAGGATGACTTCTTCTGACATTGACTGTGTATCAAAATCTGGATATGGTGGAAAAATTTCCAACCAGACTATGCAAATAGTGGTTTGAACAAGGGAGCAGGAAAAAAGAATAAAAGTGACCATTCTCCCACCCACCCATTTCCTCATTTTGGAGCCAGGTTTGGTGGCCATAAATGCTAGAACCACTACAAAGGTTTTGGACAATACACAAGAAACTGCCACAGAGAAGATGAGTCCAAAAGCTGGTTGACGAAGGAGACACAGAATTTTGTTGGGTCTCCCAATAAATAGAAACACACAAAGGAAAGAGAGGAGGAGAGAAACAAGGAGTGTGTAGGTGAGATTCCGGTTGTTGGCTTTGACAATGGGAGTATTTTTATATTTAATGAAAATTATAAGCACCAAAATTGTCTTTACACAAAAACAAAGAGAAAGGGCGGTAAGACTGATCCCCACGGGTTCTTCATAGGATAAAAAGCTAATCTGCTTTGGAATGCATATATTTCTGTCAGGGTTTGGATAATGATCATCTGGGCACTGAGAACAGTAATCCATGTCTGAAAAAACAAAACAAAAGAGAGATGTATATTCTGGCTTGTACACAATATGATACTGAACTCTTAATTTATTCTCCATTGAAATTGTCCATTTTGATCTTCATAAATTTGATGCTTTCATCAGGGCCATTAGAGTTGGCAATTGGTATAACTATAATAGCTGTGGTGGGATTCAAATAATTTAACAACCAGTTCTCTGCCCTAATGGCCAGCTGAGAAGGTGTGACTGGGTGGGCATGGCCAACTTGGCTCACTCACATTGAAGGGGCCTTGCATCGCACAGTCCCTCACCTGGCCTCCCAGCCACTCACCTCATCTCCAAAATGTTTATGCAAAATGGAATTGCTTAAGAAACTCTGAGTTTAAATCTGATTTAAACTAACCTAATCCATCTCCATGAGTCCGGTATCAAAGATCTACACATCTTTCTTTAGTTCTACCAACCATATCCCTTTACTACAATCAATTAAAACTCAACTTAGTCCTCAACTTCCAACCACAATTAGGATCAGAACTTCTGTTGCTAAGTGAGGCAGTCATTAAATGAGTTGTACCCAATTTTATGACCTATTTTGTCACAGTTGTTAAGCAAGCTTCTCATGGTTGTTAAGTGAATCCAGTTTCCTATGCTAATTTTGTTCGTTGGAGCCAGTTGAAGAAGTTGCAAATTGCAATCATTTGACCCCAAGACACTGCAACCATCATCGATACATGCTGGTTGCCAAGTGCTTGAATTTTGAGCGCACGACTGCAGGGATTCTGCAATCGTCATAAGTGTGAAGACCAATCTTAAATCACTTAAATCACAATGCAGCATCCTGAGAAATGGCCCTTTAGTATAGAACTATTATTTTTGCAACTTTAGGCTCTTTTCATTCTAAAATGGAAATTATAGTAGATGAAGCTGCAGAAGCTAGGGATAATGCAAGAAGTAAACAGCAATTTCAGCTCCTCCAAATTTCCCACTCCTACTTATTCCTTTGTTAATAGAATTTGTTTCTACTAAATAATAAAAGAAGTCAACTTATTTACTTATGCTACAAGTGTGCAATTTAAAAGTTTCTAGTTGTGTGAAATATGGGACATAATATTTGGATTACTTATGATCAAATTTGTTTCTGGATGCTTTTCCTTCTAGAAAAATCTTCTGTCCCACAGCGAATCCTTTCTAAAAGTTCTGTCTGGGCAGGCTCCCAGACAGTTTGGGGTTGCTGCCTCCCATCCCAAAACATCCCCCCCCCACCCGCTATTGAAGTGGATCCTGGGCACTGAGCTGCAATATAGGAATGGGAAATGGAGTGGGCAGCAGAAGAGAAGGAGGAGGAGCAGGCTGGGCTATGGGGACTGTGTGGGTTGCTGTGGGGAAAGCAGGCAAGTGGGATGGGCTGTGGAGGCCCCGTGGGAGGCCCCGGGGAAGGCAGGCAAGCAGGCTGGGCTGCATGGCTTACATGGAAGACCACAGGGCAAGGAGCAAAGGAAGGCTCACTAGGAAGAGATCAGCTGGGCCGTGTGGTCGAAGTAAGCAAGGGAGTCAGAGAGCTGCAGCAGCTATGCTGCAGATGTGACTCTAGGCAAGCGGGTGAGGCAAAATAAGGAGTGACTGGGACAGGAGGGGAAGGGAAGAGAGGGGCAGATTGTGTGGGTGGGATGGTGCGGGTGGTGTGGCGGGGGCAGGGCGGGGGGTACCAGTGGTGGGATCAGCCGGTTCTCCGAACTGCACAAAAAGTTAACAATCCGTTCGCCCGAACCAGTGCAAACCGGCTAAATCACACCTCTGTATAATAGGTACTATATCCTTAACCCCATTATATCTTGAATCTCCCTACCATTCTCCTTTGATATTTTCCCCTCTGGACATGGAAGACAATCATAGCAGCAAAATGACTCCCCTTCTTTCTTGACCTTGCTGCATCCTGCCCTACAAGGATCATTACATAAAGACCAAGGTGGTGCCTATCAAGAAAGTAAAAAATAATAATAATATTTTTGATATAGGAATTTCAAGCATTATAAAAATTAAAATGCAAAGCAATCAAGAAATATCAAACCTATATCACTCAAACATGTAATTAGGATTTCCTTTTTCACAGTAAGAGCCCCAAACCTGGTCATGGAACCAGGGTTTAGAGTCTCACAAAAGGCAAGCATGAATCTGGCCATCTTGACCTCCAGAAAAGTTCCAGTCAAAGGGTAACAGAGCATAAAAGGAATGCTTTATAGGCTTTAAGCATTCTTTGGCTGATGGAACCTGAAGCATATTACTCCTGCCTGCCTGGTATGGATTGGGGAGAGATGATACCTCCATTAATCTTGTTCTAAGCCATGAAGGGCTTTTAAGGTTGACACCAGCACCTTGAATTGCACATGCTAGCAGACTGGCAACCTATTTAACACAGAGAATAGTCATATTGCATATGCCAAATAACCTAGTAGTCACTTACTAGATGCTCTGTTGCATTCTGCACTAGTTTAAACTTCTGAACTCTCTTCAAAGGCAATTCCATGTCATAGCATAATCCATATGAGAGGTCACAAGGAAAATTGTGACAAATATTTCTATACCAAATATTTCAAATGTAAACTTTCATACAGGTCTTTTTTTCCTTTTCCGATTGGATTTCTACAGAGGTTAACCAAGAGATGATGCTATGAATTTTCCATCAGTAGAGAGACATTTTTATGCTGTATAAATGAAGACAGACAAACCTACATTCATACATCTAACCTGAAGAAATCCTACTGGCCACATGATGGAATCCCCAGAGATATTGAAGAATTTGTCAGGTGGAGCTGTGGGATCTATTCTTCCAACTTTGACCCTAATAAAGGACTGGTTTGGGAATGTGATCCAGTTGATAATATCAAATCCACCAATGAATTCTCCATTTTTGTCAAAAGTGATCTTTTCACCAACACTGTTGTTGAATGAGACACTTCTTAGAAAGGAATGAAGCTATAATACAATGATAAAAAGAGGGAGGAAGGAAGGAAAGTAGGAAAGAAGGAAGGAGGGAAAGAAGGATTTATACTGGATATTGCTTGTTTGCTTTTATTTTAGTTGTAGATTAGGACCAAACATTTGAAAACAAGAATAGAAGCAAAATATCATATTAATACAATAAAATGAAAATGTATAAACGTAATATATGTTTCTCTCTCTCTCTCTCTCTCTCTCTCTCTCTCTCTCTCTGTGTGTGTGTGTGTGTGTGTGTGTGTGTGTGTGTCTGTCTGTGTGTGTGTGTGTGTGTATGTCTTGATTTTGCTATCAATCACCTCACTTAAAAGTTATTTGTGTTCAATCATAATTCAGATATAGAAGATCAGGTCCAGGTAGTAAGAATACAGGTATTTCTCAGTCTAGAAACAGGTGTTTCTAATTCTTTCTATTACCAGGCTATGGTGTTACAAGTGTATGGATCACCCAAAGTGATTTCCATTTCCTCCTTACCAAGTTATTTTACTATGTCATAGAACATTCCCTACAAAAGGTTAGAAAGGAGGACATTATAACAGGCAAACTCTTTTAGTGCCTTAAGGGACTATCTGTATTGATAAAGTGCATAATCTGGAGATGTTTCTGTTCTCTCTTAACAAAAAAAAAAAAAAAAAATCATTACGGTATTCATAAATTTGACAGTTTCATCAGGACTTTTTCAGTTGGTAATTGGAGCAAATATATATAAGATATACTAAACATTTGAAATGATCAGATAAATCAATGTTTCCATGAATTTCCTAAACCTTATCCATAAATTATAATCTTAAAACATGGTTGTTTTCTCCAATGTATCCCATTACCTCCTTCATTTCCACTTATTGAGGTATTGTTCAAGGAAAAAAATGCAGGGGGGAAATGTTCTGAAGTATGCTACTGGTTCTGAAGATCAGCTGTGCAACAATGTGCCGCATGATTGTCGGAACCTTTTTTAAAAACCTTTTTAAAGCATTTTTTTACTACCGGTTCCGGCAATCCAGTAGTAAAAAAAAGTTTAAAAAGTAAAAAAAAAAAAAAAAAAAAAAAGTTCCGAAGATCAGCTGTGTGACAATCAGCTGTTCCGTGAGATTGTTGGAACTAATTTTTTTCCTTTTTAAAGCATTTTTTTACTACCGGTTTGCCGGAACCGGTAGTGGAAAAATGCTAAAAAAAGAAAAAAAAGTCCCAACGATCGTGCAGATATGGCAAACTAGTAGCATTTTTTACTACTGTTTTGGGTGAACTGGCCTGAACCAGTAGCATTTCACCCCTGAAAATAAGTGTAGCAGTTACTAAATACATTATAATAATGAGAACAGAGAATGTAAAAGGAACACATCCAACATATTTTCTGTTTCGTTCTAGAATAAACAGGAGTTAACAAGGACCCCTAGAGTAAACAGCATAGCACAATGGATTTCAGTGACATAAAAGCAGAGTCTGATTAAGTTTCCAACAATTGACTTCTGAGTGTAGAATAACCCTGGCAGTGAGAAATAATGAACAGAACAGCAATGCAAGTGAGCCTTAATAGAAGGTCTATGATGAGATTCATGTAGAACATTTTCATCAGGAAATGCCTTGAAAAGTGGCATGACAGTCATCTGAATACTCAAAAAGATCTGAATGATTCATTAGAAACATTCCAATCAAATATTCTACAACAAAAGGTTACCAAGCCTCTGATCCAGCACATAAAGAAGGTGGGAAATCATCTCCTTCCATCTACTCATAGACTCATCTTTATAACAGTTAATATGAGGGACTGAAGAATATTCAAAAGATTGTTGCAGGAGTTTTGCATAATGCCTATTTTTTTAAATTATTATTTATACAAGTTTCCTTATACTTTATATAAATACAAGGAAACAAGTAATGTAGACATGGACACATGAAAAAAATTGGCACAAATAAAATGATATAAATAGGTAAAACATAGCCATAAATACATAGAATTATTACATATTATATTATTATACCATACAAGGTCAGTAGTCAGTAGTCTATTTCACTTTTAAAATCATTCTAATCTCCTAAAAATATTATTCATTAAGGTTGATGGACAGATGTTGCTACTATACATATGGTACATTTCTCTGCTTTAGATCTTACCTGCCATGACACTTGATTCAGAAACTGCTGCCTTCTTTCTTTCACTAATATCCTTTGCCTGGACTTTGATAAATAGAGAGATTGCAAAGCATGTGCCACAGCATGGGCGGCATTGTAAACATTATAGCTCTGGCCACTCATGCGTGTTTCAAACACAGACGTAGGAAGGTTCTCAAGCTTCTCCTGCCCAGTACATTTGTTCTCAGACGTCTCTGTTTCAGGATTGGTGAAGAAACAGTTGAATGCCTGTTCCCAGAAATCTTTCCTAAAATAATCATGCTGGTTGTTGATTGGACTTATGCTTTCGAGAAACTTCGGAAAGATGTCAATCTCCTTTGTGTGAACCGCAAAGGATAAAGCACCTTGTAGGAAATGGATATCCCACGATCTATAAAAGGAAACTGAAGTGTAATCTGTCTGAGCTGTTGTAACCCAGATTTTGGTCTTCTTTGGTATATCTTCCACTTCTGACAATTGCAAATACATTCTCAGAAAAGTTATGGACCTACTTTCACCATATAAGACTACGACATTGGCTGTGCTGGTCATGAGAACTTGGTATACATGGAGTCCTTCAGCTACTTGAACATTAAAATCAATGTAAAACGCTACATAAGGAAAGTCTTGTATGAAATCAAAGCAGATGCCATGCTGGGAAAACATGGGAAGCACCTCCTGGACAAATTTCTCTCCATTGTCATCATTCACGGCCAGAACTCCAATCCAGATCCATCTAAAATGCAACAACAGCTGAAGAAGAGCACTATGCTGGTGGGATTCATCTGGAAACATTTGTTGGAAGAAAATGGCTTGAGTCTCTTTATCCATGAGTGGAGCAGAGCCATAGGTCAGCTAAAGGAAGTAAAAAACAAAGATTGTTGTGAGCTTCTGAAAATCTGTAGATACAATTGAATCTTTGGGTGTCCTTGAGCTTATAAAACATGCTCCAAATATTTGCATTTATTTACAAATGTCTATGGAGATTCTCAGTCGTCCAGGTCATGGTTGTCCCAAAGTTGCTTTTTCAAAAGGCAACTGGACTTTCTGATTTTTCTTTGAAGACATTTCACTTTTTATCCAAAAAGCTTTTTCAGTTCTGACTGAATAGTGGGGAATGGACCAATGCATACTCTTTGCAGACAGCTAACACATGGCACAACATAGGAGAACAAAAACATCAGGGTAGATTCAGCAGTCCATCTGTATTTAAAGATAGCAAAGTCCATATTTTGGACAAAGAGAACCATTGGTTTGAAAGAGGTGTCAAAGTGTCTATCTATGCCAAAATTGAGCAGCCCACTCTATACAGAGAGGGAGGGATATAACATAATCTATCTCCAGTCTACAACCCAGTCCTTTCAAGAGTTCCAAGAAGAAGCTTCTTGAGTGAGAAGCAAAATGTCTTTTAAAAAAAAATAGAAAGTCCAGTTACCTCTTGAAAAAATGACCTTGGGACATTTATTTCCAAACATATCCAGGATACAGGAGTAAAAGCAATATTTTTGTGGAAGAACCCTCTTTGTGTTTGTTGTCTTTGTAAAGAAATGTAAAATACATGCAGGCACACACACACAGAGAGTAAAACTGTCCTAGAAAAGGAAACATTAATGCTGAATCTGAATTTGGTACCTGGAATTACAGAATATTTAACTATGCCATACACATTTTGGCCAAAGTTGTCATTAGTCATTTGTCAATCCAAACAAACAGAAATGAATGTCTATGAGTCCAAAATTTCTTTTCCTTCTTCCTATTCCAATCTTTCCAGAGTATTTTTGAGATGCTATCGGCCTACAGAAGGAAGTATCTATGGATGCTCAACCATAGCTATTGTCTTCTTCAAAATGCCAAATTTCTCTGCTTTTCTACTGGAGAAGAATACAGACTTGCTGGATTAGAAGTGAAGGGAGGTTTCTCACGGTTTACAGGACATAGAGATTGTATTACAACCAGAGGAGGATCCCTAAATTGTATTAAGCAGGTTGATTTCCTTCTTATTATTTTGAAATAGACATACAGGCCAGTTCTTCTCTTTACGTACTATTTAGATAAATCTTCAAAACTTCCTTAATGAGTATTTATCAAAAAGTTGTATACAATTTGAACATGTTCTTCATCATAAAAGCTAACACTCTAAGCTTGTTCAGGTAGTCAATCATCACTCTTACCTGAGGAACTTTGTAGATGCTCAGAACAGTTGCAACGTGGAGACAGATGTCAGGTCCCACAAGAACAGCAGCCAGATTTTTTGGGACCCCACATGTGTAGTTAGGAATGAATCTGGCCTGGGTGAAGAGAAGCCCAATGGAAGCAAGATAAGTCCAACTTGGACTAAAATTGCTATTATAGGTTTGAAAGCCCAGTGTGACATTGGGCAGGATCTGAGGATTTTCATTGATCTCCTTGATAGCAAACACTAAAGCCAGAATGTGCTGGTAGTTTTGATAATATATTCTGTAACAAGAATTACATAACACATTTAAAAGGATCTGCTTCAGATGACAGCATGTCCAATCTTCCAGACTTATATCTCAAAGAAAGAAACTCAAGTTTCCTACCAGTAATAGCTATTTAAATATTAATCATAAGCAATACAGTTTCCTCAGATTTTAGTTGTATGTATGTCATGTACAGAAATCTCTATTATCTACCTAGAATGAATTAGATATCATTTGTCATAGCAGACTTTTGATCTGTTTTCATGTGGCAATTAAAAGGTACATTGAAAATAAATCAAGATATCCTATGTCTGAAGGAAAGATGTTTCTGTGTTTTGTTTTGTTTTAATTATGGCTTAGAGGAAAAAGTTTTGAGCATCATATAATTGAACGGTTGGACTCAGAGCTGAAAAATCAATCAATTAGGAACTTACATAAGTCCATCTTGAAGTTCCTGAGAAGGATGTCGACTGAAATCAGGGGGATCAGAAAATGACGAGAACACAGAAATGATGCTACCAATGCTAACTTCTCCCAGCTGATGATATGTGTGACGAATAGGAACAGGCTCATCATGGTCACATTGAACATTAGGATCCTGGCATGCCACTTGAGGCATTACTGTCAACAGTGATGCCATCAATGCTATCATCATCCATAGAAGTCTTCTTTCGGTATACAAATCTCCCTGTCTGCAACATGATTCTTGAAGGTGCCCAAGTAGAACAGTCTGACATGACTTCATCAGCTGTTTTTCAGGCAGAGATAGACAGTAATATCGACCCCTGTTTATACTCACAGACTTCTGAAGGCTTCTAGTTTGAATGTCATAGAAAACATTAACAATGCTGTCATGGTCAGGTTATTGTTTTGCCTTGGAGTCCCATAGGATTTGGAAGATACAAACAGGCTAATTTCATAATGATAGAGAGATCAGTGTCTGTATAGAGATTTTTTACATTCAGAGCTCAAAAAGAAAAAGAAAAAGAAAAAAGAAAAGAAAAAAAAGTGAGGGACTTCTGAGGAAGGAAGTGATGGAAAAAAGAATGAAATCACTTATGTAGCTATATCAGTGTAGAAATATGGAAACAGAAATAGAAGTAGATAATAAATCGGACACAGCTTTAAGAGTAGAACTAAGAATTACAAGGGTAGAAGACGGGAAGTTTATTTTTAATTATTAGCTAAAACTACTCTTTAACCCAACAGGCTTCATATTAACAGAAATAACTTCCAATTTAACTGTAGTATATACATAGGAAGTCACTCTTCCAGCTTATCTGTTGAAATGAAGTGACTCTTCAGTAACTCTTCTAGCTTAGGAGTTGAAACCGCAAGTGCTCCTACCACCACTGAACCATGTCGACCTTTAATTTTTGTGTGTTTTCTAATTCCTTCTTCAGGCCCTGGTACTTCTGCAGCTTCTTTTACTCCTTCTTGATGTTGCTGCTATTTGGCACTGCTACATCTATCACCATTGTTCTCTTCTGGCCTACGTCTGTTACCACAGTGTCTGGCTAGCACCTACATGCCTCCTGTACCCTGTAATTATCCAATTAGACATGATCTTCATTTGTTTTTCAAATTCTTGAGAGTATCAGAGGGAAAAAACATGAACAAAGGCTAAGGATGTTAATATTCCTTCAAACATTTAGATTTGGAGCTATAGACAGACATATGTTCCACCCCTTGAACACTAATACATTACAATGTCCAGTTTGGTCTTTGAAAGAATTGAAAGAAACATGGCAGACTCTGCCATTTGGAAATATCCATTTGCAATAATCAACCGTTTAGCAAGCAAATATGCACTTATCAAAGTGGAAGCAGGCTCATTTGTATACAGAATGAAAACTATCAGTCAATATAGTCATATTTATTCTTTGTGTAAGTCCCCAATCATAATTGCAATGTTACTAAACCTCTCCCTATTCATCATAAATATGTTCAGTCTGGAGATCTCAGAATTGTTGGCATTATTTCTCTGCTCTTTGTCTTCTCCAGTCCCATTACTTCCATTCAACATCCTATTCTGGGACCTCTTGATGATCTTATGTGAGTCTTACATTTTTACCCCAGTATTGAATCAAATGATTCTCAAGGCAATCCCTGCTACAGCAACCATCACCCAGTAATGAACAAGGTACCTTAATCTTTTTAATCATTTAATCCATTTGTTTAACAGTTAACATTCTGGTGTGAAAACTCTGTCTGAGCATACGATCTTCTGTGAATGATAAGGAATGACATCAAAACACTTTGCTAACAGTGTTTTATGTTAGTGTTGATAAACAATCAAAGGATAGCAGAAGGGCCCAACAACAACTATGGTTTTTTGTTCCTCTCCTTTGGTTTCAATAATGATGCACTTTCCAGGTTCTAGTAGTTCTTCCTATATATTAGTCATATTCTAAGCAGGGTTTCAAATCGTAATCTTTTAATAAGTACATATCAGGATTCTAGGAGATCACATATTGTTAATATGAATTAGCAATCCCAATAGCACTTAGACTTATATACCACTTTACAGTGCTTTACAGCCCTCTCTAAGCAGTTTACAGAGTTAGCATATTGTTCCCAACAATTTTGGGTCCTCATTTTACGCACCTTGGAAGGATGGAAGGCTGAGTCAACCTTTAGCCTGGTAAGATTTGAACTGACAAATTGTAGTCAGCTGGCAATCAGCAGATGTACCCTGCACTACTGCACTCTAACCCCTGCACCACTATGGCTCATTAGGTCCATTATAGCAGCCCCTCTAGTTTCCTCCTCTACTTTTTGGATGACAAAGTTGTCAGATAATCAGAATGATCTCCCACTTGATGCAGAGTTTGTCTCCCAGTTGATATCAAGTATTTAAACTCACCCTTTATTACTAGGGTGTGATTCCTACATGCTTTTGTTAACCAATTAGCAAAATTAATTTATATTTATTTGACTATAATCACTTACTTCCTTTTTCTTGATCAATGCCTATCATAATTTTCTAAATATAAATAAGCTGTAAAATTTAATAAGAATTATAAATTTGGCTTTACTGCTCATTTTATTTCATATGAAGATTAGAATGTTTGTAAAGGAATTGAGATATTACACAAAGAACCTTTGGGTTTAAACAAAGAGTTTTCTCAATTGTTTATGAAGCAATGAGGCACTGGGAATTCCCAGGCAACTTCATGTGGTCAGGGAGAGAAATTGAAAAGATCTGGCCACCTAGCTGGCCTTGTCTCTGTAGCAAACACCAATGATCCAATGACATCTTCTGTTCTATGGAACACAACAAATGTTTCACTGATACAAATTAGATTTAAATAAATAGAAGCTACAGTGCTTGCCAATAATGTTGTGCCAATATTTCCATTTGGAAGAGGGCTGCAAAGGAAGGCTCTAAGGAGTGGGGCTTTCAAGAGTGACTTTATTTGTTTTTTTTTTTAGTATTTTTTATTGAATATTTTACATTTTTAAAAACCAAAAACATAAGAGAAAAAGAGAAAAAAATGAAAAAAAAAGAAAGAAAAAACAGAAGAATAGAAAAAAAAAGAAAAGGACATTCATATACACCAAAAGGTAAAATACAAAACATAAATAACATTATATAATATTTTACAACTTTCTGCATCAACAATTATCTTTACTTTTGAATTCAAACTTCCTAATCATTCTCTTATTCTTGTGTAACCTTATTGAGCATTCTTATTGAGAGTAGTCAACAAAGAACAAATGGGCCATATGTTCACCAACAAAGGTGACATACAGAGAGTGTCAGAAGATAAATGAAAGAAAGCATGTCAAAAACTTATCTTTCTGAGATCATACGTAACTCCACTCAAGTGGAATAGGAGAAATAGCATTAAACAATATAGAGGGATGCATATACGCGACTTACATACATATACTTCAACTCATATCATCACTGATTAAGTGAGATTCATTTAGATTTGTTCTTCGTCTAAAAATGTAGAGAGCTGAAAAAAGTTTGCTATTTTAATGACTATGTCAGGCTGTAAATTGGAGGCAAAACTATTTATAAGAATTGAAGGCAGGAAAAAGGAAAAAAAACTCCCCTTGGCTACCTCCCCTACTGTGGGAGGGAGCGAAGCCTAGAAATCTGTTGGCTCCTAAATCTTTCAATCAAATCAGTCCTCAAACTAAGGTACCATGCAATAAATATATATAAGAAATTAACATCAAGGAGAAAACTCAGTTCTACTGAGAAGAAGACAAAAGAGTCAGAGCCATCTAAATCATACAGAGGAAGCTTTTTCATAAGATAGACCCTGAAACATAGAAGTCCTATGTAATGGGCTAGGACTACTTGCCACAGCCAACTTGCCATGGCCAACTCACCACAGAGAACTTGCTGCAGTCAAATCACCATGGGAAAACTAGCAGCAGAATAAGAATTGCAATAATATTGAAGAAATAGTGGAATAGAATCATTAAAGAAAGGAGGGACAAAATGAAATGTGAATGATAAAAATTAAAATATTTAAACTGTTTTAAATATTTAAATTGAATAGTTGAATTGCCCCCAGTTGACTGGTGAGTTGGTCACAATGAATTGACTTTTAATGAGTTGACTGTGGCGAGGTGGCTGTAGCTACTTATCTCATTCCATTATATAATTGAATATGTCATATACTCTCTGGCTTAAATGTATACTTGGAAAAATTATCAGACACATATATAAAGAAAGACCGTTACAATTTTCTTTTCATTAGCTGATGCTTATTGTTCAGTTCAGGTCTAATCACAATGATAAAACACTTGGGAAAAAAGATACACATTAATAAGCCAGCACTGGAGGAAATCATGGAGAAGATCTCCACAGCCGACATATATTTCCCCCTAGTGCTAAGATAAGTTGGAACAAAGCAAAGCCAAACACTGCAGAAGATCAACATGCTGAAGGTGATGAATTTGGCTTCGTTGAAGCTGTCAGGTAACTTCCTAGCTAGAAAAGCAGCAGAGAAGCAAACCAGAGCAAGAAAACCCATAAAGCCCAAAACACAGTAGAACATGATTGATTCCTCATTGCACGCCAGGATGACTTCTTCAGACATTGACTGTGTATCAAAATCTGGGTATGGTGGAAAAATTGTCAACCATACTATGCAAATAGTGGTTTGAACAAGGGAGCAGGAAAAAAGAATAAAAGTGACCATTCTTCCACCCACCCATTTCCTCATTTTGGAGCCAGGTTTGGTGGCCATAAATGCTAGAACCACTACAAAGGTTTTGGACAATACACAAGAAACTGCCACAGAGAAGATGAGTCCAAAAGCTGGTTGACGAAGGAGACACAGAATTTTGTTGGGTCTCCCAATAAATAGAAACACACAAAGGAAAGATAGGAGGAGAGAAACAAGGAGCGTGTAGGTGAGTTTCTGGTTGTTGGCTTTGACAATGGGAGTATCTTTATATTTAATGAAAATTATAAGCACCAAAATTGTCTTTAAACAAAAGCAAAGAGAAAGGGCAGTAAGACTGATTCCCATGGGTTCTTCATAGGATAAAAAGCTAATCTGCTTTGGAAGGCATGCATTTCTGTCAGGGTTTGGATAATGATTGTCTGGGCACCGAGAACAGTCATCCATGTCTGAAAAAGAACAAAAGAGAGATGGATATTCTGACCTATATACAATGTCATACTGAACCCACAATTCATTCTCCATTGAAATTGTCCATTTTGATCTTCATGAATTTCATGCTTTCATCAGGGCCATTAGAGTTGGCAATTGGTATAACTATAGTAGCAGTCGTGGGATTCAAATAATTTAACAACCTGTTCTCTACCCTAATGGCCAGCTGAGAAGGTGTGACTGGGTGGGCATGTCCAACTCAGCTCACTCACATTAAAGGGGCCTCGCATTGCACAGTCCCTCACCAACCACAATTAGGATCAGAATTTCTGTTGCTAAGTGAGGCAGTCATTAAATGAGTTGTACCCAATTTTATGACCTATTTTGTCACAGGCTTCTCATGGTTGTTAAGTGAATCCAGTTTCCTACACTAACTTTGTTTGCTGGAAGCCAGTTAAAGAAGTTGCAAATTGCAATCATTTGACCCCAGGACACTGCAACCATCATCAATACATGCTGGTTGCCAAGTGCCTGAATTTTGAGCACACGACTGCAGGGATTCTGCAATCGTCATAAGTGTGAAGACCAATCTTAAATCACTTAAATCACAATGCAGCATCCTGATAAATGCCCCTTTAGTATAGAACTATTATTTTTGCAAATTTATGCTCTTTTCATTTTGAAATTATAGTAGATGAAGCTTCAGAAGCTAGGGATAATGCAAGAAGTAAACAGCAATTTCAGCTCCTCCAAATTTCCCACTCCTACTTATTCCTTTGTTAATAGAATTTGTTTCTACTAAATAATAAAAGAAGTCTATTTATTTACTTATGTTACAAGTGTGCAATTTAAAAATTTCTAGTTGTGAGAAATATGGGACATAATGTTTGGTTTACTTATGATCAAACTGGTTTCTGGATGCTTTTCCTTCTAGAAAAATCTTCTGTCCCACAGCGAATCCTTTCTAAAAGTTCTGTCTGGGCAGGCTCCCATACAGTTTGGGGTTGCTGCCTCCCATCCCAAAACGTCCCCCCACTGCTATTGAAGTGGATCCTGGGCACAAGAAAGGGACTCAGAGAGCTGTAGCAGCTATGCTGCGGGTGTGACTCTAGGCAAGCGGGCGAGGCAAGATAAGGAGTGACTGGGATGGGAGGGGAAGGGAGGGGCATTTTGTATGGGTGGGATGGTGCGGGCAGTGTGGTAGGGGCAGGGCAGGGAGCACCAGTGGCGGGATCAGCCGGTTCTCCGAACTGCACAAAAAGTTAATGTTCCGTTCGCCCGAACCGGTGCGAACCGGCTAAATCACACCTCTGTATAATAGGTACTATATGCTTAGCCCCATTATATCCTGAATCTCCCTACCATTCTCCTTTGATATTTTCCCCTCTGGACATGGAAGACAATCATAGCAGCAAAATGACTCCCCTTCTTTCTTGACCTTGCTGCATCCTGCCCTACAAGGATCATTACATAAAGACCAAGGTGGTGCCTATCAAGAAATTAAAAAAAATATATTTTTGATATAGGAATTTCAAGCATTATAAAAATTAAAATGCAAAGCAATCAAGAAATATCAAACCTATATCATTCATACATGTAAGTAGGATTTCCTTTTACACAGTAAGAGTCCCAAACCTGGTCGTGGAACCAGGGTTTAGAGTCTCACAAAAGGCCAGCATGATTTTGGCCATCTTGACCTCCAGGAAAGTTCCAGTCGAAGGGTAACAGAGCATAAAAGGAACGTTTTACAGGCTTTAAGCATTCTTTGGCTGATGGAACCTGAAACATATTACTTCTGCCTGCCTGGTATGGATTGGGGAGAGATGATACCTCCATTAATCTTGTTCTAAGCCATGAAGGGCTTTTAAGGTTGACACCAGCACCTTGAATTGCACATGCTAGCAGACTGGCAACCTATTTAACAAAGAGAATAGTCATATTGCATATGCCAAATAACCTAGTAGTCACTTACTAGATGCTCTGTTGCATTCTGCACTAGTTTAAACTTCTGAAATCTCTTCAAAGGCAATTCCATGTCATAGCATAATCCATATGAGAGGTCACAAGGAAAACTGTGACAAATATTTCTATACCAAATATTTCAAATGTAAACTTTCATACAGGTCTTTTTTTCCTTTTCCGATTGGATTTCTACAGAGGTTAACCAAGAGATGATGCTATGAATTTTCCATCAATAGAGAGACATTTTTATGCTGTATAAACGAAGACAGACAAACCTACATTCATACATCTAACCTGAAGAAATCCTACTGGCCACATGATGGAATCCCCAGAGATATTGAAGAATTTGTCAGGTGGAGCTGTGGGATCTATTCTTCCAACTTTGACCCTAATAAAGGACTGGTTTGGGAATGTGATCCAGTTGATAATATCAAATCCACCAATGAATTCTCCATTTTTGTCAAAAGTGATCTTTTCACCAACACTGTTGTTGAATGAGACACTTCTTAGAAAGGAATGAAGCTATAATACAATGATAAAAAGAGGGAGGAAGGAAGGAAAGTAGGAAAGAAGGAAGGAGGGAAAGAAGGATTTATACTGGATATTGCTTGTTTGCTTTTATTTTAGTTGTAGATTAGGACCAAACATTTGAAAACAAGAATAGAAGCAAAATATCATATTAATACAATAAAATGAAAATGTATAAACGTAATATATGTTTCTCTCTCTCTGTCTCTCTCTCTCTCTCTCTCTGTGTGTGTGTGTGTGTGTGTGTGTGTGTATGTCTTGATTTTGCTATCAATCATCTCACTTAAAAGTTATTTGTGTTCAATCATAATTCAGATATAGAAGGTCAGGTCCAGGTAGTAATAATACAGGTATTTTTCATTTTAAACAGGTGTTTCTAATTCTTTCTATTACCTGGCTATGGTATTACAAGTGTGTGGAACACCAAAGTGATTTCCATTTCCTCCTCACCAAGTTATTTTACTATGTCATAGAACATTCCCTACAAAAAGTTAGAAAGGAGGACATTGTAACAGACAAACTCTTCTAGTACTTTTAGGGACTATCTGTATAGGTAAAGTGCATAATGTGGAGATGTTTCTGTTCTCGTAACAAAAAAAAAATCCATTATGATATTCATAAATTTGACAGTTTCATCAGGACATTTTCAGTTGGTAATTGGAGCAACTCTATATAAGATATACTAAACATTTGAAATGATCAGATAAAGCAATGTTTTCCATGAATTTCCTAAACCTTATCCATAAATTATAGATCTTACCTGCCATGACACTTGATTCAGAAACTGCTGCCTTCTTTCTTTCACTAATATCCTTTGCCTGGACTTTGATAAATAGAGAGATTGCAAAGCATGTGCCACAGCATGGGCGGCATTGTAAACATTATAGCTCTGGCCACTCATGCGTGTTTCAAACACAGACGTAGGAAGGTTCTCAAGCTTCTCCTGCCCAGTACATTTGTTCTCAGACGTCTCTGTTTCAGGATTGGTGAAGAAACAGTTGAATGCCTGTTCCCAGAAATCTTTCCTAAAATAATCATGCTGGTTGTTGATTGGACTTATGCTTTCGAGAAACTTCGGAAAGATGTCAATCTCCTTTGTGTGAACCGCAAAGGATAAAGCACCTTGTAGGAAATGGATATCCCACGATCTATAAAAGGAAACTGAAGTGTAATCTGTCTGAGCTGTTGTAACCCAGATTTTGGTCTTCTTTGGTATATCTTCCACTTCTGACAATTGCAAATACATTCTCAGAAAAGTTATGGACCTACTTTCACCATATAAGACTACGACATTGGCTGTGCTGGTCATGAGAACTTGGTATACATGGAGTCCTTCAGCTACTTGAACATTAAAATCAATGTAAAACGCTACATAAGGAAAGTCTTGTATGAAATCAAAGCAGATGCCATGCTGGGAAAACATGGGAAGCACCTCCTGGACAAATTTCTCTCCATTGTCATCATTCACGGCCAGAACTCCAATCCAGATCCATCTAAAATGCAACAACAGCTGAAGAAGAGCACTATGCTGGTGGGATTCATCTGGAAACATTTGTTGGAAGAAAATGGCTTGAGTCTCTTTATCCATGAGTGGAGCAGAGCCATAGGTCAGCTAAAGGAAGTAAAAAACAAAGATTGTTGTGAGCCTCTGAAAATCTGTAGATACAATTGAATCTTTGGGTGTCCTTGAGCTTATAAAACATGCTCCAAATATTTGCATTTATTTACAAATGTCTATGGAGATTCTCAGTCGTCCAGGTCATGGTTGTCTCAAAGTTGCTTTTTCTTTTTTTTTTCTCCAATTTTTATTTATAAGTATAAACTAAACAGAACAATGAAATGTATAAAACATATAAACATCCATTTCAATACATGTCCAGTTTGTCGCAACTATAATATACATTTCTCTTTGTATTTTGACTCTTCCTTATTTGGTCATTCCCTTTTGTCTATCTAATATTGATCTTTGTTGACCTATGTCTGTTCTTTGTTTCCATCATATTATATTTGGTCATTTTATTTACTTCCTATTGCTTCATCTCTTTCCTATCTTTCAACCAACTATACCACTTTTCCCATACTAAGTAAAAGTCATGTTCTTCCCTATTTTGTAATTCCTTTGTGAGTCTATCTAATTCCGCACATTCCATAATTTTATTGATTACTTTATCTGGTGTTGGTATATCACTACTCTTCCAGTGTTTCACGTATAGTATTCGTGCTGCTGTTATCATATGTATAATTAAATAGGTTGTTTCTTTTTCATAGTATCCATTCACTATGCCTAATAAGAAGCTTTCTGGTCTTAGTTCTATCTTTTGGTGTGTTATTTCCTCTATTTGTATTTTGATCCTTTGCCAATATTGTTTCGCCATTGGGCAGGTCCACCACATATGGTAATAGGTGCCTTTGTGGTGGTTGCATTTCCAACATGTTGATGGCGTGCCAGGCAACATTCTTGCCAATCTGGCTGGTGGCAAGTGCCACCTATAAAACATTTTATAGAGATTTTCTTTATAGGATACAGACATTGTCATTTTATAATTTATTTTCCATAGTTTTTCCCATTTGTCTAATTGAATACTATAACTGAAATTTTTTGCCCAGGTTATCATATTTTCTTTCACTACCTCTTCTTCTAATTTATATCCTCGTAAGTAATTGTAAATTTTTTTGATCAGTTTGTCCTGTGTCCCTTGCAAAAAATTATCTAATTCTGTTTGACCTTTTTGAAATTCAAATTGAGCCAAATCTTTATTATATCTTGATTTTATTTGTATATACGGCCACCAGTCAATGTCTGTACCCATCTCTTTTAGTTCTTGCCTTGTTCTTAGTTCCCCCTGATTGTTTAACAGATCTTTATAAGTTTTTGTTATAGTGCATGGCATTTGGATAGATCTGGGCTTCCATCGTAGACAACCACTCCAGGATTTTGTAATAATGTGCCTTTTTAATACTCTGCCATGTTTGGTATAATGTGTGTCTGATTGTATGTCTCTGAAAATATTCATGCCTTTTGTCTGTGCCCTCCCATAAGAAGGCATGCCATCCTCGCTGAAGATTGAATCCTTCCAAGTTCAATAGTCTATGGTTTTTGAGTTCCATCCACTCCTTGATCCAAATTAATGCTGATGCTTTGTAATATATTTCCCAATCGGGCAATGCCAATCCTCCTCTCTCTCTTGAGTCCTGTAGGTGTTTTAGTTTAATTCTTGCCTTCTTCCCTTGTCATATGTAGTCTGCAATTAGTTTATTAAAATCCTTGAAGAAGTTCTTCCCCGGTTTTATTGGAATCACTTGAAACAAGAATAGTATTTGAGGCAACACATTCATTTTAATGGAGGCGATCCTTCCCAAAAGAGATAGCTGTAACTTTTTCCAAATTTCTAAGTCTTTCTTAATTTGTTTTGTTAATTTATCATAATTATCTTCTCTAATTGATGAACTTTTATTGGTCAGCCATATCCCTAGGTATTTTACTCTTTTTGTCGTTTGTATGCCTAATTTCTCTTCTAATTGTTTTTCTTGTTGATTGGTAAGGTTCTTAGTCAATATTTTTGTTTTCTGTTTATTAATTTTGAGCCCAGCTACTCTCCCGTATTTCTCTATCTTGTCTAGTAACTTGGTGCTGGTTGTTATTGGTTGTTCTGTAATGAATACAATATCATCAGCAAAAGCTTGGAGTTTGTACTTTTCACGTTTGATCTTTAGGCCTTTTATTTCATTATCTCTTCTGATTTCTTTTAGGAGGGTTTCCAGGGCTAATATAAATAATAGGGGGGACAGGGGACATCCCTGTCTCACCCCTTTTAATATTGGGAATTGTTCTGTTAAATCACCGTTAATTGTTATTTTCGCTGTCTGGCAGGAGTATATTCTTTTTATCATATTTATGAATTTATCCCCAAATTTCATGGCTTCCAATTGTAGAGTGAGAAATTTCTAATTAAGATTGTCAAATGCCTTCTGGGCATCTAGAAAAATTAACTCCGCTTGTTTATCTATGTTCAATTCATAATATTCTAATACATCAATTATTAGTCTCATGTTATTTTTTTAACTGTCTCTTTGGGATAAAGCCATTTTGTTCCGGGTGTATATAATCTTTAATTATTTTCTTGATTCTTTCTGTGATGATTGATGTAAATAATTTGTAATCCACATTCAGCAAAGATATCGGTCTATAATTTTGAATCTGTGTGTGATCTGCTTCTTCTTTAGGTATTAGCGTAATGATAGCCTCTGTCCAAGAGTTTGGAATTTTGGCTTCCATAATTACATCATTAAATACTTCAAGCAGGATTTCATCTATTGAATGTTGGCAGTTCTTATAGAACTCTGCTGGTATTCCGTCCGGTCCCGGAGTTTTATTTATTTTCTGTTTATTCCTCGCCGCAATAAATTCTATCATTGAAATTGGCCTATCCAATAGGTCTCTATGTGTCTCTGTTAATTCTTTAATCTCAACTTCTCTTAGGTATTGTCTAATGTCTTTTTCCAAGGGTTCTTCCTGTTCATATAATTTTTGAAAAAATGCTTGTCCATATTCCTGTATTGTATCTCTCCAGTGTTGTTTTGTAATTGATATATGGTCCATTTTTCCTTTTCTTTCTTCAATTTATATGCCAACCATCGGCCTGTCTTGTTAGCATGTTCGAAATAGTTTTGTTTCACTAATTTAATTTTCCTAGCTATTTCTATTTGTGTGATCAGATTTATTTCATGTTTTATCAAACCTATTTTTTCCTTGACTTTTTTGTTTTGTGGTTCATTTTGTAGTTTGTATTCATGTTCTTTAAGTTCTTTGAACAATTTATCTCTTTTCTGCTGTTTATCTTTATTTTTCTTCGCTGAATATGCTATTGTCAGACCTCTTATGTAAGCTTTCACCATGTCCCACAGATTTTGGAGAGAGGTTTGCTCTTTACAATTAATCTCAAAGAAAATTTTCATTTCTTTTTCTATCATTTGTATATAATATTTCTCTTTTAAGATTTCAACATTCATCATCCATCTCTTTTTCTTTCGATATCCTTTCCAAATTATTTTTAGCGGACTATGATCCGCTCATATGTTTGTCGATATTTCTATTTCTTCCAAATCTTTTCTAAGGTCTGTTGTCATCCAGGCCATGTCTATCCTGGACCAAGATAAATGTGGATTAGAATAAAACGTATACTGGTTTTTTTCCTTATTTATTTCTCTCCATGCATCTTGTAGACATAGCTCTTGCGCCATTTCCATAAAAGTGTCTGGCAGGGTTTTTTTCCTAGTTTTATTTTTCTTGGTGCTCTTGTAATCTTTTTCAGTATCTAAAATTGCATTAAAGTCACCTACAAGGCAAATGTTTTCATAATCCAAATCTTTTACTTTATTGTGTATCTTTTCATAGAAGGCCCGTTGGTTTTCATTTGGTGCGTAGATCGAAATCAATAATATCATTTTAGACTGTTTGTATTTCAATCATTAGGATTCTTCCCTCATCGTCTGCATAAATCTGTTTTGTTTTTAGATGCTTCTTAATGTAAACTGCAATACCTCTTTTTTTTGATCTGATAGTGAAATATAAAGGTTTCCTAATCTTGTGTTTTCTAATATTTTTTGATGACTTTTTTTGATGTGAACTTCTTGTAGACTAATTATATCCATCTCCAGTTTATATAATTTAGCAAATGTTCGTGTTCTTTTAATTGGAGCGTTCAATCCATTTATATTTATCAAAATCATTTTTATTTCCTGTTCCATCTTCCTTCTTATTTATTAGTTGTCTTTTGTTTGTTTCTGTTCCTTGTTATTCGTTGTGTTTTTCCCCTTGCTCCTTCTCTCTCCAATTTTTCTCTTTCCAGTTTCTCTCTTCCCTTTTGTTCCTCTTCCATTCCTTCTATAGGTTGTTCTTCCTGGCTCTTATTTTCTGACTCCTCTCTGGTTTCTTGCTCTTCTTCCATGACAAAATACTGATCAAAAAAATTTTGGGCTCCCTCTAGGTTGTCTATCCTCACTTTCTTATCTTGCCATGAGATCAAAATGTCATCTGGTAGTAACCAACGAAACATCACTTTATGCTTGTTTAGTTGTGATGTGAGGAAGCTGTAGTTTTTCCTCTGGTCTCTCACACATCTCGGGATTTGTTTTAGTGTTATTATTTCTTTCCCTTTCTGGTACATCGCCCCCTCCCTCATTTTTCTGTATATCTCTTCTTTTATTGTTTTCTTCATAAATCGGACATGTACCTCTTTTGGAAGTTTGTTCCTACTAGCATAATTAGTATGCATCCTGTAGATTTCGTCGATATCTCTTCTTATATCATTTTTATCTCTCTGCAATGCTTCTGCGAAGATCTCCATCATATTCTCTCCCAGGTCTTCCTCTTTGGTCTCCATTATATTCTGGAACCTTAAATAAAATGATGCTTTTTCCATTTCCAGAAATGTAAGTGAGTCTTCCGTCTTTCGGCTGCTTGTCAGCTGTTGATGTTCCAGCATTTCTACTTTTTTTATTGTCTGTTCCATTTTAATTTCCGTCTTTTGGATCCTTTGTTCATTCTTGACAATATTTTGTTGGATCTTTTCTAGCTTGTCGTCTATTTTCTGTATATTGTCATTTATCTTTCCCACATCAGATTTCAGATCATCATGATTTCGTCTTGTTTCCTCATGGTTGTTGGCAATCGTTTCCTGGGTCTTACTCATCATTTCCTGTATCATTGCCAGAGCTAATTGGATATTATGTATGCTGGAAATGGAAGCTGTCTTGTCTTTTTCCATTCCTAACATTGTATCTATAGATCTCTGTTGAGCTGGAGAAGCCGTAGAGGATGACTGGGTTGGCGTTATTTTTTGGTTGTTTTAGTTATGGTGGTTATACCAGTACTTTTTAATAGGTTCTCCCAGAGTTTCATACAATTAAGCAGTATTTTTGTTTTTCAATTTTGTTACTTTTGGTAGTATTTTTGTCAATAATCAATAATAGTGTCTAGAGCCTATATCATATAAATCTTCCAAAATTAATTAATCTGTAGTTTCTATATGTATTCTCAGCACTTAACAGCCTAATGAATAGTTAAATATTTAAAAATATCGATATAATTTATATATTCTTATATATTCTAATGAGGAAATAGGAAGGATAAAGTAGAGGAGATAAGGGGGAAAACTTAGGGTTTTAACACTTCATTAAATCTTAATATAGATAATAGAATAAAATAATCAATCTGTTAAGTCAAAACTATCACATCAAATATTACTGGTGTAAATATGTAAATAAGGATTAAATATTTAGTCTTATTTTACTTAAATTATTCCGGTATTACTGTTCTCTTATAAATTCTATTAATCTTAATTAATTTCTAAATGATCCTTAATTAAGTAAATATCAATTATTCAGAGTTACACAATCACCAAAAAATTAATCAGAGTTTGCACTTACTAAAAGGATTAATCAAGCATAAATATAAAGTTGTTCAGCAATTACTATGTAATTCTTTTCCACACTTACATGCAAACAGTTTTTGTGGTAGGTTTCTTGTATTGTAAAGTCCTTAATGTCTCTCAGATTATAAAATTAATTAATACTTAATATACAATTCTATTTCTCTCTTATATATTAATCAAATCAATCAATCAATCTTATATATCTAGCAAGTTAAAACTATCAAATTCAATATTACTAATTTAAATTGTTTGTTTCTAATTATTTCTTAATTAATTATCTGTATAACAGATTAGATATCAATTAATCATGTGCCTCACAATCAAAAAGTATTAATTAATGATTATACTATTTTACAAGAATTAATCAGATGTATGTATATATATATATATGATTATTTTGAATTTAATATTCAAAACTTATATATTCCAACTTTTCTTACTTATATTAGAAATTATATATTTTACATTTAAATTTAAGTAATCCTAAACCTTATGCTATTTGGGCTATAATATTATATATTATATTTTATATTAAAACATTAAGTATTACATAAATAAAAAAATAAATAGATAAAAGTACTTAAAATATTATTTAAAAAAATCAAATAAATTAAGTCTCTCAAACAATAAAATAAATTTCTTTTGTTGTATTAGGTTCCAGAATTGAAGTCGTTGCAATCCTCACTTGGTTTTGTGACTTTACAGTCATTCAGCTTGTAATTGTTTCCAAAGTCTTTCAATTTGCCTTCTAAAAATATTTTAAATACCTCTTCCAGAATCTCAATGTTTTTTATGTATTTGCAAGTTAATACTCTAATATAGTTACAGTATCTGTTCACTGAAGCTCTGCCACCATTACAAAGTTTTTAAATCCCTCACAGTCACTCCCGAAACTAGTTACTGTTTCTTCTTCGTCTCTTCTTTATTGTCTCCGCACCACCTCCGTTTCTTTTTTTTTTTAATAAGTCCAACACTTGGATCTGTATTCCTTTCCCCAAATGAATAATCTTTGTCTATTTCCCAATTTCTGTCTGTTAAATCTATAACTATGTGTTTTATTTCCAGTCCACACCTCTCCGTTGCACTTCCTCAAAATCGCCTCAGTTCCATTGCCTGTCAGTTTCGCCTCCTCACACTTCAATTAGCCTCCTTCACTCACTCCGTTATACTTTCACTCCGTTTCTTCTTAACAATTCTGCTTTGCCAATCAGTTTGAAGTTTCTCTTTTAGTTATGTATCTGTTGTTTTAATTATTGTATCTTTCAAAGTTTTTCAGAATAAGAGTAATTAGTTATTCTTATTGATGCTGTTTGCGCGATCATCGCTTCCCTTTTTCTTAAGCAACCGTCAGCATTCTGGCCAACCGACAAGAGGTTGGTTTTTTTACGGGCTGAATTAAGGGACTTTCCTTGAACCTTCGGGGCAATTTTTGATACCCCCGAGGTCATCAGGATTTTCCCTTTAATCTATTGACCTCTTCATGGTCAATAGAGCCAAAAAATTCAGCTTTCAGACTGAAAATTGGGACCTAAGGAACGGAGCGCTGTCCCCTCGATTCCTATCACGCTGATGTTACCAACGGAAAAGCCTCCCAAAGTTGCTTTTTCAAAAGGCAACTGGACTTTCTGATTTTCCTTTGAAGACATTTCACTTTTTATCCAAAAAGCTTTTTCAGCTCTGACTGAATAGTGGGGAATGGACCAATGCATACTCTTTGCAGACAGCTAACACATGGCACAACATAGGAGTACAAAAACATCAGGGTAGATTCAGCAATCCATCTGTATTTAAAGATAGCAAAGTCCATATTTTGGACAAAGAGAACCATTGGTTTGAAAGAGGCATCAAAGTGTCTATCTATGCCAAAACTGAGCAGCCCGCTCTTTACAGATACGGAGGGATATGACATCATCAATCTCCAGTCTACAACCCAGTCCTTTCAAGAGTTCCAAGAAAGCTCCACACCCATTTGCACCAAGTCACCTTAATGACTCACGAAAAGAATGAAAATGACCAGCTGTCTGCAAGGAGTATACATCATTTCATTCCCCACTATCCAGTAAGAGCTGAAGAAGCTTCTTGGGTGAGAAGCAAAATGTCTTTTTAAAAAAACGGAAAGTCCAGTTACCTCTTGAAAAAATCACCTTGGGACATTTATTTCCAAACATATCCAGGATACAGGAGTGAAAGCAATATTTTTGTGGAAGAACCCTCTTTGTGTTTGTTGTCTTTGTAAAGAAATGTAAAATACATGCAGGCACACACACACACAGAGTAAAACTGTCCTAGAAAAGGAAACATTAATGCTGAATCTGAATTTGGTACCTGGAATTGCAGAATATTTAACTATGCCAAACACATTTTGGCCAAAGTTGTCATTAGTCATTTGTCAATCCAAACAAACAGAAATGAATGTCTATGAGTCCAAAATTTCTTTTCCTTCTTCCTACTCCAATCTTTCCAGAGTATTTTTGAGATGCTATCGGCCTACAGAAGGAAGTATCCATGGATGCTCAACACACTTAAAACACCATAGCTATTGTCTTCTTCAAAATGCCAAATTTCTCTGCTTTTCTACTGGAGAAGAATACAGACTTGCTGGATTAGAAGTGAAGGGAGGTTTCTCACGGTTTACAGGACATAGAGATTGTATTACAACCAGAGGAGGATCCCTAAAATGTTTTAAGCAGGTTGACTTCCTTCTTATTATTTTGAAATAGACATACAGGCCAGTTCTTCTCTTTACATACTATTTAGATAAATCTTCAAAACTTCCTTAATGAGTATTTATCAAAAAGTTGTATACAATTTGAACATGCTCTTCATCATAAAAGCTAACACTCTAAGCTTGTTCAGGTAGTCAGTCATCACTCTTACCTGAGGAACTTTGTAGATGCTCAGAATAGTTGCCACGTGGAGACAGATGTCAGGTCCCACAATAACAGCAGCCAGATTTTTGGGGACCCCACATCTGTAGTTAGGAATGAATCTGCCCTGGGTGAAGGGAAGCCCCATGGAAGCAAAGTAAGTCCAACTTGGACTAAAATTGCTATTATAGATGTGAAAGCCCAGTGTGACATTGAGTAGGATCGGAGGATTTTCATTGATCTCCTTGATAGCAAACACTAAAGCCAGAATGTGCTGATAGTTTTGATAATATATTCTGTAACAAGAATTACATAACACATTTAAAAGGGTCTGCTTCAGATGACAGCATGTCCAGACTTATATCTCAAAGAAAGAAACTCAAGTTTCCTACCAGTAATAGCAATTTAAATATTAATCATAAGCAATACAGTTTCCTCAGATTTTAGTTGTACGTATGTCATGTACAGAAATCTCTATTATCTACCTAGAATGAATTAGATATCATTTGTCATAGCAGACTTTTGATTTGTTTTCATGTGGCAATTAAAAGGTACATTGAAAATAAATCAAGATATCCTATGTCTGAAGGAAAGATGTTTCTGTGTTTTGTTTTGTTTTAATTATGGCTTAGAGGAAAAAGTTTTGAGCATCATATAATTGAACAGTTGGACTCAGAGCTGAAAAATCAATCAATTAGGAACTTACATAAGTCCATCTTGAAGCTCCTGAGAAGGATGTCGACTGAAATCAGGGGGATCAGAAAATGACGAGAACACAGAAATGATGCTACCAATGCTAACTTCTCCAAGCTGATGATATGTGTGACGAATAGGAACAGGCTCATCATGGTCACATTGAACATTAGGATCGTGGCATGCCACTTGAGGCATTACTGTCAACAGTGATGCCATCAATGCTATCATCATCCATAGAAGTCTTCCTTCGGTATACAAATCTCCCTGTCTGCAACATGATTCTTGAAGGTGCCCAAGTAGAACAGTCTGACATGACTTCATCAGCTGTTTTTCAGGCAGAGATAGACAGTAATATCGACCCCTGTTTATACTCACAGACTTCTAAAGGCTTCTAGTTTGAATGCCATGGGAAACATTAACAATGCTGTCATGGTCAGGTTATTGTTTTGCCTTGGAGTCCCATAGGATTTGGAAGATACAAACAGGTTAATTTCATAATGATAGAGAGACCAGCATTTGTATAGAGATTTTTTTACATTCATAACTCAAAAAAAAAAGAAAAAAGAAAAAAAGAAAAAGGAAAAGGAAAAAAGTGAGGGACTTCTGAGGAAGGAAGTGATGGAATAAAGAATGAAATCACTTATGTATCTATATCAGTGTTGAAATATGGAAACAGAAATAGAAGTAGATAATAAATCGGACACAGCTTTAAGAGTAGAACTAAGAATTACAAGGGTAGAAGACAGGAAGTTTATTTTTAATTATTAGCTAAAACTATTCTTTAACCCAACAGGCCTCATATTAACAGAAATAACTTCCAATTTAACTGTAGTATATACATAGGAAGTCACTCTTCCAGTTTATCTATTGAAGTGAAGTGACTCTTCAGTAACTCTTCCAATTTAGGAGTTGAAACTGCAGGTGCTCCTACCACCACTGAACCATGTCGACCTTTAATTTCCATGTGCTTTCTAATTCCTTCTTGAGGCCCTGGTACTTCTGCAGCTTCTCATACTCCTTCTTCTTTTTTTTTTTTTAAAAAAAAAGTTTTTTATTATTTTTTTAAAACATAAACATAAAACATTTTTTCAAAACAAAGCTTTTGATCCGGTCACAAATTAATACAAATCATTAACAAATCTTAATTTTCAATTAACACAACTTAATATCTTACTCAGTTATTTCTCTCAATTTTATCTATTTAACTATGCCATTATTCCCAAAAACCCATTACTTAAATCTTACATCCTAATCAATTATAATTCTATTTTTCTCTTTCATTTGCTTAGATGGATATATTTTAACAATATAAATCATCACAATTATTACAAACATTCATAAAGTAATTAATTCCAACATAATCATTTTATTTTTACTAATGAACTCAACATTTATAGTCTTTATTTCTGTTATTAAACTTATTCATTTCATTTTAACTATTAATCTCAACATACTCCTCCTTATTTGGCTATCCCACCTCATTTTATTTTATTATAAAACCTAACGTCTTTATCTTCATCTTTGTTGTTAAACCAATCATTTTTATTTCCTGGCTGTTAAACACAGCATAACCATTTTATTTTTGGCTGTTAAACACAGCATAGTCATTTTGTTTTTTGGCCATTACACAGCATATCCTTTTATGTTTTGGCTGTTACACAGCATATTCATTTTGTTTGGCTGTTAAACACAGCATAGTCATTTTTGTTTTCTGGCTGTTACACAACTTACCTATTTTTATTTTTTGGCTGTTCAACACAGCATAATCATAGTTGGTTTAACTATCCCTACTTAATCCTTTCTTTGTTGTTTCCATCCATCTATACATTGCTTATTTTCAGTTAATCATATTTATCCTTATCCTTTTTCATCACAATTTAACATTGAGACATGGTTCTTGCTTAAAATATACCTTTAAATATATTTATAAATTCCTTTTAACATTTTAAATTAACCATATTTATCTTTATCCTTTTTCATACCAATTTAACATTAACACATAATTCTTGCTTCAAACATACCTTTAAATATGTTTATAAATTCCTTTTAACATTCTTAATTTCTTTAAAAACCTCCTTTTTATTACTACAATTCACCTGTACATTGTTTTATTTTTAATCACATTGTTTCAATCTTCTTTTTTCTTTGTCCAGTCGTGTTTATCTTATTTCTTCATTTCCTTGCCTGCAAACATATATTTCCTTCCATTTTCAAAGTTTTAATTTTTTTCAATTTTTTAAGTTATTATTGTTTCACCTATAGGAGTTCCATTATAATTTCCTTTTCTTTTCACAAAAGTCAAGCTGCCTGCAGACAGGGAAAAAAAACCTCCTCCACAAGATCCCACAACTTTTATCTGTAGGACTCAAAATTTCCCATAGCAGAAAAGAGTTACAAAGTTCCTTTTTGAACCAGATGGTGTCCCTCTACAATCCACATTTTCCATTAGTCATGCGAGTATCCATTTTGTGCTATTATGTAACAATCCAATTTATTTCTTCTTCTTTTAATTTTAAAAATATCCAATCTTCTTTTTTAAAAAAAATCCAATTCAAATTTTAAAATATCCAATCTTTGTACCATATCTCAATATTTAATTCCTTTAGTTCTTTTCAAAGTTTATTTGTTTATTGGGTCTTTGTTTCTTTAAGGTAACATTTTAAACTTTCAGCCCCTTTGTTATTCAGCCGCTATTTTATAGCTAGGGGTCTTATAGATGTTAATTTTGCTCTAGGCGTAGTTCTAGCCTGGGCTGGTTGTCACTCACCCAACTTCAAAAAGCTCCATTTTTATCCACTTTCCTCCAGCACATTTCTTGCCCTGTTGTCCCAGCTTCGTGGCAGCCGCCATGGCTGCCGCCCCCCTTTTCCGACTCACAGAGGGTTCCCTCTGACCTCTGAGGAACTTGCCTGTTCCACTTGGTCGTCCAAGGTGCCCATCCTTTTCCCCTGTCCCTGCAGGATGGTTCTGGTCCGAAGACCCATCGGTGGCTGTTTGGCAGCCGGGATTTTTGAGGGGCTCATCAGAGCCCACTATTTCCCCGACTGTCTTGCCACAATGCCAAACCGGACGTCCTCTCATACTCCTTCTTGATGTTGCTGCTGTTTGGCACTGCTACATCTATCACCATTGTTCTCTTCTGGCCTATGTCTATTACCACAGTGTCTGGCCAGCACCTACATGCCTCCTGTACCTTGTAATTATCCAATTAGACATGATCTTCATTTGTTTTTCAAATCTTTGAGAGTGTCAGAGGAAAAAAACATGAAGAAAGACTAAGGATGTTAATATTCCTTCAAACAGTTAGAGCTGGAGCTATAGCCAGACACATGTTCCTCCCCTTGAACACTAATACATTACAATGTCCAGTTTGGTTTTTGAAAGAATTGAAAGAAACATGGCAGACTCTGCCATTTGGAAATATCCATTTGCAATAATCGACCATTTAGCAAGCAAATATGCACTTGCCAAAGTGGAAGCAGGCTCATTTGTATACAGAAGGAAAACTTTCAGCCAATATGGTCATATTTATTCTTTGTGTAAGGTCCCCAATCATAATTGCAATGTTACTAAACCTCTCCCTATTCATCATAAATATGTTCAGTCTGGAGATCTCAGAATTGTTGGCATTATTTCTCTGCTCTATGTCTTCTCCAGTCCTTTTGCTTTCATTCAACACCTTTCTGTGGGACCTCTTGATGATTTTGTGTAAGTCTTATATTTTTACCTCAGTGTTGAATCAAATGATTCTCAAGGCAATCTCTACTACAGCTGCCATCACCTGGTAATGAACAGAATACCTTAATCTTTTTAATCATTTAATCCATTTGTTTAATAATTAACATTCTGCTGTGGAAACTTTCTGTCTGAGCATACGATCTTCTGTGAATGATAAGGAATGACATCAAAACACTTTGCTAACAGTGTTTTGTGTTAGTGTTGATAAACAATCAAAGGATAGCAGAAGGGCCCAACAACAACTATGCTTCTTTGTTCCTCTCCTTTGGTTTCAATAATGATGCACTTTCCAGGTTCTAGTAGTTCTACCTAATTATTAGGCATATTCCAAGCAGGGTTTCAAATAGTAATCTTTTAATAAGTACATATCAGGATTGTAGGAGGTCATATACAAGAGTTTGAGAACTGATTTGATTGAAAGATTTAGGAGCCAACAGATTTCTAGGCATGGCTCCCTCCCACAGTATTTTTTTTTTCCTTCTCTTTCCTGCCTTCAATTCTAATAAATGGTGTTGGCTTCTAGTTCACAGCCTGACATAGTCATTAAAAGTAGCAAACTTTATTCAGCTCTTCAATTTTTAGACTAAGAACAAATCTAAATGACTCTCATTTAATCAGTGATGATATGAGTTGAAATATATGTATGTAACTCGCATATATGCATCTCTCTATATTGTTTAATGTTATTTCTCCTATTCCAGTTGAGTGGATTTATTTATGATCTCAGAAAGGTCAGTTTTCGGCATGCTTTCTTCCATCTATTTTCTGACACTTTCTGTATGTCACATTTGTTGGTGAACATATGGCCCATTTGTTCTTTGTTGACTACTCTCCTATTCCTTTCCATCCAATAACTTAGTAATTTCCAGGAATAGATGAGCCTTTGCCTTATAAAAAGTTCCAAGAAATTTTAGAAACATTTTTCTCACTTTATCTGGATTTAGAGAAAGGCTATAGTGACAGCAAGTAGAACTGTATAAATCCATTGTAGCCATCTACTAGTCATTGATATTTTAATCAAACTCCTTCTCTTCTTAGAATTGTCCCTAATATGATAATTAAGTCAGCATGGATGTTTTAGGGAGCTGGAGGTTAAAATATATGAAGAATATGAAGTTTAGTTTTATACTTGCTTTTACTATTGTAATCAAAATCTTCAATAAAATTGTTTTTTTTTAAAAAAAATAATATGATCTAGCATATTTCTCTTCCAATGGTGGAATTCAATTTTTCTTTACTACCAGTTCTGTGGGCATGGTGTAGCTTGGTGGGCGTGGCTTGGTGGGCATGGCAGGGGAAGGATACTGCAAAATCTCCATTCCCACCCCACTCTGGGGCCATCAAGAGGTGGTATTTTCCAGGTCTCTGAACTACTCAAAATTTCCACTACTGGTTCTCCAGAACCTGTTAGAACCTGCTGAATTTCATCCCTTGTCTCTTCCTAAATTGACTAGATGGGCACTGAGTAAAAGATGAATCATACTGAAACAAAATTAAGTCAAGCCAGTCTTGTACAATTACCAAACCTGGGAAGATTGATGATATAATTCTTCCTTGGAACTGAAGGGTAATAAATGGTAATATTTCTCTTCCTCTACATAACTGAAGACAGACCGAGACTCCCTTTCTGCTAAACTTTGAGATATATCAGGGCATGAAAGTGACTCTGGAGAGCCCCACTCATCATAACCTTCCTTTGCAGCTCTCTCCCAAATGGAAATATTGGCAAAACATTATTGGCAAACACTGTAGCTTCTATTTATTTAAATCTAATTTGTAGCAGTGAAACGTTTGTTGTGTTCTATAGAACTCCACAACTTATATTTGTTGCTGTGGCTAGAATAGTTTCCTACATGTTGCAACTGTCATTAGTGTTTACCCAGAGAAACTAGAGTAATTTATCTGCTGGCATTTTGAATTACTGTTTTCCGCTTAATCAAGTGCTGCAGAACCATAAATACACCAAATAGATTTATGATTGTGATCTGTTGATGTGATCTGTGATATTTTCAGCAGTCATACTCCAGCATATTGATCAGAAAGGGGAAAGCATGAAAGTTGGATACAACTGGTTTCATGGATTGGACCAGGGGTGGGTTCTAATTTTTTTTACTACCGGTTCTGTGGGCGTGGCTTATTTTGTGGGTGTGGCTTGGAGGTCATGTGACTAGGTGGGCGTGGCTAGCTGGTCAGAGTCATTTCTGGAAGGTTCTCGCACTTACAACCAGTCCTCACACTTACGACCCAACTCATTTGTTTGCTTTTAATACTGATCAGCTGTAGAATGGCCCTTTGAAGCCCCGTGGCAAGAGTTTAAACAGTTTTTTTCCCTCTAGTCATCAGCTGGGACTCAGGAGGCAGCAATAGATTGGGGTGGGACCAAATAAAAGGTAAGAATAATGGGGGGTGGGGGTGGGAGGGCGGGGGGGAAGAACCGGTTCAGTGACATCATATCGTCACCACTACCAGTTCGGTCAAACTGGACCGAACCGGGAGGAACCCACCACTGGATTGGACCCCAATTCAAGTATTTTCCTTTGCTTTACAAAATATGTCATTGGGTCATTGGTGTTTGCTACAGAGACAAGGTCAGCTAGGTGGCCAGCTGGAAGATCTTTTCCATTTCTCTCCCTGACCACATGAAGTTGCCTGGGAATTCCCAGTGCCTCATTGCTTCAGAAACAATTGAGAGATCTCTTTGTTTAAACCCAAAGGTTCTTTGTGCAATATCTCCACTCCTTTAGACACATTCTAAACTTCATATGAAATAAGATGAGCAGTAAAGCCAAATTTATAATTCTTATTACATTTTACAGCTTATTTATATTTAGAAAATTATGATAGGCATTGATCAAGAAAAAGAAAGTAAGTGATTACAGTCAAATAAATATAAATTAATTTTGCTAATTGGTTAACCAAAGCATGTAGGAATCACACCCTAGTAATAAAGGGTGACTTAAATTACCTGATATCAACTGGGAGACAAAGTCTGCATCAAGTGGGAGATCATTCTGGACTGACTATCTGACAACTTTGTCATCCAAAGGGTAAAGGAGGAAACTAGAGGGGCTGCTATAATGGACCTAATGAGCCAAAGTGGCACAATGGTTAAAGTGCAGTACTGCAGTTGTCATCTATTGATTGCCAGCTGACTGCAATTTGTCAGTTCAAATCTCACCAGGCTCAAGGTTGACTCAGCCTTCCATCCTTCCAAGGTAGGTAAAATGAGGACCAAAATTGTTTGGAACAATATGCTAACTCTGTAAACTGCTTAGAGAGGGCTATAAAGCATTGTAAAGCAGCATATAAGTGTTCTGCACCAGCTACAGATCCCAAAGAACACAGCACACACAAACTCCGAACAAAACTCAGTTTACTTCAAAACACAGTCTTTTGCAAATGTAGGCTGTTAATAAAATGTTCTTAACAACCTGCCAGAAATTCCACAGATAAGATAGAGTCTTACTAGAGTTGGCAGAAAGCCCAGAAGCAATGTTTGCAAAGAAAATCCAAACTCAATGGTCAGCGAACGAATGAACGTTGTTTCCTGCAGCTTTTTACAAGCTGTGTGCAAACTTAAATAGGCTAAGGGAGTGGCCAATTAGACCCAAGCCTTCCTCTCAAGGAGACCTCCTCCTGAGGAACCACTTCTGCCTTTTGGCAGCTCTGTGTGCTCGTGCATTGAGAAGAGGCTCCTCCACTTCACTTAAAGGAGCCTCTGGAGGTTCTGGCACCACATCTTCTTCAGCCTCCTCACTGTCCGACTTGAGCGCCGGCTGCACAGGCTACTGGTGCAACAAAACACCAGCCTCCTCGTCGTTGGGATCAGCAACAATCCACACAGGCTGCTGGTGGGCCACAACAATAAGTCTAAGTGCTATTGCTATTGCTAATTCATACTAAAAGAGAAAAAGTGATAGAAAGGGTTGAAGTTACTAGAACTTTGGGGGAATGTGATCATGTCTTATTGGAATTTAATATAATGCAAACACAAGCAACAGAAAAAAAACCATTGTCTTAGACGTTAATCCAATGTAAAGAAAAAAAAAACTCCAAGGTACCATGCAATAAATATATGTAACAAATTAACATCTAGGAAAAAACTCAGTTCTTCACATTCTTGAAGAAGATAAAAGGGCCAGAGCCATCTAAATCATACAGAGGAAGCTTTTTCATAAGGTAGACACTGAAACATAGAAGTCCTATGTAATGGACTACTTGCCGCAGCCAACTGGCCATGGCCAATTCACCACAGCCAACTTGCTGCAGTCAAATCCCCATGGGAAAACTCACAGCAGAATAAGAATTACAATAATATTGAAGAAATAGTGGAATAGAATCATTAAAGAAAGGAGGGACAAAATGAAATGTGAATGATAAAAATTAAAACATTTAAATTGTTTTAATATTTAAATTGAATAGTTGAATTGCCCCCAGTTAACTGGTGAGTTGGCCATGGTGAGTTGTCCCACAATGAGTTGACTGTAATGAATTGGCTGTGGCAAGATGCCTGTAGCTACTTGTCTTATTCCGCTATGTAATTGAATATATCATATACTCTCTGGCTTAAATGTATACTTGGAAAAATTATCAGACACATATATAAAGAAAGATCGTTTACAATTTTCTTTTCATTAGCTGATGCTTATTGTTCAGTTCAGGTCTAATCACAATGATAAAACACTTGGGAAAAAAGATACACACTAATAATCCAGCACTGGAGGAAATCATGGAGAAGATCTCCACAGCCAACATATATTTCCCCCTTGTGCTTAGATAAGTTGGAACAAAGCAAAGCCAAACACTGCAGAAGATCAACATGCTGAAGGTGATGAATTTGGCTTCATTGAAGCTGTCAGGTAACTTCCTAGCTAAAAAATCAGCAGAGAAGCTAACCAGAGCAAGAAAACCCATAAAGCCCAAAACACAGTAAAACATGATTGATTCCTCATTGCACGCCAGGATGACTTCTTCAGACATTGACTGTGTATCAAAATCTGGGTATGATGGAAAAATTGTCAACCATACTATGCAAATAGTGGTTTGAACAAGGGAGCAGGAAAAAAGAATAAAAGTGACCATTCTTCCACCCACCCATTTCCTCATTTTGGAGCCAGGTTTGGTGGCCATAAATGCTAGAACCACTACAAAGGTTTTGGACAATACACAAGAAACTGCCACAGAGAAGATGAGTCCAAAAGCTGGTTGACGAAGGAGACACAGAATTTTGTTGGGTCTCCCAATAAATAGAAACACACAAATGAAAGAGAGGAGGAGAGAAACAAGGAGTGTGTAGGTGAGATTCCGGTTGTTGGCTTTGACAATGGGAGTATCTTTATGTTTTATGAAAGTTTTAAGCACCAAAATTGTCTTAAAACAAAAACAAAGAGAAAGGGCAGTAAGACTGATCCCCACAGGTTCTTCATAGGATAAAAAGCTAATCTGCTTTGGAATGCATGTATTTCTGTCAGGGTTTGGATAATGATCGTCTGGGCACCGCAAACAGTCAGCCATGTCTGAAAAAGAACAAAAGAGAGATATATATTCTGACTTATACACAGTGTCATACTGAAACCTTAATTCATTCTCCATTGAAATTGTCCATTGTGATCTTCACAAATTTGAAGCTGTTATCAGGGCCATTTGAGGTGGCAATTGGTATAACTATAATAGGTACTATATGCTTAGCTCCATTATATCTTGAATCTTCCTACCGTTCTCCATTGATATTTTCCCCTCTGTACATGGAAGACAATCATAGCAGCAAAATGACTTCCCATCTTTCTTGACCTTGCTGTATCCTGCTTTACAAGGATCATTACATAAAGAACAAGGTGGTGCCTATGAAGAAATTTTAAAAAAAATATTTTTGATATAAGAATTTCAAGCATTATAAAAATTAAAATGCAGAGGAACCAAGAAATACCAAACCTATATCACTCATACATATAAGTAGCTCAGGCTCACAATGAACAAAGGCTTGTGACAAATGTAAAAAAATAACAAAAAAAGTTTCATCCAATATGTTACAAACAAGAAAAACGTCAAAGAAACAATTGGTCCATTGCTGGGAGAAAGTAGTAAGAAGGTTACAAGCAACAGGGAGAAAGCAGAACTACTTAACTCGTTTTTTTGCATCTGCCTTTACACAAAGGGAAAAAAACAGTCCAACCTATCAAAAATATCACCACAAAAACAGATTAGGAACACAAGTTAAAATAGGGAAGAAAATGGTAAGTGAGCATGTGTCTACTCTAGACGAGTTCAAATCACCAGGACCAGATGGATTACACCCCAAGGTTCTGAAGGAACTGGCACAGGGGTGAAATCTATTTACCTTCCCTACCGGTTTCGAAGTGCATGAGCCTGTAAAAAAAAGGTTACTTCCTGGTTAAAACCAGGAAGTAATGATGGGCGGGTGGGCGGACCCTCGCACTGCTGTCACTACTGGCTCTCCGAACCACCTGCTGCCATTGCTAGTGGTTCGGCTGAACCAGTCCAAACTGGTAGCTTTTCACCCCAGAACTGTCAGATGTGATCTCAGAACATTTGACATTTGACGAAGTAGACCATAACCTACTACTTGATAAAATAGAAAAATGTGGGTTAGACAGCATCACCACCAAATGGATATGTAACTGGCTGACCAACTCCACTCAGTGTGTAATCCTCAATGGAATTGCATCTACATGGAGGGAGATATGCAGTGCAGTACCCAGGGTTCTGTTTTAGGCCCAATACTCTACAACATATTCATCAATGACTTGGATGAGGGGATAGATGGAGAACTCATCAAATTTGCAGATGACACCAAGCTGACAGGAATAGGCAACACTCTGGAAGATAGACTTAAGATATAGAAGGATCTTGACAGACTTGAACATTGGGCATTATCTAACAAAATGAAATTTAATGGTGTTTTGCCTACATTTAGGCAAAACAAAATCCACAGGTACAGTATATGTGGTGCCTTGCTCAATAGTAGTAACTGTGAGAGGGATCTTGGAGTTCTAGTGGACAATCACTTAAATATGAGCCAGCAGTGTGCTGCAGCTGCCAAAAAAGCCAACACAGTTCTAGTCTGCATAAACAGAGGGATAGAATCAAGATCACGTGACATGTTAATACCACTTTATAATGTCTTGGTAAAGCCACAGTTGGAGCACTGCATCCAATTTTGGTCGCCATGATGTAAAAAATATGTTGATACTCTAGGAAGAGTGCAGAGAAGAGCAGCAAAGATGATTAGGGGACTTGAGGATAAAACATAAAAAGAATGGTTGCTGGAACTGGATGTGTCTAGTCTTATGAAAAGAAGGACTGGAGTGACATGATAGCAGTGTTCCAATATCTCAGAGGCTGCTACAAACAAGAGGGAGTCAAACTATTCTCCAAAGCACCTGAGTTTAGAACAAGAAGCAATGGGTGGAAACTAATCAAGGAGAGAAGCAACTTAGAACTAAGGAGAAATTTCCTGACAGTTAGAACAATTAATCAGTGGAAAAACTTGCCTCCAGAAATTATCAATACCCCAACACTGGAAGTTTTTAAGAAGAGATTAGATAACCACTTGCCTGAAGTGGTGTAGGGTTTCCTGCCTAGGCAGGAGGTTGGAACAGAAGACCTCCAAGGTCCCTTCCAACTCTGTTATTCTATTTCCCTTCACTAAGTCAGAGCCTCAAGCCTGGTCATGGAACCAGGTTTTAGAGTCTTACAAAAGTCGATCATGATTCTGGCCATCTTGACCTCCAGAGAGAGAAGGTTCCAGTAGAGGGGTATTAGAGGAAAAAAAGGGACATT
Source organism: Arizona elegans (assembly GCA_022577455.1). Classification (NCBI taxonomy): domain Eukaryota; kingdom Metazoa; phylum Chordata; class Lepidosauria; order Squamata; family Colubridae; genus Arizona; species Arizona elegans. Next base: position 5,369,455 of record JAKOOJ010000021.1, on the reverse strand, counting down.
TTATAGGCTTTAAGCATTCTTTGGCTGATGGAACCTGAAGCATAATCCTCCTGCTTGCCTGGAATGGATTAAAATAATTGGGGAGAGATGATCTCTCAAGTAACCTTGTTCTAAGCCATGAAGGGCTTTAAAGCTGACACCAGCACCTTTAATTGCACATGATAGCAGACTGGCAACCAACTGAGTACACAGAATAGTCATGTTACATATGCCAAAAAAATAATAGACATTTATTAGATGCTCTATTGCATTCTGCACTAGTTAAAACTTTTGAACTCTGTTCAAAGCAGTTCCATGTTGTAGCATAATCCATATCAGAGGTCACGAGGAAAACTGTGACACATATTTCTATACCAAATATTTCAAATGTTTTTTTTTTCCTTTCCCCATGAGATTTCTACAGAGGTTAACCAAGAGATGATGCTATGAATTTTCCATCAGTAGAGAGACATTTTTATGCTGTATAAATGAAGACAGACAAACCTACATTCATACATCTAACCTGAAGAAATCCTACTGGCCACGTGATAGAATCCCCAGAGATATTGAAGAATTTGTCAGGTGGAGCTGTGGGGTCTATTCTTCCAACTCTGACCCTAATAAAGGACTGGTTTGGGAATGTGATCCAGTTGATAATATCAAATCCACCAATGAATTCTCCATTTTTGTCAAAAGTGATCTTTTCACCAACACTGTTGTTGAATGAGACATTTCTTAGAAAGGAATGAAGCTATAATACAGTGATAAAAGAGGGAGGGAGGGAGAGAGGGAGGGAGGGAGGGGGAGGAAGGAAGGAAGGAAGGAAGGAAGGAAGGAAGGAAGGAAGGAAGGAAGGAAGGAAGGATTTATACTGGATATTGCTTGTTTGCTTTTGTTTTAGTTATAGACCAGCACCAAACAAATAATATAACAATCGTTGGAAAACAAAGTAGAAGCAAAATATGACATTAATACAATAAAATGTACATGTACATGTACAACATAGAACTACAAAATAAAACAAAAAACAAATCCATGCTGATGGCAGACCAAGTGGCAACTAATTTACAATATGCTAAACACAATACTTTTATTTCATTGATCCCAAAGGAGGACCAAGATCGTAGTCAACCCAAAAATTATAGGCCAATATCGCTTTTAAACACTGATTATAAGATTTTTGCTAAAATATTAGCAAATAGGTTAATGATAGTTATGCAACAAATGATTCATAATGATCAATCTGGATTTATAAGTGGGAGACAAATGAAATGTAATGTAAGACAAATTGTAAATTTATTGGAGTATCTGGAAAGAAACAACCAAGTCCCTGCAGCGCTTATTTTTTTGGATGCGGAGAAGGCATTTGATCGATTGAATTGGCAATTTTTATTGAAAATAATAGAAAAGATGCAGTTTGGAGAGTATTTTACACAATCTATTAGGGCAATATGTCAGAGACAAACAGCATAAATAGTAATTAATGGTGGTTTAACAGAAACTTTTAAAATTGAAAAAGGAACAAGACAAGGATGCCCTTTATCACCATTGTTGTTTATTTTAACTTTGGACCTTTTACTGAATAAAATATGAGGGTCAAATAAAATAAAGGGAATTAAAATTAGACATCTTGATTATAGATTAAGAGATTTGCAGATGACTTGGTTGTTACTTTAACTCAACCACTACAATCAGTTACTGGTTTAATGGATATAATTAGCCAATATGGACAAATGTCTGGATTTAAAATAAACAAACAAAAAACAAAGATAATAACTAAAAATATGATGGTAAAGCAAAAAGAAGAACTAGAAAGATTAACAGGATTTTAAATAGTAAAAAAGGTTAAATATTTAGGGGTATATATTACAGCTTCAAATGTAAAATTATATAAAAATAATTATGAATTGTTATGGCAAAAAATACAGAAAGAGATGGAGAACTGGGGAAAATTACAATTATCTTTGTTGGGAAGAATAGCAGCAATAAAAATGAATGTTTTACCCAGGTTTTTATTTTTGTTCCAAATGATACCAATACTCAAGAAAGATGAAAATTTGAGGGAATGGCAGAAGGGTATTAATAATTTTGTTTGGGCAAGGAGAAGACGAGAATAAAGTTAAAAATAATGCAAGATACACATGAAAGAGGAGGTCTTAATATGCCTAATTTAAGATTATACTATGAAGCTGTCCTATCAATAATTAGTGACTGGATTAATTCAACAGAAGAGAGAATATTGAATATTGAAGGATATGATTTGTTATATGGTTGGCATGCTTATTTATTATATGATAAGAAGGTGGATAAGTTCTTTAAAAGCCATATATTAAGGAATGCCTTGTTGCGAGTTTGGAAAAAGTATCAATATAAGTTAAATTATAAGATACCTATATGGGCAATACCCAGACATGCAATAGAGAATATAAGTGTAGAACAAAAGCAAGAGGTGATTTCTTATAAAGAGCTTCTTAAAATGGAAGGGCGTATATTGCAGTTAAATACATTAAAAGAAGAAAGGATAATTCAAACTTGGTTTCAGTATGGACAGCTGCAAGCTAGATGGAAAGAAGATCAGAGAATTGGTATCATGCAGAATGAGGAAAATTTGGTAAAACAAATTAGAGATCAAGGTCAAATGCATATAAAAAGATTATATAATATATTGATAGAAATCAATATGACTCAGCCTTCCATCCTTTCAAAGGTAGGTAAAATGAGGACCCAGATTGTGGGGGCAATAAACTGACTTTGTATAAAATATACAAAAGTATGAAGGCTATTGCTTAACGCATTGTAAGCTGCTCTGAATCTCCGCAGAAGGACGGCATATAAATTAAAGCAAAAAAAAAAAAAAAAAAAACAGAAACGGAATTAGTTAAGGATTGTATGATAAAATGGGCACAAAATATTCAGGAACCAATAAGGATGGAAACTTGGGAAAAAATATGGGTTAGAAATGTGAAATTTACACAAGCACAAAATTTAAGAGAAAATTTTTATAAAATGTTTTATAGATGGCATTTAGATCCTAAAAAGTTAGCTTGTATGTATCCGAATTTGCAATCTAAGTGTTGGAGATGTGATTGAGATGATGCCATTTATTATCATATATGGTGGACTTGTAAAAAAGTTAAAGCATTTTGGATTAAAATATAGTGGATTATCCAAAATATTCTTAAAAAGAAGATAAAGTTTACTCCACAGTTGTTTTTGTTAGGTATAATCACAGATTGTACAGTTATAGAGACTAAATTGATCTTAAATTTAATAACTGCAGATAGACTTTTGGTGGCGCAATATTGGAAGAAGGAAGATCTGCCTACTATTGAAGAATGGACATTAAAAGTAGCGAATTTAGCAGAAATGGTGAAAATTTCAGCTTATTTGAAAGATCATTCACAAGAAAGATATATATCTGAATGGAGAAGATGGATTGATTATATTCAAAACAAATATCGGACTAAAAAGTATCAAATAGCTTATGAATGAATAGAAATTAAGAGTATTCATATTTAGTTAAGTAAAAGGGGAGTTAAAGTGTGAAGGGCGGGATAGGAATCTGTAGATAGTTAGCCTAGTTTAGTATATGATTGTTAATTGTTATACCCTGTATTTTGTTCTGGGAAGTCCGGGGGGGGGGGGTTGGGGGTAAGGAAGGGAGGGGGGAGGGGGAAATATTTGTAAAAGGTTTTTTTTGGTAAAACTCTTTAATAAAAAAACAAACAACACCCCCCCCCCCAAAAAAAATCTGTATATACAAATTTACACTTTGTAATGCAAATAATATATACATAAACCGTGATTTTGCTCACAATCACCTCACTTGGTGGTTATTTGTGTTCAATCAAAATTCAGATATAGAACACAGCTACAATGAAATGCTTACTTCAGGTCCAGCTAGTAAGGAACAGATATTTCTATTTCTAGAAACAGAAATAGTTATTTCTAATTCTTTCTATTGTCTGGCTATGGTGTTACAAGTGTGGTAATATATACTTACACTCAGAGGTGACCCAAAGTGACCCAAAATTTCAATTTCCTCCTCACCAAGTTATTTTACTATGTCAGATATAGAACATTCCCTACAAATGGTTAGAAAAGAGGGCATTATAACAGGCAAACTCTTCTGGTGCCTTTAGGGACTATCTGTATAGATAAAGTGCATAATTTGCAGATGTTTTTGTTCTCTTAACAAAAATTTTTCATTATGAGCTTCATAAATTTGACAATTTCATCAGGACTTTTTCAGGTGGAATTGTATATATGATATACTAAACTATTTGAAATGATCAGATAAATTAATACTTTCCATGAATTTTCTAAATCCATAAATTATTATCTTAAACCAGATTGTTTTCTCCAATGTATCATACTACCTCTTTCATTCCCACTTACTGAGGCATTATTCAAGGAAATACATTATTCAAGGAAAAACAACAGTAGCTCTTACTAAATATATTATAATAATGAGAACAGAGAATGTGAAAAGAACACATCCAACATATTTTTTGTTTCATTGTAGATTAGACAGGAGTTAACAAGGACTCCTAAAGTAAACAACATAGCTCAATGGCTTTTAGTCCATTTTTAGAGATGGAGCGGACCATCTCCTTCCATCTACTTATAGACTCATTTTTATGACAGTTAATTTGATGGACTGAAGTGTATTCAAAAGGTTGTTGCAGGAGTTTTGTAGAACACCAATTATAATTTTAATATTAGCATATAAATATTCCAGTTCAGTAAATCCGTAGTATATTTCCCTTGGTAGAATCATACCAATGTCCTAAAAGTATTATTCATTAAGGTTGATGGACAGATGTTGCTACTACACATATGGTGCAGTTCTATCCTTTAGATCTTACCTGCCATAACACTTGACTCGGAAACTGCTGCCTTCTTTCTTTCACTAATATTCTTTGCCTGGACTTTGATAAATAGAGAGATTGCAAAGCATGTGCCACAGCATGGATGGCATTGTAAATATTATAACTCTGGCCACTCATGTGTGTTTCAAACACAGATGTAGGAAGGGTCTCAAGCCTCTCCTGTCCAGTACATTTGTTCTCGGACATCTCTGTTTCAGGATTGGTGAAGAAACAGTTGAATGCTTGTTCCCAGAAATCTTTCCTAAAATTATCATGCTGGTTGTTGATTGTACTTATACTTTCAAGAAACTTTGGAAAGGCTTCAATCTCCTTTGTGTGAACCGCAAAGGATAAAGCACCTTGCAGGAAATGAATATCCCACGATCTATGAAAGGAAACTGAAGTGTAATCTGTCTGAGCTGTTGTAACCCAGATTTTTGCCTTCTTTGGTATATCCTCGACTTCTGCCAATTGGAGATATGTTCTCAGAAGTGATAAAGATTCAGTTTCCCCATTTAAGACTATGACATTGGCTGTGCTGTTCATGAGAACTTGATATATATGGAGTCCTTCACCTACTTGATCATTAAAGTCAACATAAAAATCTACCTTAGGGAACTTTTGTATGAAATCAATGCAGATGCCATGCTGGGAAAATGTGGGGAGAACCTCCTGGACAAATTTCTCCCCCTTGTCATCATTCACAACAAGAACTCCAATCCAGATCCAGCTAAAATACAGCAGTAGCTGCAAGAGGCCCCTACGTTGGTGGGATTCATCTGGAAACATTTGTTGGAAGAAAACTGCTTGAGTCTCTCTATCCATGATTGGAGTAGAGCCATAGGTCAGCTAAAGGAAGTAAAAAGCAAAGATTGTTGTGAGTCTTTGAAAATGTGTACATACAATTGAATCTTTGGGTGTCCTTGAGTTTATATAGTAAAACATGCTCCAAATATTTGTGCTTATTTTCAAATGTCTATGGAGATTCTCAGTCATCCAGGTCATGGTTGTCCCAAAGTTGCTTTTTCAAAAGGCAACTGGACTTTCTGCTTTTTCTTTGAAGATGTTTTGCTTCTTGTCCAAAAAGCCACCAGGCTTGAAATTTTGGGATTAGACAATTGAGAACTATGCCACCTTCGGTCTGACCTAAGTGTAGTACACAAAATGATCTGCTACAACATCCTACCAGTCAATGACTACTTCAGCTTCAACTGCAATAATAAATGAGCACACGATAGATACAAACTTAATGTGAACAGTTCCAAACTCGATTGCAGTAAATACGACTTCAGCAACAGAGTGGCCAATGCACTAACTGATGCTGTAGTTTCTTCCCCAAACCCCCATAACTTTAACCTTAGACTGTCTACTGTTGACCTCACTCCATTCCTAAGAGGTCTGTAAGGGGCATGAATAAGCGTACGAGCATACCTACTGTCCCCATTTCTTCGTATCCATTTCATGTCTTCATAATTAAGTTTATATTATATCTGTTATCTTATACATGCTTGACAAAATAAAATAAATAAAATGTATAAAAAATAAAATAAGCTTCTTCAGTTCTGACTGGATGGTGGGGACTAGATGGTGTGGAATATAGTCCTTGCAGACAGCAAACACATGGCACAATATAGGAGAACAAAAACATCAGGACTAGATTCAGCAGTCCATTTGCATTTAAAAGACAGAGGCCACTCTTTTGAAGATAGCAAAGTCCATATATTGGACAGAGAGAACCACTGGTTTGAAAGAGGGGTCAAAGAGGCCATGTATGTCAAAATTGAGCAGAGGCCATGTATGTCAAAATCTAAACAGAGAGGGAGGGATACAATATCATCTATCTCTAGTCTACAACACAATCCTCTCAACAGTTCCAAGAAGGCCCCACACCCATTTTCACTTGTCAGGTGACCCTGATGACCACAGATAAACCTCCAGGTGGTCTTAACACCTCACTAAAAGAATGCAAATGACCAGCTGTCCGCAAGGAGTCGGCAAGGACCATCTGCAAACCCCTGTTGGGTTTGTTCTCCTATTTTGTGCCATGTGTTAGCATGGAATAAACATCCTTTCATTCCCCACCCATCCAGTAAGAGCTGAAGAAGCTTCTTGGGTGAGAAGCAAAATGTCTTTAAAAAACCCAGTAGGTCCAGTTTCCTCTTGAAAAAAGCAACTTGGGACATTTCTTTCCAAACATATCCAGGATATAGGAGTGAAAGCAATATTTTTGTGGAAGAACTCTCATTGTGTTTGTTTTCTTTGTAAAGAAATGTAAAGCACACGCATGCACACATAAATAGTAGAACTGTACTAGAAAAGGAAAAATTAATGCTGAATCTGAATTTGGTGTCTGGAATTGCAGAATATTTACCTATGCCAAACACATTCTGGTCATGCACACATAAATAGTAGAACTGTACTAGAAAAGGAAAAATTAATGCTGAATCTGAATTTGGTGTCTGGAATTGCAGAATATTTACCTATGCCAAACACATTCTGGTCAAAGTTGTCGTTAATCATGATAATTTGCCAATCCAATCAAGAAGAAATGAATGTCTATGAGTCCAAAATCTATTTTCCTTCTTCCTACTCCAATCTTTCCAGAATATTTTGGAGATGCTATTGGCCTACAGAAGGAAGCATCCATGGATGCCCAAGACACTTAAAACACCATAGCTATTGTCTTCTTCAAAATGCCACATTTCTCTGCTTTTCTACTGGACAAACTTGTTGGATTAGAAATAAAGGGAGGTTTCTCAAGGCTTAGAGGACATAGAGACTTTATTACAACTGGAGGAGGATCCCTAAGTATTGAATTTAAGCAGGTTGATTTTCTTCTTATTTTGAAATAGACACACAAGCCAGTTCTTTTCACCACTTACTATTTAGATAAATCTTCAAAACTTCCTTAATGGGTATCTATCAAAAAGTTATATACAATCTGAATATGTTTTTTATCATAAAAGCTAACACTCTAAGCTTGTTCAGGTAGTCAGTCATCACTCTTACCTGAGGAACTTTGTAGATGTTCAGAATAGTTGCCCCATGGAGACAGATGTCAGGTCCCATGAGGACGGTGGCCAGATTTTTGGGGACCCCACATTTGTAGTTAGGAATGAATCTGCCCTGGGTGAAGGGAAGCCCCATGGAAGCAAGGTAAGTCCAACCTGGACTAAAATGGCTATTATAGATGTGAAAGCCCAGTGTGACATTAGGTAGGATCTGAGGATTTTCATTGATCTCCTTGATAGCAAACACTAAAGCCAGAATGTGCTGGTAGTTTTGATAAAATATTCTGTAACAAGAATTACATAACACATTTAAAAGGATCTGCTTCAGATGATGGCATGCCCAATCTTCCAGACTTATATCTCAAAGAAAGAAACTCAATTTTCCTACAATAATATCAATTTAAATATTAATCATAAGTAATACAGTTCCTTCAGATATTAGTTGTATGTATATCATGTACACAAATCTATATTCTCTACCTAGAATGAATTAGATATCATTTGTCATAATGGACTTCTGACCTACATTGAAAATACATCAAGATATCCTATGTTTGAAAAAAAGGTGTTTCTTGGTTTTGTTATTATAGCTCGGAGGAAAAGATTCTGAGCATCATATAATTAAACAGTTGGACTCAGAGCTGCAAACTCAATCTATTAGGGACATACATAAGTCCATCTTGAAGCTCCTGAGAAGGATGTCGTCTGAAATCAAGGGGATCAGAAAATGACAAGATCACAGAAATGATGCTACCAATGCTAACTTCTCCAAGCTGATGATATGTGTGACGAATTGGAGCAGGCTCATCATGGTCACATTGAACATTAGGATCCTGGCATGCCACTTGAGGCATTACTGTCAACAGTGATGCCATCAATGCTATCATCATCCATAGAAGTCTTCTTTCGGTATACAAATCTCCCTGTCTGCAACATGATTCTTGAAGGTGCCCAAGTAGAACAGTCTGACATGACTTCATCAGCTGTTTTTCAGACAGGGATAGACAGTAATATTGACCACTGTTTATACTCACAGACTTCTAAAGGCTTCTAGTTTGAATGTCATGGAAAACATTAACAATGCTGTCATGGTCAGGTTATTGTTTTGCCTTGGAGTCTCATAGGATTTGGAAGATACAAACAGGCTAATTTCATAATGATAGAGAGACCAGCATCTGTATAAAGATTTTTTACATTCTCAACTCAAAAAAAAAAAAAAAAAAAGTGAGGGACTTCTGAGAAAGAAGTGATGGAAAAAAGAATGAAATCACTTATGTAGCTATATCAGTGTAGAAATATGGAAACAGAAATAGAAGTAGATAATAAAGCTGACACAGCTTTAAGAGTAGAACTAAGAATTACAAGGGTAGAAGACGGGATGTTTATTTTTAATTATTAGCTAAAACTACTCTTTAACCCAACAGGCCTCATATTAACAGAGATAAGTTCCAATTTAACTGTACTATGTACATAGGAAGTCACTCTTCCCGCTTATCTGTTGAAGTGACTTCAGTAACTCTTCTACCTTAGGAATTACAAGCGCAAGTGCTCCTATCATCACCAAATCATTTTGACCTTTAATTTTCATGTGCTTTCTAATTCCTTCTTCAGGCCCTGGTACTTCTGCAGATTCTCATATGCCTTCTTGGTGTTGCTGCTATTTGGCATTGCTATATCTATCACCATTGATCTCTTCTGGCCCTTGTCTATTACCACAGTGTCTAGTTGATTGGCCAGCACCTACATGCCTTCTCTATCTGGAAATCCTACACAACCTTAGCACTCTGCCCTCTGATCACAGCTTGCAGGTAATGAATCCCACTTGTGACAGTAGATTCCTGTGGAATCAAAACACAGGACTAAAGCAAGTAATCAACATGTGCTGATGGATTTCCACTAAAGAACATTGAGAGAGACCCCACCCCACAAAAGGATGCATTGATGTTTATACATCTCAGAAAGAAGGAGGACACTAATGCATAAGATGTAAAGCCATCTTTATATATATACTGATAGGTAAAGGGTCTCAGGTTACTATAGGTAATGGAGCTCATTACCTATAGTAGGTTGATACCTACAATATAGTTTGATTGTGCCTGTTTATCATTAGAAACAAAAAGAAGCAATGAAGCATTAAATGATGGCAGAAAGGAATAAATCAATAAAATCGGGGGGAAATCCCCCATAAATCAAGAGGAGGGGACAGTTTGGGAATGTCAGATGCCAAAGGGAAACATCTCCCATGGCAAATCAAAGGGATTCTTGGAAAACATATAGAAATAAAATGCTGCAGTCTGTTATACACTGTATATATCCTCTAAAATTGGTTTTCCCACAGTACAGTATTATTTTCCTACTTTCATGAATAGACTCTTGTTTTTCCTTATTATACATATAGTCCTTGACTTATAACCGTACATTTAGTGAAATTCAAAGTTGCAATGTCATTGGAAAAAATGACATATAACTGTTTTCCACATTTTTGTCCATTGTAGCACCCCTGTCCTGATGTAATCAAAATTTTGATGCCTGGAAATTGACTCATATTTATGATCATTGCAGTGTCCTGGAGTCATGTGATAACCTTTTGTGACCTCTGACAACCAAAGTTAATGGGAAAGCCAGATGTACTTAACTGTGTTACTAACTGAACAACTGCAATATGTCAGGGTTCCAAGTAACACCCCCAACGAAATAAAACTCTGAGGCTTAAACTTCCTCAAAGCTAACTTTATTAGAGATGTCATATTGGCACATCTGGGAAAACCCGAATCTGAAAGCTTCTGGATTTTCCACACCTAAAAGAAAGTTCAAGACCTTGCATCTCTACCACATATCCATCACACATCCAATCAGGTACTATCCAGAACAGAAGATACCTCCTCATTCTTCTCCACACAGGTGCAGGGTACAATGCCCTTGACTTTCTATAAAGAATTTTATTGTGACTACATATCTTCTTCCCTCTATGCAATCCCCCCCCCCCAATTTTCCACAGTAGGATTTGTGGCAGGCCTGAAGCCTAAAGGCACAAAGGTAGAAAGATGGCTTCCAGGTCTGACACAATGATTCACTTACAGCTGTGGTAAGAAAGGTCATAAGATGGAGCAAAACTCAACAACTGTCTTGCTTACTGATGGAAAATCGGGTCTCAATTGTGGTCGTCATTTTAATGAAAATTATAACTCTGGTTATCTTCATGATAAGAAATATAAGTAAATTGGTGGGTAGATAAAATGGATAGATAGATAAATGGTAGATGCTAGATAGATACTGTAGATGCTAGATAGATAGATAGATAGATAGATAGATAGATAGATAGATAGGCGTGTCTTAATGAAGACGGTGGGAGATGAAGATTTTATGTGGTTGTGTGTTATGTTAATTTTTGTTTTATGTTGTTTGCATGTTTTATATTATTATTATTATTATTATTATTATTATTATTATTATTAATGTTATGTGTTGTCTATATATATATGTTTGGGTTTTGGGTCACGGAAAGGAAAAAGAGGGAATAGTTAAAATAAAAAATATTAATGGGGGTAATTAAGGTAATGACTTGGAATGTTAAAGGTACTGGGAATCAGATTAAGAGAAGACGTTTAGAATTTAAGATTAAGAGATTCTCCTGACATACTTTTTATGCAAGAAACTCATCAGAAATCTGAGGATATAAACAGGCTGTATTTAAAAGGGATGCAGGTTTATGAAAAAGCTTTTGGGTCTTCAAAATCTAGAGGTGTTGCAACACTAAGTAATAGAAGATATTGATGGACAATATTTGATAATAACAGGATGTATTAACGAGGAAAAAATAACATTAGTTAATTTATATGTACCAAATGTGAATCAAAAAGATTTTTTGAATAAAATTACCGATTTGTTGCAAACTGAAAGGGTAGGGAAGGTAATTATTGCTGGTGATTTTAATTTAATTAGAAACCAGATGAATAGCACCAATCCTACCTGATATGGTAGAATAAGAAAAATGGGGATACTTGATAATTGGATGTTGCAAAATGGTGTAGTAGATGTTTGGAGGGAGATTAAAGGTAATGAAAGAATTTATACTTTTTACTCAAAGGTATTTAATTCATATTCAAGAATTGACTATATTTTTGTATCCAAGAATCTGATAGATAACGTGGATAATATGGATGTTGGAATATTTAAAGACTCTGACCATGCAGAATTGTTACTAGAATTAGATATGTTTTGGGAGAAAAAAGAAAATTGTTGGAGATATGATGAAAAATTGTATAAAAACGAGGAAGATAAGAATCATATTCTTAAGAAATGGGAAGAAAATTGGGATTGGAATGATAATGGGGAAGTTAATTATGGAACAGTTTGGGACACAATGAAAGCAATTTTTAGAGGAGAAAGTATTAAATTATCAAGTAGGAAGTATAAGAATTATAAAGTAAAAATAGAGGAAAAGAAGAAATTGATAAAAGAACTGGAAAATAGATTCCTAGTGACTAAGGATAGGAAATTATGGGAGGAACTTAAAAAATTGAAAAATAAACAAATTGCGGAAGATACAGAAATAGTTAAAAAAAAATTAAGCTATTTAAAAAGACAATTTTTTGAATATGGTAATAAAAATTCAAAATTATTAGCAAGAATGGTGAAAGATAAAAAAGAAAAAAGAAATAGGTGTCCTAATAGATGAAAAAGGTAAGAGATGTTATAAAAAATTAGAGAAATGTGAAATTGTTAAGAAGTTTTTTCAAGAATTATATCTTAAAAAAGAAATTGATAATTGTAAATTAAAAAATTTCTTAGAAAAATATGGTCAGAAGAAAATTGATAATAAATATAAAGAAAAAATGGAAAAGGATATTACCTCTGAGGAAATTAAAGATGTGATTCAGAAGCTAAAACTTGGAAAATCTCCAGGTGAGGATGGGTTACCAGCAGAATTTTATAAAGAGTTTAAAGAAACTTTGATCCCAAAACTACAGAAATTGTATAATAAGATATTACATGGAGGTGATATTCCCATGTCCTGGAATAGAACAATTATACCCTTAATCCCGAAACCAGGTAAAGATTTAGAAAAGATTGAATCCTATCGGCCCATTTCCTTGATTAATCAAGATGCTAAGATATTTACTGCAATTGTATCAAATAGATTGAATAGTTTTATAGATAAATATATAAACCATAATCAAGTAGTTTTTTTTAATTGAAAAAGTTTTTCAAATACAAATTCCCCCCCCCTTTTCCCCCTCCTCCCTACCCCCCCCACCCTCCTCTCCCCCTTTGGAGATTTTATTTCTCCAAAATAAAATCCAAATTCATAACAGATTATATAATACTTTACCATCCCTTTGCTCCACCCCCTATACGCTGACCCTTTCTTTCTAATAATATTATTATATCCCCCTTATACTATACATTTCAAAATAACATTCAACTGTAACATTATATAATAACTCCTAATTTAGCATAATAATATTATTATATCCCCCAGTTTAGCAATTTCTACTCATAATCTACCCTTTTCTTCCTCCCCCATATATATATATATATATATATATATATATATATATATATATATATATATATATATATATCTTAATTCAAATCTTTTATATATATTAGTATAACATTTCAAAGCAACCTTCAACTATAAAACTATATAATAAATCCTAATTTGACATTTATTCAACTCATAGTCTGCCCATTTCCTCCACCCCCATAATATATCTCTTAACTCAAATCTTTTACATGTATTCATATCTAAACATAATATCCCTTTTCTTAAACTAAACAATCAATAAGCTAACCTGTCTCCACCCACTTTCCTACAGGACTAGCATACATAATAATTTTAATATCTTTATTCTTCTGCCTACACCACTAAGAAGTATTCCTTTATATAAATAAAATCCTCAAATGACTTTAAGCTTGTAATCCATATGATATCTTCTGTAATGTCTTTCAGCTGGATTGTTAACTCCATCACCCATGTTAGGGTAATATCACATCCTAATTCCAACAGTATGTTCGATATCTTCAATTACCATCTGCCCCCATCAATAGTAGATGTCTTTATATATAAAAAAACCATCCGAGTGACTTTATATTTATATTCCATATAGTGTCTATTGTAATATCTTTCATCTAAATTATTAATTCCAACCACCGTAATAGGGTAACAACCAGATCTTCTGCGTGCCCCAATCCCATAACTCTCTTGCCTTGTAGCTCAGCATAAACGTAATACATTTATCAAAGAATCCAAAATAGATAGTTCCAATCCATTCAGTTTAAGGCCATTTTCACATCCCAAAAGTACAGCACTGCAGAGGTCTGTCACTCTCCTCAAGATAATATAAACCAATACTTTGCCTCAGCTATATTTTCATGTATTCAATCATCTCTTAGATAACTGGCATTACACTGTTGTTTAGTCTAAAAGTTTTTATTTTTGTAAGACCTGCTTCTTCTTTTCTTGACTTTTTGTGGGTTAGATCTCCATCCTGGTTTCCTTTCTGTAAGTTGTATATCAACTGTTTGGTTTCCATGCTGATCTGTAACTTGATCTTGTTGATTTTGTTTTTGTGGCATAGATCTCCATTCTGGTTTCTTTTCTATGAGTTGTATATCAACTGATTGATTTCCATGCTGGTCTGTTACTTGATAAGTCATCACATTAGAATCCAAAGCCGCCTCTCTTGTATTTATAAATAGTCCAGCTGAGACCTCTGAAGGAGAATCCAGAAGCGGCTCATCTACAAAGACCTCTGTAACTTGTTGTTTTTCCATTACTTCCACCTCCATCTGCTTATCCTGAATTTCTATCTCTTGTTGATTTTGCTTTTCTTTATTCCACTCATATATTATACATGGAGATGTTGAACCCATTTTGAGAATCTTATAGTAAAATTCTTCTGCTTTTTCAACAGTATTTAGTTGATATCTTTCTCCTTGATATCTCAATATTATACCAACTGGAGCATCCCACCTGAATGAGATATTTTGTTTCTTTAGCTCAGTCACCAAAAATCCAAATTTCTTTCTGTCTTTTAACATCTTGGGCAGCAACTCTTTATATATCCAGATCTTTCTTCCATTCAGTTGTAGAGTAGAATTAAAGGATTTTTGCACAATATCATTTCTTATTCCTTTATCTGTAAAGTAAATCACCACATCTCTAGACAATTGCCTTTGCTTTGCAATCCAAGAATTTACTCTATAGGCCTTGTCAATCTTACAAGATACCTCCTCAGGATGAACGTTTAAAATCCCAGCCAGAACTTCAGCAGATATTTTTCTTAAATCATCTCTATTATTTTCCTGTAAGCCTCTCATTCTAACCGCAAATTCCATGAGCCTGTATGGCATCATTGTAACTTCTTTTTCAATCCCTTGTTTTATGTTTTCTGCATTGTAAGTCTCGTGATCAGCTTCTTTTTTAGACTTTACTTCTGAGCTATTATCTTGAATATTTATCAAATCATTTTCAATTCTTTGTAATTTATTAGCCAAATTATAAATCTTTTCATCAACTTCCTCCATTTTAGACTCTAATAACTTGATATTTTTATCCATCTTTATGACTATTTCTGAAAAAGCATTAGTCACTGTTACAATCTTTCATTGCAAATTATCATACTTTAGTTGTATCAATTCTTTAATTTCCTGCCTAAATTTTTCAAGATTCTGGTTCACAATCTCGTCATGTCTTGCCATTTCCTCCAAAACAAATTCTTTTAGGTTAAAACCATTCTTCTGAGTCTGCAAGTTCGAAACTTGTTCACATCGTTTGTAAATGGGGGAGCCCCCCCCCGCTGCTTGTTTGTCTGGCTTTGTTAGTTTAGATGCCATCCTGCCACACAGACAAACTCTTTTTAAAGAAAAGGACTTCTCTTCAGACAATATCAATATCAAATCTCCAAGAAGAAAGAAACATAAAGTAGAAATTTTTCTTTTCAATTCTAGCCAGCGCTATTATTTCTGCTACTTTGTAGCTTGTTAAACTATTCAGGCGGAAGGACTTTCACTTTCAGCTTTCTTCTTCTCAAGCCTCAGCTAGTCGCCATTTTAAACTTTTTTTCCTTCGCTTTTAAAATCGCTTATAAAATTGTTAGAAATATTTGTGATTTAGGGTCCAGAGTCCAGATCTCATCCTCTTTGTTTAAACAATCTGTTAGTTCTCAGTAAATGGCTTGGTCCTGTCGCCTAGCTCTGCAAAAAGCAGAGTTCTCCCAAAGCCTGGAGCAGCGGCGAGGAAAAGAGGGAGCCTCATCCTGCTTCGTCCCCAAGAGTAAAACAAAAACTCTGGGGACTTCACAGAGGGCTCTACCTGCCCTCGCCTGCTCTGTCTCACATTTCCTTAAGGAAATGGAGTTTTTTGAGCTGCCTTTCAGATGTAAAGCCGGCTCTTTATGAGTGACAGGGCTGGCAGTCTCAAAGGACCATCTGACGGCGATGGAAGCCAAACCCAGAAGCCCATAATCAAGTAGGTTTTGTTAAAGGGCGTTATATGTGTGATTTAGTTAGAAGAGTATTAAATGTTATTGATATTGCTGAGAATAATGGTGATAAGATAGGTATTCTTGCCTTGGATTTTTTTAAAGCCTTTGATTCTATACAATGGGATACTATAAAAGAAATGATTTCTGCATTAGGATTTGGTAATAAATTTATTCATATTATTTCCAAATTGTACCAGAGGGGTATGGCAAGAGTGAAGGTAAATGGTATATTTACACAAGATATAAATTTGGAAGCAGGGACAAGACCCTATTTTTATTAGCAATGGAAATTTTAACAACTTCGATTGAAGAGGATTCAGAATTAATAGATTATAAAGGCATCAAAATTAATTTATATGCAGATAACACTCTTGTCATTTTAAATAATATTACAAATGATATAAAAAGAGTTCAAATACATTTGGAAGAATTTGAAGATATGACTGGTTTGAAAGTAAATTGGGCAAAATCAGAATTATTAATGGAAATTAATAAGGAAAACAAATTAGAAAAATTACAAAATCAATTTGGAATTAGGATAAAGGATAATTTAAGATATTTAGGTATACTTTCACTTAAAATTAAAAATTTAAAGAAACTAAATTATGACATAGTAATAAAAAAAATTGAAGAGAAAATTGGGAAATATAAAAAATTTAAGTTATCTTGGTTTGGTAGAGTAGCTTTACGTAAAATGATGTTACTTCCTAAATTTAACTTTTTATTCAAGATGCTTCCGATTTTTTTAATGAAGAAGGACATTGAAGTATATATAAAAAAAAAATTAGATAAATTTTGTAATGGGGATAAAAAACCAAGATTGATTAAGAAAATGTGGTATCAGAACCAAAACCAAGGTGGTTTAGGAATTCCAAAATTATTAAACTATTATAGAGCATTTAATATAAAAACAGTAGTAAAAAATTTAAAAGGAGATATTAAACTTTGGGGTAATTTGGAAATGAAGGAAATAAAGAAGTTTGGTTACAAATGGTTTTTGGAAAATATTAAAGGTAAGGTTAAAATTTGTAATTATTGGTTAAATAGTTTGACTAAAAATTGGGACAGAGTAGCAAAAAAATTAATACCAGATGTATTGTATTTAGGTAAACTGAAAGAGAATTGCCCAATTAAATTAAATAGTAACAGAGAGAGGATTATAATAGAAGAGAAAGTGGAAACAATTAGTGAATGGTTGAAATTTATAGAAAATGAAATGAGGAAAGAGGAAATTTATGGAAAATTAAACATTAATTGGTTTGAAAGAATTCAAATGAATAAATAGAATAGGAAATGCAAAGAAAGGAATGATGAGAGTAGAAAGGAAACAGAATTTGAAAATTTGACATTTTGAATAATAAAAGATGAAATTGGGCCAAAGGGATTAGTTAGTAAAATTTATAAAAATATTAACTTTGATAATAATTCACAAAGGGTAATGAAAGAGAATTGGGTAAAAGAACTGGGTATTGAAATTTCTGATCAAAATTGGAATATGACCTGGGTTAGTAGAATAATGAGGACATTATCAATAAGGAGTAAAGAACATAACTATGAAGTTATTTGGAAGTGGTATTTGACCCCAATAAGACTTTTTCAAATGGATAATAAAGTGGATAAAATGTGTTGAAGATGTAAAGTGGAACTCGGGACATATGCTCATATGTGGTGTAAATGTAATGGGGTTGAACTTTTTTGGTCTAGGATAGAAAATGAAATATTTGAAATGATTAAGAAGAAGGTCAAATTGAAATTGAAAACCATATTATTATTAATATTGAATGAAACAACATTAACAACTGGAGAAAGAGAATTGGTGAGGATTTTGGTTATAATGGGGAGAATTATAATTGCTAGATATTGGAAATTAAATGTTGACTTAAAATTAGAAGAATGGTACAATGAAACATGGAAATTTGCATTAAATGATAAATTGACTTGTGATATTAAAATTAGAAGTGGTATATATAAAGAAAATGTTTTTTGGAACACTTGGCAACCATTTGTGGACTTTGCACTTGGGAGATTGGATGAATCGGCACCAGTACCTTATCAAAGAGATTTCTGGAAGAATTGAAGACTTCAATTTCCTAAAACTTCCTTTCCGTTTGTATAGCACGTTGGGGGAAAAAATTTTTTCTTTCCTTACTATTGATTTTTGTATTGACTTTTTTTTCCTTTCTGTTATTCTTTAACAATAAAAATATAATAACTTTTTTTTAAAAAAAAAGATAGATAGATAGATAGATAGATTATTATGGTCTTTGGTCAGCACAACTTCAAATAAAGGATGAAGCAGAAGGAAAAATACATTTAATTTCATTTCATCAAATTTTTCCATGTTATTGAAATATAGAAGCAGTTTGCAATGAAAATAGATTTATGGATAGAGAGCAAATGGTTATGACCCAGCATGGAAATCTTTTGTAAAATGCAGTTAAATGTATGGGATTCACAAAGTCAATACGTTTTCATTTTGAAGAAACCTAACAAATCCAAAACTGATATCCTATAATACTATGTTAAATATATTTTCATAAAATGGTAGTTAGCTTTTGCCATATTTAAGTAGTGCCTTATGAATTTTAAGTATAAAAACAATGAAAATGTCTTTACAAACATTGAACATTGTTTGACTCAATAGCTGAAATATCCTAACAGGAACCAAGACACCTAGTTCAAAATGAGTGTTGAAAAGAGGAAAGGATTAGGTTACAGAATCTTGGAAAATGGTGAAAATATAGCAACTTAGACTTAGACTAACTTTATTGTCACTTTAAATGTATACTAATTGGTATACATTAAAATGAAATTTCATTGCAGACAGCTCTCAAAGGGTCACCACTTCTAATATACACCATGTAAACATGACAAAATAAATAAATACAAAATTATGCATATGCCCTCATACATATATTATATGACATAGAGAAACAACACATTTAGTTTGGATGCACACATGTACACTTGGGTTACTAGTTTCTCTTTGTGAGTTGCTCTCTGTGGTTTAGGTCAGGTCTGAAAACAACAATGTAGCACTTTGACAGAAGTATTCATCCCAGTAATGCAGTGCTAGAGGACAAGATGGAGAAGACCTCCACAGCTACCATGGCTTTGCCTTTTGTGCTCAGATAGGCTGGAAAGAAGGAGACCCACACACTGCAAAAGGCCAACGTGCCGAAGGTGATGAACTTGGCTTCATTAAAGCTATCAGGTAAGTTACGGGCAAGAAAAGCCACAATAAATCTGGCAATGGCCAAGATACCCATGTAGCCCAAAATACATTAGAAAAAGAAAGCTGACCCCTCAATGCATTGTAAACTCATTTCTTGGAGCTCTGAATGTATGTCCAACTCAGAGAATGGGGGAGATGTTGACAACCAAAGAATACAAATCCATACTTGGAATAGAGAATAAGAAAGAATAGTCCAAAAAGCCAATGTTTTCCCTACCCATTTCCTCATTGGAGATCCTGGTTTAGTAAGCCATGAAAGCCACAACCACTGTCATGGTTTTGGCCACTACACTAGAAATGGCCATGGAGAAAGTGACACCAAACATTGATTGTCGGAGGAGGCAGGTCACTTTGCCAGCTTGGTTGAAGAAGAGCAAAGAGAAGAGAAAACAGAGCTGAAGAGAGACAAGCAGTTTATAGGTAAGGGACAGATTGTTGGCTTTGACAATGGGAGTATCTCTGTGCTTAATAAAAGTTCCAAGTACCCAAGATGTCAAGAAGAAGAAACAAAGAGCTGCTGAGGCTAAACCAATTACTGTTGTTGTTAGTTTTGAAGTTATGTCTGACCCATCATGATCCCATGGACAACATTCCTCCAGGCCTTCCTGTCCTCTATCATCTTCTGGAGTCCATTTAAGCTCACGCCGACTGCCTCAGTGACTCCATTCAGCCATCTCATTCTCTGTTGTCCCTTTCTTCTTTTTCTCCAAATCTTTCCCAGGATTAGGCTCTTCTCCAGTGAATCCTTCCTTCTCATTAGGTGGCTAAAGTATTTGAGTTTCATCTTCAGGATCTGGCCTTCTAAAGAGCAGTCGGGTTGATCTCCTCCAGGACTGACTGGTTTGATCGCCTTGCAGTCCAATGGACTTGCCAATTGCTAAGGCTTCTTCAAAGTTAGAAACACCACCAGTTTCAGGATACATCCTTTCTTTTCTTTATTTGGATAATGATCTTCTGAACATTCAAAACAGCCATCCATATCTGGAAGGAAAATCAAGGAATTTGTCAACTAGACATTTCAAATTATTGAAAATCACCTTATTATTTGTATGCATCCAAGTAGTTTATTAAAGTTTGCTTAAGTCTAATGTAAATTGGTAGAATGCCTAACCTATCATTTTGATTTGAAATCTTCCCTTCTGGGCATGGAACACAGTCATAGCAGCAGAACTGATCCCCCTCAATCCCTCTCTTCCAGGATCCAGGGAAACAAGGGTCATTACATCTAGAAAGTGGAAGAACCTGGTGATAATCATAAAAGGTTTTGAATTAAGAGATACTTAAAACAGTTTGTATTTTTTGTCCTTTACAGAGGGAAAATATTTTTGACTTCCCCCAAAAAATATTGAATTCATCAACTTCATCAACAATTTAAAAATATGTAGAAATTACAATGATGTACAAAAGGTTCTGTTTGAAAGGCAAGGTGTTTAAATCATTTCACAGGGTAACAATGTCATGGAAACATGGCCTCTCTTGTGATTATAAATGGAAATGCAAATGAAATATGGAGCCTGGAGATCTATCTTTCCAACTCTGAAAGGATCACTTTGGAAAAGTGATCAAGTTGGTGATGTTGAATCCACCTGTTGCTTCCCCTTCCTCATTCAAGAACATTCTGTTTCCAGCTGAATTGTTAAAAGAAATGCCTTGAAGAAATGAATGGAGCTACTTGAAAGAGAATGAAAAAGAAAGGGGGATTGAATATGATGTAGTAGAGAGGAAAACATTGTATTCAAGTTTCATTGATGTATTCTTCCTATTCCTATAACAATTATTAAATATGTACACTTAGAAATTTGAAAATTGATATTTCATAGAAATGTAATGGATTTTTATTAATTTGATATTATTTTAAGGAAAGATAAGAATGAACCAAAGCAGAATGAAAATAGATTATTGGGATTAAACAAATTCCTTCAATTGTGATTCAGTAGTATAAATATATTTGATAATCTGAAATATGACAAATTTCCTTTAGCCAGATTTGAAAATTTGAGACTCATTCTTCAATAGATAATTGTGAGATGGAGATTATTGCAAAGCATGGATTGCTGAGATAAATAGACAGACAGACAGACAGATAGAGTGGTGGGATTCAAATAATTTAACAACCAGTTCTCTGCCCTAATGATTTCTTCCAACAACCAGTTCACCAAACTGCTCAAAAAGTTAACAACCGGTTCTCCCGAAGTGGTGCGAACTGGCTGAATCCCACCACTGACAGATAGATATGTATGTGTGTGTCTATATATGCATATGCAGTATGCATACACAAACACATGCAAACACACACAGAGAGAGGTATTGTACTACTGAAAATGCTGAATCTTTTGAAGGTTATAATATTTCACTTTTCAAATCATCCAAAATGTCATCCCTGTATGTCTATGTCAGGAATCAGCAACCTGTGACTCTGGAGCTGCATGTGGCTCTTTCATCCCTCTGCTGCGGCTCCTTGTTGCCAGTCAGCTCAGCAATTGATAGGGCTTTCGATTAGGACAGGTAGCGGAAAAAGGATGCCGTGCTAGGAGGAGACTCTAGGGTGGGGAAACCAGACTTCCAGCCAGCAGAGGAAAAAGGACACCGCACTAGGAAAAGTCTCTATGGTGGGGAACCGGACTTTTGGTTGGCTCCAGAATTGAATGGGGGGCTTCCAGTTAGGACCTTTATGGCTCTTTGAGTGTTTAAAGTTGCCGACCCCTGGTCTATGTGGATGTGTAGTGTGGTGGAAATTCAAAAAACAGTGTTTTCACACTGAAGTATTCTTTTAATATTCTTATTGCTGGGGATTTTATCTTTTTCTGATTCTTACACATAAAACATTTCCATTGTTTCTTCTTTAAGGTGAGTTTGAATGAAACACTATGAGCATATGATTATTTACTGTACCTTATAATTATCCAATTAGACATGATGATCTTCACTTGTTTTTCAAATCCTTGAGAGTATCAGAGGAAAATCATGAACAAAGGCTAAGGATGCTATTAATATTCCTTCAAACATTCAGAGCTGGGGCTGTAGACAGACACTTTTTTCTCCTCTTGAGCACTAATACATTACACTATCCAGTTTGGTCTTCAAAACAATTGAGAGAAACATGGCAGGCTCTGCGATTTGGAAATATGCATTTGCAATGATCGGCCACTCACCAAGAAAATATGCATTTACCAAAGTAGAAGAAGGTCCATTTGTATACAGAAGGAAGACTTTCAGTCAATATGGTGGTATTTATTGTTTCATTATTGGTATCAATGCCTGGGTAGTGTGTAAGGTCCCCAATCATAATTGCAATGTTAGTAAACCTCTCTCTATTCAGCATAAATATGTTCGGTCTGGAGATCTCAGAATTGCTGGCATTATTTCTCAGCTGTATGTCTTTTCCAGTCCTGTTACTTTCATTCAGCACCCTTCTCTGGAACTGCTTGATGATTTTGTGTAAGTCTTATATTTTTACCCCCAGTGTTGAATCAAATGATTCTCAAGGCAATCTCTGCTACAGCTACCATCACCCAGTAATGAACAGAATGCCTTAATCTTTTTAATCATTTAATCCTTTTGTTTAATAATTAACTTTCTGCTGTGGAAACTCTCTGTCTGAGAATATGATCTTCTGTGAATGATAATGAATGATATTATCATATATGATATGATATGATATGATATGATATGATATATCACATCATATCATATCATATCATATCATATCATATCACTTTGCTAACAGTGTTTTGTGTTATTGTTGATAAACAATCAAGGGATAGCAGAAGGGCTCAGACTGTGTTTGACTTAAATGTATGGGGTCTAAGTTTAACTAAGAATAGCTGTGACTCCCTTTTGCATTACAGGTTTCAGAAGTAACATCCTTAGCTCCTAGGTACCATCCATTATTATGAAGTTGGTTTGTGATACTGTGAATTCTACATAAATGTACAATGCAAATTATACTGGTTAAAACAAAGACAGTGCTTGCTTGTTCAGAAATGTCCAAAGGAGTAGAGTGTTTGCATTTACTTGGATAATAACAAAATCATTTAATTTTTTTTATATAATTTATGAAATGCTCAGTATTAAGGTGATTAAAGCATAAATATGGGAAATATTTTTGAAACCATTTACTTTTAAAACAACATGCAGTTTTCATTGCAGGGTATTGTTTCAGAGTTACCAACACATCCTAGCCTTAGCTTTTGCTATAAAGGAAATCAATGAAAAACCCCAGATTTTACCCAATGTCACCATGGGAGTCAACATCTATAATAGCTACTTCAGTCCAAGCTGGATCTACCTTGCCTCAATGGAGCTTCTCTTTGCTCAAAATAGATTCATCCCAAATTTTAAGTGTGGCATTCAAAACAATCCAGCTGCAGTCATTGGGGGACCTGATATCTGTCTCCACATGGCAGCCATATTGGACATCTACAAAATTCCCCAGGTAAAGTGTACTTATGACACATATTAACTGAACAAGCCATTTACTGTTCTTGTAATTGTTTGGATGCCATTTTGTGGCTGAGGTTTAGGAAAGGGTATGATTGAAAAAAACAAAAACAAATAAAGCTTACATTATGCCAGAAGAGAACATTCTTGAGGAGAAATATACATAAAGTCCCCAATTTATGAAACAGACCTGTAATTTTTTTTTTAAAAAAATTATTAAACAGTTTGCCTTTAAAAAACAACACAAAAAACAACCACATATGCATAAAAAAACAAAACACGTCAAAACATAACATATTGAACATTACATACCGTCAATGGTAATTTTACAGCATTCCGTATCGACATAAGTATTTTGCTTTTGTAGTTCTCTATTCTATTTGCTTTCATTTGCAGTTAGAAAGACCAGTTTACTTGGTATTTATTTTAGGCTTCAGCAATCTAATGGCTTCATTCGGAATCTGTTTCTGGATCACAAAGCAGTGCATCATTTTATGTCTCAACTCTGCTTGAAGTTATAAAGTCACAAATACAAACATTTCCTCTAAAGTTAAAAGATGTCCATTTTTTTGGTGGGGGGGAAGAATATTTAATTCAGATTTTGATTGCCTTTTGATTGATTGCATAATCAGTATTCATACTTGGCAAGGAGAGGGATCTGTGAAACTGGAAGACAAGTTGCTATATATTAATATTTCTGTAGGTTTAAGTATTATCTTTTGCATACAGTTACCAAAAGTCTTGGTCCCTTAGAAAATTATGGAACAGTGTGCTAAAAGACATGTTCAAGGTATGCAAGAAAATCAACCCAAATACAAAATCAGAAATTCCATGATTAACTTTTTGTTGGCATAGGATGCCCAATCTGGATCTATGTTCTGTTGCATGAGTTTTAAGCCTTTCAATCTCACAACCAGGGATGGTATTCACTTACTTTCCCCACCAGTTCGCAAATGTGAGCCTGTGTGTGCATGCGCATAGCCTTCTGCGCATGTACTTTGCTCTCATACACGCTTTCTGTGCATGCACCTGGCCTCAAAAATGTGCCTAAATAGGACGGCATAGAGCTGGGGTGGATGGGCAGGCCCACCTGCAATTTCCACAACTGATTCGCCTGAACCGGTCCAAACCGGCTGAATACCACCTCTGCTCACAACATTTTTTTGTTTATTGTGTTCTCTGGTGTAAAGGTTCCCATTCATTTTAATGAGAGCTTCTTCCCAGTGCAAAAGTTCTTATACATCCATAATATAGGACTGTGGTATGGAACCTTCACTAAAATTTGCTATTTATTTTTCAAATTTATTTTTCAGATGTAGTTCAGAGGTGGGTTTTACTTACCTTTACTACCAATTCGCAGTAGGATCACGTGCGCGCCGAGCTTCTGTGCATGTGCAGATCGCCTATGAAAATATCTGGGGTGGTGGGCGAAGTCTCCTGCCAGTTTTACTATGGGTTCTTGCGAACCGGTCTGAACCAGGGACAACCCACCACTGATGTGGTTGTGTGTATGTGTGTTCATGTGTGTGTGTTCATGTTCTTCTAGATTTGGCCTTGAGCAGTAGAGTATATTTAAGAAGAGACTGGACAATCTTTTGAAATCTGAAATGATATTAGGCCTCCTGCTTGAACAGGGGTTGGACTAGAAGACCTCCAAGTTCCCTTCCAGCTCTATTCTGATTGATATGTTCAAGTCAGTTTTCTCCTAAGGGCGGTTGGCTTTACTTTTTGTCCAGATGTTTTCTATAGCAATGCATTCAAAATGCTTTCATGTCCACATGGAAAAAAAAATAGAAATTGTCCAATTTGTTCATAATCATCATAGGAAGACACGTGAATGTATCCATGAAAAACATCCCAACTGATTTTTTGAAAATAGGCATTATAATTTAAAAAGCGTAACATTATTTAGAGAGCAAGTTTGGTACAGGGATTAAGGCAATGGGCCTGAAATTGGGAGATGGGAATTTTAGTCCCACCTTAAGCATGAAGCTAATTGACCTTGGGCCAATCATTCTTGCTTTGCCCTAGGAAGCAGAAAATAGCAAACCACTTCTGAAATCTTACCAACCTCCCCAGGCAATCATCAGGGGCCAACCCTGATTTCAAGGGAAAGAAGAAATTTAGCACTATTAAGATGGAAAAACAGTTTCAGACATTCTTCATTCTTCTGTATCATTTTTCTCAGCTGACCTATGGCTCTGCTCCAATCATGGATAAAGAGACTCAGGCAGTTTTCTTCCAACAAATGTTTCCAAATGAATCCTATCAACATAAGGGCCTCCTCCAGTTATTGCTCTATTTTAGGTGGATCTGGATTGGTGTTCTGGCTGTGAAGGATGACAAAGGGGAGAAATTTGTACAGGAGGTGCTCCCTACATTTCCCCAGCATGGCATCTGCTTTGATTTCATAGGAGAGTTCCCCAATGTAGCTTTTTACAGTGATTTTACGGATGTGATGGAAGAAACCTACAAAACCCACTCTATTCTTGCGAAAAGCACAGCCAAAGTGATTGTTTTATATGGTGCAATGGAATCCATGAACTTTTTGAAAATGTTAGTGCAGTATTCAGAAGTGGAGGATAAGTCAGTGAAGACAAAGATCTGGATCATGAATGCTGAAATGGATTTCACGTCCATTACTATTCAAAGAGATTGGGATGTCAAATTCCTCCAAAATGCTTTATCCTTTGCAGTTCATTCAAAGGAGGTGCCAGGCTTCCAGGAATTCCTTCTACTCAGAAATCCAACCGCAGCAGAACATGATGGGTTTCTAAGGAATTTCTGGGAGCATGCATTCCAGTGCTTGTTTCACAGCTCTGACCTAGATAATAAATATGGCACAATCTGTACAAGGAAGGAGAAGATGGCAACCCTTCCTGCATCTGTGTTTGAACTTAGCACAACTGCCCACAGCTATAATGTATACAATGCTGTCTATGCTGTAGCTTATGCTTTGGAGGCAATGCATTCATCAAAACTCAAGCACAATCTTTTTGTGGGCAGGAGAGGCCCCAATCTTCAGAACCAGCAATTGTGGCAGGTAATGTTTAGAGCAGAGATATGATGCAGATCTGCAAGTTCAGTCTATGAGCCAATTAGAAGACTCACTCTAAGAAAAGTAGGACATCTAAGGGCTATATCTAATACTTACACCATCTTAGACCACAGAGGACGTAAGAAGCAATTATATATTAACATGTCTAGGACTTTTAATTAGATACTCCTTCAGTATTTATTATTGTCCTGGTCTTTGACTGAAATAAGCATGTGACTTGACTATATTAACACTACAATCTCCTTATATAGACTAGACCAGTGATGGCGAACCTTTTCAGCACCGAGTGCCCAAACCAGACCACCTGCATGCCCTGGGGCACTGGAAACCCAAGGGCCAGCTGGCACACACCAGCCACCTGGTCTTCATGCGCGCCAGAGTGCTGGAAACCCGAAGACCAGGTGGCCTGCACATGCATGAGCAGCAGCCAGTAGGTTTTCAGGTTTCCAGTGCTCCACCACACATGAAGAACATCTGGCATGTGCATTGGAAACCAGAAGAGCAGCTGGCGATGGCACGCATGCCCACAGAGAAAGCTCTGTGTGCCACCTTGGTACCCGGGCCATAGGTTTGCCATCATGGGACTAGATCATTGGTTTGATTGAAACTTTGGAAAAATAATTGAAGACATCCCCTGCATTTATAACATCTCTAGTGCCCTTCAGATATATATATATATATATATATATATATATATATATATATATATATATATATATATATATATATATATACATATATATACATATATACATATATATATATATATATATATATATATATATATATATATATATATATATATATATGTATCCAGATACTCATTATTATATGGCTCACACACTGAAGGAGAAAATGAACACATAATAATAAGAGCATATCATTACATACAAATGTTTGGAAATTGATTCTCCTCTTTCATCAGTTCCAGTGCTAGAGCTGTTGACGATACTTTAGAAATGAGGTCCTATAGTCAGGCATTCATATTTTCATATTATTTTCACTATTGCTCAGAAGAATATCTGCTGGAGACAAATGCTTCCCTCTAGGTTGAAACTCATGAGGGGAAGAAAAATATTTTAACAACCAGAATGCCCCCTTTTCCTCATGTGACATCTTCCAAGGCCTTCCATTACAAAATGATATATTGAAATATATATGTACATTTTCATGTGCTTAAGAAATTCAGAGATTAATAATGAAATATGATTTAAACATCTAATGAACTCCATATGAAATGGACTTTGACCAGAAATAGAATGATGAATGAGTCTTTCATATTTTATCTTCCCTCTCACCCTTTTCAATTTAGCTTAACTTTTTCTTGAGAAGGGTCTCATTTAACAACAGCGTTGGAGAAAAGATTTCATTTGACAAAGAAGGGGAATTCATTGGTGGATTTGACATTAATAACTGGGTCACATTCCCAAACCGGTCATTTTTAAGGATCCAGGTTGGAAGGATAGATCCTATGGCTTCCCCAGATAAATTCTTCAATATTTCTGAAGATTCCATCATGTG
Organism: Arizona elegans; assembly: GCA_022577455.1. Classification (NCBI taxonomy): domain Eukaryota; kingdom Metazoa; phylum Chordata; class Lepidosauria; order Squamata; family Colubridae; genus Arizona; species Arizona elegans. Next base: position 5,340,848 of record JAKOOJ010000021.1, on the reverse strand, counting down.
GCAAAAAAGCTTGAATGAGGTAAGGACTGAGTAGCTATGTTTTCTTTTATTTAAACAACAATGTACCCTATGACTATCATTAAGTGTTGTACCTTATGATTCTTGACAAATGTATCTTTTCTTTTTATGTACCCTAAGAGCATATGCACCAAAGACAAATTCCTTGTGTGTCAAATCACACTTGACCAATAAAGAATTCTAATTCTAATTAAAAACATCCTGGAATGAAATGTGTTTCTTAGTTCTTTCCCTGGAACTAGCAAATTCTCATTTTATATTAAATATAAAATATGTTTATAATTTTTTTAAAGGCTGATTTCCTAGGAGCAGAAAAAAGATTCATGTATGTCTATTGTTTGTAGATAGCTACCAAATATTTTACAAATTGCTATAATTTACATGACCAAAAAAAGCTTCTTTTTGGCTCTAATTATTTTCTATCTATCATCTGTCTGTCTGTCTATCTGTCTATCTATCATCTATCTATCATCTATCTATCTATCTATCTATCTATCTATCTATCTATCTATCTATCTATTGTGTATGAATGTATTGGGTTTTTTTTTTAACTGTTCCCCCTACATATTCAAATTGATACCCCCTATATAATATATCAGCATGCAGGTCCCATCACTCCTATACAAGTCAGCCTCTATTTTCCTGGATACGGATGATACATAATGTGTATCACTGTTTATTTATTTATTTTTTAAAAAGCTTGATAACTTTAAGATTTGTGAAATCCATGTTGGCTGGGGAATTCTGAGCATTAAAGTCTACACATCTTAATGTTGCCCACTTCAGAAAAAAAAAAGAACCCATTGATCTAGAGATAGGTTGGACAATGCAGTGGATTTTGTTTCCTAGTCAAAATGTACATAATTGTCTGCAAGTTGTCACCTCACAAACAGGAGTTTACAGAAGTTTATTTCCCCTGAATTCATTCCCAGACTCTTATCTAACTATTCATAAAAGGCCAAAAGCACAGTTAATAGTGGAAATCTGTTTTTAGAAATAAACAGGAAACAAAAGAATAGAACAGAGTAGAATAGAATAGAATAGAATAGAATAGAATAGAATAGAATAGAATAGAATAGAATAGAATTCTTTATTGGCCAAGTATGATTGGACACACAAGGAATTTGTCTTTGGTGCATATGCTCTCAGTGTACATAGGAGAATAAAATACTTTCATCAAGAATAAAAAGATACAACACTTAGTGATAGTCAAGGTTACTAATAAGCTATCAAATCGTACTAGGAAACAAATAAAAACAATATAAATTGAAAGATACAAGCAACATGGTTATAGTAATAAGTGGGAAGAGGTAGATACTAGTAAGGAAGAGAAGAATAATAGTAATACAGTCTTAGTAAATTATTTGACAGTGTTGTGGGAATTAGTTGTTTAGCAGAGTGATGACATTCAGGAAAAAAACTATCCTTGTGTCTAGTTGTTCTGGTGTGCAGTGCCCTTATAGTATCGTTTTGAGGGTGGAAGTTGAAACAATTTATGTCCAGGATGTGAGGGGTCTGTAGATTTTTTCACAGCCCTCTTTTTGACTCATGCAGTATATAGGTCCTCAATGGAAGGCAGTCTAAAGTATAAGTACAAAGATCTGAAAAGGTGCTTTCTTTCAATGAAGCTTCAAATGAAACTTACCTTCATATGTGCAAAAAAGCCCAAACAAAACCAAAAGGGTTCCGTCATTTGTGAGATTAAAGCAAGGTGACCCTGTGTTTTATCTTCTCTGTTTGAGGGTTCCTCTCAAGTCTCCTTCCCAGTACTCAAATATCAGGAGAGGTCAAAATCAATTTTTGCCTCCTCAGTTCTGGGTGATCTGCTTCCAAGCTTACTGGCTTCAGCAAGTATGCAATGAAGATGGCTCTTTTGAAGCTGTCTCCATTTGCTGATGGTCTTCTAGGCTGGCCTGCTTTAACAAACCCTGAAAGATTGCTTTCACCATGAACTAAAGGGAGCCATCCTGGAACCTTTTTAGTATCTGCTGACATTCTGCTTGGTTGGATAGCTTTGGTGTGAACTTCAGGCATGCACTTAAGCCATCTGGAATGGAGCCATCCCTGCCCGCTTACCAAAAGCTTTGGTTAGCTCTGTAAAGGAGAATTACTTGCCTTATTTTTATACAGGTAACACGGTGCTCTACAGGTAAGCCATATGAAGAAGGTGAGAAACACTTCTCTATTAGTTGGCTAACATTCTGATCAGTACTGCAGTTGAGATGTCATTTGTGTTGTGACCTAGGCTCACTTAGTCATTACAAGACACAATTAGTCCCAAACAAACCTATTTTATTATAACAGTTGAGAATTACTTCATTTCCAGCTGAGTCCAAATTGATTGCAAACCAAGTCTTTCAGAATAAATCCTTCGGCTTATCACAAACCTTTATCTTCTTTGGCACCCTGCCAAAGGCCTTTCTTGGCAAAGCCCCATGAAGTTCAGAAACAAGAGGTGCCAACTGGAAACAGATTTAGCAATATTGCTTTTCTACAAAGAGCCTAAGAGCCTTTGCTGCTCTTTTAAACCTTACTCCCGAGTCGTCCCTTTTGCTTTAGCTGCTCTTGCCTTCTGGCAGCTCTGCTCATGCGTGCACTAGGAACAGCTCCTCCTGTTCCTCTGCCTCTCTGCTGTCTGACTCTGGAGCTCTGGAGTCTGTGCATCACTCCCAGATGGCCCTGGCCCCATCTCTGCCTCTGATGCAGAGCCTTTGTCTGGGCCTTCCCCAGACTCCAGGACTGGCCCATTGTCCTCCCCAGCCTCCTCACTATCTGACTCCACTGCCAGCTCCACAGACTGCTGGTGGACCACAACAATTTGTCTAAAGCTTGGCCTTCTTTGTGACATCAGTCAGAACTTTTGGTGATGTCTCTGAACCTTAGTTTTCCAGGTGTAGGAAATTAGCACCCACCCCCCTCCTAGAAAAATGAAATATTATAGGAAATATTAAAAAGGCAGAATATTATACCTCCCTGGATAAGAAATGGAGAAACATGTTTTTAGGCAGGAAGCAGACTCACTCTTAATAGCCCCCACACTCTCAATAGCCCACAGCAGATGTCAGCACTTAAGAGATAAATAGATAGCTAGATCTATTCATAAGCAAAGGCCCTCACCCCAGATCCAACAAAGGTAGGATTAGTCCTCTACCCATCTAGCAACAGAACTCACCACAAGGCACCTGGGGAGATTACATCACCCAGCAAGATTCAACCACATTTGGGTCTCAAAAGACAACCTACAAAGTTGGTGCCCTGGTGGCGCGGCAGACTAAAGCACTGTTATAACATCAGCTGCCTGCAATTACTGCAAGTTCAAATCTCACCAGGCTCAAGGTTGACTCAGCCTTCCATCCTTTCTAAGGTAGGTAAAATGAGGACCCAGATTGTGGGGGCAATAAGATGACTTTGTATGAAATATACAAAAAGTATGAAGGCTATTGCTTAACGTATTGTAAGCCATCCTGAGTCTCCAGAGAAGGGCGGCATATAAATCAATTTTTTTTTTTAAAAAAAAGTTACCCATGGCCCCATGGGAATCTGACAACCAATCAGAATACAAACTCAAATTCAAAGCCCAGTGGAGGATATAAATCTCTCTCCCTCTCTCTCTCTCTCACCCATATGCCTTTTTCCCCAGGACCTCAAAACCATGTGGTTCTGTTCACCATTAAGCCTTCTTTTCAAGCAGTCTCCATGTTTCCAGTGTCTTTCTCCCCACTTGGAACTGAAGCCAGATGGACATTTCTTCCAACATGGGCTAGGCCGCTCCATAGCATGGATCAATCCCAAAGGGCATCAAGATAGAAACCCTTCAAAACAGTCAATATTGATGAAAAAGATTAAGAAAATCCTTCTTTTTTCACCCCTGATCTACAATGATTTGATGCCCTCCAAAGAGCTTCACTGATCCTGATCAGCTGAACTTTTTACATCAAAAGTAAATTCTGTCACTTCCATGCCTTAAAAGGTTGCAGCAAATCTACACAGTTTCTCACAGGGCTACAATAAAATGAAAATTAAGTCTTTTCCCATCACAAAATCAATAAATGAAAATGACTCAAAAAGTAAAGGTAAAGAGGGAAAACTGAATGCTCAAATATGCACAACACTGCTGTGGGTATATATGCATAGTCAAGTTGAGTTTATCTACAAGCAACAGCCTCAACATGGGTCAAAATGTGTAAAATAGTGGTCATGAAATTATGATTAAAACACCCCCTCTTTGTACAGGCATGGCATATTGGCAAATATACAAAAGTCAGGGGTTACCAGATAGTGCTGCTTAGAAGTTTGACAGTTGAACAGATGCTAAGAATCTTCTTTCTGGTAAAGGATCTCAGTTGAAAAGATCAACTGCATTCATGAGCTAGAAATCAAAGGATAAAGAATACTTTGGCTTCAGGAGCCAGTTAAAGAAACTTTGGGGGACACATTCGAAGAAGGGTGGACATTCCATGAAATCATTGCAGACCAAGTATTCTTTCCCAATAATTTAATAATGGTTCGATAGTAATTTTTTTACTTCATGTCTAAACTTTAAATTCTGCAGCAAGGTAGAAATTACTCAAATGCCTTTTAAAAATCTTAACAATATTCTCAATTTTTGCTTAGGCACATCCCCTTTCTTTGTGTAACGATCCTTGCCAAACAGGGCATAGCAAGACCAAGAACGAATCAAGACCATTTTGCTGCTATGATTGCCATCCATGTCCAGAAGGGAAATTTTCAAACAAAGAAGGTAAACATTTTTGAGAAGTAATGGAATAAGCTACCTTATTAACAGGGTTACTTATTTGGATTATTTATTTATTTTGAATATTTATATGACTACCAATGTCATACAAGTGACTGGGTAGTGTACAAAGATTAAAACATAGCTTCCCCTATGTGTTGAAATTCCTTTGCATTTAAAGATATTTACAGTGAAAAGGATTATGAAAATACATTACATACATATTTGTAACCAAGAATGATATACAGAAAATAACATAGTATGTGATATCCAAGGTAGAATGAAATGCATGGCAGGTAAAGACTTTGGGTATGGGCCAAGATTTCTGGCCCTCAATTATTCTCTAATCCTCAGAAGTCCTCAGTGAATATAATTTCATATTAAAATGGTTAAATAGTCAATGTCACTGTTGATAATTAACTTCTCTCTCAGAGTTATGCAACACTAAGGCTTGATGAATGAAAAACAAGGCACAGAATCGTTGTTGTTGTTTTTTCCAGATATGGAAGACTGTTCTCATTGTCCGGAAGGTCATTATTCAAACCATGACAAAGATGCATGCATTCCAAAACGCATAACTTTCTTATCCTATGAAGAACCCTTGGGGATCAGTTTAGCTATCTGTGCTCTTTCTTTTTCTTTTATCACAGCTCTGATGCTTGGGATCTTCATTAAACACAAATACACCCCTATAGTCAAAGCCAACAACCAGAATCTCACTTACACTCTTCTAGTTTCTCTCCTCCTCTCTTTTCTTTGTGTTTTATTATTTATTGGGAAACCTGATAAGATTGTGTGTCTCCTTCGACAACCAGCTTTTGGAATCATCTTCTCCATGGCAGTTTCTTGTGTCTTGGCCAAAACTTTTGTTGTGGTCCTAGCTTTCATGGCCATTAAGCCAGGATCTAGTATGAGAAAATGGGTGGGGAAAGGAATGGACAGTTTCATTGTTCTTTTTTGTTGCCTCGTTCAAACCACTATCTGCATAATATGGCTGGCAATTTTTCCACCATATCCAGATTTTGATGTGCACTCAATGTCTGAAGAAGTCATCATGGAGTGCAATGAAGGATCAGTCACCATGTTCTACTGTGTGTTGGGTTTTCTGGGTTTTCTGGCAGTGGTTAGCTTCTCTGTTGCTTTTCTAGCTAGGAAGTTACCTGATACTTTCAATGAAGCTAAATTCATAACTTTCAGTATGTTGGTCTTCTGCACTGTTTGGTTGTGCTTTATTCCTACTTATATGAGCACAAGGGGAAAATACATGTTGGCTGTGGAGATCTTCTCCATGATCTCCTCCAGTGCTGGCTTATTGATGTGTATCTTTTTTCCCAAATGTTTTATCATTGTGATGAGACCTGAACTGAACAATAAGAATCAGTTAATGAAAAAAACATTTTAAACTTCAGCTATGTCAGCATCAAATTGTTATAAGCCCCCAATTGTGGACATCTTTAAAAAGAGTTATTTTATAAAATTATTATTTTAGGCTGAACTGAGGAAATGGGGAGCCTTCTTATTTATGGTTCCCATTTATCTTGTTATTTCCAACTCCATTATCATTTAGTGCTACAATTTCCTCCCTCCCTCCTTCTCTCTTTCCTACCATGTGACATGTGTCAAGAATTCTTATCTATAAATGGAATAAAAGTTTTATTCATACAGTGAGCTGACTTTCATGATTTGCAACTTACCAATTGTATTTTAAAATAAAATATTTCAATTATTAATTAATAATTCTTGATATTTTAAATAACCACTCTAATCAATGGCAAGTCAAATCTTTAATAAGTCAGCATGATTTAGTAATTAAAATGCTGGACTAAAATCAGAAAGACACAGATTTACATCCATCCATTGACACAAAACCAGCCATGCTTCTCCAGTGAACTTATCTTATAGTTGTCGTGAAGAAAAATTGGAAGAGGCAATCAGTCAAGAGTGTGTTAAGGTCCTAGAGGCAATCTAACCAATACATTAACAAATGAGTCCTGTGTCAGTGTTCCAAGTAATGCACCCATAGAAAGCAGAACTCCGAGGCAGGCAAATTCCTCAAAGAAAAGTTTATTGGATACATCATATTGGCACAACTGGTGAAAGCCAACTCCAGAGTTCCCGTGGCTTTCACCTAATTAAAAAGTAAAAGTTTCTCCCCTTTCCCCAAGTCACTGGTCACGATGTCCAATCCAGGTGCTGGCCGGTTGCTTGGTTACTTCACTCCTCCTCTGGCCAGCCACCTATGAGAATGTGCTTGGTTCCCACAGGAAAATTTTATTGTTTTGGCTACAAAGCCCCATCTAACTATTTCCCCCCTTGCTCTATTGGGTGGCAAACCTGAAGCCTCCAAGATGGCCTCAGTCACGTTCACTTCAGGGTTGCTTAAGAAATGGTCTTAAAAGAACAACAAAAGTATAAAAGGCCTTTTCTGAATCAATCACTGAATAGAGAGAAGAAGTTACATTCTCTGGCTGTCAATCAAATGTTTTCTTCATGCCTTCTCCTAGCAACCTGGCCTAGAAGATGGATTGCTGGAATCAGGTTAGAAGTTTCAGGGTGATATTATTTTCATCTGCTGCAAGTGCAGTTATGGTCACACTACAGAATTTATTGCATTCTGTTATTGAAGGAATATAAATTAATGCATTAACATTCTATTGGTCTCCATGTCTATTACTGGCTTGGAGATCTTGTTGATGCATATATTCATCACTGCTTTACTCTGTCAACTCCTTTATGGTCCCTCTTGCTATGCCCATTTTTATTTTTATTTTGTTGCAATAATTGAGGCAATTCTTCACAAAAGGGAATGTAAAAAATGAAGATAGGGATATAGCTTCTTTCTCTTATTTACAGCTTTCAGTAAATAAAATCTTTCAAAGCCCCAGAGAGCAGCAGGGAAATACCAGACGACTGGAAAAGTGCTGATGTGGTTCCAATCTACAAAAAGGGGAAAAAGTGGATCTAAGAAACTACAGCTTCATATCAACACCTAGGAAAGTGTTGGAAATCATAATCAAGCAGTGGATTTGTGAGCAAGACAGTTACTAGAAGCCACAATAGGTTTGTCAAAAATAGATTATGCCAGACAAACATTATTGTCTTCTTTGACAAAGTGACTAAATTAGAAGATAAGGAAAATGCTATGGACATAATTTACTTAGACTTCAGTAAGGCATGTGATAAAGTAGAATTGCAGCTTACTTCTTGGTATGATAGAACAATGTGGAATAGACAGTACCACCACCAGATGTATTCACTAGCTGACCAACCATAGTCAGTGGGAAGTACTGAGTGGAACTATAGCTACATAGGGGGAAGTAGGTGATGGCCAACTTTAAGGTTCTGTCTTAGGCCCAGTGCTCTTCAATATCTCTATAAATGATCTAGATAAGGGGATAGAAGGGCAATTCATCAAAGTTACAGATGACACCAAGCTGGAGGGAATAGCTAACACTTTATAATATAAATTCAACATTTGGAAGGATCTTGATAGACTTGAATACAGAGCCCTATCCAACAAAATGCAATTTAGTGGTGAGAAATATAGGGTTTTACATACAGTATAGGCAAGAAAAACCAAATACACAGGCACAGAATAGGTTGTATTTGGTTCAATAATTTCAATAAAAATTTTCTTGATATCATTCACTGCTTATTGCTTTTGGGGAACCTAGCATGTTTTATTTTGAACTGAAATACATTTTTTTCTGTGTGCAAGAGCTCAGAATTTTGAGTTAGTTATTATAATTAAACATTGGTTACCTGTTTCTCTCTTTGAAACCCATGGGATTCCAGGGCAAATGAAGACATGAAATATGTTATTACTATTCCCCGTGATATTCCAGCCATAGATAGGAAGCCCCGAACCTATGTGAGTTTATTCGATAGTATGTTGCACTGCCTATTTCTGTCTGAAAAACAGAAGAAGTCAGGTCTCTTGGAACTATTTGGAGACATCCAAGGATCATGTGGCAGACAGGGGTATTTGTATACAGAAAGAAGCTATTCATGGAAGACGGTCCTATTCCTGCAATCATTGTTTCTGTTAATGCCTCAAGTGGTGTGCAAGGAATCCATCCATCATTGTGATTTGGATGAGCCTCTTCCTATTCATCACACATATCATCAGCTTGGAAATGTTAACATTGCAGGCATTATTTCTGTATTCTCAACATATTCTGATCCCCTTGATTTCAGTCAACATCCTTCTCAGGGATTTCAAGATAGACTTATGTAAGTACACCATCAATTTATTTTCAACCTCTAGACCTTGCTGTTCAATCATACAATGATCAAAATGTTCTCTTGTAATAACAAAATCTCCAGATACAAACACATTAAATAGAATTTTCAATTAATTCCCATGTAAAGTTGAAAAAAAAATAAGAAAGACGAATCTCTATTATAATAAATAGAGATGTTCTAATTTCTAACATCTCTAATTTATAAATAGAGATGTTGCTGCAGATTTATTTATAACTGGTAGGTGGATATATTTCCCCTGATAACTTTTATCATTGGAAACTCACAGTGCCAAAATTAATCAATTTCCTTGTGGATATAAACATTTTTTAGAAGATGGAGTTTGATATTGGTCCTTTTTCATGTATTTAAAAATAATTCTTATAATTTCAAGACAGTGTTCATCTTGTATTAAAAAATAACTCCAGATTCTGGAGGAGTATATATGTGCTTTCTCTGAATTTTCCAGAATTCTAGGCAAATAGTAAATATTTTGCAGTAATAAGCACAATAATAAACACAAAATACAAGCTGAGTGGACACGACCTTGTAGATGATCCTTACTCTGTCAAGGACCTTGGAGTACTCATATCTAATAATCTACGTGCCAAAGCCTACTGTAACAACTTTGCCAAAAGGCATTAAGAGTTGTAAACCTAATCTTGCATAGCTTCTTCTCTGGTAATATTACACTACCAACCAGAGCACACAAAACATTTGCTAGACCAATTCATGAATACAGCTCATCTGTCTGGAACCCGCACTGCATATCGGACATTAATACAATTGAGCATGTCCAGAAATATTTCACGAGAAGAGTTCTCCACGCCTCTGCTCGCAACAAAATATCTTATGCCACCAGACTTGAAATTTTGGGCTTAGAAAATTTAGAACTATGCCGCCTTCGGTATGACCTAAGCATAGCTCATAAAATCATCTGCTACAATGTCCTACCTGTCAATGACTACTTCAGCTTCAACCACAACAATACATAAGGAAACAATAGATACAAACTTAAAGTGAACCACTCCAGACTCGATTGCAGAAGACTTCAGCAACTGAGTGGTCAATGTCTGGAAACCCTGACTCTGTGGTTTCATCCCAAAACCCCCAAAATTTTATCCTAAGGCTGTCTACTGTTGACCTCACCCCATTCCTAAGAGGTCTGTAAGGGGCGTGCATAAGAGCACCAGCGTGCCTACAGTCCCTGTCCTAATGTTCCCTTTATTTGTATTCATTTTATGTATTCAATTCATGCTTATACTTATATATATTATCTAATATGTGCTTGACAAACAAACAAATAAACAAACAAACAAACAAATAAATAAATAAAAATACATCAACTTATTATACTACCAAAAGTTTAAACCTGTCATATTGTGAAGCAGACCCTTCTTAATATATGATGTAATTTTTGCTACAGAATATTGTTTCAGAATTACCAGCACATCCTTGCCTTAGCATTTGCTATCAAAGAGATCAATGAAAATACCCAGATCCTACCCAATGTCACTCTGGGTTTCCAGATTTATAACAGCAATTTCAGTCCAAGTTGGACTTATCTTGCCTCAATGATGCTTCTCTTAACTCAGGGCAGATTCATCCCTAACTACAAGTGTGGGGTCCAAAAATATTTGGGTGCAGTCATTGGGGGACCTGACATCTCTCTCCATATGGCAACTCTTCTGTGCATCTACAAAGTCCCTCAGGTAAGATATGTTGTGTATGTATGGCACTACCTGAAGAAGCCTAGAGTGTTAGCTTTTACTGTATAATAAAGAGCATGGTCAAATTCTATAGAACCTTTTGATAGATGATCAATTTTAGCTTGTTGCTAAAATATTCCCAAATAATAGAAATAACGTTGATAGTGTTCAGGAAGCTTTTAAGATGACTAATAGTCCTTGTTGATGAATGAAACTCATTTGGCACACAACAATCCATGTCTTGTAATTCAGTGAACATTTATTATCACCAATAAAGGTATGGAAAAAGGGATGCAGTGGCTCAGTGGTTAAGATGCTGAGCTTGTTGATCGAAAGGTCGGCACTTCAGCAGTTCGAATTACTAGTGCCGTGTAATGGGATGAGCTCCCATTGCTTGCCCCAGCTTCTGCCAACCTAGCAGTTCAAAAGCACGTAAAAAATGCAAGTAGAAAAATAGGGACCACTTTTAGTGGGAATGTAACAGCATTCTGTGCACCTTTGGTATTTAGTCATGCTGGCCACATCACCATATAGATGTCTTTGGACAGCGCTGGTTCTTTGGAGATGAGCACCACCCTCTAGAGTCAGTAATGACTAGCACATATGTGCTAGGGAAATCTTTATCTTTTTAAAGGTATGGAATACAAGAAGTCAAATATTTTCTTGGGTTAATAGCAAAGGTTTAAGGTATTCTAATTATCTAATTTGGTCAAATACTCCATTTAGTTCAACACTCCAAATAAAAGTTAAAAAATAGAAAAAGGAAGAGTACCAATGACTGAACAGGACAGGAAAAGGATAGAAATATTTCTTGAATATCAAATATTAAAATTATCAGGCTTCCTAAAATTCCCAATAATTTATCTAGATTGTACACAGAGAAGAGAAACGAACATAAATCAAGGTGGATGAACACAGCACTTGGGGATGCTTCTCCTCCTGGTATAAGGTCCATTTTTCCTCTAAACTTTGGTCTTTGGAAACACTAACAGGAAACAGTATAGTATTCAATGTATCTAGGTTTCCATGGATGTTTCTCTTTCTCTCCCTCTCCCTCTCTCTCCCTCTCTCTCTCTCTTAATATAATTTTTAAAAGTGATCCAAATGATCTTTAAAGAAAGATGAAAGAATGGGAAAAAATGTAGGAAAATAAATATATGAAGAAGTGACTTACAGCTTTCATCACAATAAATATAACCAAATTTAATAATATTTTTCCATTTCCATACTAATATCTCCATTTGTATATTACAGCCAAAATATTTAACCTGCTTTATCATACTTTTTTTTCATTTATACTTCTCTTTCAAATTTCAATACATTCTCATACATTCTCTGAAATACCTGTTCGTCATTTGTATTAAAAGGAAAGATTGGATGGTGACATCATGGATGCCCAGTTGAGGGCTCCTTTCACATCCCCGTTAAATTACCCACCAAAGTGGTACCCATTTATCTCTTTGTAGCAGCCCACTTTCCAACGTCAGCAGAAGTTGGACCCTGTAACAAGAGTTCAACCCACCCTGCTCAGCAGCAACCAGGTCTCAAACACGAGCCTGCCGATCATCACCCTATCATCCTAACTTCATGAGAACTGTGAACTACATTCCCTATCATTTATAAAGAATTCTAGTATCAAAAGTTGGAAAAAAACGTATTTTTTTCATACTTTAAATATTTCAAATAATTGTAACAGATTATTTATAGATCTTCACCATTGATATCCATATCCTGCTGCCATTAGTTCTTCCTTTTATTTTTATTTTACATTCTCCTTGACAAAATTCTAGTGCTTCATGATGAATGAGCCATTTGTGTTTGCCTATTATTTCTCATCTATAACATTGTGTGGTGACAGGCATGAAGGTCTTTCTGGGAACAATATGGCTTTGTATCTATTCCATAGTCTCAACCATGTCTAACATAATGATTTTTAAAACATAAATTAACCTTAACTTTGTCATAACACAAATATCCATACCACCCAAATTTTAGATCATATCTTTCTAACTCCAAACTTTCTAAATTCAGCATACCAAATCTTTCATCCAAATCAAATGACAAGCTGCAAAGTACAATTTCCAATTAGGAAATCCTAATCTTCCCCTTCATTTGCATTTTGTAACAACTTATGCTTAACTCACTGTCTTTTCCTCTGGTACAGAAATTAAGGTATCACCTTCTACCACTGTTTAAGCGGTCTATCAGCTGTCAAAACAGGTACTGACTGAAACAAAAAAAAAAACTTCTTAAGCAAGGCATTCATTTTTATAACTGAACTTCTCCTCAGTGTTGACAGTTGCTGCAAATTAAAATGAACTATATAAAGCAACAAAATCATGAACTTTTAACTAAACCAGCATAAACATAAAGGTTTGCCCTGTCCAGTCATGTCCATCACAGGGGGATGCTTCTCATCTTCTTTTCTTAGTCAAGGGAGCCAACATTGTTTGAAGACATTTCTGTGGTCATATGTCCAGCATGAATATCTGCCAAGGTACATGGAACACTATTACCTTCACACCAAAATGCTACCTATTTATCTACTTGCATATGAATGCTTTCAAACTGCTAGATGGATGGAATCTAGGACAAGGAGATGAGCTCACCCAGTCATGCAACATTTGAGTATCAAACCGGGGTTCTCAGCTTTCAACTGAGGCATTGCAGGTCCCCAAACCAGGATAAAATTGTGAAAAGGAAAAAGGGAAGTATGTTAAAATCATCAGAGGGAGAGATTATATGAATGAACTATGCAGCCACACAAAAAGTATTTCTTCAATTTTATTTCAACTTTTGTAAATTCTTCCCTATCATTTTTCTTAGCTGACCTATGGCTCTGCTCCAGTCATGGATAAAGAGACTCAAGCAGTTTTCTTCCAACAAATGCTTCCAAATGAATCTCACCAACATAGGGGTCTCCTCCAGCTATTACTCTATTTTAGATGGATCTGGATTGGAATTCTTGTGGTGAATGATGACAATGGAGAGAAATTTGTACAGGAGGTGCTTCCCATGTTTTCCCAGCATGGCATCTGCTTTGATTTCATACAAGAGTTCACCAATGTAGCTTTTTACAGTGATTTTACTGATATAGTAGATGAAGGAGTCCAAATATACCAAGTTATGATGAAAAGCACAGCCAATGTGATAATCTTGTATGGTGAAAGTAGGTCCATACCTACCCTAAGAACATTCCTCCAGTTTTCAGAAGTGGAGGATATACCAAGGAAGACAAAAATCTGGTTCATAATAGCGCCAACAGATTACACCTCAGTTTCCTTTCACACATCTTGGGATATCCACTTTCTGCAAGGTGCTTTATCCTTTGCAATTCACACAAAGGAGATCCAAGACTTCCAGAAATTTCTTGAAAGGATAAATCCAAGGAATAATCAGCATGATCATTTTCGGAAAGATTTTTGGGAACAAGCGTTCAATTGTTTGTTTTACCATTCTACAGCAGAGAAGTCTGTTAAAAAATGTACTGGATGGGAGAGGCTTCAGACCCTTCCTACATCTGTGTTTGAAACACTCATGAGTGGCCAGAGCTACAATATTTACAATGCAGTCTATGCTATGGCACATGCTTTGCAATCTCTGTATTTATCCAAGTCCAGACAGAGAACAATAGTGAAAAAAGGAAGAAAACCATTTCACAATCATGTGTTGTGGCAGGTAAGACTTTCAGCAGAGAAATGCAGAAACCTGGAAGGATTTATATTGTTGCAGTAATCTGGTCTTCATAATTTAAATCCTTCCGTCCTCCACCATTAGAACTGAAGAAACTTCTTGGATGAGAAGCAAAATGTCTTCAAGGAAAAACAAAGTTCAGTTGCCTTTTGGAAAAGCACCTTTGGGTCAACTATGTCTGGGATGACTAATAAACTCCATAGTCAATATTATGTAAGAATATCAAAATTAGGTCTAAAAGTTAAATGAAACAACATCTTAACCAACTGAAATATTTATATCATCATATTGAAATCACATAAGGCATTCTACAAAATTATAAAGACATCTCTTAGAATTTGCTTCTGTCCATTAAAATAACTGCCATTTCAGTCTGTAAGTAAATGGAGATACTAAGTAAGAAAGTAAATGCTACCTCTAGATCATGGGTTTCAAACTCGCAGTGTCATGTTTCCAAATGTATTGTGACATTTTCCCCTTTCATGGAGCTGTTGCAGTCTTATGGTCTTTATAATTTAAATCCTTCCCTCCTTCACCATTCAGTCAGAACTGAGAAAACTTCTTGGATGAGAAACAAAATGTCTTCAAGGAATGTTTTGAATAGATATTCAAAAGAACAATGTATAATATAACAATGTATAATTTTAGAGCAAATGAATGGAAAAGAAATGGAATCGTTTTATATGCTTCCAGAAACAAGGTTCTAGAAGAAACAAGGGAGGGAGTGAAGGTATTTTTTTTAACATCTCAGGGTCTTAATAAAAGTGGAGCAAGGCAGGAGGTCATTTTGGGCATACCTCTTTTCAAACATAGATACTACTAACGGGGGAAAGGATCATAGATTCCAAAATGGAATTTAGGTCATCAAATCCAACCCCTGCTCAGTGCAAGATTTCAAATTCCATCAACATCAACAGATGTTGATTCTGCCTTTTCTAAAAAAATAACCAGAAAAGAAATGCCCTTTTGTCATCAATACCTGCTGCTGAACATCTTCTATTTAGATATCATTTCTTAGTTAGAATATTATTTTCTAAAATTATTTTCTAAAGAGAAAAGCAATCTAGAACTAAGAATAACCATTTGTCTGAAGTGGTATGGGGTTTCCTGCCTCAGCAGGTGGTTGGACTAGAAGACCTTCAAGGTCCCTTACAACTCTGTTATTCTAAATTCTAAAATAAATTTATGCATGGCAGGAGAGAAAGTTGAACACCTTTCATATGCATTGTCTCCGATGTATTCTTGGCATCACCTGGCAGGACAAAGTTCCAAATAGCGCAGACTTGGAATGTGCTGGAATTTCTAGCATGTATACACTATTGAAACAGTGACATTTACGCTGGATTGGGCATGTCGTGAGAATGGCTGATGGTCGGATTCCAAAAGATCTCCTGTATGGAGAATTAGTGCAGGGAAAGCGCCTCAGAGGGAAACCACAGCTGCGATATAAGGATATCTCCAAGAGGGACCTAAAGGCCCTGGGAATGGACATTAACATCTGGGAAACCTTGACCTCCAATCGTTCAGCTTGGAGGCTAAAGACGCAGCATCGCCTTCTCAAATTTGAAGACACACTTGTTCGGCAGGCTGAGGCAAAGAGGCAATCCTGGAACCAGTGAAATCTGGGGGCTGGGCAGGGGTCAGAATGTATCTGCCTTCAGTGTGGAAGGGATTGCCACTCTCGAATTGGCCTTTTTAGTCACACTAGATGCTGTTTTAGGACCTCTTTTCAGAGCACAATACCATAGTCTTTTGAGACTGAAGGATGAAGATAAATTTCCTGAGAGAACAATTATCCAGTGGAACAGTTTGCCTCCAGAAGTTATGGATGCTCCATCACTGGAGATTTTTAAAAAGAGACTGGACAACCATTTGCCTGAAATGGTATAAAGTCTCAATATAGACTCTATAATATCAAACTGCAACCAGACTTCTGGTGGCACCACAGGTGCCGAGGATGCTCTTTTCTTGAGCGCCAGCCCCATGATCTCGTAAAGCCACTAGAAAAGTGCAAATCAGCTGTCTAGCGGCTTGGAAACTTTCTCCCTGGGAAAAGGGGACGAAGAGAGCAGACGGGCGTAGGTAGAGCTCCCCAAGGAGCCCCAGGAACAATTCTGGGGCTCGAAGGGTGAGAGCTCCCTGGAAGCCCGACAGAGCTCCGGATCCGGGACGTTTCTGCTTTAAGCAGAAGAAGATGCTGTGACCACCCCTGCAAACAATGCTTGGAATAAACATCATTCGGAAGCAGGCTAAGCAAACTCAGGAGAGATTAGATCTGCAAGTACTGAACTTTAACTCCAAATGTGTATTACTTCCTTCTGACTTATTAAGGGAAGAAAGTGAAACCAAGATGGCGATTGAGCTTTAATGGGGCGTGAAAGCGAAAGTTAAAAAGGAAGTTTCTTTTAGTGTTGGCAGCCCCTGCTCAAAATTAGAGATTTGTGCTTTAAAAAAAAAAGGAGAAGATCAAAGATTACAGCATTGATTTTTTAAAAAAGGATTGATATTATTTAAAGACTGATTTCTGGATTTGGTGGATTTATTGTTCTTGCAGCTGATTAAATTTAAATTGGAAACTAAAAATGGCTTCAAAACAAATTAAGGTTATTATCCCTAAAAGTGCTGGGACTTCGCCAGCTCAAACATCCAGATTGCAATCTCTCTCTGTTCCAACAGAACCAACAATATTAACATTTGAAATGTTGCAGGAAGCCCTCAAAACACAAGCCTCTGTTACAGATCCTACTGAGCTGGAGCTACAAAAAAACCTTGGCTACGTAGGGAAAACCTGGCTAGAAGAAAAACACACATAGACCCTACGAAGAAGTAAGAAAATTGATACTATGCCTTTACAGGGAGGAGATGGGTGTGGCCTACTGATGACAGCTAACGAGCTAGAAATGGATCTATTTAGGTCTCCCACCTAGCAGTTAGAGCTTGCTAGGTGTTAGAAAGGAAAAAAGCCCAGAACCGAGTAGATGAGATTCTACTGAGCTGGAGCTACAAAAAAACCTTGGCTACGTAGGGAAAACCTGGCTAGAAGAAAAACACACATAGACCCTACGAAGAAGTAAGAAAATTGATACTATGCCTTTACAGGGAGGAGATGGGTGTGGCCTACTGATGACAGCTAACGAGCTAGAAATGGATCTATTTAGGTCTCCCACCTAGCAGTTACAGCTTGCTAGGTGTTAGAAAGGAAAAAAGCCCAGAACCGAGTAGATGAGATTCTACTGAGCTGGAGCTACAAAAAAACCTTGGCTACGTAGGGAAAACCTGGCTAGAAGAAAAACACACATAGACCCTACGAAGAAGTAAGAAATATATATATATATATATATATATGCATATTCTTTCTAGCCAGGTTTTACCTACGTAAGCTAGGTTGTTCTGCAGCTCTGGCTGTGTGAAATCTCATTCACCATCCTCAGAGCTCCTCCTCTGCTGACAAACTGCAACTCTGCGTTGCTCTCTGGGAGACTCAGATAGCTATTTCTGCCTTATAAGGCTTCGTCAGTGAGCCACACCCACTTCTCAGATATTCCCCCTGTAAAGGTACAATGTGTCTTTTTCTGTTTTTCGTAGGCTTTTATGTGCATATTCTTTCTAGCCAGGTTTTACCTACGTAAGCTAGGTTGTTCTGCAGCTCTGGCTGTGTGAAATCTCATTCACCATCCTCAGAGCTCCTCCTCTGCTGACAAACTGCAACTCTGCGTTGCTCTCTGGGAGACTCAGATAGCTATTTCTGCCTTATAAGGCTTCGTCAGTGAGCCACACCCACTTCTCAGATATTCCCCCTGTAAAGGTACAATGTGTCTTTTTCTGTTTTTCGTAGGCTTTTATGTGCATATTCTTTCTAGCCAGGTTTTACCTACGTAAGCTAGGTTGTTCTGCAGCTCTGGCTGTGTGAAATCTCATTCACCATCCTCAGAGCTCCTCCTCTGCTGACAAACTGCAACTCTGCGTTGCTCTCTGGGAGACTCAGATAGCTATTTCTGCCTTATAAGGCTTCGTCAGTGAGCCACACCCACTTCTCAGATATTCCCCCTGTAAAGGTACAATGTGTCTTTTTCTGTTTTTCGTAGGCTTTTATGTGCATATTCTTTCTAGCCAGGTTTTACCTACGTAAGCTAGGTTGTTCTGCAGCTCTGGCTGTGTGAAATCTCATTCACCATCCTCAGAGCTCCTCCTCTGCTGACAAACTGCAACTCTGCGTTGCTCTCTGGGAGACTCAGATAGCTATTTCTGCCTTATAAGGCTTCGTCAGTGAGCCACACCCACTTCTCAGATATTCCCCCTGTAAAGGTACAATGTGTCTTTTTCTGTTTTTCGTAGGCTTTTATGTGCATATTCTTTCTAGCCAGGTTTTACCTACGTAAGCTAGGTTGTTCTGCAGCTCTGGCTGTGTGAAATCTCATTCACCATCCTCAGAGCTCCTCCTCTGCTGACAAACTGCAACTCTGCGTTGCTCTCTGGGAGACTCAGATAGCTATTTCTGCCTTATAAGGCTTCGTCAGTGAGCCACACCCACTTCTCAGATATTCCCCCTGTAAAGGTACAATGTGTCTTTTTCTGTTTTTCGTAGGCTTTTATGTGCATATTCTTTCTAGCCAGGTTTTACCTACGTAAGCTAGGTTGTTCTGCAGCTCTGGCTGTGTGAAATCTCATTCACCATCCTCAGAGCTCCTCCTCTGCTGACAAACTGCAACTCTGCGTTGCTCTCTGGGAGACTCAGATAGCTATTTCTGCCTTATAAGGCTTCGTCAGTGAGCCACACCCACTTCTCAGATATTCCCCCTGTAAAGGTACAATGTGTCTTTTTCTGTTTTTCGTAGGCTTTTATGTGCATATTCTTTCTAGCCAGGTTTTACCTACGTAAGCTAGGTTGTTCTGCAGCTCTGGCTGTGTGAAATCTCATTCACCATCCTCAGAGCTCCTCCTCTGCTGACAAACTGCAACTCTGCGTTGCTCTCTGGGAGACTCAGATAGCTATTTCTGCCTTATAAGGCTTCGTCAGTGAGCCACACCCACTTCTCAGATATTCCCCCTGTAAAGGTACAATGTGTCTTTTTCTGTTTTTCGTAGGCTTTTATGTGCATATTCTTTCTAGCCAGGTTTTACCTACGTAAGCTAGGTTGTTCTGCAGCTCTGGCTGTGTGAAATCTCATTCACCATCCTCAGAGCTCCTCCTCTGCTGACAAACTGCAACTCTGCGTTGCTCTCTGGGAGACTCAGATAGCTATTTCTGCCTTATAAGGCTTCGTCAGTGAGCCACACCCACTTCTCAGATATTCCCCCTGTAAAGGTACAATGTGTCTTTTTCTGTTTTTCGTAGGCTTTTATGTGCATATTCTTTCTAGCCAGGTTTTACCTACGTAAGCTAGGTTGTTCTGCAGCTCTGGCTGTGTGAAATCTCATTCACCATCCTCAGAGCTCCTCCTCTGCTGACAAACTGCAACTCTGCGTTGCTCTCTGGGAGACTCAGATAGCTATTTCTGCCTTATAAGGCTTCGTCAGTGAGCCACACCCACTTCTCAGATATTCCCCCTGTAAAGGTACAATGTGTCTTTTTCTGTTTTTCGTAGGCTTTTATGTGCATATTCTTTCTAGCCAGGTTTTACCTATGTAAGCTAGGTTGTTCTGCAGCTCTGGCTGTGTGAAATCTCATTCACCATCCTCAGAGCTCCTCCTCTGCTGACAAACTGCAACTCTGCGTTGCTCTCTGGGAGACTCAGATAGCTATTTCTGCCTTATAAGGCTTCGTCAGTGAGCCACACCCACTTCTCAGATATTCCCCCTGTAAAGGTACAATGTGTCTTTTTCTGTTTTTCGTAGGCTTTTATGTGCATATTCTTTCTAGCCAGGTTTTACCTACGTAAGCTAGGTTGTTCTGCAGCTCTGGCTGTGTGAAATCTCATTCACCATCCTCAGAGCTCCTCCTCTGCTGACAAACTGCAACTCTGCGTTGCTCTCTGGGAGACTCAGATAGCTATTTCTGCCTTATAAGGCTTCGTCAGTGAGCCACACCCACTTCTCAGATATTCCCCCTGTAAAGGTACAATGTGTCTTTTTCTGTTTTTCGTAAGAGTTGCAGTTTGTCAGCAGAGGAGGAGCTCTGAGGATGGTGAATGAGATTTCACACAGCCAGAGCTGCAGAACAACCTAGCTTACGTAGGTAAAACCTGGCTAGAAAGAATATGCACATAAAAGCCTACGAAAAACAGAAAAAGACATATATGTATATATATATATATATATATATATATATATATATATATATATATATATATATATATATATATATATATATATATATATATATTTCATTCATAAGCTATTTGAAACTTTTTACATATATATATATATATATATATATATATATATATATATATATATATATATATATATATAATATGTTTAGTTAGTTGAAAGGGGAGTTAAAGAGCAAGAGGGAGTTTGGAGACCACAGAAAGTTAGCTTTTTTTAGCTTATGTTTGTTATTCTATACCCTGTTTTTGCTCTGGGAAGTCCGGGGGGGGTGGATGGCTGGGAGGAGGGGGGTTGGAGGGAGAGGGGGGATGGGGGGTGGGAGGGGGGAAAATTGTTGTAATGATTGTTAAAACTTTTTAAATAAATATATATATATATAATATCAAACTACAACCTTATACATACTAGTATTTATATACATACATACATACATACATACATACATACATACATACATACGTGTGTGTGTGTGTGTGTGTGTGTGTGATTGTTGTGTTATTGGTCCTTCCTCTGGTCCACTCCCCTAGTGGAGCCTAACTTTGCCTATCCTTTTTCTGATTGGCTGTCTGTTTGATAGCCGACTATAAAAGGAACTGTCAAATGGGCAGGTGTGTTCATTGTTATTCTGGTCTGTTGCTGAGCTGTTGCCATTAACTTCCTGTTAAAAATAAACATTAGCTGTTATGAAGATCTGTCTTGCCTCAGTTTTTGCTGTGCCTACTTTAGCCCTAAACAGAACACTGGCAACGAAGGTGGGATTGCGGCACTGAGGGAACAGATCAAGCTGAGGCACTAAAAAGAGCGAGTCACCTTTTGCACAGCTCAATTGCTAATGATGAGACGTTGTTCCAGATCGATGCTTCCATGGTCAATAACCATCTCGGGATTTTAGTATAATGTTGCTTTCTAATTTCTTGCCAGGTTTTATACAGTGAGCCTCTAATAATATGCTGTTGGAAATATCTTTGTTGTTTGTCGGCGCCCTCCCACAAAAAAGAGTGCCAGCCTCGGTTCAAATCAAATCCCTCCAGATATAGCATTCTCTTATTTTTTAATTCTATCCATTCTCTTATCCAATTAAGTGATGCTGCCTTATAGTAGAGCTCTCAGTCCGGTAAACCAAGGCCTCCCTTTTCAAGGATATCCTGTAAGCATTTTATTCTTATTCTGGCCTTCCTTCCTTGCCAAATATATTTTGCTATTATTTTATTGAGCTCCTTGAGGAAATTCTTTCCTGGGACGATCAGTATCACTTGAAAGAGGTAAAGCAATCTAGGTAGTATATTCATTTTTGCTGATGCTATTTTCCCAAAAATGATAGTTGCAATTTATTCCATGTTTCCAGATCATTTTTAATTTGTTTCATCAATTTAATATAATTATCTTCTCTAATCGTTGTTGCTTTTGCGGTAAGACAGATTCCTAATTGTGCCTCCTCCTGTATCTTTGTCAAGTTTTTTGTTAAGACTTTAGTTTTTTGCCTATTAATTTTAAGCCCCGCCACTCTACCATATTCTTCTATCTTCACTAATAGCTTAGTCCCTGGTATTTCCGGTTGTTCCACTATGTTTGTTGTTTGTCTCTATTTTTTTGGGCTGTATACGCTATGGTAAGTCCTCTTATGTAGGCTTTTGTTGTGTCCCACAGATTCTGTAACGATGTCTGTTCTTTTGTATTTATTTGAAGGAATGTTTTTACTTCTTTCTCAATCATCTGTATATATTCCTTGTCCTTTATTATTCCTGTGTCCATCATCAATTTCTTTTGTTTTCTATACCCTTTCCATGTTATTTTTATGGGATTATGGTCGGCCCAAGTATTCAGTGTAATTTCAATCTCTTGTATTTCCTTCCTGAGATCTGGCATCATCCAGGCCATGTCGATCCTAGACCATGACTGATGCGGGCTTGAGTAGTATGTGTATTGTTTAACTTGTTTGTTTGCCTCCCTCCATATGTCGTATTGGTGTAATTCCTCAACCATGTCCTTGAATGTATCTGGTAAAGTTTTCTTTCTGGTTTTGCTTTTTTTGTTACTTCGATAGTCATCTTGTATATTTGTGATTGCGTTAAAATCCCCAACAATGCAGATGTTTTCATACTCCAAATCTTTAATTGTATCATGCAATTTCTTAAAAAAGTCGCTTTGATTTCCATTGGGTGCGTATATGGATACTAATAAAATTGTCTTCAATTCTGTTTGTATTTCTATCATTAAAATACATCCTTCTGTATCTGTATATATTTGTTTCGTTTGTAGATGTTTTTTAACATATATTGTGACTCCTTTCTTTTTATGGTCTCCTAGGGACGTGTATAATCTTCCTAATTTTTGATTTTCCAAAAATTTTTGTTGTTGCCTTTTGATATGAACTTCTTGTAGTGTTATAATGTCAATATCAAGTTTTCGCAGTTTTGTAAATATGTATTTTCTTTTGATTGGTGAATTGAGTCCGTTTATATTAATCAAAATGATTTCTTAATTCTCCTTCCATCTCTATTGGTTTATCTGTTTGTTATTTTCAGTTTTGTTGTGTTTCTAGTAACTCTTTGTGTCTTTTCCCTTGCTCCCTCTCTCTCCATTTTTCCTCTCTCTGCTCTTCTTTTATCTTCTTGAACTTCTTCTTCTCTTTCTGTCTGCTGTGCCTCATATCTCCTGGATTCCGCTTTTTCTCCTCTTTCCTGCTCCTCTTCGCTGATGAAATGTTGTTCAAAAAAGTATTGAGCTTTTTCTAAGCTATCAATCCTATACGTTCGTTCCTCCCAAGCAATAAGTAATCCTTCCAGTAGTAGCCAATGGAATTTTATTTTAAATTTGTTCAGCTGCATGGTTAAGAAATTATAATTCCTTCTTTGGTCTCTTGTTCTTCTCGGTATTTGTTTGAGAGTTAGAATTTCTTTTCCTTTGTACATCATTGTCTCTTCTCTCATTTTCCTGTAAATCTCTTCTTTTATCGATTTCTTTGTAAATCTAAAATGTATTTCCTTTGGCAGTTTATTTCTTCTTGCATAGTTAGTGTGGACTATATAAATTTTGTCTATTCCGTTTCTTAGCTCTTCCTTATCTCTTTGGGTTACCTTTGCCAATATCTTGATCATTATATCCCCTAGATCCTCATCCTTTTGTTCTTTTGAACATTTTGAACATTTTGAAACCTTAAATAAAAGGATGCTTTTTCCATTTCAAGATAGGTTAATGAATCCTCTGTTTCCTTATTAAACACCCCTTGATCTTGTTCCATCCTCTCCATTCTCTTAGCTGTGTACTCAATTCTTTCTTCCACTTTATGGATCCTCTGATCATTTTCCATTATATTCTGTTGAATTTTTTCTATTTTCTCATCCATATTCTTAATATTGTCTTTTATTTCACCCACATCCAACCTCAATTCTTCTTGGTTTTTCCTTGTCTCTTCATGATTGTGGGCCATCATTTCTTGCATTTTGTTCATTCCTTCCTGGATCATTGCTAATGCGGCATGGATATTTTGCATGCTAAGAGCGGGGCTCGTCTTGACCTTTTCCATGGTTTCAGCTACCTTTTGTTGGGCTGGGGAAGCTGTAAGTATCATCTGGCTCGAGGGTGTTTTCTTGCTTGTTTTAGTAGTTGTTACGGAGCTTGTAGTTGCCATTAGTATTCTTTGTTTTATTATTTCCCAAAGTTTCATATACTGATCACTGTTTCTAAATCTGTTTATCAAGTTTCCACCCAAATTTTCTCCTTCTTTTTTCAATATTCTTTCAGTATTTTTCAGCAATATAGAATATCAATAAGGAAAATTAAAATGAGGGAGTGAGGGAAAAGTATAATATTCTAACAATTCATCAGTTAGTTATAATTACTATTAAATATTTAATTACCTAATATATCTCTTACATTATTAAATAAATATCAATTAGATAAATATCAAGTACTATTAATTTCTAATTCTTATAGTATAAATATATAGGTACAGTATATATAAATATAATAAATGTAGTGTAATTTAAATCCTTAAACTCTAAACATATGATAACAAGATAATAAACTAATAATTCACAGGATAAATATTAAATTAGACTATCCACTTTTAAGTAAAGGTTCAGGACAATATATATATATATATATATATATATATATATATATATATATATATATATATATGTATGTATAATTTCCTGATCACTGGTGTTAGACAATCTTGATTACTGATTTTTTAAGCTATTGATTTTTCAATCAGCCAGTGTCTTCTAGTTTAAGTGTCCTTCAGTCCAGTCCAGCTCTAAATATCTAAGTTTCCAATATTGAAGAATATTATTCAAGTATTCCAATGTCCAATCATTCAGTAAAACAAAATATTATAAGTCCAACGCTCGTCCCACTCTCCTAATTCCAAATAAAGAAATCTTCTCCATCGCTCCTTCTTTGGGTGTCCTGAATCCCAAAATAGTCAATATCCAGTAAAGGTCCAATAAATATCCAGTCAATGTCCAAAGCAGTCTCCTCCCAAAGTAACAAAGTCTCCAAATGTCCAAGTGTTATGCAAATGTTCCAAAATTCTTAGTCCAAATCTTCGAAAGAAAAAATAATTTTATAGGTCCAATGGTCACCCCGTTCACTTAGTTCCAGCCAGATGAGACTTCTCCGTCATTCTTTCTTTATGCATCCAATACACGTTAAACATCCGTTACTGTTGCAATCTGAAAGCCGAGCTGTCAGAGAAGCAAAAGTAATTTACATCCAAT
This sequence comes from Arizona elegans, assembly GCA_022577455.1. Lineage (NCBI taxonomy): Eukaryota > Metazoa > Chordata > Lepidosauria > Squamata > Colubridae > Arizona > Arizona elegans. Next base: position 5,315,457 of record JAKOOJ010000021.1, on the reverse strand, counting down.
TCCCACCGCATTCGCTCAGTTCCAGATAAGCTGGGGTTTCTCTGTCTTTTCTTCTTTAAATATTCGATCCTCTGGATTTCTTCCGATTTCGCCTGCTGTCAAATTATGCGCTGTCACTTTCAAGATGGATTCTCCCTCCACTCACTTTCACTCACTGCTTTTCTCACTTGCTTGGAGATTCCTTCCGCCCGCATTCTCCCTGCAGCATGCAAATACGAATGTATCTTTTAAGACTCTACTTCTCTCTTTCGATCTCCACCGATGCTTTCTTTTATATGATTTTTGCTTCCCTCTAAACAGATGTCACTGTTTCAGGCCAGCTGGAATGGCTGGTTCTTCCTCGATCCGAGTTAAGGGGGTTTTCCTGAACCTTCAGGGGGTGGGGGGGTGCTGTGCCCACTGAGGTCCTCAGAAGTTCCCTTTCTTCAATCGACCTCTCCAAGGTTGATAGTGCCTAAATCGGCTTTCAAATCAAGGATATTAGGGACTTTGAGAGCGGAGTGCCGTTCCCTTTGTCCCTAGCCCGCTGACATCACTGCCAGAAGTCTCAAAGACTTGATATTTTTAAAACAAAAAAAGGAAGAGTAAACAAATTGGACTGTTACATAATTGCAAGAAAATGGATACTCACATGACTAATGGAAAATGTGGATTATAGAGGGACAACTTCTGGTTTAAAAAGGAACATTGTAACTCATCTTTGTTATGGAAAATTTTGAATTTTACAGATAACCAGTCATGGGATTTGTGGAGGAGGTTTTTTTTCTTGCCTGACTTTGGTGAAAAGAAAAGGAAATTATAATGGAACTCCTATAATTGAAATAACAATAACTTTAAAAAAAACTGGCGCAGGAATAAAAGAAAGGATTTAGTGCAGGATAAAGAGAAGGGAACTTGATGCATTTTATCCAGAATAAAAATAAGAAAAAGATTTAATATGACATATGAAGGACAAATTTGAAGACTTTGAAAATGGAAGGAAATATACTTTAGCAGGTGAGGAAATGAACAAATAAGGTATATACGACTGGAAAAAGAAAAAAAGAAGACTTAAACAATGTGATTAAAAATAAAATAATGTATAGGTGGATAGTAATAATAAAAAGGAGGCTTTTATAGAAATACAAGAGAAACTAAGCAAGTTAAAAGAGATTTATAAATATATTCAAAGATATGTTTTAAGAAAGAACCATGTCTCAATGTTAAAGTGTTTTGAAAAAGGATAAGGATAAATATGATTAACTGGAAATAAGCAAAGGATAGAAGGATAGAAACAACAAAGAAAGGATTATGTAGAGATTAATAGTTAAACTAACTATGATTATGCTGTGTTTAACAGCCAAAAAACAAAAATGGTTATGCTGTGTTTAACAGCCAAAAAGCAAAAATAGATATGCTGTGTAACACCCAAAAAACAAAAATGACTATGCTGTGTTTAACAGCCAAAAATAAAAATGGTTATGCTGTGTTTAACAGCCAAGAAATAAAAATGATTGGTTTAACAACAAAGAAAAATGAGGTAGGATAGCCAAAATAAGGAGGAGTATGTTAAGATTAACAGTAAAAATGAAATTAATAGCTGGGTTTAACAATAGAAACAAAGATAATAAGGTTGAGTTCAATAGTAAAAAGAAAATGTATATTGTTGGAATTAAATATTTTTGAATGCTTATAACAACTGTAATGATTTATATTTTGAAAATGTATCCATCTAAGCAAAAGAAAGAGAAAAATGGAATGATATTTGGGTAACGGGTTTTTGGGGATAATGGCATAGTTAAATGGATAGAATTGAGGGAAATAACTGAGTAAAATATTAAGTTGTGTTAATTGAAAATTAAAATTTGTTAGTGATTTGTATTAAAATAATAAAAAACTTTTTTTTTTTAAAAAAAAAGAATCACTCGTTGCCAGATTTTCTATCATAGGGACCAGGCAGAAGGCAAAACCATTAACCAGTATGTAGTGGCTCTAAGGAAAGCAGCCCTATACTGCGAGTTCGAAAACCTAAATGATTACCTTCTTGATCGTTTAGTTAGCTAGTGGAGTAAGGGATGGTCGCCTCAAATGTCAACTACTAGCAAAAAGAAGACATCACTTTCCAAACCATGCAAGATGAGGCGCACAAGCTGAACTGTCTGCCCAGTCGAAATCCGACATGCAGTGGAACCAAAGTTCTCCGCAATTGAGGAAAACATCCATTCATTAGAGCGGGGCCGACCCTGAACTAGAGTCCAAGGAAGAGGATGACATTAATCACCTTAAAGAGGCAAGGAAAAAGAACTGGCCTGAAGGGAACAGGACCCCCCAGGTGGAGTGCAGGGGTTGTGGAGGAAATCATCCCCACATGTATTATAATTATAAAGACACTATTTATCATCATTGTGGAAAGAAGGACCATCTGGCCAGAGTCTGCAGATCTAGAGAGATGCCTCCAATGTCGCCAATCAAACAATCATACAGCCGACAGACACCTCAGAGGCCTGCCAGAGGAAGGGATGACTGCTATGCTATTTTTCGTGACCCAACCAGAAAAGAATCAGTTTCCCGCCAAAGAATGCAATCAATACATAAGAAAATTCGCCTCACAATTCAGTTTGAGGGAATGCCATGCCTGATGGAAGTGGAAATGGGATCTGCCACATCAATAGTCTCCTGGAGCACTTTGAAATGGCTAGTACCCCAAATCGCCAAAAGACGTCTTAAACCATGCAGCCTCCTCATCTTACGGGACTACCAGGGAAGCCATATTCCCATCATTGGCAGTGGTAAATTAAAAGTTCAATTCAAAAACTTTTCAGGCCATTTGCCATTAGTTGTCATGAACGGCTCGTTACCTAGTCTCCTAAGGTTAAATTGGTTTGAGGCTCTGGGATTGACCATAAGCAGAATTAATTCCATTAGATCCTCAGAGTTGGAGTCACTAATCAAAGAATTTCCCACTGTCTTTGATATCAATTTTGCTGGACCATTCCAGGGGCAGGTTTTCTTAGTGGTGGCAGATGCATATTAGAAATGGCTAGAGATCATCTTAATTCCATCTACCACCACAGAAGTGACCATCAGGGCACTTTGGAAGCTGTTCGCCACTCATAGCCTACCTGATTTGCTGGTGTCTGACAATGGCTCACAACTGATGTCGACCACATTCGAAATGTTCCTAGCTAGGTTAGGAATCCAACATGGGCTGATTTCTCCCTTCCATCAACCTAGTAATGGCCTGGTGGAATGGATGGCCCACTCCCCTAAAGAGGCACTAGTGAGAATGGCCCCAGGGGACTGGCAAGAGAGAATGGATAGATACCTTCTAGTGCAACATACCACACCATGCCCACTCACAAACAAAAGCCCAGCAGAGTTAATCATGGGCAGACGTTTAAGAATAATGTTGGACATGTTGCACCACCAGTATTCTCCAATTAAGCCCCTTGATTCCACTGGAGCACCCCACTCTTTTAAAATTGATGATGTAATGTATGCCTGGAATTATGGAGGCCATCCCCTGTGGCTGCCTGGCAAGATAACGGGTTAACAGGGCCCTCTTCTTACAGGGTGGAATTAGACGACAGCAGGTTGTGGCATCGCTATTGTGACCAACTTCGGGGCTGACAGAATGCTGCAATGCCACTGCCAGACAAGGTCACACCCTCAACTCCTTCCACTACAATACAGGCCAATGCCCCACCATGAGCTGGACCAAGAAACCACAATGAAGATAAACCAGAAGACTTACTATTAGCTCCGGAGGTTCCCGCAGCAGTTCCATCTCCTGTAGGGGCCATTGCAAAGTTTCAAAATAGTCCACAAAGTAAAGTATTTTGTAACCCAAAACTTACTGTTGCAACAGAGCCCCGAAGATCTGGACGGATCTGGCAATGCCATGCATATCTACAGGACTACGCATGCACGAACTACTGTAAGTGGGAAGAATTGTTGTGATTTCAGTCCTCCCTCTGGACTGCTCCCGTATTGGAATATAGCTTTGCCTCTCCTATTTCTGATTGGCTGTCTGTTTGACAGCCGACTATAAAAGGAGCTGTCAAACGGGCAGGTGTGTTCACTATTATTCTGTTTGATTCCCGAGCCGTTGCCATTAACTGCCTGTTAGAAATAATTGTTAGCTGTTACAAAGATATGTCTCGACTCATTTTTTGCTGCACCCACTCTAGCCCTAAATAAAACAGTGATCATCTGGCTTAACTTATTATAGCCCTCAGATGATAGATTGCAGTTTTATAAAATTTTCGCTAGGGTTATATTTTCTAATCACATATTAATAATATTTTAATTTTATTTCAGTAAAGTGAAATTTTGGAATGATAGTGGAGTTATCTGATGTTTTAAAATTTGATTTGTTTAAAGAAACATCCCCTAATTTTTCTCTTTCTCTCTTTACATCTCTATATTTCAGCTTCATTCTTTTCTAAAAGGTATTACATTCAATAACAGTGTTGGTGAAAAGATCTCCCTTGATAAAAATGGAGAACTCATTGGTGGATTTGATATTATCAACTGGATTACATTCCCAAACCAGTCCTTTCTTAGGGTCAAAGTTGGAATGGTAGATCCCACAGCTCCAGCAGACAAGTTCTTCAATATCTCCATTGATTCCATCATGTGGCCAGTAGGCTTTAACCAGGTTAGCTGTTTGAATCTAGATTGGTCAACATTCATTTATGTGGGCATAAAATATCTTTACCAATGGAATTCCTATAGCATCAGTTTTAACTAATCTAATTACAAATAACCTACGGAAGGAAACCATATATATGCAAGAATGCTTAATTTCTAATGGCTGGTTTACAATACTGCACCTTTGATTTTGTTCCCCTCTTAATTATGGATAATCAATTCACTGGTTTTGATGTAAAAGATCCAGTTCAGTGTACTAGATTTCATCAGTCTAGTGACATCAAAATTGTTTTAAAAATGAGAAAATTTATGTAATCAGTATAGAAATGGCCTTTAAAGAGTGGGGATGATGGTTATAGGAAAGCCAGCAATTGCAATCATGATAGATATTCAATGAATTTGTTTGAGAAAAAAAACTCAAAATAATGTCATCACACTACTTCTGCTTATCAATATATTTTTATTCCATTGATTCTACAGGAACAGTATCTCTCCAAGCACTTCCTTTACCCTCTGCATCTTAAAATATTCTTCTTCCTTTATTGGTAGGCTTTACCTCTATCTTTATGTAATGATCCTTGTGAGACAGGATACAGCAAGGCCAAGAAGGAAGGGCAGTTGTTTTGCTGCTATGATTGCCGTCTATGTCCAGAGGGGAAAATATCCAAGGTGAAAGGTAGATATTTTCCAATTATAAGGGGACTAGTGTACAAAACTGTGCAGAATCCATTATATCAATTCCACAATGTTCTTTTTCAGACATGAGTGATTGCTCTCCATGTCCAAATGATCATTATTCAAACCTCCATCGAAATAGGTGTATTCCAAAGCGGATCAGCTTTTTGTCCTACAAAGAGTCTATGGGGATCAGTCTAACTGTTCTTTCCCTGTGCTTTTCATTGAAGACAACTTTGGTGCTTATAATCTTTGTTAAATATAAAGACACCCCCATTGTCAAAGCCAACAACCGGAATCTCACTTACACTCTCCTTGTTTCTCTCCTGCTCACTTTCCTTTGTGTGTTTTTATTTATTGGGAGACCTGGTAAGATTGTGTGTCTCCTTCGACAACCAGCATTTGGACTCATCTTCTCTGTGGCGATTTCTTGTGTATTGGCCAAAACCTTTGTTGTGGTATTAGCCTTCATAGCCACCAAACCCGGGTCGAAACTGAGAAAATGGGTGGGTGGAAGAATAATCAGTTACATTATTCTTTCCTGCTCTCTTGTTCAATTAAGCTTTTGTGCTGCATGGCTGATTATATGCCCACCATACCCAGATTTTGATGCACACTCAATGTCTGAAGAAGTTATCCTGGAGTGCAATGAGGACTCCTTCATGTTCTGCTGTGTTTTGGGCTTCATGGGTTTTCTTGCTCTGGTTTGCTTCTCTGCTGCTTTTTTAGCTAGGAAGTTACCTGACAGTTTCAATGAAGCCAAATTCATCACCTTCAGCATGTTGGTCTTCTGCAGTGTTTGGCTGTGCTTTATTCCAACCTATCTAAGCACAAGGGGAAAATATACGTTGGCTGTGGAGATCTTCTCCATGATCTCCTCCAGTGCTGGATTATTGGTGTGCATCTTTCTTCCCAAGTGTTTTATCATTGTGATGAGACCTGAATTGAACAATAAACATCAGCTCATGAAAAGAAAGTTTTAAACCTTTGTCTGTTTGCCTCTGATTATTTATAATTAGCCAGATATTTGGATCATGCTTGGAAATATTCCTTGGGGAGATTTTTTTTAGGTAGAACTGATTAAATAAGCAATATTTTCTCTGTTCTCTGTTTTCAAAAACTGGTATGTGTCTGTGGGTCATTCATTTTGGTGTTATTTCCATAATTTTTAATTTCATGATTCATTCCCATGACATTGAATTTACATAAGAAAGTTGAATATAAGATCCTGCATTAGATATTTGTGGACATGTGAAGGACCAATGGTTTAATTGATTTCAGATATTTTTTTTTTTTAAATAATTCATCTTTCACATAAGTGGTCCACTTTCCAATAAATAAACAAAAGAAATCACCAATTAAAGGTTTTTGTTAGATTGATGTACTGTATGTTTGTTCAATTATATGGCAACAAAAATGGTATAATTTAACACAAAAAAATAATCTTAGTTAAATAATATTTAACTAAGATTTGTGAAGGGATAAGCAATTCCTTTTCCTGTTTTTTATTTCTCAATTAAATATTTTAATTAAAAGGATTAACTTTGTTGAAAGGAAAACACTGGGGTTTTTTTTTGGGGGGGGGGAATATTCCATCCATGTTGGCAGCAAAGTCACAATTTGCTGCCTTTGCACCAGGATGGCTGGCCATCATTAATGGAATTGTGAATCCTGTATTGTACTAGCAAATTCTATAGAAAAATTGTCAGGGTATCTGTCCTTGAAGAGAAACCCAAAAGAAAGTGGGTCATGCAACAAAATGTATGTTGTTGTACAATTAAGGACTGACTAAAGAAGAAGAAAGTTAATGTTTTGGAATGGCCAAGCCCAAATTCTGACCATAATCCTAGAGAAATGTTGTGGAAGGACCTGAAGCAGAATGGTTCATACAAGGGAAGCCACCAACATCCTTGGCTGAAACTGTTCTGCAAGGTAGAATAGGCTAAATTTCCACCAAGCCATTGTGCAGGATTAATGAACAGTTATCAGAAGCATTTACTTGCAGCTATTGCTACTCAAGGGTTTGGATTAGGGTTAGGGTGCACACTGGTTACTGAAAGGAAATATTCTTATATTTTTGCCACACACAAATATATAGCTTTGAGTCATTTTTTTCAATAAATATTTGGATAAATATAATGTTTTTGAATTAATTGGATTCTCTTTCTTTAGTTTTAGGACATGTGTGGAAAAGAGATCCATTCCAAAGAAATTTATCTTTACATTTGTTTTGTAACTTTTAAAATAACCAAAATAATCAAGCTGACTTGAAAAGCTCGGTATAATTGGGATAGGTCAATATTTGGACAGTGGTCAACCAGAATTTCCAGGATGCTTAGACTGAGCAGCATAACAATCCCAGAAGAAGAAGAAGAAATGCTGTTAAAGTAGAATACAGATAGTCCTCAACTTACAACAGTTCATTTAGCCACCATTCAAAGTTAAAATGGCACTGAAAGAAGTGACATCACTGTTTTTACACATACCATGTAAATGTTAACTATACTTTATAGAAATTATTATTCCTCTATTTGCATCTTGCATCTGTATCTATCTAGGCAGATTTTTCTAATTTTAATAAAAATTTGTTGATAAGAATCACTGCATATCATCTTTAGGGTACCTGGCATGTTTTCTTTTGAGATGCAATACACTTTTTCTGAGTGGAAGAGCTCAGAATTCTCAGTTGTTGTTATTAAACTTAAACATTGGTTACCTGTTTCTCTTTTTGAAACCCATGGGATTCTAAGGCAATTGAAGAAATAAAGGATATTATTATTCTCCATGATATTCCAACCACAGTTGGAAGCCACAAAGCTCTGTGAGTTTATTCAATAGTATGTTGCACTGTCTATTCCTGTCTGAAAAACAGAAGAAGAAGTCAGGTCTCTTGGAACTATTTGGAGACATCCAAGGATCATGTGGCAGAGAGGGGTATTTGTATACAGAAAGAAGCCATTCATGGAAGACGATCATATTCCTGCAATCATTGTTTCTGTTAATGCCTCAAGTGGTGTGCAAGGAATCCATCCATCATTGTGATTTGGATGAGCCTCTTCCTATTTGTCACACATATCATCAGCTTGAAAATGTTAACATTGCTGGCATTATTTCTGTATTCTTAACATTTTCTGACTCCCTTGATTTCAATCAATATCCTTCTCAGGGATTTCATGATAGACTTATGTAAGTACATCATCCATTTATTTTCAACCTATGGACCTTACAGTTCAATCATATGATGATCAAAATGATCTTTGTAATAACCAAGACTCCAGATACAAACACATTAAATAGAATTTTCAGTCCATTCCCATGTAAAGTTGAAAAAAAGAAGACAAAGCTGAATCTCTATTATAATAAATCACATCTATATATTTATAAAAATAGATGTTGCTGCAGATTAATTGATAAATCTATAACAAAACTGGGAGTAGGAGGCTATATTTCCCATGATATTTTTTATCATTTGATACTCCCAGTGTCAAAATTAATCAATTTCCTTGTGGATATAAACAGTTTTTAGAAGATGGAGTTTGATATTGGTCCGTTTTCATGTATTTAAAAATAATTCTTATAATTTCAAGACAGTGTTCATCTTGTATTAGAAAAATAACTCCAGATTCTGGAGGGATATATATGTGCTTTGCTCTGAATTTTCCAGGATTCTAGGCAAATAGTAAATATTTTATAGTAAAATACATCAATTTATTATACTACTGAAAGTTTAAACCTGTGATAGCAGGTTTAAAGGATAGCAGACCCTTTTTAATGTATTGTGTAATTTTTGCTACAGAACATGGTTTCAGAATTACCAGCACATCCTTGCCATAGCATTTGCTATCAAAGAGATCAATGAAAATACCCAGATCCTACCCAATGTCACTCTGGGCTTCCAGATTTATAACAGCAATTTCAGTCCAATTTGGACTTACCTTGCCTCAATGATGCTTCTCTTAACTCAGGGCAGATTCATCCCTAATTACAAGTGTGGGGTCCCAAAACATTTGGCTGCAGTCATTGGGGGATCTGATATCTCTCTCCATATGGCAACTCTTCTGTGCATCTACAAAGTCCCTCAGGTAAGATACGTTGATTATGTATGGCACTACCAGAAGAAGGCTAAAGTGTTAGCTTTTATAATAAAGTACATGGTTCAAATTCTATACAACCTTTTGATAGATGATCAGATGAAGAATTTGATAGATGAGCGTTTGAAGAATTCTAACTTCAAAAGTTGGAAAAAAAGATATTTCTTAATAGTTTAAATATTTCAAATTATTGTAAGAGATTATTTATAGATCTTCCCCTGCCACGGCCACCACACCATGCCCGCCAACCCACGCCCACAGTAAAAAAAATGAATTTCACCACTGGATCAGGGACAAGCAGTCATGCAAATTTCGAGTATCACACCTGGGCTTTCAGCTTTCAACTAAGGCATTGCAGGTCTCCAAACAAGCTTAAAGATGTGAAAATGAAAAAGGGAAGTATGTTAAAATTACAAGAGGGAGAGATTATACAAATGAATTATGCAAAAATGTATATCATCAATTTTATTTCAACTTTCATATATTCTTCCCTGTCATTTTTCTCAGCTGACCTATGGCTCTGCTCCAGTCATGGATAAAGAGACTCAAGCAGTTTTCTTCCAACAAATGCTTCCAAATGAATCTCACCAACATAGGGCTCTCCTCCAGCTATTGCTCTATTTTAGATGGATCTGGATTGGAATTCTTGCTCTGAAAGGTGGCAATGGAAAGAAATTTGTACAGGAGGTGCTTCTCATGTTTTCCCAGCATGGCATCTGCTTTGATTTCATACAAGAGTTCACCAATCTATCTTTTTACAGTGATTATACTGATGTAGTAGATGGAATAATCCAAATATACCAAGTTCTGATGAAAAGCACAGCCAAGGTGATAATCTTGTATGGAGAAAGGATCATAACTGCCCTGAGAACATGTCTCCAGTTTTCAGAAGTGGAGGATATTCCAAGGAAAACAAAAATCTGGTTGATAACAGCTCCAACAGATTACATGTCAGTTTCCCTTCACACATCTTGGGATATCCACTTTCTGCAAGGTGCTTTATCCTTTGCAATTCACACAAAGGAGATCCAAGACTTCCAGAAATTTCTTGAAAGGATAAATCCACGGAATAACCAGCACGATCATTTTCAGAAAGACTTTTGGAAACAAGCATTCAATTGTTTCTTCCAACATTCTGTGGCAGAGAAGTCTGAGAAAAAATGTACTGGATGGGAGAGGCTTGAGAGCCTTCCCACGTCTGTGTTTGAAACACTCATGAGTGGCCAGAGCTACAATATTTACAATGCTGTCTATGCTGTGGCACATGCTTTGAAATCTCTGTATTTATCTAAGTCCAGACACAGAACAATAGTGAAAAAAGGAAGGAAACAATTTCACAATTACATGTTGTGGCAGGTAAGACTTTCAGCAGAGAAATGCAGAAACCTGGGAGGATTTATATTGTTGCGGTCTTATGGTCTTTATAATTTAAATCCTTCTCTCCTCCACCATTCAGTCAGAATTGAAGAAACTTCTTGGATGAGAAGCAAAATGTCTTCAAGGAAAAACAAAGTTCAGTTGCCTTTTGGAAAAGCACCTTTGGGTCAACTATGTCTGGGATGACTAATAATCTCCATAGTCAATATTATGTAAGAATATCAAAATTAGGTCTAAAAGTTAAATGAAACAACATCTTAACCAACTGAAATATTTATATCATCATATTGAAATCACATAAGGCATTCTACAAAATTATAAACACATCTCTTAGAATTTGCTTCTGTCCATTAAAATGACTGCCATTTCAGCCTGTAAGCAAATGGAGATACTAATAAGTAAGTAAATGCTACCTCTAGATCATGGGTTTCAAACTCGCAGTGTCATGTTTCCATCACGTGATGTATTGTGACATTTTCCCCTTTCATGGAGCTGTTGCAGTCTTATGGTCTTTATAATTTAAATCCTTCCCTCCTTCACCATTCAGTCAGAACTGAGGAAACTTCTTGGGTGAGAAGCAAAATGTCTTCAAGGAATGTTTTGAATAGATATTCAAAAGAACAATGTATAATATAACAATGTATAATTTTAGAGCAAATTAATGGAAAAGAAATGGAATCATTTTATATGCTTCCAGAAACAAGGTTCTAGAAGAAACAATGGAGGGAGTGAAGGTATTTTTTTTAACATCTCAGGGTCTTAATAAAAGTGGAGCAAGACAGGATGTCATTTTGGGCATACCTCTTTTCAGACATAAGTACTACTAATGAGGGAAAGGATAATAGATCCCAAAATGGAATTTAGGACATCAAATCCAACCCCTGTTCAGTGCAAGATTTTAAATTTCCTTCCACATCAACAGATGTTGACTCTGCCTTTTCTAAAAAATAACCAGAAAAAAAAATCCCTTTTTGTCATCAATTCCTTTTGATGAACATCTACTTAAATATCATTTCTTAGTTAGAAAATTATTTTCTAAAATTATTTTCTCTTAAGGAGAGAAGCAACCTAGAATTAAGGAGAAATTTCCTGATAGTTAGAATAATTATCCAGTAGAACCTCACTGGAGATTTTTAAAAACAGACTGGACAGTGGAACCATTTGTCTGAAATGATATAGTCTCAATATAGCGTCTATAGCAGGGGTGTCAAAGATTCGGCCCGCAGGATGGTTAAATCTGGCCCACATGGCTGCCCTGGAAATAACAAAGGACTTGCAGGAGATGATTCAGCCTGGTGCAGGCTGACCGGGTGCTGATCTGTAACCTGGTGACAGCCATTTTCATTGGCAGAGTGCTGCAGGAGGCAGTTGCAGTTGCAACTGAAAACAGAGCACCCCTCCCAAGCACCATCTTTGGCATCGTGCTAACAAAACAAACTTGCATACCCTCCACAGTGTAGGGCAGTGGATAGCCTGTGCTGCCATCCAGGGGTCCTTGCGTGACCCGGGAGAGACAGCAAGGCTCTTCTGGAGCCTGGTCTCACCTATCCCTGGTCTCACCTTCCTCCACTAGAGAAAATGGATCACCCACAGCCTTGCTGGGCCACCACAGCCACCACACAAGTTATGTTGAGTGGAAACGCCTACCCTAAACACACCCACCCTGATTATGCCCCTACCGCCTTGAGTTCAAACACAACCCTGAAGTGGCCCTCCATGAAATCGAGTTTCACACCTCTGTCTCTAGTATCAAATTTTATATGTGATCAGTTTACTTAACTGATGATAGACTGCTGTTTCATAAAATTTTCCCTAAGGTTATATTTTCTAATCACGTATTAAAAATATTTTAATTTTATTTCAGTAATGTGAAATTTTGGAATTTTTAATTTGTCTCTTTCTCCCACTTTACATCTCTATATTTCAGCTTCATTCTTTTCTGAAAGGTATTACATTTAATAACAGTGTTGGTGAAAAGATCTCCCTTGATAAAAATGGAGAATTCATTGGTGGATTTGACATTATCAACTGGATCACATTCCCAAACCAGTCCTTTCTTAGGGTCAAAGTTGGAATGGTAGATCCCACAGCTCCAGCCGACAAGTTCTTCAATATTTCCATTGATTCCATCACGTGGCCAGTTGGCTTTAATCAGGTTAGCTGTTTGAATCTAGATTGGTCAACATTCATTTATGTAGCATAAAATATCTTTACCAATGAAATTCCCATAGCATCAATTTTACCTAATGTAAATAGAAATAACCTAGGGAAGGGAAAAAATATATATGCAAGAATACTTAATTTCTAATGGCTGGTTTACAATACTGCATATTTTATTTTGTTCCCTGTTAATTATGGATAATCAATTCACTGGTTTTGATGTAAAAGATCCAGTTCAGTGTACTAGATTTCATTAATCTAGTGGCATCAAATTAAAAAAGAAAAAGAAAATTTATGTAATCAGTATAGAAATTGCCTTTAAAGAGTGGGAAAGCCACCAATACCAATCATGATAGATATTCAATGAATTTGTTTGAGAAAAAAATACACCTCAAAATAATGTCATCGCAATACTTCTACTTGTCAATATGTTTTATTCTGTTGATTTTACAGGAACAGTATCTCTCCAAGCACTTCCTTTACCCTCTGCATCTTAAAATATTCTTCTTCCTTTATTGGTAGGCTTTACCTCTATCTTTATGTAATGATCCTTGTGAGACTGGATACAGCAAGGCCAAGAAAGAAGGGAAGTTGTTTTGCTGCTATGATTGCCGTCTGTGTCCAGAGGGGAAAATATCCAAGGTGAAAGGTAGATACTTTCCAACTATAATGGGACTAGTGTACAAAATTGTGCATAATCTATTATATCAACTCCACTATGTTCTTTTTCAGACATGGATGATTGCTCTCCTTGTCCAAATGATCATTATTCAAACCTCCATCGAAATAGGTGTATTCCAAAGCGGATCAGCTTTTTGTCCTACGAAGAGTCTATGGGGATGAGTCTAACTGTTCTTTCCCTGTGCTTTTCATTGAAGACAACTTTGGTGCTTATAATCTTTGTTAAATATAAAGACACCCCCATTGTCAAAGCCAACAACCGGAATCTCACTTACACTCTCCTTGTTTCTCTCCTGCTCACTTTCCTTTGTGTGTTTTTATTTATTGGGAGACCTGGTAAGATAGTGTGTCTCCTTCGACAATCAGCTTTCGGACTCATCTTCTCTGTGGCGATTTCTTGTGTATTGGCCAAAACCTTTGTTGTGGTACTAGCCTTCATGGCCACTAAACCCAGGTCGAAACTGAGAAAATGGGTGGGTGGAAGAATAATCAGTTACATTATTCTTTCCTGCTCCCTTGTTCAATTAAGCTTTTGTGCTGCATGGCTGATAATATGCCCACCATATCCACATTTTGATATATACTGAATGCCTGAAGAAGTCATCATGGAGTGTAATGAGGACTCCTTCATGTTCTGCTGTGTTTTGGGCTTCATGGGTTTTCTTGCTCTGGTTAGCTTCTCTGCTGCTTTTCTAGCTAGGAAGTTACCTGACAGTTTCAATGAAGCCAAATTCATTACCTTTAGCATGTTGGTCTTCTGCAGTGTTTGGCTGTGCTTTATTCCAACCTATCTAAGCACTAGGGGAAAATATACATTGGCTGTGGAGATCTTCTCCATGATCTCCTCCAGTGCTGGATTATTGGTGTGCATCTTTCTTCCCAAGTGTTTTATCATTGTGATGAGACCTGAATTGAACAATAAACATCAGCTCATGAAAAGAAAATTTTAAACCTTTGTTTGTTTGCCTCTGATTATTTATATGTACCCAGATATTTGGATCTTGCTTGGAAATATTCCTTTGGGGAGAATTTTTTTTTTTTTTTTTAGGTAGAACTGATTAAATAATAATATTCTCTCTGTTCTTTGTTTTCGAAAACTGGGGCATGCGTATGTATTTTCTAGAATCAAACCAAAAAATAAAGCCAGAAAAATATACAGAACATCTTAATTTACATCTGTCAAATGCAAAGACAGCAGATAGAAATGAAACATCACCAGTGTCTCATATATCCCATGTAGTCTACTACAAACTAATTACTTGGCAACTTATATTTTCTAATTTTTCCATCTCATGCCATTTGCTTCACAATTTCTGGTTCACATTCTTGATGAGCAATCCAAACTCCTTCACATTGAAGGTTTATCTTCTATTACCTGTAGGATCAACGTTACTGCATTGCTGTTAACTTGAGTAGGGGAAATCTGCAAGATGTGGCAGCTGCCCTTTTAGTGAATGCATGTCTTCCCCTTCTCCTCCTACCCTCATTTTCTTCTCCTACTGCTTCTCCTTTTTGTATCATTTTCTCTTTTCTTCCTTCTCCTTTTACTATCTTTACTACAAAGTGACTATTTTCACAATAGTTTATCAATACAGGTTGTCCCCTATGATATGACTGGCAGCTTAGCTAACACTTGTCAATGTCCTTTCATTTCATTCATTTTGGTGTTATTTCCATAATTTTTAATTTCATGACTCATTCCTATGACATTTAATTTAAATAAGAAAGTTGAATATAAGATCCTCTGTTAGATATTTGTGGACATGTGAAGGACCAGTGGTTTAATTGATTTCAGATATATATTTTTTTAAAAAATAATTCATCTTTCACACCAGTGGTCCACTTTCTAATGAATAAACAAAAGAAATCACCAATTAAAGGTTTTTGTTAGATTGATGTACTGTATGTTTGTTCAATTATGTGCCAATAAAATGGTATAATTTAACACAAAAAAATAATCTTGTATTTAACTAAGATTTGTGAAGGGATAAGCAATTCCTATTCCTGTCCCCCCCCCCAATTTAAATATTTTAATTAAAAGGGTTAACATTGTTGAAAGGAAAACACTGAATTCGTGTGGGAGGGGGGGTATTCCATCCATGTTGGCAGGAAGGTCACAATTTGCTGCCTTAGCACCAGGATGGCTTGCCATCATTAATGGAATTATGAATCCTGAATTGTACCAGCAAATTCTATAGGTAAATGTCAGGGTATCTGTCCTTGAAGAGAAAGCCAAAAGAAAGTGGGTCATGCAACAAAACACACGTCGTTGTACAATCAAGGACTGGCTAAAGAAGAAGAAAGTTAACGTTTTGGAATGGCCAAGCCCTAATTCTGACCTTAATTAAGGTGACCAGATTTTAACATTGGTAAAGAGGGACATTGTGGGCGTGGCTTATTTTGTGGGCATGGCTAGCTGGTCATGTGACTGGGTGGGCGTGGCTAGCTGGTCATGTGACCGGGTGGCCATGGCTATGTGTATAGGATAAGGTGAACAGATTTTAACATTGGTAAGAAGGACACCATTGTGGGCGTGGCTTATTGTGTGGGCGTGGCTTGGAGGCCATGTGACTGGGTGGGCGTGGCTAGCTGGTCATGTGACCAGGTGGCCATGGCTATGTGTATAGGGACTACTCAGAGGACTGAAAAGTCATTTCTGACAGGTCCTCACACTTTTGACTGGTCCTCACACTTATGACCATCCTCACATTTATGCCCGTGCAGCATTCTTAACAACCATGTCACTCATTTCACAACTGCTTCTCTTTCATTTCATTTCATTTTATTTTTTCATTTTATTAAATTTGTATACCGCCCTACTCCCGAAGGACTCAGGGCGGTGAACAGCCATAAAATAAAACATATAGATACAAAATTTAAAATAGAGATAAAACTAATGAAATAAATTTGGCTGAACCATTAAAAAACCCCAATAAATTAAAACCAAATTTAAAATTCCATTTAAAAAGAGGAAAAGTTTAGGTCAGGCCAGCTTGATGGAATAAGAACGTCTTAAGCGCGCGACGGAAGGTACGCAGGTCCGGAATCCTCCGTATCTCCGGGGGGAGCTCGTTCCAGATCGTAGGTGCCCCCACAGAGAAGGCTCTCCCCCTGGGGGCCGCCAGTTGACATTGTTTGGCCGATGGCACCCAGAGGAGCCCCTCTCTATGGGAGCGTACTGGTTGGTGGGAGGCTATTGGTGGCAGCAGGCGGTCCCGTAAATAGCCAGGTCCTAAGCCATGGAGCGCTCTGAAGGTGATAACCAAAACTTTGAAGCGCACTCGGAAGACCACCAGGAGCCAGTGCAGCTCACGCAGGAGAGGCGTTACATGGGAGCGCCACGTCGCTCCCATCACCACCCGCGCGCCCGCACTCTGCGCCAGTTGGAGCCTCCGAGTGCTCCTCAAGGGGAGCCCCATGTAGAGAGCGTTACAATAGTCCAGACGGGAGGTGACGAGGGCATGAGTGACCGTGCGTAACGAGTCCCGATCCAGAAAGGGACGCAACTGGCGAATCAGGCGGACCTGATGAAAAATCCTCCCCGTCACGGCCGTCAAGTGCTCTTCTAAAGACAGCCGTGAATCCAGGAGGACACCCAAGTTGCGAACCCTCTCCGTGGGGGCCAATGTTTCGCCCCCAATAGTCAGCGATGGCACCAGCTGACTATATTGGGATGTCGGAAACCACAGCCACTCAGTCTTGGATGGGTTGAGCCTGAGCCTGTTTCTCCCCATCCAGATCCGTACGGCCTCCAGGCACCGGGACATCACTTCAAGGGCATCGTTGGGGTGGTCTGGGGTGGAGATGTACAGCTGGGTGTCGTCAGCGTACTGATGGTACTCCACCCCGAAACCACGGATGATCTCACCCAGCGGCTTCACATAAATGTTGAACAGAAGGGGCAAGAGGACCGATCCTTGTGGCACCCCACATATAAGGGGCCTCGGGGTCGACCTCTGCCCCCCTGTCAACACAGACTGTGACCAGTCAGAGAGAAAGGAGGAGAACCACCGTAATATGGTGCCTCCCACCCCCAACTCTTCCAACCGGTGCAGCATGATACCATGGTCGATGGTATCAAAAGCCGCTGAGAGATCTAATAGGACCAGGACAGAGGAACAACCTCTGTCCCGAGCCCTCCAGAGATCATCCACCAACGCGACCAATGCCATTTCCGTGCTGTACCCAGGCCTGAAACCTGACTGGAACGGATCTAGATACGTCGTTTCATCCAGGTACTGGGGAAGCTGTCGTGCAACCACCCTCTCAACAACCTTCGCCACAAAGCGAAAGTTGGAGACTGGATGATAGTTAGCCAATGTTGCCAGATCCAGGGAAGGCTTCTTGAGGAGAGGTCTCACCACCGCCTCTTTCAAGGCGGCGGGAAAGACACCCTCGCCCAATGAAGCATTTATAATCCCCTGGAGCCAGCCTCGCGTCACCTCCCGGGAAGCCAGCACTAACCAGGAGGGGCACGGGTCCAACAAACATGTGGTCGCATTCAGTCTACCCAGAATCCTGTCTACGTCCTCAGGGGTCACAGAATCAAACTCATCCCAGATAACATTCTCAGGACCTGCCCCTGTCATCCCCGCTGGATCTACCCAGTCGGAGTCCAGATCTTCCCGAATCTGAGTGATTTTGTCATACAGATACTGAACAAAATCCTCGGCTCTTCCCTCCAAGGGGTCCTCCCTTGCTTCCTGGTGGAGCAGGGAGCGGGTCACCCTAAACAGGGTGGCTGGGCGGTTATCTGATGACGCAATAAGAGCAGCAAGATAAGTGCATTTTGCTGCTTTTATTGCCACTAGGTAATTCTTAATATGAGATCTTACCAGTGTCCAGTCAGATTCAGTACGACTGGCCCTCCAACTACTCTCTAGGCGTCTTTTCTGGCGCTTCATCTCCCTCAGCTCCTCAGTAAACCAAGTAGCCAGGTGAGATCGGCGCCGGGTAAGAGGCCGCAAAGGCACGACTTGATCCAGAGCTCCAGCGGCCGCCCTATCCCAGGCGGCCACTAGGTCTCCAGTTGAGGCGTGAGCCAGAACCTCAGGAATTGGCCCAAGCTCCATCTGGAACCTATCAGGTTCCATCAGGCGCCTGGGGTCGTACCATCTCATCGGTTCCGCCTCCCTGCGGCAGGGTGCAGCGGTTCGAAGGTCAAGGCAAAGGAGAGAGTGATCCGACCATGACAAGGGCTCGATGACTATGTCCCCTATCTCGAGATCACTCAGCCACTGTCCAGAGACGAAAATCAGGTCCAATGTGTTTCCCCCCATGTGCGTAGGGCCATGAATTAGTTGGGTCAGATCCATAGCCGTCATGGAAGCCATGAACTCCCGAGCCACCTCAGACGTCTCACCCACAGACGGCAGGTTGAAATCCCCCATGACCATAAGTCTGGGGGTATCAACCGCCTCCGCGGCGATAACGTTGAGTAGCTCGGGCAGGGCTGCTGCCACGTGACAGGGAGCCAGGTACATGATCAGCAAACTCCTCTGAACCCCATGACCCCACTTCACAAGGAGGGTCTCACAACCGGCCATGTGAGGAACAGTGGCCTCCCTCGGCCTAAGGCCTTCTCTAATAATAACCGCTACTCCCCCACCCCTCCCCTGTGACCTCAGCTGATGGAATGCCAGGAAGCCTGGTGGGCACATTTCTACCAGAGGGACCCCTCCCTCCGGGCCCAACCAGGTCTCTGTAATACCCGCCAGGTCCGCTCCCCCCTCCTGAACCAGATCACAAATGAGGGGGGCTTTATTTATTTCGGAACTGGCGTTGCACAACATCAGTCGAAGGCCCGGGCCCTGAGGGTCTGTACAACCTGGAGAACGAGTGGAGCCTTGGGGGCCGGAGCACGCTACCGCTCGGAGACAGCGGGTGCGCGCTCCCTTAACGTGATATGGCCCCCTGCTCCCACTATATCGACCCCTCCCACTCACAGTACTGATAATAGAAACATAATCTGGACAAGCTCGACCCCCCCATCACCTCCGGATCCCCCATCCCCTCCGCCGCACATAGTGGCCAGGCCTGACCCTCCCCTTGGTGGGTCTTCCCCCAAACCCACAACCCTAGTACCAATTTTTCCCTCCCCCCCGGGACCCCTTAAAAATTTACCCAATTTACTTAAAAAACCCCTCAACCCCCTCTTCGCGGCATGCCACCTCTCTGGGTTCCAAAGCCCGTCATTGAGGTAGGCCCTCGATAATGTGGAGGGCCAGACCTGCGAAAGGGGGGAGTCTCGCAGCGCAAGAAGCTCAATGGTTGAATACATCCACAGAATGGGAAAGGGTGAAGATGGCATCTGGCCAGGGTTCCATAAAGTCTAAAAGTCCTGAGGATAAAAGGCAGCAACAAAAATGTGGGTAACTGGACTCCACTGTCCTCTCACGACAGTGGGAGGAGTCCCATGCCATTCCGATAAATCTAGGGGATGTTCCTCCCAGACATCCTCTCACGATGTCAGGCCAGATGGAATGTGCTATGGAGAAGTTCAAAAGCTGTCCCCTCTAATAGGGATGGTAGTAGTAACCCAGACTCCCTGGGAACCCACTTCAAGCTGTCCGTTTGTCATATAGTCCGGGGCGGATGGAATAAGCCAGTCCAGAAGGCAAAAGTAGATAGTAAGACCAGGGGCAGAGTTCGATGACACCCAGAAAGATGGAAAAAGTGGCTTACGAGGCAAAAGGCAGCTGGGGTAATGACTATAATGAGGCCTACACAAGCCAAAAAAGGGGGCGAGGAGATGGCCCGAGGCAGCCCACGGTCAGCCCTCAGCCATCCTCCAGCCTCTCCCACTCCCTGGTCTTTAGTCATTTTTATCCCCAGGCTGCAGCTCCAATTCAGGGGGGCCTCCGGATTCAGCCAGGAAATGGGTCCGTAGAGCCAGCCCCTGATAGGTCCGGGCTGTTGGCAATTTGCCTCTCCCCACATTTGGCTGCTGCCCCCTCTCCTCCACTAGCGTCCAAGGCAGTCCAAGCCTCGTAGGCACCAGTGCTGCAGCTGCCGCCGTCTCCAACAGGGCTCCCACCACGCTCCAGAAACGCCAGGGGCCTTAAGAAAGACCCCAGAGAGACCAGAGAGCCGGGGAGACCCCCATTTCGCTGCCGCCGCTGCTGCAAAGCCACCGCCGCCGTCCCGACCACCGCCGACCATAGTGGGGGGGGAAGCACCGCTGAACAGCTGTTGCTGCCGCCACCCCACAGCGCCTTCAGACGGCCGTATCTCCTCAGTCCTGGTGTCCCGGAGGGCAAGAAATCCCTCTATATGCTGGGAGGAAGCCCCTTTCACTAGGACTGGGGGCCAGGATGATCGAATTTGCCCCCACGGTCCCCAAAATACCAGGAATCGCCCCTTTCTCCCGGGAGCGTCTCAGCTCAAATCCACCATCTTGGGCATGCGCAGAAGGAGACAAGGAGACATGGTGACAAGATAGGGCAAAAACGTAAAATGTGAGGACAGTCGTAAGTTCGAGGACTGGTCAAAAGTGCGAGGACCAGACAAAAATAACTTTTTCAGCCCTCTGAGTAGTCCATATGCACAAAAGGACTAACCAGAGGGCTGAAAAAAGTCATTTCTGACAGGTCCTCGCACTTTTGACTGGTCCTCACACTTATGACCATCCTCACATTTATGCCCATGCAGCATTCTTAACAACCATGTCACTCATTTCACAACTGCTTCTCTTCACCATGATGACAAGATAGGGCAAAAATGTAAAATGTGAGGACAGTTGTAAGTTCAAGGACTGGTCAAAAGTGTGAGGACCAGTCAAAAATAACTTTTTCAGCCCTCTGAGTAGTCCATATGCATAAAAGGATACAGTAATAGAGAGGGATGAAGGAAGGGAAGGGAAATTAGAGTAGGAGTGACAGTAAGAGAGGGAGGAAGAGAGGAGGAGAAGGAGAAAGGAAGAGGAAATAGGGAGGAGAAGAAGAGGGTGGGGGGAAGAGAAAGTAAGAAGGAAAGAAAAGAGAGGTGGTAGGTTTGAGGAGAAAGATTGCTGTACAATAAAAAAGATGAAAGGGAAGAAAGCCAACCCCAAACAAATATAAAGATATTAAGATAAAGAATGAATTGTTAAACTTTAAAGAATAAAAGAGAACAAATATGAATAAATAGCAATAATTAGAAACACACATACAAACATACAATGTATTTTCTTTGAACAGAATATTTGGCTGGTTCACAAATTTAAACAGTGTTTAGTCATTTCAATTAAATTTACAATTTCTATATTTCCTTTTTGCCATATTTATTCCTCATCTATTTTTTTAAAAAAACAATATTACCCTTCATCCTCATCTCTAATCTTAATCAAATTCAATTTTTCCCTTCTATTCTATATTATACCCCTTCCCATTGTCATCTATTTTTATATCCATCCTCACATTGGTTAATTATGTAATTATGTAATACAGTTGTTTAATACAAATTCAACATTTTAATATAAATCAATTAGTTATATAACTATATTTTTTGTATATTAATCAATATGAACATGAATATTCCAATTATTTCCATGCAATCCAATTTCTTACAAATCAATTAATTATATTTACCAATAATAATAAACCAAATAATTTCCCCCATATATTCCTCCAAACCACAACTTAACCATTTCTGCTTTCAACACAGTATACAATTAATAGTATCTCAATTATTACAATTCCCTAGTTAAAAAGAGCTTTTTTTTCTTTTGTGTTTTAAAATCTTGAACTCTCCTCTTTTGCCATAAATAATTTTCCATTGTTTGCACCTACCTTTTTTGGTGAGGAAAAGGAAAATAAATCTGCTGCCTAATTTTCCAACGTTGCAAGCAAACAGCAAAGCCAACAGCCTGTTTTACTTTCAGTTTCGTTTTGAGCTTGGTTTGCACAAAGAGAAAAAAAAAACTGCTGAGCAATTTAGCAAGAGCAGAGCCCTGCGCAAATCAGCTGAGAGGGGGAAGCCGAGCTAATCAACGTAGGGCGGACCTTTGAAGCCCTGCGGCAAGAGTTTAAACAGGTTTTTTCCCTCTAGCCATCAGCTGGGACTCAGGAGGCAGCCGGGACTCAGGAGGCAGAATGAAAAATCGGGACTTTTTTAAAACGCTGCGGGAGGCGGGACAAATTGCTCAAAAGTGGGACTGTCCCACCAAAAGTGGGACGTCTGGTCACCTTAACCTTAATGCTAGAGAAATATTGTGGTAGGACCTGAAGCAGAATGGTTCATACAAGGGAAGCCACCAACATCCTTGGTTGAAACTGTTCTGCAGGGTAGAATGGGCTAAATTTCCACCAAGCCATTGTGCAGGATTAATTAACAGTTATCAGAACATTTACTTGCAGCCATTGCTACTCAAGGGTTAGGATTAGGGTTAGGGTACACACTGGTTACTGAAAGGAAAGATTCTTATATTTTTGCCACACACAAATATATAGCTTTGAGTCATTTTTTTCAATAAATATATGGATAAATATATTTTTTTTATTAATTTGTTTAATTGGATTCTCTTTCTTTAGTTTTAGGACATGTGTGGAAAAGAGATCCATTCCAACTTTGTCGAAATTTGTCTTTACATTAGTTTTGTAACATTTAAAATAACCAAAATAATCAAGCTATGTCTTGAAAATTTAGTTTCAGTTATAGTTTAGTTTATTTTGATTTGTATACCGCCCTACTCCCGAAGGACTCAAGGCAGTGAACAGCCAAAGATAAAACACCTATAATATAAAATTAAAAAAAAACAATTTAAAATACATTAAATAAATTTGGCCCATACTGATTAAAAACCCCTGTTTTTAAAAAACCAATTAAAATTAACAATTAAAAGGAAGTTAGGCCAGGCCAGCCTGTTGGAATAAAAAGGTCTTGAGGACACGGCGGAAAGGCGTAAATCCAGAATCTTCCATATCTCTGGGGGGAGCTCATTCCAAATGGCAGGTGCTCCCACAGCTTGGTATAATTGGAATTGGTCAATATTTTGACAATGGTCAACCAGAAATTCCAAGAGTATAGCTTAGACCAGTGATGGCTAACTGTTGTGGCATGTCAGTGGCCTGTTCAGATTCTTGCTCTGAAGGATGGAGAGAAATTTGTACAGGAGGTACTTCCCATGTTTTCCCAGCATGGCATCTGCTTTGATTTCATATAAGAGTTCACCAATCTATCTTTTTACAGTGATTTTACTGATATAGAAGATGAAGGAATCCAAATATACCAACTTCTGATGAAAAGCACAGCCAATGTAATAATCTTGTATGGAGAAAAGATCATAAGTGCTCTGAGAACATGCCTCCGGTTTTCAGAAGTGGAGAATATTCCAAAGAAGACAAGAATCTGATTGATAACAGCTCCGACAGATTACATGTCAGTTTCCCTTCACACGTCTTGGGATATCCATTCTCCCTTGAGGATGGAGACAGCAGCCAGACGTGGGTTGTGCTCATTGGTCAGAGATTGGACTGAGCCTGGAATTCTTTTAAAATCCGCCCCCTGTTGCTAGGGCTCCCAGCTTTTTGCTCAGTCATCAGACTGGACAGTTGTGTGGATTGTGGTTCTAGTGACCTTTAGTTTTTAGAGCTATTCCTTATCCTTGATTTTTAGATTTGACTATTGGACTGATTGACTATTCTAAGCATTCTGATTCGGATTTGTTGTTCCAGGCCTCTCAGAGGTTTTTTTCCTCATTTCTGAGGTTTCCCTC
Organism: Arizona elegans; assembly: GCA_022577455.1. Taxonomy (NCBI): domain Eukaryota; kingdom Metazoa; phylum Chordata; class Lepidosauria; order Squamata; family Colubridae; genus Arizona; species Arizona elegans. The sequence continues at coordinate 5,291,148 of JAKOOJ010000021.1, read as the reverse complement.
CTTGCTTCTGTACTTTCCCTCCATTTCCAGCATTATACGGTCAGTAATTAATTTCCCTTTGTTTGGAGGAACTTAACGCTCCCGTGGTGGGGCTTTGCCTGCCCTTTAACCATCCTGTCTGGTTCTTTCGTTTAAAAATAAAATAGTGGAGCCTCGCGCCCCCTCCATTTGCTGCCTGGCAGCCATTTTCTCTTCCCCTTTGTTGTGTGAAGCTTTGCTGTCTTTAAGAGAGTCTTTGACTCACCCAGATAGCCGCTTGTCGGCTCCACATTTTCCGGCTGCTAATTACCTCCGCAAGACCGGGGCAACACTTAAGGTGTTCTTTCAGCCCCATACGCTACCAGGAGCCTCGCCACGCTAGCACGCCACGCTAGTGAGCCTCGTAACCACTTACGAGGCACTAACAAGGCTGTGGAGTCTTGCGCTTCCTTGCTGGAGTCGGCGCCCAGCGTTAATTGATTTCAGCTGCTGGGCGCTTTTCCCGCCGGCATTTTTTTCGCCGGCGCTTGAACTAGGGATGCTTGCCCTGTTAATTCCTATTCAGGTAGAGGTTTGGCAAGGCTTGTTTTTGGGCGCTGCTAAGTTTCTCTGGGGAAAGTTATACAGGCATACAGGTGTCTTTCCTCTTATCGCTTCCTTAGTGTCCGCGCCATTTTGAGGCACCACAGTATTGCTGGTTATTTCTGAGGGCCTCCAGTCTGACCAACTGCGCCCTGTTTGGTTGTCCCTTTCTGTCATTTGTCAGCCGGAAAATTTTCTGACATCTGAGTTAACAAGATAATTGGCTTTCTAGTATCAAATATTCAGACTTATTATGCCCAAATCCTTATCCAAATCAAAACATGGCCATAAGGCCACAGTGCGGGCTCAGTCTGTGGCCTCAACCAAGGAGGACCACACTTTTGCTCACAAGGCGCTTGCCCCGCCCACAAGTTCGAGGGGTTCAGCCAAGATTCCCACTAAAGGGATTGGCCAGGACAAGCCTCCCACCAGCCAACGTCAGGAGGCTTCTGCATTAGCCCTGGAGCACCCCAAGGGGCTCAGGTCTACTTCTAGCAGACCCAGACGGGTGTCCTCAGCCACTTCTGATCAGGTGTCTCTCCAAGATTTCCAATTGTCTGCTGAACCCACGAATATGTGGGGTTCTTCTTCAACCAGAGTCATGGTTCCTCCTGTGGAGTCCTACGATCCCACTCCTCTGGGGCTTCAGGCTACCCCAATTTCTGTTCCGGTCCGTACCTCTACTGAGGTCGGGCCGGCTGGCGACCAAATGCAGGTTACTTGGCGTCCTGAGGACATTCAGCGCATGATTTCTGTGGCTGTGCAGCAGTCCTTAGCGGAGCGGGGGTTTCCGGCTCATAACCCTCCCACAACCCAGTCAGTCCTTGAGGCCGATGAAGGTCCTGTAGACGATTTTAATATGGAGGATGCAATTTCGCTGGTGGGATCAGACTCCCCGGCCATCTCCTGTGTCAGCGACCATTCCCTCCAAGTTGATGTGGGAGGCCTAGAACCAGACTTATCAGAGGATGAAGGTATACCTCCTGATCAACCCGCCTTTACAGGCTTGTTTCCTCAGGCTTTGTTTAAGTCTTTATTGTTCAAGGCGGTAAATGCGGCCCAATTGGGTCCCTCTAACCCCCCGGAACCTGCCTCTACGGTAGGCTCCTTAAACCCATTGTTTGCTGAGCAACCTAAACCAATTACAGCAATCCCGACGCCTCCCCTCTTTTTAGAGGTTATACATAAGCAATGGTCTACACCATCTTCAGTACCGGTACCGTCCTCTACGGACAAAAAGAATTTCATTGTTTCCCCAGACCTTGATTCTCTGCTGCAGGTACCTCCTGTGGACGCCCCTGTGGCGTCTTTGCTGTCAGCGTCATCTCTGCCAGGGGACCCGGAGGAAGGCCTCAGGCCGGAAGAACGCAGGACTGAACAGGGCTGCAGAGGGCCCACCTAGGGGCAGCATGGGCCATTAAATCAGCGGCCACGGCCTCTTTCTTCAATCGCACCACGCTTCTCTGGCTTCGCCAGCTGCAAGAAAATATGGCCTCTGAGGACTCGAGATTGAAGCAAGACCTCAACAAGATTGTTGCTGCGGTACAATTTTCCGCGGATGCCACTTTAAACGCTACACAGTTTGCGGCAAAATCCATGGCCTCCTCTGTTGCCGCTTGTCGCCTGGTCTGGCTTCGTCACTGGCAGGCGGATACCAGACACAAGTGGCGCCTGGCCTCTGTCCCCTTTTCGGGCACTAAGTTATTCGGAGATGCCTTGGACAAGTTTCTTATCGAAACCAAGGACAAATGAAAGATTTTGCCTGCTGTTTTTCGGAGGGGGGAGCCCCGCTTCTCTCCTTATGGTTCTCGTCCCCCAATGAGGGCTTCGGAAGGTGGTTTGGGCCCCTCACGTTTCATGGGTAATTTCCATGCGGGGTATCTAGGCCCTAAACAGAGGAATTTCCAGGACAGACTTCCCAGGGGGAGGGGTTTCGGTTCCTGGCGGCCCTTTCGAGGGGGAGGGGGTCACTTCATCCATCGCCATCATTAGTAGTACCTACGATCCTCCCATTGGCGGAAGATTGGGCCTCTTCGCCAAAGCTTGGGAGAGTACTACTTCGGATTGCTGGGTCCGGGCCTCCATTTCATCGGGTTTGGCCATTGAATTTGTTTCCACCCCCACTTTGTCTTTTACTCACTGTCCCCTGTCCCAGATAGCCAAGGGTAGATCCCTCATGGAGGCGGCTATCAACCATCTGCTGGCCATCAAGGCCATTCAATGAGTGCCTTGTGATCAGGCGGGACAGGGGTTTTACTCTTGGGTCTTCTTAGTCCCTAAGTCATTGGGTGGGTGGAGACCTATTCTGGACCTTAAACGTTTGAACCGGTTTGTGATCTATAGAAGGTTCAAAATGCAATCCTTACGTTCAATCCTAGACGGTGTTCGGAGGGGCGATCTCCTCTGCTCAATAGATCTCACGGAGGCTTACCTCCATATCCCCATTCGCCCTTCCCATAGGAAGTTCCTCTGTTTTTATTATGCTGGGGTTCACTACCAGTACACGGCCTTACCTTTTGGTCTTTCTTCTGCTCCCCGTAGCTTCACTAAGATTTTGGCGGCCTTGGCGGTTCACCTCAGGCTTCAAGCCATTCGTCTCCAGTGTTACCTGGATGACATCCTCCTTATGTCATCTTCCCATCAGCAGGCCATGTCGACCTCTTACAGTCCAGACTCTAGCGTCACATGGCTTCTCTGTTAATGTAGAGAAAAGCCACCTGAAACCCTCGACTAGAATCCTTCATTTGGGGGCTATTATTGATTCGGAGCAGGGTAGAGTTTTTCTCTCCCCAGATCGGCAGGCCGCATTGAGATCCATGGTAGCTAAGGTCCTGAGGGATAAGAGAGCTTCCCCTTTATTTCTTTCCAAGCTCCTAGGCAAGATGGTCTTGGCCATCTCGATAGTTCCCTGGGCCGGGTTACACCTTAGAGACCTCCAATGTTTTCTCTTGCCTTTTCAGAGAACGGGCAGGGGTTCCTCTCTCACCAAGGTGGCAGTTCCAAGGGAGGTGCTCTCCTCCCTTTGCTGGTGGCGCTCTCCAACGCTCTCCAAGGATTGTCTGTTCCTGGACCCTCAGTGGGTAACAGTGACCACCGATGCCAGCAAATTCGGATGGGGGGCTCACTGCAGATCTCAGATCGCTCAGGGCACATGGTCCATTCTGGAATCTACCCGCAGCATCAATTGGCTGGAGCTGCGAGCAATTTACCTGGCGCTTCGAGCATTCCAACTTCTGGTGTCTGGCGAACACGTATTAATTCTCACCGACAACACCTCTGCCAAGGCACACGTCAATCGCCAAGGCGGCACCAGGTCCCTGTCGCTGATGCGGAAAGCAAAACGACTAGGCCTTTGGGCAGAGAGGCAACTGGCCTCCTTGAAGGCGGACCATATCTCGGGCGTCTCGAACATGACAGCAGACTGGTTGAGCCGTCAACAAGTAGACCATGGAGAATGGGCCCTGCATCCTCTCCTTTTCCAAGGGATAGCAGCTCGTTTTGGAAGCCCACAGGTAGATCTGTTTGCATCCCACCAGAACAACAAGTTACCTTGCTTCTTTTCCCACTTTCCCTCCGATCAAACGAAAGCGGTGGATGCCCTTCGCTCTCCTTGGCCACAAGACCTGTTGTACGCCTTTCTGCCTTTTCCCCTCATTCCGAGGGTCATTCGGAAACTACTGCAGGAGCAGGCAGAGATCATTCTGGTGGCGCCACACTGGCCGAGGAGGTCATGGTTTGCGGACCTCATCTCTCTGTGTCCCCTCCTTGGAGGATCCCTTGTACTCCAGATTGCCTCAGCCAAGGGGCGATTCTGCATCCAGACCCTTAGTGGCTTTGGATGACCGCCTGGCGGTTGAGTGGGAAGCTCTACAGCGGGACCTCATCCCACCTGATATAATTCATACCATCCAGGCATCCCGGCGTTCATCTACCCAACAGATTTATTCTGCTACTTGGCAGTCCTTTTCCTCTTGGTGTACAACTCAAGGGTTTCCCCTCTCCAGGCTTCCATCTTACAGGTTCTTCGATTTCTACAGTCGGGCTTGGACAAAGGGCTGTCTCCAAACACGCTCCGGAGGCATGTGGCAGCTATTTCTTCTATCTTGACATATAACTCGGTTCATTCGTTGTCCCAACAGCCGCTGATCCAATGATTTCTCCGAGGAGCAACTAACATCTGTCCACCCGTGCTACATTGATCCTGGGATCTCGCCCTGGTGCTGGATTCCCTTATGGGATCACCATACGAACCTCTTGCTTCTGTCAGCTTGCGTCTGTTATCCAGCAAGGTAGCCTTCTTGGTGGCTATCACTTTGGCACGCAGAATTTCCGAGCTTGCAGCGCTCTCCACTAGGGAGGATTTGTGTGTTTTCCATGGGGATCGTGTGGTCCTCAGATTGGATCCTACATTTGTGACTAAGATTAACTCTCCCTTTCATCGTTTGCAGGAACTGATTCTGCCAGATTTCTATCCCTGTCCTTCCAATCCATTGGAGAGCCAGTTACATACCCTGGATGTCCGCCGGGTGCTTGAACTCTACATCCAGAGGACTTCGGCTATTCGGCAAACAGAATCACTGTTTGTTTCCTTTCTACCGTCTTCTTTAGGTCAACGAGTTACTTCTTCCACAGTGGGGCATTGGATCAGAACCACGATTACGACTGCATATGAACTTCGGTCGTTGCCTCTTCCTTCCAATGTCACAGCCCATTATACCAGGAGTGCGGTAACCACGGCGGCTTGGTCTTTGAACGCCTCTTTGGACGAGATCTGCAGGGCGGCAACTTGGACATCTCCTTCTCCCTTTATCAGACACTATAAACTGGATAAGTTCGCCTCTGCAGAGGCTGATTTTGGGAGGAGGGTGTTACACCGTGTTAAGGCTCGGGAGGGGTGTTCTGTCCAGACTGTCCCCACCAATGATATGGGGCAGTGATCTTTGGTATGTCCCACGTCTGGCTGCTGTCTCCACCCTCAAGGGAGAAGGGACGTTGGTCCTACCTGATACGCCCCTTCTCGTTGAGTGGAGACAGCAGCCAGCCCCACCCTGATTTCAGTCTGGTCATCCATGTCGTGGTATTATTGAATTGTTGTTTACTAATTTTCTTTCCACACACCGAGTCTGGATTTCCTTCGACAAAAGCTGGGAGCCCTAGCAACAGGGGGCGGATTTTAAAAGAATTCCAGGCTCAATCCAACCTCTGACCAATGAGCACAACCCACATCTGGCTGTTGTCTCCACTCAACAAGAAGGGGCGTATCAGGTAGGACCAACGCCCCATTTCTGTGTTTGAAACACTCATGAGTGGCCAGAGCTACAATATTTACAATGCTGTCTATGCTGTGGCACATGCTTTGAAATCTCTGTATTTATCCAAGTCCAGACACAGAACAATAGTGAAAAAGGGAAGGAAACAATTTCACAATCATGTATTGTGGCAGGTAAGACTTTCAGCAGAGAAATGCAGAAACCTGGAAGGATTAAATTGTTGCAGTCATCTGGTCTTTATAATTCAAATCCTTCACTCTTCCACCATTCAGTCAGAACTGAAGAAACTTCTTGGATGAGAAGCAAAATGTCTTCAAAGAATTTTTGAATAGATATTCAAAACAACAATGTATAATACTGTATAACAATGTATAATTTGAGAGGAAATGGAAAAGAAATGAACTAAGGAGAAATTTCCTGACAGAATAATTATCCAGTAGAACCTCAGACTGGATAGGGGAACCATTTGTCTGAAATGATATAGTCTCAATATAAAGTCTACAGCTTGGGTGTCAAAGATTCGGCCCGCTGGATGGTTAAATCTGGTCCTCAGGGCTATCCTGGAAACAGCAACAGACTTGCTTGAGATGCTTCGGCCTGGTCCAGGCTGACCAGGTGCTGATCTGTAACCTGGTGGCAGCCATTTTCATTGGCAGAGTGCTGCAGGAGGCCGTTGCGGCTGAAAACAGAGCTTGGAAGGGGCACACATGGCTTTCCCAAGCTCCGTTTTCATTGGCAGAGTGCTGCAGGAGGCAGTCACAGCTGAAAACAAAGAAACCTCACCCCCCAAGCACCATTTTTGCTGGCAGAGTGCTAGCAAAGCAAACTTGCATACCCTCCACTGTGTAGGGCAGTGGACAGCCTGTGCTGCCATTCAGGGGTCCTGAAGGGTTTGCCCCTCTCCCTGGTCTCACCTTCCTCCGCTAGAGAAAATGGATCATCCCCAGCCCAGCCTGGGTCACCAAGGCGTCCCCAACACAAGTGATATTGAGTGGAAATGCCAACCCTAGCCATGCCCACCCTGACTATGACCTCTACCCCCCTGAGTTCAAACACAACCCTGATGCGGCCCTCAATGAAATCGAGTTTGACACCTCTGGTCTATAGTATCAAATTATATATTTGATTTGATTTGATTTGAACAGATTACTTAACTGCAGTTTTATAAATTTTTCACTAGTTATATTTTGTGATCAAATATTAATAATATTTTAATTTTTAAAAAAAAATTCTTTGTTTAAAGAAACATAGTCTAATTTGTCTCTTTCTCCCTCTTTACATCTCTATATTTCAGCTTCATTCTTTTCTGAAAGGTATTACATTCAATAACAGTGTTGGTGAAAAGATCTCCCTTGATAAAAATGGAGAATTCATTGGTGGATTTGATATTATCAACTGGATCACATTCCCAAACCAGTCCTTTCTTAGGGTTAAATTTGGAATGGTAGATCCCACAGCTCCAGCAGACAAGTTCTTCAATATCTCCATAGATTCCATCATGTGGCCAGTAAGCTTTAACAAGGTGAGCTGTTTGAATCTAGATTGGTCAACATTCATTTATGTAGCATAAAGTATCTTTACCAATGAAATTCGCATAGCATCAGTTTTAACTAATCTAATTACAAATAACCTAGGGAAGGAAAACATATATATGCAAGAATGCTTAATTTCTAATGGCTGGTTTCCAATACTGCACCTTTTATTTTATTCCCGTATTAATTATGGATAAGAAATGTACTGGTTTTGATGTAAAAGATCAAGTTCAGTGTACTAAATTTCATCAATCTAGTGACATCAATTTTTTTAAAAAATGAGAAAATTTATGTAATCAGCATAGAAATTGCCTTTAAAGAGTGGGGATGATGGTTATAGAAAAGCCACTAATACCAATTATGATAGATATTCAATGAATTTGTTTGAGAAAAAAAATACATCTGCATCTTAAAATATTCTTCTTCATTTATTGAAGAAGAATATTTAGGTATAGGTAATGCCTATAAAGATATAGGCATTACCTATATATTTATGTAATGATCCTTGTGAGACAGGATACAGCAAGACCAAGAAGGAAGGGGAGTCATTTTGCTGCTATGATTGCCATCTATGTCCAGAGGGGAAAATATCCAAGGTGAAAGGTAGATAATTTCCAATTATAATGGGACTACGGTACAACACTGTGCATAATCCACTATATCAACTGCACTATGTTCTTTTTTTAAAAAAAATATACTTTATTGGTTTTATGGTTAAAAACATCAAATCTCTACTAAAATCAGAAGTGCAGTGTTTGTTCATATTTACAAAATATACATCAGGTATACTTCACGCTTAAATTGCAAGAAATAAGCATACCCTGACATCATGATTTTATCCTATTGTTTAACCATTCGTACCACTTTCCCCATACTACATGGTGTTTTGATTTCTCATCGTTATTTAGCTCGTTCGTTAGTTTTGACATTTCTGCACACTCTAAAACTTTATTAATATTTCTTCTGGTGGTATGGTTTTATCTTTCCAAAATTTCGCATAAACTAATCTAGCCACTGTTGTAATATGAATTATAAGTTGAATTTTATCTTTGGTAAACCCATTCCTGATTATTCCCAAAAGAAATATTTCAGGGGATAAGACTAATTCCTCTTCAATTATTTCCTATAACCAAATTCGAATTCTAGACCAAAACCTTTTTGTCATTGAACAGGTCCACCACATATGATAGAAGGTGCCAACATCCTTACCACACTTCCAACAAGTTGCTGAAGCATTAGGGAACATTTTCGCTAATCTGGCTGGCGCTAGGTGCCACCTGTGGAGCATTTTATAATGAGTTTCCTATATGTTGCTGCTTTAATCATTTTATAATTTCTATTCCAGGCCTCTTCCCAATCGTTAAAATTTAAACTATATCCAATGTTTTTTTCCCAGATATTTAACTGGTTTCTAGCTATATCCTCTGCCCTGTCCTCATCTAATAAAAGATTATATATTTTTGCTAACATTTTCTTTTCCACCCCCAACATAATTTTGTCTAAATTTCTATGCTTTGCTTCTATGCCATATTGATCCCTATCCTTCTGGTACCTTGAATTTATCTGTAAATAATTCCACCAGTCTAGGTTAAAGCCTTGGTCTCTCAATGTGTCCAGGGATTTAAGGTTCCCGTTTTCATCTAATAAATCCTTATATGTGCCAAATTTTATAATGTCTCTTCTATTTGGGGAGGTCAGGGCCTCCATAATAGAAAGCCAATTTGGTACTTTGGCGTAGAACCGCTGCCTAATTACCTCCCACGTTTGTATAAGGTTCTCCCTTACTTTATGTTTGTGAAAATAGGATTTTTTCTTATTTCTTGGGTCCCACAAATGGGCGTGCCATCCTTCTTGTAAATCGTGACCCTCTAAGGTCAGAATTCTCCTATTTTGCAATGTGACCCACTCCTTAATCCAAACTAATTTAGCTGCCTTTTGGTAAACTTCCCAATCAGGGAGTCCAAAGCCGCCCATATTTCTTTTCCCTTGCAATATCTTATATGAGATCCTCACCTTCTTTCCCTCCCATAGAAAATTCCTAACACTTTTATTAAAATCTAAAAAAAAAAAAAATTGTCTAGACTCACCGGTATGCTTTGGAATAAAAATATAATTTTGGGGAGGATATTCATCTTAATTGCTGCTATTTTGCCCGTGAAAGACAGTTTTAGCTTTTTCCATCTATCTAGATCCTGGTATATTTTTTGTAATAGTGGGGTATAATTATCTTCTTTTAATGATGAATACCTTGGTGTTATCCATATTCCTAAGTATTTTGTTTTCTTCACTACCTGGAGACCTAAAGATTCTTCCAACTCTTTCTTATATGCTTCTGTTACGTTTTTCACTATTATTTTGGTTTTTGTTTTATTAAGTTTAAAGCCGGCAACTTCTCCATATTTCTGTATTTCCTATAGTAATTTTGGGCCAGTTTCTAATGGGTCTTCTATTATTAGAGCCACATCATCTGCAAAGGCTTGCGTTTTGAAAATTTCTTTCCTAATCTTTAGTCCTTTGATTTCTTTATTAGATATAATAAAGATCTAACTGCACTATGTTCTTTTTCAGACATGGATGATTGCTCTCTGTGTCCAAATGATCATTATTCAAACCTCCATCGAAATAGGTGTATTCCAAAGCGGATCAGCTTTTTGTCCTACGAAGAGTCTATGGAGATGAGTCTAACTGTTCTTTCCCTGTGCTTTTCACTGAAGACAACTTTGGTGCTTATAATCTTTGTTAAATATAAAGACACCCCCATTGTCAAAGCCAACAATCGGAATCTCACTTACACTCTCCCTGTTTCTCTCCTGCTCACTTTTCTTTGTGTGTTTTTATTTATTGGGAGACCTGGTAAGATTGTGTGTCTCCTTCGACAATCAGCTTTCGGACTCATCTTCTCTGTGGTGGTTTCTTGTGTATTGGCCAAAACCTTTGTTGTGGTACTAGCCTTCATGGCCACCAAACCCGGGTCCAAACTGAGAAAATGGGTGGGTGGAAGAATAATCAGTTACATTATTCTTTCCTGCTCCCTTGTTCAATTAAGCTTTTGTGCTGCATGGCTGATAATATGCCCACCATACCCAGATTTTGATGCACACTCAATGTCTGAAGAAGTCATCCTGGAGTGCAATGAGGATTCCTTCATGTTCTGCTGTGTTTTGGGCTTCATGGTTTTCTTTCTCTGATTAGCTTCTCTGCTGCTTTTCTAGAAGTTTTAAACGTTTGTCTGTTTGCCTTATTTATATGTACCCAAATATTTTGATCATGCTTGGAAATATTTTAGAGGATTTTTTTTTTTTTAGGTAGAATTGATTAAATAAGCAATATTCTCTCTGTTTTCTGTTTTCTGTTAGGAAGTATAGAACAGTTGGGTTGGCAATATATATAAGCCATCAATGCATGTTTGCAGTCAAAATGTAATGTATAGCTTTAAGATTGTAATGATGTATTGCATCATACTGTATTCTGATTGGCTAGCTCTGTGGCCAACGTACTTAAGAGGAACCTTGAATCATGGCTTATTGTTCTTATTACATTATTATTGCTACCTCTGCTCCTCTCTGCCCGTTCTCTCTGCATGATCACTGCTTGATCATTGCTACTTGTTGTTTTCTAATGTTTTACTGATTGTTTTAATGCTGTACTTGTTCCTGTTTGCAACTCCAAAAAGAACTGTTTTATTGCATATGCTACAACAACTGGTAAGAAGACTTTGTTCCTGGAATATCCCTGGATTGACATTTTAACTATCTTTATCTGTGTATGACCTGGATTGTTTATTGGACTTTTTCCTAAAAGTAAAAGAATATCACAACTCATTTTGTTTGTGTATTGACAGTGCTTATTCATTATATGATGCCCTTGAAGTGATGTCCCAGTGCCTGGAGGCCGTGTGGACCTGGATGGGGAGAAACAGGCTCCAACTCAACCGAGTGGCTGTGGCTTCCGGCATCCCGATATAGCCAGATGGTGCCATCGCTGGTTATTGGGGGCGAATCATTGGCCCCCATGGAAAGGGCTCGCAACTTGGGCGTCCTCCTGGATACACGGCTGTCTTTAGAAGAGCATATGACAGCCGTGGCCAGGGGGCCTTTTTATCAGGTCCGCCTGATACGACAGTTGCGTCCCTTTCTAAATTGGGACTCCCTATGCACGGTCACTCAGGCACTCGTCACTTCCTGCCTGGACTACTGCAATGCTCTCTACATGGGGCTCCCCTTGGGGTGCACCCGGAGGCTCCAGTTGGTCCAGAATGCGGCCGCGTGGGGGATTATGGGAGCGATGGGGTGCTCCCATGTGATTCCTCTCCTGCGCGAGCTGCACTGGCTTCCTGTGGTCTTCCGGGTGCGCTTCAAGGTGTTGGTGACCACCTTTAAAGCGCTCCATGGCTTAGGGCCAGGGTATCTACAAGACCGCCTTCTGCCGCAATAGCCTCCCACCGGCCAGTTCGCTCACCCAAAGAGGGCCTTCTCAGGCTGCCGTCGACCAGACAATGTCGGCTGGCGACCCCCAGGGGGAGAGCCTTCTCTGTGGCGGCACCTGCCCTCTGGAACAACCTACCCCCAGAGATACGCACGATACCAGACCTCCGGACTTTTCGTTGGGCCCTGAAAACACATCTATTTCATCTAGCTGGGTTGGCTTGACCCCATCCTTGCGGTTTTAAATTTATAATTGGTTTTAACTGGGTTATTTTAAATTGATGGCCAAAATTATTTAATGTTTTTTAAATTGTTTTTAAATTTTATATGTTGTGTTTTTACTGTGGCTGTTCACCACCCTGAGTCCTGTTGGAGAAGGGCGGTATACAAATTAAATAAATAAATAAATAAATTATCACTCTCAGCCACTTTCATGTGCACACACTTGTTACTCAAGGGTTACTCTGCGCATATTCTTCAACATTTTTGAAAACTGATGTGTGTGTGTGTGTGTGTGTGTATTTTCTAGGATCAAATGAAAACATGAAGTCAGAAAAATATACAGAACATAATTAATTCACATCTGTCAAATGAAAAGACAGCAGATAGAAATGAAACATCATGTGTCTCATATTTCCCATGTACTCTACTACAAATTAATTATTTGGGAACTTAGATTTTCTAATTTTTCTATCTCATGCTGTTTGCTTCACAAGTTCTGGTTCACATTCGTTCATATTGAAGGTTTATTTTCCATGACCTGAAGGATCAACATTACAGCATTGCTGTTAACTTGAACAATATTTCCCTAATGCCATATGTAAAAATGGTGAATAAGAAAATGGGAATGTACTTTAGGAAAGAATGGTTCTTAATGACCCTCTGATTGTATCCTAATTTTCTAAAGAGATCATCCAAACTCCCACAAAATTGTGCTATATCATTCGAGATAAGTGACCTGGATCTTTCTTAGAAAGCATCTACAGTAGGAAGAAGCTGTCCAAGATGTGACAGCTGTCCTTTTAGTGAATGTATGTCTTCTTCTTCTCCTTCTCCTTCTCCTTCTCCTTCTCCTTCCCCTTCTACTTCTCCTTTTATTTTCTTCTCCTACTGCTTCTGCTTTCTCTATCATTTTCTCTTCTCTTCCTTTTCCTTTTCCTATCTTTATTACAAAGTGACTATTTTCATCATAGTTTACAAATACAGGTTGTCCCCTAATTTATAACTGGTAGCTTAGCTAAAACTTCTCAATGTCCTTTCATTTCATTCATTCTGGGGTTATTTCCATAATTTTTAATTTCATGACTCTCATGTCATATTTCACCTAAGCATCTCTTAAATAATTCATTCCACTGACATTTAATTTAAATAAGAAAGTTGAATATAAGATCCTCCATTAGATATTTGTGCACATATGAAGGACCAATGGTTTAATTGATTTCAGGTATAATGGTTGTTTTAAAAAAATAATTCAGGTATTATGTTTTTTTTAAAAAAATATTTTATCTTTCATACTAGTGGTCCACTTCCGAATAAAAGTTTAAAGGTTTTTGTAAGATTGATGTACTGTATGTTTGTGAAATTATGTGGCAATAAAAATGGTATAATTTAACACAAAAAAATTAAATCTGTATTTTACTAAGACTTGTGAAGGGATAAGCAATCCCTGTTCCTTTTTTTTTTTTTTTCAGTTTAAGTATTTTAATTAAAAGGGTTAACATTGTTGAAAGGAAAACATTGCTTTTCAGGGGAAAAAAATATTCCATCCATGATGGCAGCAAGGTCACGATTTGCTGCCTTTGCACCAGGATGGCTTGCCATCATTAATGGAATTATGAATCTTGAATTGTACCAGCAAATTCTATAGGAAAAAGTTCAGGGTATCTGTCCATGAAGTGAAACCCAAAATAAAGTGGGTCATGCAACAAAAAACACAACTTGTTTTACAGTCAAGGATTGGCTAAAGAATAAGAAAGTTAATGTTTTGGAATGGCCAAGCCCAAATTCTGACCTTAATCCTAGATAAATATTGTAGAAGGACCTGAAGGAGAATGTTTCATACAAGGGAAGCCACTAACATCCTTCAGTTAAAGTTGTTCTGTAGGGCAAGTGGACTAAATTTCCACCAAGCCAATGTGCAGGATTAATTAAAAGTTATCAGAAACATTTACTTGCAGTTATTGCTACTCAAGGGGATAAACACCGGTTACTGAAAGCAAGGATTCTTATATTTTTGCTATACACAAAATACATATAGGTTTGGATCATTTTTTTTCAATAAGTATATGGATAAATATAATGTTTTGTATTAATTTGTTTAATTGGATTCTTTTTCTCTAGTTTTAGCACTTGTGTGGAAAAGAGATCCATGCAAACTGGAAGGAAATTTATTTTTACATTTGTTTTGTAACATTAAAAATAACCAAAATAATCAAGCAATGTCTTGAAAAGCTTGGTATAATTGGGATTGTTCAATATTTAGACAGTGGTCAACCAGAAATTCCAGGAGTACAGCTTAGACTAAGCAGCATAACTACCAGAAGAAGAAGATGAAATTCTGTTAAAGAAGTATACTGGTAGTCCTCAACTTACAACAGCTCATTTAGCGAAGTTAAAGTTGAAGTTACAATGACAGTGAAAGAAGTTCCTGTGTGAGCTGCACTGGCTCCCGGTGGTCTTCCGGGTGCGTTTCAAGGTGTTGGTTATCACCTTTAAAGCGCTCCATGGCATCGGGCCTAGCTATCTTCGAGACCGCCTGCTGCTACCGACGACCTCCCATCGTCCCGTGCACTCCCACAGAGAGGGCCTCCTCAGGGTGCCATCAGCCAATCAATGTAGGCTGGTGACCCCCAGGAGGAGGGCCTTCTCTGTGGGGGCACCTACCCTCTGGAATCAGTTGCCCCCAGAGATAAGGAGAATCCAAGACCTTAGTGCCTTCTGCCGTGCTCTTAAAACCCATTTTTTCCAGCAAGCCAGGCTGGCTTAAGAAGAAATTTTAAATGTTTTAACTGGTTTGTATTTTTAATTTTGGGCCAAATTTATATTTATTTAAATTGTTTTTTAATATTTGTATTTTATGTTTTTTTAATTCTGGCTATACGCAGCCCTGAGTCCTCAGGGAGAAGGGCGGTATATAAATTTAATAAATAAATAAATAAATAAATAAATAAATAAATAAATAAATAAATAAATAAATAAATAAATAAATGAATGACATCAGTGTTTTTACACATACCATGTAAATGTTAACTATACTTTATATAAATAATTATTCCTGTATTTGCACCTTGGATTTGTATCTATCTAATTTTAATAAAAAATCATTTATTTATTTTTTTGTCTTGTACATATTAGATAATATATATAAGTATAAGCATGAATTGAATACATAATGTGAATACAATTTTCTTTTTTCTTTAATATATATGCCACCCTTCTCCGGAGACTCAGGGCAGCTTACAATGTGTTAAGCAATAGCCTTCATACTTTTGTATATTTATACAAAGTCAGCATACAATTAAAGGGAACATTAGGACAGGGACGGTAGGCACGCTATAAGTATCACTGCATATTATCTCTGGGGTACCTGGTATGTTTTCTTTTGAGATTCAATACACTTTTTCTGAGTGGAAGAGCTCAGAATTCTCGGTTGTTGTTATTATAATTAAACATTGGTTACCTATTTTTCTTTTTTTTAACCCATGGAATTCCAAGGCAAATGAAGAAATAAAGGATATTATTATTATTCCCCATAATATTCCAACCACGGCTGGAAGCCACAAAGCTCTGTGAATTTATTCAATAGTATGTTGCACTGCCTATTTCTGTCTGAAAAACAGAAGAAGTCAGGTCACTTGGAACTATTTGGAGACATCCAAGGATCATGTGGCAGACAGGGGTATTTGTATACAGAAAGAAGCCATTCATGGAAGACGGTCATATTCCTGCAATCATTGTTTCTGTTAATGCCTCAAGTGGTGTGCAAGAAATCCATCCATCATTGTGACTTGGATGAGCCTCTTCCTATTCATCACACGTATCATCAGCTTGGCAATGTTAACATTGCTGGCATTATTTCTGTATTCTCAACATTTTCTGATCCCCTTGATTTCAGTCAACACCCTTCTCAGGGATTTCATGATAGACTTATGTAAGTACATCATCCATTTATTTTCAACCTATGAACCTCACAGTTCAATCATATGATGATCAAAATGTTCTCTTGTAATAACAAAGACTCCAGAAACAAACACATTAAGTAGAATTTCCAATCAATTTGCATGTAAACTTGGAAAAAAAGGACAAAGCTGAATCTCTATTATAATAAATCACATCTAGATATTTATAAAAATAGATGTTGCTGCAGATTAATTTATAAATCTATAACGAAAACTGGTAGCGGGGGGGGAGGCTATATTTCCCATGATAACCTTTATCATTTGATACTCCCAGTGCCAAAATTAATCAATTTCCTTGTGGATATAAACAGTTTTTAGAAGATGGAGTTTGATATTGGTCCATTTTCATGTATTTAAAAATAATTCTTATAATTTCAAGAAGTATCCATCTTGTATTAAAAAAAAATAACTTCAGATTCTGGAGGGATATACGTATATGTGCTTTGCTCTGAATTTTCCAGGATTCTAGGCAAATAGTAAATATTTTGTAGTAAAATACATCAACCTATTATACTACTGAAAGTTTAAATCTGTCATATTGTGAAACAGACCCTTTTTAATGTATTATGTAATTTTTGCTACAGAATATGGTTTCAGAATTACCAGCACATCCTTGCCATAGCATTTGCTATCAAAGAGATCAATGAAAATACCCAGATCCTACCCAATGTCACTCTGGGCTTCCAGATTTATAACAGCAATTTCAGTCCAAGTTGGACTTATCTTACCTCAATGATGCTTCTCTTAACTTAGGGCAGATTTATCCGTAACTACAAGTGTGGGATCCCAAAACATTTGGCTGCAGTCATTGGGGGATCTGACATCTCTCTCCATATGGCAACTCTTCTGTGCATCTACAAAGTCCCGCAGGTAAGATATGTTGAGTATGTATGACACTACCAGAAGAAGCCTAGAGTGTTAGCTTTTATAATAAAGAGCAGGGTTCAAATTCTATATAACCTTTTGATAGATGATCAGTTTTAGCTTGTTGCTAAAATATTCCCAAATAATAGAAAAAAAGTTGTTAGAGTTCAGGAAGCTTTTAAGATGACTAATAGTCATTGTTGATGAACTAATCACATTTGGCACACAACAATCATGTCTTGTAATTCAGTGAACATTTATTATCACCAATAAAGGTATGGAATACAAGAAGTCAAATATTTTCTTAGGTTAATAGCAAAGGTTTAAGATATTCTAATTATGTTACTTGGGCAAATAATCCATTTGGTTCAACACTCCAAATAAAAATTAAAAAATAGAAAAAGGAAAAGTACCAATGACTGAAACAGGACAGGAAAAGGATGGAAATATTTCTTGAAGATCAAATAGAGATTTAAAATTATCAGGCTTCCTAAAATTCCCAATAATTTATCTAAATACCGTATTTTCTGGCGTATAAGATGACTGGGCGTATAAGACGACCCCCAACTTTTCCTGTTAAAATATAGGGTTTAGGCTATACTCGCCATATAAGACAACCCCTCTTCCAATGCACACCAAATAAAAATTAAAAAACATCAACTGGCTCACCCACAATGTAAAAGCAGCTGTGCTAGACCCAAAATGGCCCCTGCAACAAGCAGGAACCTCACACAGCCACAAAAAGCCCCCAAAAAAACTTTCACACTCTACACACACACAACACAACTGGCTCACCCACAATGTAAAAGCAGCTGTGCTAGACCCAAAATGACCCCTGCAACAAGCAGGAACCTCACACAGCCACAAAAAGCCCCCCCAAAAAACTTTCACACTCTAAACACACACAACACAACACAACTGGCTCACCCACAATGTAAAAGCAGCTGTGCTAGACCCAAAATGGCCCCTGCAACAAGCAGGAACCTCACACAGCCACAAAAAGCCCCCCCAAAAAACTTTCACACTCTAAACACACACAACACAACACAACTGGCTCACCCACAATGTAAAAGCAGCTGTGCTAGACCCAAAATGGCCCCTGCAACAAGCAGGAACCTCACACAGCCACAAAAAGTCCCAAAAACCAACTTTCACACTTTACACACACAAAATTCCACATACAGCTTTGTGAAATTTTGTGTGTTTGTGTAGTTAGAGTGAAACACTACAGAAACACACTAAATCTCAGAAAGCTGCACAAATATTATTTTATTTTATTTTTATTTTTATATGAAAGCTAAATTTAAAACTTCCTAAACTTTAAATGGCTAGGTCTAAAAAAGAACAACTAAAAAAACCCCAATTGACTACTTTTTTTAAAGCTCCCAAAGGGGGAAAAAACTTACCCAATAGAACAGGGGTCTCCAACCTTGGCAACTTTAAGACTTGTAGACTTCAACTCCCAGAATTCCTCAGCCAGCTTTGCTGGCTGAGGAATTCTGGGAGTTGAAGTCCACAATCCCTGCTTGCTTGATTGCAGGCAGGGAGTTGCTTGCTGATGGAATAGATTCAGGCAAGCGAAGCAAGGCAAGCGTTGCGACTAGCAGCTGAGGTAAGCAAGCTGGAGGGGGAAATTTTTTTTCCCTTTTACATGGCTCTGGCCATCCCAGATGAGTTGCAGGGAACTCAGCTGGGATCGTCAGAGCTTGGATCGTCAGAGTAAAAGGGAAAAAACTTTTTTCCTTTTGCATGGTTTCTGGCGATCCCAGCTGAGTTGCAGGGAACTCAACTGGGACCGTCAGAGCTGGGATTGACCATCAGAGCTGGGATCGCCAGAGCCATTTAAGGCTCGTCAGAGCCTTTCGGGCTGGTCTGCCTGGTTACAGGAGAATGACACCCGGCGTATAAGACGACGTCCGACTTTTGAGAAGATTTTCATGTGTTAAAAAGTCATCTTATACGCCGGAAAATACGGTATCTTTTTTTGTGATGAAAAAGAAAAGAAATCTGCCTGCCTAATTTTCCAAGTTGCAGCAACAGCAAAGCAGTTTCAGTTTCGTTTTTAAGCATAGATAGGGGGGAAAAAAATCAGCACTTTTTGCAAGGAAGCAGCAGAGCCCTGAGCAAAACAGCTGAGAGCAAATCAGCTGGGGGTCGGGAACCGATCTAAGCAAGGGCTAATTAGCCTATGCTGAAGCTCCGTGGGCCAATAAAATTACAAAAAAACACTGAACCATTTGTTAAATTGCTGGCTCCCCCGCCCCTCGCTCACCACTATTTATTGGCAATAAATAGTGGTGCGGAGGGGCGGGGCAAACCAGCAATTTAACAAATGGTTCGGCTGCACCACTGGTTACAGGGCGGCCCTTTGAAGCCCCGCGGCAAAAATTTAAACAGTTTTTTTTCCTCTAGCCATCGGAGGCAGCAATAGATTGGGAGTGGGCGGGATAAACGAACGGCCGGCGATCCAACAGAGCAGAGAGTGAGGGTAAGTGAAGTGGGGGTGAGAGAGGGCTTTGGTGACCCCTGTGAAATGGCTGTTCGACCCCCAAAGGGGTCGCGACCCCCAGGTTGAGAACCGCGGCTTTAAAGAGTGGGGATGATGGTTATAGGAAAGCCAGCAATTGCAATCATGATAGATATTCAATGAATTTGTTTGAGAAAAAAATAAATCTCAAAATAATGTCATCAAACTACCTCTGCCTATCAATATATTTTTATTCTGTTGATTCCACAGTAACAGTATATCTCTAAGCACTTCCTTTACCCTCTGCATCTTAAAATATTTTTCTTCATTTATTGATAAGCATTACCTCTATCTTTATGTAATGATCCTTGTGAGACAGGATACAGCAAGGCCAAGAAAGAAGGGCAGTCATTTTGCTGCTATGATTGCCATCTGTGTCCAGAGGGAAAAATATCCAAGGTGAAAGGTAGGAAATTCCCAATTATAATGGGACTAGGGTACAATACTGTGCATAATCCACTATATCAATTCCACTATGTTCTTTTTCAGACATGGATGATTGCTCCCCTTGTCCAAATGATCATTATTCAAACCTCCATCGAAATAGGTATATTCCAAAGCGGATCAGCTTTTTGTCCTACGAAGAGTCTATGGGGATCAGTCTAACTGTTCTTTCCCTGTGCTTTTTATTGAAGAGAACTTTGGTGCTCACAATCTTTGTTAAATATAAAGATACCCCCATTGTCAAAGCCAACAACCGGAATCTCACTTACACTCTCCTTGTTTCTCTCCTGCTCACTTTCCTTTGTGTGTTTTTATTTATTGGGAGACCTGGTAAGATAGTGTGTCTCCTTCGACAATCAGCTTTCGGACTCATCTTCTCTGTGGCGATTTCTTGTGTATTGGCCAAAACCTTTGTTGTGGTACTAGCCTTCATGGCCACTAAACCCAGGTCGAAACTGAGAAAATGGGTGGGTGGAAGAATAATCAGTTACATTATTCTTTCCTGCTCCCTTGTTCAATTAAGTGTTTGTGCTGCATGGCTGATAATATGCCCACCATACCCAGATTTCGATGCACACTCAATGTCTGAAGAAGTCATCCTGGAGTGCAATGAGGACTCCTTCATGTTCTGCTTTGTTTTGGGCTTCATGGGTTTTCTTTCTCTGGTTAGCTTCTCTGCTGCTTTTCTAGCTAGGAAGTTACCTGACAGTTTCAATGAAGCCAAATTCATCACCTTTAGCATGTTGGTCTTCTGCAGTGTTTGGCTGTGCTTTATTCCAACCTATCTAAGCACAAGGGGAAAATATACGTTGGCTGTGGAGATCTTCTCCATGATCTCCTCCAGTGCTGGATTATTGGTGTGCATCTTTCTTCCCAAGTGTTTTATCATTGTGATGAGACCTGAATTGAACAATAAACATCAGCTCATGAAAAGAAAATTTTAAACCTTTGTCTGTTTGCCTCTGATTATTTATATATACCCAGATATTTTGATCATGCTTGGAAATATTCCTTTGAGGAGAATTTTTTTAGGTATAACTGATTAAATAAGCAATATTCTCTGTGTTCTATGTTTTCGAAACTGGTGTGTCTGTGTGTGTGTGTGTGTGTGTGTGTGTGTGTGTGTGTGTGTGTGTATTTTCTTGGATCAAACCAAAACATGAAGCCAGAAAAATATACAGAACATTTTAATTTACATCTGTCAAATGCAAAGATAGCAGATAGAAATGAAACGTCACCAGGGTCTCATATATCCCACGTATTCTACTACAAACTAATTATTTGGGAACTTATATTTTCTAATTTTTCCATCTCATTCTGCTTGCTTCACAAGTTCTGGTCCTCTGAAAGATGTGGCAGCTGCCCTTTTAGTGAATGCATGTCTTCTACTTCTCCTTTTCCTCCTCCTCCTCCTCCTCTTATTTTCTTCTCCTACTGCTTCTCCTTTCTCTATCATTTTCGCTTCTCTTCCTTCTCCTGTTATTATCTTTATTACAAAGTGACTATTTTTCACCTTAGTTTACAAATACAGGTTGTCCCCTAATTTATGACTGGTAGCTTAGCTAAAACTTCTCAATGTCCTTTCATTTCATTCATTCTGGTATTATTTTCATGATCTTTAATTTCATGACTCTCATGTCATATTTCACATAAGCATTTCTGAAATAACTCATTTCCGTGACATTTAATTTAGAAAAGAAAGTTTAATATAAGATCCTTTATTAGATATTTGTGCACATATGAAGGACAATGGTTTAATTGATTTCAGGTATATTTTTTTTAAAAAAAATAATTCATCTTTCACACTAGTGGTCCATTTTCCAATATATATAAAAAAGTCACCAATTAAAGTTTTTTGTTAGATTGATGTACTGTATGTTTGTGCAATTATGTGGCAATAAAAATGGTATAATTTAACACAAAAAATTAAATCTGCATTTAACTAAGATTTGTGAAGGGATAAACAATCCCTATTCCTCTTTTTTTTTTCAGTTTAAGTATTTTAATTAAAACTGTTAATGTTGTTGGAAATAAAATATTGCTTTTCAGAAAGAAAATACTCCGTCCATGATGGCAGCAAGGTCACGATTTGCTGCCTTTGCACCAGGATGGCTTGCCATCATTAATAGAATTGTGAATCCTGAATTGTACCACAATATTTTTGCCACACACAAATGTATAGCTTTGGGTCATTTTTTCAATAAATATATGGATAAATATAATGTTTTTGATTAATTTGTTTAATTGGATATTCTTTCTCTAGTTTTAGGACTTGTCTCGAAAAGAGATCCATGCCAATTGGAAATAAATTTGTCTTTACATTTTTTTTGTAACATTTAAAATAATCAAAATAATCAAGCTATGTCTTGAAAAGCTTGGTATAAATAGGATTGGTCAATATTTAGACAGTGGTCAACCAGAAATTCCAGGTGTATAGCTTAGACCAGTGATGGCTAACCTTTTCGGGACCAAGTGCCCAAAGCGAGCACACCCAAACTCCCAAAATGCAATGCACACGCAGCCCCAGTACATGTGTTCCACCCACCCCCAATACCAGAAGTAGAAGATGAAATTCTACTTCTGAAGGAATATAGGAAGTCCGCAACTTACAACCATTTATTTAGTGACCATTCAAAGTTACAATGGCACTGAAAGAAGTGACATCACTGTTTTTACACATACTATGTACATGTTAACTATACTTTATAGAAATTATTATTCCACTATTTGCATCTTGTATCTTTATTTATCTCTGGGGTACCTGGTATGTTTTCTTTTGAGATGCAATACATTTTTTCTGAGTGGAAGAGCTCAGAATTCTGGGGTGTATTCATTAAATACTTTTTACCTGTTTCTCTTTTTTAAACCCATGGGATCCCAAGAAAATTGAAGAAATGAAGATTATTATTATTACTATTCCCCATGATATTCCAACCATGGTTGGAAGCCACAAAGCTCTGTGAGTTTACTCAACAGTATGTTGCACTGTCTATTTCTGTCTGAGAAACAGAAGAAGAAGTCAGGTCTCTTGGAACTATTTGGAGACATCCAAGGATCATGTGGCAGACAGGGGTATTTGTATAAAGAAAGAAGCCATTCATGGAAGATGCTCATATTCCTGCAATCATTGTTTCTGTTAATGCCTCAAGTGGTATGCAATGAATCCATCCATCATTGTGATTTGGAAGAGCCTCTTCCTATTCATCACACATATCATCAGCTTGGCAATGTTAACATTGCTGGCATTATTTCTGTATTCTCAACATATTCTGATCCCCTTGATTTCAGTCAACATCCTTCTCAGGGATTTCATGATAGACTTATGTAAGTACATCATCCATTTATTTTCAACCTATGAACCTCACAGTTCAATCATATGATGATCAAAATGTTATCTTGTAATAACAAAGACTCCAGAAACAAACACATTAAATCAAATTTTAAATCCATTCCCATATAAAGTTGAGGAAAAAAAAAGACAAAGCTGAATCTCTATTACAATAAATCACATCTACATATTTATAAAAATAGATGTTGTTGCAGATTAATTTATAAACCTATAACTAAAACTGGGGGGAGCCTATATTTCCTATGATAATATTTATCATTTAATACTCCCAGTACCAAATTAATCAATTTCCTTGTGTATATAAACAGTTTTTAAAAGATGGAGTTTGATATTGGTCCTTTTTCATGTATTAAAGAATAATTCTTATAATTTCAAGACAGTGTTCATCTTGTATTAAAAAAAAATAACTCCAGATTCTGGAGGGGTATATATGTGCTTTGCTCTGAATTTTCCAGGATTCTTGGCAAACATAAAATATTTTTCAGTAAAATACATCAACTTATTATACTACCAAAAGTTTAAACCTGTCATATTCTGAAACAGACCCTTTTTAATGTATTATGTAATTTTTGCTACAGAATATTGTTTCAGAATTACCAGCACATCCTTGCCATAGCATTTGCTATCAAAGAGATCAATGAAAATACCCAGATCCTACCCAATGTCACTCTGGGCTTCCAGATTTATAATAGCAATTTCAGTCCAACTTGGACTTATTTTGCCTCAATGATGCTTCTCTTAACTCAGGGCAGATTCATCCCTAACTACAAGTGTGGGATCCCAAAACATTTGGCTGCAGTCATTGGAGGACCTGACATCTCTCTGCATATGGCAACTCTTCTGTGCATCTACAAAGTCCCTCAGGTAAGATATGTTGAGTATGTATGGCACTACCAAAAGAAGCCTAGAGTGTTAGCTTTTATCATAAAGAGCAGGGTTCAAATTCTATATAACCTTTTGATAGATGATCAGTTTTAGCTTGTTGCTAAAATATTTCCAAATAATAGAAATAATGTTGATAGAGTTCAGGAAGCTTTTAAGATGACTAATAGTCATTGTTGATGAACTAATCACAATCGATGTCTTGTTAATCAGTGAACATTTATTATCACCAATAAAGGTATGGAATACAGGAACTCAAATATTTTCTTGGGTTAATAGCAAAGGTTTAAGATATTCTAATTATCTTACTTGGGCAAATAATCCATTTGGTTCAACACTCCAAATAAAAGTTAAAAAATAGAAAAAGGAAAAGTACCAATGACTAAAACAGGACAGGAAAAGGATGGAAATATTTCTTGAAGATCAAATAGAGATTTAAAATTATCAGGCTTCCTAAAATTCCCAATAATTTATCTAAGTAGTATGCAGAGAAGAGAAATGAACAGAACTCAAGGCGGATGAACACCGCACTTGGAGAGTCTTCTCTTCCTGGTATAAGGTCCATTTTTCCTCTAAACTTCGGTCTTTGGAAACAGTAACAGGAAACAGTATAGTATTCAATATATCTAGATTTTCATCGATGTTTCTCTCCCCCCCACCTCTCTCTGTCTCTCTCTCTCTCTGTCTGTCTGCTGTCTGTCTCTCTCTCTCTTTCTCTCTCTCTCTCTCTCTCTCTCTCTCTCTGTCTCTCTCAATATAATTTTTAAAAGTGATCCAAACTATCTTTAAAGAAAGATAAAAGAATGGGAAAAAATGCAGGAAAAAACAAAATAAATATATAAAGAAGTGACTTACAGCTTTCATCACAATAAATATAACCAAATTTAATAATAATTTTCCATTTCCATTCTAATATCTCCATTTGTATATTACAATTAAAATATTTAACCTACTTTATTGTACTTTTTTTTTTTTCATTTATGCTTCTCTTTCAAATTTCAATACATTCTCATATATTCTTGGAAATACCTGTTTGTCATTTGTATTAAAAGGAAAGATTGGATGGTGACATCATGGATGCCCAGTTGAAGGCTCCTTTCACATCCCCATTAAGTTACCCATCAAAGTGGTACCCATTTATCTCTTGTAGCAGCCCACTTTCAAACTGCTGGGTTGGCAGAAGCTGGAATTCAACCCACTCCTCAGCAGCAACCAGGTTTCAAACACAAGCCTGCCGATCATCACCTCATCAACATAACTTCATGAGAACTGTGAACTATGCTTCCTATCATTTATAATTTAATAATTTAATTTAATAATTTAATGTCTGGGCCAAAATGATTTAATTTGATTTTATTCTGGTTTTAAATTTTTTGTATCTATGTATTTTATTGTTGGCTGTTCACCGCCCTGAGTCCTTCGGGAGTAGGGCGGTATACAAATCAAATAAACTAAACTCAAATAAACTATAAAGGTGAAACTATTTATCATAGTTTCAAAAGGCGAAAGAACATATTTTTTCATACTTTAAATATTTCAAATTATTGTAACATATTATTTATAGATCTTCAGCATTGTTATCTATGTCCCGCTGCCACTAGTTGTTCCCTTGATTTTTATTTTACATTCTCCTTGGCAAAATTTGTGTGCTTCATGATGAATTAGCCATTTATGTTTGCCCATTATTTCTCATCTATAACATCGTGTGGTGACAGGCACAAAGGTGTTTCTGAGAACAATATGGCTTTCTATCTATTCCATAGTCTCAACTATGTCTAACATAATGATTTAAAAAAAAAAAAACCTTAACTTTGTCATTACATAAATATCCATATCACCCAAATTTTAGGTCATATCTTTCTCACTCCAAAAGTTGTCTATTTTTCAGCCTACCAAATCTTTCATTCAAATCAAATGACAAACTGCAGAGTGCAATTTCAAACCAGGAATTCCCAATCTTTTCCTTCATTTGCATTTTGTAACAACTTATGGTTAACTCACTGTCTTTTCCTGTAGTACAGAAATTAAGGTATCACCTTCTGCCACTGTTTAAATGGTGGATGAGCTGTCAAAAAAGGTACTGATTGAAACATATCGTTTTTCTTAGCTGACATATGGCTCTGCTCCAGTCATGGATAAAGAGACTCAGGCAGTTTTCTTCCAACAAATGCTTCCGAATGAATCTCACCAACATAGGGGAATCCTCCAGCTATTGCTCTATTTTAGATGGATCTGGATTGGAATTCTTGCTGTGAATGATGACAATGGAGAGAAATTTGTACAGGAGGTGCTTCCCATGTTTTCCCAGCATGGCATCTGCTTTGATTTCATACAAGAGTTCACCAATGCAGCTTTTTACAGTGATTTTATTGGTGTAGTAGATGAAGGAATCCAAATATACCACGTTCTGATGAGAAGCACAGCCAATGTGATAATCTTGCATGGTGAAAGTAGGTCCATGTCTACCCTGAGAACATTCCTCCAGTTTTCAGAAGTGGAGGATATTCCAAGGAAGACAAAAATCTGGTTCATAATAGCTCCGACAGATTACACCTCAATTTCCCTTCACACATCTTGGGATATCCATTTCCTGCAAGGTGCTTTATCCTTTGCAATTCACACAAAGGAGATCCAAGACTTCGAGAAATTTTCTAAAAGCATAAATCCAAGGAATGATCAACACGATCATTTTCGGAAAGACTTTTGGGAACAAGCGTTCAATTGTTTGTTCTCCCATTCTGTGACAGAGAAGTCTGAGAAAAAATGTACTGGATGGGAGAAGCTTGAGACCCTTCCTACGTCTGTGTTTGAAACACTCATGAGTGGCCAGAGCTACAACATTTACAATGCAGTCTATGCTGTGGCACATGCTTTGAAATCTCTGTATTTATCCAAGTCCAGACACAGAACAATAGTGAAAGAAGGAAGGAAACAATTTCACAATCACGTGTTGTGGCAGGTAAGACTTTCAGCAGAGAAATGCAGAAACCTGGGAGGATTTATATTCTTGCAGTCATTTGGTCTTTATAATTTAAATCCTTCTATCCTCCACCATTCAGTCAGAACTGAAGAAACTTCTTGGATGAGAAGCAAAATGTCTTCAAGGAAAAACAAAGTCCAGTAGCCTTTTGAAAAAGCACCTTTGGTCAACTACGGTATGACTGATAATCTCCATAGTCAATATTATGTAAGAATATCAAAATTAGGTCCAAAAGTTGAATGAAACAACATCTTAACCAACTGAAATATTTATATCATCATATTGAAATCACAAAAGGCATTCTACAAAATTATAAACACATCTCTTAGAATTTGCTTCTGTCCATTAAAATAACTACCATTTCAGTCTGTAAGTAAATGGAGATACTAAGTAAGTAAGTAAATGCTATTTCTAGATCATGGGTGTTAAACCCGTGGCATCATGTTTACATCACATGATGAATCATGGCATTTTCCCTTTTATGGAGTTGGGGAGGTTGTGGCCTGCCCGTGGGCCACCAGTTTGACACCCCTGTTGCCCTGAATCATTCTTTTGTTCTAAATGTTTTGTTTTTGAATGCTTGCATTTAGTCAGCACAGTTCTTTCTATTGTTGAAAGTGTATTCATGCCCTCATTTTAAAGCATTTCTGGATGAGGCTCTTCTCATGGAAACCCTAAGTGGAGTAGGAAGGGTTGATAATATTTTGACATCCTTACTTAAAAAAGAAGCAGGATACTGGAGTGGTCCTTTTTAATCAGGGATAATGTTTCGTAGACCATTTGAGACTCACCTGCATTTCTACACATAGATATTCACAACAACATATATATAACAGTAATATAGCAATATATAATTTTAGAGTAAATGAATGAAAAAGAAATGTAACAAGTTTATATGCTTCCAGAAACAAGGTTCTAGAACAGGGATGTCAAACTGAAGGCCACAGGCAAGATTCAGTCCACGGGATGCTTAGATCTGGCCCATGGTGCCTCTCCCAGGGAAAACTCCCGAGCACCATTTTCATTGACAGAGAGTTGCAGGAGGCCATCCCAGCTGAAAATGGAGCTCAAGAGCCTGTTTTTGCTGGCACAGTGCTCGGGCCACAGGCATCCCCAACACGAGTGACCTCAATCTGGTCATGTCCACCATGGCCCCCTAAGGTCAACACAACCCTAGCACGGCCCTCAATGAAATCGAGTTTGACACTGCTTTTCTAGAAGAAACAAGGGATGGAGTGAAGGTACTTTTTTAACATTTCAGTGTCTTAATAATAGAGGAGCAAGGCAGGATGTTATTGTGGGTATACCTCTTTGCAGTCATATGTACTCATATGGGGTGAAAGAATCATAGATTCCAAAATGGAATTTAGGTCATCAAATCCAACTCCTGCTCAGTGCAAGATTTCAAATTCCATCAGCATCAATAGATGTTGATTCTGCCTTGAAAAATAACCAGAAAAGAAATGCCCTTTTGACATCAATTCCTACTGCAGAAAGTCTTCTACTTAGATATCATTTCTTAGTCAGAATATTGTTTTCTAAAATTACTGTATTTTTCAGAGTATAAGACGCAGCTTAGTTTTTGTGGAAGAAAATAGGGGGAAAAAAATCTGCCTACCAGATATTCATCTGGCTAGCATCCTTAGTCTGGCTCAGTTTCAGCACATTAGTCTGCTGGTTTTGAGCACGCACTTTTTATCCCCTGCTTCTAAAGCACAGCTGATCTTTGGAGAGAGAAGCAATAAGAAAAGCAGGCTAAGCATGAAGATCACTTCACTCGTTAGCACCTCCTTAGGGCTGAAACAGTGAAACAGCTTGCCTCCAAAAGTTGTGGATGCTCCATCATTGGAAATTAAAAAAAAAAAAAAAAAGATTGGACAATCATTTGTCTGAAATGGTATAAAGTCTCAATATAGAGTCTATAATATCAAACTATAACCTTATAGATACTAGTATTTTTTGTATATTTATATGTGATGATCTGGCTGAACTAATTACAGAAGTCAGATTATAGATTGTAGTTTTATAAAATTTTCACTAGAGTTATATTTTCTAATCACATATTAATAATATTTTAATTTTATTTCAGTAATGTGAAATTTTGGAATGATGGTGCAGTTGATTTTTTAAAAAATTCTTTGTTTTAAAAAACTTCTAATTTGTCTCTTTCTCCCTCTTTACATTTCTATATTTCAGCTTCATTCTTTTCTGAAAGGTATTACATTCAATAACAGTGTTGGAGAAAAAATCTCCCTTGATAAAAATGGAGAATTCATTGGTGGATTTGACATTATCAACTGGATCACATTCCCAAACCAGTCCTTTCTTAGGGTCAAAGTTGGAATGGTAAATCCCACAGCTCCAGCAGACAAATTCTTCAATATCTCCATAGATTCCATCACATGGCCAGTAGGATTTAACCAGGTTAGCTGTTTGAATCTAGATTGGTCAACATTCATTTATGTAGCATAAAATATCTTTAACAGTAAAATTCCCATAGCATCAGTTTTAACTAATCCAAGTACAAATAACCTAGGGAAAAGAAAAAAAATATATGTAAAAATGCTTAATATCTACTGGCTGGTTTACAATACTGCACCTTTGATTTTGTTCCCTGTTAATTATGGATAATCAATTCACTGGTTTTGATGTAAAAGATCCAGTTCAGTGTACTAGATTTCATTAGTCTAGTGACATCAAAAATTTTTAAAAATGAGAACATTTATGTAATCAGTATAGAAATTGCCTTTAAAGTGTGGGGATGATGGTTATAGGAAAGCTAGCAATTGCAATCATGATAGATATTCAATGAATTTGTTTGAGAAAAAAAATCTCAAAATAATGTCATCACAATACTTCTGCTTATCAATATATTTTTATTCTGTTGATTCCACAGCAACAGTATTTCTCCAAGCACTTCCGTTACCCTCTGAATCTTAAAATATTCTTC
This sequence comes from Arizona elegans, assembly GCA_022577455.1. Classification (NCBI taxonomy): domain Eukaryota; kingdom Metazoa; phylum Chordata; class Lepidosauria; order Squamata; family Colubridae; genus Arizona; species Arizona elegans. The sequence goes on along the minus strand of JAKOOJ010000021.1, from coordinate 5,261,187 downwards.
TTCATTTATTGATAGGCAGTACCTCTATCTTTATGTAATGATCCTTGTGAGACAGGATACAGCAAGGCCAAGAAAGAAGGGGAGTCATTTTGCTGCTATGATTGCCGTCTGTGTCCAGAGGGAAAAATATCCAAGGTGAAAGGTAGGAAATTCCCAATTATAATGGGACTAGGGTACAATACTGTGCATAATCCACTATATCAATTCCACTATGTTCTTTTTCAGACATGGATGATTGCTCTCCTTGTCCAAATGATCATTATTCAAACCTCCATCGAAATAGGTGTATTCCAAAGCGGATCAGCTTTTTGTCCTATGAAGAATCTATGGGGATCAGTCTAACTGTTCTTTCCCTGTGCTTTTCATTGAAGACAACTTTGGTGCTTATAATCTTTGTTAAATATAAAGACACCCCCATTGTCAAAGCCAACAACCGGAATCTCACTTACACTCTCCTTGTTTCTCTCCTGCTCACTTTCCTTTGTGTGTTTTTATTTATTGGAAGACCTGGTAAGATTGTGTGTTTCCTTCGACAATCAGCTTTCGGACTCATCTTCTCTGTGGCGATTTCTTGTGTATTGGCCAAAACCTTTGTTGTGGTACTAGCCTTCATGGCCACAAAACCTGGGTCCAAATTGAGAAAATGGGTGGGTGGAAGAATAATCAGTTACATTATTCTTTCCTGCTCTCTTGTTCAATTAAGCTTTTGTGCTGCATGGCTGATAATATGCCCACCATACCCAGATTTTGATATATACTCAATGCCTGAAGAAGTCATCCTGGAGTGCAATGAGGACTCCTTCATGTTCTGCTGTGTTTTGGGCTTCATGGGTTTTCTTTCTCTGGTTAGCTTCTCTGCTGCTTTTCTAGCTAGGAAGTTACCTGACAGTTTCAATGAAGCCAAATTCATCACCTTCAGCATGTTGGTCTTCTGCAGTGTTTGGCTGTGCTTTATTCCAACCTATCTAAGCACTAGGGGAAAATATATGTTGGCTGTGGAGATCTTCTCCATGATCTCCTCCAGTGCTGGATTATTGGTGTGCATCTTTCTTCCCAAGTGTTTTATCATTGTGATGAGACCTGAATTGAACAATAAACATCAGCTCATGAAAAGAAAGTTTTAAACCTTTGTCTGTTTGCCTCTGATTATTTATATGTACCCAGATATTTTGATCATGCTTGGAAATATTCCTATGGGGAGATTTTTTTTTTTTTAGGTAGAACTGATTAAATAAGCAATATTCTCTCTGTTCTATGTTTTTGAAAACTGGGTTGTGCGTATGTATTTTCTAGGATCAAACAAAAAAATGAAGCCAGAAAAATATACAGAACATTTTAATTTACATCTGTCAAATGCAAAGACAGCAGATAGAAATGAAACGTCACCAGTGTCTCATATATCCCATGTAGTCTACTACAAACTAATTACTTGGGAACTTATATTTTCTAATTTTTCCATCTCATGCGGTTTGCTTCACAAGTTCTGGTTCACATTCTTGATGAGCAATCCAAACTCCTTCACAGTGAAGGTTTATCTTCTATGAACTGTAGAACCTGTTACTGCATTGTTGTTAACTTGAACAATATTTCCCTAATGCCATTTGTAAAAATGGTGAATAAGAAAATGTGAATGTACTTTAGAAAGAATGGTTCTTAATGATCCTCTGATTGCATCCTACTTTTCTAAAGAGCTCATCCAAAATCCCACAAAATTGTGCTATATAATCTGAGAAATGTAAGTGACCTGGACCTTTACTCAGAAAGCATCTAAAGTAGGAAGTAGGGGAAATCTGCAAATGTGGCAGCTGCCCTTTTAGTGAATGCATGTCTTCTCCTTCTTCTCCTATCCTTATTTTCTTCTCCTACTGCTTCTCCTTTCTGTATCATTTTCTCTTTTTTTCCTTCTCTTTTTACTATCTTTACTACAAAGTGACTATTTTCACAACAGTTTATCAATACAGGTTGTCCCCTATGTTATGACTGGTAGCTTAGATAACACTTGTCAATGTCCTTTCATTTCATTCATTTTGGTCTTATTTTCATAATTTTTAATTTCATGACTCATTCCCATGACATTTAATTTACATAAGAAAGTTGAATATAAGATCCTCTATTAGATATTTGTGGACATGTGAACGATCAGTGGTTTAATTGATTTCAGATATATATACATATACATATACATATACATACATACATGCATACATACATGCATATATATATATATATATATATATATATATATATATATATATATATATATATATATATATATATATATATATATATATATATAGTTCATCTTTCACACCAGTGGTCCACTTTCCAATAAACAAAAGAAATCACGAACTAAAGGTTTTTGTTAGATTGATGTGCTGTATATTTGTTCAATTATGTGCCAATAAAATGGTATAATTTAACACAAAAAATAATCTTGTATTTAACTAAGATTTGTGAAGGAATAAGCAATTCCTATTCCTGTTTTGTTTTTGTTTTTTTGTTTTTTCAATTTAACTATTTTAATTAAAAGGCTTAACCTTGTTGAAAGGAAAACACTGTTTTTCCGGGGGGGGGGGGGGGGGGATATTCCATCCATGTTGGCAGCAAAGTCACAATTTGCTGCCTTTGCACCAGGATGGCTTGCCATCATTAATGGAATTATGAATCCTGAATTGTACCAGCAAATTCTATAGATAAATGTCAGGGTATCTGTCCTTGAAGAGAACCCCAAAAGAAAGTGGGTCATGCAACAAAACACACGTTGTTGTACAATCAAGGACTGGCTAAAGAAGAAGAAAGTTAATGTTTTGGAATGGTCAAGCCCAAATTCTGACCTTAATGCTAGAGAAATGTTGTGGTAGGACCTGAAGCAGAATGGTTCATACAAGGGAAGCCCCAACATCCTTGGTTGAAACTGTTCTGCAGGGTAGAATGGGCTAAATTTCCACCAAGCCATTGTGCAGGATTAATTAACAGTTATCAGAAGCATTTACTTGAAGCCATTGCTACTCAAGGGTTAGGATTAGGGTTAGGGTACACACTGGTTACTGAAAGGAAAGATTCTTATATTTTTGCCACACACAAATATATAACTTTGGATCATTTTTTTTTCAATAAATATATGGATAAATATAATGTTTTTGATTAATTTGTTTAATTGGATTCTTTTTCTCTAGTTTTAAGACTTGTGTGGAAAAGAGATCCATTCCAAAGAAATTTATCTTTACATTTGTTTTGTAACGTTTAAAATAACCAAAATAATCAAGCTATGACTTGAAAAGCTCGGTATAATTGGGATAGGTCAATATTTGGACAGTGGTCAACCAGAATTTCCAGGATGCTTAGACTGAGCAGCATAACAATCCCAGAAGAAGAAGAAGAAATGCTGTTAAAGTAGAATACAGATAGTCCTCAACTTACAACAGTTCATTTAGCCACCATTCAAAGTTAAAATGGCACTGAGAAAAGTGACATCACTGTTTTTACACGTACCATGTAAAAGTTAACTATACTTTATAGAAATTATTATTTCTCTATTTGCATTTTGCATCTGTACCTATCTAGGCAGATTTTTCTAATTTTAATAAAAATTTGTTGATAAGAATCACTGTATATCATCTCTAGGGTACCTGACATGTTTTCTTTTGAGATGCAAGACACTTTTTCTGAGTGGAAGAGCTCAGAATTCTCAGTTGTTGTTATTAAAATTAAACATTGGTTACCTGTTTTTCTTTTTGAAACCCATGGGATTCTAAGGCAAATGAAGAAATAAAGGATATTATTATTCTCCATGATATTCCAACCACAGTTGGAAGCCACAAAGCTCTGTGAGTTTATTCAATAGTATGTTGCACTGTCTATTCCTGTCTGAAAAACAGAAGAAGTCAGGTCTCTTGGAACTATTTGGAGACATCCAAGGATCATGTGGCAGAGCGGGGTATTTGTATACAGAAAGAAGCCATTCATGGAAGACGATCATATTCCTGCAATCATTCTTTCTGTTAATGCCTCAAGTGGTGTGCAAGGAATCCATCCATCATTGTGATTTGGATGAGCCTCTGCCTATTCGTCACACATATTATCAGCTTGGAAATGTTAACATTGCTGGCATTATTTCTGTATTCTTAACATTTTCTGACTCCCTTGATTTCAATCAATATCCTTCTCAGGGATTTCATGATAGACTTATGTAAGTACATCATCCATTTATTTTCAATTTATGGACCTTACAGTTCAATCATATGATGATCAAAATGATCTTTTGTAATAAAAAAGACTCCAGATACAAACACATTAAATAGAATTTTCAATCCATTCCCATGTAAAGTTGAAAAAAAGAAGACAAAGCTGAATCTCTATTGTAATAAATCACATCTAGATATTTATAAAAATAGATGTTGCTGCAGATTAATTTATAAATTTATAACAAAACTGGGAGTCGGAGGCTATATTCACATGATATTTTTTATCATTTGATACTCCCAGTGTCAAAATTAATCAATTTCCTTGTGTATATAAACAGTTTTTAGAAGATGGACTTTGATATTGGTCCTTTTTCATGTATTTAAAAATAATTCTTATAATTTCAAGACAGTGTTCATTTTGTATTAGAAAAATAACTCCAGATTCTTGTTGCATTCATTCTGGTGGGCTCCAGAAGGGTTCCATGAGGTTCCAGTTTAGAAAAAACACAAGGACAGGTGTTTTCTTGGGATGAGAGAGCAGCGAACAAAAGGCTACCATCTCTTTTATTAATTATCAAAATACAGCGTCATCAGAAGGCGTTATTATGGCTACACATCTCATATTACATACAAGAAATAGAAAAGCATACATATATTCTCCTTATAGGTTTCACATTCTACCAATTACAGTGAATCACGTGAATTCTAGGAAAGTGATACTAAAGGTGCAAAAACAAAACTTAACTCTGGCTATTTGGTGCCAGTTACTACCAGACGAGAGGCCCATCTCCTCATCTCCCCGCTATCAGAGATTACCTCAGCCCTCAGGAATGTAGCAGATACAGTCTATGTTATGAACAAAGAGAGAATGAATAGGGCCCTTCAGAGAGTATCCATATGAACCCGCTTTTTCTACTCAGATTATTTCAGTGCCAAGCTCCATACATGTGTCCAACCAATTAAACTGGTCTATACATGTACTATGGCCACCGCATTCCCACATTTCCTCTGTTTTTGTTTTTTGCAACAGGGTTCAGCTGTGTTGTTATTATGATGTTCTCTTTATGCCTGGGAAACATACCTATCATCATAGCAAACAAAGCAGGAATATATTGAATACTACAACATACAGAAATAAGCAAAGCAATAATCATGAGTACAGTAAACATTATGTTCTTCAGCCCTCTGGTTTCTGCAAATGTTTTTAGCTCACCCATCCTTTTATTATGGTGAACAAAGTTAGTGGAAAAGTGGCCAGGAGATGTCAAGCAAGGTAGGCCATCATGTTTCTGAGGTGTATTCCAGTTATACATTTCCACAAATCGCTCACACAAATTGTAAATCCATCCGGTTTCAGGCACCCAAGAAAACCACATGTCAGGAGTTTGTAACCACTGAGTTATCTTGGAAGCCCTATCTTGCAAGTCCCGAGCACCTTCTCTGACCACACTTGATTTGTTTTTCCAGTTCCAGAAGGGCTTTGGTTTCACTTTTCAGGACGTCCTTCCTATTGGAGGGAATAAAACCTTTGCACATTTGCAGAAGAGAGGTGAGACATAGGATGCAGCAACAAAGCAAAACAAGCAGTAGAATTATAGATACAATAGTTGGCATAATTGATTTCAACCAAGAACCATCCGGGAGCCATGACCAAAGAGCAGCCCAGATGTCAATGACGCCAGATCCATTGGATGATAAGGGATTGTTTTTTGATCTAGTTTTCCATATGTTTTATGGTGTGAGTGATGTTATACTGATAAGACTACCTCCCTGATTTCAACCAGTTCTTTGTTCATCAGCTTCAGCACCTTGATAGTCTCGTTGAACATATGTAATAAATGAAGATCCTGATAGTTTATTGCCACCCGAGATTGGGCAAGATGCCTCTGGATATCTGAGTTTTTAATGAGCCACCCAGTGTCAGTGGTGGGTGTGGTTTAGGAAATAGGAGTAGTGAAGTTTGTCCGATTAGCAGCTATTTGAATGTCTTTTATAACTGTCCCATCATGATTGAATATAGAGGTTGCTGACATGAAGGATCATGAGATGTAGGGGCAATAGATGCAAGATCATGACTTAATTCCAGAATCCGTGATATATTGTCCTTATCCACTCCCCCCTCAGCTGGAAATGTCAATATGGGAACCTTAGGTGTTGGAGTAGACTTAGGTAGAAAGTAAGGACCTTGTGCATAGACAATGCGTTTGTGGCGGGAGCGTTCTTGACTTGAAGTGTATGTATGTGGGGATTTGATGTTCCTTACATGGTCACTTGAGAGTCCCAAAGCTAACAATGTCCACGGTCATAAACAAATCATAGTCACTTATACGTGTGAAACAAAATTACTAGCAAAATTAGAAAAACAATTCTACTAACATTAGTATGTGTAAGAAAGTGTTAAAATGTATATGTACAATGTGAAGTTTCCTCCTGATGAATCTTCCGCTGTGCGCAGGGGACTAGCTTCCGGTGTAGTCCTGCAAAGCTGATGGTCACCACCGTGCGTTAAGAGTCTGTTGCCGTCTCAGCACTAGGGGTTTCTCCTTCTTTTTGTTGTAAATGAAATGGTCTTACGTGTCTTCTGGGGATCCAAATGATGTGATCATTGTCCTGGACAGCAGTATATCCATGGCCCCAGGTAATAAGGTCAGCAGGTCCTCTCCATGTAGGATCAGGTAGTTGGTGGAAATAGACCTTCGGTTTTAGGGTAGCTGATGGATAAGCAGAAAAATGACGGGTCGCAGCCGATGTGGGAGGCTGTCCAGTCAGGTTAAGGAAGTTCAAAGTATATAAACAAAGATTGAGTTTGTTTTGCATGGCTGGGAGGCCGAGGCATTTTTCCTCTTTCAATTTTATAAGCCAAATTTGTGTGTGATGGACCACTTGTTACAAAAGTCTGCAAAGGCAGTACTGGTGTATGCAGGTCCATTGTCAGTTTTAAGTTCAATTGGGCGTCCCATCGATGCAGAAGTCCGAATACAATGATTTATTACATGTTTGGTTGCTTCTCCCTTTTTTGGGAATGCCAATAATAAATCCTGAATAAGTATCCAAGGAAACATGCAAATATTTCCATGGGGCAAAGGAAAGGTATTGAGTCACATCCATTTGCCAAATTTCACAAGCTTTGAGTCCTCTAAGTTTTACACCCATAGGGATAGAATGAGCTTGTTGACTACAGGTAGGACATTGTTGTATGATGGCAGTCGCTTCAGCTGCCGTGAGACCAAATTGTTTCGCTAATGATTTTTTTTTCTTTTTTTTCTTTTTTTGATGAAAATAGGCATAACTGTCCCATGGTGTGATGGAAGATATAACCATGAGCGCAGTTGCAGCTTTGTCATTTCCCTCTTCCAATCTCTGTCTCCGCTAGCCACAATATCTATAACCTTCCAATAAACAAATCTCCTTATAACACTAAACATTCAAGTCCTTTCTCCCACTGCCATTCTGATTTCCAAGCCAGCCCAAGTCTGCGCAAGCCAACTTTTCTCTTAAACAATTCAACTCCTTCTCTGCACCAATATCTGATACTTCCTTCTAAATCTCCTTGTAAACAAGCATACTTCCAAAAGTCAACTTTCTGCTTTCCTTCACTAACTCTCTCTTACATTCCCTGTAACACTGGGTTCTTTGCATACCAGTCTTCATACAAAATAGCACAATTATCTATTCACAGCCTACAATATCCAATCAATCCTAAAAATTTCCTCAACTCTTCAGGTGTTATCTTCTTTCATTAATTAAATGTCCTAAGTATTTTATCTCTCTTTCTACATATTGTAACGTCTAACTCATCTCTGTGATAATTCCTAAAAATGGCAGCAGTTTATGCTGCTGACAAACAAACAAACAAATAAACAACAGACAAACAAAGAACAAACGTGCCATATGCAAAATGCACGCAGACCAAAAAACATAAAAGTATGAAAAACAGCTTCAAAATAAACAAACAATCTAAATGAGGTATTTTGAGTCAATACTCTGAAATAGAATTGGGTATGAAAGTATTTGAAACGTCAAAAATTTTCAGAAGGAAAAAGAAGGTATTGCATTCTGAGCCAAGACAGTGCTCTGCAAAGGCAGGTATCAGATATCACCCTTTCACTCCCGCCTTTCTCTGGCTGGTTCTCTGAGAGAAAAAAAAAATGGTTAAAAGTAACAAAGAAACCATAGCCCCCCCCCCCTTTTCGTGCCTCTCATCTCCCAGGAAAAAAGAAGAAGGGGGTGAGGGAAAGGAAATTTTTTTTAAAACAGACAAGCCTCCCTCCTCCTTGTAAGGCAGAGAAAGGGGAAAAAATGCTTATACACAAAATTACATTTCATGCAATCCAATACACACCCATTCACATCTGTACTTCAATCAGACCTTTTGTATAATACATCCTTCATGCGAATCAGTCATTCAAATTATTTCAATGAACTAGTTTATTCCCAAAACAGTGGGAAAAATTCAGGCAACAGTCATAATCACAAAAAGTGATATTTGGGCCCATAACCATTGTCTGGTTTTCCACAGTTTCAAGTTCAAGCCCAGTCAATTTTTGCTGGCCAGCCAAAAATATCATAATTAAAATTATTTCAACCACATACAATTCCACACACTATCATTATAGATGCACATCGACAAAATATTTTAAACAGAAATCAAGTTGTTTCAGCCTGTCAAACATACTGAGAGTCATAGATCAGATTAAAAGCTTGTTGAGAAAAAGTGTGAAAGCTAAAATAGTCGCAAACAATTAGTGTAAGATTCTTTCCAGATGTCGTCATGAGTATCCTTGTAAGCAATGGCTCCTCTGGAGAAAATCATTAAGCAAATAAACCTAGGATCTTTAGGCAAATGATATGAAATACAGCCTACATAGTCAGTTAGAGCACACTGAAGAGATGAATTATTCTGAAGATAAAAGTGAAAGTCAGATTTTGAGATAGAAAGAATAATATTTATTAGATCAGTTCCATTTCTTCGACAGTCTGGATTATGCCCCAAGGTTATAATTTCAGCAATAGCTTAAATAAAAGGTAAAACATTTTTAGATGGTAATGAGACAAATAAAGCAATGTACTTTTTGCTGTTCTAAAACAGAATTAAATCTCCTGGCTTTTGAGTTAGGCTTTTGAGTCAATAACTCAAATAATGGGCTAAGTAAATGCATAGGTAAAGAGAAATATGAGCAGTCCCAATTAATAGTACCCAGTAATTGTTGCAAATTTAACTTTGGTTAACTTTAGCCGGAGCAGAAAGAGATTGCACATAGTTTATGCTCTACATACAGATAGGAAGTGTACAGCTGTATTTTTTCTGGGGCAATGTGCAATTCATTTACACATAAATCATTTTGTATTTTCAAAAAGCCAATTAGATTGTATTTTTTGCGCTCCATATAAAATGTCTTAATACTTTTCCTTAAGGTTTGCTGCCTGATGATAAGGCAGTGCTAACAAATTAGTTTTATACGATGTTCCTATATCCTGACACACTTTAATCATATCTGCCAAATAAACGTGCAAAGTTGCAGCCGGTAGACAGACTGAAAGCAATTCAAGAATTTATTCTATATTCCATCCCCCTTCTTTTTGTCTAACTGTTTCTTTAAATTCTGCTTAGTGGGGGTGTAACTGACTCCTTCAGAATGAGCTGATGTTTAATTTCATGCCGTGCATCTGCGTGGGTGATTTAACGCGAGAGCAATCTCTCAACAAAGTCTGAAAAGGAACTATTAACAGTGTCCTGAAGGCTTTTCTTTTTTTTTTAATGTATCATTAAACACTCTATAACTAATCTCCAGAGTGCAAAAAATTTTTCAGGGCTGGGGAGGTTTGTGGAGGCATGTTCCCATCTGCTTCCACATATTCACTTTTAAAGAGCCCTTTTATTGCCAAAAGTATTTTAGAAGGTAAATCATATTTTTTTTTGTCATGGGCAGGACTTTCCCGTTATCTTTTTAAAACAATAATATTAGTCTTGGATATCTCACCAAGCTCTTCAGATACTGCGTCTGCTGCTTGGAAAGACCTCCCCCCCCATACTCACGAAAGATTGTCGCCGTGTTTCAGGCGAAATCGGGGTGCCCAGCCTCTTCCAGGCGGTGAGAACAGGGGTTCCAAGAGACGTATAGCCTCAAGGGTTATCATGTCGGGGTACTTGGCAATTCTGCCCCCATACTCACGATTTATGGGAGGGTGCTTTGTCTGCAGACGACCGGCCCTGGTTTGCAGAGGCTTCTTCCAGCCGAATGAGTATGAGGATGCCAAGAGACATATAGCCACGAGGGTTATCACGTCGGGGTCACCAGATGTTGCATTCATTCTGGTGGGCTTCTCATGAGGGTTCCAGTTTAGAAAAAAACACAAGGACAGGTGTTTTCTTGGGATGAGAGAGCAGCGAACAAAAGGCTACCATCTCTTTTATTAGTTATCAAAATACAGCGTCATCAGAAGGCGTTATTATGGCTACACATCTCATATTATATACAAGAAATAGAAAAGCATATTCTCCTTATAGGTTTCACATTCTACCAATTACAGTGAATCACATGAATTCTAGGAAAGCGATACTAAAAGTGCAAAAACAAAACTTAACTCTGGCTATTTGGTGCCAGTTACTACCAGACAAGAGGCCAATCTCCCCGCTATCAGAGATTACCTCAGCCCTCAGGAATGAAGAAGAAGGAGATATCTCTGGCTTTGCAAATACAGTCTATGTTATGAACAAAGAGAGAATGAATAGGGCCCTTCAGAGAGTATCCATATGAACCCGTTTTTTCCACTCAGATTATTTCAGTGCCAAGCTCCATACATGTGTCCAACCAATTAAACTGGTCTATACATGTACTATGGCCACCGCATTCCCACAGATTCTAGAGGGATAGATATGTGCTTTGCTCTGTGTTTTCCAGGATAGTAAATATTTTGTAGTAAAATACTTCAATGTATTATACTACTGAAAGTTTAAAGCTGTCATATTGTGAAGCAGACCCTTTTTAATGTGTTATGTAATTTTTGCTACAGAATATGGTTTCAGAATTACCAGCACATCCTTGCCATAGCATTTGCTATCAAAGAGATCAATGAAAATACCCAGATCCTACCCAATGTCACTCTGGGCTTCCAGATTTATAACAGCAATTTCAGTCCAAGTTGGACTCATCTTGCCTCAATGATGCTCCTGTTAACTCAGGGCAGATTCATCCCTAACTACAATTGTGGGGTCCCAAAACATTTGGCTGCAGTCATTGGAGGATCTGACATATCTCTCCATATGGCAACTCTTCTGTGCATCTACAAAGTCCCTCAGGTAAGATACATTGAGTATGTATGGCACTACCAGAAGAAGCCTACAGTGTTAGCTTTTATCATAAAGAGCATAGGTCAAATTCTATACAACCTTTTGATAGATGATCAGATGAAGAATTTGATAGATGAGTGTTTGAAGGATTCTAACTTCAAAAGTTGGAAAAAAAGATATTTCTTAATAGGTTAAATATTTCAAATTCAGATTACTGGAAGCGTCACAGTGAGACAGTCGAGGAATTAGTGGGCTCCGGACTGACAAACTGCTGTCGAGTGGTCTTTGAACCAGAACCATCCTGTAAGGATGGGGAAGAAGGAGAGGCACCTTGGAAGACCAAGAGGAATCAGCAAGTTCCTCGAAGGTCAGAGGAATTTCCCTCTAAGTAGGCAGCTGGCGCTGCAGCCATTGCGGCTGTCACGAAGCTGGGGCAACTGGGCCAAGCAACGAGCAGGAGTGGTGAAAGGAATGGAGCTTTAATGCTGGCTTAGTGACAGCCAAACCAGATGAAATAACAGCACTAAAAAGCTTTTAAATTTGGAAATTTAAATAATTAATAATTAAATAATAAATTTAAATATTTAAGAGCCTGTTATTATCATTCAGCTGCCTGCAATTACTGCTAGTTCAAATCTCCCCAGGCTCAAGGTTGACTCAGCCTTCCATCCTTTCTAAGGTAGGTAAATTGAGGACCCAGTTTGTGGGGGCAATAAGCTGACTTTGTATAAATATACAAAAATATGAAGGCTATTGCTTAACGCATTGTAAGCCACCCTGAGTCTCCGGAGAAGGGCGGCATATAAATCAAATTAAAAAAAAAAAAAATCCCAGCGATAAACTGGCAGCTAAAGGGCACAGAGGGAAACAAGAGGAGGTTGGAAGCAGATTTTAAAGGGATAAAAACCCGAAAAGAAAATTGACTTTTAGAAGGAAATTATTTGGAGAACATCAAAGATTAGAAGAAATAACCCTAAATATGGAAAAAGGATTGGAAAACATAAGCAGATCCTTTTTTCCTCTTTTCTGAAGGTTAAGACAAACAAAAGAGAATTGAAATAAGCCCCTGTCACAGAAGTGTTTTTATAAATTGAAAAGATATATTTTTTTAAAAAAGAGAGAAGAAAGTATTGCTTAGTTTGGATTTGACTAGATTGAGTGGATATTTTTAAAGTGAAAGAGAAGAAACGAAACTAGTAAAATTGCTAACTGAAACAAGATGGATACTGTGTTAAATTACCTATAAGAATTGTGGATTGTAGAGAGACATCTTCAGGAGAAAAAGAATGGTGCAACTTGTTTTGGAAAATGTTGAACTTTGTTTGAGATAACAGTGGTGAGAACTTTGGGGGATGATTTTTCTGTTTGCAAACGGCTTGACTTTGGAGGGAAGAAAGAAAAGAAAAAGATCTTTAACAAGACTTTTAAAATTGGAATAAGACTAATTTGGAAAGAGTAAAATGGAGCAAGAAATTAGAGAGATGGTTATAATGATGTATTCGACTTTGAAAACAGAAATAAGGGAAATGAAGACATTGTTGCATGGAAAATCGAAATCTGTGGACTTAATAACTGAGATAAAACATGTTCAATCTGACAAGGATTTAAAGACAGAGATACAAGATGCAGAGATTGAAAACAAAGAAGAAGATAAAAACAATGAGATTAATTATGTAAAATTAACTGAATATGAGGACAGTAACAATAAAAAGGAGATTTTTGGAGATTATATTGAAATTAACAATGGGGAAAATAAAGAGGATGGGAAGAGACAAAGCTGGATAGAAAGATGGAACAGAAAAAAATGTAAAAAGCTTAGATGATTACACTGGGATTAACAGTGGAATGACAAAAAAGAGAGAAAAAGGTTGGAAAATACTAGGAAATATAGGGCAAAATAGAAGAGTCCAGGACTTTGATTTACAAAATGATTACATTGAGGTTAACAATGGCAAAACAAGAGAAAGAGAAAAGAGAGGGGAAACAATGGGACAGATAGGGCAAAATAGGGGAACTCATGAAGTTAGAACACAAAAGAAAAAAAGGGGAAAGAAAAGGGTAAAAATAAAAAAAAGGAAGAGAGAAAGGAAGAGAAAAATGAGAGAAGAATATGTTACAGATACTTAGAATTGAAATATGGATTGAAGCTAAAATATTTGAAAATTAGACTATGTAAAAAGAAAAGATATTAATGGACATAATTAATTAATTTTTATTAAGATGTTGGATGGTATTATTGAGATAATTGGGAATTGTATTATGTTGCATTATTTGAATCAAGAACTCTGTTTAATTTTTAAATTGGTATATTTTTAAGATTAGAGATAAGATTTAAATTTGATGAAGTAATAATTAAATAAAGATTTAATGAATATTATATGAAGTTATAACAAAATGTAGGGAAGTTTTAGAAATTGAAATAAAATTCAGAAATATAAACATGTTTGAACTGTATTGTTAATAGTGATAATTTAGGGTAAGAATTGTGAAATGTATTATGAGGTATTATTTGAATTAAGATTTAAGGTGGATTAACAGAAGGGTAACCGTTTTGATTAAGTTAATATGAGTAAGCTTATTATAAAATGGTAATAGTTGAGATATGTGAGCCAAGATATGTTATGGCAAAAATAGAATATATACAGATGAAACTCGAAAAATTAGAATATCGTGCAAAAGTTCATTTATTTCAGTAATGAAACTTAAAAAGTGAAACTAATATATGAGATTGACTCATTACATGCAAAGCGAGATAGTTCAAGCTGTGATTTGTCATACTTTTGATGATTATGGTTTACAGTTTATGAAAACCCCAAATTCACAATCTCAGAAAATTAGAATATTGTGAAAAGGTTCAATATTCTAGTCTCAAAGTGTCCCACTCTAATCAGCTAACTAAGCCATAACACCTGCAAAGGGTTCCTGAGCCTCTAAATGGTCTCTCAGTCTGGTTCAGTAGGAATCACAATTATGGGAAAGACTACTGACCTGACAGTTGTGCAGAAAACCATCATTGACACCCTCCATAAGGAGGAAAAGTCTCAAAAGATAATCGGAAAAGAAGTTGGATGTTCCCAAAGTGCTGTATCAAAGCACATTAATAGAAAATTATGTGGAAGGGAAAAGTGTGGAAGAAAAAGGTGCCCAAGCAGCATGGATGACCGCAGCCTGGAGAGGATTGTCAGGAAAAGGCCATTCAAAAGTGTTGGGGACTTTCACAAGGAGTGGACTGAGGCTGGAGTCAGTGCATCAAGAGCCACCACACACAGACGGATTCTGGACATGGGCTTCAAATGTCATATTCCTCTTGTCAAGCCACTCCTGAACAACAAACAACGTCAGAAGTGTCTTACCTGGGCTAAAGAAAAAAAGAACTGGTCTGTTGCTCAGTGATCCAAATTCCTCTTTTCTGATGAGAGCAACCTTTGCATCTCATTTGGAAACCAAGAACCCAGAGTCTGGAAGAAGAATGGAGAGGCACACACTGCAAGATGCTTGAAGTCCAGTGTGAAGTTTCCACAGTCTGTGTTGATTTGGGGAGCCATGTCATCTGCTGGTGTTGGTCACTGTGCTTCAGGGTCCAGTCCAGGGTCAATGCAGCCGTCTACCAGGAGATTTTGGAGCACTTCATGCTTCCTTCCGCAGACGAGCTTTATGGGGATGCTGACTTCATTTTCCAGCAGGACTTGGCACCTGCCCACACTGCCAAAAGTACCAAAACCTGGTTCAATGACCATGGGATTACTGTGCTTGATTGGCCAGCAAACTCGCCTGACCTGAACCCCATAGAGAATCTATGGGGCATTGCCAAGAGAAAAGGTGAGAGACATGAGACTGAAAAATGCAGAAGAGTTGAAGTCCGCTATTGAAGCATCCTGGTCTTCCATAAACCTCAGAAGTGCCACAGGCTGATATGCCATGCCACAATGAGGCAGTAATTGATGCAAAAGAGGCCCAAACCAAGTACTGAGTACAGATGCATGCTTATACTTTTCAGAGGTCCGATATTGTTCTATGTACAATCCTTGTTTTGTAATGTAATATTCTAATTTTCTGAGATTGTGAATTTGGGGTTTTCATGAGCTGTAAGCCATAATCATCAAAATTATGACAAATCAAGGCTTGAACTACCTCGCTTTGCATGTAATGAGTCTATCTCATATATTAGTTTCATCTTTTAAGTTTCATTACTGAAATAAATGAACTTTTGCATGATATTCTAATTTTTTGAGTTTCACCTGTAAAATTGTGTTAAAGATGGAACAAAAAGCTGAACAAATTTATGACCGGATCAATGCTCTGTTCCAAAAAGATGTATGTTAATAACAAAAAATTTTGCAAAAAAAAATAAAGTTTAAGTATTTCAAATTATTGTAACAGATTATTTATAAATCTTCACAATTGATATCTATGTCCTGCTGCCACTAGTTCTTCCCTTGATTTTTATTTTATATTCTCCTTGACAAAATTCTAGTGCACTATGATGAATTAGCCATTTGTGTTTGGCTATTATTTCTCAACATGTGGTAGCAGGTATGAAGGCGTTTCTGAGAATAATATGGCTTTGTTTCGATTCCATAGTCTCAACTATGTCTAACGTGCATCAGGTGTCAAAGCAGGTACTGACTAAAACAAAAACTTTTTAAGCAAGGCATTCATTTTTATAACTAAATATCTCCTCAGTGTGGACAGTTGCTGCAAAATAAAATGAAATATGTAAAGCAACAAAATTATGAATTATTAACTAAGCCAGCATAATGTTTGCCCTGTCCAGTCCTGTCCATCATAAGGGGGTGGTTCTCATCTCTGTTTCTTGGCAAAGAGAGCCAGCATTGTTTGAAGACATTTCTGTGGTCATATGTCCAGCATGACTAACTGCCAAGGTATATGAAATGCTGTTACCTTCCCACAGAAGTGCTACCTATTTAAATACTCAAATATGCATGCTTTCAAACTGCTAGATGGATGGGATCGGGGCAGAGTGAAATCCAGCAGGTTCTGCAGAACCAGTAGCAGAAATTTTGAGTAGTTCGGAGAACTGGCAAATACGTCAGAGTGACGTGGGAATGGAGATTTTCCAATATCCTTCCCCTAGAAGTGGGGACAGAATGGAGATTTTGCAGTATTCTTCCCCTGCCACGGCCTACACGCTATGCCCGACAACCCATGCCCACAGAACCGGCAGTAAAAAAAATTGAATTTCACCACTGGGTGAAATTCAGGGACAAGCAGTCATGCAAATTTCGAGTATCAAACCTGGGCATTCAGCTTTCAACTGGTGCATTGCAGGTCTCCAAACCAGCATAAAAATGTGAAAAGGAAAAAGGGATGTTAAAATTACAAAAGGGAGAGATTATATGAATGAACTATGCAAAAAATGATTTCATCAATGTTATTTCAACTTTCATAAATTCTTCCCTGTCATTTTTCTTAGCTGACCTATGGCTCTGCTCCAGTCATGGATAAAGAGACTCAAGCAGTTTTCTTCCAGCAAATGCTTCCAAATGAATCTCACCAACATAGGGGTCTCCTCCAGCTATTACTCTATTTTAGATGGATCTGGATTGGAGTTCTTGCTCTGAAGGATGGCAATGGAAAGAAATTTGTACAGGAGGTGCTTCCCATGTTTTCCCAGCATGGCATCTGCTTTGATTTCATACAAGAGTTCACCAATCTATCTTTTTACAGTGATTTTACTGATATAGTAGATGAAGGAATCCAAATATACCGACTTCTGATGAAAAGCACAGCCAATGTGATAATCTTGTATGGAGAAAGGATCATAACTGCCCTGAGAACATGTCTCCAGTTTTCAGAAGTGGAGGATATTCTAAGGAAGACAAAAATCTGGTTGATAACAGCTCCAACAGATTACACGTCAGTTTCCCTTCACACATCTTGGGATATCCACTTCCTGCAAGGTGCTTTATCCTTTGCAATTCACACAAAGGAGATCCAAGACTTCCAGAAATTTATTGAAAGCATAAATCCATGGAATAACCAGCACGATCATTTTCGGAAAGACTTTTGGGAACAAGCGTTCAATTGTTTCTTCCACCAATCTGTGGCAGAGAAGTCTGAGAAAAAATGTACTGGATGGGAGAGGCTTGAGACCCTTCCTACGTCTGTGTTTGAAACACTCATGAGTGGCCAGAGCTACAACATTTACAATGCAGTCTATGCTGTGGCACATGCTTTGAAATCTCTGTATTTATCCAAGTCCAGACACAGAACAATAGTGAAAAAAGGAAGGAAACAATTTTACAATCATGTGTTGTGGCAGGTAAGACTTTCAGCAGAGAAATGCAGAAACCTGAAAGGATTAAATTGTTGCAGTCATCTGATCTTTATAATTCAAATCCTTCCCTCCTCCACCATTCAGTCAGAACTGAAGAAACTTCTTGGATGAGAAGCAAAATGTCTTTAAGGAATGTTTTGAATAGATATTCAAAACAACAATGTATAATTTTAGAGAAAATGGAAAAGAAATGAACTAAGGAGAAATTTCCTGACAGTTAGAATACTTATCCAGTAGAACCTCAGACTGGATAGGGGAACCATTTGTCTGAAATGATATAGTCTCAATATAAAGTCTACAGCAGGGGTGTCAAAGATTTGGCTTGCAGGATGGTTAAATCTGGTCCACAGGGCTGCCCTGGAAACAACAAAGGACTTGCTTGAGATGCTTCAGCCTGGTCCAGGCTGACCAGGTGCTGATCTGTAACCTGGTGGCAGCCATTTTCATTGACAGGGTGCTGCAGGAGACCATCACAGCTGAAAACAGAGCTTGGAAGGGGCACACGTGGCCCTCCCAAGCTCCGTTTTCATTGGCAGAGTGTTGCAGGAGACAATCGTAGCTAAAAACAGAGAACCCCACCCCCCGAGCACCATTTTTGCTGGCAGAGTGCTAGCAAAGAAAACCTGCATACCCTCCACTGTGTAGGGCAGTGGACAGCCTGTGCTGCCATTCAGGGGTCCTCTGCATGGCCCAGGAGAGACAGCAAGGCTCCAATTGAGGACAAGGGTTTGCCCCTCTCCCTGGTCTCACCTTCCTCCGCTAGAGAAAATGGAATGCCCCCAGTCCCACCGGGCCACCACAGACATCCCCAACACAAGTGATATTGAGTGGAAATGCCAATCCTAGCCATGCCCACCCTGAATATGACCCCTACCCTCCTAAGTTCAAACACAACCCTGATGCGGCCCTCAATGAAATCAAGTTTGACACCTCTGGTCTATATTATCAAATTATATATTTGAACAGATTACTTAGCTGAGGATAGATTTCAGTTTTATAAATTTTTCACTAGTTATATTTTGTGATCAAATATTAAAATATTTTAATTATATTTCAGTAATGTAAAATTTTGGAATAATGGTGGATTTATTCAATTTTTTTAAATTTTTCTTTGTTTAAAGAAACATAGTCTAATTTCTCTCTTTCTCCCTCTTTACATCTCTATATTTCAGCTTCATTCTTTTCTGAAAGGTATTACATTCAATAACAGTGTTGGTGAAAAGATCTCCCTTGATAAAAATGGAGAATTCATTGGTAGATTTGATATTATCAACTGGATCACATTCCCAAACCAGTCCTTTCTTAGGGTTAAAGTTGGAATGGTAGATCCCACAGCTCCAGCAGACAAGTTCTTCAATATCTCCATAGATTCCATCATGTGGCCAGTAGGCTTTAACCAGGTGAGCTGTTTGAATCTAAATTGGCCAACATTCATTTATGTAGCATAAAGTATCTTTACCAATGAAATTCGCATAGTATCAGTTTTAACTAATCCAAGTACAAATAACCTAGAGAAGGAAAACATATATATGCAAGAATGTTTAATTTCTAATGGCTGGTTTCCAATACTGCACCTTTGATTTTGTTCCACTATTTATTATGGATAAGCAATTTGCTGTTTTTGATGTAAAAGATCCAGTACAGTGTACTAAATTTCATCAATCGAGTGACATCAATTTTTTTAAAAAATGAGAAAATTTATGTAATCAGCATATAAATTGCTTTTAAAGAGTGGGTATGATGATTATAGGAAAGCCACCAATACCAATTATGATAGATATTCAATGAATTTGTTTGAGAAAAAAATACATCTCAAAATAATGACATCACACTACTTCTGCTTATCAATATATTTTTATTCTGTTGATTATACAGGAACAGTATCTCTCCAAGCACTTCCTTTACCCTCTGCATCTTAAAATATTCTTCTTCATTTATTGATAGGCATTACCTCTATCTTTATGTAATGATCCTTGTGAGACAGGATACAGCAAGGCCAAGAAAGAAGGGCAGTCATTTTGCTGCTATGATTGCCGTCTGTGTCCAGAGGGAAAAATATCCAAGGTGAAAGGTAGGAAATTTCCAATTATAATGGGACTAGGGTACAACACTGTGCATAATCCACTATATCAACTCCACTATGTTCTTTTTCAGACATGGATGATTGCTCCCCTTGTCCAAATGATCATTATTCAAACCTCCATCGAAATAGGTGTATTCCAAAGCGGATCAGCTTTTTGTCCTATGAAGAGTCTATGGGGATCAGTCTAACTGTTCTTTCCCTGTGCTTTTCACTGAAGACAACTTTGGTGCTCACAATCTTTGTTAAATATAAAGACACCCCCATTGTCAAAGCCAACAACCGGAATCTCACTTACACTCTCCTTGTTTCTCTCCTGCTCACTTTCCTTTGTGTGTTTTTATTTATTGGGAGACCTGGTAAGATTGTGTGTCTCCTTCGACAATCAACTTTTGGACTCATCTTCTCTGTGGCGATTTCTTGTGTATTGGCCAAAACCTTTGTTGTGGTACTAGCCTTCATGGCCACCAAACCCGGGTCGAAACTGAGAAAATGGGTGGGTGGAAGAATAATCAGTTACATTATTCTTTCCTGCTTCCTTGTTCAATTAAGCTTTTGTGCTGCATGGCTGATAATATGCCCACCATACCCAGATTTTGATGCACACTCAATGCCTGAAGAAGTCATCCTGGAGTGCAATGAGGACTCTTTCATGTTCTGCTGTGTTTTGGGCTTCATGGGTTTTCTTTCTCTGGTTAGCTTCTCTGCTGCTTTTCTAGCTAGGAAGTTACCTGACAGTTTCAATGAAGCCAAATTCATTACCTTTAGCATGTTGGTCTTCTGCAGTGTTTGGCTGTGCTTTATTCCAACCTATCTAAGCATTAGGGGGAAATATACATTGGCTGTGGAGATATTCTCCATGATCTCCTCCAGTGCTGGATTATTGGTGTGCATTTTTCTTCCCAAGTGTTTTATCATTGTGATGAGACCTGAATTGAACAATAAACATCAGCTCATGAAAAAAAATGTTTAAATCTTTGTCTGTTTTCCTCTGATTATTTATATGTACCCAGATATGTTGATCATGCTTGGAAATATTCCTTTGGGGATATATATATATATATATATATATATATATATATATATATATATATATATATATATATATATATATATATATAATGTTCAACTGATTAAATAAGCAATATTCTCTCTGTTCTATGTTTTCGAAAACTGGTGTGTGTGTGTGTGTGTGTGTGTCCCTGTGTGTGTGTGTGTGTGTGTTTTCGTGGATCAAACCAAAACATGAAGCCAGAAAAATATACAGAACATGTTAATTTACATCTGTCAAATGCAAAAATAGCAGATAGAAATGAAACATCACCAGTGTCTCATATATCACTGTTCGCCCAACAGTGGAAAGAAAAAGAGATACCAGCTAGTGCCCAAATTACAAATAAAGTATTAGAGTGCGCTGAAGCGGACAGAATGACATATAGGTTGAAAGAAAAAGAGGATTCTGATTTTTTTCAAAGTTGGGACAGTTGGTATCGGTGGTTAAATAAAAGGATTGAGATGAAGTGAGGGCCTAAGTTAATATGAGGAGAGATATATTTATCTAGATTGAAAGATAATTGTATCAAAACCATATTTGGGGATTATTTACTTTATTTGTGTTGTGGGCATAATTATTTATTAATGAGGGCAGGAATATTATCTGCTGGGATATAATATAATGGTTTTCGTTTTTATGTATAATCAATGTTTTTGTTTTATGTTGATTTTAACTTGGAAAACTTAATAAAATTTATTCTTTTTAAAAAGGCAATATTCTCTCTGTTCTATGTTTTTGAAAACGTGTGTGTGTGTGTGTGTGTGTGTGTGTGTGTGTGTGTGTGTGTTTTCTTGGATCAAACCAAAACATGAAGCCAGAAAAATATACAGAGCATGTTAATTTACATCTGTCAAATACAGAGATAGCAGATAGACATTAAATGTCACCAGTGTCTCATACAGGGCCGGATTTTCCTATAGGCTAACTAGGCTTCAGCCTAGGGCCTCAAGATCAAGAGGGGCCTACACAGTGGTGGGATTCTGGGGGCTCTAGGGGGTTCGGCCGAGCCCTTTGTTAAATTGCTGGCTCACCCGCCCCTCGCCTCCCACCCGCGCGGCGCCAGCCTACCGTAGCCAGGGGTGGGCAATTGTGACTCTTTTACAACCTGTGGACTTCAACTTCCAGAATTCCTGATGCAGCTTGGCTGTCTGAGGAATTCTGGGAGTTGAAGGCCACAGGTGGTAAAAGAGCCACAATTGCCCACCCCTTCCCTAGCCTGAGTTCCGCTGCCTGGGATCCACGTGGGCTCCGGATGCAAGAGAGCAGGATGGAGAAAGCAGCTTCCCCACCTTCACTCACCCTCCCTCTCTGCCGTTCGCTTACCCCGCCCACTCCCAATCTATTGCTGTCTCCGATGGCTGGAGGAAAAAAAAAACTTCAAATTCTTGCCGCGGGGCTTCAAAGGGCCGCCCTAGAGCCAGTGCTGCAGCCGAACCCTTTGTTAAATTGCTGGCTTGCCCCGCCCCTCCGCACCACTATTTATTGCCAATAAATAGTGGTGGGCGAGGGGCGGGGGAGCCAGCAATTTAACAAAGGGTTCGGTGGTTTTTTTGTAATTTTATTGGCCCCCGGAGCTTCAGCATAGGCTAATTAGCCCTTGCTTAGATCGGCTCCCGACCCCC
This sequence comes from Arizona elegans, assembly GCA_022577455.1. Taxonomy (NCBI): domain Eukaryota; kingdom Metazoa; phylum Chordata; class Lepidosauria; order Squamata; family Colubridae; genus Arizona; species Arizona elegans. The sequence continues at coordinate 5,238,658 of JAKOOJ010000021.1, read as the reverse complement.
AGCTGATTTGTTCTCAGCTGTTTTGCTCAGGGATCTGCTCCTTGCTTGCAAAGAGTGCTGATTTTCCCCCTCTAGCTATACTGAAAAACGAAAGAGAAAGTAAAGCAGGCTGTTGGCTTTGCACGTTGGAAAATTAGGCAGGCAGATTTCTTTTTCCTCACCAAAAAAGGTAGGTGCAAACAACAGGAAATTTAGGGAAAAAGAGGAGATATTAAAACACAAAAGAAAAAAAGCTCTATTTAACTAGGGAATTGTAATAATTGAGATACTATTAATTATATATTGTGTTGAAAGCAGAAATGGTTAAGTTGTGGTTTGGAGGAATATATGGGGGAAATTATTTGGTTTATTATTATTGGTAAATATAATTAATTGATTTGTAAGAAATTGGATTGCATGGAAATAATTGGAATATTCATGTTCATATTGATTAATATACAAAAAAGGTAGTTATATAACTAATTGATTTATATTAAAATGTTGAATTCATATGAAACAACTGTAATATTACATAATTAACCAATGTGAGGATGGATATAAAAATAGATGACAATGGGAAGGGGTATAATATAGAATAGAAGGGAAAAATTGAATTTGATTAAGATTAGAGATGAGGATGAGGGTAATATTGGTTTTTTACAAAAATAGATGAGGAATAAATATGGCAAAAAGGAAATATAGAAATTGTAAATTTAATTGAAATGACTAAACACTGTTTAAATTTGTGAACCGGCCAAATACTCTGTTCAAAGAAAATACATTGTATGTTTGTATGTGTGTTTCTAATTATTGTTATTTATTCATATTTGTTCTCTTTTATTCTTTAAAGTTTAACAATTCATTCTTTATCTTAATATCTTTATATTTTTGGGGGGTTGGCTTTCTTCCCTTTCATCTTTTTTATTGTACAGCAATCTTTCTCCTCAAACCTATCACCTCTCTTTTCTTTCCTTCTTACTTTCTCTTCCTCCCCCTCTTCTTCTCCTCCCTACTTTCTCTTCCTTTCTCCTTCTCCTCCTCTCTTCCTCCCTCTCTCTCCTACTCTAATTTCCCTTCCCTTCCTTCATCCCTCTCTATTGCTGTATCCTTTTATGCATATGGACTACTCAGAGGGCTGAAAAAGTTATTTCTGACTGGTCCTCGCACTTTTGACCAGTCCTCGAACTTACGACTGTCCTCACATTTTACGTTTTTGCCCTATCTTGTCACCATGGTGAAGAAAAGCAGTTGTGAAATGAGTGACATGGTTGTTAAGAAAGCTGCACGGGCATAAATGTGAGGATGGTCATAAGTGTGAGGACCGGTCAAAAGTGTGAGGCCCAGTCAGAAATGACTTTTTTCAGCCCTCTGAAAAAAGTCTATGCACACAGCTACGCTCACCCGGTCTCATGACGAGCTACCCACACCTACACAGTCATGTGACGAGCTAGCCACGCCCATCCAGTCACATGATTGCCAAGCCACACCCCCAACTAAGCCACGCCCACAGAACCTGTTGTTAAAAAATTGAATCCCACCACTGGTGAAAGGGCCTCATAAGTGGAATAGCCTAGGGCCTCTTCCAATCTAAATCCGGCCCTGGTCTCATATATCCCATGTACTCTACTACAAACTAATTATTTGGGAACTTATATTTTCTAATTTTTCCATCTCATGCTGCTTGCTTCACAAGTTCTGGTTCTCTGAAAGATGTGGCAGCTGCCCTTTTAGTGAATGCATGTCTTCTACTTCTCCTTTTCCTCCTCCTCCTCCTCTTATTTTCTTCTCCTCCTGCTTCTCCTTTCTCTATCATTTTCACTTCTCTTCCTTCTCCTGTTATTATCTTTATTACAAAATGACTATTTTTCACCATAGTTTACAAATACAGGTTGTCCCCTAATTTATGACTGGTAGCTTAGCTAAAACTTCTCAATGTCCTTTCATTTCATTCATTCTGGTATTATTTCCATGATTTTTAATTTCATGACTCTCATGTCATATTTCACATAAGCATTTCTTAAATAACTCATTCCTGTGACATTTAATTTAGAAAAGAAACTTGAATGTAAGATCCTCTATTAGATATTTGTGCACATAGGAAGGACAATGATTTAATTGATTTCAGGTATGTTTTTTTTTAAAAAAAATAATTAATCTTTCACACTAGTGGTCCAATTTCCGATATATATAAAAAATCACCAATTAAAGTTTTTTGTTAGATTGATGTACTGTATGTTTGTGCAATTATGTCGCAATAAAAATGGTATAATTTAATACAAAAAATTAAATCTGTATTTAACTAAGATTTGTGAAGGGATAAGCAATCCCTGTTCCTCTTTTTTTTTCAGTTTAAGTATTTTAATTAAAAGTGTTAATGTTGTTGAAAGGAAAACATTGCTTTTCAGGGGGAAAAAAATATTCCATCCATGATGGCAGCAAGGTCATGATTTGCTGCCTTTGGACCAGGATGGCTTGCCATCATTAATAGAATTGTGAATCCTGAATTGTACCACACTGGTTACTGAAAGCAAAGATTCTAATATTTTTGCCACACACAAATATATAGCTTTGCGTCATTTTTTTCAATAAATATATGGATAAATATAATGTTTTTGATTAATTTGTTTAATTGGATTCTCTTTCTCTAGTTTTAGGACTTGTGTCGAAAAGAGATCCATTGGAAGGAAATTTGTATTTACATGTTTTTTGTAACATTTAAAATAACCAAAATAATCAAGATATGTCTTGAAAAGCTTGGTATAATTGGGATTGGTCAATATTTAGACAGTGGTCAACCAGAAATTCCAGGAGTATAGCTTAGACCAGTGATGACTAACCTTTTCGGGACCAAGTGCCCAAAGCGAGCACACCCAAACTCCCAAAATGCAATGCACACGCAGCCCCAGTACATGTGTTCCACCCACCCCCAATACCAGAAGTAGAAGATGAAATTCTACTTCTGAAGGAATATAGGAAGTCCGCAACTTACAACCATTTATTTAGTGACCATTCAAAGTTACAATGGCACTGAAAGAAGTGACATCACTGTTTTTACACATACTATGTACATGTTAACTATACTTTATAGAAATTATTATTCTTCTATTTACATCTTGTAACTTTATTTATCTAGGCAAGTCTCTGGGGTACCTGGTATGTTTTCTTTTGAGATGCAATACACTTTTTCTGAGTGGAAGAGCTCAGAATTCTGGGGTGTTATATTCATTAAATACTTGTTACCTGTTTCTCTTTTTTAAACCCATGGGATCCCAAGACAATTGAAGAAATAAAGATTATTATTACTATTCCCCATGATATTCCAACCATGGTTGGAAGCCACAAAGCTCTGTGAGTTTATTCAATAGGATGTTGCACTGCCTATTTCTGTTTGAAAAACAGAAGAAGTCAGTGATGTTGGAACTATTTGGAGACATCCAAGGATCATGTGGCAGACAGGGGTATTTGTATAAAGAAAGAAGCCATTCATGGAAGATGCTCATATTCCTGCAATCATTGCTTCTCTTAATGCCTCAAGTGGTATGCAATGAATCCATCCATCATTGTGATTTGGAAGAGCCTCTTCCTATTCATCACACATATCATCAGCTTGGAATTATTAACATTGCTGGCATTATTTCTGTATTCTCAACATATTCTGATCCCCTTGATTTCAGTCAACATCCTTCTCAGGGATTTCATGATAGACTTATGTAAGTACATCATCAATTTATTTTCAAGCTCTGGACCTTGCTGTTCAATCATATGATGATCAAAATGTTATCTTGTAATAACAAAGACTCCAGAAACAAACACATTAAATCGAATTTTCAATTCATTCCAATATAAAGTTGAAAAAAAAAAGACAAAGCTGAATCTCTATTATAATAAATCACATGTAGATATTTATAAAAATAGATGTTGCTGCAGATTAATTTATAAATCTATAATGAAAACTGGGAGTAGGAGGCTATATTTCCCCTGATAACTTTTATCATTTGAAATTTACAGTGCCAAAATTAATCAATTTCCTTGTGGATATAGTTTTTAGAAGATGGAGTTTGATATTGGTCCTTTTTCATGTATTTAAAAATAATTCTTATAATTTCAAGACAGTGTTCATCTTGTATTACAAAGAACTCCAGATTCTGCAGGAGTACATATTTGTTTATATGTTTTGCTCTGAATTCTCCAGAATTCTAGGCAAATAGTAAATATTTTTCAGTAAAATACATCAACTACATACTACTGAGGTTTAAGCCTATCATATTGTGAAGCAGACCCTTCTTAATATATTATATAATTTTTGCTACAGAGTATTGTTTCAGAATTACCAGCACATCCTTGCCATAGCATTTGCTATCAAAGAGATCAATGAAAATACCCAGATCCTACCCAATGTCACTCTGGGCTTCCAGATTTATAACAGCAATTTCAGTCCAAGATGGACTTATCTTGCCTCAATGATGCTCCTGTTAACTCAGGGCAGATTTATCCCTAACTACAAGTGTGGGGTCCCAAAACATTTGGCTGCAGTCATTGGGGGACCTGACATCTCTCTGCATATGGCAACTCTTCTGTGCATCTACAAAGTCCCTCAGGTAAGATACGTTGAGTATGTATGGCACTACGTGAAGTGCCATCATGCTGCAAAGTCCTTTTGCATGGTTCAAACTATGCACCACCTTTTGATCTATACTCCATAAGAAAACTTTAAAGGTGACTAATAGTCCTTGTTGATGAACTAAACGCATTTGGCACACAACAATCCATGTCTTGTAATTCAGTGAACATTTATTACCACCAATGAAGGTATGGAATCCAAGAAATCAAATATTTTCTTGGGTTAATAGCAAAGGTTTAAGGTATTCTAATTACCTAACTTGCGCAAATGATCCATTTGGTTCAACACTCCAAATAAAAGTTAAAAAATAGAAAGGTAAAGTTTCTTTTCCAGTAAGTCTGTATACTTCTCTGGGACAAAGAAATACATTTTGGCCTTTTGGAGAAGGAATACTTTATTAAAAGAAAAGATTGGATGGTGACATCACAGTTGCCCAATGATTGCCTAATTGAGGGCTCCTCTCACATACCCAGTAACTTACTCATCAAAGTGGTACCTATTTATCTTTTTGTAGTAGCCCACTTTCAAATGTTGGCAGAAGTTGGACCGTGTGATGGGAGTACAACCCACCCCACCCAGCAGCAACCAGGACTCAAACACTAGCCTGCCGATCATCACCCTATCATCCTAACTTCATGAGAACTGTGAACTACGCTCCCTATCATTTATAAAGAATTCTATTATCAAAAGTTGGAAAAAACATATTTCTTTATAGTTTAAATTTTTCAAATTATTGTAACAGATTATTTATAGAACTTCACCAATGATATCTATGATCTGCTGCAATTAGTTCTTCCCTAGATTTTTATTTTATATTCTGCTTGACAAAATTCGAGTGCTTCATGATGAATTAGCCATTTGTGTTTGCCTATTATTTCTCATCTATAATATCATGTGGTGACAGGCATGAAGGTGTTTCTGAGAACAATATAGCTTTGTATCAATTCCATAGTCTCAACTATGTCTAACATGCATCAGCTGTCAAAGCAGGTACTGACTGAAACAAAAACTTCTTAAGCAAGGTATTCATTTTTATAACTGAACTTCTCCCAGTGCACAGTTGCTGTAAATTAAAATGAACTATGTAAAGCAACAAAATTATGAATTATTAACTATGATATGGTATATGGAACACTGTTACCTTCCCAATGAACTGCTACCTATTTATCTACTCGCATTTGCATACTTTCAAACTGCTAGATGGATGAGATCTGGGGCAAGGAAAGGAGCTCACCCAGTCATGCAACATTCAAGTATCAAACCTTGAATCAAACATTCAAGTATGAAACCTGGGCTTTCAGTTTTCCACTGAGGCATTGCAGGTCCCCAAAACAACATAAAATTGTGAGAAAGAAAAAGTATGTTAAAATTACAAGAAGGAGAGATTATATGAATGAACTATGCAGCCACACTAAAAGTAATTCATCAATTTTATTTCAAGTTTTATAAGTTCTTCCCTATCATTTTTCTTAGCTAACATATGGCTCTGCTCCAGTCATGGATAAAGAGACTCAGGCAGTTTTCTTCCAACAAATGCTTCCAAATGAATCTCACCAACATAGGGGTCTCCTCCAGTTATTGCTCTATTTTAGATGGATCTGGATTGGAGTTCTTGCTGTGAATGATGACAATGGAGAGAAATTTGTACACGAGGTGTTTCCCATGTTTTCCCAGCATGGCATCTGTTTTGATTTCATACAAGAGTTCACCAATGTAGCTTTTTACAGTGATTTTACTGATGTAGTAGATGAAGGAGTCCAAATATACCGAGTTCTGATGAAAAGCACAGCCAATGTGATAATCTTGTATGGTGAAAGTAGGTCCATGTCTACCCTAAGAACATTCCTCCAGTTTTCAGAAGTGGAGGATATTCTAAGGAAGACAAAAATCTGGTTGATAACAGCTCCGACAGATTACACCTCAGTTTCCTTTCACACATCTTGGGATATCCATTTCCTGCAAGGTGCTTTATCCTTTGCAATTCACACAATGGAGATCCAAGACTTCCAGAAATTTACTAAAAGCATAAATCCAAGGAATGATCAACACGATCATTTTCGGAAAGACTTTTGGGAACAGGTGTTCAATTGTTTGTTCTCCCATTCTGTGACAGAGAAGTTTGAGAAAAAATGTACTGGACGGGAGAGGCTTGAGACCCTTCCTACATCTGTGTTTGAAACACTCATGAGTGGCCAGAGCTACAACATTTACAATGCAGTCTATGCTGTGGCACATGCTTTGAAATCTCTGTATTTATCCAAGTCCAGACACAGAACAATAGTGAAAGAAGGAAGGAAACAATTTCACAATCACGTGTTGTGGCAGGTAAGACTTTCAGCAGAGAAATGCAGAAACCTGGAAGGATTTATATTCTTGCAGTCATTTGGTCTTTATAATTTAAATCCTTCCCTCATCCACCATTCAGTCAGAACCAAAGAATCTTTTTGGATGAGAAGCAAAATGTCTTCAAGGAAAAACAGTCCCGTTGCCTTTTGAAAAAGCAACTATTAACTTGGGTCAACTATGTCCGGGATGAGTGATAATCTCCATAGTCAATATTCTGTAAGGGTATCAAAATAAGGTCGAAAAGTTAAATGAAACAACGTCTTAACCAACTGAAATATTTATATCATCGTATTGAAATGACAAAAGGCATTCTACAAAATTATGAACACCTCTCTTAGAATTTGCTTCTGTCCATTAAAATAACTGCCATTTTGGTCTGTAAGTAAATGGAGATACTAAGTAAGTAAGTAAATGCTATTTCTAGATCATGGGTGTTAAACCCGCGGCATCATGTTTACATCACGTGATGAATCATGGCATTTTCCCTTTTATGGAGTTGGGGAGGTTGTGGCCTGCCCGTGGGCCACCAGTTTGACACCCCTGTTGCCCTGAATCATTCTTTTGTTCTAAATGTTTTGTTTTTGAATGCTTGCATTTAGTCAGCACAGTTCTTTCTATTGTTGAAAGTGTACTCGTGCCCTCCTTTTAAAGTAACTGCCATTTCAGCCTATAAGTAAATGGAGATACTAAGCAAGCAAGTAAGTAAGTAAATGCTACCTCTTGATCATGGGTGTCAAATTCGCGGTGTCATGTTTCCATCACGTGATGTATTGTGACATTTTTCCCATTCATGGAGCTGGGGTGGGCATGGCCTTCATGTGATGCATCTGGCCCATAGGCCACCAGTTTGACACCCCTGCTGCTCTGAATCATTCTTTTGTTCTAAAGGTTTTGTTTTTGAATGCTTGCATTTCATCAGCACAGTTCTTTCTATTGTTGAAAGTATACTCATACCCTCACTTTTGTTGTGACCCAGGCCCAAGTAGGTATTATCAGATGCAATCAGTTCGAAAACAAACAGACTTTATTAGAACATCTGAGAATTAACTCATTCTCAGCGTAGTCCAAACTAATTCAAAACACAATTCTTCAGCCTTATCACCAACCTTGGTCTACTGTGGCAAACTGCCAAAGGCAGTTCAAAAAGTTCAGAAGCAGAAGATGCCAACAAGAAATAAATGCAGTAGGACAAGAAAGAATTCTATCAATGTTGTTTTCCGACAAAGAACTCTAGAGCCGTTGGTGGTCTTTTAGGACTTATGGGAGGGGCCAATCATCTCTTGGCCTTACTCCCAAGTCATCCTTTTTGCTTTAGCTGCTTTTGCCTTCTGGCAGCTCTTCTCATGCATGCATTAGGAACAGGCTCCTCCTGTTCCTCTGCCTCTCTGCTGTCAGCCTCTGGAGGCTCCAGAATCCGCAGATCACTCCCAGATGGCCCTGGCCCCATCTCTGCCTCCAACACAGAGCCCTCATCCAGGCCTTCCCCAGCCTCCAGGACTGGCCCATATTCTTCCTTACCCTCCTCACTGCCCAACTCCACTGCCAGCTCCGCAGGCTGCTGACGGACCAGGCATTTCCTGATGAGGATATTCTCATGTAAACCATAAGTGGAGGAGGAAGGTCTGATAATATTTTGACATCCTTACTTAAAAAAGAAGCAGGATACTGGAATCGTCCTTTTCCATCAGGGAGAATGTTTCATAGACCATTTGAGACTCACCTGCATTTCTACATATAGATATTCACAACAACAATGTATACTATAACAATGTATAATTTTAGAGCAAATGAATAAAAAAGAAATGGAACAAGTTTATATGCTTCCAGAAACAAGATTCTAGAACAGGGGCATCAAACTCGAGGCCCACAGACCAGATTTGGCCTGTGGGGTGCTTAGATCTGGCCCCCAGTGCCTCTCCCAGGGAAAACAGAGCTCAAGAGCCTGTTTTTGCTGGCACAGCACTCGGACCACAGGTGCCCCCAACAAGTGTCAGGGTTCCAAGTAATACCCCCAATGAAATCAATCTCCGAGGCTTGAATTTCCTCAAAGCTATTTTTTTTATAAGTTATTTTATTTTTATTTTTAAACAAACAAGTCATCATTAATCAATCAGTGTATCATCTCGGTACAATTTTTTTGTGTCATTATATTCAACATTTATCATCATTTTCTTAGTACATATTTATCTTTCTTCTTACATTTAAATTTAATATATTACAACATATTTTCCCCATGTTTCTTATTTTTACATTGTCTATTGTCTATATTCAATCTCTATCCATTGATAAAATTGCCCCCATATGTTGTAATACTCTGATTCTTCCTTCTCTCTAATTGCTAATGTTAATCTACTCATTTCTGCACATTCTAATATTTCCTTAATTAGCTCTCCCTTTGTAGGAATTTTTTCTGCTTTCCAATTTTGTGCAAATACCATTCTTGCTGCCATTATTACAGGTATAATCAAATATGTATTTTCTTTACTAAATTTCTCTGGTAAGATACTCAATAGGAACAGTTCCGGTTTAAGATCAATGTGTTGCTGTATCATTTTCTCTAATTAAATTTGAATTTTTGCCCAATAATTTCTCACTTCTGGACATGTCCACCACATGTGATAGTACGATTCCGATGTCTGGTGGCATTTCTAACATTTAGTTGATTTATCTTTGAATATTTTTGCCAATCTTTCCGGTGATATGTGCCATCTATAAAACATTTTATACAAATTCTCTTTATATGCTGTAGCCATTGTTAATTTGTAATTTCTTTCCTGTAGTTGCTGCCATTAACAGTATCTAATTCTATTGTATATCCAAATTTTTTTGCCCATTCTATCATTGTTTCTTTTACTTGTTCTTCTTCTAATTTAACTCCAAGTAAATAACTATACAATTTTTTAATCATTTTCTTATCTGTTCCTATGAGTATCTCATCCAATTCTGTCATCTCCAAGTAAAAACCATATAACTTTGCATCTTTTTCATATCTCAATTGTATTTGCAGTTGTATATACCACTCCATAATCATCACTTGTTCTACTAGTTCTTGTTTTGTTTTCAATTCCTCCTTTTCTGATAAAATATTTTTATATCTGATAATATTCCCCATATTAATAATATTTGGATGTACTAACACTTCTATTATTGAAAGCCATGTTGGTATTTTCAAATAATGTTTTTCTCTAACTTTCTCCCATAGTAATAATAAAGCATTCCTTACAAAGTGTCTTTGAAAATAGCTGTGAATCTTATTTTTCCCATACCATAAAAAAGCATGCCAACCTAATTGTAAATCATGCCCCTCCAAAGTCAATAACCTTGTATTTCTTAATACAATCCATTCCTTCATCCATGATAATGCTGCTGCTTGATAGTATAATTCCCAGTTTGGTAGTCCAAATCCTCCCCTTTGTCTTGCATCTTGTAACATTTTCATATTGATTCTCACTTTTTTCCCCTGCCATATAAATTTCATTATTGTTCTATTCAGGTCTTCAAAATATTTTTTTTTCAGTTTTATTGGTATTGTTTGAAATAAAAACAACAATCTAGGTAACATAGTCATCATAATTTCAGCTATTCTTCCCATTAATGATAATTGCAAATTTTTCCATCTCTCCAAATCCATCTCCATTTGTCCTTTCAATTTATAGTAATTATCTTCTTTAATCGTTACACACCTTGCTGTTAGTTGTATTCCTAAATACCTTACCTTTTTAGTAATCTGAATATCTAGTTTCTCCATTAAATCCCTTTTCTGTTTCTCTGTGATATTTTTCACCAATATTTTTGTTTTATCTTTATTGATTTTCAACCAGGCTACCTCTCCATATTCTTCTATTTTTTCTATCAGTTTTGGTCCTACTTCTTGAGGCTCCTCTAAAATAAACACTAGATCATCTGCAAATGCTTGTAGTTTGTATTCTTCTTTTTTAATTTTCATCCCTTTTATCTCTTCATTTTGTCTTATATTTCTTTTTAGCACCTCTAATGTCAACACAAATAGTGATGGGGATAGAGGACATTCCTGCCTTGTTCCTTTCATAATATTAACCTTCTCTGTCATATCTCCATTTATTATCACCTTTGCAGATTGCTTACTATAAACTGCCTCACACTATCAAAAGCCTTCTGTGCATCTAGAAACATCAATGCCATTTGCTTTTCTGGGTGTACTTCATAATATTCCAAAGTGTTTAAGATTGTCCTCATATTGTCTCTGATCTGTCTCTTTGGTAAGAAACCATTTTGATCAGTGTGAATAAATTCATTTAACAATCTATTCGCCATTATTGATGCAAATATTTTATAATCTTCATTTAACAAGGAGATCAGTCTATAATTTTTAACTTCTTGTAAGTCTGTGTCTTCTTTCAGTATAATAGTAATATATGCTCTTATACTGAGTTGGGTATTTTTGCATTTACTAAAAGTTCATTAAATACTTCCAACATTGTATTACTTATTACAACCTGTAATATTTTGTACAACTCTGCTGGCAAACCATCTGGACCCGATGTTTTACCATTCTTTTGTTTTTTAATCCCCTCTGTTAATTCCATCATCGTTATTCTTTCTTCCAAAGCATTCTTGTATTTTTCTGGTATTTTAGGTAATTCAGACTTTTCTAAGTATTGCTTTATTTTCTCTTCAGATATTATCTTTTGTTTATAGAATTTCTCATAGTATTTCTGTACTATTTTCTTCTTTTCCTCATTTTGATAACATAAAGTTCCTTCCTCATCCATTAATTGATTAATAAGTTTTTTTCTCTCTCTCTCTCTCTCCTTTTTCATTTTTTAAGCCAACCATCTACCTGGCTTATTAGCATTTTCAAAAAAAAAATTGTTTGGACATCTTTATTTTATTTGCCAAGTCCTCTTTTTCAATTAAATTCATTTCATGTTTTCTCAAATACATTTGAGAAAACTGGAACTGTAGCTGTGGATTGTAACTGTGTTGTTGTCTTCTTCATCTTGTTGCGTCTTAACACTGTAATCCATCAGGTTTGTAATCCAAATACAGCTTTGATTTATAATCCAAATATCTAATCCACCCCATTGGATGGATTGGCAAAACAAGCAAGCAAGCAAGCAAACAAACAAACCAAGGGAAAAAAGAAAAATAACAAAAATAAAAGATGAAAAGCTCAATCAACCCAAAAACCAAAAATGCAAGGGAGGAAGAAAAGAAAACCAAATAAAAACCAAAACCAAAAACTCCAAAACTTCTCACTCTTCAGATTCTTCTTACCTTAATCCAAATTTTAGAACATCCAGAAAAGCAACCAGGAAAAAGGAAAAACAATTTAAAAAGGGGGGGGGGAGAATTATTCACGTATTCACGTCTTTTTACGAAACGTAAAAAAGACCAAAAATAAAAATGCAATCCTGACTCTGATTTTAAAAAAAAGAATAAAAAAGGTGTAACAAAAAATCAACTATTAGAGCAGAACCAAAAATAAAAATAAAAATTAAGAGTTAACAAATATAATCCCAAACCAAAAACAAAGAAAAAAAAATCACGCAGTCAAGGCTATATGCAAAGTGTCTTTCTTATGTTTCTTCTTGCATAAACTTCAAAAAGCAGCTTGTGTTAAAGATAACACTCTCAATATGCAGCTCTCCACCAGGCACACCAGTTTCTTATCAGTTCCACCAAGAGTCTCAAGGTCAGTCCTCTTATTCATCTTATTCAGTTTGTACGAAACAATGTCTTTTCACTGGTGCCTCAAGATGTCACTGCAATTCACTTTCACTCAAGGAGTGAAAAAGGAAAAGTTTTGTAACAATAGCTCATTCAATCATTTAAACTCAATTTCCATTTCAAAAGTTAAAAAATACTCCTTCAGGCTTTCTGCTCTAATTCCCTTGTTTCCCAAATCAATTCTACTAATTCATTCAATTTTCTTCTTCCATTTGAGCCAATCCACTTTCTTTGTCACTAAACTGCTGAAGGCAGAGAGCCAGCACACGCCCACTGTCCCCTCCTCTCCTTGTGCCATTTCTTTCTCTTCAAATTATTTCCACATTCCACTTCTTTTACTTCTCCGCTTCAGATGTAACCGCCCCAGCTTTGTAGCAGCTCTCAATGGCTGCTTTCTGACTAGCCAGGGAATTTGTGGCTTCCCTGTGCTTGCCAGTCTGTGCCTCTCTCATTCACCATCCCTATAGGACAGCTTCAGCCAAAAAAGACCCCCAGGTGGCTGTGATATTGATGATCCTTTAGGAGCCCTGAAGAAAGCATCATTTCTCTGTGGACGCTGCCCATGCCCCCCTCAAAGCTAATTTTTATTAGAGGTGTCATATTGGCCCATCTGAGAAAACCTGGATCTGAGAGCTTCCGGGTTTTCTCCACCCAAAAGAAAATTCAAGTCCCTGCCCAGCACCCACATGTCCATCATGCGATCCAATCAGGCACCATCCAAATCTGAAGGTGCTACCCAGTCACTTCTTCACAGCTGCAGGGCAAAGTGCCCTTGACTTTCTAGAAAGAATGTTATTTGTTCGTTCGTTTGTTTGATTGATTGATTTATATGCTGCCCTTCTCCGGAGACTCAGGGTATCTTTAACTCTTGAACGTCTGTTGGTGTGTGTGCGTGTGGTTGGGGACAGAACACAATGCTTTTAAACAATAGTCTTCATCCTTTTGTATATACCTGCTTAGTAGGGCATTTTGGGCCCCCCTAAGTGGTGTTCTATTTTATACAAAGTCAGCTTATTGCCCCCACAAACTGGGTCCTCATTTTACCTACCTCGGAAGGATGGAAGGCTGATATTTAGGCTACATGTCACCTACTCCATACAATCTCCCCTCCCATTTTCCCACAGTAGAAATTGTGGCAGGCCTGAAGGCTCAAAGGTAAAAGATGGCTTCCAGGTATGACATCAAGCTGGCCGTGTCCACCCTGGCCACACCCACCATGGCCCCCGAGGTCAAACACAACCCTGGTGTGGCCCTCAATGAAATCAAGTTTGACACCACTGTTCTAGAAGAAACAAAGGAGGAAGTGAAGGTATATTTTTAACATCTCGGGGTCTTAATAAAAGAGGAGCAAGGCAGGGTGTTATTGTGGGCATACCTCTTTGCAGACATATGTATTCATATGGAGTGGAAGAATCAAAGATTCTTAAGTGGAATATAGGAATATACCAACCCTGGCTCAGCACATGATTTCAAATTCCATCACCATCAACAGAAGTTGATTCTGCTTTTTCTAAAAAATAACCAGAAAAGAAAAGCCCTTTTGTCATCAATTCCTAGTGCTGAACATCTTCTATTTAGATATCATTTCCTATTTAGAATAATATTTCTATCCTATTCTAAGATTTCTATTCTATTCTAAGTTTCTAAAATTATTTTCTAAGGAGAGAAGGAACCAAGAACTACGGATAAATTTCCTGAAAGAACAATTATCCAGTGGAACAGCATGCCTCCAGAAGTTCTGGATGCTCCATCACTTTTAAATGAGATTTTTTAAATGAGATTTTTTAAATGAGATTTTTTAAATGAGATTTTTTAAATGAGATTTTTTAAATGAGATTTTTTAAATGAGACTAGACAGCCATTTGTCTGAAATGGTATAAAGTCTCAATATAGAGTCTATAATATCAAACTATAGCCTTATACACACTAGTAATTTTTTATATATTTATATATGATAATCTGTTTTAACTAATTATAGGAATCAGATGATAGATTGCAGTTTTATAAAATTTTCACTAGGGTTATATTTTCTAATCACATATTAATAATATTTTAATTTTATTTTAGTAATGTGAAATTTTGGAATTTCTAATTTGTCTCTTTCTCCCTCTTTACATTTCTATATTTCAGCTTCATTCTTTTCTGAAAGGTATTACATTCAATAACAATGTTGGTGAAAAGATCTCCCTTGATAAAAATGGAGAATTCATTGGTGGATTTGACATTATCAACTGGATCACATTCCCAAACCAGTCCTTTCTTAGGGTCAAAGTTGGAACGGTAGATCCCACAGCTCCAGCAGACAATTTCTTCAATATCTCCATTGATTCCATCACGTGGCCAGTAGGCTTTAATCAGGTGACCTGTTTGAATCTAGATTGCTCAGCATTCATTTATGTAGTTTAAGATATCTTTACCAATGAAATTCCCATAGCATCAGTTTTAAATAATCTAATTACAAATAACCTAGGGAAAAAAATATATGCAAGAATGCTTAATTTCTAATGTCTGGTTTACAATACTGCACCTTTGATTTTGTTCCCCTGTTAATTATGGATAATCAATTCACTGTTTTTGATGTAAAAGATCCAGTTCAGTGTACTAGATTTTATCAATCTAGGGAGATCAAAATTTTAAAACAATGAGAAAATTTATGTAATCAATATAGAAATAGCCTTTAAAGAGTGGGGATGATGGTTATAGGAAAGCCAGCAATTGCAATCATGATAGATATTCAATGAATTTGTTTGAGAAAAAAATAAATCTCAAAATAATGTCATCACACTACTTCTGTTTATCAATATATTTTTATTCTGTTGATTCTACAGGAACAGTATCTCTCCAAGCAGTTCCTTTACTCTCTGCATTTTAAAATATTCTTTTTCATTTATTGATAGGCATTACCTTTATCTTTATGTAATGATCCTTGTGAGACAGGATACAGCAAGGCCAAGAAAGAAGGGAAGTCGTTTTGCTGCTATGATTGCCGTCTGTGTCCAGAGGGAAAAATATCCAAGGTGAAAGGTAGGAACTTTCCAATTATAATGGGACTAGGGTACAACACTGTGCATAATCCACTATATCAACTCCACTATGTTCTTTTTCAGACATGGACGATTGCTCTCCGTGTCCAAATGATCATTATTCAAACCTCCATCGAAATAGGTGTATTCCAAAGCAGATCAGCTTTTTGTCCTATGAAGAATCTATGGGGATCAGTCTAACTGTTCTTTCCCTGTGCTTTTCATTGAAGACAACTTTGGTGCTTATAATCTTTGTTAAATATAAAGACACCCCCATTGTCAAAGCCAACAACCGGAATCTCACTTACACTCTCCTTGTTTCTCTCCTGCTCACTTTCCTTTGTGTGTTTTTATTTATTGGGAGACCTGGTAAGATTGTGTGTCTCCTTCGACAATCAGCTTTTGGATTCATCTTCTCTGTGGCAGTTTCTTGTGTATTGGCCAAAACCTTTGTTGTGGTTCTAGCCTTCATGGCCACCAAACCTGGTTCCAAATTGAGGAAATGGGTGGGTGGAAATATGGTCAGTTATATTATTCTTTCCTGCTCCCTTGTTCAAATATGTGTTTGTGCTGTGTGGCTGATAACATCCCCACCATACCCAGATTTTGATGCACACTCAATATCTGAAGAAGTCATCCTGGAGTGCAATGAGGACTCCTTCATGTTCTGCTGTGTTTTGGGCTTCATGGGTTTTCTTGCTCTGGTTAGCTTCTCTGCTGCTTTTCTAGCTAGGAAGTTACCTGACAGTTTCAATGAAGCCAAATTCATCACCTTCAGCATGTTGGTCTTCTGCAGTGTTTGGTTGTGCTTTATTCCAACCTATCTAAGCACAAGGGGAAAATCTGTGTTGGCTGTGGAGATCTTCTCCATGATCTCCTCCAGTGGCGGCTTACTGGGGTGTATCTTTTTCCCCAAGTGTTTTATCATTCTTATGAGACCCGAATTAAACAATAAACATCATCTCATGAAAAGAAAGTTGTAAACCTTTATCTGTTTACTTCTGATTTTGTGTATGTAGTCATATATTTTGATTGTGCTTGGAAATATTTCTTTTGGGAGAATTTTTGTTGGGTAGAACTGATTAAATATACAGCATTCTCCCTGTTCTATTTTTTCCAAAACTGGTGTGTGTATGTGGTTGTGTGTGTGTGTGTGTGTGTGTGTTTGTATTTTTTAGGAGCAAACCAAAATATGTAGTCAGCAAAATATACAAAAAATCCTAATTCACATCTGTCAACTACTGCTGAGAGAACTGAAATGCCATCAGTGTCTCATATTTCCTACATACTCTACTAGAAACTAAATATTTGGGAATATATATTTTCTAATTTTCCATCTCATGCTTTTTAGTTCACAAGTTCTAAAATTTCTCAGGGTGTCTCAAATGGTTCTCTAGATATTCATGTTTAACTTTTTAAAAAAGATTTTTTAAAAATATTAGATTGATGTTCATCATTGCTTCTTGATCTGAGAAGTTTTGGTGACAATTGAACTGAATATTTTATTAGTTGCAAAGTTGAAAAAGTTGGGCATATAGTTATCTCCTCTATAATTATAAAATTAACTATGATTATCTATGCACCTGTTCCAAATCCCACAGGATCACAAACCCATGTTGTAAAATTTGATTACCATTCCAATGGCAATCTAAATTATTTGTCAGTTGATCACTGATAAATGGACAATGAAAACCTTCCTTGATAGAATTGAATGACATTAGGTGGATACTGTATCCATATGTGCTCACACTCTGAATGAAGGATTCGTTCCTTAATTATTTATCCACACAACTGGATATTCTGCATTTCACAGGAAATTTATAGGATTTTTAGGCAAGGTCTTGTAAAGTTGCCATTCAATATTCTGATGAATGAGAAGAAGTAAACAGACAAAGAAGTTGATTGATTATTGGGGTATCAACTATAGTTGTTTTCTTGGTATTGTTACTAGTAACAATGCTTCAAGCAGCACATACGGTTCCTGATATTAATTGCAATGTTGATGATCCTCTTCCTATTCTTCACAAGTACTCTCAGTCTAGAGATTTGACCATTGCTAGTATTATTTCTCAAGTTTATACTTTTTCCAGTCCAATTTGTTTTGATCGTCACCCTTCCAGCGAACTTCAGGATGAAGTGATGTAAGTTGTTCATTTCTTCCCATGTAAGATTTCTACACCACCATTAATTCACATGACACAAAGGACAATTTACTTTGAACTGCTAGAATACACTGTATTCACATATACTGTATCTTCAGCTTTGTAAAAAGGATAGTTTGTATTGTTCTTTATTTTGTTATTCAATTTCTATGATTATTCCAGTATGACGATCTCCCAAAAGTCAACATTCTAAGAGTTATGCTAACAATCCATGAATGAATAAGAGCAAGTTCTATTTCTAACAATTCTTAGATGTTGTTCCTAAGCAAAACTTCCTGGAATAGTTTTATATGGCTTAATATTTAGTTCATTGGGCTTAGTTCTCACTGAAATCTAAAGATCCATAGCCAGAAGTCAATTTTTCACTGAGTTCATACAAGTACCTCAAGCATCTCTGTTGATTGAAAATCACTGCTTAAGGTTTATTAGGGGAGCATGAACCCAGCTATATCCTAAAGAATTTCCAAATGATAAACACTGTTGTTCAGGAATACAGATTTGTAATTTTCATGTTTCCATTTTATTTTTCAGTGATAAGCGGAATTATATGTGTATCACACTTTATGAAGTAATGTGATGTAGAACTGAAACATAACAGGTGTTGCAGTGTTTAACAAAGGATTTAATTTTCATGACAGGGTTGTATTTCAGAGTTACCAATATGTCCTGGCCCTGGTTTTTGCTGTAAAGCAGATCAGTGAAGATCTCCAGATCTTGGCCAATGTCACCCTTGGGTTCAACATCTATAATAGCAATTTTAGTCCAAGCTGGACCTTCCTTGCCTCAATGAGACTTCTTTCCATGCACGACACATTCATCCCAAACTATAAGTGTGACATGGGGAACATTCCCATTGCAGTAATTGGAGGACCTGACATCTGTCTTCACATGTTGAACCTTCTGTCTCTCTACAAAATTCCACAGGTATTCCCAGGAGTATATAAATTTCTCTCAATTCCTATTATAACTAGTTGCAATTCTCTAGAAGCACTGTGTTTTGGACAAGGGAAATATCAGTATGAGTTTAGGCTTTAGGGGTTCAATGAATTCATTATAAGAAATGATTCATGATGTGAATGGACAAACGTCTCTCTTTACGAATCATTAAAACAGCTGCATCTTTTGAGCAGAAACTGCTCAAGGCACAGCATTTGCAAAATATCTGTTGAAAGAAGAAGTATACATTCAAAAAAATTACTTTTTAAATATGTGTTCAGTATCTTTTTTTTAAAAAAATTGAAGGTTGTCATTCATTTAGAGAAATGGATACTACATGCTATTTTTATTAATATAAATCATGGTAAAGTACCCATCCTAACTCAATAACTGTTTCATCTGAGGTGTGACAGAAAGCCTCCCCGCCCCCAAATTTGGGAAAGGTGCTCACTCATTGAAATGAAATGAGTTTAGTCATTTGCAATGCAGAAGTGGTCATTTTTCAACCTTAATCTCCTTATGCACATTTTACAAAAAGGGTCTCCAAACCATTATTCTTAGCTTCTCAGAGGATTGCTGGAGACCATAAAAGGATGGCTAGCTCCCTTATTCCATACTTTCATGTTTGATATAACGACCCCATTTGGAAGTCCTCTGGAATCTTATATTATATTAATTAGTTGTTCTTCCACTTCAAGTTGTAGGTATTAGTCTCCAAACCTAAAAGTTTCTGAACAGAACAGAATTTGAGTATATTGAAGAGAACTGTAGTGGCAATGCTAGTGGAAAATATCAAGAATGTTCCTCTAACTTAAAATATATGTGTGTCAAACACTTAGGTACCAATTGTCCAGTTGATTACTGTCTGAGTCACCCTTTTTTGGCTCAGATGGGATGTTGAAGCCTCTTGCCCAAAATCTTTACACTGTACCACATTCACACAAGCTCTGAATTGAAACCTGGGTTTGAGCATTCTTGATGTTTAGAAAGCAGCAATAAAATTCAGAAGATATACTTTTATTCAGACCAAGAAAAAAGAGACATTAACACGACTTTTGGTTTGGTGTGGTTTCTTTTACAAAATTCTCTAGCTCACATATGGCTCTGCTCCAGTAATGAATAAAGAAACCCAATATGTATTTTTACAACAGATGTTTCCCAATGAAGCCTTACAACATCAAGGAATCCTTCTGTTGCTGTTATATTTCAGGTGGACATGGATTGGTCTTCTTTCTGTGAAAGATGAAGCAGGAGAGAAGTTTGTACGAGATGTAGTCCCCAAGTTCTCTCAGCATGGAATCTGCTTTGATTTTATGGAATGGTTCCCAAACGTAGCTTTTTACAGTGATTTTATGGAAGTGATGGATAAAGGACTTGAAATATATGAAGTTCTCATGAAAAGCACAACCAATGTGATAATTATTTTTGGTGACCTTCGGACCATGTTAATTTTAAGAACACTTCTCCGTTTTTCAGAAGTAGAAGATTTAGGATTGAAAGAAAAAATCTGGGTTATGCCAGCACAAATTGATTTTACATCAGTATCCCTTAACAGAAACTGGGATATATGTTTCATCCATGGTGCTTTGTCCCTCTCCTCTAATTCAAAGCAAGTGTTTGGATTCCAGGAGTTTCTTCAGAGCAGAAATCCAACAATGGAACCACATGATGGCTTTATCAGAGACTTTTGGGAGCAGGTGTTTGATTGCTCATTTCCCAAGTCTAAAAAACGAATTAAAAAGCCTGAGAACCTCTGTACTGGAGAAGAGAAATTGGACACTCTTCCTACTTCTGCTTTTGAACTTAACATGAGTGGCCATAGCTACAATGTGTACAATGCTGTCTATGTCGTGGCACATGCTCTGCAGTCATTGCATTCTTCTAAACACAAGCAAAGAAATTGGGTGAATTTGGAGAAGCAGAAGTTTCAGGACCTACAATCATGGCAGGTAAGTCTACAGCAGAGAACATCAAAACAATGTATAGTATTTAACTTTTGACTTAGATATTGAAAAATTCTTCATAACAAAATCTACTTGGTCTTTTTCTTTAAATTCTATCTGCAAAAAGACACTCAATATTCACAACACAAGCCTAAAAGATACAATAAATTATTATATGCATATCCAAACAAACAAGTCTAAATGCACATATATACAAATGGTATGTCTATATCCAAGAACATTGGGGCCCTGTGACTTTAAACATGCTATTATAAAACCCATAAGTGGACATTAGGAGACACATCGTGATGGAAAGATTTCTCTGTGTTCTTCTGTGCAGAATAGAGTTTATTTAACAGTCTCCACCCTGGTATGTTCAATTTGGCATCCCAATCAAGCAATTTGCCAAATGTTTTTTATAATTCTTCACACATGCATAAAACAACATACTTAAACAAATCATGCATCTAAAGAACAGATGCATAATACCTGAAGAAGAGCTGAAGAACAATCCAAGATGAAAAAGATATGATGGCCATGTGCTGGGAAACAAAGTCCAATGAGTGTCCTTCAGAGGTGGTATTCAGCCAGTTCGGACTGGTTCAGCAGAACCGGTAGCAGAAATCATGGGTGTAATTAACTAGTGGAACAGCTTGTCTTCAGAAATCTTGAGTGCTCCATCACTGGAGGTTTTTAAGAAGAGACTGGACAGTCATTTATCTGAAATATTATAGGTTTTCCAGCTTGAGCAGGGGACTGGACTTGAAGACTTCCAAGGTTCCTTCCAGCTCTATTCTTATTCTTATTCTTATTCTTATTCTTATTCTTATTCTTATTCTTATTCTTATTCTTATTCTTATTCTTATTCTTATTCTTATTCTTATTCTATTCTCAGATGTCTTGAACAAGGACTGAAAATTGTCCATGAAGGAAAAGCCTCCTTGAAAGAGCAATGAGAAGATTCAATTTCTACCAATGCAAAAATGCATGTTCTCATCCTGTCATGTCTAAAGAACCACAACTCATCCCAGCTGAAATGTGAATTGTGTAGTTAATGTTTAAGCAATAGCAATAGGATGGAATGCCATTCTCAGTTCCTACATATCAACTTGAGATTTAGCAGAAATGAAATAATTTTACCTTCCCTTTATGATATTTCTATTTCTCTCCAATCTAGCTTTGCCCTTTTCTGAGAAGTGTCTCCTTCAACAATAATGTGGGCGAAAAGATCTCTTTTGATAGATATGGAGAATTTATTGGAGGACTTGATATTATAAATTGGATCACTTTTCCAAACAGGTCATTTTCTAAGGTCAAAGTGGGAAGAATAGATCCATTTTCTCCTCCAGACAAAATCTTCAATATCCATCTGGAGTTCATCATATGGCCAAAAAACTTTAATCAGGTAAGAGGATTTAGGTCATCTGCCCTAAATCTTTTCAGCAAATTTAAAACAAAATAAATCAAAATCCTCAGCCTTTGTTAAAAGTTATTTTTTAGATTAAACATTGGGTCATACTCAAATTCCTGGTGCATTTGTTTCCTCTTGTAAGAACAGTCTTGACATTAGGACAATATTTTAATATAAGTAGATATGAAGAGTGAAATATGAGAATTATGAATAAGAGTTAAGCATTAATTGGAAAAATAGAGATTGAATGATGAAATTTTTAAACATGCATAAAAATATTATGATTAGCAGTGAAATGATAAAATTAAACAATGGGAGATTAGATAATGAAAGAATATAATTTAATGTAAACATGTGTATTAATAGTAGAATCACATGGATTGGAAAGAACATGAACAGATTTATTCTATATGTTTAAATGATTGTGATTGGTACTAGAAGTGTACACTGAAACACTGAACAATGAAAAATGAAGGATGAAGCTTTAATATAAATAGATGTGAAGAGTTAAATAAGGGAAATATGAATAACAAAGCAGGAGAAAGATGGAAGATAGAAAAGAAATGTCTTTGAATATTACAGTGACATGGGGGAAAAAGTTAAAATAGAGATAGGAATAAGAGGGGAATGATATTTTGTGTTTGTGTGTGTGTGTGTGTGTGTGTGTAGTCATTTAAAGAAAATAGCAGGATCTTTCTATTAGCAAACCAACTTTACTGAAATTGCTAGGAAAAGGCCAAATTGGGATGAATTGGGATTGCTATAAAATTTGTGATCTAAATTTGGACTGTCTCCCTCCCTCTCTCTCTCTCTCTCCCTCCCTCCCTCCCTCCCTCCCTCCCTCTCTCTCTCTCCAGTGTGTGTGTGTGTGTGTGTGTAAGTTTTCACGGGTATATATGTGTGTACAGTTAATATTTCGGGTTTGTTCCCATGTAATTGTAAACATATCCTTAAAAGGATAGTAGCGACGTTTCGACGAAATCACATTCGTCATCTTCTGGCTGAAGTTCTCGGTTTGGTGCTTATGGGCAAACTGTGTGATCGTAATAATATATATATGTCTTCTTAGGTTTTCGCAGGTATACATATGCCAAAAATTAAAATCTCGGGTGTTTTCCCACGTCATTGTAAATAAGTTAATTAAAATGTTTAAAATTCTGGTTTAAATCCCAGCTTAAAATCTTCTAAAAATCCTTACAGAGCACTCTGCAAGGTCCTTTAAAACCTCAGCTAAAATCCTACCAGTATTTTAAAATACTGTCGAAATTGCCTGTCGAAACGTTGCTAGAAAGAAATTTTTTAAAAAATACTGGTAGGATTTTAGCTGAGGTTTTAAAGGACCTTGCAGAGTGCTCTGTAAGAAGTTTTAGAAGATTTTAAGCTGGGATTTTAACCAGAATTTTAAACATTTTAATTAACTTATTTACAATGATGTGGGAAAACACCCGAGATTTAAATTTTTTGCATATATATATATATATATATATATATTTGTTTTCTCAGGTTTTCGCGGGTGTTTGTATGTAGGTCTTTGGTTATTCGGGTCTTCTCCCACGTAAAATTGGAAGTGTCTTGGCGACGTTTCGACGAAGTCTCATTCGTCATCTTCAGGCTGGTGTTCTCGGCTTCGTGCTTTCAGGAGCAATGTGAGATCGCAGCTGTCTCTTCCTTTTAACTGCTAGTGGGGGTGTGAGCTGATTGGGTGGGAACTTGGCTGTGTTCTGATTGGGTGGAGGTGTGTTCTGATTGGTTAGGGGCTCGGCTGTGCTCTGATTGGGTGGGGGGTTGGTTGTGCTCTGATTGGCTGGGGGTGTGTTCTGTTTGGGTGGGGGCTTGGTTGTGCTCAGCTTAGTCTGAGTTGCAGGGGGATTTGAGCTGGTGAGCTGCGTTGTTGTTGTTTGGCTTCGTGTTTGTGGCCGTGCGAGCTCTTCATGGTGGGTGTCAGTCTGCTTCATGTATGGATTGGAGAGGTTTAAAGTGGCTAATGATGCAGCTGCAGTCTGGCTTCTGGTCCTTGGTCGTGGCTCATTATCAGTGTGGGTTTGAGTCTGTTTTCTGCGTGGATGTGTGGTGGTGACATCCTGTGTGGCTCTCGTGAGTGTGGGTCTGGTGTCATTCGTCGTGTTAGGGACCCGTTTGTCAATAAGGGCGGGTTTCCAAATGGCTGGTAGGCGGGAGGTATCGTCTCGTTTGTTCATGCTGTGTGGGCGTTTTTCTATCTCGATGGCTTCTCTGATTATTCTGTTGTTAAAGTGTTCAGTTTTGGCGATAGTTCTGGTCTTTTTAAAGTCAATATCATGTCCTGTGGCTTTAAGGTGTTGGACCAGGGAAGAAGTTGGTTCTTCTTTTCTGACTGAGTTCTTGTGTTCTTCTATGCGTGCACTTATTCATCTGTTGGTTTGTCTCCCTAGGACACACTATCTACCAGAAGAAAACACACACAAACCGCTATCTGCACGCACTCTCACACCACCACCCTGCCCAAATCAACTCTGTAGCCAAGACACTCATTTCCAGAACAAAACGCTTAGCTGACGAACAACACCTAAAAACCGAACTACACACCCTCACTAACGTACTAACATCCAATGGATTCCAAAGAAATAAGATCACCAACCTAATCCAAAAAGAAACCCCCACTAAAATCCAAGACACAGAACAAGAAAACGGCAAAGCCCTCCTCCCATACATAAAAGGCACCACAGACAGAATAAGCAAAATCCTCCACAAACATAACATCAAGACAGCATTCTGCACAAACCGAAAAATATCCACCATCCTAAGGAACCCCAAAGACAAAATTGAGTTAGAAAATCAAGGAGTATATGAAATCCCATGCACCGCCTGCCCCACCACATACATCGGACAAACCAACAGACGAATAAGTGCACGCATAGAAGAACACAAGAACTCAGTCAGAAAAGAAGAACCAACTTCTTCCCTGGTCCAACACCTTAAAGCCACAGGACATGATATTGACTTTAAAAAGACCAAAACTATCGCCAAAACTGAACACTTTAACAACAGAATAATCAGAGAAGCCATCGAGATAGAAAAACGCCCACACAGCATGAACAAACGAGACGATACCTCCCGCCTACCAGCCATTTGGAAACCCGCCCTTATTGACAAACGGGTCCCTAACACGACGAATGACACCAGACCCACACTCACGAGAGCCACACAGGATGTCACCACCACACATCCACGCAGAAAACAGACTCAAACCCACACTGATAATGAGCCACGACCAAGGACCAGAAGCCAGACTGCAGCTGCATCATTAGCCACTTTAAACCTCTCCAATCCATACATGAAGCAGACTGACACCCACCATGAAGAGCTCGCACGGCCACAAACACGAAGCCAAACAACAACAACGCAGCTCACCAGCTCAAATCCCCCTGCAACTCAGACTAAGCTGAGCACAACCAAGCCCCCACCCAAACAGAACACACCCCCAGCCAATCAGAGCACAACCAACCCCCCACCCAATCAGAGCACAGCCGAGCCCCTAACCAATCAGAACACACCTCCACCCAATCAGAACACAGCCAAGTTCCCACCCAATCAGCTCACACCCCCACTAGCAGTTAAAAGGAAGAGACAGCTGCGATCTCACATTGCTCCTGGAAGCACGAAGCCGAGAACACCAGCCTGAAGATGACGAATGAGACTTCGTCGAAACGTCGCCAAGACACTTCCAATTTTACGTGGGAGAAGACCCGAATAACCAAAGACCTACATATATATATATATATATATATATATATATATATATATATATATATATATATATATATACACACCACCCATCTCTTATATAATATTTAGTCCTGCATGAAAGGTTTGTTACTGATTGTTTCAGTTATATTTACCAGATCAACTCTTATTTTGTTTAATTAGATTGGATTGTTGCTGAAATATTTCAATTATTGATCAATCAGTCAATTTTATTATCAACTCTAAAGCATGTGAATGTGAATTCTATGTGTCATCACACCCCACATGTTTTTATTTAATGCAAAATTCCTGATCTGAACTGTAATCTGTAAGTCATATAAGGGCATCTAGCCATCATTTTGGAATAAAGTATAAAGATCTTATATCCTTCTTTTTTTTCCTATGCTTTGCTACCTTTCAATAGTGTTAGGCTGCAGTTATAGCTCCTATATTGCCCTAACCATGATGGCCAGATATTGATGTTTACAGCATACAGGTTGATGGATATAAAAGTCTATTATAGATTTTCACTTATCTGAAACACCAAATTTTATTATTTATTTATTTATTGGTTCGATTTATATGCCGCCCTTCTTTGGAGACTCAGGGTGGCTTACAATGCGTTAAGCAATAGCCTTCATACTTTTGTATATACCTGCTTAGTAGGGCTTTAGCCCCCCCGCAAAGCGGTGTTCTTTTTTATACAAAGTCAGTTCATTCATTCATTCATTCATTCCATATAGCTGACCATCTCTTTAGAACATACCCTGGCTGGTATAGCACAATTAAATAAAACTACAATATAAAAAGGGGGTTGATGGCCAGGTGATTTAAGATGCTGAGCTTGTCAGCTAGAGAGCTGACAGCCTGGGTTCAAGACCCGAGCACTGTGTAATGAGTGAGTGCTTGTTTCTGTCCCAGCTCCTGCCCACCTAGCAGTTCAAAAGTGTGCAAATGCAAGTAGATAAATGTCAACCCTGAAGCCATTTTGGAGCATCTTCAGGGCTGCCACAGCAAGGCTGGTTGGAGCTGTGACAATGGGAGTGGGGGAGTAGAGATAGCTGGACTCTTGTATCCAAAATAAAAATTATTTCTCCTGGAAATCAAGGACGTTCCCACCATGTGCTGACAAGACATGAACTGAACCCAATTGGAGTGGAGACTGTGACCTAGTTGGAACATGTGATGGACATGTGGATTGGGGGGAAGAAACTTTGAAATTAATTTGGGTGAGGAAAACCCAGGGACCTTCAGAGTCGGGTTTTCATCAGATGTACAAATATGACGTGCCTAATAAATTTGGACCTTGAGAAACGCCTTGGCATCAGAGTTTTGATTGTATTGGGTCTGTTACTTGGAACCCTGACAATAAATAGGTATGAGTTTAGTGGGAAGTTGACAGCATTCTGTACTCCTTTGGCTACAAATGGAACCTGTAGCATGCCCTCTCTGTTGGATCTTTATACTATATAGTTTATACTATATTTGAGACACTGAATTTTGAATATTGCCATGTCCAATCCTAGGAATCCTTTAAAGGAATCTTGACATTTTTGTGTGATAACTTTTTTGCGGAGGAGTTGCATGATATGTTTCATCAATTGTTAATTACATTGAGACACATTCCTTCAAGACGACAGCTACCTTTGACCAAAATATTTATCACGTACATATTTTCCCCCCCAAGAATATTGTAGGTTCTAACAGCTATTCAGCAACTCTTTGATTATTAAACCAATAAGTCTTGTCAGTATTTGTCATTCATCCATTTTAAAAT
The DNA here is from genome assembly GCA_022577455.1 of Arizona elegans. NCBI lineage: Eukaryota > Metazoa > Chordata > Lepidosauria > Squamata > Colubridae > Arizona > Arizona elegans. The sequence goes on along the minus strand of JAKOOJ010000021.1, from coordinate 5,211,028 downwards.
GTTGATTTTGCAGCATGGAGTAAATCTCAAATCTATCTATCCTTCTATCCATTTGAATGCTAATATGTTATTCTTATTTTTGTGGGAATAGGTGTACCCCATTTCTTTGTGTAATGATCATTGCCAGAGAGGCTTTCGGAAGACCAAGAAGGAAGGAAAGCCATTTTGTTGTTATGATTGCCTTCCGTGTCCAGAAGGGAAAATTTCAGCTAAAATGGGTAAGAGATATTAAAATAGAACAGAATAGAATGGAATGGAATAACAGAGTTGGAAGGGACCATGGAGGTCTTCTAATCCAACCCTCTGCCGAGGGAGGAAACTCTACACCACTTCAGACAAATGGTTATCTAACATCTTCTTAAAAATTTCCAATGTTGTAGCATTCACAACTTCTAGAGGCCAGTTGTTCCACTTATTAATTGTTGTAACTGTCAGGAAATTTCTCCTGAGTTCTAAACTGCTTCTCTCCTTGATTAGTTTCCACCCATTGCTTCTTGTTCTACGCTTAGGTGCTTTGGAGAATAGTTTGACTCCCTCTTTTTTGTGGCAGCCCCTGAGATATTGGAACACTGTTATCATGTCTCCCCTAGTCCTTCTTTTCATATCATATCATGTACAGAGGGATCTTTTAAGAGAAAACTAAGTAATGAAAGTGAATCAGCTTCTGAGCAGTTGTCTAGACAGGCAGTGGTGGGTTTCCAATATTCTTACCGCTGGTTTGCCGCACACGTGCATACTCACTTCATGCACGCACTTTCTGCACATGCACTCAGCCTTCCAAACATGCGCTTTGCTCACTCGTGCACCTTCCGCACATGTGCCTGGCCTAGAAAACATGTCTAAATAGGATGTCATAGAGCTGGGGCAGGTGGGTGGCCCACCCGCAGACACCGCTACCAGTTTGCCTGAACCGGTATGAACCGGCTGAATACCACTTCTGTAGATAGGTATGCAATCCTCTCACTTGTGAAATTATTCATAATAAAAAAGTGCATGAATTGATAAAGATGCACTTCAGATAAAAGCACAGGGGAGAGGCAGAAATTCACTATGAAGTACAAGGAGAGAATGGGACATAAAATAGATAGCAATAGCACTTAGAATTATATACCACTTTATAGTGCTTTGCAGCACTCTCTAAGTGGTTTACAGAGTCATCATATTGCCCCCAACAATCTGGGTCCTCATTTTATTGACCTCAGAAGGGTGGAAAGCTGAGTCAAACTTGAGCCAGTCAGGCTCAAAGGACTCAAACTCCTGGCAGTGAGCAGAGTTAGTCTACATATTAACCACTGTGCCACCAGAGCTTTGAGCTTTGAGTTTCCTATTGAGATTTCAGTGCCTGGATTCTTCTCTGACCAACATGGAGTAAATTTCTAAGAAAAATGCCATTTTAACCAATCTTTACTTCTGTTAAGTACATGGATAGGTGCATATATTTTTGGCAATATCTGTGAAGTGGTTTGACTGTGTCTTCTTTCTGAGACTGAGAGGCAGTGAATGGCCCAACATCACCCAACTGTTTTTCATCTGAAAAGGGAGGACTGGAATTCACATTTTCCCTACTTTTAGACAATCCATCTTTAAGCACTTCAGCAAACTGGCCGTCAAATCAAAGGTCCCTATAGTATTAAGTAAATAAACTTGCATTTGACCATCACTGTAAAGTGTCTAGATCAGAACCAGTGGTGGGATTCAATTTTTTTACTACCAATTCTATGGCCATGGCTTGGTGGGTGTGGCTTGGTGGGCATGGTAGGGGAAGGATACTATAAAATCTCCATTCCCAGCCCATTCCATGGGAAGGTTACTTCAAAATCTCCACTTCCTCCTGATCAGCTGGGACTTGGGAGGCAGAGAATAGATGGGGGTGGGGCCAGTCAGAGATGGTATTTACCGGTTCTCCGAACTACTCAAAATTTTCACTACCAGTTGTCCAGAACTGGTCAGAATCTGCTGAATACCACCTCTGATCAGAACTTTCTAGTATTATAGTCCTTTTCAATCATCCCTGGCCAAAATATCTTTAAATCAGAGTTTTTCAGTATTATACATCTTGTATAAATTGCACAGACACAACTCTGTGTCTGGTTGCATACAATTTGGACAAGAGGATAAGTTAGCATGACTATTTTTTATTCCTCCCTTTGATGCCATGGTTATTGGGAGACTGAGAGATTATTTGCCATATTATTTCCAGCAGATTTTGTTTGGGCATTTATTTGTTTCTTTAGTCTCGTTTTCATTTTCACATTTCAGCCTGAGTGCCTTATCATGTTCTGTGAATGGGTCACAGGCTATAAATAGATTTGGGGTGGTTACTTTAGGCACAGATAACTGTTCTCGAGTTCAAGATCAATACAATACAAAGTACGTCATGGCCATGTTCCGTCAATACAGGACATATAGTAATTAGTGTAACAGATTATAAATTGATTTTTGATTGTTGTTTTTAGATACAACTGACTGTTCTCCATGTCCAGAAGATCAATACCCAAATCACAACAAAAATTCCTGCATTCCAAAAGTCATAACATTCTTATCATATGAAGACCCTCTGGGAATAAGTTTGGCTGTTTGTGCCCTTTCTTTTGCTTTCATCACATCTTATGTGCTCAAGATCTTCATTAAACACAGAGACACTCCCATTGTCAAAGCCAACAACAGGAACCTCACCTACATTATCCTCATCTCACTTCTACTCTCTTTCCTTTGTGTTTTGTTATTTATTGGGAGACCAAATGAAATTGTGTGTCTTCTTCGACAACCAGCTTTTGGCATTATCTTCTCAGTGGCAGTTTCCTGTTTATTGGCCAAAACCATTGTGGTTGTCCTAGCATTCATGGCCACCAAGCCTGGGTCCAAAATGAAGAGATGGGTGGGGAAAAGAATGGTGAGCTCCATTGTACTTTCCTGTTCTCTTGTTCAAGTCATCATTTGTGCCTCATGGCTGATGACATCCCCACCATACCCAGATTCTGATAAACATTCAGTCTCTCAAGAAATTGTACTAGAATGCAATGAAGGTTCAGTGACCATGTTTTATTGTGTCTTGGGTTTTATGGGGTTCTTGGCCATTGTCAGCTTCTCTGCAGCTTTCCTAGCCAGGAAATTACCTGACAGTTTCAATGAAGCCAAATTCATCACATTCAGCATGTTTGTCTTCTGCTGTGTCTGGTTGTCCTTTGTTCCAAGCTACCTGAGTACCAAAGGAAAATATATGGTGGCTGTGGAGATCTTCTCCATCTTATCTTCCAGTGCTGGCTTACTGGGTTGTATCTTTGCCCCCAAGTGTTTTATCATCTTGTTCAGACCTGATCTAAACAGCAAGCATTTGCTCATGAAGAGATAATTTTTAAATCCTGAAAAATTATTACCAGTAACTAATGCAAATTCTTTTGGAATGGGATGAGGTCAAACAACTCAAAGTCCGTCAACTTGTCATCATAGCACATTGTGCTGCATTAAGACAAATCAAAGTACTTTTACTACAACTTGATCAGCTCTATTATATTTATTATATAATAGAGAAGAAAAGATATAATCCTTGATTTAGAACCATTTGTTTTGTGATCATTCAAGGTTATGACAGCACTGAAAAAAATAACTTACAAGCGATCCTCGCATTTACTATTGTTACAGCATTCCAGACCTTCCCAAGTGATTTCTGACATTTTTGTCTTTGAGGGAAGCTGGCTTAATTTAACAACTTTATGCTTCACAACTGGGATGATTCATTTAAGACATGGCAAAACGGAGAGTAAAATTGGGAGTGACTCACTTAACAACTGACTTACTTAGGAATAGAAGTTCCACTCATAATTATGGTTGAAAATTGAGAATTAGTTGCAATGTGACTGCTCTAAACATATTTACATTAATTTTTAATATTCTAAGTAGTGAAGATAATAAGGCATTTTCAAAGTCTGCTAGAATTCTAGTGTCATTATAGATATTGTATCTCTGGAAGGCATCAAGATATTGTCTATGTCTACACTAATTCAGAAGTATCAGAAGAATTAATTTATATTCCAATTGTAAAGCATGCACTTATATAAAGCATTTGACATTTGTACATCAGAATGGGAAAATCAACTTTGTAGTAAGATTTTTGCCTGTATTAAAGCTGCTTACAATTATCCAAAGAGCTGGACTAATGGAAACAGACACTTAAGCATCTTTAAGTCAGAATGCTTAAGAGTCTGTTTCCATTAATCCAGATCTTTGGATATTGAGCAAAACTCAAAAATTTGCAGTGAAGTGACGACATGTAGAAAAGAGAGCACTATTTTATTTGTCGTTTCTTGTAGTTTCAATCTCCAGAATTGAGAAGTCAGTACTTAATTCTTTGAGTACTCTGAGAATTCAGTAATTAATTATTTGGAAAGCATATGTCTGTATTGTATACAACCTATTAAGTTTACAAATGGGCACATGTGCTTGCTTTCCTTGTAAATTATCATTTGAGATATTGAAATATCCAAGATATAAAAATGCTCTCAAGATTCCTCAGCATTTTCTCCCTCAGGGAAGGCTTCAAGCCATGATTTTGAAAAGAATACCAAATCCCATTTTTCACAATCTATCTTCTAGATATGCCAGGTTATGGCTATAATTACCATCATGGCATAGCAGTGATAATCATTATCTACTGTACATGCAATAGACATGATTCTAGTTTATTGTCAATCTACATCTCTTTCCAAATGAAATCATTACAATATTACGCTGCTGGACATTAATCCATTTCAAAACTGTAGATTCTACAAAGTGATTGACACCCCTACAAATTGTTATTTTTGTAATGCTCCAATATGCCTCTGCTTCATTTGTAGATAGACATTCTCTTTCTTCGCTTAATAACTTCTCTATAGTAATATATTGCCCAACTTTTGTTGTTGCTCTAAATCAGGGTTCTCAAACTCCCAATGTCACGTCGTCACATGACATATCACAACTTTCCCCCCCTTTGCTAAATTGGGGGGAGGAGATGTCCAGCATGTGACATATCTGTCCCACGAGCTGCAAGTTTGACACTCCTACTCTAGATTGTTGGCTACAGTCTCCCACAAGTCTGGGTCTAAAATGAGAAAATGACTGGAGGAAGTGAGTTCCATTGTATTTTACTGCTCTCTTTTCAAGCCACCATTTGTGTCCCACAGCTGATCACATTCCCATCATTCCCCACATTTTTATAATCATTTAATATTTCAGGAAATTGTAGTGGAATGTAATGAAGGATTTGTGACCATGTTTTATTGTGTTTTGGAATTCATGGGCTTCTTGGCCATTGTAGACTTCTTGTCAGCTTTTCTAGCCAGGAAATTACCTGACGGTTTCAACATAGCCAAATTCCCTATCCTCAACATGCTTTTGTTCTGCAGTGTTTGGTTTTTCTTTACTCAAGTCTACTTCATCATTGTGTTTGGACCTGAACTAAGAAAGATGCATCTATTAATGAAAAGAAGGTACTGAAAATTAAAATGTTGCCATGAACCAAAGGAAGAAACTGAAACTTCACAGTCATATTGAGAATTGTTTTTTTATATCCTGAGAAAATTTTAGGCTGACGATAACCGAAGATAAACTTTTCATCCCTATTCACAGATTTAGCCAGAGTCCTCTTTATTTTCTTTGAATTTCAACTCAGCTAGATAGAACTGAGAAGATAATTGAGATCATGTTTCCTTTCAGAAAAGCTGGCTGGGAGGAGCTTGTTAAGGCTGCTTTGCTAGGAAGGGTGGCTTTCCTCACTTCTAAGAATAAAATAGAAGACAGCTATTGCTTCATCCTGCCTCTCCAATTGCCTCATCATTTGTCTGTGCTTCCTCTGCCATGTTTGTCATATTTCAGAGTTTGAAATATTCTGGTCCCATCTACCCTCTAAAATGACACAGATACAACTTTAGTACCATTCAAAATATGTAACATGAAAGCAAGCTTCTCACTTAGCATCAGTAGTGAAATCCAATTTTTTTTACTACCGGTTCTGTGGGCGTGGCTTGGTGGACATGGTGTGGCTTGGTGGGCATGGTTTGGTGGGCGTAGCAGGAGAAGGATATTGCAAAATCTCCATTCCCACCCCACTCTGGGGCCATCCAGAGATGGTATTTGCCAGTTCTCTGAACTACTCCAAATTTCTGCTACTGGTTCTCCAAACTGCTCAAAATTTCCACTACTGGTTGTTATGTATTGATACTTTTCAGCGGGAGTTTCAAACCTGCCTAAGTTTCTGATTGGCTGACAGTCCCTCCAGGATTGTATATAAGGAGGGCTGCAGCATCTGAGTTTTTGCTGAAGTCTCACTGTATATTAAAGAGCTGTTGTCACTTGCTTGCTTGTGCCTCTCGTTATTCCCGAACCACTTCATTGGCGACGAAGGTGGGATTGAGGCCACAAGAAGCGAACCAGTGAGACCATGAGCTTCAGCTAGGCAACGAGGCGAACTACAGGAGGCATACCGAACATGTCTGCCTACGTTCTGCCCAAGCCTTTTGATCCGACCCGCGAAAAATGGGTCTCGTACCTAACGAGGTTCGAATGCTCGCTTGAAGCCAGCGACATGAAGGGTCTCTCCGCTAATCGAAAGAGAGCCCTCTTCCTAAGCCACTGCAGACCGGATGTGTTCGAGATGGCCGAGTCACTGTGTGAGCCAACGCCGGTCCAGACCGTCTCCTGGGACACCCTGATGGCAACTCTCCGGGCTCACTACGCTCCCGTGCCCTCCAAGTTCGTGCAACGATACCAACTCAGACAGCGCGTTCAACGAGAGGGAGAACCGGTCAGCGCGTACTTGACCAGCCTGAGAAAAGCCGCAACACATTGCGACTATAGAGACTTGGACGATATGTTGCTTGAGCAACTAATCTGCGGTGTTCGGGACATTAGGCTACAACAGCGCCTGCTCGCCAAGCCTGATTTGACGCTTGCTGGAGCCCTAGACGAGGCCATGGCTCATGAAGCTTCAACAAAAGCCGCAGAAACACTGCAGCATCCGCTGACCAGCAAAGACAGTCCCAAGTCTGCCCCGGTGCACAGGGAAGACGCTGGATCCAGCTCGGAGTCCGAGTCAGATGAGGACGTCTTCCGAATGGAGCACCAGAGAAAAGACACAGGCAGCCCCCAGCAAAGCTGTCCCAGCTGTGGCGGGCACCATGATAGACTGTCCTGCAAATACAGAGAGGCTGTTTGCAGGGGTTGCGAGAAAAAAGGGCACTTGGCGCGAGTCTGTAGAGCCATTCTGCCAAGAAAACACCAACCACGTGAGCGTCGCAGCCAACCAGAATCGACGTGCCAGAAGCATCCAATGAGAGACGGCGGCGCAAAAAAACGGCACGAATTCAAACCGCGAGATGGCCGCAGCATACACATAGACCAGGCCAGTACGGCGATCGAGGACAAAGTCAGCACGGTGGTCGAAATCAACGGCAAGCCATGCTCAATGGAGATCGACACCGGATCAGCTCTCTCCATAATGTCATGGGTGACCCTAAAGACTCTCCTGCCGTTGTTCTGGAAGGACCAGCTCTCCAAGCAGAGACTGCGCATCCTAGACTACCAGGGGAACCGAGTCCCCCTCGAAGGAGTAGGCACGTTACGAGTCACCTACGGAGACTTCGAAAAAGACTTGCCACTGACCATCATCACGAAGCAGCTGCCTAGCCTTCTAGGCATGGGGTGGTTCCGAGCCCTCGGAATGGGCTTCACCGGGGTCTACCAGATGTCCAAGCCATCACTAAAGGACAGTCTCCTGACTGAGTTCCAGGATGTCTTCGGGGACACGTTGGGCAAGTATGTGGGGACCCCTATCTCCCTTAATTTAGACCCCAACGTAGCCCAAATAAGACTCAAAGCCAGACGGGTGCCATTCGCATTGAAACCAAAGATCGATGCGGAACTGGACAAGTTAATTAAACAAGGGGTGTTGGTTCCCATTGACCATGCAAAATGGGAAACCCCCATAGTGACCCCAGTAAAGTCTGACGGCTCAATTAGGATTTGCGCCGACTACAAGTGCACGATCAACAAGGCTTTGCAGCCGAGTGCCTATCCGGTGCCGATCGTGCATCATCTACTACACTCCCTGGGGCCCGGAAAATTTTTTGCCAAATTAGATCTGGCTCAGGCCTATCAACAATTACCAGTCGACAACGCCACGGCAGAGGAGCAAACAATTGTAACTCACAGGGGTGCATTCAAATGCACCAGGCTCCAGTTTGGGGTGAGCATCGCACCCAGCCTATTTCAAAGCACCATGGAGCTGACTATAGTCAGTTGGACAGAGAGGCTCTGGCTGCAATTGCGGGGGTTAAAAAGTTCCACAAATACCTCTATGGCTGCCAATTCAAACTTGTGACTGACCACCAGCCCTTGCTGGGACTTTTGGCAGGCGATAGGCCCACCCCCGCTGCTCTGTCCCCACGTTTGACCAGGTGGGCCATTTTTCTGTCGGCCTACTCGTACCAGCTTGTCCATCGACCTGGAAGGACTTTGGGCCACGCGGATGCCCTCAGATGCTGCCCCCTACCTGACCTACTTGCCAACCCCACACCGGAAGCCCCCGTTCTTCTGCTGGACACTTTGACTTTGGGACCTATCTCCTCTTGCGAGGTGGCAAAGGCCTCGGCTAGAGACCCAGTCATTCGCACTGTAATGGGTTGGGTCCTTAAGGGGTGGCCAGTTAAAGTGGACGGGGGGGAATACCAAGGTTATGTTGACAAATGTAACGAACTATTTATGCAAGGGGGTTGTTTGTTGTGGGGTGACAGGTGGTAGTACCAATGAAACTAAGAACAAGGGTCTTAGAATTACTGCATGAAGGGCATCCGGGCATTGTCAGAATGAAAAGCTTAGCCCGCAGATATTTTTGGTGGCCCAACATGGACCAAGTCATCTCCGAGTGGGTGGGGAAGTGCAGACCCTGCCAGGAGTCTCGTCCCGATCCCCCGATAGCACCCATCCGAGAATGGGAGAAACCAAAAGGGCCATGGGGGAGGATCCACATTGATTTTGCCGGCCCCTTTCACGGAAAAACATTTTTAATCGTAGTTGATGCCTATTCAAAATGGCTCGAAATAATCTTAATGCCTTCAACCACAGCCAAAGCAGTTATCAAGGTCCTGAGGAAGCTGTTTGCCACCCACGGCCTGCCGGATACTCTGGTATCTGATAACGGCCCTCAATTCACAGCAACCCTGTTTGAGGGCTACTTGGCCGGACTGGGCATCCGCCATGCCCTATCGGCCCCGTTCCACCCGGCTTCTAACGGATTGGCCGAACGTTTCGTAAGAACGGCCAAAGAAGCACTGTCCAGGCTAGATAACGGGGACTGGCAGGCCAGGATAGACCAATTCTTAGCTGTCCAGTATGCCACACCATGCACGGCCACAGGGAGAAGCCCAGCCGAGCTCCTCATGGGCAGGAAGCTTCGGTGCGTGTTAGACAGGCTTCACCCTAACTACTTGCACGAAAATTTCAAGGGAGAGACCTCTGGGCTAAGACAGTTTCAGGTTGGGTCCCTGGTGTTCGCTCGCAATTATGCGAGCGGACCTCTATGAGTTGCAGGAACCATAGTGGGCATAACAGGCCCAAAATCTTACACGGTAGATGTAGGGGTAGACAGACTCTGGAAGCGCCACATAGACCAACTTAGAAAAAGGGTAGTCAGCGAAGCAAACATCAATTTAGACATCTCCGAACCTAACTACAACATCTTTCCCAAAACAGCTAACTCAAGCCCGGGTTCGCGAGAATACTTAGCTGACAAGCCCTGGTTCCAGCACTGCCCCAGCGAGTCACCACTCCCAACCGGGGATAACCACGCCCCGGACAAAATCCAGGAGGTTCCATTGGCGGAGCTGGGAGAGACAGTAAGTCCCTCTGACCAGCTCGATGCCCCACCAGACACTGAACTGCACAGGTCAACTAGAACGAGAACTCGTCCTGGGCACCTGCGAGATTTTGTGTGTACATATGTAAATTTTTGAATGTTAGTGCCTTCTGGGAAGGGAGGGGTGTTATGTATTGATACTTTTCAGTGGGAGTTTCAAACCTGCCTAAGTTTCTGATTGGCTGACAGTCCCTCCAGGATTGTATATAAGGAGGGCTGCACCCTCTGAGTTTTTGCTGAAGTCTCACTGTATATTAAAGAGCTGTTGTCACTTGCTTGCTTGTGCCTCTCGTTATTCCCGAACCACTTCACTGGTTCTCCAGAACCTGTCAGAACCTGCTGGATTTCACCCTTGCTTAACATACATTGTTTGGGTTGCTTTCTACGGAAATAAACTTCTTATTCTTGTTCTTCCTTAGTCCATGCACACACAAAAATGACATTTGCTAAGGCAGAGTAAACATGTTTTCTTTTTTGATATCTCTTTGTAAAACCTCTTATGTTAAACATAAGAAACATGAACATGATGTTTCTTGTCATTATCAAATTAACATCAAACAGTTCTCTCCATGTCTCATGAGAGATGCCATAATCATCAAAACTGCAAATCAAAACTGAACTGTGTGCAATTCCCAGCTAGACGTGGAGATAGAGGTAGAATAAATATTTCTGTGAGATTTCAGAGAAGTTGTAATTATAAACAAATGAATTGCCTTTCAGGTAATTATCAAATTAATCCCAATTATTTCTGCTTCTTTTACAAGTCCCCGGGCAAGTGAGATATGTCAAACAAAATTGTAATCAAAGAAAAAGGTGTACCATTCTTGATCTGGATTTGAAGAAACTGTATTTATTTTTTATTAAAAATGCTTATTTGACTATAAAGGCCACCTAAGCCAGCAGAGTAGACTTTCAAATGAGACTATACTATTTAGCAAAGAAGTCAATAAGAGATCATGTGAATCAAAGAAAGCGATTAAAAAAAAAGGAATTATGTCGTGCAAGTTTTGTAACCTAGTTGTCATGTTTTGGTCTTACGTGCTCTGCAAAATTCCTCACATGAATTGCACCATCAGTGATCCTCTTCCAATTCTTCATAAATACTATCAGTTGGGAGATATTATCCTTGGTGGAATTTTGTCTCAGATCTACATATTTTCAAACACAATTACCTTTCAGGAACGACCTTCCACTGACCTTTTCTATGAAACTGAGTAAGAGACATAGAAAATGTATTTGTGAAAGTTTTGCTCTGTTCTGCTGGAACCTTGTTTTGCTAATCTTTCCTCCTACACTCTTTCCCTCATAAAGGCACAGATCAGTAGTGGGTTTCACTTATCTTCACTACCAGTTCAGAATGGGGAGCGTGCGTGTGGCACTTCTGCATCTGCTGCCACTACCGATTCGCCTGAACTGGGGCGAACTGGTAGAAACCCATCACTGGCACAGATTGATTGTGCAAGTCCCTGTTCATGAACATTGCAATTGCTTAAGAATGTTTGGATTATGAGATCCAAGCAAACATTTGGATGTAAAATTGCATGCAGTCTCATCATGTATATACAGTATGATTAAGTTGATTAAGTTTTGGATATTTGTGATTTAGATGGTGAATTTCTCTGCTCGTTCTATGGTATGGTTTAAAATATTTTATATGTATGTAGTTGGTGAACATTGACAGGATCACCTTGAACCATGAGATCAGTGGCAAATAAATTTGATAAATAAATGAAAGAGAATAGAATAGAATAGAATAGAATAGAATAGAATAGAATGGAATGGAATGGAATGGAATGGAATGGAATGGAATGGAATGGAATGGAATAGAATAGAATAGAATAGAATAGAATAGAATAGAATAGAATAGAATAGAATAGAATAGAATAACAGAATTGGAAGGGACCTTGGAGGTCTTCTAGTCCAACCTTACAGGAAACCTTACACCACTTCAGACAAATGGTTATCCAACATCTTCTTAAAAACTTCCAGTTGTGAATGTTGCAGCATTCACAACTTCTAGAGGGAAGTTGTTCCACTGATTAATTGTTCTAACTGTCAGGAAATTTTTCCTTAGTTCTAAGTTGCTTTTCTCCTCGATTAGTTTCTACCCACTGCTTCTTGTCCTGCCCTCAGGTGCTTTGGAGAATAGGTTGCCTCCCTCTTCTTTGTGGCAGCCCCTGAGATATTGGAAGACTGCTGTCATGCCACCCCTAGTCCTTCTTTTCAATAAACTAGACATACCCGGTTCCTGATATATGAATCAATATTTATTCAGGGTTATTAAAATTAGATAAAATGGCATTTATTAGCCAGAAATCTTATTGCTTTGTAATATATGCCATCTTTTGATCAAATTCTCCGCAAGTCAGTCTTTAAACTTCATTTCAGGGTGGTGACTCAGCTCTACCAACACATTTTGTCTTTGGCATTTGCTATAAAGGAGATCAATGAAAATCCTCATATTTTGCCCAATTTCACTCTGGGCTTCCATATCTATAACAGTTATTTTATCGCAAGCTGGACATATCATGCCTCAATGGAACTCTTCTCAACACAAGGCAAGTTCATCCCTAACTACAAGTGTGACACAGAGAACAATCCAGTATCAGTCATTGGAGGTCCTAATTCAGAAATCTTTATCCACATGGCAGCTATCCTGTCCATTTACAAGGTTCCACAAGTAAGGTATTTTCTTCTCTTTTTTAAATTTTATTTTCATATGCTATCATTAACAAACACACACAACCTTAACTGTTCCCTCCCTCTATAAAAGTAGCATCCCAGCAGAGGGAGGGGACAATTAAGGTTTCTACGAAGGCTGCACAGTACATGTTATTTGTGTGTTCAGAGCGGAAGTGTTTTTTTGAAAAAGGATTTGTTCGCGAAAGAGAAGAAAAATGGCCTGTACCAAGCAGACTGCCAGTAAAAAGACTTCAGCTTCAACCACAACAATACACAAGCACATAATAGATACAAACTTATGGTAAACCATGCCAAACTTGATTGCAGAAAATACAACTTCAGTAATAGAGTTATTAATGCCTGGAATGCACTACCTGACTCTGTGGTTTCTTCCCTAAACCCCCAAAACTTTTTCCTTAGACTGTCTACTGTTGACCTCACCCCATTCCTAAAAGGTCTTTGAGGGGCATGCATAAGTGCAGCTGCGTGCCTACCATCCCTGTCCTAATGTTCCCTTTTATTCGTATCCATTTCATGTATTCATAATTATGTTTATACTTATATCTGTTATCTAATACATGCTTGACAAATTAATTAAATTAAATTAAATTAAATTAAATTAAATTAAATTAAATTAAATTAAATTAAATTAAATTAAATTAAATTAAATTAAATTAAATTATTAAATTAAATTAAATTAAATTAAATTAAATTAAATTAAATTAAATTAAATTAAATTAAATTAAATTAAATTAAATTAAATTAAATTAAATTAAATTAAATTAAATTAAATTAAATTAAATTAAATACCACTGGTGGCAAAGCTCCTTGTAAACAGCTGGCTACTAAAGCTGCTAGGAAAAGTGTCCCTTCTACTGGTGGAATCAAGAAACCTCATCGCTACAGACCTGGTGCTGTGGCACTGGGTGAGATTCGCCGTTACCAAAAGTCAACAGAACTTTTGATTCACCAGCTTCCACTTCAGAGGCTTGTAAGAGAGATTGCCCAAGATTTCAAGACAGACTTATGGTTCCCGAGTGCAGCCATTGGTGCACTGCAGGAGGCTAGTGAAGCCTATTTGGTGGGTCTGTTTGAAGACACAAATCTCTGTGCCATCCATGCCAAGAAAGTTACCATTAAAACATCCAGTTGGCTCATAGGATATGGGGCAAAAGGGCTTAAAAGGAAGCAGTTTTTATGGTGTTTTGTAGTAAATTCTGTAAAATACTTTGGTTTCAATTTGGGACTTTTTTTTTATTTGAAATTGTTTATAATACATTACATTTGTACTTAAATCATTCCATCTTTCACTCAGGATGAACGCTAACAGTGACAGTTCACATAGAACTCAGTGACGTGAGCCCTGTTGCTCAGTAGTGACAAATTGCTAATATGCAGAAGGAATGGGTGATCTTTTGTGCTTTTCATGAATATTTCTGTATGTTAATGACTTTTTTTTTAAAAAAAATTGATTTATATGCCGCCCTTCTCCGGAGACTCAGGGCGGCTTACAATGCGTTAAGCAATAGCCTTCATTCTTTTGTATATTTTATACAAAGTCAGCTTATTGCCCCCACAAACTGGGTCCTCATTTCACCTACCTTAGAAAGGATGGAAGGCTGAGTCAACCTTGAGCCTTGGAGAGATTCGAACCAGCAGAAATTGCAGGCAGCTGTGTTAATGACAGGGTGCACCAAACCACTGTACTATCAAGGCTCTTGATAGTACAGACTTGTTGGGTAGCTAACATTGTAAGGTAGTAAAATTGATATAAATGTCTACAGGGTCTTTTTGCAATAAAACTGGTTATAACTTGATTTAAGTGTTTAACAATTGGAGCTGTTACATCTGACCATATATCACTGTGACAGAATGTGGACTTTCTGAAGGGGTAAAGTACAAGTCTTAACCACAGTGTAACTTACAGTTTCCTAAAAAATGTAAACCTGGCAGTTATAGGATACACTATGTGCATTTATAATAGCTATTTTTTTATTGTAGTGTCAACATTTTTAAGTTAAATGTTTTACATAAGAAAAATAAAATAAACACACACACATACCTTTTTTGGCATGAAGATGTCACACAAATAAGCACTCTAATTAAAATGACACCTTTTTTAATATAATTTTTTTCTTTTTATTAATGTAAGTAAAAAAGAGCAACATATTTAAAATCCATATAGACAGTGTGTTGTCTGGTTACAGTTTTTTTGAGTAATAAGCATCACAATAACGATAATAGTATTCTCTAATAGTAATCTCATAATAACAGTGCTTTTCCCTCATACCATCAATACATATTAATTGTTAATACTAATCAAAATTAATCAAAGTTAATAAGTTACGGTAAACAATCCTAATAAGATTAGTCTTTCTCTTATGGTTTTTGAAGTTCTAACTAATGACACCTTGATCTTTCAGCAATGAGGAAGTATTTATTAAAATATTTTCATATTAGAAATAGTTCTGAAGGAGTCCTTGGTCCATAGCTTTTGATATTAGACAGCATAGGATTTGCCTCTGCTATCATAAATAATGATTTGGGTTTCGGATAAGTGAATAAATTTGATTGGGGGCATGATGGCTTAGCAGTTAAAGATATTCTGCTTGTTACTTGGGTTTGAGACCCAAGCGCCACACAACAGGGTGAGCTCCCATTCCTGCCCTGGCTTCTGCTCACCTACCAGTTCGAAAACATGCAAAGGCAAGTCAATTAATAGGTACCACTTCAGTGGCAAGATTACAATGTTCTGTGCGCCTTTGCCATATAGCCATGCTGGCCACATGACCACAGAAAATGTCTTCATGCAACACTCGCTCCATCAGCCAAGACAAAGAGATGAGCACCATGCCCTAGGATTGGACATGACAGGGTAAGGAAACCTTTACCTTTATAAAGTTGATTAGCAAAATAGCATTGAATTCAGGATAAGATGCGGTACCCAAGAGTCCCTCAGTAGAGACATCCTGGAGCTTTTCTGTTTTAGCTTTTCTGTTTTAGCTCACAGTCTAACCAAAGTAAGATTTGTCCCTAATATTGACTGACATGACAAAATCAGAACTAACTTGAACTTGACCTCTAAGATTTCTCTGTAGGAAAAATGCATGTAATTTAATTATTTTGGGACTATGTGATGCACACAGACCCAATTGACATGCCTTTATATACCAATTATTCTAACAACTGGCCCATGGTCAATCAGTGCCTAAGGCAAGACTACAACTCATGGCCTCCTGGTTTATAGCCTGGTTCCTACACCAAACTGATTATCTAGGATATTTCAACAATTTATAGCCTCCAAATGGAATAATGACCTTCATTACCAACTGGTATATCTAGTAGCCCTGATTCATCCATACTCACTGAATCTAATTGAAATTGAAATATTTAATCAATTTTCAAATCTCTGTTCCATGCCCTCTCTCCCTTTCTTTCCCCCCTCCCTCCCTCTCTCCCTCTCTCTCTCTCTCTCTCTCTCTCTTAGTTCACCTATGGTTCTTCTGCTGAGTTAACTAGGAAAACTCAGATTGCTTTGTACCACCAGATGTTCCCAAATGTCAACAGACAATGCAGAGGAATTCTTCAGTTACTCTTACATTTCCAGTGGAGGTGGATTGGGGTATTATATGACAATGACGACAATGGAGAGAGGTTTGTCCAGAAAGTTGTTCCCATGTTTTCTCAGAAAGGAATCTGCTTTGATTTCATTGAAAGATTCCCAGTAATCACTTTTGTTGATAACATTGACAAAATGGTGACAGAAGGATTTCAAACATACTATGCTGTAACTGAAAGCACTGCTAATGTTTCTGTTATTTATGGTGATATTAAGACCATGGTGTTTATTAGAATGTTTCCCACTATACTAAAATATGAGAATATTGCAGCAATAGCAGTATGTAAAGTTTGGATTATGTCAGCTCAGATGGAGTTCACATCCCTTCCCTTTCAAAAGCATGAGAATATAGACTTCCTCCATGGTGCTCTCAGCTTTGCAATCCATTCAAAGGAGATATTAGGATTCCAGGAGTTTCTTCATATGAGAAAACCTATCTTGGAAAAAGAAGACAGGAATGGTTTTATTCGGCCCTTCTGGGAAGAAGCATTTGAATGTTTGTTTCCTGGATCCACATTGGACAGCCAAGCAACAGTGACCTGCACAGGTCTGGAGAAGCTGGAGGCACTTCTTTCATCTGTTTTTGAGACAAGCATGACTGCCCATAGCTACAGCATTTATAATTCAGTCTATGTTGTGGCACATGCTTTATACACTATGCTTTCCATGGAAGTCAAGAGGACAGGAAGGGTCCATAAAGGAAAACAGATCCTTCTCAATCAACTTGTCTGGAAGGTAACAGTTTGTGAAAGCTGATGTGACTAGGTGGCTCAGTAGCCTGACTTGGTGGCTCAGTGGCTAAGACACTGAGCTTGTCGATCAGAAAGGTCGGCAGTTCGGTGGTTCGAATCCCTAGTACAGGTCTCCTGCATGAGCAGGTGGTTGGACTAGATGACTTCCAAGGTCCCTTCCAACTCTGTTACTGTTATTGAGGGAAATCATTTTGAGAGAGGTACTCTTTTCCCCTTTGGCATGTCACTGTGAGGTTGCAGGTTTTTCACACCCTTTTGAAACGGATCAAATTAGGGTTAGGGTTCTAAATATAATACTTTTATTTTAATGTTCCAGTAACAATCTTGCAAGTCTGAGTACGTGTTTTCCGCTGCATAGATTGTGCCTGCAACTATGTAGGGCAGACAGTGTCAGGCATGCCTTGGTTCAAAACCCAAGAAAGAAAACCCATGACTCCATGTTTATAGAGAAGAGGTACTTTTACTGTGTTTGAAATGAGAGCAACGAAAGAAAAGCAAGATCTGAAGCAAAAGGTGCAAAAGTTCCATATTGAAAGTATCCCCAAATCCCTCCCCCAAGGACCCAGGCTGAATGTCCAATCCCCAACCCATATGGTGTCAGGTGGGGTGCATCTTGTTTTTGCCCATCTGGTATTCTGGAATGGTTGAACTTGACTGGGTTTAAACAAGTCCATTCAGCTGGCCAGTAGATCATGAGAGCAATCCTCCCTTTTCATTTACACAGAGCATCTCTCTCCAGCTCACTTCCCCACCCAAATGCCAATCTCCCCGCCCCCCACACACCCATTACTATGTCAGCTGATAGCAAGCAAGCATCATAGAAGCTGACAGACAGGGAGAAAGCTAACCACCAGATTGCAAGAACACAAGCAAGCAAGTCAGATGAGGAGACCCAAACTCATTGGTAGCCTCACACTGTAATAAAAAGGACACACATTAAATCTTGCATTTACTAAGATGGTTGGACGAGCAGGCACAAAGCAGCCAGGGAAGTGATTGAAGCCTGGAACAACTTATCAGTCAACAGGAATGCTGATTTACCACCAGTTTATCAAGTACTTAGGAGACAAGGGCTTGGCAGCACAAGCAAATAGCAGCCAATGACTTAATAACCGCCATCAACACCCCAATCAACATCTAAAAGCCATGTACAACAGGTACCATATAAATACCACACATAGAACAGCCAAAAGTATACATTCTGCTAGAGAAGTTCTCCGTAGGTGGGCTCCAGCAGGAGTCTGAAAGCTTGGAAGACTAAACCTCTGGTCTGGTGACCGACCCAGATTGGATTATGGAACATTATCTTGGGATATGTCTATCCACATTCATTCATTTCCTCCCATGCTCACTCTATCTTTGAGAGAGTCAGAGTCATGTCTAAGACATTTTTTTTTTAACCTCAAACTCAAATTTCTTCTATGTGATCACTGTCTTGGTTTTGGCTCTTCCTCCTGTTCCTTCAGGATATTCCTACTGCCCATTATAAAGACATGGATATAAGTCAATGACAGTCACCCTAGAATGCCCAAAGTATAATGTCTATGTTGCAATATTTTCAGGATCAGACTCAATAATTAAAGTAAGAATAGTATATTTAAATAAAGCTCTATTTAATCACAGATGGCATTCTATATTCACTGAATATTCACAAATAGAAGCACTGAAAAATGGCATACAGCTCCTTATATATACAAGGGGAGGAGCTAGATATGGGAGTGGTTAGACATACATACATTAAGCAATGGAAATAAGTTAACTCTTGATATACTGTACAGATACTATTTACATGATGGAGAATAAAGCATTTACTTGTGACAAATCCCCCTCTAAATGCTGATTCGACATATGACAATAATTACATTCAGATTCAGAACAATATAAAACTTGTAGCTTGGTAGTTAAGTATTTGTGTTGTTTAGAAGGTAAAGGTTTTGTCAAGATGTCAGCTATTTTCTCTGATGTTTCACAATGAATAGCTTTAATAAATCCGTCTTGTGATAATTGCCTTACATGTTTGAATTTTATATCTATATGTCTAGATCGCTGTCCAATAGCATCAGATCTAGATATTTCGATGGCAGCTTTGTTATCTTCATGTATGATATAAGGCAATGAAGGTTTTTTCCAAATATTAGACAATAAATCATTAAACCATACTAGGTTATTTGATGCTTTAGACAGACAAACATATTCTGCCTCAGTAGTTGATGTAGCTACCAAATCTTGCTTACCAGTGTACCAGTAAACTGGGCAGCCGTTAAGGAAAAATATATAGCCAGATGTACTTTTTCTACAAGTGACATCACCAGCCCAATCTGCATCTGCATAACATGTGAGAATGGGTTCATTTGTATTATTGGGTTCTAATAACAAGCAGAAGTCTAAGCTATTTTTTAAGTATCTTAATATCCTCTTGACAGCTTCCCAATGGTATGATAATGGTTTACTGACATGTCTGGATAATAAGTTAAGAGGTAAAGCAATATCAGGTCTAGTCCAGTTAGAGATATAGAGAAGAGAGCCGATAACAGACCTATACAATGTGTTATCTTTAAATTCTGGAGATGACTCATCAGTGTTTCTTAGAAAATCAGTCTGCATGGGAGTATCACATGGTTTGGCATCATTTAGGTTACATTTGTTTAAGAGTTCTATAATTTTATCCCTTTGGGAAAGTTTGAATCCCTTCTTTGTTTTGCTGATTTGAACACCAAGATATTTGTTTACTTTCCCTAATGATTTTAAGGAAAAGTGTTCATTGTTACAAAAGTTTCTCTCCTTTTTGTATCTTTGCCTATATATAGAATATCATCAACATAAATCAATACAAATTCTGGAGAATCACCTTCACTCTTAACAAAGAAACAATTGTCAGCAGTAGTGGCAACAAAGTTCATAGTTTTAAGTACTTTGACCAAACATTCATACCATCGCTTGCCAGATTGTTTCAATCCGTATAGACTTTTGTTTAATAGCCATATATCATTTTTGTTTGTATATTGACTATGAGGAGCTCTTACATATATATCTTTATCTAATTTGGCATGTAAATATGCAGTTTGTATATCATATTGAAATACCTCGAGATTAAGTGCTGATGCTATAACTAGAGCTGTTTTAACACTCTCAGTTCTTACAGTAGGAGAGTAAGTGTCTGTGTAATCCTCAGGATATTTTTGAGCATAACCTTGTGCGACTAGTCTGGCTTTATACAGTGTGTTAACTCCTTCCAAATTCTTAATTTTATATATCCACCTGGTACCAATAATAGTCTTATCCCTTGGGGCTTGTGTGGGTGTAAAAACATTCAATTCTTGTAAGCTATTCATCTCCTTGGTCATTCCTGATTCCCACTTTTCTCTTTCTTTGGGGGGAAGTTTCAGCACTTCTTCATAAGTGTTTGGTGTTACTATTTCTCCATTCATATACATTACATAATCTTTGTATTTATTAGGCACCTGATTTCTGTTACTTCTGGTTGTTCTCACTGGTATACTATCATTGTCATGTAAATACCTTGCTTCCTTTTTTGTTACTGAATCAGTTTTTATTTTGTGTTGACTATTTGTCCATGTTCTAACTTTGTTTTTGCGCGTGCTGTTATTGTTTTTCTTTTCAATATTCTTATTTTGATGTTCAGTGTCTGAATTGGTGTTTGGGAATATTTCATTAAGGTGTATTTTGGACCAATTGGCCTGTTCATGAAATACTGCTGTTCTTGAAATTATGAATCTGTTATTGTTATCAATAAATCTGTATCCTTTTGTGCCTGTTTCGTATCCCATGAATTTAAGTCTTCTGGATACGTTTTCACCTTTATGCCTTAATTGTTTAGGTATATGTACGTCTGCAGTGACTCCAAATATATGCATGTGTGTTAACTTAGGTTTCCTACCGTACATCACTTCATATGGTGTTTTATTCACTATGCTGGACCAAGTCCTATTTTGGGTGTAATTGGAAAATTGTAAAGCTTCTGACCAGAATTGTTTACCTAAACCAGCATCTTCTAATGTGGATCTAATCATGGCTTGTAGTGTCGAGTTCTTTCTCTCTACCACTCCGTTCTGGAATGCAGAGAAAGGACTAGATGTGTAATGCAACATCCCTTTATCTTTTAGCCATGGTGAGAATTCGTTTGACATGAACTCACATCCTCTATCTGTCATAATTTGTTTTATTCTAATGTTGTGTTGTGTCTCTGTACGTTTGTAAAATTCTTTGAATTTCTGAAATGTTTCATCCTTATGTCTTAATGTGTAGACAAACCCATAACGACTATAGTCATCCACAATGGTTAGGAAATAGCGTTTTTTATATGTGATTGATGGTGTCAATGGGCCAACTAAGTCCATGTGTACTAATTCAAAGATTTGTTTGGTTGACCTGGTTGATTTTTTGGGCCTGGGGCTAGTTTTGAGTTTTGTGGATTTACACACTGAGCATTCTAGGTAGTTTTTACAGTTTTTTATTTTAACACCATCAGCATGTTCAATCATTTTTTGTACTACAGGAAAACTAGCATGTCCTAATTTTCTATGTAAGATATGAGCACATTCATCATGAATGGGTTTGCCTATATTAGGTCTTTTATCATTGGATGGGTTTTTGTTGTTATGAACTACCTCATGTTCCTCATTATCACTATTACTATTTTCTTCGTTATTTATGTCATTGTCATCCTCTATGTTGGAATCAATATTGTGTAAACATCTTTCATTTGTTATTAAGTAAGGTAAGCCTCCTTTTACAATGACAGTACCTACGCTTGTTTCATTTTTCTTTAAAGCTGCATTCCCTTTTGAAAAGACTATGTTTATGCCAGATTCTCTGCTTAGTTTTATTGCACTAAGTATGTTATGAGGTATTTCAGGTATTAACAATACCCCCTCTATTTTTCCTAGGCCAGGTAAGATTATATTTCCTCTACCTATGACTTGGACCTTCCCTTGATTAGCTACTTTGATTACAAATTTATCTTCAACAAACGAAGATAATATATTTTTGTTGTGTGTAGTGTGATTTGTTGCACCAGAGTCAATGAGCCAATCGTTATCTTCTGGTCTATGTATGTTGTTGTTGTTGTGTTTGTTCAGTCCATTCAATGAACCAGATTTTCTATCTCTTGAATCATCTCTACCCCCTCTATGTTCCTTATAGATGGGTGGACTACTATATCTATGTCTGTCAGTGGATGACTGTCTGTTGTGATATCTATCTCTATGATCTGTCCTATGTTTATCTCTGAGAAATTTAGGACAATCTCTTCTATTATGCTTCTTGGACCCACAATTATGGCATTTGATTGGTTCATGGTACCTTTCTTGAAATGCCATTTTCTTATATTGCTTATGCTCTATGTGATTATTATAACGGTTTCTTCTCGAATTGTCTTCAGCTATCAACCTATTAGAAAGGTTTTCTATGGATAAATACCCTAAATTGATTGTATCTAAATGGGATATATAATTATTCCAAGATGGGTCTAATGAATTGATAATAACACTTTTCATTGTTTGATCTGAAATTATTTCTCCTCTTAGTTGTAATTCTGCTCTGACTTTGTTTAAGTATATTAAATGTTCACTTATGGTGACCCCAGATTTTAACCTGGCTGAAAAGAAATCCTTAGACATTCTTGTTGTAATGGCTACACTATCACTGTGAAACAGCTTAAACATGCATTGAACAATTTCTGATACAGTTAGATTTGACTTAATACTATGATACATAGCAGGAGATATACTGGATATTAGTAAGAAAAATGCTCTATGGTGTAGGCAGTCCAATCTTAAAGTCCAAGGTCTTTTTGGAGGGTTAGTAATGAAAAACAATAAATTTTCTTTCATAAAGACAACTTGGAGCTGTTGGCACCACTCTTGTAAATTAACACCATCTACCCTCAGTTTTGGGAAATCATTGGGTAAATCCCCAATGTTGTTAGCTCCATTACTTACAACTGGAGGAAGTCCATGGTCTTCTAAGTGTTGGTAACCGTAGAATGGCATGGGGATGCTAGCGACGACTTTAAATGGCAGTCTCTGTCTTTCTCTTGCTTCGAAGCTGTCTGTGTAGCTTTGCACATGCGCATTGTCCATTTCGCTCCTGAAGTCATGGTGAAAGGTTCTCGTCGCTGCAGCTCCCTCGCATTGTTCTTCTTCGAAAGACTCGGTCTCTGGTTCAGCCTTGGGAGTCCTGGTGGTGATGGGAGTCCTTTTATTGAGAGCGCTGGTCTCTGGAATTGTTTGCGGCGTAGGTTGGTATCTGCAGGGCTCTCTGGGTTCAGGCGTCAATGCTTTCGTTGTCTGCATAGAGGCGTGCGATCTTCGGGAAGTTCGTTTACTCACTGTTCTTCCTTTTGTTTTTTTACTGCAGTTTTTCGCTGATTCTTTAGTTATTTTCAATTTTGACCCAAAAGTTGCAAAAAGCGTTTTCATTGCAGACTCTACTTGATTTTCTATTGATTCTTCTTCAGTCTCTGTGTCAGACTCTTCTGATGTATGGATCTTTTCTCTTTTGTTTTTTGCATCAAGTAAGTCCTTTCGCGCCAGATATTTTGAATCTTGTCTTCTGATTGGCTCTTCATCGCTTAGACTGAAGGTTCGTTGAAACCAAGATGGCTGCCATTCAAAATTTTGCGCGAGACCGTTGTTCTTCTCCTTCGTTGCATTTTTGTCTGTAGACAAATCGCTCACCTTTTTTGAGTCTTTATTTTCATCTGTAACGATGTGCTTTTCTCTCGCTGCTCCGCTTTTTTTCAGTAAGTCTTGGAGGTTCGTGATGAGGTTTTCATCGTTCTTTTGATCTTTTAAAAGTTTTAGTATTTCTGACCTGAGTTTGTTATTTTCTATTTCATTTTCTTTTTGATCATTGTTCTCATCTATTATTTCTTCGTTGTCTGTAGTACAGTCTTCAGATTCTCTCGATATTTCAGTTGCGTATTCATCAATTATTTCTTGTTCTGCTTCCATTTCTTTAGTATATGCCCTGGTATTGGGTCTTATTTTTTTGCTTTTGATTTTTCTCTCTCAGACATTGTTGAATTTTTTATTGAGTCAATTAACCATCCTCTGCTACCAAATTGTTGCAATATTTTCAGGATCAGACTCAATAATTAAAGTAAGAATAGTATGTTTAAATAAAGCTCTGTTTAATCACAGATGGCATTCTATATTCACTGAATATTCACAAATAGAAGCACTGAAAAATGGCATACAGCTCCTTATATATACAAGGGGAGGAGCTAGATATGGGAGTGGTTAGACATACATACATTAAGCAATGGAAATAAGTTAACTCTTGATATACTGTACAGATACTATTTACATGATGGAGAATAAAGCATTTACTTGTGACAGTCTATTCAAGGGGTCAGACCTAGCATTCCTGCAAAAGTATTTTTAAGTCATGCTTCATGATCATTTCCTCTTTCATTGCAATACCATTCTGATTCATACTATTTGGCTTCTTCTTCTGTTTAACATGGAATAGATCCAGGGGCAGGCTGCTCGGGGTTCACAGGGGTTTGAGAGAACCTCTAGCTAAGATTCTGTGCAGTTCGGAGAACCCCCAAATCCCACTCCTGGATGACCCCACCCTGCCCATCCCACCCATCCCATCCCTCCTAAGAGTCCCCATGTGGCCCATTTTGGATGCAGGTAAGTGCAGGGCACACATGGAGGCTTTGGGAGGGTGAAAAATGGGCCTACCAGAAGTTTGGGAAGTCTGGAAATGGGCCTGTTTCTGGCCTCCAGGGGGCCTCTGGAGCCTGGGGAGACCATTTTCGCCCTCCCGGATGCTCAAGGAAAGCCTCCAGAGCCTGGGGAGGTCAAAACACCTCTCTACCATGGTGCAGGAGCCTGACTAGGCCACACACACCATGGCCACGCACAGCCAGCAACCGGGCAGAGAACCCCTTGCTAAAAAGATTTAAGCCCACCCCTAAATAGATCTTCTTTAGGGAGATCAAATTCAAATGGGAAAGATTATTTTATTATATACTGATGAAGTGCTCACTTCCCTTCTTTTTCCCTTCTTAAGATGAACCATTTTGTGAGACATGTCTTCTTTAATAACAGTGTTGGGGAAACACTTTACTTCACTCCAAATGGGGAACTGGAAACTGGATTTGATATTATCAATTGGGTTATATTCCCCAACCAATCCTTCTTTAGAGTCAAAGTTGGAGAGCTACAACCCCTGTCTTCTGAAGAAGAAATGTTCACTATTTCAGAGAAAACTATAATGTGGGCACACCGGTTTAATCAGGTAGGCTTATGTCTCATATTGCCCTCTTCCTCATACGTGTGGCAATGTGCCTTCCACCTGTCTTTGATTTGGGAGTAAAGTATATTAATATGAAAAATAGTGCTCCCACATTCTATATTTACTCTGGTTTGGAAAAAGATAAGTGTTGCTTGCCGCATTAATTGTAAGGAGAACAACAAGTGGAATCTCTCCTTTCTATCACGCATCCTATCTGTAGGAAAACTAAATTTCAATTGCTCTGCTAGATAGGGATATGAGACAGAGAAGTATATACCAGTAATGGCTAACCTTTTTGTTGTCATGTGCTGAAAGTGCGTGTGCATTCCCACACCCATAATGCAATGCATGTGCGACACCCCCCGTGCACCCCACCCCCCTGCGCATGCATGTGTGACCGCCCTATGCTCCCCCGTGCATGCCCACATGCTCCCCCTGTGCTCCCCCTGTGAAACGATTTGGTCAGTAGGCCTCCCTGCAGCCACCTGGGAACAAAATTGGACTGCAAGAGCGGGCCCGTGCCGTACCCCCTGTGCCCCATTTTGGACCTAGTAGGCCTCCCTGCACTTATAACCCATAATGCAATGTGTGCGCGACCCCTGCATGTGCCCTGTCCACCCACGCATGCACTTGCACCCTGCGTGTCTCCTGCATGCCCCCCATGCATGTGCACGTGTCTCCCAAATGAACCCCACGCCCTGCACATGCGTGACAGAGACCCAAAAATCAGCTGGCCAGCGGGAGGCACATGCATGGTGGAGCTGAGCTGGGGCAATGGCTCACATGCCCACAGAGAGGGCTCTGCATGCCACTGTGCCATGTATGCCAAAGGTTCACCATCATGGATATATACTGTAGTCAAAATAAGAGTTTTGCTAAACTGAGGTTATTACAATGATTGCCTTCCCTTTGATAGACTAAAACCAGTCAGAACAAAACTATAGGAAAGCAGCTTTATAGCTGCAAGAATACAATTTGAATCCTGCTGCAGAAATGTTTTCTCTTCTTCTGGGACAAAAATGCAAATCATGTTGCATTTTTCTAAGAAATTCATAAGCACATCAGCCGTTTAATGTTACTAGGAACAGACATTTAAAACAAAAAACTGCATGACTTCTATCCTCAAAGAAAAATGCAGCAATGGAAGAAGCATTAAAAAAAAATCAGTCAGAGTTCTAGCAAAAGTGTTTCTGATTACAGTCATAGCCAATTCATATAATACAAATTCATTTCTTCTAAGGGAGATTAGAATTTTTCCGATTTGGAAAAAAAATAGTGATATAGTTGGTAAAATCCTACATGTGTGATTTTACATTGATTCATTAAAGTCTCCAGAAACACTTGAAAAGGATTTTAATTTTGTGTACCAGTGGGACCTATATTTACATTAAATATTATTCATATTATGTTATTTATAACAAAACAACATATTTGTCAGATTCGGGTTAATGTCAGGGTTCCAAGTAACACCCCAAACAAAAGAAGACTTCCGAGGCTTGAAATTCCTCAAAGTTCCATTTTATTAGAGATGTCACATTGGCACATCTGGGAAAACCCAAATCTGAAAGCTTCCAGGTTTTCCCCACCCAAAGGAAAGTCCAAGTTCTTGCCGAGAACCCACAAATCCATAACATGGCTCAATCAAAGCACTGTCCTAACTGGAGATGCCTGACTAGGTGGCTCAGCTTGACTAGGTGGCTCAGTAGCAAAGACATTGAGCTTGTTGATCAGAAAGGTTGGCAGTTTGGTGGTTCAAATCCCAAATACAGGTCTCCTGCATGAGCAGGGGGTTGGACTAGATGACCTCCAAGGTCCCTTCCAACTCTGTTACTGTTACTGTTTGCCTCCCAGTTCCAGCCCTCCAGGTGCAGGGCAAGATGGCCTTGATTCTCTGAGAAAAGAATGTTATTATGACTATATATCACCCATGCTCCATACAATCCCCCCTCCCAGTTTCCCACAGTAGTAAATGGGGCAGGCCTGAAGGCCAAATGCAAAAGTTGGCTTCAAGGCCTGACAATATTTATTCATGCAAGTTTATTCTCAAAGACTTTAAATTTGATATGTGGAGCTAGAAATCCTAAATAATTTCCTTTTAAGAAACTACAGACAATAAGAACGATAGATACTGTTGATATACACATTTATAACAGAAGAAAAATGTTTTTATGTCTTTTTTGAATAGACACAGCCCTCTTCTCTTTGCAATCCCAGTTGCAATTCAGGCTATAGTAAGGTCAAGCAAGAAGGAAAGCCATTTTGCTGTTATCATTGTATAGCTTGTCCAGAAGGGAAGATTTCGAACCACAAGGGTAAGCAATATCATGGACAGAAATGACTCCCAGTCAGTGGTGGTATTCAACAGGTTTTATCCGGTTTGGGCGAACCGGTAGCAGTGACTGTGGGAGGCTTCACCAGACGTCCTCATATCCTATTTTTGATGCTCTGCACATGCTCACTCACATTTGTGAACCAGTAGTGAAGTAGTGAATACTAGCCCTGCTCCCAATCTGTGCTCCAGGCAAAAATCAATTTGGACTCTGAATTGTGCTCTGAATATTATCTTCAAATATCTCATGAGAGGAAGTCAATGGTGATTCTCCATCATCCAAGTTATGCTTGTCCCAAAGGTGCTTTTCAAAAGACACCTGGTCCTCTCACCAAGAAAGTCCAGTTGCTTTTTGAAAAGCACTGTGGGTCACGAGAAGAAGCTTTTATAGATAAGTGACTAAAATGGAAAAGGAAAGGGGAAGAAAGTTGCTAGATTAGACCTTGGATCATTTCCTAAACCAAGTAAGGTCATCTGATCTTCTTTTACTTATTTAAAATGGACATTCATTTAGTCTGACTGCGGAAGTTCATAAATGATATGAAACAAAAAGACAAACAAATAAATATACAAATAAATTGTTCAGAAGAGAAGAAGGAGGATCCGTTTCTTTATTTGGCCCCATTTTTAAGTGGAGTGGTATTATTCAAGATTTTGTAAAATCTGAATTTGATTGGTTTAATACAATATTCTAGTTCTCGTTGTTTTTTTTTTCCCCAGACATGGACAACTGCTTTCAGTGTCCACAAGATCATTATCCCAATGAGGAACAAAATTTATGCATTCTAAAATATGTAACATTTTTGTCCTATGAAGAAACTTTGGGGATCACCTTCACCAGTCTGATTATTATTTTTTCTATCATTACTATTTTGCTGCTCTGGCTCTTCATTAAACACAATGACACCCCTATTGTGAAAGCCAACAATGAAACACTCACATACATTCTTCTCATCTCCCTCCTGCTCTCATTTCTCTGTGCTTTGCTATTTATTGGGCAGCCTCATCAATGGACATGCCTTCTTCGGCAAGTTACCTTTGGCATCGTCTTCTCCGTGGCAGTTTCTAGCATTTTGGCCAAGACTATCATTGTAATTCTTGCTTTCATGGCTACCAAGCCAGGGTCCAGAATTAGAAAATGGATGGGGAAGAGACTGGGTCTTTCTATTGTCCTTTCTTGCTCTTTTATTCAAACTATTATTTGTACAGTATGGCTATCAACCTCTCCCCCATTCATAGATGTTGACATGTATTCCATGCCAAAGGAAATTGTCTTGATGTGTAATGAAGGGTCAACTGTCATGTTCTACTGTGTCCTTGGTTTTATGGGTTTCCTGGCAACTATCAGCTTCGTAGTGGCTTTCCTGGTCCGGAAGTTACCCGACACCTTTAATGAAGCCAAATTCATCACTTTCAGCATGCTGGTATTTAGCAGTGTTTGGTTCACCTTTGTTTCCACATACTTGAGCACAAAGGGGAAATATACCGTGGCCATGGAGATTTTTTCTATTTTGTCCTCCAGTAGTGGACTACTGGCTTGTATTTTCTTCCCCAAATGTTATATTATGATAAGAAAACCAGAACTGAACAGTAAGGTACAACTAAGAAGAATAACAATGGAGCAACTGAAAATTTTCTGATTTTGTGATGAACAAACAGCATGTAATAAAGGGATACAATTTGCAAATAACTTTGTCATTGTTAATGTGGATTATTTTTTTTTTAAATGATGTTTTTAACATATGTAGTAAAAGCTAATTTATTTATTTAGAAATTTTATATGGCTGCCATTCACTCTCCATGAATCTGGAAGGCTTACAAAAAAATAAAAACTTAATATACAACATATCTATGGAGACTCTCAGTTATCCTAGTCATAGTTGTCCCAAAAGTGTTTTTTTTTTCCCCAAGAGGCAACTGTACTTTCTGGTTTTTCTTAGAAGACATTTCGCTTCTCATCCAAGAAGGTTCTTCTTCAAATCACTGTTTGAAAGAGGGGTTAAAGAGGCCATCTATGTCAAAACTGAACTGCCCTCTCTCAACACAGGAGGTGGGATACGACATCATCTATCTTCAATCTACAACACAGTCCTTTAAACAGTTCCAAGAAGTCTCCACACAATTTGCACCACTCAGGTCACCCTGATGACATAGATAAACCTCCTGGTGGCCTTAACAATCTGCTAAAAGAATACAAATGTCTAACTGTCTGAAAGTATAAATCCTCCCATTCCCCAGCATCCAGCCAGAGCTAAAGAAGCTTCTTGGATGAGAAGCAAAATGTCTTCAAAGAAAACCAGAAAGTTCAGTTGCCTCTTGAAAAAAAAAAATCAACTTTATATCAATATACACAGGGGTGGGACTCTACTGGTTCGGACTGGTTTGCCCAAACCGGTAGCTCCGACGATCAGGCCAGCCCGCCCCCTGCCCCTGCTCTTTACTTACCTTTATCTTCTCAGCTGATTGGTGCGGTAGAGCAAATTGCCGCACCTCAGCTGTGTTACTCCCAAATGGTAACACAGAAGGTTAGTATTCACAAAACTGGGTGTGCATACAAAGCGTGAGATCACCAAACCAGTTGTTAAACCAGCAGCATCTCACCACTGAATATGTAACAATAAAAACAATAACCCCTCACCTATTCCACCCCGGCAACAGCAAACAGACAAATAAGCCACTTACTGGGCTCCATCCTGTTGTGGATTTAATAAGACCAACACAACTTTTCTGGGTTAATCAGAGACAATGTATATTGCGCAATAGGTTCAAAGCTCTGTACATGAAGCGTTGAACAAAGACAGAAATTAGCTACAATGGTTTTTATACCCTTCTAGACAAAGGATTCTGTTAACTCAGCAGTTTATGTGATCGTATACATTTGTCATTTTTAATTGACACTTCCCAATTACTGTTTCATTTATTCTTTGCCAACAGTCATAATTCTTTTTGCCAATTACTGAAGCATAGATTCAAATTATCTCTTGTTAATATTACATGTGGTCATACTTGATCTCTTTAACCTTCATACTGTATATCACCAAATGTCTCTTATCTCTGACAACTGAGGGGCCCTTCTTGTGAATGTTTCTACTTCAAAGGAATTCTCTCCTTTCAACTGGATATAATTGGCTTCCCTCAAACAAGCACATTTCCTTTCTTACAAATAAAGAGGGCCCTTCAGTGATCATCCAGCTGGACCCGCTTACCTACCTACATTATTCCCCCTCTGGAAGTTTTTCTATGCATAAACTTCCACTACTCTATTATAAGTGTAACAACTGAGTATACAAGGTTCCAATAAACAAATCTACAATATATAAGTTCTAACAAAATACACAGCCATATTAATCCACCCAGATCCAGGCAACCAAGAAAACCACATGTCAGTAGTTTGTAACCTCTGACTTATCTTGGATGCCCTATCCTGCAATTCCTTGGCAATTTCTCTGACCATCCCTGATTTATTCATATAGAAACAACAGTCTTTTCCCAGAAATACACATATACCTCCTATGTTCACGGAGAAAGCATGGATCTTACGGTAGTTTTCATTAGTCCAGACCCCCAAAGTCCCTGCTACAAACATTCCTGCCAGTGGTTGCAATGGGACTTCTAGTGAAGGGTCCTTTTGTTTATCTCTGAGATATGGTCCTTCAAACAGGGGGGAAGAAGACACATAAACCTGTGTTGGACCTAATGGAGAGCCAGATTGTGAAGCGAGGGGGAAAGGGTGCACCTTTCCTTGGATACTTTCCAGGACCTTTTCCATCCTCCCCATCTTGTGATGATGGCAGTTGGTGGTGATGAGAAAATGAGTGGTGTGTGCAGAATGAAAAAGATCTTTGGTGAGTTTTACATCCCTAAGGTTCATTCTAGGACCAAGGTACACTTCTGATGGACATTGTTCTTTTGTCAGGGATCCTATAGGCCTACCAGGTTTTTGATGTTTCTTTACACACAGGGAAGGTGACCCTATGATTTAACAAGGTTTCAACCCAATTCCAGTATCCCTGATATGCAATTTCCTTTTTCAATTGTTGTAGGGGTCCATTCTCCTTTTCTATTCCCCCCTCTACTGGAATTGTTAAACTCTTGATCCCAGGTCTAGGAGTTGGTTTAGGTCTAAGGCTTCACTCCACCTTCTGATACCATGTTGTTGGCGGGAGTGGACTTGACTCAAAGTGTCCCCATTCAGTGTTCTGATGCTGTTAGTTCCCCTGGGATTCCTTCTACAGGGACAAGGGAAATTTCTTGAACACCCACAAGGCCTTAAGAGCTCAAGACCCATAGTTTACAAATTCATGACATCAAGAAGAGGGTGAGGGTGTGTAACTTGGGATAGGGCAATATCAATCATATTAAAACAATACCAACAGAAGGGCTAAAATAGGTGTTGCCCAGAGTCCCCACACCCAATCTCCCTCTAGCATGAATGTCTTTAAGTAGTGGACACTGTATTCTATTACAGTTAATGGATTTTACATTACAAACTACAGTCATGGAATGTTGTCTTCTCCATTCCAAGCTTCGGCCGTGCGCTGGGAACCAGCTTCCAGGGTGGTTGAGCAAGGCTGATGATCACCACCGTGCATTGAGAGTCCATTGCCGGTAGGACTCAGCAGGGTGTATTCTTCTTGAACTTCCGTGCCAATGGCCTGTCAGTTTTTGTTACCTGGTATGAGTCTCATCCAGTGGATCCAGGATCTTCCTTCTAAGATCTTAAAAGCACAATTACAAAACCAATATATCTGGGAGAGTGCACAAAGGAATCTGAGCAGTTGTAATCCTCTTCAGTTGGGAAACAACATAGGCAACCACTCAATCCTAAGAAAGAAAAAAATACAAAAATAGTCCAGATGATGAAGAATGCTATTCCCACTGGTTGCTGCCTACCAGTCCCTTGGATCCTTTGGATCATCAACTTCAATGGATTTCTTTGGTGAGATTCCACCTTTCACTCCTTTGGGGCTGGCACGGGCCAGTTCACTTGGGGTCTAACTTCCATCCAGCTCCGGATCAACATCCAATCATTGTGGTGGAATTTGTGGACTGGAAACTTCAAAGGTGGTGTTTGGGCTAATAGTCCTTGTTTCCTAAAAACTTTAAAATATCTGGACAGTTTATACACATAATGTTTCAATACTTTGTCTCTGGTTTCCAGAGAATTAATGCATATGCTTCCTGTAGTGAAAACTACTCCAAACAACAGTTCATATGATGATAATCTTTCTAGGTTGGGTAAAACTCTTGACACCACTGTTGCTGTAGCATTACTGCAGAGAAAAGCTGCAACCCACCCTGTGAGGTGGTCCACTATGATTAATAAATATTTTACTCTCCCTACTTTTGGTAATTCTGTAAAATACACATGAATACATTGAAATGGTCTTAAAGCTGGTGGTCTACTACCCATCTGTTGTTTTCTGACAGCTTGTTCATTCACCTTTTTACAAATCAAACATTTGTTTATAATTGATGTTACTAAAGGATATATCCCAATACAACCATAGCTTTTTAAAAGTTCATCTACAATAGCTTGAATTCCTCAATGACTTCACCCATATTTTGCCAAATGATTTCCAGAGACTAAGGGTTATAATGTGTTAAGCAATAGCCTTCATAAAGTCAGCTTATTGCCCCCACAAACTGGGTCCTCAATTCACCTACCTTAGAAAGGATGGAAGGCTGAGTCAACCTTGAGCCTTGTGAGATTCGAATTTACAGTAATTGCAGACAGCTGGTGTTAAATTACAATGCATTTGTCTACTGAGCTATCCAGGCTCCCTGTCCATAGAGCTTAATTTAATGAATACAATTCAAAGATTTGAGCAGACCAATTTTGAGGCAATTTGTCTCCAGGGAGTGTCCCTCCAAATCAGGTCTTATTTTTGTATGTAAACCAATTACTTCAACACCATAATGTTCTCATCCAAACTGATCCATTGATCCAGTGTTGGCTAAGAACTGTGCTTGATTCAAATTGTGATCTGTAGTTAAAAGTAAGTCTGTCTGCTGCATTAAAATTGTTTCATTTTTGTTTAGAATCTTGAATCAGGTAACCACCGCTAAAGGATGGTTCTGACTTGATGTGGGGTGCTTACAATAAGGGCTCCCCCAAAGATCAATTTCCTACTTTCTGAGCCAACACCCCGTGTGCAATTCAATTTTCTGTGTTTACAAAGAGAATGAATGGCTTTTCCAAATTTGGTAAACTTAATACAGGAGCCTTGGTTAAAGCTTGTGTCAAATTTTCAAGGCTCCCTCTTTCATGTCCCTCCCATTTCAAACTCCAAGGTCCAGATTCAATTAATTTTGCATAGAATTATCTTAATTCTTGCTTGTTTATAGATGGAGGCGGAGACGCCACCCCTCCTTTCTATCAGGAGTGATTTTTTACTACTCCTGTCAGAAAAAAAAAGTCTTTCCCTTTAAGGATTGTTGAAAGGCAGAGCTTTCCCTTTCTGAATTCAAAACTCCTGGAATCAGTTTATTGTTCCTAGTAAGGCAAGCAAGAAACAAACACATCTTTTATTCTTCCTTTGTTGTGGAAAATAAGGTGGCCATCTCAGCTTCTTAATGGCCCATTGGTAAAGGTGGGGCCTGAACTCTGCCTGACTTTCTGCTTATTTTCTTTAGGGAAATTTCCCTGCTCTTTTAATATTGAGCTTCTCAAATCTTCCAACACTCCCTTCACTGATTAAGTGTATTCAAATGCTTTGTTCACTTAATCTGATCTCTCAACTAAAAACGCCACTTCTCTTCTACTTCTTACCACTTCCACATTTCTTTCTTCCTTCCCCATCCAAAGGTTATACAACATCCATAACCTACCAAAAACACATCACATACCTTGTCCCTTCCATCAATTCTACGTTCTCTAACTCCTTCTTCTTACAAAACATTCAATTCTCCTACCGCTGTCACAAGCCTGCGCAAACCAACTTACCTAAATGTCTTCTCTTACCTGCTACCACTTTCTCTTCCCATCTATAAAAATAATTAACCCCTTCTCCGCACCAATATCTGATCGTCCTTCTAAATCTCCTTGTAAACTGAACTGGATTCAAACAAAAACAAGCATATTCTCTATCAAGATCACCCCCACTTGAGGAGGGGCACTAGGGCTCCTCCAAAAATCAACTCTGCAGGCAGAATCTAACATTTTAGACAAAAATGCCACTGACTCTCTCTTATTACATATTGTAATTTCTAACTCATCTCTGTAACAATTCCTAAAAGGGCAGTAACTTGTGCTGCTAACAAACAAACAAACAAGCAAACAACAATGCTATATGATGGAGCACCTAAGCATTCAAAATGCACACAGACATAAGGACATTAAAAATAAAACAAACAATTTAAATGAGGTACTTTAGATCAATGCTCTGAAATATATTTGGATCAAACTTTAGCTTCAATTCTCTGCCTTTAGTAAAATGCAAGTCAGATTAAAAAAATCTTTCAAAATCATTTCTTTTAAACAGGTATCAGATATCACCCTTTACCCCGCCTTTCTCAGGCTGTTTCAGCAGAGAACCAGCCTGCAGCCCCCCTTTTTCCTGCTTCTCTCCTCCAAGGGAGGGGGGGAGGAAATACAGGGAGAAAAAATGTTTAAATTACGTAGAATTATCATCTTCCTTTCGTGTCTCAGCATCCTTTCAACAACACAACCCTCTGCATTTCTTTAATTTCTCACATTATCAACACACAGGCATTCACATTTGTACTGCAATCAGACTTCTTGTATAAACCAATTTCACATACAAAAATATCCCACTTCATGCAAACCAACCATTACAATCATCTCAAACATATCCCACACCCTCAAGCACAAATCTACTCACTTTGCTGGCCAGCCACACATATCATAATCAATTCAATTCCATTCAATTTTACACACTATCTCTCTCTCTCTCTCTCTCTCTCACACACACACACACACATTATATATTATATATATCAGAAATCACACCAAATTGATCAAGTCAAATTATCTGTGTCTTCCCATTTAGACAGGCTTTACCTTTTTACTGCCTGCTAAACCCTGGGTGGGAAGAACAGTAAACAATGTCTTCTTTATTCTTAGTTCTTTCAGAGTTCTCTGGCTTTTTAAGAATGGCAATTTATCAGAAAATTTATAACACTGCAATTAGTTCTTTTCTCTTACCACACATAAGATTACACACAATACTTAGTTCCTTAATTCCAATACTTAAATGGACTTTTATGTTTGATCTCTATCTCCTTTTGCTGCTGGCTAGTTTATTCCTGCCGCCCGATTACCACCTTTAGGCCTTGGCTCGGGGGAGGAGAGATTGCAGGCTGGAGGGAGAAGCTGAGAGTCCAGGTCAAGGACTGCTGCTCCATCTGCAGGGAGAGAGTGACTATTGTTGGTCTTGACATCCAGCCGTGGTGAGAAAACGGCTGTGGCCATCCGCCTGCACTGCAACCATCTGATCTGGTCACCCCATCACTGTGAGAGAGTGAAGGGGCCCCAGCTTCATCCTGGCCAGCCTCTTTTGCCATCTCTCACCTCAATGACTATCTTTAAATTTTGCTGACATCCAAGGTTCCCCTTTTCCATCTCATCATACTTGTATGGCTTATACCTCGGCAGATTTGCTCGCGGCGATGGCCTTCCACCCTATCGAAGGCCTACCTTAAGGATGGGCTTTGGAGCCCTGAGAGGTGGCATGTTTTAAAGCGGGGATTGAGGGGTTTTTTAATTAGGGTTTTTAATAATCTTATAAGGGGAACTGGGAGGGCGACCAAAGGGGAGGGGGGGTAATCCACCTAGGTCAGGGCCCAGCCCAGCATAGGGTAACGGTTTGGAGGGCGCAGGATGAGGGATTGGGAATATCATCAGCACGGTGGATGGGAGGGGCAGATATGGCGGGAGCAGAGGACCTTATCTTGTGCCGGGGGTGCGCACTCACTACTTGAGAGCGATTGCACGCCCCGGTCCCCAAGGCTCCCCTCGGATACTAGGTGGCTCAGATACTCAGGACCTGGGCCTCCGGCTGATGCTGTGCAACGCCAGGTCCGTGGTAAATAAGGCCCCCCTCATTTGCGATCTTATCCAAGAGGGGGGAGCGGACCTGGTGGGTATTACGGAGACCTGGTTGGGCCCGGAGGGAGGGGTCCCTCTAGTTGAGATGTGCCCACCAGGCTTCAGAGCATTCCATCAGCCGAGGGCCCAGGGGAGGGGTGGGGGGTGGCGGTTATTATTAACGAAGGTCTTGGTTCGAGGGAGACCACTGTGCCACAGATTGCCGGATGTGAGTCCCTCTTTGTGAGATGGGGTCATCGGGTTCAGATGGGCTTGCTGCTTACGTACCTGGCTCCCTGCCGCGTGGCAACGGCCCTACCCGAGCTACTCGACGTGATAGCCACGGTGGCAGTTGATACACCCAGGCTTATGTTCATGGGTGATTTCAACCTGCCGTCCGTTGGTGAAACGTCGGAGGTGGCTCAGGAGTTCATGGCTTCCATGACAGCCATGGACCTGACCCAGTTAGTTCATGGCCCCACTCACAGGGGGGGGACACACGCTGGATCTGATTTTTGTCTCTGGCCAGTGGTTGAGTGGTCTTATTATAGAGGATATAGATATGAAACCCTTGTCATGGTCAGATCACTCACTCCTTCGTCTGGACCTTCGAACTGCTACACCCCGCTGCAGGGAGGCGGACCCAATTAGATGGATCTGCCCCAGGTGCCTGATGGATCCTGATAGGTTCCAGACAGAGCTTGGGCCAATTCCTGAAGATCTGGCACACGACTCGGCCGAGGACCTGGTAGCTGCCTGGGATCGGGCGGCTGGTGGGGCCTTGGATCGAGTCGTGCCTTTGCGGCCTCTGACCTGGTGTTGATCCCTCGCGGCTCCTTGGTTTACCGAGGAGCTGAGGGAGATGAAACGCCAGAAAAGACGCCTAGAGAGCGGTTGGAGGGCCAGTCTCGCTGAATCTGACCAAACACTGGTAAGGTCGCATATTAAGACCTACCTAGTGGCGATAAAGATGGCAAAGTTTAATTACTTTTCCGCCTCTATTGCATCAACAGGGAATCGTCCGGCTGCCCTGTTCAGGGTAACCCGCTCCCTGCTTCATCCGGGAGCGCGGGAGGATCCCTTGAAAGGCAGGGCGGAGGATTTTGGACAATACCTGTATGACAAAATCGCTCAGATCCGGGGGGATTTGGACTCTGACTGGGTAGATCAGGGCAGGGTGACGAGGAATAGTCTTGAGAATGTTACCTGGGAGGAGTTTGATGCTGTGACTCCCGATGATGTGGACAGGATTTTGGGGAGACTTAGTGCGGCCACATGTTTACTGGACCCATGTCCCTCCTGGTTGGTACTGGCCTCCCGGGAGGTTACACGAGGCTGGCTCCAGGGTGTTATCAACGCTTCGTTGAGTGAGGGTCACTTCCCCGCCGCCTTGAAAGAGGCGGTGGTGAGGCCTCTCCTCAAGAAGTCGTCCCTGGATCCAGCAATATTGGCCAACTATCGTCCTGTCTCCAACCTTCGCTTCCTGGCGAAGGTTGTTGAGAGTGTGGTCGCGCGACAGTTTCCGCAATTCCTGGAGGAAACATCCTATCTAGATCCGTTCCAGTCGGGTTTCAGGCCTGGGCACAGCACGGAAACGGCATTGGTCGCATTGGTTGATGATCTCTGGAGGGCTCGGGACAGGGGTTGCTCCTCTGTTCTGGTCCTGTTAGACCTCTCAGCAGCTTTTGATACCATCGACCATGGTATCATGCTGCACCGGTTGGAAGAGTTGGGGATGGGGGGCACCGTATTACGGTGGTTCTCCTCCTTTCTCTCCGACCGGTCGCAGTTCGTGTTGGCAGGGGGGCAGAGGTCAACCTCAAGGCCTCTTATATGTGGAGTGCCTCAGGGGTCAGTCCTCTCGCCCCTCCTGTTCAACATTTATGTGAAGCCGCTGGGCGAGATCATCCGTGGCTTTGGGGTGAGATACCACCAGTACGCGGATGACACCCAGCTGTACATCTCCACCCCAGGCCACCCCAACGATGCCCTTGAAGTGATGTCCCAGTGCCTGGAGGCTGTGCGGATCTGGATGGGGAAGAACAAGCTCAGGCTCAACCCTTCCAAGACTGATTGGCTGTGGCTCCCGGCATCCCGATATAGTCAGTTGACTCCATCACTGACTATTTGGGGCGAGTTGTTGGCCCCCGTAGAGAGGGCGTGCAATCTGGGAGTCCTCCTGGATACGCAGCTGTCCTTGGAGGAACATCTGATGGCTGTAACCAGGGGGACCTTTTGTCAGGTTCGCCTGATTCGCCAGTTGCGGCCCTTGATCGGGATTCCCTGTGCACAGTCACTCATGCCCTCGTCACCTCTCGCCTTGACTACTGCAACACTCTCTACATGGGGCTCCCCTTGAAGAGCACCCGGAGGCTCCAACTGGTCCAGAACGCAGCAGCGCAGGTAGTGATGGGAGCAGCTTGGCGCTCCCATGTAACACCGCTCCTGCGCGAGCTGCACTGGCTCCCAGTGGTCTTCCGAGTGCGCTTCAAGGTGTTGGTTATCACCTTTAAAGCGCTCCATGGCATAGGGCCTAGCTATCTTCGAGACCGCCTGTTGCCACCGACGACCTCCCATCGACCCGTGCGCTCCCACAGAGAGGGCCTCCTTGGGTTGCCATCAGCCAAACAGTGTAGGCTGGTGACCCCCAGGGGGAGGGCCTTCTCTGTGGGGGCACCTACCAACTGCCTCCAGAGATAAGGAGAATCCAAGACCTCAGTGCCTTCTGCCGTGCCCTTAAAACCTTCCTTTTCCAACAAGCCGGGCTGGCCTAATTTTTTAAAAGTGTTTTTAAGTGTTTTGTTTATTGTTTTTAATTAACGGGGCCAAATTTATATATGTATATTTTTAACTGTATTTTAATATTTGTACTTGATGTTTTTTACTTGGCTGTTCACCGCCCTGAGTCCTCAGGGAGAAGGGCGGTATACAAATTCAAAATAAAATAAAATAAATAAAATAAAATAAAATAAATACTTAATTAAATACTTACCTGTTTTCTTTTCCTTTTCCTTTCTTTCTTTTTTTATGTATTTATGTTGAGTCTCTGTGTCTGATTAACCTTCAAGGATTCTTGACCAGCCTGTTTTCACCAGCGGGTCTACGGCACCTCCTCACTGAATCTCCATGGACTTCAAAGGAGTCCTAATGGCCGGCCAGTGGATTTTCCTTGGGGAGGCGTCGATTCCCTCTGAGGCAGGCTGTCTGGTAGAACAAAAGTTCTTTGTTCCTTAGTCCCATCTGCCAGGGTGCCATAAATGTTGTGGATTTAATAAGACCAACACAACTTTTCTGGGTTAATCAGAGACAATGTATATTGTGCAATAGGTTCAAAGCTCTGTACATGAAGCGTTGAACAAAGACAGAAATTAGCTACAATGGTTTTTATACCCTTCTAGACAAAGGATTCTGTTAACTCAGCAGTTTATGTGATCATATACATGTCATTTTTAATTGACACTTCCCAATTACTGTTTCATTTATTCTTTGCCAACAGTCATAATTCTTTTTGCCAATTACTGAAGCATAGATTCAAATTATCTCTTGTTAATATTACATGTGGTCATACTTGATCTCTTTAACCTTCATACTGTATATCACCAAATGTCTCTTATCTCTGACAACTGAGGGGCCCTTCTTGTGAATGTTTCTACTTCAAAGGAATTCTCTCCTTTCAACTGGATATAATTGGCTTCCCTCAAACAAGCACATTTCCTTTCTTACAAATAAAGAGGGCCCTTCAGTGATCATACAGCTGGACCCGCTTACCTACCTACATTAATCCCACTCTGGTTCCTCAGGCCCATTGTGAAAACCAGGTCTTCAGGGCCTTGTGAAAGAATGTCAAAGTGAGGCCAAATCTAATCTGTGTGGGAGGGAGCTACACAGAGAAGGCACTTCTTCTAGGTCCCAGAGTCCCCCTTTTTAGGAGACAGGACCCACAATATTTCCTGCCACCCTAGTCTGGTGGGTCAGGTGAATGTAACTAATGCAAAATAAAGTATTAGAAAATAGAAAAATAAAAGTTCAGAAGCTACAGGACAATAATAAAGTGGCTTCCAACCTTCATTCTATTGAGCATAAGATAATATAAGAACCTTTCACCCTCTGTTAAAGTTAGAACTATTTTTTAAATGTATCTTGCATAAATATTGTGACGTTCATCCAGTAATCCTAACCTGACAAGGGAATTTTTATTCAGTGCTTTTGGCAGGGAGAATAATCAACAGATGGAACAGAAGTTGCCTTCAGAAGTTGTGGGAGCTTCATCACTGGAACTTTCGAGAAGAGATTGGACTGCTATCTGTTGGGGGGTTGGACTAGATGACCTACAAGGTCCCTTCCAACTCTGTTAATCTGTATCTGTATCTGTGTTCAAACAAATGTATATTACAAAATAATGTTCCCTAGAGAAATTCAAGAAAGGAAAAGTCAGTGGGGTGAGTCTGACTTTATAGTGGGATGTAGGAGTGGTTACAAGAAATCAAGATTTTCAGCTCTACGTGTATAGTGACAAAATTTGAGGTAATGTTAGAAGATGATTCATCCCATGCTTATGATATTAACCTAAACAGACAATGAAACACATTTTAAAAACGGTTTTATTTTCATCGAAAAAAAGATTTGTGCTATTCAGTTCTGACTTAGCTTATAATATTATGTCAAATATTTAGAATTAGAATTAATTAGAATTATTAGAATAGAGCTGGAAGGTACTTCAGAGGTCTTCTGGTCTAGCCATCTGCTCAAGCAGGAGAACCTATACACATGATGGCGAACCTATGGCACGCGTGCCACAGGTGGCACACAGAGCCATATCTGTGGGCATGTGAGTGTTGCCCTAGCTCAGCTCCAGCATGCATGCGTACGCCAGCCAGCTGATTTTTGGGCCTTTTGGGCCCACCGGAAATCAGGAAATGGGCAGTTTCTGGCCTCCGGGGAGGTGGGGAAAGCCGTTTTCGCCTTCCCAGGCTCCTAGAAAGCCTCTGGAGCCTGGGGAGGGCAAGAAAACAGGCCTACCGGGCCCACTGTGCCATCATGTGCCAAAAGCGGGGGAGTGCAGGGGGTCGCGCATGCATGCACAGGGGTGGGCCACATTGAATTATGGGTGTCGGCATGCGTGTGCTTGACCCCCCCCGCACTCCCCCCTGCTTTTGGCATGTGATGGCAAAAAGGTTAGCCATCACTGACCTATAACATCTCAAAAAAGTGACTGTCCAGTCTCTTCTTAAAAACTTCCAGTGATGAAGCACCCATAACTTCTAGAGGCAAGCTATTCCACTGGTTAATTGTCCTCACTGTTAGGAAGCTTCTCCTTAATTCCAGGTTTCAATTCACATTTCACTCCAATCCCATTGAAAAGAAAATGAAAATCCCCAAAGTTTGATATGGAACACTAAGGTGAGCCAGGCTAAGATTTGATATTGGGATAAAACTCAAATATTAGAAATCCAAATCTTTGGTCAAGACAGAAGTGCCTCTTCCGTGCCAAGGTGCTGAGATGACAAACGGTATTTGACGTAGGTACAGAATTGTAAAAGGGCAAACTGACCCTAAACAGATACATTCTGTTGTTTAATGTTTATTGCATCCCAAATGTCATGCATATCCCTGGATAAGGGGTGCTGCTTCCTTATTGCCCTTGAGGCATCTCCTAGCCTCTTATCTCCTTTTGTTATGTCTTGAGCGCCGGAGCAGAGAACCTGAGTATGTGAGAAGAAGATTGTTATTTCCTTTCCCAGAGATAGATGAAAGGGCAGCTTCTACGTGTGAAATGCATCACTCTCTGTAATAATTTTGCCTTTAAACTGTATAAATACATGGCCAGAAGAAGCCATCGGCGTTCAGACCTTTTGGACTGTTTGAACCTTGCGCAATAAACTCTTTCCTGCATTGAAGAGCTTGGCCTGGTCCGTTTTTCCTACAACAAAGGAAAATCTTGTATCTTTATTTATTTTTATTTTCTAAGGACCTTTGGATCATTTGCTAATCCAGCGAGCATGGATGGAGATGGCTTTTGATGAAAGATACTGAATATATTCCTATGATATCTCATAGAACGTGGGATGTTGAATAGGGGATTATTTTTTTGGCAATTATCAAATTAACTCCAATTACTTTTGCTTCATTTCCAAGTCTCAGGGGAAATTCATTAACCACCAGAAAAAAATAAAGCAAGACCCAGAACCATTGTTTGCTCTATAATGTAAAGAAGCAGTGCATATGCTGTTTATATGTTGGTGCTGCTCTATAATGCATTGCAAGGGTGCTATAAAGCAACCGAGTGGTCATTCAAGTTAGGCTATGCTATTCAGACAAGAATTTATTACAAGACAAAATTGGGCAAATGAAAGACTGCAAAGAAGGAATTCTATCATGCAAATGAATGAAGCTTTCTGTATTGTCTTAATGCTTTTGTCTGGGGTACTCTCAGAGATTCCTCACACAAACTGCATTGTTAGTGATCCTGTTCCAATTCCTCATAAATACTATCAATCAGGAGATGTCATTGTTGCTGGCATTTTGTCTCAAATCTATATATTTTCAAAAACAATGGACTTTCATGAAAAACCTTCTGCTGACCTTTTCTATGATACTGAGTAAGATGTTCATTAATCTAAAACTTATTAATCAGAAGATGGGTTTCATGGATTTGTGCTGATTCTATATTGTATTAACCATTCTTTTGTGAAGACTGAAATTGTTTAAGAATATGTTGGATGTAAAAGTCAATTCAGCAATGCATTGAAAATAAATGGTTCTATTCAATCTCATTCATGTAGATGAATTCCTAATTCTGATAACAATCTTCCCAAATATTTTAAAATATTTTTCATCTGATCATTTATACTCAGATATAAACTTGCTCTGATTTCACTATTTCTAAAATGAACAGATTTAATTTATTATCAATAATTTCCTGGAAATTTAATTATTCATAATAATATACTGCTTATCTATCTGTCTGTCTGACTGTCTGTCTGTTCATCCGTCCATCTGTCCACCCATCCCTCCCTCCCTCCCTCGCTCCCCCCTCCCCCCTCTCTCTTAATGTCTGAATTGTGTATGGAACTCAGCTGTATATTTGCATTCTTGGCAATTTTCTGTTCTTAAACAATGTTTTTTTTAAAAGTAGTACCAGTATTCAATAACATTCATCAGCAACCATATGAGGGTAATTATGATTTCATTATGTTTAAAGCTGTGAATTGAATGAAAAAAATATCTTACATCTCTTTTTCTGAAATCAATGTGCTCAAATTGACAGGTAATTTTCATTTCAGGGTAGTAACTCAGCTCTACCAACACATTTTGTCTTTGGTATTTGCTGTAAAGGAGATCAATGAAAATCCCCAGATT
Organism: Arizona elegans; assembly: GCA_022577455.1. Taxonomy (NCBI): domain Eukaryota; kingdom Metazoa; phylum Chordata; class Lepidosauria; order Squamata; family Colubridae; genus Arizona; species Arizona elegans. Next base: position 5,167,081 of record JAKOOJ010000021.1, on the reverse strand, counting down.
TTGCCCAATCTCACCCTGGGCCTCCATATCTACAACAGCAATTTTATTGCAAGCTGGACCTATCATGCCTCAATGGAACTCTTCTCAACACAAGACAAATTAATCCCTAACTACAACTGTGACACAGAGAACAACTTAGTGTCAGTCATTGGAGGACCTGATTCTGAAGTCTGTATCCACATGGCAGCCATCCTGTCCATTTACAAGATTCCACAAGTAGGAGTTTCTTCCCAGTTTTTAACTCAGTCTATATGTCTAATTGCTGTCTATCAACTATGTATCTATCTCACACTGAAACATGCAAAGAGATAGTTTTGTTAACTAAAATTTAAAAATGACATTTGAATAAATATTTTATAGAGATAAGAAGAAGCATCACTTTTTAAAGGACAATTCATTTTCAAATACATGTTTCTTTCTTTTGATTATTAAATTATACTGTAACTATTCACTGAAGGGTAAAGTGCAATTTTCACTAATTTATGAATTGCTTTTTGGCATACATCAATAATAGCCTCATTGTCATTCAATGACAAATAATGTATTTATTCAATGTATTTCAGATATTAATTCATAATTTTTAGGACAATCACATTTCAAGCTCTATTGCTGTCATTCACAATGATTCTAATAATTCATAAGATGGTCTTATAGATATTGATCACTGTTGAATTTGGTTAATCAATGTATTTTTGGGATACTTGTTGTTTGAAATCATGTTAAAGTGCATTTGCATTGAAAATCACTATAATTAAGCATTTTTATTTGAGATGTTTTCTAAAAACTTAAAAACAACTAATGTTCTCCTATGTCTTCTGTAATGATAGAAACAGTATGAGGAGCAAAGATGAATAGCGAACTTGGCTTCATAATCTTTTTATATAAAAAGGAAATTTTATCTCGGTCACATTCATGTAAAAAATCAGAATAAAGATTTATCTAGATATAAATACTCTAATACATTTTTCTTTAATTTTTATAGTTCACATATGGCTCTGCTTCTGAGATGAATAGGAAAACTCAGGCTATTTCCTATCACCAGATGTTTCCAGATGTACAGAGACAATATAAAGGGATTCTCCAGTTACTGTTGCATTTCCAGTGGACATGGATTGGGGTACTCTATGACAATGATAACAATGGAGAGAGATTTATCCAGGATGCTCTTCCTATATTTTCTCAAAGAGGAATCTGTTTTGATTATATTGAAAGATTCCCAGTAATTACATCAATTACTGACATTGATAATATGGTGACAGAGGGAATAAATCAGTATAATGTTATAATTAAAAGCATTGCTAATGTAGCCATTGTTTATGGTGAAATTGAGACCATGATATTTTTCAGAATGTGTTCCACATTGTCAACATATGAGGATATATCAATAATGGCAAAAGGAAGGGTTTACCTTATGACGGCTCAGATGGAATTCACATCATTCCCTTTTCAAAAGAATGAAGACATAGACTTGCTTCATGGTGCCTTATCCTTAGCAGTTCATTCAAAGGAGGTCCCGAGATTCATTGAATTTCTTCAGTTGACAAATGCTACCAATGAAATACAAGATAGCTTCATTCAGGTTTTCTGGGAAGAGGCTTTTGGGTGTTTCTTTTCTGGATCTATTGTAGACAGGCAAGAAAGGGTTTCCTGCACAGGTGAGGAGAAACTGGAGAATCTTCCAACATCATTGTTTGAAATGAGCATGACCTCCCATAGCTACAGCATCTACAATGCAGTCTACGTTGTGGCATATGCTTTGCATAACATGCTTTCATTTCGATCAAAAAAGAAAAAGGGTGTCCATGAAGCAACCCAAAGCCCACTGGCTCAATATCTGTGGAAGGTAATGTTCCAGACAAACAGATTTCAATTAGATCACTGTGGTTCATGGAAGAGATTCTAGACTAAGTAGAAAAGTCTTATACTTCCATATTTCTTAAGACCATAAAAATTGCAAAATAGCTGATACCAGCTATTTTGTTTCGCATGTGAACCCTATAACAGTGTATAACATGCTTCTCCTAAATGGGATGCATTTCTATTTAAGTCTTCCATAGTAGTTCTATACAGATTGAAATTGTGATTGCAAGCCGCTCCAGTTTTGCATGGAGAAATCTGCTCAATAAACCATAGTAAAACATTGATGCAGCTTCAACATTAATGCAATATTGTATCCAATGTTGGACATCTGATAGGCTATTTGTCTGAGAGTTTCCTATGAGCTTAACCATATAAGCACAATTCACATTTAATTAGGGATATGCATGACCTTGAGGCCTTCTCAGAAGTTGCATTTATTCATTCTAATTTCTCCTTTTTCTCCAGAACACTATTCTAATCCCTGTTTTCTGCCTATTTGTTACACATGAAACAAACTTAAATGGAAAAGAGCAATGTCATTAAATATATTCTGATATTTCATCTTCTCTCTTCAGCTCAACCATTTTGTGGAAATCATTTCATTTAACAACAGTGTTGGGGAAATAGTTTTCTTCAATCAAAATGGAGAAATGGAAACTGGATTTGATATTATCAACTGGGTAACCTTCCCAAACCTTTCCTTCCTAAGAGTCAAAGTTGGAGACATACAACCCTTGTCTCTCACAGAAAAAACATTTACTATTTCAGAGGAATCCATAATCTGGCCAAAGTGGTTTAATCAGGTATTTCCTATAACTCTTTGAGTTCTATTCGAGAATTATACAGGTTGAAAAAAAAAAGAGTTTTTTGAAGTAACTCTTCTTCTAATATCTCAGAAAGCTGCCTGAAAATACAGAGAAAATGTAGAAAGAAATGTCAGATAATGATAACATAGGAGAAAGTATGTAACAAAACATGAAATGTTCAAATATTTCCTTTTACACAGAGTATCAATAAGCAGGAATCATATATTTCAGGATCAGCATGTCAACTCTCCTGGCTTAATACATCCATGCAGATGTCAGATTTATTAGATTGCATTCATCTATACCACAGATTCTATCCAAAATCATGATTTAGATATAGTTGGAAGCTATATTCATTCATATGAATCATTACCTACAATTGAAGAATTTCTAATTGTAAATGTGAAGGGAAAATCTAAGAAATTCAAAACGTGACATTTAAATGGCATTCAATTAGTGCTAACATATGTCAGATTACTTATATATTTTTTCTCTGATTCACTATCTATCTATCACTCTCTATATGAACTTTTGGATTTGCAGAAACAATTGATAAACTATTTTTCCTAAAAGATTCTGCATTATAAAGTAAATGTTCATATATGAATTCCTTCGGAATGATTCCTCTATAAAAGCACTTACAACTATGATTATTTGTATATATGCACATTTGCAGTATTCTTCTCTTTCTTTTATATTTAGACACAGCCTTTTTCTCTCTGCAGTGACCATTGTCATCCAGGTTATAGGAAGGCCAAAAAGGAAGGGAAACCATTTTGCTGCTATGACTGCCTTCCTTGTCCAGGAGGGAAGATTTCTAATCAGAAAGGTAAGTGATCATTGGTAGTGGAATAGTTGTTTACTGATTGTCTGTGATCACAGCTGACTATCTGCTGAGGTACTCAGCAGATGATTGATTCAATTTCTATAGTTACCCAACTCAACCAAGTGAATCTGGAAGGCTTACAATTCTAAAATTTAGACAATTTAAAAAACATTAAAATAATAAAAACACCACCAAATAAAGAGTACAAATAGCACCTATGATGATAGTGGCAGCATGGACACTTCTGGTGCTAATATTATGTAGTTTGACATAATAGCATTCTTCCCGTCGGTCAAGGTCATGGTGTTTATGCATCAAGAGGAAGAGTGGTTGCAGGGATGGCTCAAGTTGGGATGGATGATGATTGGACCATGTGACAGACTAATGGGTGAAGGGGCTGGATTTGAGGTTTTGATTTACTGAGGGAAAACCCGGAACCCTCAGATTTGGGTTTTCCCAGATGTGCTAGTGTACCTACTCTAATAAAACGGAACCTTGAGAAATGCCTGCCTCAGAGTTTTTACTTGGAGTTGGGGACTTTCTGGAACACTGACATATAGTAATAATAAAGACAGGTAACAGGGCTGCTAATAGTAGCCTAATAGTAAACCCAAGTATCAGTGCCATTAAAAAATTCTATATACATAGTCAAGCATTTAAAACTTTGCAAGAAGCCAATAGGATTGGGGCCATTCTAATCTCTGAAAGGAGAATATTCCATAAGGCAGGAGCTGCAACAGAAAACCTTCTATTACCTGCCAGCTGACATTCTTTAGCTGGTGGGATCTGTAGCATGCTCAATCTGTTGGATCAAATTGGATAGGTAGAAACCCTTGGAAAAAGACAGCCCCTCAGGTAATCATATCCCAACCCATGCAGGACTTTAAAGATGACAACCAGAACCTTAAATTGCACTGGGAAACACAGTGCAGGTGGTGTCATTAATTACAAATATAGCTGTATTTTGTACCAGTTGAACTTTGCAAATGCTATTCAAGGGCAGCCCCATGTAGAGTACATTACAGCAATCTAAGCGGGAGGTTACAAGACTGTGGGTGATGGCAAGGATGGGCTCCTGGTCAATGGTGAAATTCAAATTTTTTTACTACTGGTTCTGTGGGTGTGGCTTGCTGGGCGTGGCTTGGTGGGCATGGCAGGGGAAGGATACTGCAAAATCCCTATTCTCTCCCCACTCCTGGGGGAAGGATATTGTAAAATCTCCATTCCAACCCCACTCTGGGACCAGCCAGAGGTAGTATTTGCCAGTTCTCCAAACTACTCAAAATTTCCACTATCGGTTCTCCAGAACCTGTCAGAACCTGCTGAATTTCACCCCTGCTCCTGGTCCAGGAATGGATGGAACTGATGCACCACCCATAGGTGTGCAAAGACTCTACTAGCCACAGCTACGACCTGCTGGTTGTCCATCATGCAGTTGTGTATATGTTTAAATACCGTATTTTCCGGCGTATAAGACGACTTTTTAACACATGAAAAACTTCTCAAAAGTCAGGGGTCGTCTTATACGCCGGGTGTCGTTCTCCTGTAACCAGGCAGACCAGCCCGAAAGGCTCTGACGAGCCTTAAATGGCTCTGGCGATCCCAGCTCTGGCGATCCCAGCTCTGACGATCCCAGCTCTGACAATCCCAGATGAGTTGCAGGGAACTCAGCTGGGATCACCAGAAACCATGTAAAAGGAAAAAAGTTTTTTCCCCTTTACTCTGATGATCCCAGCTCTGACGATCCCAGCTGAGTTCCCTGCAACTCAGCTGGGATCGCCAGAACCATTTTGGGTCTAGCACAGCTGCTTTTACATTGTGGGTGAGCCAGTTGTGTTGTGTTGTGTGTGTTTAGAGTGTGAAAGTTTTTTTGGGGGGGCTTTTTGTGGCTGTGTGAGGTTCCTGCTTGTTGCAGGGGCCATTTTGGGTCTAGCACAGCTGCTTTCACATTGTGGGTGAGCCAGTTGTGTTGTGTGTGTGTAGAGTGTGAAAGTTTTTTGGGGGGCTTTTTGTGGCTGTGTGAGGTTCCTGCTTGTTGCAGGGGCCATTTTGGGTCTAGCACAGCTGCTTTTACATTGTGGGTGAGCCAGTTGATGTTTTTTTAATTTTTATTTGGTGTGCATTGGAAGAGGGGTAGTCTTATATGGCGAGTATAGCCCAAACCCTATATTTTAACAGGAAAAGTCGGGGGTCGTCTTATACGCCCAGTCATCTTATACGCCAGAAAATACGGTAGTTAATTAGATGTCATTATTTCAGTATCATTTTCATGAAAGCTGTTAATAGACTAGAAGACTGCTTTTCTTTTTTCACAGACATGGACAACTGCTTTCAGTGTCCACAAGATCATTATCCCAATGGGGAGCAAAATTTATGCATTCTAAAATATGTAACATTTTTGTCCTATGAAGAAACTTTGGGGATCACCTTCACCAGTCTTATTATTATTATTTCTATCATTACTATTTTGCTGCTCTGGCTCTTCATTAAACACAATGACACCCCTATTGTGAAAGCCAACAATGAGACTCTCACCTACATTCTTCTCATCACCCTCCTGCTCTCGTTTCTCTGTGCTTTGCTATTTATTGGCCAGCCTCATCAATGGACATGCCTTCTTCGGCAAGTTACTTTTGGCATCATCTTCTCTGTGGCAGTTTCTAGCATTTTGGCCAAGACTATCATTGTAATTCTTGCTTTCATGGCTACCAAGCCAGGGTCCAGAATTAGAAAATGGATGGGGAAGAGACTGGGTCTTTCTATTGTCCTTTCTTGCTCTTTTATTCAAACTATTATTTGTACAGTATGGCTAGCAACCTCTCCCCCATTCGTAGATGTTGACATGTATTCCATGCCAAAGGAAATTGTCTTGATATGTAATGAAGGATCAACTGTCATGTTCTACTGGGTCCTTGGTTTTATGGGTTTCCTGGCAACGATTAGTTTCGTAGTGGCTTTCCTGGTCCGGAAGTTACCTGACACCTTTAATGAAGCCAAATTTATTACCTTTAGCATGTTGATATTTTGCAGCATCTGGCTATCGTTTGTTCCAACATACTTGAGCACAAAAGGGAAATATATGATGGCTGTTGAAATCTTCTCCATTTTGTGCTCCAGTGGGGGGTTACTGGCTTTTATCATCTTTCCAAAAAGTTACATCATTCTGGTGAGGCCTGATTTAAATAACAAGGAACAGCTAAGAAGGGGAAGAATTTAAGAATGTAACATTGGGTGCAAATAAATAGATTTCCTTAAAGCTATTCTGTTTTCAAGTAAATATCTTGTATTTTATACAGCTTGGTTTCTGTGTTCTCATTATATAATCTCCTTCTCTAAAACTGAAATTGAATAAAATTGTCAGTTTATAGAACATAGGTGTCACATGTCCTAAGTGACTTGCACCCATAACTGTCCAGCCATAACTGTCCATGTAGAATGAGCTGAAAATTTGAATACTCTCCATGGATAATCCATTCAAGAAATGACTTAAGTCATGTGCTGCAATTCTTCCCTCTTTTTATATTACAATGAATTAAGGAGGTTTCCCTCTTGATCTACTTCCAACTGTCATCTCATCACTCTGGATTAAAAAAAATCAATCCTTTATGCAGTTTTGCATATTTCTCTCAAGGTGACTATTCAAGCTGACTGTTCTCCATGTCCAGAAGATCCAAACCACAAAAAAAATTCCTGCATTCCAAAAGTCATAACATTCTTATCATATGAAGACTCACAGGAAATAAATTTGGCTGTTTGTGCTCTTTCTTTTGCTTTTATCACATCTTATGGGCTCAGGATCTTCATTCTATACAGGGACACACCCATCGTTATTGCCAACAACAGGAACCTCACCTACATTATCCTCATCTCCCTTCTACTTTTCTGTTTGTTGGCCAAACCATTGCGATGAAGTCTGGACATGTAGAAAAGACAGCACTGTTTTATTTCTTCTTTCTTGGGGTTTCAATTTCCACCTCTGAGAATTCAGTACTTAATTCTTTGGAAAGCATATGTGTGTACTGTATAAAACCTATTAACTTTACACATGGCAGGGGTGAAATCCAGCAGGTTGTGACAGGTTCTGGAGAACCGGTAACAGAAAGTTTGAGTAGTTTGGAGAACTGGAAAATACCATCTCTGGCTGGCCCCAGAGTGGGGTGGGAATGGATATTTTGCACTATCCTTCCCCCCAGGAGTGGAGTGGGAATGGAGATTTTGCAGTATCCTTCCGCTGCCATGCCCACCAAGTCACACCCACCAAGTCACACCATGCCCACCAAGCCACGCCCATAGAACCAGTAGTAAAAGAATTTGGATTTCACCACTGACAAACGAGTACAAGTGTTTGCCTTTCTTGTAAATTATCATTTAAGATGTTGAAATACCCAAGATCACATTTGTAGATAGACATTCTCTTTCTTCGCATAATATCTTAACATTCTCTATGGTGACATACTGCCCAACTTTTGTTGTTGCTCTATATTGTTAGCTACAGTCTCCCACAAATCTGGGTCTAAAATGAGGAAATGACTGGAGGAAATGAAGTTCATTGTATTTTACAGCTCTCTTTTCAAGCCACCATTTGTGCATCATAGCTGATCCTATTACCATCATTCCCACATTTTTATAACCATTCAATGTCTCAGGAAATTATAGTGGAATGCAATGAAGGATTTGTGATCATGTTTTATTGTGTTTTGGGATTCGTGTGCTTCAAATCTGTCAAGGAATCTTAGTCACAAAGCAATTAATTTTAAATCTTTATCTGAAAACGAAATATATGATGTTCGTTAGGGGCTAATAAAATGTCTGCAGGAAGGAGAAGAAGGTCAGAGAATTAATGACCTTTGCGATCATATTAAAAGCAACTCTTTGCTGATGATGTAAATCTATTCAACACCACCGACAATGCTACTACCCTTCAAAAAGACTTTGACTATGTGTCAGATTGGTCAAACAAGTGACAACTTCAAATCTCAACCAACAAATGCTCTGTCTTGCACATTGGCAAAAAAAAATCAGAACATAAAATACAAGTTAGATGGATATGACCTTGTAGGCGACCCTCTCTCTGTCAAGGACCTTGGAGTACTCATTTCTAAAGATCTAAGTGCCAGAGCCCACTGTAACAACATTACCAAAAAGGCATTAAGAATTGTTAACCTAATCTTAAACTCATCTGTCTGGAACCCGCACTGCATATTGGACATTAATACAATTGAGAGAGTCCAGAGATATTTCACGAGAAGAGTACCCCACTCCTCTACCCACAATAGGATACCTTATGCCAGCAGACTTGAAATTGTGGGCTTAGACAACTTAGAACTATGCTAACTTCGGTCCAACCTAAGCGTAGTACATAAAATTATTTGCCACAATGTCCTACCTGTCAATGACTACTTCAGCTACACCCACAACAATACACGACCAAACAATAGATACAAACTCAAGGTAAACTGCTCCAAACTTGATTGAAGAAAATACAACTTCAGTAACAGAATTGTCAATGCCTGGAATGCACTACCTGACTCTGTGGTTTCTTCCCCAAACCCCTCAAAACTTTAACCTTAAACTGTCTACTGTTGATCTCACCCCATTCCTAAGAGGTCTGTAAGGGGCATGCATAAGCACACCAACTTGCCTACCATCCCTGTCCCAATGTCCCTCTTTATTCGTATCCTTTTCAGGTATTCAAATCATGTTTATACTTTATTTGCTTGACAAATAAATAAATAAATAAATAAAATAAATTTTCATGCAGTATTTCCTCCCTTTAAATTAAAATCAATGACACAAAGAGATACAAGATCAACCAAGGATTAGATTAGTAATTAACTAAATGCAGACTAACAGCAGCAAATGAATTCTACATGATGATCAAAATCCTGGTCAATTAAAAATAAAAAAGAAATAAAAAAAATAAAAATAAAGCTCCTGGCAATATTCTCCAATTCCTTGCAGACTACATAATTTATTTGCTAGTGGGTTTAGCTAACAGTTGGTGCTGAATGTACCATTTCCATCACACTTTACATGATGAAAGAAACTAGTTTTACTCCAATCCCATTGAAAAGGAAATAAAACCCCTGAAGTCTAAGGAATACCTTGTATTTTTATTTATTTATTTCTAAGGACCTTTGAGTCTTTTGGTAATCTAGGGACAATGGATGGAGATGGCTTTTGATGAAAGATGATAAGTATATTCCTGTGATATCACATAGAATTTGTGATCGTGAATAGGTGGTTATTTTTCTGGCAATTATCAAATTAACTCCAATTACTTTTGCTTCATCCCCAAGTCTCAAGGGAATTTCTTTAATCACCAGAAAAAGTAAAGCAAGAGACAGAAGCATTCTTTGCTCTATAATGTAAAGAAGCAGTGTATATGCTGTATATATGTTGGTGCTGCCCTGTAATGCATTGCAAAGGTGCTATAAAGCAACCGAGTGGTCATTCAAGTTAGGCTATGCTATTCAGACAATAATTTATTACAAGACAAAATTGGGCAAATGAAAGACTGCAAAGAAGGAATTCTATCATCCAAATTAAAGAATTTCTGTATTGTCTTCATTCTTTTGTCTGGGGTATTCTCAGAGATTCCTCACACAAACTGCATTGTTAGTGATCCTGTTCCAATTCCTCATAAATACTATCAATCAGGAGATGTCATTGTTGCTGGCATTTTGTCTCAAATCTATATATTTTCAAAAACAATGGACTTTCACCAAAAGCCTTCTACTGACCTTTTCTATGATACTGAGTAAGATGCTCATGTATCTAAAACTAATTATTCAGAAGACGGGTTTCATGGATTTGTGCTGATTCTATATTGTATTAACCCTTCTTCTGTGAAGACTGAAACTGTTTAAGAATATGTTGCATGTAAAAGTCAATTCAGCAATGCATTGTGAATAAAAGGTTCTATTCAATCACATTCATATAGATGAATTTACTATGCACTATGAAGCAGTATATGTAAGTCTAAGTGCTATTGCTATTTCAGATTTTGCAGACTTCTGTAGCTAGGAGCATTTAATGATGATGATGATGATGATGATGATGATAAATATTAATTCATGAGTTTAATTAAGGGGAAGGGGAGACCACAACCTGATGCAGGTGACCTATCTATCAGTTATACAATTGTTCACAATTGCAGAAAGGTTCTGTAGAATATAGATATAATTGCAGCATGAAGCACAAAGGCAATAATGATATTGAATTGTGTATGGAACTCAGTTGTATACTTGCATTCTTGGTAATTTCCTGATGAATTAAACAATGTTTTTAAAGCAATATCAGTATTCAACAACATTCATCAGCAACCATATGTGGGTAATTATGACTTTGTTATGCTGAAAGCTGTGAATTAAATGAAAAAATATCCTACATCTCTTTTTCTGAAATCCAAATGCTCAAATTGACACATAATTTTCATTTCAGGGTAGTAACTCAGCTCTACCAACACATTTTGTCTTTGGTATTTGCTGTAAAGGAGATCAATGAAAATCCCCAGATTTTGCCCAATCTCACCCTAGGCCTCCATATCTACAACAGCAATTTTATTGCAAGCTGGACCTATCATGCCTCAATGGAACTCTTCTCAACGCAAGGCAAGTTAATCCCTAACTACAACTGTGACACAGAGAACAACCTAGTGTCAGTCATTGGAGGACCTAATTCTGAAGTCTGTATCCACATGGCAGCCATCCTGTCCATTTACAAGATTCCACAAGTAAGAGTTTCCTCCCAGTTTTTAACTCAGTCTATATGTCTAATTGCTGTCTATCATCTACGTATCTATCTCACAATGAAACATGCATAGAGATAGTTTTGTTCACTAAAAATTAAAAATGACATTTGAATAAATATTTTTATAGAGATAAGGAGCAGCATTATGTTTTAAGGACAAACCATTTTCAAATAAATGTTTCTTTCTTTTGAGATGAACATTATGCCTTTCCTTTAAATTCAGGATGAATTCTCTCCCTTTTGGAAACAACAGAATAGGAAAAAATACAGCAGTTGCATTTTCCTTTACTATAAATTGGTAATGAAAATCTCTGAAGAACATAGATTTTCCTTTAGTGAGAAATAAGTAAATTTGTAAAATACTGGGGGATGTTTTTGTTTGTCTATAAATGAAACAAGAATATTATAATATTTCTCTGCAGTATATGCAGTGTTGTAGTGACTGAACTCTATCTCAGGCTAAAGGCTGGCCTTGAACTCATGGTCTCCTGCTTTATTCACATAATGCCTTAACTCATAGACTAAACTTGTGCTCTTATCATTTTCATTTTTAATTCAGTTCACTCTGTTGGAAATTTTGTTTTTATCCCTCTTTATCTACTTCCAAGGACTGACTTTCTTTCTTTTTTTTACACTCCTGTGGTGTGATCTCAATGATTATATTCAAGCAAACACCACTTAATATGCAATTGTTCTTGAATCTCTGGATGAGTAAACCACTCTCTAATTTTGTTGTGCCCGTCCATGGAGAATAACATCTATAGCTATATTGCAATCATTCACAATATTGCACAATTTTTTTATAAAATATTCTTTTTTTTTAATTTATATTTTTATTGTAAACACATTAAAACAAACACACAAACATACAACATTTATATACATAAACTCTTTTTATAGCGCTTTCATAGTGATCCTTTCTTAATATTTACTATTTATACAGATTTTAGCTTTATCGTGTTCCATATTGCTATCAATGTTCTTTATTTCATCTACATTTTACTTGACCTTTACATTTCAGTCATTTATGTTGTAATTTACCAATTTCCCCCCTTGATTTTAACATTTCTTTCTCTCTCCTTTATTCCTCTTTCTCATTTTTCCTATCCTCCAACCACTCATACCATCTATGCCAAATTTTATAATATTCTGTATCCTCTTTTTCCTTGAGTTCTTTTGTCAGTTTGTCCATCTCTGCACATTCTAATTTTTTTTAATTAACTTCTCTTCTGTTGGTGGGTTTTTCTTTTTCCAATTTTGTGCATAGACTATGCAGGCTGCTGTTAGTATGTATAATATTTGTCACAGGTAAATGCCTTATTCTCAAATATAGTAAATGTATGTATATAGTACATCAAGGGTTAATTTATTCTCCCTTCCTTAATGTATTCATATGTAACCACTCCTACCCCTAACTCTGCCTTATTGATATAAAAGAGCATACATGCTCCTCCTCCTTGCTTCTATCTGCAATCATCCAGAGAATATAGAATGCCTACTGTAAATAAATAATACTTTGTTTGAATACTACTTTTTCTGAATCCTTCATTGAGTCCGATCCTCAAATTATTGCAACAATCTGGTAGCAGAGGATGGTTGGCTGACTCAATAAGAAACAAACATGCCAAAGAAAGAAAACTCCAAAGAAAAGAGAGAAAGACCCAAAACCAGGGCACACAATAAAGAGATAGAAACAGATCAAGAAATGATCGATGAATCCGCAACTGAAACAACAAGAGAACCTGAAAACTACACCACAGACGAAGAAGAGGTAATCGATGAATCCGATGATCAAGAAGAGAGTGAGACAGAAAACGATACGCTCAGATCAGAAATATTAAGACTGCTGAAGAACCGTAAAGATGACAAAAATCTCATCGCGAACCTCCAAGACATTATAAAAGACAACGGAGCAGCGAGAGAAAAGCACATCAACACACCGGAGCCTAAAGAACTCAAAATGGTGAGCAAATCACCTACAGATGAAAACATAACCGAGAGGAAGACTAACAGTCCTGCGCAAAATTTTGAATGGCAGCCATCTTGGATTAGCCATCCCACCAAAATGGCTAGCTCAGAACCAATCAAAGGACAGAATTCAAAATGGCTGGCGCGAAAGACTTTACCCAACATAAAGAACAAAAAGGAGAAATCCTATTTTTCAGAAGAATCTGATACAGACACCGAAGAAACGCCAACTGAAATACAAATCGAAACAGCTATGAGAACACTCTTCACAGCCTTCGGCCCGAATCTGAAAATCACAAAAAAAATCAGCGAAAGTACCAAAGACTGTAAATCAAATAACGAAGAAAGAGCAAACTACTCAATCCAAGGACACAGAAGCAAGCGGACAAGCACCCCTACTTCCATCCACTCCAGCCCAAACGACGAGAGCTCTGATGCCCGAACCCAGGGGACCCTGCAAGTACTCGCCCACACCGCAAACGATCCCGGGAACCAGAGGCCTCAACCGAGATGACTACGACAGAACGAAGCAAGCTCCGATCCCCACCTGGACACCAAAAGCCGAGCCAGAAAGCGAATCATCAGAAGAAGAGCACTACGAGGGAGCTACAGCGACGAGAACCTCTCCCGACAGCTTCAGAAACAAAATGAGCAACGCGCATGCGCGAACTCACGCAGATGAATATAGAGATAGTGAAGAACAGAGAGAACCATTCAGACTGATCGCTAGCATACCTACACCATTCTGCAACTATCAACATTTACAAGATCATGGACAGCCTCCAGTTGTAAGTAATGCAACAAATAACATTGGAAACTTGCCTAGTGATTTTCCAAAATTGAGAATAGACAGTATTAATTTACTGGAATGGAGTCAACAGCTCCAGGTTGTTTTCTTAAAAGAGAATTTATTATTTTTCATAACTTATTTTTCATGGACCCTAAAATTGGACTGCCTGCATCACAGAGCATTCTATTTGCTAATATCTAGCATATCTCCTGCTATCTATCATAGTATTAAGCATAATCTAACTGTCTCAGAAATAATTCATTGTATGTTTAAATTGTTTCATAGTGAAAGTGTAGCAACCACAACAAGAATGTCTAAAAATTTCTTCTCAGCCAGGATAAAACCTGGGGTTACTGTAAGTGAGCATTTACTATCACTAAACGCAATTAGAGCAGAGCTTCATTTAAGGGGAGAAATAATATCTGATCAGACAATGAAAAGTGTTATCATTAATTCATTAGACTCATCATGGGATAATTACATATCACATTTGGACACAATTAATCTAGGATATCTATCTATAGAGAGTTTATCAAATAGACTAATAGCTGAAGATAATTTAAGGAGAAGCCGCTACAGCACACACAAAGAACACAGACAGACCAAAAGGGTAGTATTTCAAGACAGGCATCAAGAACTAATTGAATGTTATAATTGTGGGTCCAAAGAACACTATAAAAGAGATTGTCCAAAATTCCTTAGAGAAAGACAAAACCATGACAATAGAAACAGATACCATAACAGACAATCATCTATTGACAGGTATGGATATAGAAACTCACCTAATTTCAGAGAACGTAGAGGGGGCAGAGATAACTCAAGAGAGAGAAAGTCTGGATCATTAAATGGATTAGATAAGTATAACATAAGCAAAAATCAAAACCCAAAAGTTAATGCCTGGCTCATTGATTCTGGGGCAACAAATCATACAACACATGATAAGAAAATATTATCTTCTTTCATAGAAGATAAATTTGTAATTAAAGTAGCCAACCAAGAAGAAGTTCAAGTCATTGGAAAGGGAAATGTAAATTTACCCGGTCTAGGGAAAATAGAGGGGGTTCTATTAATACCCGAAATACCCCATAACATTCTTAGTGTAATAAAGTTGAGCAGAGACTAAATATAGTGTTCTCAAAAGGAAAAGCATCTCTAGAGAAAAACAAAACAAACTTAGGCAATATAGTTATCAAAGGAGATCTATCATACTTAGTCACTGAAGAAAGATGGCTACACAACATTGATTCAAACATGGAAGATGACAATAGCATAGAAAATGAAAATGACAGTGACAGTAACAACGAGGAACATGAAACAAATCATAACCATGAAAACACATTAATTAAAGATACACATATTAATAAAAGACCAATAATTGGAAAACCAATTCATGATGAATGTGCACATATATTACACAGAAAATTAGGACATGCTAGTTTTCCTGTAATACAAAAAATAGTTGAACATGCTGATGGTGTTAAAATAAAAGATTGTAAAAATTATTTGGAATGTTCAGTATGTAAGTCCTCAAAACTCAGAACTAAACCCAGACCAAAAAAAGCAACAAGATCATCAAATCATATCTTTAACCTGGTACATATGGACCTAGTTGGTCCATTGACCCCATCAATTACATACAAAAAACGATATTTCCTTACTATTGTAGACGACTATAGTCGTTATGGATTTGTCTATACTTTGAAACACAAAGATGAAACATTTCAAAAGTTTAAAGAATTTTATAAACGTGTAGAAACACAACACAATGTAAAAATAAAGCAAATCATGACAGACAGGGGATCTGAATTCATGTCAAAAGAATTCTCCCAATGGCTAAAAGACAAAGGAATGCTACACTTCACCTCTAGCCCTTTCTCTGCATTTCAAAATGGAGTGGTAGAATGAAAGAACTCAACATTACAAACCATGATTAGATGCACATTAGAAGATGCTGGTTTAGGCAAACAATTTTGGTCGGAAGCTCTATTATATTCTAATTATACCTTAAACAGAATTTGGTCTAGTGTCATAAATAAAACACCATATGAATTAGTATATAATAAAAAACCAAAAATAGCCCACATGCATGTATTTGGTGTTACAGCAGACGTACATATACCAAAACAATTGAGACGTAAGGGGGATAATGTATCCAGAAGGCTCAGATTCATGGGATATGAAACTGGCACAAAAGGATACAGATTTATTGACAATAACAATAAATTCATAATTTCTAGAACAGCTGTATTTCACGAACAGGCCAATTGGTCTAAGATACATCTTAATGAGATTTTTCCAAGTACAAAATCAAACATTGATAATCATGATAAGACAGAAAGAGAAGAACATGACCACAATACACAAAAGAGTAACAATAAAACATGGATAGGAAATTGTCCCAAAATCAAAACAGATTCATTAACAAAAAAAGAAGCAAGATATTTACACGATAATGAGAGCAGACCAGAGAGAACAGTTAGATGTAATAGGAATCAAACACCAAATAAATATAAGGATTATATAATGCACATAAATGATAATACATCAACACCCAATACATACGAGGAAGTATTAAAACTCCCCATAGAAGAAAGAAAAAAATGGGAATTAGCCATGGCCAAAGAAATGGACAATCTGCGAGAACTAAATGTATTCACTCCAACACCAGCTCCAAAAGACAAAACAATTATTGGCACTAGGTGTATATTTAAAATTAAAAATCTGGAAGAAGGCAATCCATTATATAAAGCAAGACTAGTTGCACAGGGTATGCTCAAAAATATCCTGAGGATTATATCGACACATACTCCCCCACTGTAAGAACTGAAAGTGTCAAGACAGCTTTAGTAATAGCATCAGCCCTTAATCTTGAAGTCTTTCAATATGACATACAAACTGCATACCTACATGCAAAACTTGATAAAGAAATATATGTAAGAGCTCCTCATAGCCAAAACACAAATAGGAATGAAACTGAACAAAAGTTTGTGTGGATTAAAGCAATCCGGCAAACGCTGGTATGAATGCTTGGTCAACGTTCTCAAATCTATGAACTTCAATGCCACAACTGCAGATAATTGTTTCTTTGTTAGAAGTGATGGTGATTCAATAGAATTTGTGTTAATTAATGTAGATGACATTTTGTATATTGGCAAACATAAAGAAAAAAGGGATACATTTGTAACAAAATTAAACGAACATTTTTCTTTAAAATCATTAGGGAAAGTAAATAAATATCTTGGAGTTCAAATCAGTAAGACTAAAAAAGGATTTAGATTATCTCAAAAAGATAAAATTATAGAACTATTAAATAAATGTAATATGAGTGATGCAAAGCCTTGTGATACTCCAATTCAAACTGATTTTTTAAGAAACATGAATGAATCATCTCCTGAGTTTACTGATAATACACTTTATAGATCAGTTATTGGTTCCCTTTTGTACATATCTAATTGGACCAGACCAGATATTGCTCTACCCCTTAATTTATTATCCAGATATGTCAGTAAACCTTTAATGTATCATTGGGAAGCCATTAAACAAGTACTAAGATATTTGAAATACAGCATAGATTTCTCCCTAATATTAGAACCCAACGATGTTAACTACATCGTTAACCCAACTATTCTCACTTGTTACGCTGATGCGGATTGGGCAGGTGACACTAAGTGCAGGAAAAGCACTTCTGGTTATGTATTCTTTCTTAACAACTGTCCAGTCTACTGGTATACTGGAAAACAGGATCTTGTAGCTACATCAACAACTGAGGCAGAATATGTTTGTTTGTCAAAAGCCTCTAATAATCTTGTATGGTTCAATGATTTATTATCAGACGTCTGGAAAAGTCCTTCATTGCCATTTGTTATACATGAAGATAAAAAAGCTGCGATAGAGATATCTAGATCAGATGCTATTGGTCAAAGATCTAGACATATAGATATCAAATTCAAACATGTAAGACAATTATCTCAGGATGGATTCATTAAAGCTATTCATTGTGAAACCACAGAACAAATAGCTGATATATTGACTAAACCTTTGCAATCTAAACAACATAAATATCTAACTTCAAAATTACAAGTTTTATATAGTTCTGAACCTGAATGTAATTACTGCTGTATGTCGAATCAGCATTTAGAGGGGGATTTGTCACAGGTAAATGCCTTATTCTCAAATATAGGAAATGTATGTATATAGTACATCAAGGGTTAATTTATTCTCCCTTCCTTAATGTATTCATATGTAACCACTCCTACCCCTAACTCCGCCTTATTGATATAAAAGAGCATACATGCTCCTCCTCCTTGCTTCCATCTGCAATCATCCAGAGAATATAGAATGCCTACTGTAAATAAATAATACTTTGTTTGAATACTACTTTTTCTGAATCCTTCATTGAGTCCGATCCTCGAATTATTGCAACAGTATTAAATATTTTGTTTCCTTTGTATAGTTTTCCATGAAAATCCCTAGCAAGAATGTTTCTGGTTCTCCCTTTATTGATTTATATGTTATTTTCTCTAGCCACTTTTTGACTTTGGCCCAAAATTTCTTTGCCACTGGGCAAGTCCACCAGAGATGGTAATATCTTCCATAGTTGCTTTTACACTTTCAGCATGTAAAAGCAACTATGGAATTTCAACTTCTCTATTCAAATCCTGTTCCAATTCTTGTTTTATTTTTAATTTTCCCAAATCATTTAAAATATCTCTGTATCTAATTATCTTGGTTCAGTCTATTAAATTTGGATGTATTAATGTTTCATTAGGCGAGATCCAAATAGGTATTTTTATATAGTGTTGCTTTTTTATTTTAGTCCAAATTGATAATAATGCATTCCTAATTATATAGTATGTCTCCTAAAATATCTATGAGTTTTATATTTTTCATCCCATAGGAATGCATGCCATCCTACCTGTAGATCATGTCCTTCAATTGTTAATATTCTTTTATTTCCCAACTCCATCCATTCCTTTAACCATGTTAGGCATGCTACTTGGTAGTAGATCTCCCATTCCAGAAGGGCTACTCCTCCTTTGTCCCTGGTGTCTTGCAGAATTTTTAATCTAATTCTAGGTTTTCTCCCTTGCCATATAAATTTTGAGATCAATCTGTTTAATAAATCAAAAAAAAAAACTTTTTTTCTAATCTTATCAGTATAACCTGGAAGAGGAATAGAATTTTGGGCAGGATGTTCATTTTAATTGCAGCGACTCTTCCCATAAATGAAATTTGTAGATTCTTCCAATTTTCCAAATCTTTTCCAATTTGCAGTATTAATTTATCATAATTGTCCTGTTTGATTGAGGAACCTCTTGCAGTTAGCCAAATCCCTAAGTATTTTATTTTTTTAGTTATTTGAATCTTCATACTATTTCCTAATTCTATCTCTTGTTTTTTTGTGAGGTTTTTAGTTAGTAATTTAGATTTATTTTTATTAATTTTTAATCTAGCCACTGCACCAAATTCTTCTATTTTTTGTATCAATTTAGGGCCTGATTTTAAAGGTTCCTCTATTATAAAAAACCAAGTCATCTGCAAAAGCTTGCAATTTATATTCTTCATTTTTTATCTTCAATCCTTTTATCTCTCGATCTTCTCTAATTTTTTTTAAAGAGTGGTTCCAATGACAATATAAAGAGAAGTGGGGAAAGTGGGCATCCTTGTCTCACACCTTTTGTTATCTCGAATCTATCAGTCATATCTTGATTTATAATTACCCTTGCAGTTTGTTTTGAATATATTTTCTCAATCATTTTTTTTCAAATTTTGACCCAAATTCCATTTTTTTCAATTGTTGTATCATAAAACTCCAATTCAAATTATCAAAAGCTTTTTGGGCATCAAGGAAAACCAGTGAAACTTGTTTCTCTGGGTGTATTTCATAAAACTCTAATATATCTATTATGATCCATGTGTTATTTTTGATTTGTCGACCTGGCAAAAAACCATTTTGATCCGAGTGTATATGTTTATCTAAAATTGTTTTTAACCTCTCAGCTATAATTGACATGTATATTTTATAATCAGAATTGAACAAAGAGATTGGCCTGTAGTTCTGTACTGACTGCTGGTCTGCACCTTCCTTATGTATGAGCGTGATTAATGCTTCTGTCCATGTTTTGGGTATGTTCGTTTGCTCTAGTGCTTCATTGAATATTTCCAGCATTAATCCTCCGTTCTTGTATATGCCTATATAACTCAACTGGTATTCCATCTGGTCCTGGCATTTTGTTATTTTTTTTGCCTTTTTATTGCAATTCCAAATTCTGTTTCAGTTATTGGTCAATTTAATATTTCTTTCTGTTTCTCCGTAAGTTTACATACATTTGTTTCCTCTAGGTAATTTTTAATTTCTGCTTCTATTGTTTCTTCCTGTGTGTATAATTTAGAAAAGAAAGTATGTATAATTTGTTTCTTATCTTCTCTTTTGTATTGGATTTTCCCTTCTTCATCTTTCAAATGCTGTATCATTCTTTTGTCTCTTTCCTTTTTTAGTTTATAAGCTAACCATCTGCTCACCTTGTTTGCATGCTTAAAATAATTTTGTTTTGCCATCTTTATTTTCAGTGCCACTTCCTCTTGGGTTATTAAATTTAGTTTATGTTTAATTATTCTTCCTTCCTCTTTTACTTTTTTTTGGGGGGGGGATCTTTTTGTAGGTTTTCTTCTAATTTTTAAAGTTCTTCCTGAAGTTTTTCTTGCTGGAACCTTTTCTCTCCTCTTTTCTTTGCCATATATGCAATCGTCACCCCTCTAATATATGCTTTTAGTATCCCAAAGGTTTTGAATCGACGTGTCTTCTTTTTTATTTACACTTAGGAAAATCTTTAGCTCTTTTTTTAACAATTGCTTATATTCTTTCTCTTTACATATGTTTTGATTTAGCATCCATCTTTTGTATCTTTTTTGTCCTTTCCAATAAATAATTATTGGGTTATGATCAGCCCATTCATTTATTCCTATTTCTATTTTTTCCAATTCTGACTGTAATTGTGCTATCATCCAGGCCATATCAATCCTGGACCATGATTGATGCGGGTGAGAATAATATGTATATTGCTTTTCTTCTTTATAAATTTCCCTCCATGTGTCTCTTAACCTTAATTCTGATATCATATTGAAGAATTCTTTAGGTAATATTTCCTTCTTTTTTTTAATTTTTCTTGTTACTGTAGTAATCTTTTTTGCTATCAGCTACGGCATTGTAATCATGTACTATGCATACATTTTCAAGGCCTTGTTCTATTATTCTGTTGTGTAATTTTTTTGAAATGTTCCTGTTGGTTTTTGTTTGGGGCATATACCACTACTAATAAAATTTGTTTATTATTTATTTATTTATTTTATTTTTTTAAAATTTGTATACCACCCTTCTCCCTGAGGACTCAGGGCAGTGAACAGCCAAGTAAAAACATAAACTACAAACATTAAAATACAATTAAAAACATATATATATAAATTTGGCCCCATGATTAAAAACAATAACAGACAAACAGTTTATGTTCTGTGTCTAATTTTAACATCAAAGTTCTACCCTCATCATCTGCATAGACTAATTTTGAATTTATTCTCTCTTTTACATACACTGCAATATGTATAATCTTCCTAATTTAGTGTTCTCCAATAGTTTTTGAAAACTTTTTTTTATATGTACCTCTTGCAGGCAGATCGCATCTATCTCTAATTTTTTTAATTTTGTAAATATTTGTGTTCTATTTTTCGCTGAATTTAGACCATTAATATTCTCAAAGAATAAAGATAATGTCTCTTCCATCCCCTATTGTATCTGTTTCTTGGTGTTTCTTGTCTCCCTTTTTACTCTTCCTCTTGCTCTTTCTCTTTTGTCTCGTTCTTTTTCTTGAGTTTTTCTTATCTCTCTCTCTCTCTTTCCAGTTCCTCTTGTTGATCATCCTCTTGACTTTTACTCTATGGTTTATCTTTACTTTCTTGTTCTTCTTCAAGGTAGTTTTTGTAGAATTCTTGAGCTTTTTCTATCGAATCCACCTTAAATTTCCTATCCTGTCATGTAATGAGAATGCCTTCAGGGCAGGGGTGAAATGCTCCCAGTTCAGACCGGATCACCCGATCTGGTAGCGATGGAGGTGGGTGGTTCGGAGAACTGGTAGCAAAAATCCCTGCCCCCCCCCCCCCCGCATGCCCAGCTGAGCCACGCAATCATCAGAGGGGTTTTTTTTTAGTTTTTAAAAGCATTTTTTCTACAACCTCTTCGGCGGAAAAAATGCTTTTAAAAGTTAAAAAGAAAAGCCACTGATGATCGGGCGGCTCAGCTTCAGAAGTTATAGAAAAAATGCTTTTAAGAGCCTCTGATGATCCAAGCTGAGTTGCTGATCGGCAGAGGCTTTTTTTCTTTTATATGCCTCTGACGATCCAAGCTGAGTTGCCTGATCAGCAGAGGCTTTTTTTCTTTTAAATGCCTCTGACGATCAGGCAACTCAGCTGGGATCATCAGAGCCTTTTGAAAGCATTTTTTTTACAACCTCTTTGCCAAAGAGGTTGTAGAAAAAATGGTTTTAAAAATAATAATAAAAAAATTGGCCATGCCCACCCAGTCGTATTACCCCCCCCCCCACTAAGCCACGCCCACAGAACCGGTAGTAACAAATTTTAGATTTCACCACTGCTTCGGGGATAATCCATCTGAACATTACTTTGTATTTTATAAGATGTAATATTAGGAATTCTTGCCTTTGTGCTCGGATTCTACATGGGACTTCTTTTAGAATTATAATATTTTTCCCTTTATATGTTTTGGTCTCTTCTCTTGATTTTTTGTAGATTTCATCTCTTATTGTTTTTCTTTTGTAAATCTTATGTGCACTTCTCTTGCTAAATGATGTCTTCTTATATAATTGTTGTGCACTTGATAAATTTCAACTACAGTGTCTTTTATCTCCGTCTTATTTCTCTGTTAACTTTGCTATTATTTCGACCATTTTTCCTCCAGATCTTCCTTTCTCCTCCGATATTCTGAAAATATAGAAATTATGAGGCTTTCTCCATTTCCAGGAATATCATTGAGTCCAACAATTCCTTGTTTTTTTTTATTATTTTTTTTTATTTATTTTTTTAATTTGATTTATATGCCGCCCTTCTCCGGAGACTCAGGGCGGCTTACAATGCGTTGTTTGATTTTAATACTTTCTGCTCCACCTTTCTAGCTTAAGGTCTAATTGGTCTACCTTGGTTTCTATTTTTTTAACTTTTTGCTCATTTTCCACGATTGTTTGTTGTATATTTTCCATCTTTTCCTTCATATTTTTAAGATCTTCCTTTACTTCTCCTATCTCATTTTTGATTTCTTGATGGTGTTTTCTGGCCTCTTCTTGATTATCCGCCATTCTTTCTTGTGACTTCATCAATGTCTCTTGGATCATTTGGAGCATATTTTGCATACTATTCATTGTCGGCTCTGTTTTATCTTTTTCCTTCCCTAACATATTTTCTATTGATTGTTGGGTTGTAGGGGAAGCCATGGATGTGGGGTTAGAGATAGGATTTTTTCCGGTTTTGGCTACTGTTACTGTGGTTGACATAGTTAAATTTCTAGTAAAGTCCTTCCACAGTATCATAAAAGTAAAATATTCTATTTAATTTAAAACGTTCTTCTATACTTACTACTTTCTGATTTAATTGTTTAATTTCTTGCAAACTTAATTTAACTGATATCACTCTTATTTACTTTTGATTACTAGTTCTATTCAATATATGTATATCTCAATTGTATTTATATTGTTTCTCTGTGTATCTCTCTCTCTCTCTCTCTCTCTCTCTCTCTCTCTCTCTCTCTCTCTATATATATATATATATATATATATATATATATATATATATATATATATGTAAATGTCTATTTGTCTATATTCCCCTCCCCTTTTTTTTGTTTTCCCTTCTTATATATCAATCCCTTTAATTTATTCACTACTACTCAAATCAAATTTTACCATTTAATTATTCTTTAACAATTGTTCCCCCTTTCCCCCAAATCAGATTAATTAATTAATTAAGTATTTATTCTTTTTCAAATATTTTCACTATAATTATTGTAAAATACCAAGTTTTTAGATGTTATCTAAAAACTTAAAAACAGCTAATGTTCTCCTATGGCTTATGTATTGATAAAAACACTATGAGGAGTGAAAATGATTAGCGAACTTGGTTTCATAATCTTTTTATGTAAAAAAAGAAATTTTATCTCTGTCACATTCAGGTAAAAAATCAGAATAAAGATTTATCTAGATATAAATACTCTAATACATTTTTCTTTAATTTCTATAGTTGACATATGGCTCTGCTTCTGAGATGAATAGGAAAACTCAGGCTATTTCCTATCACCAGATGTTTCCAGATGTACAGAGACAATATAAAGGGATTCTCCAGTTACTGTTGCATTTCCAGTGGACATGGATTGGAGTGGTTTATGACAATGATAACAATGGAGAGAGATTTATCCAGGATGCTCTTCCTATATTTTCTCAAAGAGGAATCTGTTTTGATTATATTGAAAGATTCCCAGTAATTACATCAATTACTGACATTGATAAAATGGTGACAGAGGGGTTAAACATGTATGAAGTCATAATTGAAAGTATTAGTAACGTATGCATTATTTATGGTGAAATTGAGACCATGATATTTGTCAGACTGTTTCCCATGATATCAAAACATGAGGATGTAGCAATAAAGGAAAGAGGAAGGGTTTACATTATGACGGCGCAGATGGAATTCACATCATTCTCCTTTCAAAAGAATGAAGACATAGATTTGCTTCATGGTGCCCTATCCTTAGCAGTTCATTCAAAAGAGGTCCCAAAGTTCACTGAATTTCTTCAATTGACAAATGCTACCAATGAAATACAAGATAGCTTCATTCAGGTTTTCTGGGAAGAGGCTTTTGGATGTTTCTTTTCTGGATCTACGGTAGACAGGCAAGAAAGGATTCCCTGCACAGGTGAGGAGAAACTGGAGAATCTTCCAACATCATTGTTTGAAATGAGCATGACTTCCCATAGCTACAGCATCTACAATGCAGTCTACACCATAGCATATGCTTTGCATAACATGCTTTCATTTCAATCAAAAAAGAAAAAGAGTGTCCGTGAAGCAACCCAAAGCCTACTGGCTCAACACCTGTGGAAGGTAATGTCCTGGACAAACAGATTTCAATTAGGTTAATGTGGTTCCTGGAAGAGATTCTAGACCAGGGGTGTCAAACATGATTTCATTGAGGGCTGCATCAGGGTTGTGTTTGATCTTGGGGGTCCAGGGCGGGCATGGCCAGAATGAGTTTGGTCAGCTCAACGTCATTCGTGTTGGGGCACCTGTGTTGGCCTGAGAGCTCTGCCAGTGAAAATGGTAGAGTGAGCTCCATTTTCAGCTGTGATGGCCTCCCACAACCCTTTGTCAGTGAAAACAGAGCTCAGAACTGCTAGAGGCACCATGGTCCAGTCTTTTGCTGTTTTGAGGGCAGCTTCCCAGGCCTGATCTAAGCAACCCCTGGGTTAGATCTGGTCCGGGGTCCTTGAGTTTGACACCCCAGATCTAGACTAACTAGAAAAGTCTTATACTGCTATATTTCTTAAGACCATTTTGTAAAATACCTCACATGGTTTGAAGTCTCAAAAATAAGAGGGCTGAGTTGGAATGGGAAGCTAGTTCACAAATGTGGCTGACATCTTCAGAAGCAAGGTGGCCTGCTTCATAACAGTTGACATTAAAACAATCTGTTTTCTATATCATGGCACTAATTTTATTATTTATTGATATTATTTAATTTATATGTCCCATGTCGCTACCTCACGGTGTCGGTGGCTTGAAATAGTATAAAAGCGTAAAAATATAAACATTAATCGCATTAACATTAAGACGAACAACAAATAAAAGGTGAAAATCAAGAGCACAGATGGTAATGAAATGGACTTTTGTATCTCATTCAATCAATCTCCTTCAGCATAGCACACCCCCATAGGGTTCTCAAGCCAACTGCCAGAGCCAGTTTTTAAGTTCTTCTGGAAGGCCAGAAGGGTGGAGGCAGATCTAAACTTGGGAGGCATGATGTTCCAAAGGACAGGGCCATGTTAGAGAAGACTCTTTTTTTTTTTTCTTTGACCCCACTAGCTAAAATTCCTTAACTGACAGGATCCAGAGAAAAAGTCTTCTGCTGGCATGAGTGGAATGGGCAATCCCATTGGAGCAAGATGGTACCTCATGCAATCTGGTCTCATATCATGAAAGGCTTTAAAGATGATAAATCAACACCTTGAATTGGACCTGGAAGCCAACAACAACCAATGCAGCTTACCATTTATTTATTTATTTATTTATTTTAATTTGATTTATATGCTGCCCTTCTCCAGAGACTCAGGGCGGCTTACAATGCGTTAAGCAATAGCCTTCATACTTTTGTATATTTATACAAAGTCAGCTTATTGCCCCCACAAACTGGGTCCTCATTTAACTTACCTTAGAAAGGATGGAAGGCTGAGTCAACCTTGAGCCTGGTAAGGTTCGAACCTGCAGTAATTGCAGGCAGCTGTGTTAATGACAGGGTGCTCTAAACCACTGTACTACCAGCATGTTGCTACCCTAGAGGCTCCAGCTTCTGAATACTTTTCACAGATAGTCCCATTGTAGTAATCCAACTGGAAGATTACTAGAACATGTTTTACTGAACACAGGGCCTCACAGTACAAGAAATGATGCAACTGGTGCACAACATGAAGTTCTAGCCATAACCACCACCTAATCTTTTGAGCAGGAGTTATGTATCTAAGAGAATCCCCAGGTTACACAAAAGATCTGTCTGTGGTAATGTGACTCCCTAACCCTATCCCCAAAGCCTCTAGGCACTGTGAAAGGGCAACCACAACAATACTTAGATAACCCAGAATGCAGATGGAAAGTTGAGTATCATCAGCATACTGATCGTACCTCATTCTTGGTGTCATATAATCTCATTCAATGATTTTATGTAAATGTTAAAAAGCAGTGGAGGGTTAGGGTTAGGTTCTGCAGCAGAAATGTGGAGTGGCCACAGACTGGACTTCTTGCTCCCTATCAACACCAATTGCGCCAGCCTTGGAGGAAGGAATTTATCCAGCACAAAACTGTTTCCTAGAACCCAATTTCCTCAGCCATCTGAAAAGAATACCATAGTTAGTGGTATTAAAAGCCATCAAGGAGTCAAGGAGGACAATGATAGATGCATTACACTCATCCTGGTCTTGCCACAAATCATCTATAAACATGACAAATGCTGTTTCTGTTCCATAATGACCTGGAACCTGACTTAAATGGTTTTAGATATTCAATTTCTAAAAAGGGAAAATAAGAGATTGAATGAAAATTGTCCAGGCAGATGGTGTGCATGGGTGATATATTATTTATTTATTTATACCATTTATAGGCTGTCCATCTTACCTCAAGTTAACTATCACATTAAGGAGGGAGCAGCTCAAAGCCTCCTTAATTAGTGCCAGGAACACTCCTTACTGTAATGAAGTTATTATTAGGACCCACCTGTAAATTAGCAATTCTGGAACTTTTCATTGGGCAACAAGGACATGAATCTAATAAAGCAGTACTTGTGCTAATAGTTTTGAGGTCCCAGGCTACTCCTTCAGGGGCAACAAGTGCCTGGATAACCAAGTAAGTACAAACTCCAGGGAACTCTAATGGACCTGCTCAACACTTCATTTCCAACTGTGAATAATCCAAGCAATTTTATCCTTCAGTTATGCTACAAATTCCTCCACACCAGCTTTAAGATGTCATTTGAGTCATTTATCCTTAAATATCAGTAGGTGATCCTAAACAGGGTCACAGAGAGATCATATAGATGCAATAAGCACATAAAAATAATGGTATTTCACTGCTTTTACTGCTATAAGGTAGGGTTTTAATAGTGGCTCTAACCTGTGAGTGGTTGGATTCATCCCTTGTTTTCCTTCAATGGAACTCCAGTCATCTCTTGGTCCTTTTCAACATCCGCAATTCCTCCAGAGCCTCCAGAGGACCTACTGACAGATCTCCCATCATATCATGTTGCCACAGCTCCAACAACAACATCATATCCAGAGTGTGACCACTGTCCTGAGTCTCACTATGAAGCTGAGATAGGTTCATTGCTGCCATGGTGACCATAAACTCCCAAGTATTTTCCAATGTCATCCCAAGGCCATAAGGCCGGGGAACCCCACCACCCACCGCCTTCCAGCAGCTATGGCAGAGAGGTTGCTATCTATGCAGCAGTGAGGCTGGTACAATAACAACCGTCCCAACTGATCCTATGAGCCCAGCTTGAGGAACAGGTTCTCACATCTGGAAACTCTGAAAGCAGAAGATATTTCCAGATGTGACAACTGCTACACGCCCTCCTGCCCTGGGTACTTTGCCAGTGCCAAACCATAAACCATGAAGCCCAACATCGCCCAACAGATACCAGCCATGAAAGCTAACATTGCTTCAAAGACTGTTGTGTGAACCCTATTCTCACAGTGTGGAACATGCTTTTCCTAATTAGGATGCATTTCTACTTAACTCACCCACAGTAGTTCTATACAAATTGAAATTGTGATTCCAAGCAGCTCCAGTTTTTCATGGAAAAATCTGCCCGATCAGCCATAGAAAAACATTCAGGCAGCTTCAACATTGATGCAGCATTGTATCCAATATTGAACCCCTGATAGGCTATTTGCCTGAGAGTTCATATGAATTGACACTTAACCATACAAGCACAATTCACAACCAATTATTGATATGCATGAGTTTGCATACCAACATGTACCAAGCAATCAAAAACTTGAGGCCTCCTCAAAAGATGCATTTATTCATCCCAATTTCTCCTTTTTCTCCAGGACATTATTCTAATCCCTGTTTTCTGCCTATTTGTTACACATGAAACAAACTTAAATGGAAAAGAGCAATGTCATTAAATATATCCTGATATTTCATCTTCTCTCTTCAGCTCAACCATTTTGTGGAAATCATTTCATTTAACAACAGTGTTGGGGAAATAGTTTTCTTCAATCAAAATGGAGAAATGGAAACTGGATTTGATATTATCAACTGGGTAACCTTCCCAAACCTTTCCTTCCTAAGAATCAAAGTTGGAGACATACAACCCTTGTCTCTCACAGAGAAAACATTTACTATTTCAAAGGAATCCATAATCTGGCCAAAGTGGTTTAAACAGGTAGGTTCTGTAACTCTTTGAGTTCTTCTTGAGAATTTTTTTCTTTTTTGTAAGCAAATTTTATTAGAATTTTTTTTTCATCATACGTATTTTATCAACAGAGTGTTGACCAGGTCACATCATACATCTTATACATAATAATCTTTATAATCTATTCTAAACTTCCCATTTTTCCATATTATCTCTTTTATATAATACTTTATCACAAATTAATCATTTTTCACCATATCTTACTATTTCAACTTTTGCCATGTTGTTCTCTTTTCAAATCCATTTTACATCATCTGTTTCCAGTTTCAGCTGTAATATTCTCTTTCCATATTTCTTTATCTTATCTTATTTTCTTCTTTGTACATATAATGTACAACAATATGTACAACCCTTAATTCTTAATTCCTAATCTCTTACAATAACATCAATTAATTATCTTATTTCTCCATTGCTAAATATATTTCTCAAATTCCCCATCCCACTTTTTTAACATTTGAACTTCGTCTCTTAATTTAAATTGTCTTCAAAATTAAACCAAATTGCCATTTCACATTTCATCTGCTGTTCTGTTTTACTATGAGCAATATACATCATCATATTCAAATCTTACATAAAACCCCTTTAACTTGGTTGACCATCCACAATTAATAATATTAATACAGTTCCCTTAAATCTACTAATATATACCTCATTTTCCTTCCTCTTTTCCACTAATTTTCCCCTCT
The DNA here is from genome assembly GCA_022577455.1 of Arizona elegans. Taxonomy (NCBI): domain Eukaryota; kingdom Metazoa; phylum Chordata; class Lepidosauria; order Squamata; family Colubridae; genus Arizona; species Arizona elegans. The sequence goes on along the minus strand of JAKOOJ010000021.1, from coordinate 5,137,149 downwards.
TTAACCATTTTCCCTTGGTCTCTCCAAAATTCCAATTCTTGGTAATTTCCTCCTTTTATCCCATTCCCTTAATTTCTTTTTCTTTTCTTTTTATATGTATTGTATCTTTTCTTCTGAATCCTTTTTCTCACTTTTAAATATATTATTCAAGTAGTTCTTCCCAAGCTTTCTCCTATTCTCTTCCCACTATTTTCCTCTTTACCCTTTGATTGATTCTTTTTGGGGGATATTCCTCCCTGTCCACTCTTTTTGTGCCATTGTAAATCCCAGTGAAATTATCTAACTGCTTTTTGTTTTCAATTCCTTTTCCTTCAGTATTATTTTCTTGCTTTTCATTTATGCTCTTTTCTACCACTTTCTCTCCTATTTTCTGCTCTGTGTATTCCAGCAAAATTTCTGACTTTTAAAGATTCACACATATTTTAAAACATCTCAATTAATTCCTCATACATCCAAGACTCCATATTGCCAATTTAACAAATTGTTAAAACTTTTAAATTATATCACATTAAATTAGAACTTAAAATCAATATACAGGTAGTATCTTTTTATTTTCAAATTCTAATGTCCAATTCAAATATTTGTCCAGTCCAGTCCAAGTTGAAAATTTATTATCTTCCACAGCCGTAGAAAATCAAAACCAAGCAATGTAGAAAGACAAACTCTCCTTAAAATTTCAGTTTCCAAATTATCTTTTCTAGTAGTCAAGGTCACAGCTGTACTTTCTCTTCTATCTTCCACCAAGTATTGCAGTACTCTCTTTCCACCAGCAAATGTCTCTCTTAAATTCACAATACTCTTAAGCCAATTAATATCAAAACTGTCAAAAATACTTTAAATCCACTTTTTCTCGGGTTCTTTTCTTTTTTCTTTTTTTTAATTGAAAAAGTTTTTCAAATACAAATTTTCCCCCTTTCCCCCCCCCTCCTCCCTAACCCCCCTCCCCCTCCCCTCCCCCTGTGGCTTCTTCAAAATAAAACCCAAATTCATAACAGATTATATAATACTTTACCATCCCCTTGCTCCATCCCCCATATGCTGACCCTTTCTTTCTAATAATATTATTATATCCCCCTTATACTATACATTTCAAAATAACATTCTACTATAACATTATATAATAACTCCTAATTTAGCATAATAATATTATTATATCTCCCAGTTTAGCAACTTCTGCTCATAATCTACCCTTTTTCACCCCGCATACATATTTCTTAAATCAAATCTTTTATCTATATTAATATAACATTTCAAAGCAACCTTCCTCTATAAGACTATATAATAAGTCCTAATTTAACATTGATTCAACTCATGGTCTGCCCATTTCCTCCACCCCCATAGATATATCTCTTAACTCAAATCTTTTACATATATTCATATCTAAACACAATATCCCTTTTCTTAAACTAAACAATCAATAAGCTAACCTGTCTCCACCCACTTTCCTACAGGACTTCCATACTTAATAATTCTTAATATCTTTATTCTTCTGCCCACACCACTAAAAAGTATTCCCTTATGTAAATAAAATCCTCTTAAAATGACTTTAAGCTTGTAATCCATATGATATCTTCTGTAATGTCTTTCAGCTGGATTGTTAACTCCATCACCCATGTTAGGGTAACATCACATCCTAATTCCAACAGTATGTTCGGTATCTTCAATTACCATCTGCCCCCATCAATAGCAAATATCTTCTAAAAAAAAACAACAACAACCACCCGAGTGACTTTATATTTGTATTCCATGTAGTGTCTGTAGTAGTGTCTTTCACCTAAATTATTAATTCCAACCACCATTATAGGGTAACAACCAGATCATCGGCGTGCTCCAATCCCATAACTCTCTTTCCTTGTAGCTCAGCATAAACGTAGTACATTTATCGAAGAATCAAAAAAAAAAAAAAGATCCATTCAGTCCATTCAGTTTAAGGCGCTTTTCACATCCCAAAAGTACAGCACTGCAGAGATCTGTCACTCTCCTCAAGATAATGTAAACCAATACTTTGCCTCAGCTATCTTTTCATATATTCAATCATCTCTTAGATAACTGGCATTACACTGTTGTTTAGTTTAAAAGTTTTTGTTTTTGTGAGACCTGCTTCTTCTTTTCTTGACTTTTTGTGGGTTAGATCTCCATCCTGATTTCCTTTCTATAAATTGTATATCAACTGTTTGGTTTTCATGTGGATTTATAACTTGATCTTGTTGGTTTTGCTTTTGTGGCTTAAATCTCCCTTCTGGTTCTATGAGTTGTATATCAACTGATTGATTTCCATGCTGGTCTGTAACTTGATAAGTCATCACATTAGAATCCAGAGCCACCTCTCTTGTATTTATAAATAGTCCATCTGAGACCTCTGAAGGAGAATCCAGAAGCGGCTCATCTACAAAAACCTCTGTAACTTGTTGTTTTTCCATTACTTCCACCTCCTTCTGCTTATCCTGAATTTCTATCTCTTTCTATCTTTTGCTTTTTGAGAACCTTGTAGTAAAATTCTTCCGCTTTTTCAACAGTATTTAGTTGATATCTTTCTCCTTGATATCTCAATATTATGCCAACTGGGATGTCCCACCTGAATGAGATGTTTTGTTTCTTTAGCTCAGTCACCAAAAATCCAAATTTCTTTCTATCTTTTAACATCTTGGGCGGCAACTCTTTATATATCCAGATCTTTCTTCCATACAATTGTAGAGTAGAATTAAAGGATTTCTGCACAATATCATTTCTTATTTCTTTATCTGTGAAGTAAATCACCACATCTCTAGGCAGTTGCCTTTGCTTTGCAATCCAAGAATTTACTCTATAGGCCTTGTCAATCTTACAAGATACCTCCTCAGGATGAACCTTTAAAATCCTGGCCAGAACTTGAGCAGATATTTTTCTTAAATCATCTTTATTATTTTCCTGTAACCCTCTCATTCTAACCGCAAATTCCGTTAGCCTGTATTGCATCATTGTAACTTCTTTTTCAATCCCTTGCTTTATATCTTCTGCATTGTAAATCTCGTGACCACCTTCCTTTTTAGACTTTACTTCTAAACTATTGTCTTGAATATTTATCAAATCATTTTCAATTCTTTGTATTTTATTGTCCAAATTATAAATCTTATCATCAACTTCCTCCATTTTAGACTCTAATAACTTAATATTTGTATCCATCTTTATAACTATTTCTGAAAAAGCATTAGTCACTGTTACAATCTTTCGTTGCAAATTATCATACTTTAGTTGTATCAATTCTTTAATTTCCTGCCTAAATTTTTCAAAATTCTGGTTCACAGTCTCGTGGTATCTTGCCATTTCCTCCAGGACAAATTCTTTTAAGTTAAAGCCATTCTTCTGAGTCTGTAAGCTCGAGACTTGTTCACATAATTGTAAATGGGGGAACACCCCCCCCGCTGCTTTTTTGTCAGGCTTTATTAGTTTTAACGCCATCCTGCCACACGGACAAGCTCTTTTTAAAGAAAGAAAACTTCTCCCCAAACAAGATCAATATCAAATCTCCAAGAAAAAAGAAACTTAAAATAGATATTTTTCTTCTAGATTCTAGCCAGCACTGTTTATTCTGCTACTTTGTAGCTTGTTATGGAAGGACTTTCGCTTTCGGCTTTCTTCTTCTTCTCAAGCCTCAGCAGTCGCCATTTTAAACTTTTTTTCCTTCACTTAAAAGCGCTTGTAAAATCGTTAAAAATACTTGCGATTTGGGGTCCCAAGTCCAAATCTCGTCCTCTTTAATTAAACCATCTGTTGATTTTCGTTAAGAGGCTTGGTCACATCACCTGGCTCTGCAAAAGGCAGAGGTCTCCCGAAGCCCGGAGCAGTGGTGAAGGAAATAGGGAGCCTCATCCTGCTTCGTCCCCAAGAGTAAAAGAAAAACTCTGGGGACTTCGTAGAGGGCTCTACCTGCCCTCGCCTGCTCTATCTCACATTATGGAAATGGAGTTTTTCGAGCCGCCTTTACGGAGCGGCTCTTTACGGGTGACGGGGCTTGCAGTCCCAAGGTTCTTTTCTTTTATTTATTTTTAGTTTCTCCAAATCCAATTGTAAATACAAGAACTTTCTTGGGCTTTGATGTTTTAGCCTCCGCTTTGTCCTTCTCCCTCCATGGAATTTCCCAAATGCCAATTAGCCACTCATTTCAGCTCTGGGACACCTTTTAGTGTCCAAATTCAAAATTTTCTTTTACCTGTGAGTTGGCCAATCACTCACCTGGTTCCAGCACTCCATTCAAACACTGCTCCTGTACAAAAGCTTAGACCAGTTGCCCCAGCTTCAGAGTGGTAATTTTGCAATGGCTCCCACCATTGCCACTGGTCCAAAGAACTGTCTCTGACCTATTGAGGAACTTGCTTGTTCCTCTTGGTCATCCAAGATGCCTCTCCTTCTTCGCCATCCCTACAGGACAGTTCTGGTCCAAAGACCCCCTGACAGCAGTTTGTCCAGCTGGATTTTCACGGAGCTCATCAGACCCCGGTCTCACCATGACACCTCTGGTCTCTTCAGGGTTTTTTTTTTTTTTTTTTTTTTGAGAATTATACAGGTTGGGGGAAAAAAGAGTTTTTTGAAGTAACTCTTCTTTAAATATCTCAGAAAGTTTTCTGAAAATACAGAGAAACTGTAGAAAGAAACGTCATATCAAGAGATATAGGAGAAAGTATTCAACAAAATATGAAATATTCAAGTATTTCCTTTTACACAGAGTATTGCTATGCAGGAATCATCTATTTCAGGATCAGCATGTCACCTCTCCTGGCTTAATATGTCCATGCAGGAATGTCACATTTATTAGATTGCATTCTTTTATACCACAGTTTCTATCCAAAATCATGATTTAGATATAGTTGGACGCTATATTCATTATCTACAATTGAAGAATTTCTAACTGAAATTTGTGAGAGGAAGATCAATAATAAACAAGGTATCATCAAGGAATGCTAAGAAATTCAAAGTATGACATTTAAATGGCATTCAAATAGTGCTGACATATTTATTTATTTATTTATTTATTTATATTATTTATTTTTATATGCCGCCCTTCTCCGGAGACTCAGGGCGGCTTACAGTGTGTTAAGCAATAGCCTTCATACTTTTGTATATTTTATACAAAGTCAACTTATTGCCCCCACAAACCGGGTCCTCATTTTACCCACCTTAGAAAGGATGGAAGGCTGAGTCGACCTTGAGCCTGGTGAGAATTGAACTCGCAGTAACTGCAGGCAGCTGGATGGTAAATGCTGCCTTTGTAGGAGGCATTAGCCTCCTACGCCACTCAGGCTCTGATATAATATAATAATATGCCAGATTACTTTTTTTTTTTCTCTATCACTCTCTATATGAACTTTTGGATGCACTGAAACAATTGATAAATGGTTTTCCCTAAAAGATTCTGTATTATAAATGATCATATATGAATTCCTTCTGAATGATTCATCTATGAAAGCACTTACCGCTATGATTATTTGTATATATGCACATTTGCAATATGGAAAGTATTCTTCTCTTTCTTTTATATTTAGATACAGCCTTTTTCTCTCTGCAATGATCATTGTCATCCAGGTTACAGGAAGGCCAAAAAGGAAGGGAAACCATTTTGCTGCTATGACTGCCTTCCTTGTTCAGGAGGGAAGATTTCTAATCAGAAAGGTAAGTGATAATTTCTAGCGGAATATTTGTTCACTTTTTGTCTGTGATAATAACTGACCATCTGCTGAGGTACTCAGATTGATTGATTGATTGATTCAATTTCTATAGTTACCCAACTCAACCAAGTGAGTCTAGGAGGTTTACAATTCTAAACTTTAAACAATTTAAATAGTACAAATGGCACCAATGATGATTAATCAACTAATAGTAAACCTAAGTAACAGGGCCCTTAACAAATTCCATATACAGTATAGTCAAGTGTTTAACACTTTTTAAGAAGCCAACAGAGTAACATTCTAATCTGAATATTCCATAAGGCAGGGGCTGCAGGAGAAAGTCTATTATCTGCCACTGACACTCTTTGGCTGGTGAAATATGTAGCATGCTCAATCTGTTGGATCAAATTGAACAGGTAGAAACCCTTGAAAAATGACAGTTCCTTGGGTAAACCTATCCCAAGCCATGTAGGACTTTAAAGATGACAACCAGAACCTTAAATTGTACTGGCAATCAGTGCAACTCATCAAGTAGTGGTGTCACATGTGCCATGCAGCTGGTGTCATTAATTACAAATATAGCTGTATTTTGTACCAGTTGAACTTTGCAAATGCTCTTCAAGGGCAGCCCCATGTAGAGCACGTTACAGCAATCTAAGCAGAAGGTTACAAGGGTGTGGGTGATGCCAAGCAAGGCCTCTTGGTCAATGGTGAAAATTGGGTTGAGAAACATGATAGTCAGTGCAACTCATTGAATAGTGATCTCATGTGCTATCAGGCTCATGCCATTAATTACACATGTGGCCAAATTTTGTATAAGTTGAAGTTTCTGAATTGTCTTGAAGGGCAGCCCCATGTAGAGGGCATTACAGCAATCTAAGCAGGAGGTTACAAGGGTGGGGTGATGGCAAGCAAAGCCTCTTGGTCAATGGTGAAAATTGGGTTGAGAAACAGTGATAGTCAGTGCAACTCATTGAATAGTGATCTCAGGTGCTATCAGGCTCATGCCATTAATTACACATGTGGCCAAATTTTGTATAAGTTGAAGTTTCTGAATTGTCTTGAAGGGCAGCCCCATGTAGAGGGCATTACAGCAATCTAAGCAGGAGGTTACAAGGATGTGGGTAATGGCAAGCAAGGCCAGGAATGGATGCAACTGATGCATCACTCGTAAATGTGCAAAGATTCTACTACGCACAGCTACGATCTGCTGGTTGTCCATCATGCAGTTGTGTACGTGTTTAAATAGTTAATTAGATTGGATTATTTCTTTTTTCACAGACATGGACAACTGCTTTCAGTGTCCACAAGATCATTATCCCAATGAGGAGCAAAATTTATGCATTCTAAAATATGTAACATTTTTGTCCTATGAAGAAACTTTGGGGATCACATTCACCAGTTTGATTATTATTTTTTCTATCACTACTATTTTGCTGCTCTGGCTCTTCATTAAACACAATGACACCCCTATTGTGAAAGCCAACAATGAGACTCTCACCTACATTCTTCTCATCTCCCTCCTTCTCTCATTTTTCTGTGCTTTGCTATTTATTGGGCAGCCTCATCAATGGACATGCCTTCTTCGGCAAGTTACTTTTGGCATCATCTTCTCCGTGGCAGTTTCTAGCATTTTGGCTAAGACTATCATTGTAATTCTTGCTTTCATGGCTACCAAGCCAGGGTCCAGAATTAGAAAATGGATGGGGAAGAGATTGGGTCTTTCTATTGTCCTTTCTTGCTCTTTTATTCAAACTATTATTTGTACAGTATGGCTATCAACCTCTCCCCCATTCGTAGATGTTGACATGTATTCCATGCCAAAGGAAATTGTCTTGATGTGTAATGAAGGGTCAACTGTCATGTTCTACTGTGTCCTTGGTTTTATGGGTTTCCTGGCAACAATTAGTTTCGTAGTGGCTTTCCTGGTCCGGAAGTTACCTGACACCTTTAATGAAGCCAAATTTATTACCTTTAGCATGTTGATATTTTGCAGCATCTGGCTATCATTTGTTCCAACATACTTGAGCACAAAAGGGAAATATATGGTGGCTGTTGAAATCTTCTCCATTTTGTGCTCCAGTGGGGGGTTACTGGCTTTTATCATCTTTCCAAAATGTTACATCATTCTGGTGAGGCCTGATTTAAATAACAAGGAACAGCTAAGAAGGGGAAGAATTTAAGAATGTAACATTGGGTGCAAATAAATAGATTTCCTTAAAGCTATTCTGTTTTCAAGTAAATATCTTGTATTTTATACAGCTTGGTTTCTGTGTTCTCATTATATAATATCATGCATCTCCTTCTCTAAAACTGAAATTGAATAAAATTGTCAGCTTATAGAACATAGGTGTGAAATGTCCTAAGTGACTTGCACCCATAACTGTCCAGCCATAACTGTCCATGTAGAATGAGCTGAAAATTTGAATACTCTCCATGGATAATCCATTCAAGAAATGACTTAAATCATGTGCTGCAATTCTTCCCTCTTTTTATATTACAATGAATTAAGGAGGTTTCCCTCTTGATCTACTTCCAACTGTGATCTCATCACTCTGGATTTAAAAAAAAAAATCAATCCCTTATGCAGTTTTGCATATTTCTCTCAAGGTATTTTCTTTACTCTTTACACTACTAGTAGTTCAGAACCTTCCATCACTATACCACACAAGCTGTCATGTGAAATGGCATTTAGTATAATGTGAATAAGGTTGTACTCATGGCAATGAATGTACAATTGGGAGGCTTGAGAGATAAGATTAAAGATAGATTATCATGGAGAAAATCTACCTATGTGGTCAATATGAGTCAAAAACAGCTTGATTGCTTGCATATAATCAATCAGTCAATCAAAATAATGGGCTTCCTTGTATGGTATTTGCACCAAAGCTTTCTAAAACTAAAACCTTGTCCATCCATCCCCCACCAATAGACATGCATTTATAGTAGCATCACACAATTTGAGATGATGGGATAAAACAGCATGTTTGTATCTATTCCACACAGATGATGCAGACACTATTGGCAGATTGAGAATTTATTTCCTATTTCTCAGTAGATGTTTTGTAGGCATAACTTAATTGTTTTCTGTTAATTTGTTTCTTTGGCCTCATTTTCATCTTCATGTTTCAAACTAAGTACTGTTTCGGATATGCTTTTATTAACGAAATAAAACTAACAAACAACACTTATAAAGCGTCTTCAAAGGCAACACCCAGGAACCGGAAACACCTCATAGAGGCACATAGAGATAAAGATTAAAAGCAAACACAACTCCATAACATCTCCCCTTTTCTAATAACAGCAACACTTTCTACAAATTGAGTCTGTCAGGGGGGCGTGAACATCTACCACTCCGAGTAACGACTGGCTCTCTCACACCTGACTCTCTCACGCAGGCCGGATCTCTTCGCTTGCCATTTTCTGAAGCCTCAGATGTTTGGCTATCACCAGACACACCAACTTGCTCAGGACTGTCATCAATGTCAGACGGGCATTCTTTATTATCCTTAAGTAGGTTTGGCTTGGCAACTGGTTCTAACCCATCCACTGGATATGAGGAGTCTGGTTGCTCAGCCACACGCAAGTCCACACGGTTCCGCCGATATCGGGTTCCTCCAACCTCCACCAAATAGGAGCGAGGTGCCACTTGTTGTAAACAGGTACCCCTTTCCCAATGGCCAATCCGATCTCCAGGCAGTGGTCTCATCCAAATTCGTTCTCCCACCTTTAACTCTGGCAAGTCTCTTGCAGATCTATCATATTTGGCCTTCGCCATTTGCCTCTTCTGCCATAGCCTTTCCAGGACCCCTTGAATCATCATGGGCTCAAGCAACTTATTTGCCACGGCTAAGGATGTCTTTAATCTCCGTGACATTAATCTTTGTGCTGGGCTACTGTCCATACCTTCGGTTGGAGTATTCCTCCAATGTAAAATAGCCTTCCATGGATCGCTACATTCGCCATATGCTTTCCTACATAAGTTCTTAGCAATCTTTACAGCTGATTCGGCTTTTCCATTCACTTGCGGATAATGTGGCGATGAAGTAATATGACCAAACTCCCATTCAGCAGCACATTTCTTGAATTGCAGACTTACAAATTGAGGACCATTATCTGTAATCACTATATTTGGTTGCCCGTAATGTGCAAACTGAGACTTACATCTCTTGATGGTGGTCTCAGCTGAAAGGTCTGGAAGGAGGTCAATTTCCCAAAAATCTGAATAATGGTCCACTATTATCAAGTGCTCTTTCCCTGCATAATTAAACAAGTCCATACTAATGATCTGCCAGGATCGGGATGGTATCTCGTGTGACATCATAGTTTCTTTCTGTTGCCAATATGCATATTCATTACAGATGGTACAATTACTGACAAAATCCTCAATTTCACCTCACATATTTGGCCAGTACAATGTGTCACGGGCTTGTCTATAGCATGCCTCCCCACAAATGTGGCTTCAATGGATGCGCAATAACATCTCCAGTCTCAATAACTTTGGCACTATAACTCTTGGACCCTTATACAGAATGCCATCCTGAACAGCGATCTCATCTCTGAAGGACCAGTATTCTCTTACAATCATGGGAACTGCCTCTTTCACATCCGGCCACCCACTCAGCACGATATTCTTTAGTGTCTGTAGGGCCACGTCAGTGTCCGTATATTGCCTCAACTGCTGTTGTTTATTCCTATCGCAGCCACCAAACCATCTGATATTCATGTTCTCCTCCCGTAGCTGTCTGATCTACTGTGGCTCTACTCAGGGTATCGCTGATATACATTTCACGTCCTGGCTTAGAAATGACATCAAGATTATAATGCTGTAAACTGAGCATCATGCTTTGCAAATGCTTAGGGGTACACAGAAGAGGCTTTTTGAATATAGTTATTAATGGTTTGTGATCAGTTTCAACTGTAATTATATCTCTACCATAAAGGTAATAATGGAAACGCTGGCAAGCAAATACAATACTTAAACATTCTTTCTCGATCTAAGCATAGTTTAACTCTGCTGGCGAAAGCGCTCTGGATGCGTATGCAACTGGTTGACCTTCTTGTAACAGACAGCATCCCAGACCGTTCTTACTTGAGTTTCTTTGAATAGTAACCGTCTTTGTGACATCATAGTATTTTAATATTGGAGCAGTAGTAACCAAGCGTTGTATCTTGCACTGCCTGGTCATGTTTAGGGAGCCAGTGCCAAATTGCGTCTTTATCCAACAGACATCTCAATGGCTGGCACATCTCAGATAAGTGTGACAAAGCCAATGAATCTCTGCACTGCTTTAGTATTAGTAGGCAGTGGCATGTTCACAATAGCTCTGATCTTGTCTGGGTCCACTTTTAACCCCTGTGATGTTAAAATATGTCCATGAAAGCAGACTTCTCGCACCTTAAACTGCAGCTTCTTTATACTGAGCCTCAGCTTCACCTGCTTACACCACTCCAATAGTGCCATCAATTTCCCGTCATGATCATGCTCCGCTTCATCATCAGTGTCGCCACACCCAACTATAAGAATATCATCAGCTATAGGCTGAATTCCGCTGAGGCCACTCAATAATTCATACTGCTTCCTTTGATACGTCTCTGGTGCTACAGAGACAACAAAGGGCAGTTTAAGCCACCTCTTTCTACCCCAAGGAGTCCAAATCGTAGTCATATAACTGCTCTCTTCATCCAGTTAACACTGTAAGACGGCATCCCTGGCATCAACAAGTGTAAAAACCCGTGCCTTAGGCAGCTTGTGCAAAACATCCTCTAAAGTTGGCATTGGGTAATGCGATCATTTCAAGGCCATATTCAAAAACTTAGGATCGATGCAAATTCAGATCTTTTCCAACTTCCTAATCACCACCATATTACTTATCCAGTCGGTTGGCTGGGCTACTGAAACAATATGTCCCTCTGCTTCATATTTATCCAACTGTGCTTTAACCTGTGCCTTAATGGCTATAGGGACATTGCGTGGGGCACTTTGTACTGGAGGGACAGTGGGATCAAGTTGAAATGAACCTCTCCGGGCACAGATGCAATAGGGCCCTCAAACACCTCCTTATAAACTTGGAGGATTTGATGCTTTATCAATGGTCTCCCCAAGGCTTTAGAGGAATAGGTTTCAACATTATGCAACTCCCTCGGAATGGTAAATCGCATTAGTCCCAAACGCTCACACGTTGATCCTGACAGTAACGGCTTTTGATCTACAGCCACAATTTCAAATTCCAATTTGTGAGTAACCCCACATATGTTACACTCTGTATAAAATAAGCCTAGTGACTCCATCAGTTCCCCCGAATATAACTTTAATGTGGCACTACTAGGCTGAAGGGGTGTCTTAGGTGCCAATTTCCTTTTATCCTTTAGGCTCATCACATTGCATATTGCCCCCGAGTCCAACTGACAAGATTGAGTTGTATCATTAAATTTAAGATTAACAAACCACTTTTTGCCTTTTGAATGTTCTACATCAATGCATTCCTTCATATAGATCACATCCATGGTAAACAGCAATACATCCTCTAAGTCCGGCGTTTGCTCGACCATATGCAACTTCCTTGCTGCCAGACACACTACAGCAAAATGGTTCAGCGTCCCACACACCCTACAGATTTTACCATATGCTGGACACTGATCTTTCCCACGTGCATGCACATTGTCACAGTATTTACACAGTGTGTGGTTATCTGCTGACAAATTGCGAAGCTTCTGTTTGAACTGCTGCTGTTGCTGATGATTCCTCACATTTGGCTGGTACTTGAAAGCTACATTAACACAGTTAATGTAGTTAACACAATGATGGCCATGCTCTATCAACAGAGGACATGTAATGATTAGTGTAACAGATTATAAATGGATTTTGATGGTTGTTTTAAGATGCAGCTGACTGTTCTCCACGTCCAGAAGATCAATACCCAAACCACAAAAAAAATTCCTGCATTCCAAAAGTCATAACATTCTTATCATATGAAGACTCTCGAGGAATAAGTTTGGCTGTTTGTGCTCTTTCTTTTGCTTTCATCACATCTTATGTGCTCAGGATCTTCATTCAATACAGGGACACACCCACTGTTAAAGCCAACAACAGGAACCTCACCTACATGCAGCAAAGAGGGGGCTGAGGGGTTTTTTAGCAAAATTTTTAAGGAAAATTTTAAAGGGACCCGGGAGGACGGGTGGGGGTTGTAAAAGTGGACCTGGGGTGTCCAGATAGCGACTGTGCGGGATGATGGGTTGATTAGCTGCAGCAGAGGGGTCGCGAAAGGAAATTTAACCGGGGGGCAGGGGGACGATAGAAAGGGCTGTGTAATTGAAATCTTGAGTGGGAGGGGCAGGTATGATGGGCGCAGGGGGTCATATCAAGTGTTGGGGGTGCGCACGCGCTGTCTCCAAGCGATTGCGCACTCCGGCCCCCAATGCGTAACTCGTGTCCTGGGTTGTGTAGAGCCTCAGGCCCAGGGTCCGCGGCTGATGTTATGTAATGCCAGGTCGGTGGTTAACAAGGCCCCCCTCATCTGTGATCTTATTTTGGAGGGGGGTGCAGACCTGGCAGGTATTACGGAGACCTGGTTGGGCCAAGAGAGGGGGGTCCCCCTCGTAGAGATGTGCCCGCCAGGTTTCCGTGCATTTCATCAGCCAAGGGCCCAGGGGAGGGGTGGGGGAGTGGCGGTGATCATTAGGGAGAGTCTTTGTCCGAGGGAGACCACTGTTCCTCAGATAGCCGGATGTGAGTCCCTTTGTGTGAAGTGGGGCCGTGGGGTGCAGATGGGTTTGCTGACTACGTACCTGGCTCCCTGCCACGTGGCAGCGACCATGCCCGAGTTACTCGACGTCATTGCCGGGGTGGCAGTCGATACCCCCAGACTTATTGTCATGGGGGATTTCAACCTTCCATCTTCAGGTGAGGCGTCAGAGGTGGCTCGGGAGTTCATGGCTTCCATGACGGCCTTGGACCTGACCCAGTTAGTTCAAGGCCCCACTCACATAGGGGGACACACTCTAGACCTGATTTTTATCTCTGGTCAGTGGTTGAATGATCTTGGTAGAGGGGACCTAGATATTAAACCCTTGTCATGGACAGATCATTCACTCCTTCAACTAGACTTTCCTACCGCCTGCCCCCACCGCAGGGAGATGGAACCGACTAGATGGTTCCGTCCCAGGCGCCTGATGGATCCTGAAAGGTTCCTGACGGAGCTTGGGCCGTTTCCTGAGACTCTAACACACGACTCGACTGAAGAGCTGGTGGCCGCCTGGGAAAGGGCGGCCGCTGGAGCTTTGGACCGTGTCGTGCCTTTGCGGCCTCTGACCCGATGCCGATGTCAATTAGCTCCTTGGTTCTCTGAGGAGCTGAGAGAGATGAAGCGTCGGAAAAGACGCCTAGAGAGCATTTGGAGGACTAGTCAATCCGACTCCGACCGGACACAGGTGAGGTCTTATATCAAGACCTACCTAGTGGTGATAAAAGCGGCAAAATCTAACCATTTTTCCACTCTTATCGCATCTGCAGAGAACCGCCCAGCCGCCCTGTTTAGGGTGACCCACTCCCTTCTCCGGGGGGGAGTGCGGGAAGATCCCTTGCAGGGTCGTGCTGAGGACTTTGTGCAATTCCTGCACGATAAAGTCGCTCGGATTCGGGATGGCTTGGACTCCGATTGGATGAGTCCACGGGAGGAGACCGGGGCAGGTCTTGAGAATGTTATCTGGGAGGAGTTTGATCCTGTGGCTCCCGAGGATGTGGACAGGATTCTGGGTAAGATTAGTGCCGCCACGTGTTTATTGGACCCGTGTCCCTCCTGGTTGGTACTGGCCTCCCGGGAGGTTACACGAGGCTGGCTCCAGGGGATTATAGGTGCTTCTCTGAGTGAGGGTGCCTTTCCCGCCGCCTTGAAAGGGGCGGTAGTGAGGCCCCTCCTCAAGAAGCCTTCCCTGGACCCGGCTGAATTAGCCAACTATCGTCCAGTCTCCAACCTTCGTTTTGTGGCGAAGGTTGTTGAGAGCGTGGTGGCACGACAACTTCCCCGGCACCTGGATGAAGCTATCTATCTAGACCCGTACCAGTCGGGCTTCAGGCAGGGGTACAGCACAGAAACGGCATTGGTCGCGTTGGTGGATGATCTCTGGAGGGCTCGGGACAGGGGTTGCTCCTCTGTCCTAGTCCTATTAGACCTCTCAGCAGCTTTTGATACCATCGACCATGGTATCATGCTGCAGCGGTTGAGGGGGTTAGGAATAGGGGGCACCGTTCTGCGGTGGTTCTCTTCCTTCCTCTCCGACCGCTCGCAGTTTGTGTTGGCAGGGGGGCAGAGGTCGACCTCGAGGCATCTCGCATGGGGAGTGCCGCAAGGGTCGGTCCTCTCGCCTCTCCTGTTCAACATTTATGTGAAGCCGCTGGGTGAGATCATCCGTGGTTTTGGGGTGAAGTGCCATCTGTACGCTGATGATACTCAGCTGTACATCTCCACCCCAGACCACCCCAACGATGCCCTTGATGTGATGTCCCGCTGCCTGGAGGCTGTGCGGGCCTGGATGGGGAGGAACAGGCTCAGACTCAACCCCTCCAAGACCGAGTGGCTGTGGCTTCCGGCGCCCCGATATAGTCAGCAGGTGCCATCGCTGACTATTGGGGGTGAATCCTTGCCCCCCACAGAGAGGGCTCGCAATCTGGGTGTCCTCCTGGACACACGGCTGTCTTTAGAAGAGCACATGACGGCCGTGGCCAGGGGGGCCTTTTATCAGGTTCGCCTGATTCGCCAGTTGCAGCCCTTTCTGGATCGGGACGCCTTGCGCACGGTCACTCACGACCTTGTCACCTCCCGGTTGGACTATTGCAATGCTCTCTACATGGGGCTCCCCTTGAAGAGCACTCGGAGGCTCCAACTGGTCCAGAATGCGGCCGCATGGGTGGTTATGGGCGCGTCCCGTTGTGCCCATGTGACACCCCTCCTGCGCGAGCTGCACTGGCTCCCAGTGGTCTTCCGGGTGCGATTCAAGGTGTTGGTTACCACCTTTAAAGCGCTCCATGGCATAGGACCCGGGTACCTCCGAGACCGTCTTCTGCCACCAATAGCCTCCCACCGACCAGTCCATTCCCACAGAGAGGGTCTCCTCAGGGTGCCATCAGCCAAGTTATGTCGGCTGGCGACACCCAGGGGGAGGGCCTTCTCTGTGGGAGCCCCAGCCCTGTGGAATGAACTGCCCCCGGAAATTCGTAAGATCTCCGACCTCCGGGTGTTTCGCTGCGCATTGAAGACCCTGTTGTTCCGCCAAGCCAGACTATCAACACAATAGTTTTAAATTGGGTATTTAAATTTATTGGGGTTTTAAATTTGAGCCACCTATTTAATTATTTTAAATTTTATACTGTTGTTTTGTCTGTGTTTTTAAATAGGCTGTACACCGCCCTGAGTCCTTCGGGAGAAGGGCGGTATAGAAATAAAATAATAATAATAATAATAATAATAATAATAATAATAATAATAATAATAATAATAATAATAATAATATTATTATTATTATCCTCATCTCCCTTCTACTTTTCTGTTTGTTGCGATGAAGTGTGGACATGTAGAAAAGACAGCATTGTTTTATTTCTTCTTTCTTGGGGTTTCAATTTCCACCTCTGAGAATTCAGTACTTAATTCTTTGGAAAGGATATGTCTGTATTTTATACAACCTATTAACTGGCTACACATGGTTGCCCTTCTTGTAAATTATCATTTGAGATGTTGAAATAGCCAAGATCACATTTGTAGATAGACATTCTCTTTCTTTGCATAATACCTTAACATTTTTTATGATAACATACTGCCCAACTTTTGTTGTTGCTCTATATTGTTGGCTACAGTCTCCCACAAGTCTGGGTCTAAAATGAGGAAATGAATGGAGGAAATGAGATCGATTGTATTTTACAGCTCTCTTTTCAAGCCACCATTTGTGCTTCATAGCTGATCCCATCATTCCCACATTTTTATAACCATTCAATGTCTCAGGAAATTATAGTGAAATGCAATGAAGGATTTGCGATCATATTTTATTGTGTTTTAGGATTTGTGTGCTTCAAATCTGTCAACGAATCTTAGTCACAAAACAATTAATTTTAAATCTTTATCTGAAAACCAAATATATGATGTTCTTTAGGGGATAATAAAATGTCTGCAGGAAGGAGAAGAAGATCAGAGAATTAATGACCTTTGTGATCATATTAAAAGCAACTGTGTTCTCTTTGCTGATGTTGTAAATCTATTCAACACCACCGACAATGCTACTACCCTTCAAAAAGACCTTGACTATGTGTCAGATTGGTCAAACAAGTGGCAACTTCAAATCTCAACCAACAAATGCTCTGTCTTGCACATTGGCAAAAAAAACCAGAACATAAAATACAAGTTAGATGGACATGACCTTGTAGGCGACCCTCTCTCTGTCAAGGACCTTGGAGTACTCATTTCTAAAGATCTAAGTGCCAGAGCCCACTGTAACAACATTACCAAAAAGGCATTAAGAGTTGTTAACCTAATCTTAAGATCATCTTAAGAGGGACTCCTCAGGGTGCCGTCCGCCAAACAATGCCGACTGGCGGCCCCTAGGGGGAGAGCCTTCTCTGTGGGGGCACCTGCCATCTGGAACAAGCTCCCCCCGGAGATATGGAGGATCCAAGACTTACGCATCTTCCACCGTGCCCTAAAAACATTTTTATTCCAACAGACTGGTCTGGCCTAACTCTCCTTTTAAATTAGCTTTTAAATTGGCTTTTAAATTGGGTATTAAAATCTCTTTTAGATAAATTGGATGTTTTTAATCTCTGAGCCTAAATTATTTAATCTGTTTTTTTAATAGTTTTTAACTTTTGTATGTCTTTGTATTTTATTTTTGGATGTTCACCGCCCTGAGTCCTTCGGGAGTAGGGCGGTATACAAATATGAAAAATAAATAAATAAATAAATCTGTCTGGGACCCGCACTGCATATTGGACATTAATACAATTGAGAGAGTCCAGAGATATTTCACAAGAAGAGTATTCCACTCCTCTACCCATAACAGGATACCTTATGCCAGAAGACTTGAAATTTTGGCCTTAGATAACTTAGAACTATGCTAACTTTGGTCCGACCTAAGCGTAGTACATAAAATTATCTGCCACAATGTCCTACCTGTCAATGACTACTTCAGCTACAACCACAACAATACATGACCAAACAATAGATACAAACTCAAGGTAAACTGCTCCAAACTCGATTGCAGAAAATACAACTTCAGTAACAGAATTGTCAATGCCTGGAATGCACTACCTGACTCTGTGGTTTCTTCCCCAAACCCCACAAAACTTTAGCCTTAAACTGTCTACTGTTGATCACCCCATTCCTAAGAGGTCTGTAAGGGGCATGCATAAGCACACCAACGTGCCTACCATCCCTGTCCCAATGTCCCTCTTTATTCGTATCCTTTTCAGGTATTCAAATCATGTTTATACTTTTATCTGTTATTTTATATATGCTTGACAAATAAATAAATAAATAAAATAAATTTTCATGCAGTATTTCCTCCCTTTAAATTAAAATCAATGACACAAAGAGATACAAGATCAACTAAGGATTAGATTAGTAATTAACTAAATGCAGACTAACAGCAGCAAATGAATTCTACATGATGATCAATATCCTGGTCAATTAAAAATAAAATAAAAAAATAAAAAAATAAAAATAAAGCTCCTGGCAATATTCTCCAATTCCTTGCAGACTACATAATTTATTTGCTAGAGGGTTTAGCTAACAGTTGGTGCTGAATGTACCATTTCCATCACACTTTACATGATGAAAGAAACTAGTTTTACTCCAATCCCATTGAAAAGGAAATAAAACCCCTGAAGTCTAAGGAATACCTTGTATTTTTATTTATTTATTTCTAAGGACCTTTGAGTCTTTTGGTAATCTAGGGACAATGGATGGAGATGGCTTTTGATGAAAGATGATAAGTATATTCCTGTGATATCACATAGAATTTGTGATCGTGAATAGGTGGTTATTTTTCTGGCAATTATCAAATTAACTCCAATTACTTTTGCTTCATCCCCAAGTCTCAAGGGAATTTCTTTAATCACCAGAAAAAGTAAAGCAAGAGGCAGAAGCATTATTTGCTCTATAAATGTAAAAAAGCAGTGCATATGCTGTATATATGTTGGTGCTGTCCTGTATAGCAAGGGTGCTATAAAGCAACTGAGTGGTCATTCAAGTTAGGCTATGCTATTCAGCCAAGAATTTATTACAAGACAAAATTGGGCAAATGAAAGACTGCAAAGAAGGAATTCTATCATCCAAATTAAAGAATTTCTGTATTGTCTTAATTCTTTTGTCTGGGGTATTCTCAGAGATTCCTCACACAAACTTCATTGTTAGTGATCCTGTTCCAATTCCTCATAAATACTATCAATCAGGTGATGTCATTGTTGCTGGCATTTTGTCTCAAATCTATATATTTTCAAAAACAATGGACTTTCACCAAAAGCCTTCTACTGACCTTTTCTATGATACTGAGTAAGATGCTCATGTATCTAAAACTAATTATTCAGAAGACGGGTTTCATGGATTTGTGCTGATTCTATATTGTATTAACCCTTCTTCTGTGAAGACTGAAACTGTTTAGGAATATGTTGAATGTAAAAGTCAATTCAGCAATGCATTGAGAATAAATGGTTCTATTCAATTTCATTCATGTAGATGAATTCATACTTCTGATAACAATCTTCCCAAATATTTTAAAATATCTTTCATCTGATCATTTATACTGAGATATAAACTTGCTCTGATTTCACTGTTTCTAAAATGAACATCAACATATTTAATTTATTATCAATAATTTCCTGGAAATTTAATTATTCATAATAATGTATTGTCTGTCTGTCTGTCTGTCTGTCTGTCTGTCTATCTATCTATCTATCTATCTATCTATCTATCTATCTATCTATCTATCATCTTCTATTATCTATCTCTCTGTGTCTCTGTCTGAATTGTGTATGGAACTCAGTTTTGTACTTGCATTCTTGGCAATTTTTTGTTGTTAAACAATGTTTTTTTAAAGTAGTATCAGTATTCAACAACTTTCATCAGCAACCATATGAGGGAAATTATGAGTTCAACATGTTTAAAGCTGTGAGTTGAATGAAAATGTCCTGCATTTCTTTTTCTGAAATCAATGTACTCAAATCGACATGTAATTTTCATTGCAGGGTAGTAACTCAGCTCTACCAACACGTTTTGTCCTTGGTATTTGCTGTAAAGGAGATAAATGAAAATCCCCAGATTTTGCCCAACCTCACCCTAGGCCTCCATATCTACAACAGCAATTTTATTGCAAGCTGGACCTATCATGCCTCAATGGAACTCTTCTCAACGCAAGGCAAGTTAATCCCTAACTACAACTGTGACACAGAGAACAACCTAGTGTCAGTCATTGGAGGACCTGATTCTGAAGTCTGTATCCACATGGCAGCCATCCTGTCCATTTACAAGATTCCACAAGTAAGAGTTTCTTCCCAGTTTTTAACTCAGTCTATATGTCTAATTGCTGTCTATCAGCTACGTATCTATCTCACACTGAAACATGCACAGAGATAGTTTTGTTCAATAAAAATTAAAAATGACATTTGAATAAATATTTTTATAGAGATAAGGAGAAGCATCACTTTTTAAAGGACAAATCATTTTCAAATACATGTTTGTTTGTTTTTTTCTTTTGAGGTGAATTGTATAACATGATGCCTTTCCTTTAAGTTCAGGATGAATACCCTCTCTTTTGGAAAAAATAGGATAGGAAAAAATACTGCAGTTGCACTTTGCTTTCATTGTTAATGAAAACCTCTGAAGAACATAGATTTTCCTTTAGTGAGAAATAAGCAAATCTGTAAAATATTGGGGAATGTTTTTGTTTGGTCATAAATGAAACAAAGATATTATAGTATTTCTTTACAGTATATGCAATGCTATAGTGACTGAAATCTAACTCTGGCTAAAGGTTGAATTCATGGTCTCCTGCATTCTAGCATGATTCCTTAACCTCTAGACTAAACTCGTGCTTTTATCATTTTCATTTTTAATTCAGTTCACTCTGCTGGAAATTCTGTGTTTATCCCTCTTTATCCTCTTCCAATGGAGATGTGGTGGCTCAGTGGCTAAGACACTGAACTTGTTGATCGAAAGGTCGGCAGTTCAGCAGTTTGAATCTCTAGTGCCGAGTAAAGGGGTGAGCTCCCATTATCTGTCCCAGCTTCTGCCAACCTAGCAGTTTGAAAGCATGTAAAAATGCAAGTAGAAAAACAGGAACCACCTTTGGTGGGAAGGTAACAGCGTTCCATGCACCTTTGGTGTTTAGTCATGCTGGCCACATGACCCCGGAGATGTCTTTAGACAGCGCTGACTCTTTGGCTTAGAAATGGAGATGAGCACTGCCCCCTAAAATTGGGAACAACTAGCACATATGTGCGAGGGAAACCTTTACCTTTATCTACTTCAAAAGAGGGTTTGTTTGTTTTTTTACATTCCTGTGGTGTGAGCTCATTGATTACATTCAAGCAATCACCACTGTAATATACAATTGTTCTTGAATCTCTGGTTGAGTAAATCACTCTCTAATCTTATTCTGCCCATTTATGGAGAATAATATCTATAACTATATTGCAATCATTCACAATGTTGCACAATTTCCCACAAAATATACATCTTTTATTAAGTTATGAAGGGTAAAGTGCAGTTTTCACCAACCTATGAATTGCTTTTGGCATACATCAATAATAGCCTCAATGACACTAATTTATATATTCTGATATATATTTTATTATTTCCATTCATTATATTTATACCTTAATTTCCCGAAACACAGCTATCAACTGCACAAAATTCTCATTCAGCTTCACTTTTTTCTTTTACTCTCAATGATGAATAATCATGTGTCAAGCACATGAGCATGCATAGTACATACCAAAAGGAGGCTTCAGAAGGTAAGTAAAACAGTTGAGGGGGAATCAGATGTGGCATACGAGCTTGGGAACCTTTTAAAAAACTTTTAAAAATATTTTTTACTGCTGGTGCTCCGGAACCGGTAGTAAAAAAATTCTTTTAAAAAGTTAAAAAAAGGTTCCAATGATCACGCGTTGCTCAGCTGATATTCAGAACTTTTTTAAAAAAACTTTTTTTTTTTTTTGCTACTGGTGAACCAGTAACATTTTTTACTACTGGTTCAGGCGAACTGGACTGAACCAGTAGCATTTCACCCCTGTTTTTTCCCCTGTCATTCACAATGACTCTAATGTTTGATCATAAAATGGTTGTATAGATATGGATCACTGTTGAATTTGGTTAATCAATGTATTTTTGGGATACTTGTTGTTTGAAATCATGATAAAGTGTGTTTAAATTGAAGATTGCTATAGTTAAGCTTTTTATTTGAGATTTTTTTCTAAAAACTTAAAAACAGCTAATATTTTCCTATGGCTTTTGTAATGATAGAAACACTATGAGGAGCAACAATGATTAGCGAACTTGGTTTCATAATCTTTTTATGTAAAAAGTAAAGTTTATCTCAGTCACATTCATGTAAAAAATAAAAATAAAGATTTATCTAGATATAAATACTCTAATATATTTTTCTTTAATTTCTATAGTTGACATATGGCTCTGCTTCTGAGATGAATAGGAAAACTCAGGCTATTTCCTATCACCAGATGTTTCCAAATGTACAGAGACAATATAAAGGGATTCTCCAGTTACTGTTGCATTTCCAGTGGACATGGATTGGAGTGGTTTATGACAATGATAACAATGGAGAGAGATTTATCCAGGATGCTCTTCCTATATTTTCTCAAAGAGGAATCTGTTTTGATTACATTGAAAGATTCCCAGTGATTACATCAATTACTGACATTGATAAGATGGTGGCAGAGGTGTTTAACATGTATGAAGTCATAATTGAAAGTATTACTAACATATGCATTATTTATGGTGAAATTGAGACCATGATATTTGTCAGACTGTTTCCCATGATATCAAAACATGAGGATGTAACAATAAAGGAAAGAGGAAGGGTTTACATTATGACGGCGCAGATGGAATTCACATCATTCTCCTTTCAAAAGAATGAAGACATAGATTTGCTTCATGGTGCCCTATCCTTAGCAGTTCATACAAAAGAGGTCCCAAGATTCACTGAATTTCTTCAATTGACAAATGCTACCTATGAAATAGTAGATAGCTTCAGTCAGGTTTTCTGGGAAGAGGCTTTTGGATGCTTCTTTTCTGGATCTACGGTAGACAGGCAAGAAAGGATTCCCTGCACAGGTGAGGAGAAACTGGAGAATCTTCCAGCATCATTATTTGAAATGAGCATGACCTCCCATAGCTACAGCATCTACAATGCAGTCTATGCCATGGTATATGCTTTGTATAACATGCTTTTATTTCGATCAAAAAAGAAAAAGAGTGTCCATGAAGCAACCCAAAGCCTGCTGGCTCAACATCTGTGGAAGGTAATGTCCTGGACAAACATATTTCATTTAGGTCAATGTGGTTCATGGAAGAGATTCTAGACTAATTAGAAAAGTCTTATACTTTGATAGTTCTTAAGACCATTTTGGAAAATAGTGATACCAGCCATGAAAGCTAGTACTGCTTCACATGTGAACCTTATTCTCAGTGTATAACATGCTTTTCCTAAATAGGATGCATTTCTTTTTTAACTCTTCCATTATTACTTCTATACAGATTGAAATCATGATTCCAAGCAGCTCCAGTTTTGCATTGAGAAATCTGCTTGATTAGCCACAGAAAAACATTGATGCAGCTTCATTGTATCCAATGTTTTATCTCTACAAACAGCCTATTTGTCTGATAGTTTGAGTTTGAGTTTTATTAAATTTATATACCGCCCTTCTCCCGAAGGACTCAGGGCGGTGTACAGCCAGGATAAAAAACCAACAATATAAAAGTTAAAAACAATTTAAAATTATTAAATAGTTTGGCCACAATCTAAAATAACATAAAATAACCCATTAAAGATAATATTTTAGTCCAACCCTGCTTGATGGAATAATAGTGTTTTAAGGGCACGGCGAAAGGTACGAAGGTGGGGAATCCAACGAATCTCCGTGAGCAGCTCGTTCCAGAGGGTAGGTGCCCCCACAGAGAAGGCTCTCCCCCTGGGGGTCGCCAGTCGACACTGTCTAGCCAATGGCACCCTGAGGAGACCCTCTCTGTGGGAGCGTACTGATCGGTGGGAGGCTATCGGAGGCAGGAGGCGGTCTCGTAAGTACCCAGGTCCTATGCCATAAATTCATAATTTTCCTATGAACTTAACCATACTTAACCATAGGTCAAGGTAGTTGTGATACTGATAACTCAAATAAACAGGGGATCGTGCTCCAAGATGAAGAACTTACTTTGGAAAGGGGAACGTGTGAACCAGGTGTTACACATTGGTCACACAAGAAGAGCACGGTATCCAAAAAGAGAAGCCACCTTCTGGTTGGTGATTCAATTGTAAGGGATGTAAATTTAGGAAAAGATATGGAGGTTTTGAAAGACAGCAGTGATGAAATCCAAAAATTTTTTACTACCGGTTCTCTGGGCGTGGCTTGGTGGGCATGGCAGGGAAAGGATACTGCAAAATCTCCATTCCCACCCCACTCTGGGGCCAGCCATAGGTGGTATTTGCTGATTCTCTGAACTACTCAAAATTTCTGCTACCAGTTCTCCTAACTGCTCAAAATTTCCGCTACCGGTTCTCCAGAACGTGTCAGAACCTGCTGGATTTCACCCGTGAAAGACAGGTGTCTTCCAGGTGCTACTGCCAGCAGAGTCAAGAGGCGTATTCTTAAGATAGTCAAGAATGCCATTAAAGACTGTGATGTTGATGCTATTATATATCTTGGCACAAATGATCTGTCCCAAACGGATGTACTTTCTGTGCAGAATGATTTCCAGAGCTTGGGGTATGAACTTAGTAGTATAGGTTGTAGGCTTATCTTTTCAGAGGTTTTACCGGTATATAAGGAAAAAAAAGAAAAGGCCAGTGTGTAGCGGAGTTTAATGTGTGACTAAAGGAGTGGTGTAGAAAGGAAGGCTTTGGTTTTATTAGTCATGATGTCTGCAACTGAATAAAAGTTTTTCCAATGAAAAACATTGGAAAAAGTTTTTCCAATGAAAAACTGTACAAAAGAGCTGAATTGCATCCATCAAAGAAAGGTACTGAGTTACTTAGCAATAAATTCACAGACTTTCTGGATAAACATTTAAACTGAACAGCGCGGACAGAGAATTAATTGATACAGAACATTTCTGTCCCCAGCAATCGAAAATTAATAGAATTATCAGTGCATGTAACATAGATGTCTGTATGGGTAAGATTATCAGCCCTGCTGTTAAGCAAAACGAAGCATTTAATAGTGAGTGCCATACCATGTGCACTAATCAAACAGGTGGCAAGAAAGTAGGGGCAGTCAGGCACAACACAGGTTATGTAGACAGTAAACACAGGGTCAATCAAAATGGACTCAAACGTCTATACACCAATGTACACAGTATGAGGAATAAACAGGATGAATTAGAAATTCAAGTAAATGAGGGTAGATATGATATTGTTGCCATTATGGAAACTTGGTGGGATGAAACCCACAAATGGAACATACAGCTAGAGGGATATAAAGAAATAGACCAAATAAAAGAGGAGGTGGAGTTGTACTATATATAAGAAATAACTACATCTCTACAGAAATAGAGCACAACAATGATGAAAATTATCTGGAATGCATTTGGGTCAATATTAAAAGGGGGGGATGATGTTGCCATATATAGGCTATATATGTTGCCATATATAGGCCACCCAACCAAACAGAGGAAGTAGATGAACTTTTTGCTAGTCAGATAACTAAGATATGTAGGAAGCACGTCACAATAGTAATGGGGGATTTTAACTATCCTAACATCAACTGGGAGACAAACTCTGCACCAAGTGGAAGATCCAACAGGTTCCTAACAAACCTAGCAGACAACTTTGTTTCCCAAAAAGTAGAGGAGGGAACAAGGGAATCAGCCATATTGGACTTAATTCTCACTAACAGAGATGAAATGATAGAGGGTGTTGAAGCTACAGGAACCTTGGGGGCAAGTGATCATGCAATATTGGAATTCAACATTATGCAAACACAAGTAGTAGAACAAAGTCAAACTAGAGTCTTGGACTTTAAGAGAGCTAACTTCAATAAACTTAGAGCTTGAGAAGGATTCCATGGATGAGAATCCTCAAGGGGAAAGCAACTCAAGAAGCTTGGGAAATTTTGAAAAGTGAGATTCTAAAAGCCCAAACTAGCACAATACCAATGAAGAAGAAAAATAATAGATCTCAAAAGAAACCAGCATGGCTGCATAAAGAATTCTCTGACAAATTGAAAGACAAAAATGACAAGTATAAAAAGTGGAAAGAGGGGCAAATAACTAACGCAGAATATCAGCAAATAGCCCGAGCCCGTAAAGATGAAGTGAGGAAAGCTAAGGCTCACAATGAACAAAGGCTTGCAACTAAAGTAAAAAAATAACAACAACAACAAAAAAAGCTTCTTCCAACGTGTTAAAAAGAAGAAAAAAGTCAAGGAAACAATTGGCCCGTTGCTGGGAGAAAGTGGCAAGAAGGTGACAAACAACAGGGAGAAAGCAGAACTACTTAACTCATTTTTTGCATCTGTCTTTACACAAAAGGAAAAAAATAATCCATTTTATCAAAAACAGCACCACAAAAAACAGATTAGGAACACAAGTTAAAAAAGGGAAAAATGGTAAGTGAACACCTGTCTACCCTAGATGAGTTCAAATCACCAGGACCAGATGGATTACACCCCAAGGTTCTGAAGGAACTGGCAGACAAGATCACAGAACCACTGAACTATATCTTTCAAAGATCCTGGAGCACAGGGGAACTACCAGAGGACTGGAAAAGAGCTGATGTAGTTCCCATCTTCAAAAAAGGGGGAAAAAAAGAGATCCAGGAAACTACAGACCTATCAGCCTGACCTCAATACCGGGGAAGATTCTAGAAAAGATAATCAAGCAACGAATCAGCAAACACCTAGGAGCAAACAAAGTAATAACCAAAAGCCAACATGGGTTTGTCAAAAACAGATCATGCCAGACTAATCTTATTGCATTCTTTGACAAAATGACAAAATTAGTGGACCAGAGAAATGCTGTCGATATAATTTACTTGGACTTCAGTAAGACATTTGATAAAGTAGACCATAACCTACTACTAGATAAAGGAGAAAAATGTGGGTTAGACAGCATCACCACCAGATGGATTCATAACTGGCTGACCAACCACACTCAACGTGTAGTCCTCAATGGAACTGCATCTACATCAGTGGTGGGTTGCCACTGGTTTGTACTGGTTCTATAGAACCAGTAGTAAAACCGGTGGGAGGCTCCGCCCACCGACCCCGACATCATCAGAACACTTCTGCATATGCCCCGTTGCAAACAGGTAGTAAACGTAAGTAGAACCCACCCCTGATCTGCATGGAGGGAAGTATGCAGTGGAGTACCCAAAGGCTCTGTTTTAGGCCCAGTACTCTTCAACATCTTCATCAATGACTTGGATGAGGGGATAGATGGGGAACTCATCAAATTTGCAGATGACACCAAGCTGGCAGGAATAGCCAACACTCCGGAAGACAGGTTTGAGATACAGAAGGATCTTGACAGACTTGAACATTGGGCGCTATCTAACAAAATGAAATTCAAAAGTGAAAAAAGTAAGGTTCTATATTTAGGGAAGAAAAACAAAATGCACAGGTACCGTATATGTGGTACCTTGCTCAATAGTAACTATGAGAGGGACCTTGTAGTCCTAGTGGACAACCATTTAAATATGAGCCAGCAGGGTGCAGCAGCTGCCAAAAAAGCCAACACAGTTCTGGGCTGCATAAACAAAGGGATAGAATCAAGATCATGTGAAGTGTTAATACCACTTTATAATGCCTTGGTAAGGCCACAGTTGGAATATTGCATTCAGTTTTGGTTGCCACAATGTAAAAAAGTTGTGGAGACTCTAGAAAGAGTGCAGAGAAGAGCAACAAAGATGATTAGGGGACTCAAGGATAAAACATATGAAGAACGGTTGCAGGAACTGGGTATGTCTAGTTTAATGAAAAGAAGGATTAGGAGAGACATGATAGCAGTGTTCCAATATCTCAGGGGTTGCCACAAAGAAGAGGGAGTCAAGCTATTCTCCAAAGCCCCTGAGGTTAGAACAAGAAACAACGGGTGGAAACTAATCAAGGAGAGAAGTAACTTAGAACTAAGGAGAAATTTCCTGACAGTTGGAAATTAATAAGTGGAACAACTTGCCTGCAGAAGTTGTGAATGCTCCAACACTGGAAATTTTAAAGAAGATTTTGGATAACCATTTGTCTGAAGTGGTGTAGGGTTTCCTGCCTGGGCAGGGGGTTGGACTGGAAAACCTGCAAGATCCCTTCCAACTCCGTTATTCTATTCTATTCTATTCTATTCTATTCTATTCTATTCTATTCTATTCTATTCTATTCTATTCTATTCTATTCTACCCTACCCTACCCTACCCTACCCTACCCTACCCTACCCTACCCTATCCTATCCTATCCTATCCTATCCTATCCTATCCTATCCTATCCTATCCAGGCACAATTCACATTCAATTAGGGATATGTATGACCTTGCGTAGCAACGTCTATCAAGCAATCAAATACTTGAGGCCTCCTCAGAGGATCCATTTATTCATCCTAATTTCTCCTTTTTCTCCAGAACACTATTCTAATACCTGTTTTCTGCCTATTTGTTACACATGAAACAAACTTAAATGGAAAAGAGCAATGTCATTAAATATATCCTGATATTTCATTTTCTCTCTTCAGCTCAACCGTTTTGTGGAAATCATTTCATTTAACAACAGTGTTGGGGAAATAGTTTTCTTCAATCAAAATGGAGAAATGGAAACTGGGTTTGATATTATCAACTGGGTAACCTTCCCAAATCTTTCCTTCCTAAGAGTCAAAGTTGGAGAAATACAACCCTTGTCTCTCACAGAGAAAACATTTACTATTTCAGAGGAATCCATAATCTGGCCAAAGTGGTTTAATCAGGTAGGTCTTGTAGCTGTTTGAGTTCTTTTTGAGAATTATACAGGTTGAAAAAAAAATATTCCTTCTGAATGATTCATCTATGAAAGCACTTTCCATTATGGTTATTTGTAGATATGCACATTTGCAATATGGAAAGTATTATTCTCTTTCTTTTATATTTAGAGACAGCCTTTTTCTCTCTGCAGTGACCATTGTCATCCAGGTTACAGGAAGGCCAAAAAGGAAGGGAAACCATTTTGCTGCTATGACTGCCTTCCTTGTCCAGGAGAGAAGATTTCTAATCAGAAAGGTAAGTGATCATTTGTCGTGGAATAGTTGTTTACTGATTGTCTGTGATCACAGCTGACTATCTGCTGAGGTACTCAGATTGATTGATGATTGATTCATTTTCTATAGTTACCGACTCAACCAAGTGAATCTGGGAGGCTTACAATTCTAAAATTTAGACAATTTAGAAAACATTAAAATAATAAAAACACCCACCAAATAAAGAGTACAAACAGCACCTATGATGATAGTGGCAGCGGGAACATTACTGGTGCTAATATTATGTAGTTCGACATAATAGTATTCTTCCCTTTGGTCAAGGTCATGGTGTTTATGCATTTAGAGGAGGAGTGATTGCAGGGATGGCTCAAGTTGGGACGGATGATGATTGGACCATGTGACAGACTGATGGGTGAAGGGACTGGATTTGGGGTTTTGATTTACTGAGGGAAAACCTGGAACCCTCAGATTTGGGTTTTCCCAGATGTGCCAGTGTCCCTAGTCTAATAAAATAGAACTTTGAGAAATGTCTGCCTCAGAGTTTTTACTTGGAGTTGGGGACTTTCTGGAACACTGACAGATAGTAATAATAAAGCCAGGTAACAGGGCTGTTAATAGTAGCCTAATAGTAAACCCAAGTAACAGCGCCATTAACAAATTCCATATGCATAGTCAAGCATTTAAAGCATTGTAAGAAGCCAACAGTGTTGGGGGCATTCTAATCTCTGAAAGGAGAATAAGGCAGGAGCTGCAGCAGAAAACCTTCTGTTATTTGCCAGCTGCCATTCTTTAGCTGGTGGGATATGTAGCATGCTCAATCTGTTGGATCAAATTGGATAGGTAGAAACCAGGGCTCCCAGTTCGGACCGGATCGCTTGATCCCCACCATGCCCAGCTGAGCCGCATGATCATCAGAGGCTTTTTTTTTTTTTACTTTTAAAAGCATTTTTTCTACTTCTTCTGATGAAAAAATGCTTTTAAAAGTAAAAAAAAAAAGCCTCTGATGATCGCATGGCTGAGCTGGGATCTCAGAGGCTTTTCAAAGCATTTTTTAAAACCATCAGGCAACTCAACTGGGATCATCAGAGAGATTTTTAAAGCATTTTTTTCTGCAACCTCTTCAGCGGAAGAGGTGATTAAAAAAATGCTTTGAAAAGGCTCTGACGATCCCAGCTATGTTCCTGATCGGCAGAGGCTTTTCAAAGCATTTTTTTGCATTTGCAGAAAAAAATGCTTTGAAAAGTTAAAATTAAAAAAAAAGTTGGCTATGCCCACCCAGTCACATTACCCCCACCCCCCACCCCACCAAGCCAGGCCCACAGAACCGGTAGTAACAAATTTTACATTTCACCCCTGGTAGAAACCCTTGGAAAAAGATAGCTCCTCGGGTAACCCTATCCCAACCCATGCAGGACTTTAAAGATGACAACCAGAACCTTAAATTGCACTGGGAAACACACTGGCAATCACTGCAACTCATCGAGTAGTAGTCTCACATGTGCCATGCAGCTGGTGTCATTAATTAAAAATGCAGCTGCATTTTGTACCAGTTCAACTTTGCAAGTGCTCTTCAAGGGCAGCCTCATGTAGAGAACTTTACAGTAATCTAAGCGGGAGATTATAAGGGTGTGGATGATGGCAAGCAACGCCTCCTGGTCAGTAGTGAAATTCAATTTCTTTTACTACCGTGGGCGTGGCTTGGTGGGCATGGCAGGGGAAGGATACTGCAAAATCCCCATTCCCTCCCCATTCCTGGGAAAAGGATATTGCAAAATCTCCATTCCCATCCCACTCTGGGACCAGCCAGTGTTGGTATTTGCCGGTTCTCCAAACTACTCAAAATTTCCACTACCAATTCTCCTGAACCTGTCAGAACCTGCTGGATTTCACCCCTGCTCCTGGTCCAGGAATGGATGCAGCTTGTGTGCCACCCATAGGTGTGCAAAGACTCTACTAGCCGCAGCTACGACCTGCTGGTTGTCCATCATGCAGTTGTGTATATGTTTAAATAGTTAATTAGATGTCATTATTTCAGTATCATTTTCATGAAAGCTGTTAATAGACTAGAAGACTGCTTTTCTTTTTTCACAGACATGGACAACTGCTTTCAGTGTCCACAAGATCATTATCCCAATGGGGAGCAAAATTTATGCATTCTAAAATATGTAACATTTTTGTCCTATGAAGAAACTTTGGGGATCACCTTCACCAGTCTTATTATTATTATTTCTATCATTACTGTTTTGCTGCTCTGGCTCTTCATTAAACACAATGACACCCCTATTGTGAAAGCCAACAATGAGACTCTCACCTACATTCTTCTCATTACCCTCCTGCTCTCGTTTCTCTGTGCTTTGCTATTTATTGGCCAGCCTCATCAATGGACATGCCTTCTTCGGCAAGTTACTTTTGGCATCATCTTCTCTGTGGCAATTTCTAGCATTTTGGCCAAGACTATCATTGTAATTCTTGCTTTCATGGCTACCAAGCCAGGGTCCAGAATTAGAAAATGGATGGGGAAGAGACTGGGTCTTTCTATTGTCCTTTCTTGCTCTTTTATTCAAACTATTATTTGTACAGTATGGCTAGCAACCTCTCCCCCATTCGTAGATGTTGACATGTATTCCATGCCAAAGGAAATTGTCTTGATATGTAATGAAGGATCAACTGTCATGTTCTACTGGGTCCTTGGTTTTATGGGTTTCCTGGCAACGATTAGTTTCGTAGTGGCTTTCCTGGTCCGGAAGTTACCTGACACCTTTAATGAAGCCAAATTTATTACCTTTAGCATGTTGATATTTTGCAGCATCTGGCTATCGTTTGTTCCAACATACTTGAGCACAAAAGGGAAATATATGGTGGCTGTTGAAATCTTCTCCATTTTGTGCTCCAGTGGGGGGTTACTGGCTTTTATCATCTTTCCAAAAAGTTACATCATTCTGGTGAGGCCTGATTTAAATAACAAGGAACAGCTAAGAAGGGGAAGAATTTAAGAATGTAACATTGGGTGCAAATAAATAGATTTCCTTAAAGCTATTCTGTTTTCAAGTAAATATCTTGTATTTTATACAGCTTGGTTTCTGTGTTCTCATTATATAATCTCCTTCTCTAAAACTGAAATTGAATAAAATTGTCAGTTTATAGAACATAGGTGTCACATGTCCTAAGTGACTTGCACCCATAACTGTCCAGCCATAACTGTCCATGTAGAATGAGCTGAAAATTTGAATACTCTCCATGGATAATCCATTCAAGAAATGACTTAAATCATGTGCTGCAATTCTTCCCTCTTTTTATATTACAATGAATTAAGGAGGTTTCCCTCTTGATCTACTTCCAACTGTCATCTCATCACTCTGGATTAAAAAAACTCCTTTATGCAGTTTTGCATATTTCTCTCAAGGTGACTATTCAAGCTGACTGTTCTCCATGTCCAGAAGATCCAAACCACAAAAAAAATTCCTGCATTCCAAAAGTCATAACATTCTTATCATATGAAGACTCACAGGAAATAAATTTGGGTGTTTGTGCTCTTTCTTTTGCTTTCATCACATCTTATGTGCTCAGGATCTTCATTCAATACAGGGACACACCCATCGTTAAAGCCACAACAGGAATCTCACCTACATTATCCTCATCTCCCTTCTACTTTTCTGTTTGTTGGCCAAACCATTGCAATGAAGTCTGGACATGTAGAAAAGACAGCACTGTTTTATTTCTTCTTTCTTGGGGTTTCAATTTCCACCTCTGAGAATTCAGTACTTAATTCTTTGGAAAGGATATGTCTGTATTTTATACAACCTATTGACTGGCTACACATGGTTGCCCTTCTTGTAAATTATCATTTGAGATGTTGAAATAGCCAAGATCACATTTGTAGATAGACATTCTCTTTCTTCGCATAATATCTTAACATTTTTTATGATAACATACTGCCCAACTTTTGTTGTTGCTCTATATTGTTGGCTACAGTCTCCCACAAGTCTGGGTCTAAAATGAGGAAATGACTGGAGGAAATGAGATCGATTGTATTTTACAGCTCTCTTTTCAAGCCACCATTTGTGCTCCATAGCTGATCCCATCATTCCCACATTTTTATAACCATTCAATGTCTCAGGAAATTATAGTGAAATGCAATGAAGGATTTGCGATCATGTTTTATTGTGTTTTAGGATTTGTGTGCTTCAAATCTGTCAACGAATCTTAGTCACAAAACAATTAATTTTAAATCTTTATCTGAAAACCAAATATATGATGTTCTTTAGGGGATAATAAAATGTCTGCAGGAAGGAGAAGAAGGTCAGAGAATTAATGACCTTTGTCATTAAAAGCATCATATTAAAAGCAACTCTTTGCTGATGATGTAAATCTATTCAACACCACCAACAATGCTACTACCCTTCAAAAAGACTTTGACTATGTGTCAGATTGGTCAAACAAGTGACAACTTCAAATCTCAACCAACAAATGCTCTGTCTTGCACATTGGCAAAAAAAAATCAGAACATAAAATACAAGTTAGATGGATATGACCTTGTAGGCGACCCTCTCTCTGTCAAGGACCTTGGAGTACTCATTTCTAAAGATCTAAGTGCCAGAGCCCACTGTAACAACATTACCAAAAAGGCATTAAGAATTGTTAACCTAATCTTAAACTCATCTGTCTGGAACCCGCACTGCATATTGGACATTAATACAATTGAGAGAGTCCAGAGATACTTTACAAGAAGAGTCTTCCACTCCTCTACCCACAAAAGGATACCTTATGCTAGCAGACTTGAAATTTTGGGTTTAGACAACTTAGAACTATGCTAACTTCGGTCTGACCTAAGTGTAGTACATAAAATTATCTGCCACAATGTCCTACCTGTCAATAACTATTTCAGCTATAACCACAACAATACATGACCAAACAATAGATACAAACTCAAGGTAAACTGCTCCAAACTCGATTGCAGAAAATACAACTTCAGTAACAGAATTGTCAATGCCTGGAATACACTACCTGACTCTGTGGTTTCTTCCCCAAACCCCCCAAAACTTTAAATTTAAACTGTCTACTGTTGATCTCACCCCATTCCTAAGAGGTCTGTAAGAGGCATGCATAAGTGCACCAACGTGCCTACCATTCCTGTCCTAATGTCCCTTTTTATTCGTATCCTTTTCAGGTATTCAAATCATGTTTATACTTTATATGCTTGACAAATGAATAAATAAATAAATAAATAAATAAATAAATAAATAAATAAATAAATAAATAAATAAATAAAATAAATTTTCATGCAGTATTTCCTCCCTTTAAATTAAAATCAATGACACAAAGAGATACAAGATCAACTAAGGATTAGATTAGTAATTAACTAAATGCAGACTAACAGAAGCAAATGAATTCTACATGATGATCATATCCTGGTCAATTAAAAATAAAAATAAAAAATAAAAAAAAATAAAAATAAAGCTCCTGGCCAAATTCTCCAATTCTTTGCAGACTACATAATTTATTTGCTAGTGGGTTTAGCTAACAGTTGAATGTACCATTTCCATCACACTTTACATGATGAAAGATACTAGTTTTACTCCAATCCCATTGAAAAGAAAATAAAAACCCCTGAAGTCTGATATGGAACACTAAGGAATACCTTGTATCTTTATTTATTTATTTATTTCTAAGGACCTTTGAGTCTTTTGGTAATCTAGGGACAATGGATGGAGATGGCTTTTGATGAAAGATGATAAGTATATTCCTGTGATATCACATAGAATTTGTGATCGTGAATAGGTGGTTATTTTTCTGGCAATTATCAAATTAACTCCAATTACTTTTGCTTCATCCCCAAGTCTCAAGGGAATTTCTTTAATCACCAGAAAAAGTAAAGCAAGAGGCAGAAGCATTATTTGCTCTATAATGTAAAGAAGCAGTGTATATGCTGTATATATGTTGGTGCTGCCCTGTAATGCATTGCAAAGGTGCTATAAAGCAACCGAGTGGTCATTCAAGTTAGGCTATGCTATTCAGACAATAATTTATTACAAGACAAAATTGGGCAAATGAAAGACTGCAAAGAAGGAATTCTATCATCCAAATTAAAGAATTTCTGTATTGTCTTAATTCTTTTGTCTGGGGTATTCTCAGAGATTCCTCACACAAACTGCATTGTTAGTGATCCTGTTCCAATTCCTCATAAATACTATCAATCAGGAGATGTCATTGTTGCTGGCATTTTGTCTCAAATCTATATATTTTCAAAAACAATGGACTTTCACCAAAAGCCTTCTACTGACTTTTTCTATGATACTGAGTAAGATGCTCATGTATCTAAAACTAATTATTCAGAAGACGGGTTTCATGGTTTTGTGCTGATTCTATATTGTATTAACCCTTCTTCTGTGAAGACTGAAACTGTTTAAGAATATGTTGCATGTAAAAGTCAATTCAGCAATGCATTGTGAATAAAAGGTTCTATTCAATCACATTCATATAGATGAATTTACTATGCACTATGAAGCAGTATATGTAAGTCTAAGTGCTATTGCTATTTCAGATTTTGCAGACTTCTGTAGCTAGGAGCATTTAATGATGATGATGATAATGATGATGATAAATATTAATTCATGAGCTTAATTAAGGGGAAGGGGAGACCACAACCTGATGCAGGTGACCTATCTATCAGTTATACAATTGTTCACAATTGTAGAAAGGTTCTGTAGAATATAGATATAATTGCAGCATGAAGCACAAAGGCAATAATGATATTGAATTGTGTACGGAACTCAGTTGTATACTTGCATTCTTGGAAATTTCCTGATGCTAAACAATGTTTTTAAAGCAGTATCAGTATTCAACAACATTCATCAGCAACCATATGTGGGTAATTATGACTTTGTTATGCTTAAAGCTGTGAATTAAATGAAAAAATATCCTACATCTCTTTTTCTGAAATTGACACATAATTTTCATTTCAGGGTAGTAACTCAGCTCTACCAACATATTTTGTCTTTGGTATTTGCTGTAAAGGAGATCAATGAAAATCCCCAGATTTTGCCCAATCTCACCCTAGGCCTCCATATCTACAACAGCAATTTTATTGCAAGCTGGACCTATCATGCCTCAATGGAACTCTTCTCAACGCAAGGCAAGTTAATCCCTAACTACAACTGTGACACAGAGAACAACCTAGTGTCAGTCATTGGAGGACCTGATTCTGAAGTCTGTATCCACATGGCAGCCATCCTGTCCATTTACAAGATTCCACAAGTAAGAGTTTCCTCCCAGTTTTTAACTCAGTCTATATGTCTAATTGCTGTCTATCATCTACGCATCTATCTCACACTGAAACATGCATAGAGATAGTTTTGTTTATTTATTTTATTTTTTATTTTTATTTGATTTATATGCCGCCCTTCTCCGGAGACTCAGGGCGGCTTACAGTGTGTTAAGCAATAGCCTTCATACTTTTGTATATTTATACAAAGTCAGCTTATTGCCCCCACAAACTGGGTCCTCAATTTACCTACCTTAGAAAGGATGGAAGGCTGAGTCAACCTTGAGCCTGGCAAGATTCGATCTTACTTTAATTGCAGACAGCTGGTGTTAAATTACAGTGCTTCTGTCTGTTGAGCTAAACCAGGCTCCTTGTTCACTAAAAATTAAAAATGACATTTGAATAAATATTTTTATAGAGATAAGGAGCAGCATTATGTTTTAAGGACAAGCCATTTTCAAATAAATGTTTCTTTCTTTTGAGATGAACATTATGCCTTTCCTTTAAATTCAGGATGAATTCTCTCCCTTTTGGAAACAACAGATTAGGAAAAAATACAGCAGTTGCATTTTCCTTTACTATAAATTGGTAATGAAAATCTCAGAAGAACATAGATTTTCCTTTAGTGAGAAATAAGTAAATCTGTAAAATACTGGGGGATGTTTTTGTTTGTCTATAAATGAAACAAGAATATTATAATATTTCTTTACAGTATATGCAGTGTTGTAGTGACTGAACTCTATCTCGGGCTAAAGGCTGGCCTTGAACTCATGGTCTCCTGCTTTACTCACATAATGCCTTAACCCATAGACTAAACTGGTGCTCTTATCATTTTCATTTTTAATTCAGTTCACTCTGTTGGAAATTCTGTTTTTATACCTCTTTATCTACTTCCAAGGACTGACTTTCTTTCTTTCTTTTTTTTACACTCCTGTGGTGTGACCTCAATGATTATATTCAAGCAAACACCACTTAATATGCAATTGTTCTTGAATCTCTGGATGAGTAAATCACTCTCTAATTTTGTTGTGCCCGTCCATGGAGAATAACATCTATAGCTATATTGCAATCATTCACAATATTGCACAATTTTTTATAAAATATTCTTTTTTTTAATTTATTTTTTTATTGTAAACACATTAAAACAAACACACAAACATATAACATTTATATACATAAACTCTTTTTATAGTGCTTTCATAGTGATCCTTTCTTAATATTTACTATTTATACAGATTTTAGCTTTATCTTGTTCCATATTGCTATCAATGTTCTTTATTTCATCTACATTTTACTTGACCTTTACATTTCAGTCATTTATGTTGTAATTTACCAATTTCCCCCTTGATTTTAACATTTCTTTCTCTCTCCTTTATTCCTCTTTCTCATTTTTCCTATCCTCCAACCACTCATACCATCTATGCCAAATTTTATAATATTCTGTATCCTCTTTTTCCTTGAGTTCTTTTGTCAGTTTGTCCATCTCTGCACATTCTAATTTTTTTTAATTAACTTCTCTTCTGTTGGTGGGTTTTCCTTTTTCCAATTTTGTGCATAGACTATGCAGGCTGCTGTTAGTATGTATAGTATTAAATATTTTGTTTCCTTTGTATAGTTTTCCATGAAAATCCCTAGCAAGAATATCTCTGGGTCTCCCTTTATTGATTTATGTGTTATTTTCTCTAGCCACTTTTTGACTTTGGCCCAAAATTTCTTTGCCACTGAGCAAGTCCACCAGAGATGGTAATATGTTCCATAGTTGCTTTTACACTTTCAGCATGTAAAAGCAACTATGGAATTTCAACTTCCCTATTCAAATCCTGTTCCAATTCTTGTTTTGTTTTTAATTTTCCCAAATCATTTAAAATATCTCTGTATCTAATTATCTTGGTTCAGTCTATTAAATTTGGATGTATTAATGTTTCATTAGGCGAGATCCAAATAGGTATTTTTATATAGTGTTGCTTTTTTATTTTAGTCCAAATTGATAATAATGCATTCCTAATTATACAGTATGTCTTCTAAAATATCCATGAGTTTTGTATTTTTCATCCCATAGGAATGCATGCCATCCTACCTGTAGATCATGTCCTTCAATTGTTAATATTATTTTATTTCCCAACTCCATCCATTCCTTTAACCATATTAGGCATGCTGCTTGGTAGTAGATCTCCCATTCCAGAAGGGCTACTCCTCCTTTGTCCCTGGTGTCTTGCAGAATTTTTAATCTAATTCTAGGTTTTCTCCCTTGCCATATAAATTTTGAGATCAATCTGTTTAATAAATCCAAAAAAACTTTTTTTCTAATCTTATCCTCTTGCTGGAAGAGGAATAGAATTTTGGGCAGGATGTTCATTTTAATTGCAGCGACTCTTCCCATAAATGAAATTTGTAGATTCTTCCAATTTTCCAAATCTTTTCCAATTTGCAGTATTAATTTATCATAATTGTCCTGTTTGATTGAGGAACCTCTTGCAGTTAGCCAAATCCCTAAATATTTTATTTTTTTAGTTATTTGAATCTTCATACTATTTCCTAATTCTATCTCTTGTTTTTTTGTGAGGTTTTTAGTTAGTAATTTAGATTTATTTTTATTAATTTTTAATCCAGCCACTGCGCCAAATTCTTCTATTTTTTGGATCAATTTAGGGCCTGATTTTAAAGGTTCCTCTATTATAAAAAACCAAGTCATCTGCAAAAGCTTGCAATTTATATTCTTCATTTTTTATCTTCAATCCTTTTATCTCTCGATCTTCTCTAATTTTTTTAAAGAGTGGTTCCAATGACAATATAAAGAGAAGTGGGGAAAGTGGGCATCCTTGTCTCACACCTTTTGTTATCTCGAATCTATCAGTCATATCTTGATTTATAATTACCCTTGCAGTTTGTTTTGAATATATTTTCTCAATCACTTTTTTCAAATTTTGACCCGAATTCCATTTTTTTCAATTGTTGTATCATAAAACTCCAATTCAAATTATCAAAAGCTTTTTGGGCATCAAGGAAAACCAGTGAAACTTGTTTCTCTGGGTGTATTTCATAAAACTCTAATATATCTATTATGATCCATGTGTTATTTTTGATTTGTCGACCTGGCAAAAAACCATTTTGATCCGAGTGTATATGTTTATCTAAAATTGTTTTTAACCTCTCAGCTATAATTGACATGTATATTTTATAATCAGAATTGAACAAAGAGATTGGCCTGTAGTTCTGTACTGACTACTGGTCTGCACTTTCCTTATGTATGAGCGTGATTAATGCTTCTGTCCATGTTTTGGGTATGTTCGTTTGCTCTAGTGCTTCATTGAATATTTCCAGCATTAATCCTCCGTTCTTGTATACGCCTATATAACTCAACTGGTATTCCATCTGGTCCTGGCATTTTGTTATTTTTTTGCCTTTTTATTGCAATTCCAAATTCTGTTTCAGATATTGGTCAATTTAATATTTCTTTCTGTTCCTCCGTAAGTTTACATACATTTGTTATCTCTAGGTAATTTTTAATTTCTGCTTCTATTGTTTCTTCCTGTGCGTATAATTTAGAAAAGAAAGTATGTATAATTTGTTTCTTATCTTCTCTTTTGTATTGGATTTTCCCTTCTTCATCTTTCAAATGCTGTATCATTCTTTTGTCTCTTTCCTTTTTTAGTTTATAAGCTAACCATCTGCTCACCTTGTTTGCATGCTTAAAATAATTTTGTTTTGCCATCTTTATTTTCAGTGCCACTTCCTCTTGGGTTATTAAATTTAGTTTATGTTTAATTATTCTTCCTTCCTCTTTTACTTTTTTTTGAGGGGGATCTTTTTGTAGGTTTTCTTCTAATTTTTAAAGTTCTTCCTGAAGTTTTTCTTGCTGGAACCTTTTCTCTCCTCTTTTCTTTGCCATATATGCAATCATCACCCCTCTAATATATGCTTTTAGTATCCCAAAGGTTTTGAATCGACGTGTCTTCTTTTTTATTTACACTTAGGAAAATCTTTAGCTCTTTTTCCAACAATTGCTTATATTCTTTCTCTTTACATATGTTTTGATTTAGCTTCCATCTTTTGTATCTTTTTTGCCCTTTCCAATAAATAATTATTGGGTTATGATCAGCCCATTCATTTATTCCTATTTCTATTTTTTCCAATTCTGATTGTAATTGTACTGTCATCCAGGCCATATCAATCCTGGACCATGATTGATGCGGGTGAGAATAATATGTATATTGCTTTTCTTCTTTATAAATTTCCCTCCATGTGTCTCTTAACCTTAATTCTGATATCATATTGAAGAATTCTTTAGGTAATATTTCCTTCTTTTTTTTTAATTTTTCTTGTTACTGTAGTAATCTTTTTTGCTATCAGCTACGGCATTGTAATCATGTACTATGCATACATTTTCAAGGCCTTGTTCTATTATTCTGTTGTGTAATTTTTGGAAATATTCCTGTTGGCTTTTGTTTGGGGCATATACCACTACTAATAAAATTTGTTTATTATTTATTTATTTATTTTATTTTTTAAAATTTGTATACCACCCTTCTCCCTGAGGACTCAGGGCGGTGAACAGCCAAGTAAAAACATAAACTACAAACATTAAAATACAATTAAAAACATATATATATAAATTTGGCCCCATGATTAAAAACAATAACAGACAAACAGTTTATGTTCTGTGTCTAATTTTAACATCAAAGTTCTACCCTCATCATCTGCATAGACTAATTTTGAATTTATTCTCTCTTTTACATACACTGCAATATGTATAATATGTTCCTAATTTAGTGTTCTCCAATAGTTTTTGAAAACTTTTTTTTATGTGTACCTCTTGCAGGCAGATCGCATCTATCTCTAATTTTTTTAATTTTGTAAATATTTGTGTTCTATTTTTCGCTGAATTTAGACCATTAATATTCTCGAAGAATAAAGATAATGTCTCTTCCATCCCCTATTGTATCTGTTTCTTGGTGTTTCTTGTCTCCCTTTTTACTCTTCCTCTTCCTTCTTCTCTTTTGTCTCATTCTTTTTCTTGAGTTTTTCTTATTTCTCTCTCTCTTTCCAGCTCCTCTTGTTGATCATCCTCTTGACTTTTACTCTCTGGTTTATCTTTACTTTCTTGTTCTTCTTCAAGGTAGTTTTTGTAGA
Source organism: Arizona elegans (assembly GCA_022577455.1). Classification (NCBI taxonomy): domain Eukaryota; kingdom Metazoa; phylum Chordata; class Lepidosauria; order Squamata; family Colubridae; genus Arizona; species Arizona elegans. The sequence continues at coordinate 5,095,691 of JAKOOJ010000021.1, read as the reverse complement.
ATTCTTGAGCTTTTTCTATCAAATCCACCTTAAGTTTCCTATCCTGCCATGTAATGAGAATGCCTTCAGGGCAGGGGTGAAATGCTCCCAGTTCAGACTGGATCACCCGATCTGGTAGCGATGGAGGTGGGTGGTTCAGAGAACTGGTAGCAAAAATCCCTGCCCCCCCCACATGCCCAGCTGAGCCACGCAATCATCAGAGGTTTTTTTTTTTTTAGTTTTTAGAAGCATTTTTTCTACAACCTCTTCGGCGGAAAAAATGCTTTTAAAAGTTAAAAAGAAAAGCCACTGATGATTGGGCAGCTCAGCTTCAGAAGTTATAGAAAAAATGCTTTTAAGAGCTTCTGACGATCCAAGCTTAGTTGCCTGATCAGCAGAGGCTTTTTTTCTTTTAAATGCCTCTGACGATCCAAGCTGAGTTGCCTGATCAGCACAGGCTTTTTTTCTTTTAAATGCCTCTGATGATCCCAGCTGAGTTGCCTGATTGGCAGAGACTTTTAAAAGAAAAAAAGCCTCTGCCGATCAGGCAACTCAGCTGGGATCGTCAGAGCCTTTTGAAAGCATTTTTTTACAACCTCTTTGCCAAAGAGGTTGTAGAAAAAATGGTTTTAAAAATAAAAAAAAAATGGCCATGCCCACCCAGTCGTATTACCCCCCCCACTAAGCCACGCCCACAGAACCGGTAGTAACAAATTTTAGATTTCACCACTGCTTTGGGGATAATCTATCTGAACATTACTTTGTATTTTATAAGATGTAATGTTAGGAATTGTTACTGTTATCTTTGTGCTCGGATTCTACATGGGACTTCTTTTAGAATTATAATCTTTTTCCCTTTATATGTTTTGGTCTCTTCTCTTGATTTTTTGTAGATTTCATCTTTTATTGTTTTTCTTTTGTAAATCTTATGTGCACTTCTCTTGCTAAACTATGTCTCCTTATATAATTGTTGTGCACTTGATAAATTTCATCTATAGTGTCTTTTATCTCCGTCTTACTTCTCTGTTAACTTTGCTATTATTTCGACCATTTTTCCCCCAGATCTTCCTCTTTCTCCTCCGATATTCTGAAAATATAGAAATTATGAGGCTTTCTCCATTTCCAGGAATATCATTGAGTCCGACAATTCCTTATTTGATTTTAATACTTTCTGCTCTGCCTTTCTAGCTTAAGGTCTAATTGGTCCACCTTGGTTTCTATTTTTTTTTTAACTTTTTGCTCATTTTCCACGATTGTTTGTTGTATATTTTCCATCTTTTCCTTCATATTTTTTAAATCTTCCTTTACTTCTCCTATCTCATTTTTGATTTCTTGATGGTGTTTTCTGGCCTCTTCTTGATTATCCGCCATTCTTTCTTGTGACTTCATCAATGTCTCTTGGATCATTTGGAGCATATTTTGTATACTATTCATTGTCGGCTCTGTTTTATCTTTTTCCTTCCCTAACATATTTTCTATTGATTGTTGGGTTGTAGGAGAAGCCATGGATGTTGGGTTAGAGATAGGATTTTTTCCGGTTTTGGCAACTGTTACTGTGGTTGACATTGTTAAATTTCTAGTAAAGTCCTTCCACAGTATTATAAAAGTAAAATATTCTATTAAAATTTAAAACGTTCTTCTATACTTACTACTTTCTGATTTAATTGTTTAATTTCTTGCAAACTTAATTTAACTGATATCACTCTTATTTACTTTTGATTACTAGTTCTATTATATATATATATATATATATATATATATATATATATATATATATATATCAATTGTATTTATATTGTTTCTCTGTGTATCTCTCTCTCTCTCTCTCTCTATATATATATATATATATATATATATATATATATATATATATGTATATGTATATGTAAATGTCTATTTGTCTGTATTCCCCTCCCTTTTTTTGTTTTCCCTTCTTTTTTCTCAATTCATAACCACAATTTTCTTAGTCAATATTCTATATTTACCTTTTACCACCAGTTCTTATATATCAATCCCTTTAATTTATTCACTACTACTCAAATCAAATTTTACCATTTAATTATTCTTTAACAATCGTTCCCCTTTCCCCTCGATCAGATTAATCAATTAATTAAGTATTTATTCTTTTTCAAATATTTTCACTATAATTAGTGTAAAATACCAAGTTTTTAGATGTTATCTAAAAACTTAAAAACAGCTAATGTTCTCCTATGGCTTATGTATTGATAAAAACACTATGAGGAGTGAAAATGATTAGCGAACTTGGTTTCATAATCTTTTTATGTAAAAAAGAAATTTTATCTCTGTCACATTCAGATAAAAAATCAGAATAAAGATTTATCTAGATATAAATACTCTAATACATTTTTCTTTAATTTCTATAGTTGACATATGGCTCTGCTTCTGAGATGAATAGGAAAACTCAGGCTATTTCCTATCACCAGATGTTTCCAGATGTACAGAGACAATATAAAGGGATTCTCCAGTTACTGTTGCATTTCCAGTGGACATGGATTGGAGTGGTTTATGACAATGATAACAATGGAGAGAGATTTATCCAGGATGCTCTTCCTATATTTTCTCAAAGAGGAATCTGTTTTGATTATATTGAAAGATTCCCAATAATTACATCAATTACTGACATTGATAAAATGGTGACAGAGGGGTTAAACATGTATGAAGTCATAATTGAAAGTATTAGTAACGTATGCATTATTTATGGTGAAATTGAGACCATGATATTTGTCAGACTGTTTCCCATGATATCAAAACATGAGGATGTAGCAATAAAGGAAAGAGGAAGGGTTTACATTATGACGGCGCAGATGGAATTCACATCATTCTCCTTTCAAAAGAATGAAGACATAGATTTGCTTCATGGTGCCCTATCCTTAGCAGTTCATTCAAAAGAGGTCCCAAAGTTCACTGAATTTCTTCAATTGACAAATGCTACCAATGAAATACAAGATAGCTTCATTCAGGTTTTCTGGGAAGAGGCTTTTGGATGTTTCTTTTCTGGATCTACGGTAGACAGGCAAGAAAGGATTCCCTGCACAGGTGAGGAGAAACTGGAGAATCTTCCAACATCATTGTTTGAAATGAGCATGACCTCCCATAGCTACAGCATCTACAATGCAGTCTACACCATAGCATATGCTTTGCATAATATGCTTTCATTTCAATCAAAAAAGAAAAAGAGTGTCCGTGAAGCAACCCAAAGCCTACTGGCTCAACACCTGTGGAAGGTAATGTCCTGGACAAACAGATTTCAATTAGGTTAATGTGGTTCCTGGAAGAGATTCTAGACCAGGGGTGTCAAACATGATTTCATTGAGGGCTGCATCAGGGTTGTGTTTGATCTTGGGGGGCCAGGGCGGGCATGGCCAGAATGAGTTTGGTCAGCTCAACGTCATTCGTGTTGGGGCACCTGTGTTGGCCTGAGAGCTCTGCCAGTGAAAATGGTAGAGTGAGCTCCATTTTCAGCTGTGATGGCCTCCCACAACCCTTTGTCAGTGAAAACAGAGCTCAGAACTGCTAGAGGCACCATGGTCCAGTCTTTTGCTGTTTTGAGGGCAGTTTCCCAGGCCTGATCTAAGCAACCCCTGGGTCTGATCTGGTCCGGGGTCCTTGAGTTTGACCCCCCAGATCTAGACTAACTAGAAAAGTCTTATACTGCTATATTTCTTAAGACCATTTTGTAAAATACCTCACATGGTTTGAAGTCTCAAAAATAGGAGGGCTGAGTTGGAATGGGAAGCTGGTTCACAAATGTGGCTGACATCTTCAGAAGCAAGGTGGCCTGCCTCATAACAGTTGACATTAAAACAATCTGTTTTCTATATCATGGCACTAATTTTATTATTTATTGATATTATTTAATTTATATGTCCCATGTCGCTACCTCAGGGTGTCAGTGGCTTGAAATAGTATAAAAGCGTAAATATATAAACATTAATTGCATTAACATTAAGACGAACAACAAATAAAAGGTGAAAATCAAGAGCACAGATGGTACGAAAATGGACTTTTGTCTCTCATTCAATCAATCTCCTTCAGCATAGCACACCCCCATAGGGTTCTCAAGCCAACTGCCAGAGCCAGTTTTTAAGCTCTTCTGGAAGGCCAGAAGGGTGGAGACAGATCTAAACTTGGGAGGCATGATGTTCCAAAGGACAGGGCCATGTTAGAGAAGACTCTTTTTTTGACCCCACTAGCTAAAATTCCTTAACTGACAGGATCCAGAGAAAAAGCCTTCTGCTGGTATAAATGGAATGGGCAATCCCATTGGAGCAAGATGGTACCACATGCAATCTGGTCTCATATCATGAAAGGCTTTAAAGATGATAAATCAACACCTTGAATTGGACCTGGAAGCCAACAACAACCAATGCAGCTTACCTAACAGCATGTTGCTACCCTAGAGGCTCCAGCTTCTGAATACTCTTCACAGATAGTCCCATTGTAGTAATCCAACTGGAAGATTACTAGAACATGTTTTACTGAACACAGGGCCTCACAGTACAAGAAATGATGCAACTGGTGCACAACATGAAGTTCTAGCCATAACCACCACCTACTCTTTTGAGCAGGAGTTATGTATCTAAGAGAATCCCCAGGTTACACAAAAGATCTGTCTGTGGTAATGTGACTCCCTAACCCTATCCCCAAAGCCTCTAGGCACTGTGAAAGGGCAACCACAACAATACTTAGATAACCCAGAATGCAGATGGAAAGTTGAGTATCATCAGCATACTGATGGTACCTCATTCTTGGTGTCATATAATCTCATTCAATGGCTTTATGTAAATGTTAAAAAGCAGTGGAGGGTTAGGGTTAGGTTCTGCAGCAGAAATGTGGAGTGGCCACAGACTGGACTTCTTGCTCCCTATCAACACCAATTGGGGCCAGCCTTGGATGAAGGAGATTATCCAGCACAAAACTGCTTCCTAGAACCCAATTTCCTCAGCCATCTGAAAAGAATACCATAGTTAGTGGTATTAAAAGCCATCAAGGAGTCAAGGAGGACAATGATAGATGCATTACACTCATCCTGGTCTTGCCACAAATCATCTATAAACATGACAAATGCTGTTTCTGTTCCATAATGACCTGGAACCTGACTTAAATGGTTTTAGATATTCAATTTCTAAAAAGGGAAAATAAGAGATTGAATGAAAATTGTCCAGGCAGATGGTGTGCATGGGTGATATATTATTTATTTATTTATACCATTTATAGGCTGTCCATCTTACCTCAAGGTAACTATCACCTTAAGGAGGGAGCAGCTCAAAGCCTCCTTAATTAGTGCCAGGAACACTCCTTACTGTAATGAAGTTATTATTAGGACCCACCTGTAAATTACCAATTCTGGAACTTTTCATTGGGCAACAAGGACATGAATCTAATAAAGCAGTACTTGTGCTAATAGTTTTGAGGTCCCAAGCTACTCCTTCAGGGGCAACAAGTGCCCAGATAACCAAGTAAGTACAAACTCCAGGGAACTCTAATGGACCTGCTCCACACTTCATTTCCAACTGTGAATAATCCAAGCAATTTTATCCTTCAGTTATGCTACAAATTCCTCCACACCAGCTTTAAGATGTCATTTGAGCCATTTTTCCTTAAATATCAGTATGTGATCCTAAACAGGGTCACAGAGTGATCATATAGATGCAATAAGCACATAAAAATAATGGTATTTCACTGCTTTAACTGCCATAAGGTAGGGTTTTAATAGTGGCTCTAACCTGTGAGTGGTTGGATTCATCCCTTGTTTTCCTTCAATGGGACTCCAGTCATCTCTTGGTCCTTTTCAACATCCACAATTCCTCCAGAGCCTCCAGAGGACCTACTGACAGATCTCCCATCATATCATGTTGCCACAGCTCCAACAACAAGATCATATCCAGAGTGTGACCACTGTCCTGAGTCTCACTATGAAGCTGAGATAGGTTCATTGCTGCCATGGTGACCATAAACTCCCAAGTATTTTCCAATGTCATCCCAAGGCCATAAGGCCGGGGAACCCCACCACCCACCGCCTTCCAGCAGCTATGGCAGAGAGGTTGCTAGCTATGCAGCAGTGAGGCTGGTACAATAACAACCGTCCCAACTGATCCTATGAGCCCAGCTTGAGGAACAGGTTCTCACATCTGGAAACTCTGAAAGCAGAAGATATTTCCAGATGTGACAACTGCTACACGCCCTCCTGCCCTGGGTACTTTGCCAGTGCCAAACCATAAACCATGAAGCCCAACATCGCCCAACAGATACCAGCCATGAAAGCTAACATTGCTTCAAAGACTGTTGTGTGAACCGTATTCTCACAGTGTGGAACATGCTTTTCCTCATTAGGATGCATTTCTACTTAACTCGTCCACAGTAGTTCTATACAAATTGAAATTGTGATTCCAAGCAGCTCCAGTTTTTCATGAAAAAATCTGCCCAATCAGCCATAGAAAAACATTCAGGCAGCTTCAACATTGATGCAGCATTGTATCCAATATTGAACCCCTGATAGGCTATTTGCCTGAGAGTTCATATGAATTGACACTTAACCATACAAGCACAATTCACAACCAATTATTGATGTGCATGAGTTTGCATACCAACATGTACCAAGCAATCAAAAACTTGAGGCCTCCTCAAAAGATGCATTTATTCATCCCAATTTCTCCTTTTTCTCCAGGACATTATTCTAATCCCTGTTTTCTGCCTATTTGTTACACATGAAACAAACTTAAATGGAAAAGAGCAATGTCATTAAATATATCCTGATATTTCATCTTCTCTCTTCAGCTCAACCGTTTTGTGGAAATCATTTCATTTAACAACAGTGTTGGGGAAATAGTTTTCTTCAATCAAAATGGAGAAATGGAAACTGGATTTGATATTATCAACTGGGTAACCTTCCCAAACCTTTCCTTCCTAAGAATCAAAGTTGGAGACATACAACCCTTGTCTCTCACAGAGAAAACATTTACTATTTCAAAGGAATCCATAATCTGGCCAAAGTGGTTTAAACAGGTAGGTTCTGTAACTCTTTGAGTTCTTCTTGAGAATTTTTTTCTTTTTTGTAAGCAAATTTTATTAGAATTTTTTTTTCATCATACGTATTTTATCAACAGAGTGTTGACCAGGTCACATCATACATCTTATACATAATAATCTTTATAATCTATTCTAAACTTCCCATTTTTCCATATTATCTCTTTTATATAATACTTTATCACAAATTAATCATTTTTCACCATATCTTACTATTTCAACTTTTGCCATGTTGTTCTCTTTTCAAATCCATTTTACATCATCTGTTTCCAGTTTCAGCTGTAATATTCTCTTTCCATATTTCTTTATCTTATCTTATTTTCTTCTTTGTACATAAACAATATGTACAACCCTTAATTCTTAATTCCTAATCTCTTACAATAACATCAATTAATTATCTTGTTTCTCCGTTGCTAAATATATTTCTCAAATTCCCCATACCCTTTTTTAACATTTCAACTTCGTCTCTTAATTTAAATTGTCTTCAAAATTAAACCAAATTGCCATTTTACATTTCATCTGCTATTCTGTTTTACTATGAGCAATGTACATCATCATATTCAAATCTTGCATAAAAACTCTTTAACTTGGTTGACCATCCACAATTAATAATATTAATACAGTTCCTTTAAATCTACTAATATATACCATTTTCCCTTGGTCTCTCCAAAATTCCAGTTCTTGGTAATTTCCTCCTTTTATCCCATTCCCTTAATTTCTTTTTCTTTTCTTTTTTCTTTTTATATGTATTGTATCTTTTCTTCTGAATCCTTTTTCTCACTTTTAAATATATTATTCAAGTAGTTCTTCCAAAGCTTTCTCCTATTCTCTTCCCACTATTTTCCTCTTTACCTTTTGATTGATTCTTTTTTGGGGGACATTCCTCTCTGTCCACTCTTTTTGCGCCATTGTAAATCCCAGTGAAATTATCTAACTGCTTTTTGTTTTCAATTCCTTTTCCTTCAGTATTATTTTCTTGCTTTGCATTTATGCTCTTTTCTACCACTTTCTCTCCTATTTTCTGCTCTGTGTATTCCAGCAAAATTTCTGACTTTTAAAGATTCACACATATTTTTAAACATCTCAATTAATTCCTCATACATCCAAGACTCCATATTGCCAATTTAACAAATTGTTAAAACTTTTAAATTATATCACATTTAATTAGAACTTAAAATCAATATACAGGTAGTCTCTTTTTGTTTTCAAATTCTAATGTCCAATTCAAATATTTGTCCAGTCCAGTCCAAGTTGAAAATTTATTATCTTCCACAGCCGTAGAAAATCAAAACCAAGCAATGTAGAAAGACAAACTCTCCTTAAAATTTCAAACAGTTTCCAAATTATCTTTTCTAGTAGTCAAGGTCACATTTGTACTTTCTCTTCTATCTTCCACCAAGTATTGCAGTACTCTCTTTCCACCAGCAAATGTCTCTCTTAAATTCACAATACTCTTAAGCCAATTAATTACCAAAACTGTCAAAAATACTTTAAATCCACATAAAAAATACTTTTTCTCGGATTCTTTTTTTAAAAATTATTTTTAGTTTCTCCAAATCCAATTGTAAATACAAGAACTTTCTTGGGCTTTGATGTTTTAGCCTCCGCTTTGTCCTTCTCCCTCCATGGAATTTCCTAAATGCCAATTAGCCACTCATTTCAGCTCTGGGACACCTTTTAATGTCCAAATTCAAAATTTTCTTTTACCTGTGAGTTGGCCAATCACTCACCTGGTTCCAGCACTCCATTCAAACACTGCTCCTGTACAAAAGCTTAGACCAGTTGCCCCAGCTTCAGAGGGGTAATTTTGCAATGGCTGCCACCACTGCCGCTGGTCCAAAGAGCTGTCTCTGACCTATTGAGGAACTTGCCTGTTCCTCTTGGTCATCCAAGATGCCTCTCCTTCTTCGCCGTCCCTACAGGACAGTTCCGGTCCAAAACCCCCTGACAGCGGTTTGTCCTGCTGGATTTTCACGGAGCTCATCAGAGCCCGGTCTCACCATGACACCTCTGGTATCTTCAGGTTTTTTCGAGAATTATACAGGTTGGGGGAAAAAAGAGTTTTTTGAAGTAACTCTTCTTTAAATATCTCAGAAAGTTGTCTGAAAATACAGAGAAAATGTAGAAAGAAACATCAGATCAAGAGACATAGGAGAAAGTATTCAACAAAATATGAAATATTCAAGTATTTCCTTTTACACAGAGTATTGCTATGCAGGAATCATCTATTTCAGGATCAGCATGTCACCTCTCCTGGCTTAATATGTCCATGCAGGAATGTCACATTTATTAGATTGCACTCATTTATACCACAGTTTCTATCCAAAATCATGATTTAGATATAGTTGGATGCTATATTCATTATCTACAATTGAAGAATTTCTAACTGCAAATTTGTGAGAGGAAGATCAATAATAAACAAGGTATCACCAAGGAATGCTAAGAAATTCAAAGTATGACATTTAAATGGCATTCAAATAGTGCTGACATATGCCAGATTACTTTTTTTTTTCTCTATCACTCTCTATATGAACTTTTGGATGCACTGAAACAATTGATAAATGGTTTTCCCTAAAAGATTCTGCAATATAAATGATCATATATGAATTCCTTCTGAATGATTCATCTATGAATGCACTTACCGCTATGATTATTTGTATATATGCACATTTGCAATATGGAAAGTATTCTTCTCTTTCTTTTATATTTAGATACAGCCTTTTTCTCTCTGCAATGATCATTGTCATCCAGGTTACAGGAAGGCCAAAAAGGAAGGGAAACCATTTTGCTGCTATGACTGCCTTCCTTGTCCAGGAGGGAAGATTTCTAATCAGAAAGGTAAGTGATAATTTCTAGCAGAATATTTGTTTACTTTTTGTCTGTGATAATAACTGACCATCTGATGAGGTACTCAGATTGATTGATTGATTGATTGATTGATTGATTGATTCAATTTCTATAATTACCCAACTCAACCAAGTGAGTCTAGAAGGCTTACAATTCTAAACTTTAAACAATTTAGAAAACATTAAAATAATAAAAGCACCCACAAAATAAATTGTACAAATGGCACCAATGATGATTAATCAACTAATAGTAAACCTAAGTAACAGGGCCCGTAACAAATTCCATATACAGTATAGTCAAGTGTTTAAAACTTTTTAAGAAGCCAACAGAGTAACATTCTAATCTGAATATTCCATAAGGCAGGGGATGCAGGAGAAAATCTATTATCTGCCAGCTGACACTCTTTGGCTGGTGAAATATGTAGCATGCTCAATCTGTTGGATCAAATTGAACAGGTAGAAAACCTTGAAAAATGACAGTTCCTTGGGTAATCCTATCCCAAGCCATGTAGGACTTTAAAGATGACAACCAGAACCTTAAATTGCACTGGCAATCAGTGCAACTCATCAAGTAGTGGTCTCACATATGCCATGCAGCTGGGGTCATTAACTACAAATATAGCTGTATTTTGTACCAGTTGAACTTTGCAAATGCTCTTCAAGGGCAGCCCCATGTAGAGTACATTACAGCAATCTAAGCAGGAGGTTACAAGGGTGGGGTGATGGCAAGCAAAGCCTCTTGGTCAATGGTGAAAATTGGGTTGAGAAACAGTGATAGTCAGTGCAACTCATTGAATAGTGATCTCAGGTGCTATCAGGCTCATGCCATTAATTACACATGTGGCCAAATTTTGTATAAGTTGAAGTTTCTGAATTGTCTTGAAGGGCAGCCCCATGTAGAGGGCATTACAGCAATCTAAGCAGGAGGTTACAAGGATGTGGGTAATGGCAAGCAAGGCCAGGAATGGATGCAACTGATGCATCACTCGTAAATGTGCAAAGATTCTACTACGCACAGCTACGATCTGCTGGTTGTCCATCATGCAGTTGTGTACGTGTTTAAATAGTTAATTAGATTGGATTATTTCTTTTTTCACAGACATGGACAACTGCTTTCAGTGTCCACAAGATCATTATCCCAATGAGGAGCAAAATTTATGCATTCTAAAATATGTAACATTTTTGTCCTATGAAGAAACTTTGGGGATCACCTTCACCAGTCTTATTATTATTATTTCTATCATTACTATTTTGCTGCTCTGGCTCTTCATTAAACACAATGACACCCCTATTGTGAAAGCCAACAATGAGACTCTCACCTACATTCTTCTCATCACCCTCCTGCTCTCGTTTCTCTGTGCTTTGCTATTTATTGGCCAGCCTCATCAATGGACATGCCTTCTTCGGCAAGTTACTTTTGGCATCATCTTCTCTGTGGCAGTTTCTAGCATTTTGGCCAAGACTATCATTGTAATTCTTGCTTTCATGGCTACCAAGCCAGGGTCCAGAATTAGAAAATGGATGGGGAAGAGACTGGGTCTTTCCATTGTCCTTTCGTGCTCTTTTATTCAAACCATTATTTGTACAGTATGGCTATCAACCTCTCCCCCATTTGTAGATGTTGACATGTATTCCATGCCAAAGGAAATTGTCTTGATGTGTAATGAAGGATCAACTGTCATGTTCTACTGTGTCCTTGGTTTTATGGGTTTCCTGGCAACGATTAGTTTCACAGTGGCTTTCCTGGTCCGGAAGTTACCTGACACCTTTAATGAAGCCAAATTTATTACCTTTAGCATGTTGATATTTTGCAGCATCTGGCTATCATTTGTTCCAACATACTTGAGTACAAAGGGAAAATATATGGTGGTTGTTGAAATCTTCTCCATTTTGTGCTCCAGCGGGGGGTTATTGGCTTTTATCATTTCCCCAAAATGTTACATTATTCTGTTGAGGCCTGATTTAAATAACAAGGAACAGCTAAGAAGAGGAAGAATTTAAGAATTTAACATTAGGTGCAATTAAATAGATTTCCTTAAAGCTATTCCATTTTCAAGTAAACATCTTGTATTTTATACAGCTTGGTTTCTGTGTTCTCATTATATAATCATCTATTCTGCAACTGAAATTGAATAAAATTTGTTAATTACAAGAAAGACAATGTATGGTTTGATTCTTTTCAACCAGGTATCTGTAAAAAAAATTGATAGCTCTTATGTCGTCAGTTGGGAAGCAGCAACATGTAATTTTCAGCTTATGGAACGTGGGTGTCCCATGTCCAAAATGACTTGCACCTATAATTGTCCACCCACAACTGTCCATATTGTATGGAAAATTTGAATAGTGTCCAAGTGGTGTAGGATTTCCTGCCTAAGCAGGGGCTTGGACAAGAAGACCTCCAAGATGCCTTCCAACTCTGTTCTTCTCTTCTCTTCTCTTCTCTTCTCTTCTCTTCTCTTCTCTTCTCTTCTCTTCTCTTCTCTTCTCTTCCCTTCCCTTCCCTTCCCTTCCCTTCCCTTCCCTTCCCTTCCCTTCCCTTCCCTTCTCTTCTCTTCTCTAAAAATTGAATTGCAGTAATCCACTCAGAAAATGAATTAAGGCATGAATGACTATGAGCAGAGCCTCCCAGACCAGGAATAGACAAAACACAAAGCATAAGTGCCACCTGCTCATCAAACAGGAGCCACAAATCCAGGTGGATCCCCAGATTGTGCAAAGGATGTGTCTGGAGCCATTCAGAACAAGAGATGGAAGGTTCTGGAAGAACCAGGGGGACCAGAAACCCAAAGCCACTTGGTCTTATTAGAACTTTTGCTGAAGTCTGTTGTTTCCTCATCTAGAGCCTCACAAATTTCAAGACAGAAACTGGATGGTCCAGGGTAGGGATATATATATATTTGGGAACAAACAAAGGCAATGAATGATGATACATCATCCCAGACTGATCAACCTCCTGAGCAATTTCTTGTAGATGTTAAATAGGAGAACAGAGAACATTGAGCCTGTAGCACCTGTGAGCTGGGCCATTCCACCCCTATAATATCAACAGGGACCAGTATGTCCCTGTCCTTGATGAAGCAAGTTTTGGAAAGAAAATGTAACCATTACTTATTTACATTCAAAATTATTATACTTCTCATTTTGGTGAGCCTTAATATTACAACATTGAAATAGCATTAAACAATTTGTTTACAAAATAATATTAAAATTTAATATCAACACTCTGACAATCTCCAGATTTTCTGTAAACTTAAAATATGCACACCAATATATCCAATGCAATTTTTAATCATATGCTTCCCACAATACACAGAGAACCCTACTTTGTAACTCAGAAAAATGGATACCGAAGAAACGCTACAGTGTTACATTTCTTTCTTAACTTCTTGCTCCTTTCTTGTTTTCTAGAATTTTTTGGGTTATTTTTGGTAATATTTCCACTGCAATTACTAATTTAATTAGTTTTACTTCAGTGTTATCTCTTAATTCCAAGAGAATTGTTGTACCCAATTAGATAGGAATAACTATCACCTTGTTCTTTGAAAAATAAAAATAAAAGGTGTCCAATGGACTTTGGGGAAATATCCAATAGACTTTTATATTCATGATTTTGTTTTATCTATAGAGTCTCAGTTAGGGATTCCTTTCCTACAATTATCCATTTAAACACGACAACTTCTGATTTCCCCAGAGATCTCACACAAAGTGCAAGAACCACAAACCCAGAAAAGCAATACAACCAAATAAAAAGTTATGAGGAAACACAAGGTGATATTCTAAACTGGGATTAGAATTCTGAATTTTGACATTTGTGTTTACATAGGGACCTATATTAGACTGAATTGATGAAATACAGTTCTGAGTGGGATGAATTGGCTTAAAGAAAGAACTGCTTCATTCGGGATTGTGGTATTTGAAGCATTCATTATAGTGCTTTTACCCCAAGTGATGTGCATGATTCCTAATCCTAAATGCAGCATGAGTGAGCCTCTGCCTTTTCTTCACCAGCACTACGAACCTGGAGACTTCATTGCTGTTGGCATTTTGTCTAAGATCTACATATTCTATACAGTGATGGACTTCAGCGAAGCACCGTCTAGTAATCTCTTTGATGAAATCCTGTAATTTTATTTGAAACACAGAGACATTTGATCATTTGTAATCTTATTTCAGATAGTTTCCTCATAGGCAATAAATAATATTCTAAATAATGAGATAAAAATATTATAATGTGTATTTATTGAGCTGTGATTTCCATCCCATTAACATTTTGTGGATCCAAGAAAAACTTTCAAAGGGGGGGGGGAATAATATAGGTAATATATTATATTTTATGGAATGCCAACAAATGTTCAATACATTTGAGCTAATTTTCATAGGGTTTTTAAAAAGACTGGTACCTTTATCAACTATGCTATTTACATGTTTCCATATTTTTATTGTAATAACGGTAAGGATAAAATTAAAAACTAAAGAGATGAAATTAAAAAGTTTGAGTAAATTGTGTGTTCAGGGTAGCGAGCAGAAAAATGAAGATGCAAAATATTTTTAAAAATTGCAAAAACTCTTGCAGCTATATCAGTGGTGGGTTTCTACCGGTTTGCCCTGGTTCAGGCAAACCGGTAGTGGTGGTGGCAGGAGACTCTGTCCACCCACCCGGACATCATCACGGATGTTCTGCATATGCACAGAGGGTTCTGTGCACGTACAGAAGCGCCATGCACGTTCACACTTCCAAACCACTAGTGAAGGTTAGTGGAACCCACTACTGAGCTATGTGCTTCAGCATAATTGATTTCAAGTATTTCAGACTCTGAAGTCATTTTTTCTTGAAAATTGTGCTACAAAATAATATATTGGAGAGGGACAGAAATCATTCTTTTCACCAATATATTTATAATATGTTTGGAGTAGTGGGCTGGTAAAAACTGGTGGGAAATATCCAACTGAAGTACATATTTTATGTACTTTAAAATGCGTTGTAATAAACTCTATTAAATGTCATGCCTTGAACAGTGTGAAAGAATATATAATTTTCCTTTCAGAGTGATGACACCAATCTATCAGCAATTCCTCGCTTTGCAATTTGCAGTCAAGGAGATCAATGAAAACCCCCACATTTTGCCCAATCACACCCTGGGCTTCCATATTTATAACAGTTATTTCACTGCCACATGGACTTATCGTGCCTCATTAGAACTGTTCTCTACCAAGGAGAGATTCATCCCTAACTACAGGTGTGATATGAAGAAACGACCAATAGCTGTCATCGGAGGACCAACATCTGCAGTTGGAGCCCACATGAGCACCATCCTGTCCCTATACAAGATGCCACAGGTACAATGACTACATGGAAAACAGGCGCTTTTGAAGTGTCTTATGTCTTTCTTCCAGTAGTGGGTGCTTCTCATGGGATGAAGGTAGAGTGAGAGGTTTAGAGAGTAAATGGAGCCATTGTATCTTGCAAAGTCTTTAGCTGTTTATTTTGCTGGACTTAATTAGTTACATATTATTTATTTGGTTTGTTGATATGCAACCATTTTTTTTAGGGTTAGAGCTGCTTTGGCTTCTGATAGTCTGTCTTAATTGATATTCCTTTATTTTCACCTCTGCGTAAATTTCAGTGGTTGCTCTTTAAAAAAAGAAGGAAAAGGAAAGGAAAATTTCATATGCTTTGTAAATTGAATTGTAGGAAAAAAAAACAGATAAAATTAAGAGGGTATTCATTATGCCCACTGGATAGCCTATTGTCTTAGGCAGTGGTGGGATTCAACATTTTTTTACTACTGGTTCTGTGGGCATGGCAGGGGAAGGATATGTAAAATCTCCATTCCCACCCCACTCCAGGGGAAGGATACTGTAAAATCTCCATTCCCACCCCACTCCAGGGGAAGCATACTGCAAATTCCCCATTTCCTCCCGATCAGTTGGGACTCAGGAGGCAGAGAATAGATGGGGGCAGGGCCAGTCAGAAGTAGTATTTACCAGTTCTCCGAACTACTCAAAATTTCTGCTACTGGTCCTCCAGAACTGGTCAGAACGTGCTGAATACCACCTCTGGTCTTAGACCATAAACATGTTAGTGAATATACTAGACCAGAACAAGCTATGAACAGTTTGTTATTTCGGAAGGTAATTTTATTTTTCAACATATATCACATTTGATACTTTAAGGTGCACTGTAAGTTCTGCTTTATTAATAAAATACAGATATAGCTGTTCTATGAAATGCAAGGAAAGATTAGCATTTGATAAGAGCCTTGGTGGCACAATGGTTAGGGTGCAGTATTGCAGGCTACTTCTGCTGACTGACGGCTGCCTGCAATTCAGCAGTTCAAATCCCACTAGGCTCAAGGATGACTCAGCCTTCCATCCTTCCAAGGTGGGTCAAATGAGGATCCAGATTGTTGGGGGCAATATGGTGACTCTGTAAAGTGCTTGGAGGGGGCTATGGAGCACTGTGAAGTGGTATATTGTGCTAGGTGCTATTGCTATTGATCAAGTGTACCAAAGCAACCCTACATATGAAGGAACTGATCAATTATTTCAACAAATAATGACATTCTAGATACCTTCTGCTCATTTCTTCCCACTGAAAAATAGATAATTCATTGCATCTCAGCTACTTTCTTTAATATTTTTCTAAATTCACATGTAAACTACGGCTAGAAAGGAAGTAATCCTTCATTTTTAATTTCTGGGCTTTTGTTTTCTCTAATGTTTTCTTCATAAAATTGAAAACTGTTATTTTTCCCCCCAATCCCATTTTTCCATCTATCTCCTCAGTTCATCTATGGCTCAACTCCAGAGATAAATGAAAAAACACAAGTGATCTCATACCAACAGATGTTCCCAAATGTGCACCATCATTACAATGGAATTCTTCAATTGATGTTACACTTCCAGTGGACTTGGATAGGGATGGTCTATACAAATTGTGAGAATGGTGAAAAGTTTGTACAAAATGTGGTTCCCATGTTTTCCCTGAGTGGCATTTGTTTCGCTTTTATTGAAACTTTGCCAGCCATTACTTACTCAAATAATATTTTGGCTTCCGTGGAAGCTGGGATTGAGACATTCAAAGCTGTTATAAGAAGTTCTGCCAATGTAGTGTTAATCCATGGCGAAGCTGAAGATATGATTATTTTGAGGATCATTCCCACCATATCCCAAGTGGAAGATATAGCATTGCTGGCCAATGTTAAAGTGTGGGTGCTGACAGCTCAGATGCATTTCACATCACTTCCCTTCCAAAGGAATGATGACTTAGACTTCCTCCACGGTGCTCTCTCCTTTACAATTCACTCAAAGGAGGTGTTGGGATTCCGGGAGTTTCTTCAGATGAAAAAGCCTAACATGAAAAAAGAAGATGCCATTATCAAGCTCTTCTGGAGAAATGCATTTGAATGTTCATTCTCCAACTCCATGACGGAGGAGAAAGATGCAGTCATCTGCACTGGTGAAGAAAAATTGGGAAATCTTCCTTCATCTGTATTTGAAATGGACATGACTAGCCACAGCTACAGTGTCTACAATGCAGTCGGTGCAGTGGCCCATGCTTTGCAAGGCATTCAGACATCCATATTCAGACACCGAGCAGGAGCTCGTGAAGCCAAACTAAACCTTCTGAAACAACATCTATGGAAGGTAAAGTTCGAACCAAGTAAATTGTAAATGACAGAGGGCTGGCCATATTTGCAAGTAAACTAATAGAGCCTAGATTGTGGAGGGTCACTATTCTCCTAAATTTTTAAATTAAAATAATTAAAATTAAATTAGATAAGCACACCACACTGCCATCATGTGAGATGTGCTGTACTTCCCATTACTAATATGCCACAGTTCCTAGGAATTGCTAAGTTCCAAATTCTTTGAAATGAAATCCTTTAAAAAAGAGAGAGTGAAGAAAATGAGTGCCACTTAATGCTAGAATGAAATTGAAATATGTATTTATCCATAAAGGTAAAGATAAAGGTTTCCCTCACACATATGTGCTAGTCATTCCTGACTCTAGGGGGCAGTGCTCATCTCCATTTCAAAATCAAAGAGCCAGCGCTGTCTGAAGACATGTCTGTGGTCATGTGGCCAGCATGACTAAACGCCAAAGGCACACAGAATGCTGTTACCTTCCCATCAAAGGTGGTTCCTATTTTTTCTACTTGCATTTTTTACATGCTTTTCAATTGCTAGGTTGGCAGAAGCTGGGACAAGTAACGGAAACTCACCCTGTTACGTGGCACTAGGGATTTGAACCACTGAATTGCCAACCTCTCGATCAACAAGTCTTAGCCACTGAGCCACCATGTCCCTCTATTTATATTTATATATATTTAGCCTTAGCTGAACTCAAAAAGGGATTGGACAGGAATTCTTAGGAAAAGCCAGTTCGGTTTAGTGATTAAAGCACAAGGCTACAAAACAGGAGACTGAATTCTAGTCTTCCTTAGAAATGAAAACCAGCTGGGTGACTTTGGGTGAGTCACACTCTCTTAGTCCAATTCAGCTCACAGGGTGGTTGTCAGTAAAAGAGGAGGAGGAAGGAGTATGTCCTTCTGCCTTGACTTACCACATTTTTCGGAGTATAAGATGCACTGTCTCCTCCCCCAAAAGAGACTAAAAATTTGGGTGCATCTTATACTCCGAATGTAGCTTTTTCGAAGCTTTTTTTCAGCCCTAACGAGAAGCTAGCGAGTGAAGCAATCTTCTGTGCTTTGCCTGCTTTTCTCATTGCTGCTCCCTCTGACAATCAGCTGTGCTTTAGAAGCTTTTTTCAGCCCTAACGAGGCACTAGCGAGTGAAGCAATCTTCCGTGCTTTGCCTGTTTTTCTCATTGCTTCTCTCTCTGACAATTAGCTGTGCTTTAGAAGCTGTTTTTTATCCCCAACCAGAGGATAAAAAGCACACACATGCACTCAAAACTAATGTGCTGAATCTGACCAGACTATGGACACTAACTAGATAAATACCTGGTAGGCAGATTTTTTTCCCCTATTTTCCTCCCCAAAAACTAAGGTGTGTATTATACTCTGGTGTGTCTTATACTCCAAAAAATATGATATTTATAAAAATAATGAAGGTGGGATAAAAATAAGAAAACAAAAATAGGTGTTGTATACTGATTGGGAACCTGAAAAATAGCTTCTATATTAATAGCAATAGCATTTGGGCTTATACAGTATACTGCCACATAGCACTTGACAACACTCTTGGATTCGTTTACAATGTTGAAACATTATTTTCATATTGCCCCCAATGATCTGGGTCCTCATTTTACTGACTTTGGAAGGATGGAAGGCTGAGTCAACCTTATTTATTTATTTATTTATATTTAAATTTATATACCGCCCTTCTCCCGAAGGACTCAGGACAGTGAACAGCCAAAGGTAAAAAACATATAAATACAAAAATTTAAAAGCAATTTAAAATATATTAAACAATTTGGCCCAAAAATTTAAATACCCCATTAAAAAATAAAATTAAAATTAAACAATTAGAAAAGTTAGGCCATCCGGCTTGTTGAAATAAAAAAGTCTTGAGGGCCTGACTCTGCTCCCACAGAGAAAGCTCTCCCCTTGGGGGCTGCCAGTCGACATTGTTTGACCGAGGGCACCCCAAGGAGCCCCCCTCTGTGGGAGAGTACTGGTGGCCTTGATGGGAGGTTCTCGGTGGCAGAAGGTGGTCTCGTAGATATCCAGGTCCTAAGCCATGGAGCACTCTAAAGGTGATAACCAACACCTTGAATCGCACCCGGAGGACCATCGGAAACCAGTGCAGCTCACGCAGGAGAGGTGTTACATGGGAGCGCCATGACATTCCCATAATCACCTGCGCAGCCGCATTCTGGACCAGTTGGAGCCTCCAGATGCTCTTCAAGGGGAGCCCCATGTAGAGAGCATTACAGTAGTTCAGGTGGGAAGTGACGAGGGCATGAGTGACTGTGCATAAGGAGTCCCGATCCAGAAAGGGACGCAACTGGCATATCAGGTGAACCTGATAGAAAGCCCCCCTGGCCATGGCCATCACATGTTCTTCTAAGGACAGCCGTGGATCCAGGAGGACACCCAAGTTGCAAGCCCTCTCCATGGGGGCCAACGACTCACCCCCAATAGTCAGAGATGGCATCAACTGACTATATCGGGACGCCAGGAACCACAGCCACTCGGTCTTGGATGGGTTGAGCTTGAGCCTGTTTCTCCCCATCCAGATCCGCATGGCCTCCAGACACCGGGACATAACATCAAGGGCATCATTGGGGTGGTCCGGGGGTAGAGATGTACAGCTGAGTGTCATCAGCGTACTGATGGAACTTCACCCTGAAACCACGGATGATCTCATCCAGCGGTTTCATATAAATGTTGAACAGAAGGGGTGAGAGGACTGACCCTTGTGGTACCCCGCATACAAGGCACCTCGAAGTCGACCTCTGGCCCCCCTGTCAACACAAACAGTCAGAGAGGAAGGAGGAGAACCACCGTAGCATGGTGCCCCCCACCCCTAACCCCTCCAACTGACGCAGCATGATACCATGGTCGATGGTATCAAAAGTGGCTGAGCCCTGTCCCGAGCCCTCCAGAGATCATCAACCAATGCGACCAATGCCGTTTCCGTGCTGTACTTAGGTCTGCAGCCCGACTGGAATGGATCAAGATAAACCACTTCATCCAGGTACTGGGGGAATTGTCGCGCCACCAGACTCTCAACAACCTTCGCCACGAAGCGGAACCTTAAGCTCTGTAAGGATTGAACTCCAGACTATGGGCAAAGTTTGCCTGCAATACTGCACTCTAACTTCCAGGGCTCTTGTAATTTATTTATTTGATTGATCATGTGCTATTATTGCATTTATTGTTACTGTAACTGAGTCCATAAACCTTGCTGCTGGTCTTCTTCTCTTTCTTTCCACTTTACCTAACATTAGAACCTTATCTATGGAGCTATGCCTTCAAATAATGTGTAATAATTTGTATATTATCCTCCACAAAAAGAAACAGTGATATTTTCATCAGTTCATAAGGAGCTGAACTTATCTTCAAGGAAATGTTGACTTTATTTTTATTTTAAATCTATAGAATGTTGAGATAAAGGTAAAGATTCCCCTCACATATATGTGTTAGTTGTTCCCAACTCTAGGGTGCAGTGCTCATCTCTGTTTCAAAGCCATTTCAAAGCTGGATTCAAGTGGTTGTCGACACTTCTTTGAGGGAAGGGGTCTTCCCTGCCACACTCAAAGAGGCGGTGGTTTGTCCCCTCCTCAAGAAGCCCACCCTGGATCCAGACTCCCTTAATAAGTATTGTCCAGTCTCCAACCTTCGCTTTATAGCGAAGGTTGTTGAGTCTGTGGTGGTACAGCAGCTCCTGCAGTTCCTGGAGGAAACTGACTACCTAGACCCATACCAATCGGATTTCAGGCACGGTTACAGCACAGAAACGGCATTGGTCACCCTAGTAAATGATCTCTGGTGGGCCAGGGATGGGGTTTGTTCCTCCATCCTGGTCCTTCTTGACCTCTCAGCGGCTTTCGATACCATCGACCATGGTATCTTACTGCAGCGACTCAGGGGGTTGGGGGTGGGAGGCACCCTTTTATGGTGGTTCTCCTCCTATCTCTCAGGTCGCTCACAGTTTGTGTGGACAGTGGGAGAGAGATCCATTCCGAGGCCCCTCACTTGTGTGGGGTGCCTCAGGGGTCGGTTCTTTCCCCTCTGCTCTTTAACATCCACATGAAGCCTCTGGGTGAGATCATTCATGGTTTCAGGGTGAGGTACCATCAATATGCTGATGACACTCAGCTTTACATCTCCACCCTGGATCACCCTGGAGATGCCCTTTCTGTGATGTCCTGCTGCCTGGAAGCGGTGCGGGCCTGGATGGGAAGAAACAGACTCAGACTCAACCCATCCAAGACCGAGTGGCTGTGGATACCGGCATCTCTTGATCTAGTGGCCCCATCACTAGTGATGGGAGGGGAGATCCTTATTCCCTCAGAAAGGATCCACAATTTGGGGGTCCTCCTGGATTCACGGCTATCTCTAGAAGATCATTTGACGGCCGTGACCAGGGGGGCCTTCGCACAGGTATGCCTTGTGCGCCAGTTGCGCCCTTTCCTAGATTGGGATGCCCTTGCCACAGTCACTCATGCCCTTGTTACATCTCGGTTGGACTACTGTAACACCCTCTACATGGGGCTGCCCTTGGAATGCAGCCCCATGGGTGCATTCCCCTTGGAGAACTACAGTTAGTCCAGAATGCAGTCGCATGAGTTGTTATGGGGGCTTCTCGGTACTCCCGTGTGACACCTCTCCTGAGCGAGCTGCACTGGCTGCTGGTGGCTCTCCAGGTTCGTTTCAAGGTGCTGGTGCTCACCTATAAACCCCCACATGTCTTAGGCCTGGGGTATCTGCAGGATCATCTCCTGCCTTCCTCCCACCATCCGGTGCACTCACACAGAGCGGGCCTCCTCAGGGTGCCGTCAACCAGACAATGTCGGCTGGCGGCCCCCAGGGGGAGAACGTTCTCTGTGGGAGCGCTGACCCTCTGGAATGGGTTGCCCACTGGCCTCAGGGCAGCCCTGGACCTCCTATCCTTCTGCCACGAATTGAAGACGTGGCTTTTTCACCAAATGGTCTGAATCCATAGGGGTGATTTCAAATAATTTTAATAATTTTTAATTGATTTTAATTTAACTTTAAACTGATTTTAAATTGTTTATGTAATTCTTTGTTCCATTTTGTAAGCCACCCTGAGTCCTATGGGAGAAGGGCTGCATATAAATTACATAAATAAATAAATCTGATAAGCCAGCGATGTCCAAAGATGTCTCTGTGGTCATGTGGCCAGCATGACTAAATGCCAAAGGCACACGGAACGCTGTTACCTTCCCACCAAAGATGGTCCCTATATTTGTACTTGCATTTTTTTTTTTTTAACGTGCTTTCAAATTGCTAGGTTGGCAGAAGCTGGGACAAGTAACGGAAACTCACTCTGTTACACGGCACTAGGGATTTGAACCACTGAACTTTCGATCGACAAGCTCAGGTCTTAGCCACTGAGCCACAACTTCCCAATCCCCAATAACATTGAGATATTCAATGTTAAATGTAATTGCAATTTTTTTCTCCTTACCAAACTATGATTGAAAGTAATCATTTTAATGTTTTCCTGAAATAAAATCAGGAGGTTTTTTTATTCAGTTTTCTGTCAATCGTTCTTCATGGATGTAGATCTTTTATTAATTTGTGCCACTTATTATATGTTTTATTCTGTTTGGAAGTGATAATTGTCCTAAAGAAGACAAAGAGAAAGGAACATTATTTTTAATGTACTGGAATGTTTACTGTACTCTTTTTGCTTTTTCTTCTTTTAAAAAATGTAGTGCAATCAGTTTGTAAGGAGGGTATCTTTCAATAACAGTGCAGGGGAAAAAGTTTCCTTCAACCAGTATGGAGAGTTGGAGGTTGGATTTGATATTATGAACTGGATCGTATTTCCAAATCAGTCTTTTCTGAGAGTCAGAATTGGAGGGATCAGTGGCATGGATTCTCAAGAAATAACATTCTCTTCTCCTGAAGAATCTATTGTGTGGCCTAGGAGATTTAATCAGGTATGGTGCAATTACATTTTGGATTACTTTCCATAATTATTCCACTGTTAGAAATATTTATAGATCCAACATCCCACCCTCCTATTACATTCAGAAATAAAATCTTCCATGGCTTTTTCCTACTCCCGTACATTTTCCACGAGCCATTCTGTGTATGAAGAGACCATGAAAAGGAGGTGGCCAGGGGTGAAATCCAGCAGATTCTGACAGGTTCTGGAAAACAGATAGCAGAAATTTTGAGTAGTTCAGAGAACTGGCAAATACCACCTCTGGCTGGCCCCAGAGTTGGGTGGAAATGGAGATTTTGCAATATCCTTCCCCCAGGAATGGGGAGGGAATGGGGATTTTGCAGTATCCTTCCCCTGGAGTGGGGTGGGAATGGAGATTTTGCAGTATCTTTCCCAAGCCATGCCCACCAAGCCACACCACACCCATCAAGCCATGCCCACAGAACCTGTAGTAAAAAAAATTGAATTTCACCACTGATGGTGGCATATGTGAATTTGAGAAAAAGGTAGTTTGGGAATCCCATAAGTCACATGCATAATTTGTATGTGTTATCCAAAGACCAAAGAATAAAAATAATTAAAAGGTTTAGAATAACTTTTTATTCTAAAGGTTAAATAGTTTAACCAATAAAATAATTTCACAAATATTACACAAAGCCTTAAGAGTTAATGAACAGCTCCTTAGGAGTTCAACAATATCTGCTTTTTTTCTCCTTTTATATATAGCAACTCTGATTTATTGAAATAATTTACTGAACTGGAATATCATAGTCAACCATCTAAAGATGATTTTGCCACTTTTACAAAAAGTTGTATTGTGTTCCATAAAAGGGAAACAATGGGATAAAAAGACACACAAAAATATCTTCTCAATCTGTTATGAGATGTTAGGGGAACATAAAGAGAATGTTTTCCATAGTGGTTCCCAGTGTGTAGAATATCTTGTCCCAGGATGTTTTTGGACATTTGAAATGAAATCTTTCACAGTGATTTATACTATGTCTTCTTTCTGTCTACCATGTTTCCCCAAAAATATGACTTACCCTGAAAGTAAATCCTAGCTTTATTTCTTTTCACATGCGCCTAATATATGCCCTACCCCAAAATAAGACCTAATTAAGACCCTGCCCATTCCGGGATGTAGGGGGTGAGGCGATGTGCACTGGTAAAAATTAAGCCAGGGTGGGGATGGGGTGTGTGGAGCTGCCCTACTTACCAGGCTTCACAGATTCCGACACCTGCCTCGACTTGCAGTGCCAGTTCTGCAGTCCCATCCGAAGCCTTCAGGAAGGTCCTCTGCAGCCAAGAAATGGGCTCTAGATTGATGCATGCAGCGCCTCCCTGGCCTTTTTTCACCATCAGAGGCCTTCTGGAAGGCCCTCTGCATGCAGCCAAGAAACAAAGTCCAGATTGATGCGTGCAGTGCTCCCCAGCCTCATTTCGCCATCAGAGGCCTTCCAGAACATCTTCTGCAGCCAATATATATATATATATTAATTTGATTTATATGCCGCCCTTCTCCGGAGACTCAGGGTGGCTTATAATGTGTTAAGCAATAATAGAGCTCCGGAATGATTCAGAGCTCTGTTATTGGTTGCAGAGGGCTTTGCAGAAGGTCAAAACGAGGCCAGGAAGGTGCTGTGCTTGTCAATCCGGAACCCATTTCTTGGCTGCAGAGAGCTTTCTGGGAAGTTTCTGATGGAGAAACAGAGGCCATGGACAATGCACAAGAGTGGCAGCAAGCGGCCACAGAAGAGATAGGCCGGCAGCCAGCTCCTTCTGGGTGGGGCTGTCGGTATTGCCACTGTGAGATGAGTCAGTAATTAGACCCCCCCCAAAAAAAAAATAAGACCTGGTGCCTTTTTTTGGTGGCAAAATAAAAAAAAAATAAAAAAAAATAAGATCATGTCTTATTTTTAGGGAAACACAGTAGTTATTTTAGTCTAGTTTTAGTGATTTTTAGTTGCTTTGTTATTTCCATGGTATCACATGATTTCATACTTAGCTGATATTTCCATTGCAAACCACCAGGAGCTACTCTTGATTGTGCCAGTATGTGCGTAGATTCAAAAGATGGAACACAACACTGAGGAAAAATGTCACTCCTTAAGCCATGATCATTGGGTTCCAGTTCATAACAGAACAGGAACAAAAGAATGGGAAAGACTTTGATGGGAGTGATGACTTGGGGTGCAGGAAAATTTTGCGTTCTGATTTCCTGGAAGTTATCTATGGTCACAGAGGGTGGGTCAAATTATTTTTACCTTATGGGAGGAAGTATGTTCATATTTTTACTAAGGAGAAATAGCACTTAGACATATACCACATTACAGTGCTGTACAGCCCTCTCTAAGCGGTTTACAGAGTCAGCATATTACCCCCAACAATTTGGGTCCTCATTTTATCCACCTTGGAAAGATGGAAGGCTGAGTCAACCTTGAGCCTGGTGAGATTTGAACTGCCAAATTGCAGGCAGCAGACATAGCCTGCAGTATTGCACTCTAACCACTGCACCACTGTGGCTCATACATCAGTGTTTGGAAATGGTCTGTCCATGCTAATGAGTGATGGGAGATTTACTGTATGTGCATGCTCTTAATCTAGAATTGGAAGGTCTGTGAATGTTCACCCAACTACACTGTTGCAATTTCCTTAGTGGGTCTGCTGCTGAGTGCTTGCAAAGCCTGAGTCCTCATTATCTTTTATCTTGGAGGGTAGAGCCGAGGATTTTGTACAGTATCTGTATGATAAAATCGCTCAGATTCGGGAACACCTGGACTCTGACTGGGTAGATTCAGCAGGGAGGACAGAGGCAGGTCTTGTGAGTATTATCTGGGAAGAGTTTGATTCTGTGACGCCCGAAGACGTGGACAGGATACTGGGCAGACTGAGCACAGCCACATGTTTATTGGACCCGTGTCCCTCCTGGTTGGTGCTGGCCTCTCGGGAAGTTACACGAGGCTGGCTCCAGGGGATTATAAATGCTTCCTTGAGTGAGGGTGTCTTCCCTGCCACCTTGAAAGAGGCGGTGGTGAGGCCTCTCCTCAAGAAGCCTTCCCTGGACCCGGCAGTGTTGGCAAATTATCGCCCAGTCTCCAACCTTAGCTTCGTTGCGAAGGTTGTTGAGAGTGTGGTAGCGCGACAGCTCCCCCAGTACCTGGATGAATCGTCGTAT
This sequence comes from Arizona elegans, assembly GCA_022577455.1. NCBI lineage: Eukaryota > Metazoa > Chordata > Lepidosauria > Squamata > Colubridae > Arizona > Arizona elegans. Next base: position 5,069,036 of record JAKOOJ010000021.1, on the reverse strand, counting down.
CTGGATCCGTTCCAGTCGGGCTTCAGTCCTGGGTACAGCACGGAAACGGCATTGGTCGCATTGGTTGATGATCTCTGGAGGGCTCGGGACAGAGGTTGTTCCTCTGTCCTGGTCCTATTAGACCTCTCAGCGGCTTTTGATACCATCGACCGGCTAGAGGAGTTAGGGGTGGGGGGCACCGTCCTATGGCGGTTCTCCTCCTTTCTCTCTGACCGGTCGCAGTCCGTGTTGACAGGGGGGCAGAGGTCGACCCCGAGGCCCCTTGTATGTGGGGTGCCACAAGGGTCGGTCCTCTCGCCCCTTCTGTTCAATATTTATGTGAAGCCGCTGGGTGAGATCATCCGTGGTTTCGGGGTGAAGTACCATCAGTACGCTGATGATACTCAGCTGTACATCTCCACCCCGGACCACCCCAATGATGCCCTTGAAGTGATGTCCCAGTGCCTGGAGGCTGTGCGGATCTGGATGGGGAGAAACAGACTAAGGCTCAACCCATCAAGACCGAGTGGCTGTGGTTTCCGACATCCCGATATAATCAGTTGGTGCCATCACTGACTATTGGGGGCGTGTCATTGGCCCCCACGGAGAGGGTTCGCAACTTGGGTGTCCTCCTGAATTCACGGCTGTCTTTAGAAGAGCACATGACGGCCGTGGCCAGGGGGACTTTTTATCAGGTCTGCCTGATTCGCCAGTTGTGTCCCTTTCTGGATCGGGACTCGTTAAACACGGTCACTCATGGTCTCGTTACTTCCCGCTTGGACTACTGCAATGCTCTCTACATGGGGCTCCCCTTGAGGAGCACCCAGAGGCTCCAGCTGGTCCAGAATGCAGCCGCGCGGGTGGTTATGGGAGCGACGTGGCGCTCCCATGTGACCCCCCCTCCTGCGCGAGCTGCATTGGCTCCCGGTGGTCTTCTGGGTGCGCTTCAAGGTTTTGGTTACCACCTTTAGAGCGCTCCATGGCATCGGACCGGGGTATCTACGAGACCGCCTTCTGATACCAATAGCCTCTCACCGACCAGTACGCTCCCATAGAGAGGGGCTCCTCAGGGTGCCGTCGGCCAAACAGTGTCGACTGGCGGCCCCCAGGGGGAGAGCCTTCTCTGTGGGGGCACCTACCATCTGGAACGAGCTCCCCCCAGAGATACGGAGGATCCCGGACCTGCGCACGTTTCGCCGTGCTCTCAAAACTTTTCTATTTCAGCAAGCTGGCCTGGCCTAACTCCCCTCTTTTAAATTTTTAAATTTTTAAATTTTTTTAATTCGTGATTTTATAAATTGGGTGTTTTAATCTGTGTTTTGGCCGAAATATTTAATAATTTTAAGGGATTTTTAATATTTGTATTATCTGTATTTTATCTTGGCTGTTCACCGCCCTGAGTCCTTCGGGAGTAGGGCGGTATAGAAATTTGATTAATAATAATAATAATAATAATAATAATAATAATAATAATAATAATAATAAAAATCTTTTGCTGGTTTAGTTCTAGTGAGAGATAACTTTTTTTCTGCTGCCCTGACCAGATTAATTGAGCTTAGTTTTAGGACAGAAATATCTGACTGGATTATGTAAATAAGGGAGGCATGAACCTGATCTTGTTGAGGTCCTGGGAGCAGTGGTGGGATTCAAAATTTTTTACTACCAGTTCTGTGGGCATGGCTTGGTAGGCATGGCAGGGGAAGGATACTGTAAAATCTCCATTCCCTCCCCACCCCAGGGGAAGGATATTGCAAAATCCCCATTTCCTCCCGATCAGCTGGGACTCAGGAGGCAGAGAATAGATGGGGGTGGGGCCAGTCAGAGGTGGTATTTACTGGTTCTCCAAACTACTCAAAATTTCCGCTACCAGTTCTCCAGAACTGGTCAGAACCTGCTGAATACCACCTCTGCCTGGGTGGTATCCTCCATTTCTGGTTTGCCACAAGAAAGTGTAATAACATGCAAATAAATAATAGAGGTACAATCTTGTCCAATGAAGAGCATTCTCTCTTTTCTTAATGGACAGGTCCAGCCCCTTTCTCTATGTAATAACAAGTGCCGCTCAGGATACAGTAAGAAAAGGATAGAATCAAAGCCATTTTGCTGCTATGATTGCCTTCGATGTCCTGATGGGAAGATTTCTAGCCAGGAAGGTAAGAGATGTTGTATAGAAAGCTGAAAGATATATTGACAGCAATACTCAAAGGCATGCCTTCTATAATAATAATAATAATAATAATAATAATAATAATAATAATAATAATAATAATAATAATAATAATAATAATAATAATAATAATAATAATAATAATAATTTTTTTATTTCTATTATCCAAAAGTTGACGATTACAATGCTTTAATTCATCACAGAATATCACAGTATTAAACAAAAACCAGAAATAGAATTCCTTTTGGATTTTCTGAGTTTCCTTTGCTTGCTGCAGATGTTTCATTATCAAACTAGGTAACATCATCAATGCATGGGGGAGTTGTAAACCACATACTTTACTCTAGAACAGGGGTGTCAAAGTCAATTTCATTGAGGGCCACATCAGGGTTGTGTTTGATCTTGGGGTGGGGGAGCATGGCCAGGGTGGGTGTGGCCAGCTTGACATCACTCAGGTCAGGGGCACTTGTGGGGCCCAAATACTCTTCCAGTGAAAACAGGCTCCTGAGCTCCGTTTCGGCTGTGACAGCATCCTGCAACCCTCTGCCAGTGAAAACTGAGCTGGGAAGTGCACCCTGCAGGCCTCGCGAGCTCTGTTTTTGGCTGCAATAGCCTCCTGCAACCCTCTGCTAGTGAAAATAGAGTTGGGAATGGCCCTCAAGAACTCCATTTTCGGCTGCAATGGCCTCCTGCAACCCTCTGCCAGCAAAAACATAGCTCGGGAGTGTCACCAATGGCCCACACAAGCTCTGTTTTTGGCAGTGATGGTCTCCTGCAACCCTGTTTTTGCTGGCAGAGGCACTGTGTGCCGGTCCTTCATTATTTCCAGGGTGGCCTCATGGGCCCGATCTAAGCACTCCATTGGCTGGATCTGGCCCTTCAGGCCTTGTGTTTGACACCCCTGCTCTAGAACCAATCAGCAAACTTCATCTCCAATGGGGTGATAATGTTACTTAGTCTGGTAATGAAATGTCTGCAGGAACAGAAGAAAGTTCAGAGAACCACAACAACCCAACCACATAAACAGCTGGAATAGTAAACTGGACATATACAGAATTAAAAGCCCTAGATAGGAAAACCAAAAAAATAGTAGCAATGAATCTTGCCCTTCACCCATGAGGTGATATTAACCGACTCTACTTACAGTATTTTTCAGAGTATAAGACGCACCTTCCCCCCCCCCAAAAAAAGAGGGTGAAAATCTGGGTGTTTCTTATACTACGAATGTAGCCCTGCCCAGCTTCTCAAACAGAGGTTTCAGAGGCTGAAAAAAAGCATCAGAAACAAAGCTTCAGAAAAGAAGCCCCCAAACAGAGCTTCAGAAAAAAAGCCTCCAAACAGAGCTTCAGAGGCTTTTTTTCTGTTTCAGAAGCTTTCAGAGGCAGAAAAAAAAAAAGCAAGGCACAGAGCTCACAACCAAGGAACCTGTTGTTAAAATTCACCTCTGGGAACAGCTGATTGGGGGTATTCCGGGAGGCCAATCCACCTGCCAATCAGCTTTTTTCTTATTTTCCTCCCCAAAAACTAAGGTGCGTCTTATATTCTGAAAAATATGGTACCAAGAAAATAGGTGACTATGTAATCTATGTATGTACCAATAATAATAGATGCCTTGGGTTCACCACTTAAACGCCATTGACAAAATCACCATTGATCAATTGCAAAAGGCAAGTTTACTCAGAACAACTTATATCCTATGACAATACCTCTTACACCATCAAACATCAACATATGCCTATTTCAAGTCCATAGGAAATGCCAATAGATGGACAAAAATCCCAAAGCCAATCAAAATATGTGGCTATTTGATTGTTATTAATGACATTATTTGTGGTTATTTTATTTGTGGTATAACTGGATATAACAAGTTTGTCTTCTCAACTGTTTTAGAAATAGACATATAAAATTGGTTATGCAAATTAAAATAAAAGCAGAGATCACATTGGACTTCTTGATCTCTTTCCGAACTCCTAAATGGTAAAATCATTCTTAATGTTGTGATTATTACTTTATGAGTTAAGACCAATTAATTGAGATAACATTTGGAGTTCATTTACTGTCAAATTTACCTGCATCTGGTAGCATCATCAGAAAGGGTTTGTATGCAAATGGTCTCAAGGTGTCATAACAATTTTTAATCTGCCTTTGAAAATTAAAACAAACAGTGCTGTAAAATAGTGCATATTCAACTGCAGGAGTAATAATTTTAGACTCTGTCTCCATGATCCCCAGCTGTCAATTAGTAATTTTTTATGTGTGATTTTCAAGAGTAACAGTGTGACTTCAAGATAGAAAGCCATGTAAAAACAGCATTTTTACAGATTACAAAATAAAATTCCAGTTACAAATTTCAATTGCAAATACCACAAGTTCACAAACCACGGATACACCACGTCTGCTTTTTAATATACAAGAAGCAAACAGAATAATTTTGTTTGTTTTGTTTTTGTTCTGAAGAAAAATTTGAGAGTTACCTAGTAATTGTATTTATTTGAAATGCAACACATGTCCCGACTTGTTAGTCATTTCTAGTGATAGACCTTTATGCAAATGGTAGAAAGTTTTTTCGTTTTCAAATTCTAACTAATTATCATTTGATGATGCTCATGTTCACATTTGATTAGTGAAAAGAATTTCAGAACCACCCTGTATTTAAACTAATCATTTCTTTTCTAGATATGGATGTCTGTTTTCATTGTTCAGAAGATCAGTACCCAAACGATAGCCAAGATCTGTGTCTCCCAAAAGTGTTAACATTCTTGATGTATGAAGAACTTTTGGGGACCATTTTAGCCAGCTCTGCTATTTTCTGTTCTTTCATTACAGCTGTAGTCTTCTGGATTTTTATTAAACATCAGGATACTCCTCTAGTCAAAGCCAATAATCGGAACTTGACCTACATTCTCCTGGTCGCCCTCATGTTATCTTTTCTTTGTGCTTTGCTATTTATTGGCCAACCATCCAAGATGACATGTGTCCTTCGTCAAACTGCTTTTGGAGTTGTCTTCTCAGTGGCCATATCTTGTGTTTTAACCAAAACTATCATTGTGGTTCTGGCTTTTATGGTCACCAAGCCTGGGACCAAGATCACCAAATGGGTGGGGAAAAAACTTGCCATGTCTGTAGTATTTGGCTGCTCCTTTGTTCAAGGGATTATTTGCATGGTGTGGCTGATAACATCTCCTCCATTCCCTGATGCTAATATGAGTTCCATGGCAGAAGAAATAGTCCTGGAATGCAATGAAGGATCCATCTACATGTTCTACTGTGTCTTGGGCTACATGGGTTTCCTTGCCTTTATTAGCTTCACACTGGCTTTCCTAGCAAGGAAATTACCTGATGCTTTCAATGAAGCAAAATTTATCACTTTCAGCATGTTGGTCTTCTGCAGTGTCTGGTTGTCCTTTGTTCCAGCATACCTGAGCTCAAAGGGAAAATATATGGTTGCTGTGGAGATCTTCTCTATCATAGCCTCTAGTGTTGGAATATTGATTTGCATCTTTTTCCCCAAATGTTTTGTCATTGTATGGAGACCTGATCTAAATAAGAAAGAAAAGCTAAACACCAAAAATCATTAGTAGAATATAAACCTGGATGACCCTTAATTCTTTCGAATTAGTCAATGGTGTTTTAGCTATGCATTTGATATGTTTGTGTGTGTCAGTGTGTCTAATCTGTTTTGAAAGCATAGGAGTCATAAAGCCCTTAGTGCTCCTATGACTACTGGGACCATTTTGCCTTTTACTTTTCACATGCTCTTTCATGCTCTGATACTTCTCCAGCTTCTCGTATTCCTCCTCCCTGGTGTTGTGTTTTTGTGCCATTACATCTATCACTTCCTCTGTCTTCTCCTCCTTATCTTTTCCCATGATCTCTAGTTGATTAATTGATTAAACCTGCCTTTCTATCTGGATCTGGAAGTCCAACAGGATCTTAGCCCTATTATTCTCCACAACCTTCTCTAGAACCTCCTTTATGAGGTTATGAGGTCCTTGGGAGGGACTAATCCATACATTGTACAGATCTTCCTTTACACAGCATCAATTACTTGGTTGTGCCATTCAGGTTATGCTGCTCCTGCCTACATTTTACATCTGCCACTATGTGTTGGACTGTCTCTGAAGTCTCTGCACAGTCTTACCTTGGGTCCTGTCTAATGCAATAGATCCTGCTTCTATTGAGCTGGTGCTTAGTGCCAGTTCTTATGCTGTTATGATGAATGCCTCATTGTTGTCTTTTAGTCCACATCTTTCCAGCCACTGGTAGGATTTCCTAGTGTCAGCCACCTCACCCATCTGTCAATGACACATCACATGCAGGGTTTTGTCTTGCCATTTCACTTTCTCTGCTTGATCTCATTCCCATGCCTGCTGCTGCCTCTGGCATTTTCTCAGCAGCTGATCTTTGGGTGCCATCTTTACTGCTGAATCTCTGGGTTTGCCCAGGACAGTGGTTTGTGTGTCTGTGTCTATGTGTATACATATATATAATAACTTGACAAAAGAACCTCCAGTGCCCAAAATACATTGGTTCAACTCAGCTACAAAAACAACAGTTCCCATCCACTCCTTGACTCATATGCCTGGGAAATAGCAAGGCCTTTAAAGTTCAAGACATTGTGCCATCTATCCTCAACTCAATACAACTGTGAAATCCATCCCCAATGTTAGAATATACCATAAAGCAGGGATCCCCAATCTTTCAGACCTCGGGGACCTCTAAATTCATAATTTTAAATCCCACAGACCACTAATATGATCTGCCTAATGACCTGCTGGGTGGGTGTGGGTAGGTGGTCATGTGACTGAGTGGGCATGGCTAACTTGATGCCACTCACATCAAGGGGTGCCTCGCCGGCCTCTACTCACCCCTCCCCTCCCAGCCACTCCTCTCCTCCCCGCATGGGCTCCTTAGCCCCCTACAGGAAGCAGTTGTTGGAGCTAAGCAGCCACCATGAGAAAGAGTTGGCAAAACAGCTGGCCCTCCATTTTTTTGCCACCAGCGTTGCTTCCCTCCAGCCTTCACCTAAAACCCCGCACCAGGAGGCTGAAACAGATCCAAGTCAGAATTTCTTCCCCCCTCCAACCTACACAAAAAGACCCCAAAGGGGGAGGCTCTCTGCAGCAACACAAGCATTCATTGCACGTATCTGTCCCAGGGGTTGTAGTTTGAGGACCCCTGATTTAGTGCAATATAAAAAATGCAAATCATTTTTCTGCGGACCCCCAAAATTTTCTCACAGACCACCAGTGGTCCACGGACCACTAGTTGGTGACCACTGCCCTTAAGCATATCATCATCAAGATGAAATGTCAGAGTGCACACAGATTTTCTACGTGAGACAACCCAGGAGCAATAACAGCAAACAGAGGTTTGTAATAAATAGTGGTTTTTACCTACAAAAGAATATATACTATACATACATGTACTATAGGCAGAAGTCAAATAATCAGTAAATTATGGCAGGGAAGAATGCATGGCGAGAGAGAGATGCCCTAATAGGGCCTCTTCTTATTATACAGGCTCTTAAAGGGATAACAGCCAAAAAACCTTGCTAACTCATTCCCAACATTACATCATTGCATCATTGCAGCTGGTCAGATCTTAAATAATTACCCTGACATGAGAGGTGATAAAGAGCCAGGATAAATGTACTATCCCCATTCCATTCCCAACAGAGGTCATCCAAAAGTGTGTCCAATGATGTTTGCATTTCATTTTTGGGCTTGTGGGATGATACAGCAGAGCCTCAGTAAAATAAAATAATTAGATATAAAAATATAATTGACTATCAAGGCAAATTAAAGACAAAACAACAATTGGAGACAGATTTACACAGAGAAATAGACTGGTGGACTTACACTCAAACACAATCCAAATACAGAGAACATATAAAAACATGAAATTCATAACCAAAAACAAGAAATAGATAAAATTATATTAGATTCAGAAAATAAATTAATTAGTAGAATCTACAAATTTCTTCTTCGCTATAAATTGGAAGAAGAGACAGTCAAAGAAATGATGATTAAGTGGGCTCAAAACATCAAACACACAATACCTTTGGAAAAATGGGAAAAGTTCTGGCAGGTAAATCTAAAATTAATGAAAGCAATGGCGTACAAGGAAAACCAACTGAAAATGTTTTATAGGTGGCACATGTCTCCAACCAGACTGGTAAAAATACAGCCTAAAAATAGCCCGATCTGTTGGAAGTGTAAAAAAACACAAGAGACTTTCTATCATTTATGGTGGACTTGCCCAGCATCAAAGAAATTTTGGTCTAACATTAAAAAATGGTTGGAACAAATAACAGAAAAACAGATAGAAAAAGAACCAGAAACATTTTTATTAGGAATCTTTAACAAATCATACCCTAAAGATATTAAATATCTCACAATTCACATATTAACTGCTGCAAGAATAACTTACGCAAAAAATTGGAAGCAAGAAAGAACACCAAATGAAATAGAAGTAATAGAAAAAAATCTTAGAATGTGCTGAAATGGATAGGTTAACCAAAGAAATACAAGAAAGAGAAGAATCAGAATATTATAAAATATGGAATAATTGGTATAATTGGTTAAAAATGAGAAATAAACAAAAAAATATAGGGGGAAATATTACCGATTTAAATATATATAAAAAATGTTATTAGATTAAGGAGAGGTGAAGGAATATATTATAAATAGAATTGTAGAATGTCACTTTGAAAAAATGCTTAAGAAGAAATCTTCTTTTGTGTATATGTTGTATAAATGTTTTATGTGTATATGTTATGTTATGTCTTTTTTAATATTTATACTCAATAAAAATTATTTTTAAAAAAACAAAAACAAAAGTGTGTCCAATGATGTTTGCATTTCATTTTTGGGCTTGTGGGATAATACAGCAGAGCCTCAGTAACAATCCCCAGGTCCCTTTGGAACACTACAGCATTAACCTGTTACTAGGGAGGACTGATTGAATAGGACCTGCCCCTTTGGAGAAAGATATAACATAGGAGAATATTATATCAGGACATGATGTTGACCATGACAAAGGAGGCAAAGAAAACACCCCCTTCAAATCATATTGTCACTGCTCTGACAAGCAGACCATGTGGCTACAGTTTTAAATCAGGACATGAATAACCTGGATAGGCCCATAACCAACATGGGGCCATGAATTCCTGAGCTGCATATGAGGCCCCCCAGGGGTAGCAAAATAAAGTCCCACACACAATAAACCTGGAGAACACCACAGGTAATCCCATCAGAGAGAGATGTTGTTACCCAGCAGGGAGTCTGGGTACCTGATCAGGTAAGACATTTTCCAGTTTTCTACACACACAAACAGACATAGATAGACAGAGTAGGATTAATTTTTCTCCAATATGCAAACAGCTTTATTGTGAGTTGTGAAATTCAGGAGTAGAGATTCCTTTCCTTTCCTTTCCTTTCCTTTCCTTTCCTTTCCTTTCCTTTCCTTTCCTTTCCTTTCCTTTCCTTTCCTTTCCTTTCCTTTCCTCTCCTCTCCTCTCCTCTCCTCTCCTCCCCTCCCCTCCCTTCCCCTTCCCCTTCCCCTTCCCTTTCACCTGCTTTGTTTGAAATACATGCCATTTTCCCCCTAACATTCTTACTGGAATGACAACTATGATATTGCCCTTAATAAGACTTTTCATTATTATAATGGTGGAGAATATCAGGTCAGGAGAGATGTGACTAATATGTTGCCTCCTACCTATTATTGAATTCTAAATTGGACATATCTCCTTTGTAATTACCAAGATATTTTTCAACTGCATGTAATCCCAAATGAGTTCTTCTATCAACTATGGTACCTGCCATTTCTTGTTATTTCACCAGAAGAGCATAAACAATATTTGTACTGAAATATAACCATGGCATTTTCTCATTTATAGTGCATTTCATTTGTACTTTGGAATTTGTTATTGCCTTCTTTGAAATTATCAAATATCTATGCAAGAAGCACTGTTTCAGAATGGCAATGCAACAAATCAAAGAATCTGAGGATGTGCATAGCAACATCCCCTTGCCTATTTCAACTTGGGGATACTTATACGGTAGTTAGGTAACTGAAGTTGAATAATTGTTACTGACAATTAGTAACCCATTGGTCAAGGCTGGGAGACTGACCTTCAAAGAGGAACTGATTCATTCAGGATGATGGTACTGGAAATCATATTTTCAATGATTTTAGCCCAGGGAGTATGTAAGATTCCCATTTCTAAATGCAGTGTCAGTGATCCTCTACCTTTTCTTCACAAGGAATACAGACCAGGAGACCTCAACATTGTAGGCATTCTGTCTAAGATCTATATATTTTACAACATGATAGACTTCAGGGAACCACCCTCTAATAATGTTTTTGATGACATTGTGTAAGTTTATTCTACCATTCATGATATAAGATAAATGCAGTTGATTGTTCATCAGTATGTATTTATTTCCCTGGGTTTGAATCTTCGTTCAAATATAATCTTGCATTTGAATTGATTCTGGTTTATGTGTCAAGCACTCATAAAGGTTAACTCTTTATAGTCTTTGTGACCATAGACACAGTGACCTAGAGACAGAGTGCTCCAGGATGATCTATTGCCAATCTGTCCATTCAAAACTTCCAACAATACACCTATCACTACTGTAATGGAACGTTCCAGTTTGCTGCTGCCGGACATCTTCTTTTTCTCTTTCTTTCCATCTTTATACACTTCTTAAGAGTGGTAAATTTTTACATGTTATCTCCAGATTATAATAGTGTGAGCCTGATCATTACATCACCACAATGTAAAAAAGATGTTGAGACTCTAGAAAGAGTGCAGAGAAGAGCAATAAAGATGATTAGGGGATTGGAGGCTAAAATGTATGAAGAACGGTTTCTGGAATTGGGCATATCTGGTTTAATGAAAAGAAGGACTAGGGGAGGCATGATAGCAGTGTTCCAATATCTCAGGGGCTGCCACAAAGAAGAGGGAGTCAAATTATTCTCCAGACCACCTGAGGGCAGCACAAGAAGCAATGGGTGAGAAATAATCAAGGAGAGAAGCAACTTAGAACTAAGGAGAAATTAGTTAGAACAATTAGGTCAATGCCTGGAATGCGCTACCTGACTGTGGTTTCATCCCAAAACCCCCAAAATTTTAACCTAAGACTGTCTACTGTTGATCTCACTCCATTCCTAAGAGGTGTGTAAGGAGCGTGCATAAGAGCACCAGTGTGCCTACCATCCCTGTCCTAATATTCCCTTTATTTGTATTCTTTTTATGTATTCAATTCATGCTTATACTTATATATATTATATAATACATACTTGACAAACAAATAAAAAAATAAATTAGTCAGTAGAACAACTTGTCCCCAGAAGTTATGAATGCTCCAACACTGGAAGTTTTTAAGAAGAGATTGGATAACCATTTGTCTGAAGTGGTGTAGGGTTTCCTGCCTAAACAGGGGGTTGGACTAGAAGACCTTCAAGGTCCCTTCCAACTCTGCTATTCTATTCTATTCTATTCTATTCTATTCTATTCTATTCTATTCTATTCTATTCTATTCTATTCTGGCTTTGAGTGAGTATTTTGGATTGAAATATTTTATTACCCTTCTGTTTCTTATCTCAGCTGTCCATGAGATTCTCAGGAGTCTACTAAAACATCAAATTTCAAACACTTCTTGCTTCTTCAAATTCCAACTCTAGCAGGGATATTTTCAATATTAGAAGGAAAACCATTCTTTGTAGGTATAGACACATCACTACATCTGGACATTTTTTTTTTTTGCTTTAATTTATATGCCGCCCTTTCTCCAGAGACTCAGGGCGGCTTACAATGCGTTAAGCAATAGCCTTCATACTTTTGTATATTTATACAAAGTCATCTTATTGCCCCCACAATCTTACCCATTGTTCTTGTTATTTCACCCTTTTCTGACACACATTCCTTGATCCATAGTTCTTTTAGACAGAAACTATCTACCACTTTAGCATCTACACTGTCAATTTGAAGATTGGTTGTTGGAAATGTTTGTCTCTATTGTGCTCTCTATTTTATATTAAATTTTAATCCCATTTTTACTCTGCTCTTTGACTTTCATTACAGACCATTTCTCTTTTAAACTCTTAGAATACTGATGTCAGCAGTACTGTTGCTGACATGTTTCTGTCTAATCATAATCATAAGTTTATTTGTCAAGCATATATAACATAACAGGTAAAAGTATAAACATAATTTGAATACATGAAAAGAGTAAGTAAAAAGGGACGGTAGGCATGCTGGTTCACTTATGCACGCCCCTTACAGACGTCTTAGAAATGGGGTGAGGCCAACAGTAGACAGTTTAAGGTTAAAGTTTTGGAGGCATTCCAGGCATTGACCACTCTGTTACTGAAGTCATATTTTCTGCAATCAAGTTTGGAGCGGTTTACCTTGAGTTTGTATCTATTATTTGCTCGTGTATTGTTGTGGTTGAAGCTGAAGTAGTCGTTGACAGGAAAGACATTATGGCAGATAATTTTATGTACTATGCTTCGGTCAGACTGAAGTCGGTGTAGTTCTAAGTTGTCTAAGTCCAAAATTTGGAGTCTGGTGGCATAAGGTATGTTATTGCGGTTAGAGGAATGGATGACTTCTTGTAAAATAACTCTGGACTCTCTCGATTGTATTTATGTCCGATATGCAGTGCAAGTTCCAGACAGATGAGCTATATTCAAGAATTGGTCTAGCAAATGTTTTGTATGCTCTAGTTAGTAGTACAACTAATTTTAAACCTCAGTTATTTTCTTCCAATTCATCTTCTCCAAATTATAATCTGCATAGAGTTTGAAAAATAATGGGACAACATAATGCTTGACATGATTTCCTTGCTCACCTCTTCTTTCAGTATATCCAATTCAGACTATGGCATCCTAACTTGTGTATAGCTTTGTCATGAGGATGAACTCTTTTGGCATTCTCATTGGCCTGAACATATTCCATACAATCAACACAATTAAAGATCTTTATTTAATCAATAAAAAACAATCAATTTATTTTTTGTGGGAGGAATATGCATTTGGTTTCTCAATTACCTAGGATCCATCAGCAATTATTCTTTCCTAGGCTCTTCTAGTACCATCTTAAATATCTGACTTCTCCCTTTATATGTTGGATGTTAATCAGCATTGAATAATACTATTCATTATTTTGCTAGCAAGTGAAATTAAGTATATTGTTTATATACTCCATTACCCTCCTTTTTTTTTTTTTAGTATTGATATGTAGCCTGACTTCTTCCAATCGGTTTCCCATTTGTCATTTTTCAGATTTCCTGGCAAAATAGTTATAACCTTTATGAATTCTTCTGCTATTTGTTTGTTTAATTAATTGATTAAATGTATGTGCCAAAGCTTGCTATACAAAGCTTGCCCTATGTCACTAGATGTACTATCAGTTCTTCCCTAAATTAGTAATAACCCAGAGTAGTGATCTAACATCTTCTTCAATTACTAAAGAGTTGGTAAGTGAGAATTTCTTCTAAGGGATATTGGAGGCTGACATGTCTACAACACATAATTTCAATGTATCTATTTTTTTAAAAATAAATCCCCTTGATTCCATTTACTATCTGTGAATTTGTATCACTTAGTGGAGCAGTTCAAAGTTAGGACTTCCTTTTGCATTTTGAGATTGCTTCTTGTCTTTTCTAACAGCTCACCGAAAGCTTTTGTACAATTCCTTCCAGAGATCCTTAACTTTCTTGGTTTTGGCTTCTTTTCCCTTCTTAGCCGTTTCTACTGTTTGTTCAGACATCCCTTTTGCTCTCCCATTTTTTGATTTTTAGCAGTCTCTTTCCACATTAATCCTTAACAACTGATTTTCCTGAGGAAACTTGAGATAAAAAGAGAAATATAATATTCTAAATTCTAAAAAAAAAAAAAAAAAAAAAAAAAAAAATCTGGTAAGAAAAGTTGATTGAATTTGAATATAATTGTTGATGATCATGCATATCAATAAAAATACTTTGCATTTTGCTAAAATGAAATATTCTAAGTATGGAATTATGAGACAAGTGCTGTGAAAAATTACATTTACTTTTAGGATCATGACACCTCTATACCAGCAGTTTCTGGCTTTGCAATTTGCAATCAAGGAGATCAATGAAGATTTGCATATTTTACAGAATCACACCTTGGGCTTCCATATCTATAATAGCTATTTTACTACAACTTGGACCTATCGTGCCTCGCTGGAGGTATTTTCTTCTAAAGACAAATTCATTCCTAACTACAGCTGTGACCAGCAGAACAGACCAATAGCTGTTATTGGAGGACCAACCTCTTCAGTTCAGGCGCATATGAACACCATTTTGTCTCTCTACAAAATACCCCAGGTAAAATTCTTGCTTGGAATCTTGGGAGGGGGGGGGAATGCGTGGGATTTTTTTCCCCCAAGCATTTTCTTATGGTACAGACTAATATGGTACAGAGCAGAGGTAATTTGATCTAGTGGTTAAGGCAGGGGTGAAATGCTACCGGTTTGGTCCAGTTCGCCCGAACTGGTAGTAAAAAAGGCTACTGGTTCACTGAATCAGAAGTTTAAAAAAAAAGTTTCGATGATCAGCTGAGCAACGTGTGATTCTCTGGTACCAGTAGTAAAAAATGCTTTAAAAAAGTTTTTAAAAAGGCTCCGACGATCACAGCTGTGCCGCATGATCGTAGAGCCTTTTTTTCTCATTTTTTAAAGCATTTTTTTACAACCTATTCAGCGAATACTGTAGGTTGTAAAAAAAATGCTTTTAAAAGTAAAAAAAAGGCTCCGAAGATCACACACCCCTGCGCACTGATCTACTTACTCCATGCCTCCTTTTGATGTGTATTGCCCGTATGCATGTGTGCACACCTTGCATTTAGTGTGTGGTGCATACTGTGATTGTGCACCACAGCACACGTTTGGCAGCATGCATGTGCAGCCTACAAACTGGTAGTAAACCGGTTCAGATTTCACCACTGGGTTAAGGCACTAGGCTAGAAACCAGGAGACTGTAAATTCTAGTCATTCTTTAAACGACTAGAATTTACAGACCGCCTTCTGCCACCAATAGCCTCCCACCAGCCAGTACGCTCGCACAGAGTGGGCCTCCTCAGGGTGCCGTCCGCCAGACAATGTCGGCTGGCGACTCCCAGGGGGAGACCCTTCTCTGTGATGGCGCCCACCCTCTGGAACAACCTTCCCCCA
This sequence comes from Arizona elegans, assembly GCA_022577455.1. Taxonomy (NCBI): domain Eukaryota; kingdom Metazoa; phylum Chordata; class Lepidosauria; order Squamata; family Colubridae; genus Arizona; species Arizona elegans. Next base: position 5,053,680 of record JAKOOJ010000021.1, on the reverse strand, counting down.
GAGTTACGTACAATAACAGACCTCCGGATTTTTCATCGGGCCCTGAAAACCTATTTATTTCAACTAGCTGGGCTGGCTTGAGTTAAATTTTAAATTGATTCTAAATTGGGTTGTTTTAATTTATGGCCAAATATTTAATTATTTTAATACTGTTTTTAAATTTTGTATGCTCTGTTTTTACCTTGGCTGTGCACCGCCCTGAGTCCTATTTGGAGAAGGGCGGTATAGAAATTTAATAAATAAATAAATAAATAAACGTGAAAGTTGGCTGGGTTACTTTGAGTCAGTTGCTCTCACATCAGTCAATGACATTTCTAACAGCCATTGATGCTGAAATTCTAGTTTCAGACTCTTCAGCTTTAAATAAATATCACTACATGCAGTCTTTTTTTTTTTTCATCTACTCCATATTTCCATGTGTTTTCTTCAGCTCATTTATGGCTCAACTCCACAAATGGATGCCAAAACACAGGATGCTGCATATCAGCTGATGTTTCCACACATGGACCATCAGTACAAGGGCATTTTGCACTTATTGCTACACTTCAGATGGACTTGGATTGGGATGATATATACAAATAATGACTATGGTGAAAAGTTTATACACGACATGGTTCCCATGTTCTCTCAGAATGGCATCTGCCTCGCTTTCAGTAAAGAATTGCCAGCAATCTCTTATTCAAATGACATTTTCTCTTCTGTGGAAGCTGGACTTGAAATGTACAATGTCATTATGGGAAGCACTGTTAACATAGTGATGGTTTTTTGTCAAATTGAAGAAATGATTCTACTGAGATTATTTCCCGGTGTGTCCAAACAAGAAGGAAAACCACTATGGAAAAGAGTCAAGGTGTGGGTTATGACAACTCAGATGGATTTCACCTCACTTCCCTTCCAAAGAAATGAGGACACAGATTTCCTCCATGGTGCTCTGTCCTTTTCAATTCACTCAAAGGAAGTAGTGAGATTCCGGAGGTTTCTTCAGACAAGAAACCCTACCTTGGAAGAAGAAGATAGCTTTATAAGACTTTTTTGGGAAAATGCATTTGAATGTTCATTCTCCAAATCTTTAAAGGATGAAGAAGATAGGGCCATCTGCACTGGAAAAGAAACGCTTGACAGTCTTCCTACATCTGTGCTTGAAATGGACATGACCGGTCACAGCTACAGTGTCTACAATGCAGTCTATGTAGTGGCACATACATTACATAACTTCCAGTCATCTCTTCCCAAATGCAAAAGAGGAGAGCAGGAATCCAAAGAGAAACTTCTAAAACAACCACTCTGGAAGGTAATGTCTTGATCAAACAAAGAGCAGAGGGCTCCTCATACCTGCATGCATTATAACAGAATCTAGATTGTGAAATACATTTCTCCAACAATACCTTTTAGAAGCTGAATTTCAATTTGTTCAATTGTCTGCAAGCACCTCACTTCCCTTTCAAAGAAATGAGGACACAGATTTCCTCCATTGAAGATATAACAACCAGTTTTGTCAGGAGGTTAAGGCACCAGTCTAGAAACTGGGAGACTGTGAATTTTAGATCCATTTTAGGCATGAAATCCAGTTGGGTGAATTTGGTCCAGTCTCAACCCAATTCTTCTCAACAGTTGTTTTGTAAGGAAAACAGGAGGAGGAAGGATTATAGGTAGTCTTTGACTTACAAGAGTTCCTTTAGTGACCATTTGAAATTACAACAGCACTGAAAAACGTGACTTATGACCAGTGGCGGGATTCAAAAATTTTTACTACCAGTTCTGTGGGCATGGCTTGATGGGAATGGCATGGCAGGGGAAGGATACTGCAAGATCTCCATTTCATCCCGATCATCTGGGACTCAGAAGGCAGAGAATAGATGGGGGCGGGGCCAGTCGGAGGTGGTATTTACCAGTTCTCTGAACGACTCAAAGTTTCCACTACCAGTTCTCCAGAACTAGTGAGAACCTGCTGAAACCCACCTCTGCTATTGATCATTTTTACCCTTATGAGCATTGCAGCATCCCCATAGTCACATGAACTACATTTGGATCTTGACAACTGACTAATATTTATGATGATTTTCAGTATCCCTTACTCATATGATCACCTTTTGCAATCTTCTGACAAGCAAAGTCAATGAGGAAACTAAATTCACTTGACAAACATATTACTAATTTAACAACTGCAATTATTCACTTAAGAAATGTGACAAGAAAAGTCATAAAATGGGGCAAAACTCACTTAACAATTTTCTCACATAGATTTTGGACTCAATTGTGGTTGCAAGTTGAGGACTACTTGTATTAAATATATTTGCTGCCTTGAGTTCTTTATAAAAATAATACAGGTAGGATATATAATTCTATAAATTGTAATTTTAAAATCTATGAATTTGCAGTCAGCATTATTGACTAGAATTAGTGTACTTACTGGTCTTCTTAAAAGTTCATGGAATGTGTGTGTGTGTGTGTGTGTGTGTGTGTGTGTGTGTGTGTATATATATATATATATATATATATATATATATATATATATATATATATATATATATATATATATATATATTTCTTCTAGCCAGGTTTTCCCTACGTAACCAAGGTTTTTTGTAGCTCCAGCTCAGTAGAATCACATCCACTCGGTTCTGGGCTTTTTTCTTTTCTAACAGCTAGCAAGCTCTTACTGCTAGGTGGGAGACCTAAATAGATCCATTTCTAGCTCGTTTGCTTTCATCAGTAGGCCACACCCATATCTTATGTATCCTCCCTGTAAAGGTACAGTATCAATTTTCTTATATATATGATGGTTTTGATCCTTGTATGCCATTCAGAATCACTACTTTGAGATGGGTAGCTCTATAAATAATTTAAACAAATAAACTATATCCACCAGAACAGTAAAAAAGCTGTTGATTCATTGATATATGAATGAATGAATTCTGTACTCCTTTTCTTTGTTTTGCAATTAAGCTCAACTACGTTATGAGAAGAGTCTCATTCAACAATAGTGTTGGAGAAAAAATTTCCTTCAACCAGTATGGAGAGTTAGAAGTTGGATTTGATATTATTAATTGGATCACTTTTCCAAACCAGTCTTTCTTGAAAGTCAGAGTTGGAAGGATAGACCTGGTAGAGTCCCAAGAAGAGATGCTTACCATGGTTAAGGATGAAATTGTATGGCCACGGAGGTTTAACCAGGTATGATCTAACTATCTTCTAATTATATCCTATTAGGAGTCAATTACTAAAAGAATTCAGAAAGCAAATGTTTCATTCAATAAGAACATTTGGAAAGAGAAATCCTGGTGCAATATCTATCACTCTTCTCTTTCTATCAGGGGTGGGATTCAGCCAGTTTGGACCAATATGGGTGAACCGGATTTTAATTTTAATCTGGTTTGCTGGACCAGTTGTTCCAAGGACTGGCTGACCCGCCCACCACACCCCTCCCAGGAGTCTCCACATGGCCCATTTTGGATGCCAGGCCAGTGCAGGGCATGTGCGGAGGCTCTGGGAGTGTGAAAAATGGGCCCACTAGAAGTACCAGAAGTCCAGAAATGGGTCCGTTTCTGGCCTCCGGAGGGCCTCTGGAGCCTGGGGGAGGCCATTTTCACCCGCCCGGAGGCTCGATAGAAGCCTCTGGAGCCTGAGGAGGGTGAAAAACAGGCCTACCGGCAGTACCGGCAATCTGAAAACAGGCCCATTTCAGCCTCCGGAGGGCCTCCTATGCCCAGGGAACACTGTTTTCACCTTCCTGGAGGCCCAAGGAAAGCCTTCAGAGCCTGGGGAGGACAAAATCAACCCCCCCACCCCGTAGTGCAGGAGCCAAGTAGACCATGCCCCCATTCACCGGCAGTGAACTGGTTGTTGAAATTTTTCAATCCCACCCCTGCTTTCTAGATATGTGTATGTGTCTCCCACTGTCTTTCAAATATTGTCCAATAACTGTGGCTCTCATTAGGATATATTTCCTCTTGCTTATTTTCTGGGATTATTTTAGTATATTTTTCTATAAATTCAGGGATAAGAATATGTGAGAAGAACAACAGATGGTCTGGGGTTTTTCTAGAAATACTTTGAAGGAAAAGTAGTATAAGTTTCTACAAGAGGTACAAATGCCAGATTTTCCCAATATTCCAAGATTTTGCAACATGTTTTGGTTAACAATTATATTTTGATGCCCCAAGTATATACACTATCATAATAGATGCAACATTATTATCCCATGAATTCATCAATCAATAAAGAAATCATAACCTTAAATGATATATAGTTAAACACAGAGGTGGTATTCAGCAGGTTCTGACAGGTTCTGGAGAACCAGTAGTAGACATTTTGAGTAGTTTGGAGAACCGGCAAATGCTGCCTCTGGCTGGCCCCAGAGTGGGGTGGGAATGGAGATTTTGTGGTATCCTGCCCCTGGAGTGGGGTGGGAATGGAGATTTTGCAATATCCTTCCCCTGGAGTGGGGTAGGAATGGAGATTTTGCGGTATCCTTTCCCTGCCACGCCCACCAAGACACACCACACCCACCAAGACACACCCACAGAACCGGTAGTAAAAAAAAATTGAATTCCACCGCTGGTTAAACATGCATATTGGAAGATATAGCATGCTTGATATTTATTTCTAATTGTTTAGAGAAATACAGTTTCTCTTTTCATTACATACAGGCCCAGCCACTTTCTCAGTGTAATAACAAGTGCTCTCCTGGCTATAGTAAGAGCAAGATAGAAGGGAAGTCATTTTGCTGCTATGATTGTCTCCGATGTCCAGATGGAAAAATGGCTATCCAGGAGGGTAAGAGACCTCATTTGTATAGCTTTTAGGCATAGTAAAAATAAAATACATTGACATTCCTGCTATCATGCCTTAATCTTCTGTGGATGTAAATAAAGACATTTCTTGTCTAAGATCCTAAAACCCATGTCATTCATAATAATGAAGATATACAGTATATATATATTCATTTTCAGGGTTTTTTTTTTCATGGATAATTTCCCAGGCCTTTTACTCCTGTTCTTCTTTTATTGACTATATTTAAATTTCAATGATCTTTAGGCCAGGGAAATCTTTTATATGTAGCTTTATTTTATGTAAATAAAAACACCAAGTACCTTATTTATGGAGGACATACTGTATTTTTTGGAGTATAAGACGCATCGGAGTATAAGATGCACCTTAGTTTTTGGGGAGGAAAATAAGAAAAAAGGTGATTGGCAAGTGGATCGGCCTCCCAGAATACCCCCAATCTCCTGTTCCAAAAGGTGAATTTTAGCAACAGGTTCCTTGGTTGTGAGCTCTGTGCCTTGCTTTATTTTTTGCTTTATTTTTATTTATTTATTTATTTATTTTTGCCTCTGAAAGCCTCCGAAACAGCTTCAGAAAAAAGCCTCTGAAGCTCTGTTTGGGGGCTTCTTTTCTGAAGCTCTGTTTGGGGGCATTTTTTCTGAAGCTCTGTTTGGGGGCTTCTTTTCTGAAGCTCTGTTTGGGGGCATTTTTTCTGAAGCTCTGTTTGGGGGCTTCTTTTCTGAAGCTTCGTTTCTGATGCTTTTTTCAGCCTCTGAAACCTCCATTTGAGAAGCTGGGCGGGGCTACATTTGAACTATAAAACACACCCAGATTTTCACCCCTTTTTTGGGGGAAAAAGGTATGTTTTATACTCCAACAAATATGATACATACTTGAATCTTCTTAGACAATTAATCCTTTTTGTTCATGGAGTGTTGGAGACAAATGTTCAACTGAATCTAATGAGTTAGTTTGTAATTGCCACATTATTATTTTTATTTTTAAATCAGGGATTCCTATTTCTGAACATCTTTAATAGTTTTTATTTTTTGTAACGTTTAAATGTTAATTAGGAATAGATTTTGATTTTTAAAAAGAGGGATGAGGTGAATTTAGATTAAATGGAAAGGAATAGCAATAACACTTAGACAAATACTGCTTCATAGTTCTATATAACCCTCTTTAAGCAGTTTACAGTCAGCCTATTGCCCCCAACAATCTGGGTCTTCATTTTACTGACCTCAGAAGGATGGAAGGCTGAGTCAACTTTGAGTTGTTCAGGATCGAACTCCTGGCAGTGGGCAGAGTTAACCCAGAATACTACCTTCTAACTAATAATTTTTAACAATTTTAAGTAAAAATTTTAACAATTATTTTGATGCCCCAAGAATGCAGTATATTATTAATTTGCTGATTAATAAGGAGGGCTGAAGATTTACAGATGAGCTTATAGAAAATGGGGTAAAGTATGGTATAAAGATACATTTGGTTGCATTTGGTTGATAAATTGTTAATGTTGAATACACTTGTTGAGGAAGGGAAGAAAAATTGTTTTTCTTATTTCTTATTTTCTTTTTGGGGAGGGGTTGTATACAATATACTAATATATACAATATCTTTTCTTTTTTAATGTATTTTTGATTACTGATTCTATTAGTTTTAACTGTTTAATATGTTTTTTGATAAATTTTATTTTAAAAATGGAATATTGCAGAGAGAACTTTGGACAAAATATAAAAGACAAACACTTTTTTACTGATATTAATGCAAATTCAATAGTACAATATCCTGACTTCGTATTTTCTTTTCTAGACATGGATACATGTATTGAATGTCCACAAGATAAGTACCCAAACAGGAATCAGGATTCCTGTATCCACAAAGTTATTACTTTTCTCATGTATGAAGAAAAACTGGGAACTATTTTGGCTGCTTCCACTCTATTCTGTTCTTTCATCACAGTAGTAATTCTTTGGATCTTTATCATGAATAAGAACACTCCTCTAGTTAAAGCCAACAACCAAGGTCTTACTTATGTTCTCCTCATTGCTCTCCTATTATGTTTCCTTTGTGCTTTGTTATTCATTGGCAAACCCTCCAAGGTGGCATGTGCCCTTCGTCAAACTGCCTTTGGTATCATCTTCTCGGTGGCCATCTCTTGTGTTTTAGCCAAAACCATCATTGTGGTTGTAGCTTTCATGGCCACCAAGCCAGGTTCCAAGATGACCAGATGGGTGGGGAAAAGACTAGGTGGGTCCATAGTATCTTGCTGCTCTTTTATTCAGGTTATGATTTGTATAACTTGGCTGGCAAACTCTCCCCCATTTCCAGATGCTGACATGAATTCAACAACAGATGAAATCATTTTGAAATGCAATGAAGGATCAGTCCTCATGTTTTATTGTGTTTTGGGCTTTATGGGTTTCCTTGCCATTGTCAGTTTCATGGTGGCTTTCCTAGCAAGAAAATTGCCCAACACTTTCAACGAAGCCAAGCATATTACATTCAGCATGTTGATCTTTTGTAGTGTGTGGTTGTCTTTTGTTCCAACCTATCTGAGCACAAAAGGGAAACACATGGTGGCTGTGGAGATCTTCTCCATTATAGCCTCCAGTGCTGCATTGCTGATTTGCATCTTTTCCCCTAAATGCTTTATCATTATTTTTAGACCTGACTTGAACAATAAAAAACAGCTAACAAGTAGAAAACAATAAAAGAGTATGCATGGCCCTTTAATCCTTTTATTCATTCATAAGATCCATGGTGGCACAGTGGTTAGTGCAGTACTGAAATCTACTTCTGCTGACTACTGGCTACAATTTGGTAGTTCATATCTCACCAGGCTCAAGGTTGACTCAGCCTTCCATCCTTCCGAGGTGGGTAAAATGAGGACCCAAATTGTTGGGGTAATATGATGACTCTGTAAACCACTTAGAGAGGGCTGTAAAGCACTGTAAAGTGGTATAAAAGTCTAAGTGCTATTGCTATAATCTTATACCCATGCACCTGACAAAAGTTCTACTAAACTCTGGACTAAACTCTGGACTCTCTGCTTCAATCAGTATCGCATCCTTATTTAAAGTATTGCATTCTCCCACAGTAGTTCCCAAGTACAATCCAAAATAATATTAACCCATAAAGTCCTGGCTTATATTTTTTTGCAATCTGAGTGTTCCCTACAACAATCTAGGTCTTCATTTTACCAACTTTGGAAGGATGGAAGGCTGAGTCAACCAAGAATATGTGAAGATGAGGAATTCCATCTTTATGTACTTCATTATGATGTAACAATACAAATTGTATATGTAACTGGTTAGGCTGTTCCATGCCTAAAACTTTTAATGAAACTAAGCATATTACCTTATTGGTCTTTTTCACTGGGTGTCTGTTTTCTTTGTTTCAACATATCCTAGCACAAAAGAAAAATATATGATTGTTGTGGAGATCTTCTCTATTACAGTCTCCAATGATGGTTACTGATCTGCATAGTTTTCCACAAATGCTATATAATTTTGTTGAGACCTAATCTGAATAAAAGAGGGCAGCTAACAAGGAAAAAGTAATAACAATATATAGAATTGCATGATGCTTTGATATTTACTCATTAATTTAGGATCCTGTCACTATAAACTTCATGGCATTGGGCCATGTTATTAAATGGAGTACCTCCTCTGGATTACATGCCCAACCCTTCATACCATCAGAGGTATGTTGCTGTCCCATCTGCTAAGAAATTACATCCTTATACAGGAGACAAATAGTTTCCACTGTGGTATATTATAAGGAGAGGTTGCATTCCATGCAATGTAGATATTAGATATCTGTCTTTGTCTTTGGCCATACCTTGGCTCATTTTGAACATTATGAAAACTTCACCTCTCACAAACTTTTCCACCCTCTTTGAAGAAGATGATGTTAATGATGAGCCTGACTCTTGGTGATTCTATGGGCTATTCAGTTGAGTCTGACTCTTGGTGATTCCATGGGCCCAGTCACTCCAGTTCTTCCAATCTTCCTTCCTTGAAATTAACATTCATTTTCAAATATTACAATTTGAGTTTTTCACTTGATAAACATACTTTGTCAGTGAGCCACACCCTCTTCTCAGAAAGAAAAAGAAACATTGTACCTTTACAGGGAGGATACCTGAGAAGAGGGTGTGGCTCACTGACAAAGCCTTATAAGGCAGAAATAGTTATCTGAGTCTCCCAAAGGGCAGCACAGAGTCTGCTGTCTGTTAGCAAGAAACAAAAAGCCCAGAAACGTGTGAATGAGATTTCACAGAACCAGGGCTGTATAACATCTTAGCTTACGTAGGTAAAATCTGGCTAGAAAGAATATGCACATAAAAGCCTACGAAAAAGAAAGAAAAAGAAACATTGTACTTTTACAGGGAGGATACCTGAGAAGAGGGTGTGGCTCACTGACAAAGCCTGATAAGGCAGAAATAGCTATCTGAGTCTCCCAAAGGGCAGCACAGAGTCTGCTGTCTGTTAGCAAGAAACAAAAAGCCCAGAAACGTGTGAATGAGATTTCATAGAACCAGGGCTGTATAACATCTTAGCTTACGTAGGTAAAACCTGGCTAGAAAGAATATGCGTATATATATGTGTGTGTGTGTGTGTGTGTGTGTGTGTGTGTGTGTGTGTAGGTCTTTGGTTATTCGGGTCTTCTCCCACGTAAAATTGGAAGTGTCTTGGCGACGTTTCGACGAAGTCTCATTCGTCATCTTCAGGCTGGTGTTCTCGGCTTCGTGCTTATATATATAAGTTTTCACAGGTATATATGTGTGTATAGTTAATATTTCGGGTTTCTTCCCGTGTAATTGTGGATATATCCCTAAAAGGGTAGAAGTGACATAAAAAGACTCCTCACATAAGCCTTATGATGGCAGATGAGATTCTGTTGAAACGTCGCTTCTACCCTTTTAGGGATATATCCACAATTACACGGGAAGAAACCCAAAATATTAACTACACACACACACACACACACACACACATATTATTTTGACCAGGGGTCCCCTACCCCCAGTCTGTGAACTAGCACTGGGTCACAGAAATAAACAAAGCCACATCTGCAGGATGAAGGCAGCACACGAAATCATGCCCTCTCTGGTCTGCAGAAAAACCTCTCTCCATGGAGCAGGTCAGTGGTGGTATTCAGCCGGTTCAGACGGGTTTGGGCAAACCAATAGTGGTGACCTGCGGGTTCAAGCTGACTCTCTAATAATAGCAAAATTTGCTGGAAGTCTAAAGATAAATGTGTATTCAGTGTCAGGGTTCCAAGGAACACCCCCAACAAAATAAAACTCCGAGGTCTGAGGTCCCTCAAAGTTCCAATTTATTAGCGATGTCAGGTTGGCACATCTGGGAAAACCCAAATCTGAAAGCTTCCAGGTTTCCCCCACCCAGCTAAGAGTTCGCAGCCCTGCCCCACACCCACAAGTTCATCACATTGTCCAATCAACTCTTCACACTCAGCTGGATACAATCTTCTGATAGTCTGCATTAGATGCAGGCAAAAGTCCTTGAATACGGAATGTTGTTATGACTAACTTTCTACCACTCCAACAACAACCCCCCTCCCAACTTCCCCAGCTAAAATATGTGGCAGTTTAGAAGCAAAAAAGAAAATTGTCTTTCAAAACTGACAGACTTCCCCCCCTCAAGAAAGGAATGCATCCTGGGAAAAGACTGAAGTCAGGGGTTAATACAATTAGTACATTAACCCCCTGTCCCCCCCCCCCCAGGAGGATCCTTAGGCTTATCAGGGAAGTTATCAAGAAATTGCCTAACTAAGGTGTCTGCCTGAACATCCCAACTCTTCACCCACAAGGGTGTCTTCAGACAAGGGGTACTCCTTCCAATGAACCAAATATTGGAAACTTCCCCTCTGCAATCTAGAGTCCAAAATCTTCTTCATCACATAATGAGTCTCAACCTGCATGACAATCGGCTTTGGGGGAGCAGCAGGTTGAAGTTTCAATTTCAACCACATCTTCTAAATGTGATTACCTGTGTTATTGCACTTTATTGTCTCTTTTCCTTATATTCTTGTTTTACATACAGCTTTAGTCTATTAAATAACTACATCTTTCTTTCTTTTTTTTAACAGACTCAGATGACTGTTTCCAATGTCCAGAAAATCAGTATCCCAATGTGGATCGCAATCTGTGCCTTCCAAAAGGTATCAGCTTCCTGTCATTCAAAGAACCTTTGGGAATCACACTCACTCTTTCTGGACTTTTGTTTTCTTTCCTCACAGTTTTTGTGTTTTACATCTTTATTAAGTACCAGGAGACTCCTATTGTCAAAGCCAACAACCAGAATCTCAGCCACATTCTCCTAATTTCCCTCTTATTTTCTTTCCTTTGCACATTGCTTTTCATTGGACAACCCACTGAGTTTATGTGTCTCCTTCGACAAACAACTTTTGGCATAAACTTCTCAATAGCCGTTTCTTCAGTTTTGGCCAAGACCATCATTGTGGTTCTTGCCTTCATGGCCACCACACCAGGAGCTGGGAAGAGAAAATTGTCTGGGAAACACCTGGCCAGTTCCATTGTTCTTTCCTGTTGCTTCATTCAAGCCTTGATTTTCAGTGTGTGGTTAGTAACTGCTCCCCCCTTTCCTGATGTTGACATGCACTCCATGATGGAAGAAATTATCCTGGAATGCAATGAAGGCTCTATTACCATGTTTTACATTGTCTTGAGCTTTCTGGGCTTTCTGGCTATTATCAGCTTCACAATGGCCTTCCTGGCCAGGAATTTGCCTGACAGTTTCAATGAAGCCAAGTTTATCACCTTCAGCATGTTGGTCTTCTGCAGTGTCTGGGTGTCCTTTGTTCCAACTTATTTAAGCACAAAGGGCAAATACACAGTAGCTGTGGAGATCTTTTCCATCTTGACTTCCAGTGCTGGTTTATTGTTCTGCATCTTTCTCCCCAAAATTTATATTATTGTACTAAAACCTGAGTTGAACAGCCAAAAGCACCTAAGGAGTAAAATTAAAAATAATTCTAATCAATGTCTAAACCCAAAGATTTACTATCCTGTTTGATCCTTAAAACAAGCACCATTCTGGGTGCCATAGCACAAGGAGTACAGCGTCGTCAGTGAGCCACACCCACTTCTCAGATATCCTCCCTGTAAAGGTACAATGTGTCTTTTTCTTTTTCGTACCTTTACAGGGAGGATATCTGAGAAGTGGGTGGGGCTCACTGACGACGCCTTAAAAGGCAGAAATAGCTATCTGAGTCTCCCAGAGAGCAACACAGAGTTGCAGTTTGTCAACCGAAAAAAAGGCCCAGAAGCTTGTGAATGAGATTTCACAGAACCAGGGCTGCAGAACAACTTAGTTTACGTAGGTAAAACCTGGCTAGAACGAATATGCACATAAAAGCCTACGAAAAAGAAAAAGACACACACACACACACACACACAGATATATATATATATATATATATAGATAGATAGATAGATAGATAGATAGATAGATATAGATATAGATATAGATATAGATATAGATATAGATATAGATATAGATATAGATATAGATATATAGATATATAGATATATAGATATATAGATATATAGATATATAGATATATAGATTTTCTCAGGTTTTCGCGGGTGTTTGTATGTAGGTCTTTGGTTATTCGGGTCTTCTCCCACGTAAAATTGGAAGTGTCTTGGCGATGTTTCGACGAAGTCTCATTCGTCATCTTCAGGCGAGTGTTCTCGGCTTCGTGCTTCCAGGAGCAATTGGAAGCACGAAGCCGAGAACACTTGCTCCTGGAAGCACGAAGCCGAGAACACCAGCCTGAAGATGATGAATGAGACTTCGTCGAAACGTCGCCAAGACACTTCCAATTTTATGTGGGAGAAGACCCGAATAACCAAAGACATACATACATATATATATATATATATATATATATATATATATATATATATATAACGATTGTATACCAAGTTGAGTAGGATCATTAAGTCAGTATGGAAGTTAATAAATAAATAAGCATTAAGAAATTAAGCATCAATTGATTAGCCATTTTGATGGCACATGATGCAAGATGTTCCTGTATGTCAGATCAACAATAAATCTTTTATTTTTATAACTTTATTATTATAATTGTCCTTGTGTCATTTTATTTATTTGCATTTATTTAACAGATTAGCAGAATAAAAATAGTTTACCTATATCATCTGGTAGATTATGGGAGTATAGTAAAGGTAAATACCAGTGGTGAAATCCAAATTGGTTTACTACTGGTTCTGTGGGCGTGGCTTGGTGGATGTGGTGTAGCTTGGTGAGCGTGGCTTGGTGGGCATGGCAAGGGAAGGATACTGCAAAATCCCCATTCCTTCCTCACTCCTGGGGCAAGGATAATGCAAAACCTCCATTCCCACCCCACTCTGGGGCCAACCAGAAGTGGCATTTGCTGGTTCTCTGAACTACTCAAAATTTCCACTACCAGTTTTCCAGAACCTGTTAGAACCTGCTGGATTTCACCTCTGCCCTGTGCCCCCAGACACGTGAATGATACCATCTTGTTGTTTTGCTAGCTGATCCATAATCATTTGGTATACTTTTTTTCTGATCTTGATTTAGAAGTGGCTTCTTGTCCACGATATATGAACTAAACTGTTTGACGTTGTGGTTCTTTTCTTGCATGTAATCTGCATGAAGTACGTCATGTCAGTCTCATAGTGATGCAGGCAGGCCGATTTGCAGTAATGTTTTATTGATCATGGCCATACATTTGACCCCAAGAATAATCAAAGCCTTATTGAAAATGTTCGGACCAAATGTGATTTCAAATGTTGGATTTTCCCCCTTACCAGAGGGAGCCCCCTTGTGGAGTACTGTGAAGCCATTACAATGACAACTCCACTGTGCTATACGGTAGAAGCCATTTTAAGGCAGTCCATTAGAAGCCAATTTAAGGCACAACAGGCTGTATCTTAACAGAACACACATGCCGAGGGGTGTTAGAGGTGTTTTACCCCCCACAGTATTTCTTTCCAGACAATAAGTCATCTGTGTACGAAGTTTGGTTGAAATTGCTTGAGGCGTTCCAGAGTTATGCTGGAACATACACACACAAACAAATCCATTTTTTTATATATAGATTATGCAGATAGTTTACTGAGTGACTGTTGCTGGAAAATCACATTAGATGGGCTTCAGTTCTGGAAAAATCGGGAGGGGGATAGCAATAGTGAATAGTCTAGCTTAAGAGAACCCAAAAAGGTTTGTCCCAGTGGTGAAATCCAAATTTTTTACTACTGGTTCTGTGGGCATGGCTTGGTGGGCGTGGTGTGGCTTGGTGGATGTGGCAGGGGAATGATACTGCAAAATCTCCATTCCCACCCCACTCCAGGGGAAGGATATTGCAAAATCTCCATTCCCATCCCACTCTGGAGCTAGCCAGAGGTGGTATTTGCCAGTTGTCCAAACTACTCAAAATTTCCGCTACCGGTTCTCCAAACTGCTCACAATTTCCGCTACTGGTTCTACAGAACCTGTCAGAACCTGCTGGATTCCACCCCTGATTTGTCCCAGGAATGAGCAAAACAGCTGAGAGCTTTTATTGAGGAAGGGACTTTTGAAATCTGTGTTTTTGAGCTTTGGGTTTGATCATACTATGAACTTTGCAGAATCATTACATGAAACTACAGAAAACACATCTTGTAACATCAGTTTGTAACATTATGGGGAATGCACAAATAGACCAGTTTGCCAGGACCAAATAATTGATTAAGTGATTGAAAGCATTTATTTACTGTTGGCTTCACAAAGACTCTCCCTTCTTTCATATCTGCATTGTCTTCTTTTCTTTTCTTTTTTTCATCCTTTTTTTTTTTGTTTGTTTGTTTTTGGTTTTTTTTTAGACTTGCTATCATCCATTGCAAATTTCTTTATTGCTTAGTGGTAGCCAGAGACATTTTCCCCCACTGAAAGATGACAAACAAAATGCTCATTCTTGTTCAGGGTTTCCAAGGCCTGGGATTCTAAGTTAGTGATTACCTCAAATCTAATGACTAGTATTAATTTTGATTGTCAGGAGACATGGAGGTACCTAGAGTGGATCAAAAACTGTTAATACACCATGCTCCATTCCTATCTGCAATTAAATTTAACCAATGATTTTTGCCTTAAAATCTAAATTTCCCATCCTCTTCATATACACATGCACACACTCATGAAGACCAAGTAGATTTTTGGGGGTTCTTAAATTGGAAATCTAGTAACACACACACACACGCATACACAAAAGTTGGGTGTGAATTCCGAATGAATTGTTTCATTTTATGTGGTGTGTCTGCCACATTCCTGGCAATACTTTGGCCACAAGTGATATGTAACATTTCTCACAGTAAATGCAGCACTGCTGATCCTCTGCCTATTCTTCACAAGCAATACCAGGCAGGGGACATCAACATTGCTGGCATCATTTCTCAGATCCACCTGTTTTACATGATGATGGACTTCAAGAAACCTCCTTCTAGTGACCTCTTTGAAGATATTTTGTAAGCGTTCAATGATGGCAAGATGCATGCATGTAAAGCAGATGCTATTGTGAGTAAGAGTTAAGAGCATTGCTTCAATTGTATCACATATGCCTCATGCTCACATCTATGTAGATATCTAGCATAAAGGGTGCCATTTGGCCTTGATATAAGGCTGAGTACTTTATGTAGAGTATGACATTTTATTTTATGTAGACTATAAAATAATCGCTGATTATGTAATATATGCATGTACTGTATTCACTGGCTTTGGGTAAACATATATGTAATGATTTTATGGCATTTATACTTCTATATAATTATAGCCTTCATCTGTTTGATAGATCTGGTATTGCCAAACAAAGAATGTTAGAAAACAGATATTTATTTTTGTTGAGATAATGGTTAGAATGCCCTTTTTCCATTACCTTAAAGTCATAAATGTTAGATTTAGACAGGGTCTAGTCTCTGGATATATTATACCATATACTCAATTTAATTATATTTTTGTATAGACAAATTTATCCAAAGAGTACTTCGTCTGTCATAATATGAAAGCTGTATGAAGGGAGCTACGAGCAAAATTTTCTTCCTTAATAATCTCTCTGTGTCTCTCTGTCTCTCTCTGTCTCTCCCTCTCTATCTATCTTAGATTTGTTTGCCACTCATCTCTTTTCAAGATGACTCTGGGTGGCTTACAAACATTAAATTCCAATAAGACCTTGAATAATAAATATTCCTAACAGCAGTAATAAATTACATTTACAAAGATAGGGGGAAGAGAGGGAATGGGGTAGGGGGGCAGTAGGGTCTTCTCTTAATCCATCAACCATATTTGATGAACATCCTAAACTAATCAAACATGGAGAAGTGTTCTATTCATGCCATGTAGATCTTTCCAGACAAAAGATGGAATTGAAGAAAAGCTGAATGGCAAAGAAGTCCATGTTGATTTCACTAGCAATAGCCATTTAAAAAATGGCCCAGTGATTGGTGATCTCTGTAGACATCCTGACCAAGCATCACTGGCATGCTAATACACTCCTAGAAAAAAATATTGGAATACCAGGCAGGAGCAACCTGGTTAATCTGATGATTATCATTTTTTTTAAAAAAAGGGCTTTGATTATTTTAATAGCTAATAGGAGTAGTATGAATCAAACCTATTGTTTCATACACATATACCAACACCTCATACAGTATTATCACTGAAAGGATAGGCAAAATAGACAACATATTCAGAGTTAAATATATTATAGCAGTGCATGTAACTCTCTCTTCAGAGTCATAACTCAGATTTACCAACATATCCTCGCTTTAATATTTGCTGCCAAGGAGATCAATACTAATCCCCAGATTTTACCCAATGTTACACTCGGCTTCCAAAACTATTTTATTTCAAAATGGATGTATCATGCATCAATGGAACTCCTTTCGTCTAAAGGCAGATTAATCCCTAATTACAACTGTGACATCCACAAATATCCAGTAGCAATAATTGGAGGACCTGACACTGAAGTATGTCTTCATGTGGCCATGATTCTGCACATCTACAAGTTTCCTCAGGTAACCATGTATATGGAGTACATATACAATCTGGTTAAATATAACATTCCTTTTAAATAAGACTTGGTACCTGGAAGAAAGTAAACCATAACTAAAATCAAGAGACATATTTTTCTTTCACGTCTATGAAATATACATTGTTAATGGCTGCTCCTTTTTCAATTGTATGTGTAATAATTTTGGAGAACCTCATGATATTAGCAAAACCTAGAACATTCACCAAATGTTACTGGATACATTTACAGGGCATACTTAATAACTGAATTTATCCTTGAGTTCACACAACAGACTGAACCATATGTCCAGATTTATAAAGTATAGGAAGAGACAAAGAAATGTAAGCAAATTTAAGACTAGCGAAGATTGATTAGTGTGCACAATTGATTTTAAAAGTTTATGCTTGAAAGTATTCAAGGAACTCAACTGCCAAATCTAAAACTGTTATTATGAAATGGAACTAAACTTTTGTGTTGTGCACTATAATTAGAAAAATAATATTGACACACTTTAAAAAATAATATATCAAAGTTTATTGTCTCCTTTTTAAACTCTTCCTTATTTTCTATAGTTGATGTATGGCTCTACTCCAACAACAAATAAGCACAAACAGGATGGTTTCTATCACCAAATGTTTCCAAATATGGATTTTCAGTATAAGGGGATTCTTCAGTTACTGAAGCATTTTATGTGGACATGGATTGGGGTCTTGTGTATGAATAATGACAACGGGGAGAAGTTTGTACAAAATGTGGTCCCCATGTTTGCCAAGAGTGGAATCTGCTTTGACTTCATTGAAAGATTTCCCTTAATTTCTTATTCTACTGACATTCACGCTATGGTGAAAGAAGGGATGATAATGTACAGTATTGTGATGAACAGCACTGTCAATTCAGTGTTGATTCAAGGTGAAATTGATGTAATGATAATTTTGAGAATGATTCCTGCTATGTCAAAATATGAAGAGGTACCCTTACAAGGGAAGAGTAAAATCTGGATTATGACAGCCGAAATGGATTTCACGTCTCTTCCCTTTCAGAGATGGGAAGACCTAGATTTTCTCCATGGTGCTCTATCCTTTGCAGTTCATTCAAGAGATGTCCTAGGGTTTCGGGAATTTCTTCAGATGAGAAAGCCAAACTTCAATCAAGAAGATAGCTTTATTGGGGTTTTCTGGAAGGAGGCATTTGGATGTGTATTCCCAGACTCCATAGTGGAGGAGAAACACAACTCCATGATGGAAAGTCAACCAATCTGCACTGGGGAGGAGACGCTAGAGACCCTCCCAGCATCAATTTTCGAAATGGACATGACTGGCCACAGCTATAGTGTCTACAATGCAGCCTATATTTTGGCACAGGCAATACACACTGTTCAGTCGACCACCTTCAAATACAGAGCAAGAATAGGCAAACTAAAACTTTTTGAATTTCTCAAACTTCACCCATGGAAGGTAATATCTCAAGGACACTGAGAGGTATCAAGTATAGCTCTCTTTATAGCTTTATCTCTATCTCATCATAGCAGACAAATTACATATTTACCTGTAGTTCAATGTCATTTTGCTTTGGTCATAGTGTATTTCCTCTCCAATTAAAAAAGATTTCATTTTCTTGCCAGTAAAATTAATAGAAGCACAAATAAGTTAATGCAACTATAATTATTGTTATACTTACTACATATATTATTATTATTATTATTATTATTATTATTATTATTATTATTATTATTATTATTATTACTTTTACTATATTTGTTGGGTTTTTTGCTAAAATGAAATACCTGGACAATACACTGTTTTCAAAATACTTTAAAATATTTATATATAAATAAAAAAGATATTACAAAAAAAAGATATCAGCTACATCCAAAAACATTTATTTCTGATATTTCTGAAATGAAATTAGACTTTCACTATTTTATAGACCTTGATGAATTGTTTGTTTCTTCTGTTTCTTCTTACTTTATGTTTTTGTTTTCTAGCTCAATGAAATTGTAAGAAGCATCTCATTCAATAATACTGCAGGAGAAACACTATCTTTCAATCAAAATGGAGAACTAGATGCTGGATTTGATGTCATCAACTGGGTCACCTTCCGAAATAAATCCTTTTTAAAAGTCAAAGTTGGTAGAATAGGATCTATGACTTCCCAAGAGGACATGTTAATGATCCACAAGGAAGCCATCATTTGGCCAATCAGGTTTAACCAGGTTGGGGTGAAATTCATGTTTAGATAATCCAGGATAACATTACCTTCTAGACTGAATAAATATGAGATGTGGAATATTTGTCTCCTGATGCTGGAACTAAGAGATGTGCTAGGGATATATTGTACTGATTAATATTATAGGGAAGGATGTTTAGCAATATTGCTTCCAAGTCATAAAAAGTTCAGCAGTGATATAATAACATAACCATTTGAATAAAGCTTTTATACAATTATATAGTATTGGAAAGGGGAATCAATTCAATGTAACCAATAAGAATCTACATATCAGAACAAATACCTCTCTTTCAACCTACTTCCCTATTCCATGATGACCTTTGTAGAATACAATCCACTCCATTAATATAATCATGTTGTTGTTGTTAGTTGTGAAGTCATGTCTGACTCATCACAACCCCATGGACAATGTTCCTCCAGACCTTCCTGTTTTCTGGAAAGGTTATTTTTATTGCTTTCTAAATTTTCAAAACCTCTATCAGATTTTTCTTTATATCTGACAACAAGTTCTTGTTCCAAGTCTCATTTGTTTTTCTCAAGAAAATTTTACTGTATATCCTGTTTTGCAACATATTTTGCTGGGAACAGATTGTTCTTTTTTAAAAAATAATAATAATATTTTTTTAACATAGACAAACATAAAACACAAATACATGTAAACACATATACATTAATACAATACAAAAAACAAACAAAAAACAACAACAACAAAAAACTCCTAACTCCTAAGAAGCTATCGCATTGGTGGTTAATTTCTACTTCACCTATTAATTCTTTATTTAACAATTTGCATATTTGCTTGTTTGCACTTTGACACATTTATGCATATCCAACTGTAGCTTTCTACAACTCATATTAACCATTTATGTATACCTTCCTACAGTTTTTCTCATGTGCCTATTTCTGTGCTTCTTGTTTTAGGTTCTGCTTGCATCTTAGTTTCCTGGTCCTATCTTTCCCTCTAGCCATGAGTACCATCTTTGCCAAACTATGTAGTAATCAGTGTCCTCCTTCTCTTGGAGCTCTTTAGTGAGCCTATCCATTTCTGCACATTCAGTTATTTTTGCAATTATTTTTCCTTCTGTTGGTAATAGTTCGGATTTCCAATTTTGAGCGTACACTATACGTGCCACTGTCAGAATGTGAATAGTAAGGTATTTTATCTCTTTAGTATATTGTGGTGTGGTCATTCCAAATAGAAAAAATTCTGGTTTCATTTCGACCTTTTGCTTGGTTATTTCTTCAATTATTCTCTTAATTTCTTGCCGGTAGTGTTGCGCCTTTCTACAAGACCACCAGAGATGATAATATGACCCCTTTTGTGACTTGCATTTCCAACACATTGGTGATATATTTGGAAGCATTTTAGCCAAGCGTGGCGGTGGGAGGTGCCATCTGTAGAATATCTTGTATAAATTTTTTTTGTATGGGATCGACATTGTCATCTTATGATTTTCTGCCCATAACTTGTCCCATCTATCCAATTCTATGTTGTGACCTATATTTCTTGCCCAGCTTATCATATTTTCTTTTACCGTTTCCTCCTCTAATTTGTACTTTATTAAATATCCATAAATTTTAGTTATCATTTTCTCATCTGTGCCTTTTAGTATTTTATCCAGATCATTTGGTTGGGTTTGAAATCCATATTTTATCCGGTCTGCTGAGAATTTTGACTCTATTTGGCAGTATGGCCACCAATCGATAACTATACCCCGGCTTTCCAATTCTTGTCTCGTATATAAGTTCCCTTCACTGCTCAGTAATTCTTGATATTTCCTCATCTTTCCTATTTCTATGGTATTTGGATAAATTAGTGCTTCCATGGGGGACAGCCATCGCGGGATTTTACTATAATGTTGCTTTCTGATGCCTTGCCACGTTTTGTATAGTGAGCCTCTGATCAAGTGTCTCTGGAAATACCCATGTTGCTTGTCTGTGCCTTCCCACAGAAAGGCATGCCAACCTTGACTCAAATCGAATCCCTCTAAATATAACGTTCTCCTGTTTGATAAGTCTATCCATTCTCTAATCCAATTTAGCGACACTGCCTTGTAGTATAGCTCCCAGTCCGGTAAACCAAGGCCTCCTTTCTCCTTAGTATCCTGTAAACATTTTATTTTAATTCTGGCCTTATTTCCTTGCCAAATGTATTTCATTATTGTTTTATTGAGATCCTTGAAGAAATCTTTTCCTGGGCCAATTGGTATCACTTGAAAGAGGTAGAGGAGGCTTGGTAGTATGTTCATTTTTTACTGACGCTATTTTACCTAAGAATGACAGTTGTACCTTATTCCATATTTCCAAGTCTTTTTTAATTTGTTTCATCAATTTAATGTAATTATCCTCTCTAATAGTTGTTGCTTTTGTAGTGAGCCAAATTCCCAGATATTTTATTTTCTTTACAATTTGTATTCCTAATTCTTCTTCCAGTTTTATCTCTTGTGTCTTTGTCATGTTTTTGGTCAGGACTTTGGTTTTTTGCCTATTAATTTTGAGTCCCGCCACTTTGCCGTACTCTTTTATCTTCTCTAATAGTTTAGTTCCTGCTACTTCTGGTTGTTCCACTATGAACACCACGTCATCGGCGAAGGCCTGTAATTTATATTCCTCTTTCTGAATCCTCAGTCCTTTTATTTCTTCTTCCTTTCTTACCTCATTTAGTAGACTTCTAATGATATTATGAACAATAGGGGTGATAGTGGGCATTTTTGCCTTACCCCTTTTTGTATATTTATTTTTTTCTGTCATGTCCCCATTAATTGTAATTCTCACTGTCTGGGAACAATATACTTTCTTAACCATTTTTAAGAATTTGTCGCCGAAATCCATAAACTCTAATTGTGCTATAAGAAATTTCCAATTCAAATTGTCAAATGCCTTTTGCACATCAAGAAAGATTAAGGCTACCTGTTTGTCAATTTTTTGCTCATAATATTTTAAGACATTTATAATTGTCCTCATATTATTTTTTATCTGTCTTCTTGGGACAAAGCTGTTTTGATCGGAGTGTATATAATTGTGTATAATTATTTTCAGTCTTTGTGCTATAATTGTCATGAATAATTTGTAATCGACATTTAACAACGAAATCGGTCTATAGTTTTTAACCTTAATCGGGTCCGTATCTTCCTTGGGGATGAGTGAGATAATTGTTTCTGTCCAAGATTTAGGTGTTTCTGCTTCCAGCAATGCGTCGTTGAGGACCTGAAGAAGTAATTCATCTGTTGCAGACTGACAGTTTTTATAAAATTCGGTTGGAATTCCATCTGGGCCCGGGACCTTGTTCTTCTGTTTCTTTCGGGCCTCCATCAACTCTATAATTGTGATCGGTTTATTTGATATATCTATGTGGGTTTCCTCCAATTTTAGGATATTTGCTTTTTGCAAGTATTCCTTAATATCTTGGTCTTGAATCTCATCTTGTGTGTAGAGGTTTTGGTAGAATTCCTTAACTATACGCTTTTTATCTAGGTTCATGCTGTATATTTGTCCTGCTTCATCTTGCAGTTGATATATTATTCTCCTCTCCCTCTCTTTCTTCAGTCTATACGCCAATCAACAACCTGTTTTGTTTGCGTGTTCGAAATATTTCTGCTTTGCCATTTTCATTTTCTGCGCGATTTCTGTTTGCGTAATTAAATTCAACATATGTTTAGTAAGGTTCAGTTTTGCCCTTATTGTTTTATCGTCAGGCTGTTTATGTAATTGTGACTCGTATATGTTAAATTCTTCTAATAGGTTTTTCCTCTTTTGTTGTTTGCCTTTTTTGTTGTTGTTGTTGTTGTTGTATATGCTATGGTGAGGCCTCTTATATAGGCTTTTGTAGTGTCCCACAGATTCTATAATGAGGTCTGCTCCTTTGTGTTTATTTGGAAAAATATTTTGAGTTCGTTCTCCATCATCCATACATACTCTTTATCTTTTATTATTACAGTGTCCATCATCCACCTCTTTTGCTTACGCTGTCCTTTCCATATTATTTTTATAGGATTGTGATCGGCCCATGTATTCAGTATGATTTCGATATTTTGTAATTCCTTTCTAAGATCTGGCATCATCCAAGCCATGTCAATCCTCTACCATGACTGGTGCGGATTTGAGTAAAAGGTGTATTGTTTAGATTGTTTGTTGGTCTCTCTCCATCCATCATATAGTTGTAATTCTTCAGTCATGTCTTTAAATGTATCTGGTAGGGTTCTCTTTCTAGTTTTACTTTGTTTATTATTTCGATAATCGTCTTGTAAATTCACAATTGCGTTAAAATCCCCGACAATACTCCAAGTCTTTGATTGTGTCGTGTAGTTTCTTATAGAATTCCCTCTGGTTCCCGTTAGGTGCATATATGGATGCTAGTAGTATTATCTTTGTTTCTGTTTGTATTTCCGTTATTAAAATACGTCCTTCCGTATCTGTATATATCTGTTTAGCTTTTAAATGATTTTTGATGTATGTTGCCACTCCTCTCTTTTTACTATCTCCTAAAGATGTATATAGTCTTCCTAATTTTTGGTTTTCCAAGAGTATTTGTTGCTGCCTTTTAATATGTACTTCTTGTAATGTTATAATATCAAAGTCCAATTTTTGCAATTTTGTGAATATATATTTCCTTTTCCTTGGTGAATTGAGTCCATTTATATTAATCAATATGATTTTTAATTCTCCTTCCATCTCTATCGGATTTATCTGTTTGTTATTTTCAACTTTGTTGTGTTTCTGGTAACCCTTTGAGTCTTTTCCCTCGTTCTCTCTCTCTCCATTCTTTCTCTCTCCAATCTTTTTTTATCTTCCTGATCTTTTTCTTCTCTCTCCATCCGTTGTATCTCTTGTTTCCTAGATTCCGTTTCTCCTCT
Source organism: Arizona elegans (assembly GCA_022577455.1). NCBI lineage: Eukaryota > Metazoa > Chordata > Lepidosauria > Squamata > Colubridae > Arizona > Arizona elegans. The sequence continues at coordinate 5,029,753 of JAKOOJ010000021.1, read as the reverse complement.
CGTCTCCTGTTCCTCTTCACTGGTGAAATGTTGTTCAAAAAAGTCTTGAGCCTTTTCTAAATTATCAATCCTATATTTTCTTTCGTCCCAGGAGATAAGTAGGCCTTCCAGTAATAGCCAGCGAAATTTTATTTTGAATTTATTTAGCTGGGTAGTTAGAAAATTATAGTTTCTTCTTTGGTCTCTAGTTCTTCTGGGTATTTGTTTGAGAGTTAAAATTTCTCTTCCCTTATACGTGGTTGTCTCTTCTCTCATTTTCCTGTAAATCGCTTCCTTGACAGATTTCTTCGTAAATCTTATATGAATTTCTTTGGGTAGTTTATTCCTTCTTGCGTAGTTCGTGTACACCTTATATATTTCATCAATTCCGTTTCGCAATTCTTCCTTGTCCATCTGGGTTGCCTTTGCCAATATCTCAATCATTGTTTCAATTAGGTCTTCATCCTTTTGTTCTTCTACATTTTGGAATCATAGATAGAAAGAAGCCTTCTCCATTTCGAGGTAGGTTAATGCGTCCTAAGTTTCCTTATTAAATGCCCCTTGGTCCTGTTCCATCCTTTCCATTCTGTTGGTCATATGTTCTATTTTTTCTTCCACCTTATGGATCATCTGCTCATTTTCCACTATATTTTGTTGAATTTGTTCTATCTTCTCATCCATTTTTTTGAAATCATCTTTTATTTCACTTACGTCCAACCTCAATTCTTTGTGATTTTTTTCTTGTTTCTTCATGGTTGTGTGCCATCGTTTCCTGCGTTCTGTTCATACCTTCCTGGATCATTGCTAGTGCAGAATGGATATTCTGTAAGTTAAGGGCAGGGCTCGTCTTTTCCTTTTCTGTAGTTTCAATTACGTTTTGTTGAGTTGGCGAGGCCATGAGTATCATTTGGCTCGATGGTGTTTTCTTACTTGCTTTAGTTGTTATTGTTGTACTTGTAGTTGCCATTATTATTTCCTTTTTATTATTTCCCAGAATTTCATATACTAGTCAATGTTTATAAATCTGGTTCTTGGAGTTGGACCCAGATTTATTTTTCACTTTTCTGTGGTCTTTCAATATTCCTCAGGGTTTGTGAGACAACAATGAGGGAAACTAAGGGAGGGGGGGTTGAGGGAAAAGTATAGTGTTCTAACAATCCATCAATTAATTATCCTTAATATTAAATATTTAAATACTTACTATAACTCTTATACTATTAAATAAGAATCAATTGCTATTGGTTTCTAATTTGTCTAAGAAGGTAAGGGGGTATAATTTATATAAATATAGTTAATATACTATAAACTAAGTCTTTGACTCTAAATAAATAAGGACTGGCTAGCAAATTAATAATTCACTTAATATACTTAATATACACTTAATATAAATAAAATTATGCTATGTGATCATATATAAAAATAAGTTTCCAGAGCAAATGTATATTTTATATATATATATATATATATATATATATATATATATATATATATATATATATATATATATATATATATATATATGTCTTACTTCCAATAAATATCAATTACTGTTGGCTTCTAATTTATCTAGCATACATATATAGATATACTTTTTGTAGTTATAATGAATATGGTATGATCTAAATCTCTGATTCTAAGTATATAAAGACAAGTTGCCAGAACAATAATTCACTTAATAAATACAAGGTTATACTGTGCAATCATATATAAGAATAAATTTCCAAAGCAACATAAATATATATATGACTATTACTTCTTAATCACTGTTGACAATTAATAGATAGTCTTAGTCACAAATCTTTGATTTTTTCTTCTTTTGAAATTTCTTCCCACACTCATTGCTTTCTCCTTCTTCTTTGAATGTCTTGCGCCCCAACAATTCTTATATTGAGTATCCGATTATAATCTAAACCAACTTCCTTTCAATTGTCAGTGATTCCAATATCTTAATATATCTGAGTATTATCCAGTTATTCCATAGTCCTCAGTTCCAGTCTTCCCAAGCAGTAAACGGCAGGAAAAACAATATTATAGATCCAGTATACTCCACGTTCGTTCGTACTTTTTCTTCCCTTTTATGTATATCCAATACACACCAAATATGCGAATGTCAAACGTCTGCTTCTCTAGGTAACTTGATCCAATTATCTCGTTATCTTATTGTCCAATTATACAATTGACTCACTCTTATTAAAAAAGCCTTTGTCCGAGCTATCCGGTAGGTAAAAGTAAAAGTATTGTAAATCCCAAGCTCGCCATGTTCTCTCTGCTGTCAATCAATATGGCTTCTCCGTCTTTTCTTCTTTGTATATCCGGAGGTCTGGTAATCCTCCCATCAAGTCTTTTCCACTTTCTAAAACTTTCACTCTCACAGATTCTTGTTATAAAGTTCTAAATATCGCCCACATGCTCAATCGACCAATTTCCCTCTGGATTTCTTCGGATTTCACTGACTACCAGGTTACGCATTGTCACTTTCAATATGGATTCCTCCCTCCACTCCGTTTATCAGTCACTGCTTCTCTCTCTTATCTCTTACTCGGGGGTTCCTTCCACCCACTTTCTTTCAACAATTAGAAGATGTAAATGTACCTTTTCAATCCTTAATCATCACTTTCTGTTTCCACCGATGCTTTCTTTTTCGATCTTCGCTTCCCTCTAAACAGCTGTCACCATTTCTGGCCAGCCAGAGTGGCTGGTTCTTCCTCAGTCCGAGTTAGGGGGATCTTCCTGAACCTTGGGTGGATTGCTGTCCTCCCCGAGGTCCTCATAAGTTTCCCTTTCTTCTATCAACCTCTGCAGGGTTGATAGGGCCTAAATCGGCACCCGAAGCGAGGATATTAGGGACTTTGGAAGCGGAGAACCGTTACTTTTGTCCCTAACATGCTGATGTCACCGCCAGAAGTCGGGAACAGATTGTTTTTAAGAGGACACAATACAGTTAATGTTGTTGTTGTTGTTAGTTGTGAAGTCGTGTCCAACCCATTGCAACACCATGGACAATGTTCCTCCAGGCCTTCCTGTCTTCTACCATCCTCCATTTAAGCTCACACCTACTGCTTCAGTGACTCCATCCAGTCACCTCATTCTCTGTTGTCTCCTTCTTCTTTTGCCCTCAATCGTTCCCAGCATTAGGCTTTTCTCCAGTGAGTCCTTCCTTCTCATTAGGTGGCCAAAGTATTTGAGTTTCATCTTCAGGATCTGGCCTTCTAAAGAGGAGTCGGGGTGATTTCCTTTAGGACTGACTGGTTTGATCACCTTGCAGTCCAAGAGACTCTCAGGAGTCTTCTCCAGCACCATAGTTCAAAGGCCTCAATTCTTTGGCGGTCAGCCTTCCTTATGGTCCAATTCAATCATATATTGCCTTAAATCACAGCACCTACCAGCAATCTAATAGGGAAGCAAGCTAAGTCAAATGGTTGGGTTTATTAGTTCCCACAATACCAAAAAAAAAAAAAAAAATTAAAATAAAATAAAAATCCCAAAGGTGTTGAAAGTAAAAAAATAAATAAAAAATCCACAACTATTCTTGTGTCAGCAGAAGATGAGTTTGGCTTAAAGAGATTTTTTATCTTAGCTTCATTTAAAATACAATCTGAGTGGTAGCTCTCAACATCCCATAGTATTTCCATTGCCTTGCCTCTTCCCACCGAACCTGATACATTGTATTGTTTTGTCGACCCTGAAGCTGACATATGTGTAGCCATATTTTATTGTAGCTTTTGTCTATTTTTTCTTGGCTTTCTTTAGGTTTTCTGCAAAGGAATTTAATAGTGCTTCAGGCTCACCACATTCTAGCAGTAGGAAGTGGGGTTATAGTGATAAGGGGGAATGTTATGGCTAGATGGCATTACTTCCCGTGGGAACTAAGAAGGTGCCTGCAGCTGGAGCAAGGTGGAGTTTGGAGTTATCGGTCTGGGGGACAGTGAGCTGATTAGAGAGTGTGACTAAGGGGGGAAGTTTAAAACTTTTGCTTTTATTGGGTGTAATTCCAGAGTCTGGCCAGAGTCAGAATTACACCAAGACCTTGCCAATTTGATAGGTAAAGGTAAAGGTTCCCCTCACACATACATGCTAGTTATTTCCGGCTCTAGGGGGCAGTGCTCATCTCCATTTCTAAGACAAAGAGCCAGCACTGTCTGATGACAATTCCATGGTCATGTGGCTGGCATGATTAAATGCTGAAGGTGCACAGAATGCTGTTACCTTCCCACCAAGGTGGTCCCTATTTTTCTACTTGCATTTTTACATGTTTTCGAACTGCTAGGTTGGCAGAAACTGGGTAAGTAACAGGAGCTCACTCCTTTATGTGGCACTAGGGATTTGAACAGCTAAACTGCTGAACTTTCTGATTGACAAGCTCAGCATCTTAGCCACTGAGCCACCGCTTCCCACCAATTTGATATGTTCCTAATAAATGGACTTTGATGAAAAATGGACCCCTTGGATTTTTATTCTGGGGACATATTATTTGGAACCTTGCCATTACTATTACTATACAGTCTTGGAAAAAAGCAAAGTGTTTTTTTTCATTTCCTTTATGCACAGGTCCAGCCACTTTCTCTATGTAATAACTATTGCTCTTTGGGTTACGCTAAGACCAAAATAGAAGGGAAGCCATTTTGTTGTTATGATTGTCTTCACTGTCCTGAAGGGAAGATTTCCAATCTCATAGGTGAGTAGTGATAAATGAGTGATGCATAAGTTTGTAGATATTTATTTCCATGCAGCCAAATCTTTTTTTACAGTTGATACAGTGGTGAAATTCAAATTTTTTACTACCAGTTCTGTGGGCATGGCTTGGTGGGTATGGTGTGGCTTTATGGGGGTGGCTTGGTGGGCATGGGAGGGGAAGGATACTACAAAATTAATTAATTAATTAATTTATTTATTTATTTATTTATTTATTGGTTCGATTTATATGCCACCCTTTTCCGGAGACTCAGGGTGGCTTAAAATGTGTTAAGCAATAGCCTTCATACTTTTGTATATACCTGCTTAGAAGGGCTTTCGTCCCCCCCCCCAAGTGGTGTTCTTTTTTATACAAAGTCAGCTTATTGCCCCCACAAACCGGGTCCTCATTTTACCTACTTCAAAAGGATGGAAGGCTGAGTCAACCTTGAGCCTGGTGAGATTTGAACTTGCAGTAATTGCAGGCAGCTGGTGTTACTTAACAATGCTTTAGTCTGCTGCACCACCAAAATCTCCATTTCCATCCCACTCCAGGGGAAGCAAGGTTGGGTTCTACTTACCTTTACCACCGGTTCACAACGGGAAATAAATGGAGACTAGTATAGATCTATTTCAAGCTACTTAGCTCTCATCATCTAGCCATACCCTTCTGGGATCCTTTGTCAGTAAATATAAATTTAATACAAAATAGTTTGTTGTGAAAGCGACTACCTGAGGGCTCCTGGATTGGGGCTGAAAGGCGAAAAGGAAGCAGTATGCTCCTTACCATATTTGGGTAGACCAGGTTACTTCGATAGAAAACTCATTTAATCTTCCCTGATACAAGCTGACAAAGTGAGGAGAACCTGTGGCTTAGAGGTCAATATATCTGACTAATATGCAAGCAAGCCCAGATTCGAATCTCAGAAGGGTATGGCTAGCTATAAATAGCTTGAAATTGATCTATACTTGTCTCCATTTATTTCTTTGTCAGTAAATATAAATTTAACACAATATATACATATATCGCTGCTATATGTAAACAAAGAAATGGCAAAAATGTACACAGAAAGAAAGAGAAAACAAGATTTCTCAGCGATCCAGGATAATTTTTCTGAGGAGGAAGCATACCAAATTTTCACTGAGTGTCATGGATAGTCTTTCCTTTCTCACTCACTTTTAACTGTTATATTTACAAGATAATTGAAATGAAAAACTTTATTTATGCAGTTAATAAATGGGGTCCATCGGTGACCAAATATATCTTGAAAAATATTTTCTATTTTTTTTTCAAATGTTGGTAACAGTGTCATATGTTTAATTTCAGTGCAACCATCTTTCTAACCAGAGTGGTTTTTTCCCCTAGATATGGATGACTGTTTTTCATGTCCAGAAGATCAGTATCCAAACAAGGATCAGAATTTATGTCTTCCAAAAATTGTAACGTTCCTAACATATGAAGAATCACTGGGGACCTCCTTAGCCATTTGTTCTCTTACGTCTTCTTTTATTGTATTGTTGGTTCTGGGTATCTTCATTAAATACCAGGACACTCCCATTGTCAAGGCCAACAACCGAAATCTCACCTACATCCTTCTCATGTCCCTTCTGCTTTCATTCCTTTGTGCTTTACTGTTTATTGGCAAACCACATAAAGTGATATGTGTCCTACGACAAAGTACTTTTGGTATAATATTTACTGCAGCTGTATCCTGCGTGTTAGCAAAAACCACCATCGTGATTTTAGCTTTCATGGCCACCCAGCCAAAGTCTACCATGAGGAAATGGGTGGGGAAAAGGTTGGCCATTTCCATTGTACTTTTCTGCTCTTTCATTCAAGTAGTTCTTTGTACTGTCTGGCTGTTGACTTCTCCCCCATTCCCTGATTTCAACATGCATTTAATGGCAGAAGAAATTGTTCTGGAATGTAATGAAAACTCCTTCATCATGTTCTACTGTGTCCTGGGCTTCATGTTCCTCTTAGCCCTTGTCAGCTTTACTGTAGCTTTCTTTGCCAGGAAACTACCAGACTCTTTTAACGAAGCCAAATTTATCACCTTCAGCATGTTGATTTTCTGCAGTGTCTGGCTCTCCTTTGTTCCTAGTTATCTGACCACAGGGGGAAAACATATGGTGGCTGTGGAGATCTTCTCCATTATAACATCCAGTGGGGGGCTCCTGGTATGCATCTTTTTCCCAAAATGCTATATCATCATATTGAGGCCTGAACTGAATAACAAGCAGCAACTAAGACAAAGAAAAATCTGAAAAAACGTAGAATTATATTGCTTCTTTTAATTTAGCCAAGTGAAATCATTAAGGCCCCAACTGAATATCTATAAGCCTTTCCCATCTGTACCAGTTACAATTGCAACATCTGCAACTTTCCATCTGATTTTAAGATTGGAGAACTGGCTCCATTTTTAATGTTTTATGGTATGCCTCACCCAGAGTTGTATAGATGGTTGATATAAAGTTATGTTAAATAAATAATAAATAAATAAATCTCAAAATAGAATCAAGTCTGTGATTTCCATGAAAAGGGCAAACTCTTCAATGTTAAGAAATGCCATGTAAGCTCATCTCTCCCCTGTGCATCATTAACATTCTGGAGTTTAATTTTGGTCAATGCTTCTCTAACATCATCAAACAATTTCCAATTCCTGAAAGACACCACACATCTTTGAGCTTTTACGTGCTTAAAGAATTATTTTTAGATTTCTGAATTAGGATTGCATCATATATATTTTTTCATGAGTGAGAAACAGGTAGGGAAGTTTCTTCAGAGATTGTAAAATATTAGCAATGGAGGTCCTTTCCCTCCCTTCCCCTTCCCTCTACAATAATCAAGAACAGAAATCATACTAGGGTTGCCAGGTGTCCACTATCTGAGCAGACAGTCCACTTTTTTCACATTATGTTCACTATTTTTTTCACAAAATAGTGGACATTTTTTTTTATTCAAAAGCTTTACTCAGCAGATAATGCATCGGTCAATTATGGAGTGAACAAATCTCTTTACCAAAAATTATTGCTGGAAAATGACAATATTGTAGCTGCTCATTGCAATAATCACATTTTACACAACAGCACAAAAAATGCATTAAAGCAGTTATCTTTTGATATCGAAAATGTAGTGCTGAAGGTTTTTGCCGAATTTTCAAATTCTGTGAAGAAATGAGAAGAGTTGAAATCATTTTTTGAGTTTTGCGAGTCAGAATTCCATGAAGTTTTGTGCCATGTTCCAACACATTGGTTAAGTTTGTTTAAAGTGGTCGAAAGACTTCTTTTAAACTGGATACCTCTAAAATCGTATTTTATTTCTCTTGGATCTGATATGTGCCATAAGGTTATCTGGAACCTTATTTCGGATCAGGAAAATGAACTCGCAAAGGACGATGAACCAACAATTTCAGAATTGTATTTATATTTCATGCACTTCTTCATGTCAATAATGCAAGACACCCTACTGAAGCTGGAAAGCAAAAAAATTCTTGCATGTGATCTTCACATTATCATGTGTAAGCTGTGTGACTCTTTGCAAAAAAAATACGATGAGCAGTTTTTTGGAAAGAAAGTTTTATTTGCCTTACGTAAAAAACATTTGCCTGAGAATGCCGTGCAAAAGTTCAAGAAAGAAGCCATCAACGTGTATCAAAGAGCCATTGCATACCTAGAAAAGTGGTTTAATTTCACCAATTCAGTATATGAGACGCTAAATTGTTTCAATCTAATTGATCGCAATAATCCTCCAACTTTAGAAGAAATGACGAACATCTGGTTATTATCACCATGGCGAGAAGAACTTCCCCCCAACACTCTCTTCAATGAAATTTCTGCCTTAGAAGAAGTTTATGTTCATCTGCAGGGCGATTCATCCCTTGATAAGTGGACGTACTTTTTCAAGAAAGAGCCAGCTCCGAGTTTACTGTTCCAGTATTGTGCATCAATTCCGGTATCAAATGCAAATGTTGAACGAATTTTCAGCGTCATGGGAAATTTGTGGACTGACGAACGTAACCAACTGCTTGTACCATCAGTTCGAAGTGAACTTTATATATTTTTTAATATTTCTCAACATTGTACTGAAATTAAAGAATTATTCCTTAAACACAAAGAATTGATCAAAGCTACACAGTCAAATAAAAAATACACACGACAGCAAAGTAAAATGTAATTTAATATTTTACATATTATTATAATATATTTGATGTTTTGAATTTTAAATAAAGTTTTGAAGTGATTATTTTAATATGTGTTAAAATGTTTGTAAGAAAATATATAATTTAATTGTAAATTTATTTTTATTTTTTTACTACTTAACCCCCACCCCCCACCCCCTGCTTGTCCGCTATTTTTTGGAAGCAGACCTGGCAACCCTAAATCACACCAACCCACAGTTACTGGAAATATGGAAGATTAAGAATCCTTTTACACCGCTGGTCTATATCTAATGAAGGAAAAATCTTTGGAATTTCTCATTGATTACTGAAACAAAGGAATTGGTGGAGTGTATAAGGACCACAGAGACGTTTTCAGAAAGCGCTCACTCTTTGGCTTTGAAACTGAGATGAGCACCACCCCCTAGAGTTAGGAACGACTAGCAAATATGTGCAAGGGGGACCTTTACCTTTATCTTTATAAGGAAACAGAGGGAATAAAGAAAAAAATATAGATAGATAGATAGATAGATAGATAGATAGATAGATAGATAGATAGATAGATAGATATAGATGATAGATAGATAGAGATGATAGAGATAGAGATAGATGATAGAGATAGAGATAGAGATAGAGATAGAGATAGAGATAGAGATAGATGATATAGATATAGATATGGCACTGAGGAATCAGATTGTGATTTGGTACATATACAGTATTTACAGGAATGGACTTCAAAAATTTTAGCAAGGGGTTCTCTGCCCGGTTGTTGGGTGGGCATGGCTATGGTAGGCATGGCCTAGTCAGCCTCCTGCATTATGGTGGAGAGGTCGTTTTTGCCCTTCCCAACCTCTGGGTGCTTACCTTGAACCTCTGGGAGGGTGAAAATGGCCTCCCAGGTTCCAGAGGTCCTCTGGAGGCCAGAAACAGGCCCATTTCTGGC